>OZ057412.1:134157284-135522284 GCA_964056705.1 Troilus luridus
CCGAAATTTCTTTTATCTCGAATGATTACAATCGACTGCAGCCAACCGAAATTATTTTTATCGAGAACTATTACAATCGACTGCAACTAATCAAAATTGTCACGATCGACAGCAACTATCCGAAATTATTACAACTGACTGCGACAACCGTTATTAAATTGACTGCGACTAACTGAAATTATTACAATTGATTGCAACTAACCCGAATTTTTTTTATCGCGAAATTATTCAATTGACTGCAAATAACTGAAATTATTACAATCGACTGCGACTAAACGGAATTAATAAGTTGACTGCAACTAATTGAAATTATTACAATCGACTGCGATTAACCGAAATTATTACAATCGACTGCGACTAAACGGAATTAATAAGTTGACTGCGACTAACCGAAATGATTAGGATCGACTGCAACTAACAGAAATTATTACTATCGACTGCAACTAACCGAGATTGCTACGATCGACTGCAACTAAACAAAATTCTTACGATCGACTGCAACTAACCGAAATAATTACAATCGACTGCAACTAGCTCAAAAAAATTTTATCACGAATTTATTGCAATCGACTGCAACTAACAAAAATTGTTACAATCGAGTGCAACTAACCAAAATTATTTTTATTGCGAAATTATTACAATCGACTGCAACTAATCGAAATTATCACGATCGACTGCAACTATCCGAAATTATTACAACTGACTGTGACAACCGTTATTAAATTGACTGCGACTAACCGAAATTATTACAATTGACTGCAACTAACCCGAATTATTTTTATCGCGAAATTATTCAATTGACTCCAACTAACCGAAATTGTTACGATCAACTGCCAATAACCGAAATTATTACAATCGACTGCGACTAAACGGAATTATTAAGTTAACTGCGACAAACCGAAATTATTATAATCGACTGCAACTAACCGAAATTATTACGATCGACTGCAACTAAACGAAATTGCTACGATCGACTGCAACTAACCGAAATTGCTACGATCAACTGCAACTAACCGGAATTATTTTTATTGACTGCGACTAACCTAATTGTTTCAATCGACTGCAACTAACCGAAATTATTACAATCGACTGCGACTATCCGAAATTATTATTATCGACTGCAACTAACTAGAATTTGTTTTATTCACTGCGACTAACCAAAATTATTACAATCGACTCCAACTAACCGAAATTATTTTTATCGGGAAATTATTCAATCGACTGCAACTAACCGAAATTATTACAATCGACTGCGACTAAACGGAATTATTAAGTTAACTGCGACAAACCGAAATTATTATAATCGACTGCAACTAACCGAAATTATTACGATCGACTGCAACTAAACGAATTTGCTACGATCGACTGCAACTAACCGAAATTGCTACGATCAACTGCAACTAACCGGAATTATTTTTATTGACTGCGACTAACCAAAATTGTTTTAATCGACTGCAACTAACCGAAATCATTACAATCGACTACGACTATCCGAAATTATTATTATCGACTGCAACTAACTAGAATTTGTTTTATTGACTGCGACTAACCAAAATTATTACAATCGACTGCTACTAACCGAAATTATTTTTATCGGGAAATTATTCAATCGACTGCAACTAATTGAAATTGCCACGATCGATTGCGACTAACAGAAATTATTGTTATCGACTGCAACTAAGAGGAATTATTTTTATTAGCTGGGAATAACATGAATTATTTTTATTGACTGCGACTAACCGAAATAATTACAATCGACTGCAACTAACCAAAATTATTTTTATCGCGAATTTATTACAATCGCCTGCAACTAACCGAAATTCTTACGATCGACTGAAACTAACCAAAATTCTTACAATCGACTGCAACTAACCGAACTTTTTTTTTATCGCGAAATTATTACAACCGCCTGCAACTAACCGAAATTATTATTATTGAAAATTATTACAATCTACTGCCACTAACCGAAATTATTACAATCGACTGCGACTAAACGGAATTATTAAGTTGACTGCGACAAACCGAAATTATTATAATCGACTGCAACTACCCGAAATTATTTTTATCCGGAAATTATTCAATCGACTGCAACTAATTAAAATTGCCACGACCGACTGCAACTAAACGAAATTGTTTTTATTGACTGCGACTAACTAAAATTTTTTACAATCGACTGCAACTAACCGAAATTTTTTTTATTGCGAAATTATTACAATTGACTACAACTAAACGAAATTGTTATGATCGGCTGCAACTAACCGAATTTGTTACACGTGACTGGAACTAACCGGAATTATTACAATTGACTACGACTGACCGAAATTATTACAATCGACTGCAGGTAGGCCAAATTATTTTTATCGCGAATTTATTGCAATCGACTGCAACTAACCAAAATAGTTGCAATCGACTGCAACTAACCGAAATTTTTTTTTATCGCGAAATTATTACAATCGCCTGCAACTAACCGAAATTATTATTATTGAAAATTATTACGATCAACTGCAAATAACCGAAATTATTACAATCGACTGCGACTAAACGGAATTATTAAGTTGACTGCGACAAAGAAATTTTATCGCGAATTTATGGCAATCGACTGCAACTAACAAAAATTAATACAGTTCTAATATCTGTTCTAATAGCAGTTCTAATATCAGTTCTAACAGCAGTTCTAATAGCAGTTCTAATAGCAGCTCTAATAGCAGTTCTAATATCGGTTCTAATAGCAGTTCTAATAGCAGTTCTAATATCAGTTCTAACAGCAACTCTAACAGCAGTTCTAACAGCAGTTCTAATAGCAGTTCTAATATCACTTCTAATAGCAGTTCTAATAGCAGTTCAAAAGCAGTCCTAATATCAGTTCTAATAGCAGTTCTAATATCAGTTCTAGTAGCAGTTCTAATATCAGTTCTAATAGCAGTTCTAACACCAGTTCTAATAGCAGTTCTAATAGCAGTTCTAAAAGCAGTTCTAATATCAGTTCTTATATGAGTTCTAATATCAGTTCTAATAGCAGTTCTAATAGCAGTTCTAATAGCAGTTCAATAGCAGTTCTAATAGCAGTTCTAATAGTAGTTCTAATAGCAGTTCAAAAGCAGTTCTAATATCAGTTCTAATAGCAGTTCTAATAGCAGTTCTAACATCAGTTCTAATAGCACTTCTAATATCAGTTCTAATAGCAGTTCTAACAGCAGTTCTAATATCAGTTCTAGTAGCAGTTCTAACAGCAGTTCTAATAGCAGTTCTAATAGCAGCTATAATAGCAGTTCTAATATCGGTTCTAATAGCAGTTCTAATAGCAGTTCTAATATCAGTTCTAACAGCAACTCTAACAGCAGTTCTAACAGCAGTTCTAATAGCAGTTCTAATATCACTTCTAATAGCAGTTCTAATAGCAGTTCAAAAGCAGTCCTAATATCAGTTCTAATAGCAGTTCTAATATCAGTTCTAGTAGCAGTTCTAATATCAGTTCTAATAGCAGTTCTAACACCAGTTCTAATAGCAGTTCTAATAGCAGTTCTAAAAGCAGTTCTAATATCAGTTCTTATATGAGTTCTAATATCAGTTCTAATAGCAGTTCTAATAGCAGTTCAATAGCAGTTCTAATATCAGTTCTAATAGCAGTTCTAATAGCAGTTCTAACATCAGTTCTAATAGCACTTCTAATATCAGTTCTAATAGCAGTTCTAATAGCAGTTCTAAAATCAGTTCTAATAGCAGTTCTTATAGCAGTTCTAATCGCGGTTCTAATAGCAGTTCAAAAGCAGTTCTAATATCAGTTCTAATAGCAGTTCTAATATCAGTTCTAGTAGCAGTTCTAACAGCAGTTCTAATAGCAGTTCTAATAGCAGTTCTGTAACGAGTATTCTTTTGTTTGCTAAATTCGTCCGTCAGGTGTCTCTATCTATCTGACCTCACTTAACTGAGGGCCGTCATTCCATACGGATGTGTATAAGTGGGTTATATGGCCAAGTAATTGCCAAATTTAATTGTTTTTACCTTATCGTATCTTTGCGGCTCAGCGTTGGTGGTGTTACGATATATATTATGGTTATGTCGTTGGTATTGGCATTATGTTACCGTTGATGTATAATATAAGAATACAACATTTTTCTTTGGACAATAGTTTATTTAAATCAATTTGGACCTTGGACCGAAAACCCCGCAACCTGGTCACAAATATTATGGCGCTCGAATACAGGGACTACAATAGAAAAATCTACAGATAAGTTATTAGTTGAAGATTTAATTATTATATTAACATTTTTTGAAATAGGGAAGTTAACTGTTAATAGTTTTATGATAATAGTAACAGAATAATTTTTCCAAACAATACTTTAATATTTTTTTTTCTAATGTTTAAATATAATTTTCCTATTAATTGAAGGTACTAAATTTCTGTTGATTGAAGCAAAAGGTTT
Organism: Troilus luridus; assembly: GCA_964056705.1. Classification (NCBI taxonomy): domain Eukaryota; kingdom Metazoa; phylum Arthropoda; class Insecta; order Hemiptera; family Pentatomidae; genus Troilus; species Troilus luridus. Next base: position 134,161,709 of record OZ057412.1, read on the forward strand.
GTCTTAGACGCCATTTTGGAAATGTAAAGATAATTATTTTTAATTTATAATTTTGTATCAACAACAAAAATTAAGAATTTTTACTTAAGGTCGTAGAACGACTTAGTTTTGTTTAACACATGTTTTGGAAATTAAAATCTATTAATATATGATTTTATTTTGTATTTTTACCGTAAGTTTAAATAGTTGAATTGAACATATGTTAGATTAGCAAGTAAGCATTAAATTCACTTAGAGACAACAGCTGTTGTTTGTTTCTATTTAGTATTATCTTGTGTTTCGTTTTAAAAGGAAAATATTTGTTTATCTATGGCTGACATATGAAAAAAATTATATATTAAGTTTGTAAAGGACGCTTACCGATTTAATTTAATTTGTTAGTCTTAATATAATTTTATTAATTTAATTTTCAGTATTTTTCGACTTTTAAAGGTTCTGTTGGTATATTTTTTTTCAACATTTAATTTCTTTGGCATTTTTTTTTGTAACTTTGGGTAACGTCTTGATTTATTGTCACGATGGGTGATCCAGTCGTTCTAGTGTCAGAGAGGGAGGATATTTTTGCCGCAGTTCAATCCATTTTCACAAAATCCAAATCTTTGAGTACCGATTCAGCATCCGCTTTTAAACCCGCTTATGACCGCTTACTCAAAAATGAAATCCGATTTGAAGAAATTCAATCAAAAATTCGAATATTTAATGCAAGTATAAAGAACAAAAGTGAAAAACTCGAGACAACAGAAGTACAAAATTCATTTAACGATTTAGTTGATATTACTAAAGCGAATTATTACAAAGTGGTACAATCTACCTGCCCTCCTGAGAATAAACCTGTGGTTGTCCATTCTCATTCTATTCCTCAGGAGCTACCGAAAATTGACTTACCGATATTCACAGGGAAATTAGAGGACTGGAATGGATTCTATTCCCTATTTGATTCTATGGTTCATAGGGAAGAATCTCTATCGACCATTAGGAAATTTTACTATCTACGAAGTAGCTTACGCGATGAAGCTCTGTCGCTTATCTCGGGCTTCGCATTAGACGAAGCTAATTATTCACTCGCTTACGACGCATTGGTCTCTCGCTATCAAAATAAAAGGCGACTAGCCAGATTTTACATCAAGAAGGTGATGGATTTTACACCTTTAAACAATTCTTCAGCGTCTAATTTGCAGAGATTTTTATCTGAGCATGAAAATAATTTTTCTGCGTTATCGGCTTTAGGCATTGAAGACATGGGGGATTTCATTAAACTTCATTTAGCTCTTAATAATTTAGACCCAGGGACTAGAAAAGCATTCGAAGAACGAATAAAATCAGCAGATATTCCCTCTTATAAGGATTTGATTAATTTCGTCACCGAACGAACTAGAGTATATGAGATGATGGCTCAAGAAGGCCGTTCAGAAAAGCCTTTTATAGAAAAATCCCGCTCTGCGAATTCCACTAGACGATATAACAAATCCAATTCCGGAAAAGAACAAATATCTCCGGGAATTTTTACTGTTTCGCCATCGGAAAAACAAACCGATTTTGCTGCTAACACAACGAATCACGATCCTCAATTCGACCAGTTCGAAATTCAGGCAGTTGGCTCTAAGGAACAGGTGTTCTCTCCGACTGATGTACAATCAAGAAATAGTACCGAACCGATTCTCTACGAGAAAACTTGTCTAAAAGGCTCAAAACCGGCTCTACCAGCTAAGAAATTAATTTGCTGGAATTGTGGTGGACCGCATGTTTATTCCAGGTGTCCGCTACCACGAAAGCTGTTTTGCTACCGTTGTGGTAACCCAGGAGTTTCCATTCCCGCATGTCCTAAATGTACTCCGGGAAATGTGCAAGGGAATCGGAAGTGAGGGTCATTCCTATTCCCACGGTTTCAGCTGACCCACCAAGTACCGATTTACCTATTACCGTGCCTTATCGTTTACCTTTTTGTACCGCTAAATCTGATATCGTTTCTCCTTGTGTCGTATCGAATTCTCCCGAAAGTTCTACCGTATCTTGTTATCGTTTACCGTTTCCTAAACAGCACTATATTGATTTCCGAATAGGGAAACCTGACAAAGGAGGCCTGTCCTACTTGGCCCTGTTTGACCCTGGTTCCACTACCTCATTTGTTGGACCAGAAGGGGTTGAAATTCTCCTTAAATTAGGATATGAAGTTGAGAAAATTCCCGAATTTAATATTTGTGTCGCTGATGGAAGCTCTTGTATCGTTGATGAAAGATTCTCCATTTCAATTACCGTTGGGTACCGGTCATATGACACGAAGCTTTACGTTTTATCCAAGCTTCCATTTATGTTTCTTTTAGGGTTAGATTTTATCGTTAACACAAATATGAGTACTAATCATGAGTGGTTTGAGTGGAAGTGACATGGTGGTTTCAAGATGACCCCGACCATAAGTTCTCGTTTCGTCAAGATGTTCAATTAGTAGAAGAGGGAACATCAAAAATATGCGGCATTAGTTCACTTGATCCCTCAGAAAGGGTGGATCTGGATAGAATAGTCAGTGAAGGTTTGCGAATTCTCCAAGATTCTCCAGGATTAACGACGCGCATTAGCCATAAGGTAGATGTTCAGGATGCCCAACCTATCAAGCAGCGCTCCTACCATTACTCACCCAAAGTACTTGAGGCAATGCACCAGGAGTTAGACCGAATGTTGGATGAAGACTTAGTGGAACCTTGCCAATCTCCATGGTCTTCCCCGGTAGTCATGGTTCGTAAGGGATCAGGTTATCGTTTCTGTATAGACTTTCGTAAGGTTAATGAAGTCACTTGTAAAGATTGCTATCCTATGCCTAATATGACATCTCTCTTAGACGGACTTCGACAGGCTAGATATCTCTCCAAGTTTGACCTCAAGCAAGCATTTTTGCAAGTGCCCCTTGCCGACGAAACTAGTAAAGACATTACTGCGTTTACAGTTCCTGGCAGAGGACTATTCAGGTTTAAAGTTATGCCCTTTGGGCTGACGAATTCACCTGCTACCTTTCAGAGGTTAGCCGATGCAATATTTGGACCCGAACTTTACCCTTATGTAGTAGTTTTTCTTGACGATATTTTGGTTTGCACACCAACTTTCAAACTGCATTTGGATATGCTAATGGAAGTGTTCAGTCGACTTAAAGCCTCAGGTCTGCGTATCAACCCGGAAAAATGTGAATTTGGTTGTAATGAAGTTAGGTACTTGGGCTATCTGGTTAATAGTGATGGCTTGAGTGTAGATCCAGATAAGGTTGGTTCCGTTACTTCGATTCCTCCTCCCACCAACACTGGGCAGCTCAGAAGATTCCTTGGAATGGCAGGATGGTATCGCCGTTTTATTAAAGACTTCTCCACAGTTGTCTCTCCGCTAACAGCTTTGCTTAAGCGTAACGCTAAATGGATCTGGTCAGAAGAGCAGGACGCCTCTTTCAATGCTCTCAAGTCAGCACTGACTGAAGCACCAATATTAGCTAGGCCAGACTTTAAACAGCCTTTTCAATTACAGACTGACGCCAGTGATACAGGTCTTGGAGCGGTCTTGACTCAAATACAAGACGGCGAAGAAAGAGTCATCGCTTTTTGTTCTCGTACCTTAAGTTCAGCTGAAAGGAATTATACCGTAACCGAAAAGGAATGCCTCGCAGTTCTGTTTGGTATCGAGAAGAATAGGCATTACTTGGAAGGTTATCCATTCACTGTAATAACTGACCACGCCAGTCTGAAGTGGTTACTGAACTTGAAAAACCCTTCAGGTCGTTTGGCTAGATGGGCTCTTCGCTTGCAGCCTTACAACTACAAGGTGGAATATCGAAAGGGGAAACTCAACACAGTGGCCGATGCCCTATCACGAATTGCTGCAATCACAGTATTGTCTACCAGTTCCGATCCTAATTCTACTACCGATTCAGTTTCGACTTCAGGAATATTCATAGCGACCGACGAATGGTATAATCAGAAATTTTATCGAGTCCAGAAGTCCCCAGAACTCCACCCTGGATGGTCGATAAAAGATGGACAGCTATTATACCATCGAAAGAATCCTTTGAAGGGAGAGCTAGAAGACCCCAGTGAGGAATGGAAAGTTGTCGTTCCTAGACATTTAAGGGGAGCAATAATATATGAAAATCATGATCTACCGCAGTCAGGCCACCTGGGGATAGATAAAACTGTTTCTAGGGTTAGTAGGCTATATTATTGGCCTGGATTATACCGAGATATAAGCCAGTATGTGAGGCAGTGTGAGTTATGCCAGAAGGTCAAACCCAATAACACGCCACCTCGTGGGCTAATGTTCCCTCGCTATAACAAGCAGCCGTGGGAAATGGTGTCAGTTGACATTATGGGTCCTTATCCTAGGAGTTCTAGAGGCAATGTATATCTACTAGTGTTTGTAGATTTATTTAGTAGATGGGTGGAATTATGTCCCATCAGAAAAGCTACCTCTTCGGTTATTGTAAATAAACTGAAATCCCGCATAATATACAGATATGGCGCACCGCATAAAGTAATTTCCGACAATGCGAAGAACTTCGTCAGTAATCTTGTAACTGAAGTGGCTAAGGAGTTTGGAATCAAGAGAGAAACTACTCCTCTTTACCATTCACGAATCGGAATATCAAGCAACTTATCGTAACGTACCTAGGGAAGAAACACCAACGCTGGGACGAAAAACTAGGAGAGATCCAGTTTGCCTTAAATTCCGCCATTCAAGATTCGACCAAGTTCAGTCCTGCCTTCTTAAATTTTGGTAGAGAACTGAGGCCTCTACATCAAGCTAACGACGATGATATCCTAGTGGCTGGCACAGACGAACATGCTGCTTGGGCCGCTAAAGTGGGCAGACTGCCTGAAGTTCATCATATAGCCGAGGAAAACTCTCTGAAGGCAAGTCTAAATCAGAGCAGTCATTATAACTTGAGACGCCGGAAAGATCGTTTCCAACCGGGGGACCAAGTCTTAAAGATGAGGTTTCAGCTATCTTCGGCAGCTGATAAACTCGCTGCTAAACTGAACCCCAAATATGAAGGCCCTTTTACGGTTGTTTCCGTTACGGGTGGTGGATCCTGTAAACTGAGAGATACTGATGGAAAGATAATAGGCTTATGGCATCCCTCAAAACTTAAATTATTTTATCCAACCCGACGGACTTAATCGCTGGAGGGGAGTGTGTAACGAGTATTCTTTTGTTTGCTAAATTCGTCCGTCAGGTGTCTCTATCTATCTGACCTCACTTAACTGAGGACCGTCATTCCATACGGATGTGTATAAGTGGGTTATATGGCCAAGTAATTGCCAAATTTAATTGTTTTTACCTTATCGTATCTTTGCGGCTCAGCGTTGGTGGTGTTACGATATATATTATGGTTATGTCGTTGGTATTGGCATTATGTTACCGTTGATGTATAATATAAGAATACAACATTTTTCTTTGGACAATAGTTTATTTAAATCAATTTGGACCTTGGACCGAAAACCCCGCAACCTGGTCACAAATATTATGGCGCTCGAATACAGGGACTACAATAGAAAAATCTACAGATAAGTTATTAGTTGAAGATTTAATTATTATATTAACATTTTTTGAAATAGGGAAGTTAACTGTTAATAGTTTTATGATAATAGTAACAGAATAATTTTTCCAAACAATACTTTAATATTTTTTTTTCTAATGTTTAAATATAATTTTCCTATTAATTGAAGGTACTAAATTTCTGTTGATTGAAGCAAAAGGTTTGTCTTAGACGCCATTTTGGAAATGTAAAGATAATTATTTTTAATTTATAATTTTGTATCAACAACAAAAATTAAGAATTTTTACTTAAGGTCGTAGAACGACTTAGTTTTGTTTAACACATGTTTTGGAAATTAAAATCTATTAATATATGATTTTATTTTGTATTTTTACCGTAAGTTTAAATAGTTGAATTGAACATATGTTAGATTAGCAAGTAAGCATTAAATTCACTTAGAGACAACAGCTGTTGTTTGTTTCTATTTAGTATTATCTTGTGTTTCGTTTTAAAAGGAAAATATTTGTTTATCTATGGCTGACATATGAAAAAAATTATATATTAAGTTTGTAAAGGACGCTTACCGATTTAATTTAATTTGTTAGTCTTAATATAATTTTATTAATTTAATTTTCAGTATTTTTCGACTTTTAAAGGTTCTGTTGGTATATTTTTTTTCAACATTTAATTTCTTTGGCATTTTTTTTTGTAACTTTGGGTAACGTCTTGATTTATTGTCACGATGGGTGATCCAGTCGTTCTAGTGTCAGAGAGGGAGGATATTTTTGCCGCAGTTCAATCCATTTTCACAAAATCCAAATCTTTGAGTACCGATTCAGCATCCGCTTTTAAACCCGCTTATGACCGCTTACTCAAAAATGAAATCCGATTTGAAGAAATTCAATCAAAAATTCGAATATTTAATGCAAGTATAAAGAACAAAAGTGAAAAACTCGAGACAACAGAAGTACAAAATTCATTTAACGATTTAGTTGATATTACTAAAGCGAATTATTACAAAGTGGTACAATCTACCTGCCCTCCTGAGAATAAACCTGTGGTTGTCCATTCTCATTCTATTCCTCAGGAGCTACCGAAAATTGACTTACCGATATTCACAGGGAAATTAGAGGACTGGAATGGATTCTATTCCCTATTTGATTCTATGGTTCATAGGGAAGAATCTCTATCGACCATTAGGAAATTTTACTATCTACGAAGTAGCTTACGCGATGAAGCTCTGTCGCTTATCTCGGGCTTCGCATTAGACGAAGCTAATTATTCACTCGCTTACGACGCATTGGTCTCTCGCTATCAAAATAAAAGGCGACTAGCCAGATTTTACATCAAGAAGGTGATGGATTTTACACCTTTAAACAATTCTTCAGCGTCTAATTTGCAGAGATTTTTATCTGAGCATGAAAATAATTTTTCTGCGTTATCGGCTTTAGGCATTGAAGACATGGGGGATTTCATTAAACTTCATTTAGCTCTTAATAATTTAGACCCAGGGACTAGAAAAGCATTCGAAGAACGAATAAAATCAGCAGATATTCCCTCTTATAAGGATTTGATTAATTTCGTCACCGAACGAACTAGAGTATATGAGATGATGGCTCAAGAAGGCCGTTCAGAAAAGCCTTTTATAGAAAAATCCCGCTCTGCGAATTCCACTAGACGATATAACAAATCCAATTCCGGAAAAGAACAAATATCTCCGGGAATTTTTACTGTTTCGCCATCGGAAAAACAAACCGATTTTGCTGCTAACACAACGAATCACGATCCTCAATTCGACCAGTTCGAAATTCAGGCAGTTGGCTCTAAGGAACAGGTGTTCTCTCCGACTGATGTACAATCAAGAAATAGTACCGAACCGATTCTCTACGAGAAAACTTGTCTAAAAGGCTCAAAACCGGCTCTACCAGCTAAGAAATTAATTTGCTGGAATTGTGGTGGACCGCATGTTTATTCCAGGTGTCCGCTACCACGAAAGCTGTTTTGCTACCGTTGTGGTAACCCAGGAGTTTCCATTCCCGCATGTCCTAAATGTACTCCGGGAAATGTGCAAGGGAATCGGAAGTGAGGGTCATTCCTATTCCCACGGTTTCAGCTGACCCACCAAGTACCGATTTACCTATTACCGTGCCTTATCGTTTACCTTTTTGTACCGCTAAATCTGATATCGTTTCTCCTTGTGTCGTATCGAATTCTCCCGAAAGTTCTACCGTATCTTGTTATCGTTTACCGTTTCCTAAACAGCACTATATTGATTTCCGAATAGGGAAACCTGACAAAGGAGGCCTGTCCTACTTGGCCCTGTTTGACCCTGGTTCCACTACCTCATTTGTTGGACCAGAAGGGGTTGAAATTCTCCTTAAATTAGGATATGAAGTTGAGAAAATTCCCGAATTTAATATTTGTGTCGCTGATGGAAGCTCTTGTATCGTTGATGAAAGATTCTCCATTTCAATTACCGTTGGGTACCGGTCATATGACACGAAGCTTTACGTTTTATCCAAGCTTCCATTTATGTTTCTTTTAGGGTTAGATTTTATCGTTAACACAAATATGAGTACTAATCATGAGTGGTTTGAGTGGAAGTGACATGGTGGTTTCAAGATGACCCCGACCATAAGTTCTCGTTTCGTCAAGATGTTCAATTAGTAGAAGAGGGAACATCAAAAATATGCGGCATTAGTTCACTTGATCCCTCAGAAAGGGTGGATCTGGATAGAATAGTCAGTGAAGGTTTGCGAATTCTCCAAGATTCTCCAGGATTAACGACGCGCATTAGCCATAAGGTAGATGTTCAGGATGCCCAACCTATCAAGCAGCGCTCCTACCATTACTCACCCAAAGTACTTGAGGCAATGCACCAGGAGTTAGACCGAATGTTGGATGAAGACTTAGTGGAACCTTGCCAATCTCCATGGTCTTCCCCGGTAGTCATGGTTCGTAAGGGATCAGGTTATCGTTTCTGTATAGACTTTCGTAAGGTTAATGAAGTCACTTGTAAAGATTGCTATCCTATGCCTAATATGACATCTCTCTTAGACGGACTTCGACAGGCTAGATATCTCTCCAAGTTTGACCTCAAGCAAGCATTTTTGCAAGTGCCCCTTGCCGACGAAACTAGTAAAGACATTACTGCGTTTACAGTTCCTGGCAGAGGACTATTCAGGTTTAAAGTTATGCCCTTTGGGCTGACGAATTCACCTGCTACCTTTCAGAGGTTAGCCGATGCAATATTTGGACCCGAACTTTACCCTTATGTAGTAGTTTTTCTTGACGATATTTTGGTTTGCACACCAACTTTCAAACTGCATTTGGATATGCTAATGGAAGTGTTCAGTCGACTTAAAGCCTCAGGTCTGCGTATCAACCCGGAAAAATGTGAATTTGGTTGTAATGAAGTTAGGTACTTGGGCTATCTGGTTAATAGTGATGGCTTGAGTGTAGATCCAGATAAGGTTGGTTCCGTTACTTCGATTCCTCCTCCCACCAACACTGGGCAGCTCAGAAGATTCCTTGGAATGGCAGGATGGTATCGCCGTTTTATTAAAGACTTCTCCACAGTTGTCTCTCCGCTAACAGCTTTGCTTAAGCGTAACGCTAAATGGATCTGGTCAGAAGAGCAGGACGCCTCTTTCAATGCTCTCAAGTCAGCACTGACTGAAGCACCAATATTAGCTAGGCCAGACTTTAAACAGCCTTTTCAATTACAGACTGACGCCAGTGATACAGGTCTTGGAGCGGTCTTGACTCAAATACAAGACGGCGAAGAAAGAGTCATCGCTTTTTGTTCTCGTACCTTAAGTTCAGCTGAAAGGAATTATACCGTAACCGAAAAGGAATGCCTCGCAGTTCTGTTTGGTATCGAGAAGAATAGGCATTACTTGGAAGGTTATCCATTCACTGTAATAACTGACCACGCCAGTCTGAAGTGGTTACTGAACTTGAAAAACCCTTCAGGTCGTTTGGCTAGATGGGCTCTTCGCTTGCAGCCTTACAACTACAAGGTGGAATATCGAAAGGGGAAACTCAACACAGTGGCCGATGCCCTATCACGAATTGCTGCAATCACAGTATTGTCTACCAGTTCCGATCCTAATTCTTCTACCGATTCAGTTTCGACTTCAGGAACTTTCATAGCGACCGACGAATGGTATAATCAGAAATTTTATCGAGTCCAGAAGTCCCCAGAACTCCACCCTGGATGGTCGATAAAAGATGGACAGCTATTATACCATCGAAAGAATCCTTTGAAGGGAGAGCTAGAAGACCCCAGTGAGGAATGGAAAGTTGTCGTTCCTAGACATTTAAGGGGAGCAATAATATATGAAAATCATGATCTACCGCAGTCAGGCCACCTGGGGATAGATAAAACTGTTTCTAGGGTTAGTAGGCTATATTATTGGCCTGGATTATACCGAGATATAAGCCAGTATGTGAGGCAGTGTGAGTTATGCCAGAAGGTCAAACCCAATAACACGCCACCTCGTGGGTTAATGTTCCCTCGCTATAACAAGCAGCCGTGGGAAATGGTGTCAGTTGACATTATGGGTCCTTATCCTAGGAGTTCTAGAGGCAATGTATATCTACTAGTGTTTGTAGATTTATTTAGTAGATGGGTGGAATTATGTCCCATCAGAAAAGCTACCTCTTCGGTTATTGTAAATAAACTGAAATCCCGCATAATATACAGATATGGCGCACCGCATAAAGTAATTTCCGACAATGCGAAGAACTTCGTCAGTAATCTTGTAACTGAAGTGGCTAAGGAGTTTGGAATCAAGAGAGAAACTACTCCTCTTTACCATTCACCAATCGGAATATCAAGCAACTTATCGTAACGTACCTAGGGAAGAAACACCAACGCTGGGACGAAAAACTAGGAGAGATCCAGTTTGCCTTAAATTCCGCCATTCAAGATTCGACCAAGTTCAGTCCTGCCTTCTTAAATTTTGGTAGAGAACTGAGGCCTCTACATCAAGCTAACGACGATGATATCCTAGTGGCTGGCACAGACGAACATGCTGCTTGGGCCGCTAAAGTGGGCAGACTGCCTGAAGTTCATCATATAGCCGAGGAAAACTCTCTGAAGGCAAGTCTAAATCAGAGCAGTCGTTATAACTTGAGACGCCGGAAAGATCGTTTCCAACCGGGGGACCAAGTCTTAAAGATGAGGTTTCAGCTATCTTCGGCAGCTGATAAACTCGCTGCTAAACTGAACCCCAAATATGAAGGCCCTTTTACGGTTGTTTCCGTTACGGGTGGTGGATCCTGTAAACTGAGAGATACTGATGGAAAGATAATAGGCTTATGGCATCCCTCAAAACTTAAATTATTTTATCCAACCCGACGGACTTAATCGCTGGAGGGGAGTGTGTAACGAGTATTCTTTTGTTTGCTAAATTCGTCCGTCAGGTGTCTCTATCTATCTGACCTCACTTAACTGAGGACCGTCATTCCATACGGATGTGTATAAGTGGGTTATATGGCCAAGTAATTGCCAAATTTAATTGTTTTTACCTATCCGTATCTTTGCGGCTCAGCGTTGGTGGTGTTACGATATATATTATGGTTATGTCGTTGGTATTGGCATTATGTTACCGTTGATGTATAATATAAGAATACAACATTTTTCTTTGGACAATAGTTTATTTAAATCAATTTGGACCTTGGACCGAAAACCCCGCAACCTGGTCACAGTTCTAATAGCAGTTCTAATATCGGTTCTAATAGCAGTTCTAATATCAGTTCTAATATCAGTTCTAATATCAGTTCTAACAGCAACTCTAACAGCAGTTCTAACAGCAGTTCTAATAGCAGTTCTAATATCACTTCTAATAGCAGATCTAATAGCAGTTCTAATAGCAGTTCAAAAGCAGTTCTAATATCAGTTCTAATAGCAGTTATAATATCAGTTCTAGTAGCAGTTCTAACAGCAGTTCTAATAGCAAATCTAATAGCAGTTCTAATATCAGTTCTAATAGCAGTTCTAATAGCAGATCATAAGCAATTCTAATATCAGTTCTAGTAGCAGTTCTAACAGCAGTTTTAATAGCAGTTCTAATAGTAGTTCTAATATCAGTTCTTATATCAGTTCTAATATCAGTTCTAATATTAGTTCTAATACCAGTTCTAATTGCAGTTCTAATAGCAGTTCAAAAGCAGTTCTAATATCAGTTCTAGTAGCAGTTCTAACAGCAGTTTTAATTGCCGTTCAAATAGCAGTTCTAATATCAGTTCTAATAGCACTTCTAATATCAGTTTTAGTGGCAGTTCTAATATAAGTTCTATAAGCAGTTCTAATAGCAGTTCTAATATCAGTTCTAATAGCAGTTCTAATAGCAGTTCTAACAGCAGTTCTAATATCAGTTCTAATATCAGTTCTAATAGCAATTCTAACAGCAATTCTTATAGCAGTTCTAATATCGGTTCTAATAGCAGTTCTAATATCAGTTCTAATAGCAGTTCTAATAGCAGTTCTAATAGCAGTTCTAATAGCAGTTCAATAGCAGTTCTAATAGCAGTTCTAATAGTAGTTCTAATAGCAGTTCAAAAGCAGTTCTAATATCAGTTCTAATAGCAGTTCTAATAGCAGTTCTAACATCAGTTCTAATAGCACTTCTAATATCAGGACCTAGAATGCCCTCTAGGGACATAGAAATCCCTCTAGGGACCTAGAAATCCCTCTAGGGACCTAGAAATCCCTCTAGGGACCTAGAAATCACTCTAGGGACCTAGAAATCCCTCTAGGGACATAGAAATCCCTCTAGGGACCTAGAAATCCCTCTAGGGACCTAGAAATCCCTCTAGGGACCTAGAAATCCCTCTAGGGACCTAGAAATTCCTTAGGGACCTAGAAATCTCTCTAGGGACCTAGAAATCCCTCTAGGGACCTAGAAATCTCTCTAGGGACCAAGAAATCCCTCTAGGGACCAAGAAATCCCTCTAGGGACCTAGAAATCTCTCTACGGACCTAGAAATCCCTCTAGGGACCTAGAAATCTCTCTAGGGACCAAGAAATCCCTCTAGGGACATAGAAATCTCTCTAGGGACCTAGAAATCCCTCTAGGGACATAAAAATCCCTCTAGGGACCTAGAAATCTCTCTACGGACCTAGAAATCCCTCTAGGGACCTAGAAATCTCTCTAGGGACATCCCTAATCGAAATTGTAACGATCGACTGCAACTATCCGAAATTATTACAACTGACTGCGACAACCGTTATTAAATTGACTGCGAATAACCGAAATTATTACAATTGACTGCAACTAACCCGAATTATTTTTATCGCGAAATTATTCAATTGACTCCAACTAACCGAAATTGTTACGATCAACTGCAAATAACCGAAATTATTACAATCGACTGCAACTAACCCGAATTATTTTCATCGCGAAATTATTCAATTGACTGCAAATAACCGGAATTATTTTGATTGACTGCTACTAATAAAACTTGTTACAATCGACTGCAGCTAACCGAAATTATTTTTATCGAGAACTATTACAATCAACTGCAACTAATCGAAATTGTCACGATCGACTGCAACTATCCGAAATTATTACAACTGACTGCGACAACCGTTATTAAATTGACTGCGACTAACCGAAATTATTACAATTGACTGCAACTAACCCGAATTATTTTTATCGCGAAATTATTCAATTGACTGCAAATAACCGAAATTATTACAATCGACTGGGACTAAACGGAATTAATAAGTTGACTGCAACTAATTGAAATTATTACAATCGACTGCGATTAACCGAAATTATTATTATCGACTGCAACTAAACAGTTTTTTTTTTTTTACTGCTACTAAAAGAAATTATTATTATCGACTAAAACTAACCAAAATTATTACAGTCGACTGCGACGAACCGAAATAATTATTATCGATCGCAACTAGCCGAATTTTTTTTCATTGACTTCAACTAACCGAAATTATTTTTATTGAGAAATTATTACAATTGACTACAACTAACCGAAATTGTTACGATCGACTGCAACTAAACGAAATTGTTATGATCAGCTGCAACTAACTGAAATTGTTACAACTGACTGCGACTAACCGGAATTATTACAATTGACTACGACTGACCGAAATTATTACAATCGACTGCTGGTAGGCCAAATTATTTTTATCGCGAATTTATTGCAATCGACTGCAACTAACCAAAATAGTTGCAATCGACTGCAACTAGCCGAAATTATTTTTATCGCGAATTTATTACAATCGCCTGCAACTAACCGAAATTCTTACGATCGACTGCAACTAACCAAAATTCTTACGAACGACTGCAACTAACCGAAATTATTACAATCGACTGCAACTAACCGAAATTATTATTAATGACTGCAGCTAACCGGAATTATTTTGATTGACTGCTACTAATAAAACTTGTTACAATCGACTGCAACTAACCGAAATTTCTTTTATCTCGAATTATTACAATCGACTGCAGCTAACCGAAATTATTTTTATCGAGAACTATTACAATCGACTGCAACTAATCGAAATTGTAACGATCGACTGCAACTATCCGAAATTATTACAACTGACTGCGACAACCGTTATTAAATTGACTGCGACTAACCGAAATTATTACAATTGACTGCAACTACCCCGAATTATTTTTATCGCGAAATTATTCAATTGACTCCAACTAACCGAAATTGTTACGATCAACTGCAAATAACCGAAATTATTACAATCGACTGCGACTAAACGGAATTAATAAGTTGACTGCGACTAACCGAAATGATTAGAATCGACTGCAACTAACCGAAATTATTACAATCGACTGCAACTAACCGAAATTATTATTAATGACTGCAACTAACCGGAATTAATTTGATTGACTGCTACTAATAAAACTTGTTACAATCGACTGCAACTAACCGAAATTTCTTTTATCTCGAATTATTACAATCGACTGCAGCTAACCGAAATTATTTTTATCGAGAACTATTACAATCGACTGCAACTAATCGAAATTGTCACGATCGACTGCAACTATCCGAAATTATTACAACTGACTGCGACAACCGTTATTAAAATGACTGCGACTAACCGAAATTATTACAATTGACTGCAACTAACCCGAATTATTTTTATCGCGAAATTATTCAATTGACTGCAAATAACCGAAATTATTACAATCGACTGCGACTAAACGGAATTAATAAGTTGACTGCAACTAATTGAAATTATTACAATCGACTGCGATTAACCGAAATTATTATTATTGACTGCAACTAAACAGTTTTTTTTTTTTGACTGCTACTAAAAGAAATTATTATTATCGACTAAAACTAACCAAAATTATTACAGTCGACTGCGACTAACCGAAATAAATATTATCGATCGCAACTAACCGAAATTATTTTTATTGAGAAATTATTACAATTGACTACAACTAACCGAAATTGTTACGATCGACTGCAACTAACCGAAATTGTTATAATTGACTGCGACTAACCGAAATTATTTTTACACGAATTATTACAATCGACTGCAACTAACCGAAATTGTTACGATTGACTGCAACTAACATGAATTATTTTCATTGACTGCGACTAAACGAAATTGTTACGATCGACTGCAACTAACCGAAATTATTATTATCGAGAATTATTACAATCTACTGCAACTAACCGAAATTATTACAATCGACTGCGACAAACCGAAATTATTATAATCGACTGCAACTAACCGAAATTATTACGATCGACTGCAACTAAACGAAATTGCTACGATCGACTGCAACTAACCGAAATTGCTACGATCAACTGCAACTAACCGGAAGTATTTTTATTGACTGCGACTAACCAAAATTGTTTCAATCGACTGCAACTAACCGAAATTATTACAATCGACTGCGACTAGCCGAAATTATGATTATTGACTGCAACTAACTAGAATTTGTTTTATTCACTGCGACTAACCAAAATTATTACAATCGACTGCAACTAACCGAAATTATTTTTATCGGGAAATTATTCAATCGACTGCAACTACCCGAAATTATTACAATCGACTGCGACTAAACGGAATTATTAAGTTAACTGCGACAAACCGAAATTATTATAATCGACTGCAACTAACCGAAATTATTACGATCGAATGCAACTAACCAAAATTCTTACAATCGACTGCAACTAACCGAAATTATTACAATCGACTGCAACTAACCGAAATTATTACGATCGAATGCAACTAACCAAAATTCTTACAATCGACTGCAACTAACCGAAATTATTACAATCGACTGCAACTAACCGAAATTATTATTAATGACTGCAACTAACCGGAATTATTTTGATTGACTGCTACTAATAAAACATGTTACAATCGACTGCAACTAACCGAAATTTCTTTTATCTCGAATTATTACAATCGACTGCAGCTAACCGAAATTATTTTTATCGAGAACTATTACAATCGACTGCAACTAATCTAAATTGTAACAATCGACTGCAACTATCCGAAATTATTACAATTGACTGCAACTAACCCGAATTATTTTTATCGCGAAATTATTCAATTGACTCCAACTAACCGAAATTGTTACGATCAACTGCAAATAACCGAAATTATTACAATCGACTGCGACTAAACGGAATTAATAAGTTGACTGCGACTAACCGAAATGATTAGAATCGACTGCAACTAACAGAAATTATTACGATCGACTGCAACTAACCGAGATTGCTACGATCGACTGCAACTAACCGAAATTGCTACGATCAACTGCAACTAACCGGAATTATTTTTATTGACTGCAACTAACCAAAATTGTTTCAATCGACTGCTACTAAACGAAATTTCTTTTATCTCGAATTATTACAATCGACTGCAGCTAACCGAAATTATTTTTATCGAGAACTATTACAATCGACTGCAACTAATCGAAATTGTCACGATCGACTGCAACTATCCGAAATTATTACAACTGACTGCGACAACCGTTATTAAATTGACTGCGACTAACTGAAATTATTACAATTGACTGCAACTAACCCGAATTTTTTTTATCGCGAAATTATTCAATTGACTGCAAATAACTGAAATTATTACAATCGACTGCGACTAAACAGAATTAATAAGTTGACTGCAACTAATTGAAATTATTACAATCGACTGCGATTAACCGAAGTTATTACAATCGACTGCGACTAAACGGAATTAATAAGTTGACTGCGACCAACCGAAATGATTAGGATCGACTGCAACTAACAGAAATTATTACGATCGACTGCAACTAACCAAAATTTTTACGATCGACTGCAACTAACCGAAATAATTACAATCGACGGCAACTAGCTCAATAAAATTTTATCGCGAATTTATTGCAATCGACTGCAACTAACAAAAATTGTTACAATCGAGTGCAACTAACCAAAATTATTTTTATTGCGAAATTATTACAATTGACTACAACTAAACGAAATTGTTATGATCGGCTGCAACTAACCGAAATTGTTACAGGTGACTGCGACTAACCGGAATTATTACAATTGACTACGACTGACCGAAATTATTACAATCGACTGCAGGTAGGCCAAATTATGTTTATCGCGAATTTATTGCAATCGACTGCAACTAACCAAAATAGTTGCAATCGACTGCAACTAGCCGAAATTATTTTTATCGCGAACTTATTACAATCACCTGCAACTAACCGAAATTCTTACGATCGACTGCAACTAACCAAAATTCTTACGATCGACTGCAACTAACCGAAATTATTACAATCGACTGCTACTAACCGAAATTATTATTAATGACTGCAACTAACCGGAATTATTTTGATTGACTGCTACTAATAAAACTTGTTACAATCGACTGCAACTAACCGAAATTTCTTTTATCTCGAATTATTACAATCGACTGCAGCTAACCGAAATTATTTTTATCGAGAACTATTACAATCGACTGCAACTAATCGAAATTGTCACGATCGACTGCAACTATCCGAAATTATTACAACTGACTGCGACAACCGTTATTAAATTGACTGCGACTAACCGAAATTATTACAATTGACTGCAACTAACCCGAATTATTTTTATCGCGAAATTATTCAATTGACTCCAACTAACCGTAATTGTTACGATCAACTGCCAATAACCGAAATTATTACAATCGACTGCGACTTAACGGAATTATTAAGTTAACTGCGACAAACCGAACTTATTATAATCGACTGCAACTAACCGAAATTATTACGATCAACTGCAACTAACCGGAATTATTTTTATTGACTGCGACTAACCTAATTGTTTCAATCGACTGCAACTATCCGAAATTATTACAATCGACTGCGACTATCCGAAATTATTATTATCGACTGCAACTAACTAGAATTTGTTTTATTGACTGCGACTAACCAAAATTATTACAATCGACTGCTACTAACCGAAATTATTTTTATCGGGAAATTATTCAATCGACTGCAACTAATTGAAATTGCCATGATCGATTGCGACTAACAGAAATTATTGTTATCGACTGCAACTAACCGAAATTATTATTATTGAAAATTATTACAATCTACTGCAGCTAACCGAAATTATTTTTATCGGGAAATTATTCAATCGACTGCAACTAACCGAAATTATTACAATCGACTGCGACCAAACGGAATTATTAAGTTAACTGCGACAAACCGAAATTATTATAATCGACTGCAACTAACCGAAATTATTACGATCGACTGCAACTAAACGAATTTGCTACGATCGACTGCAACTAACCGGAATTATTTTTATTTACTGCGACTAACCAAAATTGTTTTAATCGACTGCAACTAACCGAAATCATTACAATCGACTGCGACTATCCGAAATTATTATTATCGACTGCAACTAACTAGAATTTGTTTTATTGACTGCGACTAACCAAAATTATTACAATCGACTGCTACTAACCGAAATTATTTTTATCGGGAAATTATTCAATCGACTGCAACTAATTGAAATTGCCACGATCGATTGCGACTAACAGAAATTATTGTTATCGACTGCAACTAAGAGGAATTATTTTTATTAGCTGGGAATAACATGAATTATTTTTATTGACTGCGACTAACCGAAATAATTACAATCGACTGCAACTAGCCCAAAAAAAATTGATCGCGAATTTATAGCAATCGACTGCAACTAACAAAAATTGTTCCAATCGACTGCAACTAACCAAAATTATTTTTATTGTGAAATTATTACAATTGACTACAACTAAACAAAATTGTTATGATCGGCTGCAACTAACCGAAATTGTTACACGTGACTGCGACTAACCGGAATTATTACAATTGACTTCGAATGACCGAAATTAGTACAATCGACTGCAGGTAGGCCAAATTATTTATATCGCGAATTTATTGCAATCGACTGCAACTAACCAAAATTATTTTTATCGCGAATTTATTACAATCGCCTGCAACTAACCGGAATTCTTACGATCGACTGAAACTAACCAAAATTCTTACAATCGACTGCAACTAACCGAAATTTTTTTTTTATCGCGAAATTATTACAACCGCCTGCAACTAACCGAAATTATTATTATTGAAAATTATTACAATCTACTGCAGCTAACCGAAATTATTTTTAACGAGAACTATTACAATCGACTGCATCTAATCGAAATTATCACGATCGACTGCAACTATCCGAAATTATTACAACTGACTGCGACAACCGTTATTAAATTGACTGCGACTAACCGAAATTATTACAATTGACTGCAACTAACCCGAATTATTTTTATCGCGAAATTATTCAATTGACTCCAACTAACCGTAATTGTTACGATCAACTGCCAATAACCGAAATTATTACAATCGACTGCGACTAAACGGAATTATTAAGTTAACTGCGACAAACCGAACTTATTATAATCGACTGCAACTAACCGAAATTATTACGATCAACTGCAACTAACCGGAATTATTTTTATTGTCTGCGACTAACCTAATTGTTTCAATCGACTGCAACTAACCGAAATTATTACATTCGACTGCGACTATCCGAAATTATTATTATCGACTGCAACTAACTAGAATTTGTTTTATTCACTGCGACTAACCAAAATTATTACAATCGACTCCAACTAACCGAAATTATTTTTATCGGGAAATTATTCAATCGACTGCAACTAACCGAAATTATTACAATCGACTGCGACCAAACGGAATTATTAAGTTAACTGCGACAAACCGAAATTATTATAATCGACTGCAACTAACCGAAATTATTACGATCGACTGCAACTAAACGAATTTGCTACGATCGACTGCAACTAACCGGAATTATTTTTATTTACTGCGACTAACCAAAATTGTTTTAATCGACTGCAACTAACCGAAATCATTACAATCGACTGCGACTATCCGAAATTATTATTATCGACTGCAACTAACTAGAATTTGTTTTATTGACTGCGACTAACCAAAATTATTACAATCGACTGCTACTAACCGAAATTATTTTTATCGGGAAATTATTCAATCGACTGCAACTAATTGAAATTGCCACGATCGATTGCGACTAACAGAAATTATTGTTATCGACTGCAACTAAGAGGAATTATTTTTATTAGCTGGGAATAACATGAATTATTTTTATTGACTGCGACTAACCGAAATAATTACAATCGACTGCAACTAGCCCAAAAAAAATTTATCGCGAATTTATAGCAATCGACTGCAACTAACAAAAATTGTTCCAATCGACTGCAACTAACCAAAATTATTTTTATTGTGAAATTATTACAGCTGACTACAACTAAACGAAATTGTTATGATCGGCTGCAACTAACCGAAATTGTTACACGTGACTGCGACTAACCGGAATTATTACAATTGACTTCGAATGACCGAAATTAGTACAATCGACTGCAGGTAGGCCAAATTATTTATATCGCGAATTTATTGCAATCGACTGCAACTAAGTAAAATTATTTTTATCGCGAATTTATTACAATTGCCTGCAACTAACCGAAATTCTTACGATCGACTGAAACTAACCAAAATTCTTACAATCGACTGCAACTAACCGAAATTTATTTTTTATCGCGAAATTATTACAACCGCCTGCAACTAACCGAAATTATTATTATTGAAAATTATTACAATCTACTGCAGCTAACCGAAATTATTTTTAACGAGAACTATTACAATCGACTGCATCTAATCGAAATTATCACGATCGACTGCAACTATCCGAAATTATTACAACTGACTGCGACAACCGTTATTAAATTGACTGCGACTAACCGAAATTATTACAATTGACTGCAACTAACCCGAATTATTTTTATCGCGAAATTATTCAATTGACTCCAACTAACCGTAATTGTTACGATCAACTGCCAATAACCGAAATTATTACAATCGACTGCGACTAAACGGAATTATTAAGTTAACTGCGACAAACCGAACTTATTATAATCGACTGCAACTAACCGAAATTATTACGATCAACTGCAACTAACCGGAATTATTTTTATTGACTGCGACTAACCTAATTGTTTCAATCGACTGCAACTAACCGAAATTATTACAATCGACTGCGACTATCCGAAATTATTATTATCGACTGCAACTAACTAGAATTTGTTTTATTCACTGCGACTAACCAAAATTATTACAATCGACTCCAACTAACCGAAATTATTTTTATCGGGAAATTATTCAATCGACTGCAACTAACCGAAATTATTACAATCGACTGCGACCAAACGGAATTATTAAGTTAACTGCGACAAACCGAAATTATTATAATCGACTGCAACTAACCGAAATTATTACGATCGACTGCAACTAAACGAATTTGCTACGATCGACTGCAACTAACCGGAATTATTTTTATTGACTGCGACTAACCAAAATTGTTTTAATCGACTGCAACTAACCGAAATCATTACAATCGACTGCGACTATCCGAAATTATTATTATCGACTGCAACTAACTAGAATTTGTTTTATTGACTGCGACTAACCAAAATTATTACAATCGACTGCTACTAACCGAAATTATTTTTATCGGGAAATTATTCAATCGACTGCAGCTATCCGAAATTATTACAATCGACTGCGACTAACAGAAATTATTGTTATCGACTGCAACTAAGAGGAATTATTTTTATTAGCTGGGAATAACATGAATTATTTTTATTAACTGCGACTAACCGAAATAATTACAATCGACTGCAACTAGCCCAAAAAAAATTGATCGCGAATTTATAGCAATCGACTGCAACTAACAAAAATTGTTCCAATCGACTGCAACTAACCAAAATTATTTTTATTGTGAAATTATTACAATTGACTACAACTAAACGAAATTGTTATGATCGGCTGCAACTAACCGAAATTGTTACACGTGACTGCGACTAACCGGAATTATTACAATTGACTTCGAATGACCGAAATTAGTACAATCGACTGCAGGTAGGCCAAATTATTTATATCGCGAATTTATTGCAATCGACTGCAACTAACCAAAATTATTTTTATCGCGAATTTATTACAATCGCCTGCAACTAACCGAAATTCTTACGATCGACTGAAACTAACCAAAATTCTTACAATCGACTGCAACTAACCGAAATTTTTTTTTTATCGCGAAATTATTACAACCGCCTGCAACTAACCGAAATTATTATTATTGAAAATTATTACAATCTACTGCAGCTAACCGAAATTATTTTTAACGAGAACTATTACAATCGACTGCATCTAATCGAAATTATCACGATCGACTGCAACTATCCGAAATTATTACAACTGACTGCGACAACCGTTATTAAATTGACTGCGACTAACCGAAATTATTACAATTGACTGCAACTAACCCGAATTATTTTTATCGCGAAATTATTCAATTGACTCCAACTAACCGTAATTGTTACGATCAACTGCCAATAACCGAAATTATTACAATCGACTGCGACTAAACGGAATTATTAAGTTAACTGCGACAAACCGAACTTATTATAATCGACTGCAACTAACCGAAATTATTACGATCAACTGCAACTAACCGGAATTATTTTTATTGACTGCGACTAACCTAATTGTTTCAATCGACTGCAACTAACCGAAATTATTACATTCGATTGCGACTATCCGAAATTATTATTATCGACTGCAACTAACTAGA
The DNA here is from genome assembly GCA_964056705.1 of Troilus luridus. Taxonomy (NCBI): domain Eukaryota; kingdom Metazoa; phylum Arthropoda; class Insecta; order Hemiptera; family Pentatomidae; genus Troilus; species Troilus luridus. The sequence continues at coordinate 134,184,402 of OZ057412.1, forward strand.
ATTTGTTTTATTCACTGCGACTAACCAAAATTATTACAATCGACTCCAACTAACCGAAATTATTTTTATCGGGAAATTATTCAATCGACTGCAACTAACCGAAATTATTACAATCGACTGCGACCAAACGGAATTATTAAGTTAACTACGACAAACCGAAATTATTATAATCGACTGCAACTAACCGAAATTATTACGATCGACTGCAACTAAACGAATTTGCTACGATCGACTGCAACTAACCGGAATTATTTTCATTGACTGCGACTAACCAAAATTGTTTTAATCGACTGCAACTAACCGAAATCATTACAATCGACTGCGACTATCCGAAATTATTATTATCGACTGCAACTAACCGTAATTTTTTTTTTATCGCGAAATTATTACAACCGCCTGCAACTAACCGAAATTATTATTATTGAAAATTATTACAATCTACTGCAGCTAACCGAAATTATTTTTAACGAGAACTATTACAATCGACTGCATCTAATCGAAATTATCACGATCGACTGCAACTATCCGAAATTATTACAACTGACTGCGACAACCGTTATTAAATTGACTGCGACTAACCGAAATTATTACAATTGACTGCAACTAACCCGAATTATTTTTATCGCGAAATTATTCAATTGACTCCAACTAACCGTAATTGTTACGATCAACTGCCAATAACCGAAATTATTACAATCGACTGCGACTAAACGGAATTATTAAGTTAACTGCGACAAACCGAACTTATTATAATCGACTGCAATTAACCGAAATTATTACGATCAACTGCAACTAACCGGAATTATTTTTATTGACTGCGACTAACCTAATTGTTTCAATCGACTGCAACTAACCGAAATTATTACATTCGACTGCGACTATCCGAAATTATTATTATCGACTGCAACTAACTAGAATTTGTTTTATTCACTGCGACTAACCAAAATTATTACAATCGACTCCAACTAACCGAAATTATTTTTATCGGGAAATTATTCAATCGACTGCAACTAACCGAAATTATTACAATCGACTGCGACCAAACGGAATTATTAAGTTAACTGCGACAAACCGAAATTATTATAATCGACTGCAACTAACCGAAATTATTACGATCGACTGCAACTAAACGAATTTGCTACGATCGACTGCAACTAACCGGAATTATTTTTATTTACTGCGACTAACCAAAATTGTTTTAATCGACTGCAACTAACCGAAATCATTACAATCGACTGCGACTATCCGAAATTATTATTATCGACTGCAACTAACTAGAATTTGTTTTATTGACTGCGACTAACCAAAATTATTACAATCGACTGCTACTAACCGAAATTATTTTTATCGGGAAATTATTCAATCGACTGCAACTAATTGAAATTGCCACGATCGATTGCGACTAACAGAAATTATTGTTATCGACTGCAACTAAGAGGAATTATTTTTATTAGCTGGGAATAACATGAATTATTTTTATTGACTGCGACTAACCGAAATAATTACAATCGACTGCAACTAGCCCAAAAAAAATTTATCGCGAATTTATAGCAATCGACTGCAACTAACAAAAATTGTTCCAATCGACTGCAACTAACCAAAATTATTTTTATTGTGAAATTATTACAGCTGACTACAACTAAACGAAATTGTTATGATCGGCTGCAACTAACCGAAATTGTTACACGTGACTGCGACTAACCGGAATTATTACAATTGACTTCGAATGACCGAAATTAGTACAATCGACTGCAGGTAGGCCAAATTATTTATATCGCGAATTTATTGCAATCGACTGCAACTAACCAAAATTATTTTTATCGCGAATTTATTACAATCGCCTGCAACTAACCGAAATTCTTACGATCGACTGAAACTAACCAAAATTCTTACAATCGACTGCAACTAACCGAAATTTATTTTTTATCGCGAAATTATTACAACCGCCTGCAACTAACCGAAATTATTATTATTGAAAATTATTACAATCTACTGCAGCTAACCGAAATTATTTTTAACGAGAACTATTACAATCGACTGCATCTAATCGAAATTATCACGATCGACTGCAACTATCCGAAATTATTACAACTGACTGCGACAACCGTTATTAAATTGACTGCGACTAACCGAAATTATTACAATTGACTGCAACTAACCCGAATTATTTTTATCGCGAAATTATTCAATTGACTCCAACTAACCGTAATTGTTACGATCAACTGCCAATAACCGAAATTATTACAATCGACTGCGACTAAACGGAATTATTAAGTTAACTGCGACAAACCGAACTTATTATAATCGACTGCAACTAACCGAAATTATTACGATCAACTGCAACTAACCGGAATTATTTTTATTGACTGCGACTAACCTAATTGTTTCAATCGACTGCAACTAACCGAAATTATTACAATCGACTGCGACTATCCGAAATTATTATTATCGACTGCAACTAACTAGAATTTGTTTTATTGACTGCGACTAACCAAAATTATTACAATCGACTGCTACTAACCGAAATTATTTTTATCGGGAAATTATTCAATCGACTGCAGCTATCCGAAATTATTACAATCGACTGCGACTAACAGAAATTATTGTTATCGACTGCAACTAAGAGGAATTATTTTTATTAGCTGGGAATAACATGAATTATTTTTATTGACTGCGACTAACCGAAATAATTACAATCGACTGCAACTAGCCCAAAAAAAATTGATCGCGAATTTATAGCAATCGACTGCAACTAACAAAAATTGTTCCAATCGACTGCAACTAACCAAAATTATTTTTATTGTGAAATTATTACAATTGACTACAACTAAACGAAATTGTTATGATCGGCTGCAACTAACCGAAATTGTTACACGTGACTGCGACTAACCGGAATTATTACAATTGACTTCGAATGACCGAAATTAGTACAATCGACTGCAGGTAGGCCAAATTATTTATATCGCGAATTTATTGCAATCGACTGCAACTAACCAAAATTATTTTTATCGCGAATTTATTACAATCGCCTGCAACTAACCGAAATTCTTACGATCGACTGAAACTAACCAAAATTCTTACAATCGACTGCAACTAACCGAAATTTTTTTTTTATCGCGAAATTATTACAACCGCCTGCAACTAACCGAAATTATTATTATTGAAAATTATTACAATCTACTGCAGCTAACCGAAATTATTTTTAACGAGAACTATTACAATCGACTGCATCTAATCGAAATTATCACGATCGACTGCAACTATCCGAAATTATTACAACTGACTGCGACAACCGTTATTAAATTGACTGCGACTAACCGAAATTATTACAATTGACTGCAACTAACCCGAATTATTTTTATCGCGAAATTATTCAATTGACTCCAACTAACCGTAATTGTTACGATCAACTGCCAATAACCGAAATTATTACAATCGACTGCGACTAAACGGAATTATTAAGTTAACTGCGACAAACCGAACTTATTATAATCGACTGCAACTAACCGAAATTATTACGATCAACTGCAACTAACCGGAATTATTTTTATTGACTGCGACTAACCTAATTGTTTCAATCGACTGCAACTAACCGAAATTATTACATTCGATTGCGACTATCCGAAATTATTATTATCGACTGCAACTAACTAGAATTTGTTTTATTCACTGCGACTAACCAAAATTATTACAATCGACTCCAACTAACCGAAATTATTTTTATCGGGAAATTATTCAATCGACTGCAACTAACCGAAATTATTACAATCGACTGCGACTATCCGAAATTATTATTATCGACTGCAACTAACTAGAATTTGTTTAATTCACTGCGACTAACCAAAATTATTACAATCGACTGCTGCTAACCGAAATTATTTTTATCGGGAAATTATTCAATCGACTGCAACTAATTGAAATTGCCACGATCGATTGCGACTAACAGAAATTATTGTTATCGACTGCAACTAAGAGGAATTATTTTTATTAGCTGGGAATAACATGAATTATTTTTATTGACTGCGACTAACCGAAATAATTACAATCGACTGCAACTAGCCCAAAAAAAATTGATCGCGAATTTATAGCAATCGACTGCAACTAACAAAAATTGTTCCAATCGACTGCAACTAACCAAAATTATTTTTATTGTGAAATTATTACAATCGACTGCGACTAAACGGAATTATTAAGTTAACTGCGACAAACCGAACTTATTATAATCGACTGCAACTAATCGAAATTATTACGATCAACTGCAACTAACCGGAATTATTTTTATTGACTGCGACTAACCTAATTGTTTCAATCGACTGCAACTAACCGAAATTATTACAATCGACTGCGACTATCCGAAATTATTATTATCGACTGCAACTAACTAGAATTTGTTTAATTCACTGCGACTAACCAAAATTATTACAATCGACTCCAACTAACCGAAATTATTTTTATCGGGAAATTATTCAATCGACTGCAACTAACCGAAATTATTACAATCGACTGCGACCAAACGGAATTATTAAGTTAACTACGACAAACCGAAATTATTATAATCGACTGCAACTAACCGAAATTATTACGATCGACTGCAACTAAACGAATTTGCTACGATCGACTGCAACTAACCGGAATTATTTTCATTGACTGCGACTAACCAAAATTGTTTTAATCGACTGCAACTAACCGAAATCATTACAATCGACTGCGACTATCCGAAATTATTATTATCGACTGCAACTAACTAGAATTTGTTTTATTGACTGCGACTAACCAAAATTATTACAATCGACTGCTACTAACCGAAATTATTTTTATCGGGAAATTATTCAATCGACTGCAACTAATTGAAATTGCCACGATCGATTGCGACTAACAGAAATTATTGTTATCGACTGCAACTAAGAGGAATTATTTTTATTAGCTGGGAATAACATGAATTATTTTTATTGACTGCGACTAACCGAAATAATTACAATCGACTGCAACTAGCCCAAAAAAAATTTATCGCGAATTTATAGCAATCGACTGCAACTAACAAAAATTGTTCCAATCGACTGCAACTAACCAAAATTATTTTTATTGTGATATTATTACAATTGACTACAACTAAACGAAATTGTTATGATCGGCTGCAACTAACCGAAATTGTTACACGTGACTGCGACTAACCGGAATTATTACAATTGACTTCGAATGACCGAAATTAGTACAATCGACTGCAGGTAGGCCAAATTATTTATATCGCGAATTTATTGCAATCGACTGCAACTAACCAAAATTATTTTTATCGCGAATTTATTACAATCGCCTGCAACTAACCGAAATTCTTACGATCGACTGAAACTAACCAAAATTCTTACAATCGACTGCAACTAACCGAAATTTTTTTTTATCTCGAAATTATTACAACCGCCTGCAACTAACCGAAATTATTATTATTGAAAATTATTACAATCTACTGCAGCTAACCGAAATTATTTTTATCGAGAACTATTACAATCGACTGCATCTAATCGAAATTATCACGATCGACTGCAACTATCCGAAATTATTACAACTGACTGCGACAACCGTTATTAAATTGACTGCGACTAACCGAAATTATTACAATTGACTGCAACTAACCCGAATTATTTTTATCGCGAAATTATTCAATTGACTCCAACTAACCGTAATTGTTACGATCAACTGCCAATAACCGAAATTATTACAATCGACTGCGACTAAACGGAATTATTAAGTTAACTGCGACAAACCGAACTTATTATAATCGACTGCAACTAACCGAAATTATTACGATCAACTGCAACTAACCGGAATTATTTTTATTGACTGCGACTAACCTAATTGTTTCAATCGACTGCAACTAACCGAAATTATTACAATCGACTGCGACTATCCGAAATTATTATTATCGACTGCAACTAACTAGAATTTGTTTAATTCACTGCGACTAACCAAAATTATTACAATCGACTCCAACTAACCGAAATTATTTTTATCGGGAAATTATTCAATCGACTGCAACTAACCGAAATTATTACAATCGACTGCGACTAAACGGAATTATTAAGTTAACTGCGACAAACCGAAATTATTATAATCGACTCCAACTAACCGAAATTATTACGATCGACTGCAACTAAACGAATTTGCTACGATCGACTGCAACTAACCGAAATTGCTACGATCAACTGCAACTAACCGGAATTATTTTTATTGACTGCGACTAACCAAAATTGTTTTAATCGACTGCAACTAACCGAAATCATTACAATCGACTGCGACTATCCGAAATTATTATTATCGACTGCAACTAACTAGAATTTGTTTTATTGACTGCGACTAACCAAAATTATTACAATCGACTGCTACTAACCGAAATTATTTTTATCGGGAAATTATTCAATCGACTGCAACTAATTGAAATTGCCACGATCGATTGCGACTAACAGAAATTATTGTTATCGACTGCAACTAAGAGGAATTATTTTTATTAGCTGGGAATAACATGAATTATTTTTATTGACTGCGACTAACCGAAATAATTACAATCGACTGCAACTAGCCCAAAAAAAATTGATCGCGAATTTATAGCAATCGACTGCAACTAACAAAAATTGTTCCAATCGACTGCAACTAACCAAAATTATTTTTATTGTGAAATTATTACAATTGACTACAACTAAACGAAATTGTTATGATCGGCGGCAACTAACCGAAATTGTTACACGTGACTGCGACTAACCGGAATTATTACAATTGACTTCGAATGACCGAAATTAGTACAATCGACTGCAGGTAGGCCAAATTATTTATATCGCGAATTTATTGCAATCGACTGCAACTAACCAAAATTATTTTTATCGCGAATTTATTACAATCGCCTGCAACTAACCGAAATTCTTACGATCGACTGAAACTAACCAAAATTCTTACAATCGACTGCAACTAACCGAAATTTATATTTTATCGCGAAATTATTACAACCGCCTGCAACTAACCGAAATTATTATTATTGAAAATTATTACAATCTACTGCAGCTAACCGAAATTATTTTTAACGAGAACTATTACAATCGACTGCATCTAATCGAAATTATCACGATCGACTGCAACTATCCGAAATTATTACAACTGACTGCGACAACCGTTATTAAATTGACTGCGACTAACCGAAATTATTACAATTGACTGCAACTAACCCGAATTATTTTTATCGCGAAATTATTCAATTGACTCCAACTAACCGTAATTGTTACGATCAACTGCCAATAACCGAAATTATTACAATCGACTGCGACTAAACGGAATTATTAAGTTAACTGCGACAAACCGAACTTATTATAATCGACTGCAACTAACCGAAATTATTACGATCAACTGCAACTAACCGGAATTATTTTTATTGACTGCGACTAACCTAATTGTTTCAATCGACTGCAACTAACCGAAATTATTACAATCGACTGCGACTATCCGAAATTATTATTATCGACTGCAACTAACTAGAATTTGTTTTATTCACTGCGACTAACCAAAATTATTACAATCGACTCCAACTAACCGAAATTATTTTTATCGGGAAATTATTCAATCGACTGCAACTAACCGAAATTATTACAATCGACTGCGACCAAACGGAATTATTAAGTTAACTGCGACAAACCGAAATTATTATAATCGACTGCAACTAACCGAAATTATTACGATCGACTGCAACTAAACGAATTTGCTACGATCGACTGCAACTAACCGGAATTATTTTTATTGACTGCGACTAACCAAAATTGTTTTAATCGACTGCAACTAACCGAAATCATTACAATCGACTGCGACTATCCGAAATTATTATTATCGACTGCAACTAACTAGAATTTGTTTTATTGACTGCGACTAACCAAAATTATTACAATCGACTGCTACTAACCGAAATTATTTTTATCGGGAAATTATTCAATCGACTGCAGCTATCCGAAATTATTACAATCGACTGCAACTAAACGAATTTGCTACGATCGACTGCAACTAACCGAAATTGCCACGATCGATTGCGACTAACAGAAATTATTGTTATCGACTGCAACTAAAAGGAATTATTTTTATTAGCTGGGAATAACATGAATTATTTTTATTGACTGCGACTAACTGAAATAATTACAATCGACTGCAACTAGCCCAAAAAAAATTTATCGCGAATTTATAGCAATCGACTGCAACTAACAAAAATTGTTCCAATCGACTGCAACTAACCAAAATTATTTTTATTGTGAAATTATTACAATTGACTACAACTAAACGAAATTGTTATGATCGGCTGCAACTAACCGAAATTGTTACACGTGACTGCGACTAACCGGAATTATTACAATTGACTTCGAATGACCGAAATTAGTACAATCGACTGCAGGTAGGCCAAATTATTTATATCGCGAATTTATTGCAATCGACTGCAACTAACCAAAATTATTTTTATCGCGAATTTATTACAATCGCCTGCAACTAACCGAAATTCTTACGATCGACTGAAACTAACCAAAATTCTTACAATCGACTGCAACTAACCGAAATTTTTTTTTTATCGCGAAATTATTACAACCGCCTGCAACTAACCGAAATTATTATTATTGAAAATTATTACAATCTACTGCAGCTAACCGAAATTATTTTTAACGAGAACTATTACAATCGACTGCATCTAATCGAAATTATCACGATCGACTGCAACTATCCGAAATTATTACAACTGACTGCGACAACCGTTATTAAATTGACTGCGACTAACCGAAATTATTACAATTGACTGCAACTAACCCGAATTATTTTTATCGCGAAATTATTCAATTGACTCCAACTAACCGTAATTGTTACGATCAACTGCCAATAACCGAAATTATTACAATCGACTGCGACTAACCGGAATTATTTTTATTGACTGCGACTAACCTAATTGTTTCAATCGACTCCAACTAACCGAAATTATTTTTATCGGGAAATTATTCAATCGACTGCAACTAACCGAAATTATTACAATCGACTGCGACCAAACGGAATTATTAAGTTAACTGCGACAAACCGAATTTATTATAATCGACTCCAACTAACCGAAATTATTACAATTGACTGCAACTAACCCGAATTATTTTTATCGCGAAATTATTCAATTGACTCCAACTAACCGTAATTGTTACGATCAACTGCCAATAACCGAAATTATTACAATCGACTGCGACTAAACGGAATTATTAAGTTAACTGCGACAAACCGAACTTATTATAATCGACTGCAACTAACCGAAATTATTACGATCAACTGCAACTAACCGGAATTATTTTTATTGACTGCGACTAACCTAATTGTTTCAATCGACTGCAACTAACCGAAATTATTACAATCGACTGCGACTATCCGAAATTATTATTATCGACTGCAACTAACTAGAATTTGTTTAATTCACTGCGACTAACCAAAATTATTACAATCGACTCCAACTAACCGAAATTATTTTTATCGGGAAATTATTCAATCGACTGCAACTAACCGAAATTATTACAATCGACTGCGACTATCCGAAATTATTATTATCGACTGCAACTAACTAGAATTTGTTTAATTCACTGCGACTAACCAAAATTATTACAATCGACTGCTGCTAACCGAAATTATTTTTATCGGGAAATTATTCAATCGACTGCAACTAATTGAAATTGCCACGATCGATTGCGACTAACAGAAATTATTGTTATCGACTGCAACTAAGAGGAATTATTTTTATTAGCTGGGAATAACATGAATTATTTTTATTGACTGCGACTAACCGAAATAATTACAATCGACTGCAACTAGCCCAAAAAAAATTGATCGCGAATTTATAGCAATCGACTGCAACTAACAAAAATTGTTCCAATCGACTGCAACTAACCAAAATTATTTTTATTGTGAAATTATTACAATCGACTGCGACTAAACGGAATTATTAAGTTAACTGCGACAAACCGAACTTATTATAATCGACTGCAACTAATCGAAATTATTACGATCAACTGCAACTAACCGGAATTATTTTTATTGACTGCGACTAACCTAATTGTTTCAATCGACTGCAACTAACCGAAATTATTACAATCGACTGCGACTATCCGAAATTATTATTATCGACTGCAACTAACTAGAATTTGTTTAATTCACTGCGACTAACCAAAATTATTACAATCGACTCCAACTAACCGAAATTATTTTTATCGGGAAATTATTCAATCGACTGCAACTAACCGAAATTATTACAATCGACTGCGACTAAACGGAATTATTAAGTTAACTGCGACAAACCGAAATTATTATAATCGACTCCAACTAACCGAAATTATTACGATCGACTGCAACTAAACGAATTTGCTACGATCGACTGCGACTAAACGGAATTATTAAGTTAACTGCGACAAACAGAACTTATTATAATCGACTGCAACTAACCGAAATTATTACGATCAACTGCAACTAACCGGAATTATTTTTATTGACTGCGACTAACCTAATTGTTTCAATCGACTGCAACTAACCGAAATTATTACAATCGACTGCGACTATCCGAAATTATTATTATCGACTGCAACTAACTAGAATTTGTTTAATTCACTGCGACTAACCAAAATTATTACAATCGACTCCAACTAACCGAAATTATTTTTATCGGGAAATTATTCAATCGACTGCAACTAACCGAAATTATTACAATCGACTGCGACTAAACGGAATTATTAAGTTAACTGCGACAAACCGAAATTATTATAATCGACTCCAACTAACCGAAATTATTACGATCGACTGCAACTAAACGAATTTGCTACGATCGACTGCAACTAACCGAAATTGCTACGATCAACTGCAACTAACCGGAATTATTTTTATTGACTGCGACTAACCAAAATTGTTTTAATCGACTGCAACTAACCGAAATCATTACAATCGACTGCGACTATCCGAAATTATTATTATCGACTGCAACTAACTAGAATTTGTTTTATTGACTGCGACTAACCAAAATTATTACAATCGACTGCTACTAACCGAAATTATTTTTATCGGGAAATTATTCAATCGACTGCAACTAATTGAAATTGCCACGATCGATTGCGACTAACAGAAATTATTGTTATCGACTGCAACTAAGAGGAATTATTTTTATTAGCTGGGAATAACATGAATTATTTTTATTGACTGCGACTAACCGAAATAATTACAATCGACTGCAACTAGCCCAAAAAAAATTGATCGCGAATTTATAGCAATCGACTGCAACTAACAAAAATTGTTCCAATCGACTGCAACTAACCAAAATTATTTTTATTGTGAAATTATTACAATTGACTACAACTAAACGAAATTGTTATGATCGGCTGCAACTAACCGAAATTGTTACACGTGACTGCGACTAACCGGAATTATTACAATTGACTTCGAATGACCGAAATTAGTACAATCGACTGCAGGTAGGCCAAATTATTTATATCGCGAATTTATTGCAATCGACTGCAACTAACCAAAATTATTTTTATCGCGAATTTATTACAATCGCCTGCAACTAACCGAAATTCTTACGATCGACTGAAACTAACCAAAATTCTTACAATCGACTGCAACTAACCGAAATTTTTTTTTTATCGCGAAATTATTACAACCGCCTGCAACTAACCGAAATTATTATTATTGAAAATTATTACAATCTACTGCAGCTAACCGAAATTATTTTTAACGAGAACTATTACAATCGACTGCATCTAATCGAAATTATCACGATCGACTGCAACTATCCGAAATTATTACAACTGACTGCGACAACCGTTATTAAATTGACTGCGACTAACCGAAATTATTACAATTGACTGCAACTAACCCGAATTATTTTTATCGCGAAATTATTCAATTGACTCCAACTAACCGTAATTGTTACGATCAACTGCCAATAACCGAAATTATTACAATCGACTGCGACTAAACGGAATTATTAAGTTAACTGCGACAAACCGAACTTATTATAATCGACTGCAACTAACCGAAATTATTACGATCAACTGCAACTAACCGGAATTATTTTTATTGACTGCGACTAACCTAATTGTTTCAATCGACTGCAACTAACCGAAATTATTACATTCGACTGCGACTATCCGAAATTATTATTATCGACTGCAACTAACTAGAATTTGTTTTATTCACTGCGACTAACCAAAATTATTACAATCGACTCCAACTAACCGAAATTATTTTTATCGGGAAATTATTCAATCGACTGCAACTAACCGAAATTATTACAATCGACTGCGACCAAACGGAATTATTAAGTTAACTGCGACAAACCGAAATTATTATAATCGACTGCAACTAACCGAAATTATTACGATCGACTGCAACTAAACGAATTTGCTACGATCGACTGCAACTAACCGGAATTATTTTTATTTACTGCGACTAACCAAAATTGTTTTAATCGACTGCAACTAACCGAAATCATTACAATCGACTGCGACTATCCGAAATTATTATTATCGACTGCAACTAACTAGAATTTGCTTTATTGACTGCGACTAACCAAAATTATTACAATCGACTGCTACTAACCGAAATTATTTTTATCGGGAAATTATTCAATCGACTGCAACTAATTGAAATTGCCACGATCGATTGCGACTAACAGAAATTATTGTTATCGACTGCAACTAAGAGGAATTATTTTTATTAGCTGGGAATAACATGAATTATTTTTATTGACTGCGACTAACCGAAATAATTACAATCGACTGCAACTAGCCCAAAAAAAATTGATCGCGAATTTATAGCAATCGACTGCAACTAACAAAAATTGTTCCAATCGACTGCAACTAACCAAAATTATTTTTATTGTGAAATTATTACAATTGACTACAACTAAACGAAATTGTTATGATCGGCTGCAACTAACCGAAATTGTTACACGTGACTGCGACTAACCGGAATTATTACAATTGACTTCGAATGACCGAAATTAGTACAATCGACTGCAGGTAGGCCAAATTATTTATATCGCGAATTTATTGCAATCGACTGCAACTAACCAAAATTATTTTTATCGCGAATTTATTACAATCCCCTGCAACTAACCGAAATTCTTACGATCGACTGAAACTAACCAAAATTCTTACAATCGACTGCAACTAACCGAAATTTTTTTTTTATCGCGAAATTATTACAACCGCCTGCAACTAACCGAAATTATTATTATTGAAAATTATTACAATCTACTGCAGCTAACCGAAATTATTTTTAACGAGAACTATTACAATCGACTGCATCTAATCGAAATTATCACGATCGACTGCAACTATCCGAAATTATTACAACTGACTGCGACAACCGTTATTAAATTGACTGCGACTAACCGAAATTATTACAATTGACTGCAACTAACCCGAATTATTTTTATCGCGAAATTATTCAATTGACTCCAACTAACCGTAATTGTTACGATCAACTGCCAATAACCGAAATTATTACAATCGACTGCGACTAAACGGAATTATTAAGTTAACTGCGACAAACCGAACTTATTATAATCGACTGCAACTAACCGAAATTATTACGATCAACTGCAACTAACCGGAATTATTTTTATTGACTGCGACTAACCTAATTGTTTCAATCGACTGCAACTAACCGAAATTATTACATTCGACTGCGACTATCCGAAATTATTATTATCGACTGCAACTAACTAGAATTTGTTTTATTCACTGCGACTAACCAAAATTATTACAATCGACTCCAACTAACCGAAATTATTTTTATCGGGAAATTATTCAATCGACTGCAACTAACCGAAATTATTACAATCGACTGCGACCAAACGGAATTATTAAGTTAACTGCGACAAACCGAAATTATTATAATCGACTGCAACTAACCGAAATTATTACGATCGACTGCAACTAAACGAATTTGCTACGATCGACTGCAACTAACCGGAATTATTTTTATTGACTGCGACTAACCAAAATTGTTTTAATCGACTGCAACTAACCGAAATCATTACAATCGACTGCGACTATCCGAAATTATTATTATCGACTGCAACTAACTAGAATTTGTTTTATTGACTGCGACTAACCAAAATTATTACAATCGACTGCTACTAACCGAAATTATTTTTATCGGGAAATTATTCAATCGACTGCAACTAATTGAAATTGCCACGATCGATTGCGACTAACAGAAATTATTGTTATCGACTGCAACTAAGAGGAATTATTTTTATTAGCTGGGAATAACATGAATTATTTTTATTGACTGCGACTAACCGAAATAATTACAATCGACTGCAACTAGCCCAAAAAAAATTGATCGCGAATTTATAGCAATCGACTGCAACTAACAAAAATTGTTCCAATCGACTGCAACTAACCAAAATTATTTTTATTGTGAAATTATTACAATTGACTACAACTAAACGAAATTGTTATGATCGGCTGCAACTAACCGAAATTGTTACACGTGACTGCGACTAACCGGAATTATTACAATTGACTTCGAATGACCGAAATTAGTACAATCGACTGCAGGTAGGCCAAATTATTTATATCGCGAATTTATTGCAATCGACTGCAACTAACCAAAATTATTTTTATCGCGAATTTATTACAATCGCCTGCAACTAACCGAAATTCTTACGATCGACTGAAACTAACCAAAATTCTTACAATCGACTGCAACTAACCGAAATTTTTTTTTATCGCGAAATTATTACAACCGCCTGCAACTAACCGAAATTATTATTATTGAAAATTATTACAATCTACTGCAGCTAACCGAAATTATTTTTATCGAGAACTATTACAATCGACTGCATCTAATCGAAATTATCACGATCGACTGCAACTATCCGAAATTATTACAACTGACTGCGACAACCGTTATTAAATTGACTGCGACTAACCGAAATTATTACAATTGACTGCAACTAACCCGAATTATTTTTATCGCGAAATTATTCAATTGACTCCAACTAACCGTAATTGTTACGATCAACTGCCAATAACCGAAATTATTACAATCGACTGCGACTAAACGGAATTATTAAGTTAACTGCGACAAACCGAACTTATTATAATCGACTGCAACTAACCGAAATTATTACGATCGACTGCAACTAAACGAATTTGCTACGATCGACTGCAACTAACCGAAATTGCTACGATCAACTGCAACTAACCGGAATTATTTTTATTGACTGCGACTAACCAAAATTGTTTTAATCGACTGCAACTAACCGAAATCATTACAATCGACTGCGACTATCCGAAATTATTATTATCGACTGCAACTAACTAGAATTTGTTTTATTGACTGCGACTAACCAAAATTATTACAATCGACTGCTACTAACCGAAATTATTTTTATCGGGAAATTATTCAATCGACTGCAACTAATTGAAATTGCCACGATCGATTGCGACTAACAGAAATTATTGTTATCGACTGCAACTAAGAGGAATTATTTTTATTAGCTGGGAATAACATGAATTATTTTTATTGACTGCGACTAACCGAAATAATTACAATCGACTGCAACTAGCCCAAAAAAAATTGATCGCGAATTTATAGCAATCGACTGCAACTAACAAAAATTGTTCCAATCGACTGCAACTAACCAAAATTATTTTTATTGTGAAATTATTACAATTGACTACAACTAAACGAAATTGTTATGATCGGCTGCAACTAACCGAAATTGTTACACGTGACTGCGACTAACCGGAATTATTACAATTGACTTCGAATGACCGAAATTAGTACAATCGACTGCAGGTAGGCCAAATTATTTATATCGCGAATTTATTGCAATCGACTGCAACTAACCAAAATTATTTTTATCGCGAATTTATTACAATCCCCTGCAACTAACCGAAATTCTTACGATCGACTGAAACTAACCAAAATTCTTACAATCGACTGCAACTAACCGAAATTTTTTTTTTATCGCGAAATTATTACAACCGCCTGCAACTAACCGAAATTATTATTATTGAAAATTATTACAATCGACTGCAACTAACCGAAATTATTACAATCGACTGCGACCAAACGGAATTATTAAGTTAACTGCGACAAACCGAAATTATTATAATCGACTGCAACTAACCGAAATTATTACGATCGACTGCAACTAAACGAATTTGCTACGATCGACTGCAACTAACCGGAATTATTTTTATTTACTGCGACTAACCAAAATTGTTTTAATCGACTGCAACTAACCGAAATCATTACAATCGACTGCGACTATCCGAAATTATTATTATCGACTGCAACTAACTAGAATTTGTTTTATTGACTGCGACTAACCAAAATTATTACAATCGACTGCTACTAACCGAAATTATTTTTATCGGGAAATTATTCAATCGACTGCAACTAATTGAAATTGCCACGATCGATTGCGACTAACAGAAATTATTGTTATCGACTGCAACTAAGAGGAATTATTTTTATTAGCTGGGAATAACATGAATTATTTTTATTGACTGCGACTAACCGAAATAATTACAATCGACTGCAACTAGCCCAAAAAAAATTGATCGCGAATTTATAGCAATCGACTGCAACTAACAAAAATTGTTCCAATCGACTGCAACTAACCAAAATTATTTTTATTGTGAAATTATTACAATTGACTACAACTAAACGAAATTGTTATGATCGGCTGCAACTAACCGAAATTGTTACACGTGACTGCGACTAACCGGAATTATTACAATTGACTTCGAATGACCGAAATTAGTACAATCGACTGCAGGTAGGCCAAATTATTTATATCGCGAATTTATTGCAATCGACTGCAACTAACCAAAATTATTTTTATCGCGAATTTATTACAATCCCCTGCAACTAACCGAAATTCTTACGATCGACTGAAACTAACCAAAATTCTTACAATCGACTGCAACTAACCGAAATTTTTTTTTTATCGCGAAATTATTACAACCGCCTGCAACTAACCGAAATTATTATTATTGAAAATTATTACAATCTACTGCAGCTAACCGAAATTATTTTTAACGAGAACTATTACAATCGACTGCATCTAATCGAAATTATCACGATCGACTGCAACTATCCGAAATTATTACAACTGACTGCGACAACCGTTATTAAATTGACTGCGACTAACCGAAATTATTACAATTGACTGCAACTAACCCGAATTATTTTTATCGCGAAATTATTCAATTGACTCCAACTAACCGTAATTGTTACGATCAACTGCCAATAACCGAAATTATTACAATCGACTGCGACTAAACGGAATTATTAAGTTAACTGCGACAAACCGAACTTATTATAATCGACTGCAACTAACCGAAATTATTACGATCAACTGCAACTAACCGGAATTATTTTTATTGACTGCGACTAACCTAATTGTTTCAATCGACTGCAACTAACCGAAATTATTACATTCGACTGCGACTATCCGAAATTATTATTATCGACTGCAACTAACTAGAATTTGTTTTATTCACTGCGACTAACCAAAATTATTACAATCGACTCCAACTAACCGAAATTATTTTTATCGGGAAATTATTCAATCGACTGCAACTAACCGAAATTATTACAATCGACTGCGACCAAACGGAATTATTAAGTTAACTGCGACAAACCGAAATTATTATAATCGACTGCAACTAACCGAAATTATTACGATCGACTGCAACTAAACGAATTTGCTACGATCGACTGCAACTAACCGGAATTATTTTTATTGACTGCGACTAACCAAAATTGTTTTAATCGACTGCAACTAACCGAAATCATTACAATCGACTGCGACTATCCGAAATTATTATTATCGACTGCAACTAACTAGAATTTGTTTTATTGACTGCGACTAACCAAAATTATTACAATCGACTGCTACTAACCGAAATTATTTTTATCGGGAAATTATTCAATCGACTGCAACTAATTGAAATTGCCACGATCGATTGCGACTAACAGAAATTATTGTTATCGACTGCAACTAAGAGGATTTATTTTTATTAGCTGGGAATAACATGAATTATTTTTATTGACTGCGACTAACCGAAATAATTACAATCGACTGCAACTAGCCCAAAAAAAATTGATCGCGAATTTATAGCAATCGACTGCAACTAACAAAAATTGTTCCAATCGACTGCAACTAACCAAAATTATTTTTATTGTGAAATTATTACAATTGACTACAACTAAACGAAATTGTTATGATCGGCTGCAACTAACCGAAATTGTTACACGTGACTGCGACTAACCGGAATTATTACAATTGACTTCGAATGACCGAAATTAGTACAATCGACTGCAGGTAGGCCAAATTATTTATATCGCGAATTTATTGCAATCGACTGCAACTAACCAAAATTATTTTTATCGCGAATTTATTACAATCGCCTGCAACTAACCGAAATTCTTACGATCGACTGAAACTAACCAAAATTCTTACAATCGACTGCAACTAACCGAAATTTTTTTTTATCGCGAAATTATTACAACCGCCTGCAACTAACCGAAATTATTATTATTGAAAATTATTACAATCTACTGCAGCTAACCGAAATTATTTTTATCGAGAACTATTACAATCGACTGCATCTAATCGAAATTATCACGATCGACTGCAACTATCCGAAATTATTACAACTGACTGCGACAACCGTTATTAAATTGACTGCGACTAACCGAAATTATTACAATTGACTGCAACTAACCCGAATTATTTTTATCGCGAAATTATTCAATTGACTCCAACTAACCGTAATTGTTACGATCAACTGCCAATAACCGAAATTATTACAATCGACTGCGACTAAACGGAATTATTAAGTTAACTGCGACAAACCGAACTTATTATAATCGACTGCAACTAACCGAAATTATTACGATCGACTGCAACTAAACGAATTTGCTACGATCGACTGCAACTAACCGAAATTGCTACGATCAACTGCAACTAACCGGAATTATTTTTATTGACTGCGACTAACCAAAATTGTTTTAATCGACTGCAACTAACCGAAATCATTACAATCGACTGCGACTATCCGAAATTATTATTATCGACTGCAACTAACTAGAATTTGTTTTATTGACTGCGACTAACCAAAATTATTACAATCGACTGCTACTAACCGAAATTATTTTTATCGGGAAATTATTCAATCGACTGCAACTAATTGAAATTGCCACGATCGATTGCGACTAACAGAAATTATTGTTATCGACTGCAACTAAGAGGAATTATTTTTATTAGCTGGGAATAACATGAATTATTTTTATTGACTGCGACTAACCGAAATAATTACAATCGACTGCAACTAGCCCAAAAAAAATTGATCGCGAATTTATAGCAATCGACTGCAACTAACAAAAATTGTTCCAATCGACTGCAACTAACCAAAATTATTTTTATTGTGAAATTATTACAATTGACTACAACTAAACGAAATTGTTATGATCGGCTGCAACTAACCGAAATTGTTACACGTGACTGCGACTAACCGGAATTATTACAATTGACTTCGAATGACCGAAATTAGTACAATCGACTGCAGGTAGGCCAAATTATTTATATCGCGAATTTATTGCAATCGACTGCAACTAACCAAAATTATTTTTATCGCGAATTTATTACAATCCCCTGCAACTAACCGAAATTCTTACGATCGACTGAAACTAACCAAAATTCTTACAATCGACTGCAACTAACCGAAATTTTTTTTTTATCGCGAAATTATTACAACCGCCTGCAACTAACCGAAATTATTATTATTGAAAATTATTACAATCTACTGCAGCTAACCGAAATTATTTTTAACGAGAACTATTACAATCGACTGCATCTAATCGAAATTATCACGATCGACTGCAACTATCCGAAATTATTACAACTGACTGCGACAACCGTTATTAAATTGACTGCGACTAACCGAAATTATTACAATTGACTGCAACTAACCCGAATTATTTTTATCGCGAAATTATTCAATTGACTCCAACTAACCGTAATTGTTACGATCAACTGCCAATAACCGAAATTATTACAATCGACTGCGACTAAACGGAATTATTAAGTTAACTGCGACAAACCGAACTTATTATAATCGACTGCAACTAACCGAAATTATTACGATCAACTGCAACTAACCGGAATTATTTTTATTGACTGCGACTAACCTAATTGTTTCAATCGACTGCAACTAACCGAAATTATTACATTCGACTGCGACTATCCGAAATTATTATTATCGACTGCAACTAACTAGAATTTGTTTTATTCACTGCGACTAACCAAAATTATTACAATCGACTCCAACTAACCGAAATTATTTTTATCGGGAAATTATTCAATCGACTGCAACTAACCGAAATTATTACAATCGACTGCGACCAAACGGAATTATTAAGTTAACTGCGACAAACCGAAATTATTATAATCGACTGCAACTAACCGAAATTATTACGATCGACTGCAACTAAACGAATTTGCTACGATCGACTGCAACTAACCGGAATTATTTTTATTTACTGCGACTAACCAAAATTGTTTTAATCGACTGCAACTAACCGAAATCATTACAATCGACTGCGACTATCCGAAATTATTATTATCGACTGCAACTAACTAGAATTTGTTTTATTGACTGCGACTAACCAAAATTATTACAATCGACTGCTACTAACCGAAATTATTTTTATCGGGAAATTATTCAATCGACTGCAACTAATTGAAATTGCCACGATCGATTGCGACTAACAGAAATTATTGTTATCGACTGCAACTAAGAGGAATTATTTTTATTAGCTGGGAATAACATGAATTATTTTTATTGACTGCGACTAACCGAAATAATTACAATCGACTGCAACTAGCCCAAAAAAAATTGATCGCGAATTTATAGCAATCGACTGCAACTAACAAAAATTGTTCCAATCGACTGCAACTAACCAAAATTATTTTTATTGTGAAATTATTACAATTGACTACAACTAAACGAAATTGTTATGATCGGCTGCAACTAACCGAAATTGTTACACGTGACTGCGACTAACCGGAATTATTACAATTGACTTCGAATGACCGAAATTAGTACAATCGACTGCAGGTAGGCCAAATTATTTATATCGCGAATTTATTGCAATCGACTGCAACTAACCAAAATTATTTTTATCGCGAATTTATTACAATCGCCTGCAACTAACCGAAATTCTTACGATCGACTGAAACTAACCAAAATTCTTACAATCGACTGCAACTAACCGAAATTTTTTTTTATCGCGAAATTATTACAACCGCCTGCAACTAACCGAAATTATTATTATTGAAAATTATTACAATCTACTGCAGCTAACCGAAATTATTTTTATCGAGAACTATTACAATCGACTGCATCTAATCGAAATTATCACGATCGACTGCAACTATCCGAAATTATTACAACTGACTGCGACAACCGTTATTAAATTGACTGCGACTAACCGAAATTATTACAATTGACTGCAACTAACCCGAATTATTTTTATCGCGAAATTATTCAATTGACTCCAACTAACCGTAATTGTTACGATCAACTGCCAATAACCGAAATTATTACAATCGACTGCGACTAAACGGAATTATTAAGTTAACTGCGACAAACCGAACTTATTATAATCGACTGCAACTAACCGAAATTATTACGATCGACTGCAACTAAACGAATTTGCTACGATCGACTGCAACTAACCGAAATTGCTACGATCAACTGAAAATAACCGGAATTATTTTTATTGACTGCGACTAACCAAAATTGTTTTAATCGACTGCAACTAACCGAAATCATTACAATCGACTGCGACTATCCGAAATTATTATTATCGACTGCAACTAACTAGAATTTGTTTTATTGACTGCGACTAACCAAAATTCTTACAATCGACTGCTACTAACCGAAATTATTTTTATCGGGAAATTATTCAATCGACTGCAACTAATTGAAATTGCCACGATCGATTGCGACTAACAGAAATTATTGTTATCGACTGCAACTAAGAGGAATTATTTTTATTAGCTGGGAATAACATGAATTATTTTTATTGACTGCGACTAACCGAAATAATTACAATCGACTGCAACTAGCCCAAAAAAAATTGATCGCGAATTTATAGCAATCGACTGCAACTAACAAAAATTGTTCCAATCGACTGCAACTAACCAAAATTATTTTTATTGTGAAATTATTACAATTGACTACAACTAAACGAAATTGTTATGATCGGCTGCAACTAACCGAAATTGTTACACGTGACTGCGACTAACCGGAATTATTACAATTGACTTCGAATGACCGAAATTAGTACAATCGACTGCAGGTAGGCCAAATTATTTATATCGCGAATTTATTGCAATCGACTGCAACTAACCAAAATTATTTTTATCGCGAATTTATTACAATCCCCTGCAACTAACCGAAATTCTTACGATCGACTGAAACTAACCAAAATTCTTACAATCGACTGCAACTAACCGAAATTTTTTTTTTATCGCGAAATTATTACAACCGCCTGCAACTAACCGAAATTATTATTATTGAAAATTATTACAATCGACTGCATCTAATCGAAATTATCACGATCGACTGCAACTATCCGAAATTATTACAACTGACTGCGACAACCGTTATTAAATTGACTGCGACTAACCGAAATTATTACAATTGACTGCAACTAACCCGAATTATTTTTATCGCGAAATTATTCAATTGACTCCAACTAACCGTAATTGTTACGATCAACTGCCAATAACCGAAATTATTACAATCGACTGCGACTAAACGGAATTATTAAGTTAACTGCGACAAACCGAACTTATTATAATCGACTGCAACTAACCGAAATTATTACGATCAACTGCAACTAACCGGAATTATTTTTATTGACTGCGACTAACCTAATTGTTTCAATCGACTGCAACTAACCGAAATTATTACAATCGACTGCGACTATCCGAAATTATTATTATCGACTGCAACTAACTAGAATTTGTTTTATTCACTGCGACTAACCAAAATTATTACAATCGACTCCAACTAACCGAAATTATTTTTATCGGGAAATTATTCAATCGACTGCAACTAACCGAAATTATTACAATCGACTGCGACCAAACGGAATTATTAAGTTAACTGCGACAAACCGAAATTATTATAATCGACTGCAACTAACCGAAATTATTACGATCGACTGCAACTAAACGAATTTGCTACGATCGACTGCAACTAACCGGAATTATTTTTATTGACTGCGACTAACCAAAATTTATTTTAATCGACTGCAACTAACCGAAATCATTACAATCGACTGCGACTATCCGAAATTATTATTATCGACTGCAACTAACTAGAATTTGTTTTATTGACTGCGACTAACCAAAATTATTACAATCGACTGCTACTAACCGAAATTATTTTTATCGGGAAATTATTCAATCGACTGCAGCTATCCGAAATTATTACAATCGACTGCAACTAAACGAATTTGCTACGATCGACTGCAACTAACCGAAATTGCCACGATCGATTGCGACTAACAGAAATTATTGTTATCGACTGCAACTAAGAGGAATTATTTTTATTAGCTGGGAATAACATGAATTATTTTTATTGACTGCGACTAACCGAAATAATTACAATCGACTGCAACTAGCCCAAAAAAAATTTATCGCGAATTTATAGCAATCGACTGCAACTAACAAAAATTGTTCCAATCGACTGCAACTAACCAAAATTATTTTTATTGTGAAATTATTACAATTGACTACAACTAAACGAAATTGTTATGATCGGCTGCAACTAACCGAAATTGTTACACGTGACTGCGACTAACCGGAATTATTACAATTGACTTCGAATGACCGAAATTAGTACAATCGACTGCAGGTAGGCCAAATTATTTATATCGCGAATTTATTGCAATCGACTGGAACTAACCAAAATTATTTTTATCGCGAATTTATTACAATCGCCTGCAACTAACCGAAATTCTTACGATCGACTGAAACTAACCAAAATTCTTACAATCGACTGCAACTAACCGAAATTTTTTTTTATCGCGAAATTATTACAACCGCCTGCAACTAACCGAAATTATTATTATTGAAAATTATTACAATCTACTGCAGCTAACCGAAATTATTTTTAACGAGAACTATTACAATCGACTGCATCTAATCGAAATTATCACGATCGACTGCAACTATCCGAAATTATTACAACTGACTGCGACAACCGTTATTAAATTGACTGCGACTAACCGAAATTATTACAATTGACTGCAACTAACCCGAATTATTTTTATCGCGAAATTATTCAATTGACTCCAACTAACCGTAATTGTTACGATCAACTGCCAATAACCGAAATTATTACAATCGACTGCGACTAAACGGAATTATTAAGTTAACTGCGACAAACCGAACTTATTATAATCGACTGCAACTAACCGAAATTATTACGATCAACTGCAACTAACCGGAATTATTTTTATTGACTGCGACTAACCTAATTGTTTCAATCGACTCCAACTAACCGAAATTATTTTTATCGGGAAATTATTCAATCGACTGCAACTAACCGAAATTATTACAATCGACTGCGACCAAACGGAATTATTAAGTTAACTGCGACAAACCGAAATTATTATAATCGACTCCAACTAACCGAAATTATTACAATTGACTGCAACTAACCCGAATTATTTTTATCGCGAAATTATTCAATTGACTCCAACTAACCGTAATTGTTACGATCAACTGCCAATAACCGAAATTATTACAATCGACTGCGACTAAACGGAATTATTAAGTTAACTGCGACAAACCGAACTTATTATAATCGACTGCAACTAACCGAAATTATTACGATCAACTGCAACTAACCGGAATTATTTTTATTGACTGCGACTAACCTAATTGTTTCAATCGACTGCAACTAACCGAAATTATTACAATCGACTGCGACTATCCGAAATTATTATTATCGACTGCAACTAACTAGAATTTGTTTAATTCACTGCGACTAACCAAAATTATTACAATCGACTCCAACTAACCGAAATTATTTTTATCGGGAAATTATTCAATCGACTGCAACTAACCGAAATTATTACAATCGACTGCGACTATCCGAAATTATTATTATCGACTGCAACTAACTAGAATTTGTTTAATTCACTGCGACTAACCAAAATTATTACAATCGACTGCTGCTAACCGAAATTATTTTTATCGGGAAATTATTCAATCGACTGCAACTAATTGAAATTGCCACGATCGATTGCGACTAACAGAAATTATTGTTATCGACTGCAACTAAGAGGAATTATTTTTATTAGCTGGGAATAACATGAATTATTTTTATTGACTGCGACTAACCGAAATAATTACAATCGACTGCAACTAGCCCAAAAAAAATTGATCGCGAATTTATAGCAATCGACTGCAACTAACAAAAATTGTTCCAATCGACTGCAACTAACCAAAATTATTTTTATTGTGAAATTATTACAATCGACTGCGACTAAACGGAATTATTAAGTTAACTGCGACAAACCGAACTTATTATAATCGACTGCAACTAACCGAAATTATTACGATCAACTGCAACTAACCGGAATTATTTTTATTGACTGCGACTAACCTAATTGTTTCAATCGACTGCAACTAACCGAAATTATTACAATCGACTGCGACTAACCAAAATTATTTTTATTGTGAAATTATTACAATTGACTACAACTAAACGAAATTGTTATGATCGGCTGCAACTAACCGAAATTGTTACACGTGACTGCGACTAACCGGAATTATTACAATTGACTTCGAATGACCGAAATTAGTACAATCGACTGCAGGTAGGCCAAATTATTTATATCGCGAATTTATTGCAATCGACTGCAACTAACCAAAATTCTTACAATCGACTGCAACTAACCGAAATTTTTTTTTTACCGCGAAATTATTACAACCGCCTGCAACTAACCGAAATTATTATTATTGAAAATTATTACAATCTACTGCAGCTAACCGAAATTATTTTTAACGAGAACTATTACAATCGACTCTATCTAATCGAAATTATCACGATCGACTGCAACTATCCGAAATTATTACAACTGACTGCGACAACCGTTATTAAATTGACTGCGACTAACCGAAATTATTACAATTGACTGCAACTAACCCGAATTATTTTTATCGCGAAATTATTCAATTGACTCCAACTAACCGTAATTGTTACGATCAACTGCCAATAACCGAAATTATTACAATCGACTGCGACTAAACGGAATTATTAAGTTAACTGCGACAAACCGAACTTATTATAATCGACTGCAACTAACCGAAATTATTACGATCAACTGCAACTATACGGAATTATTTTTATTGACTGCGACTAACCTAATTGTTTCAATCGACTGCAACTAACCGAAATTATTACAATCGACTGCGACTATCCGAAATTATTATTATCGACTGCAACTAACTAGAATTTGTTTTATTCACTGCGACTAACCAAAATTATTACAATCGACTCCAACTAACCGAAATTATTTTTATCGGGAAATTATTCAATCGACTGCAACTAACCGAAATTATTACAATCGACTGCGACCAAACGGAATTATTAAGTTAACTGCGACAAACCGAAATTATTATAATCGACTGCAACTAACCGAAATTATTACGATCGACTGCAACTAAACGAATTTGCTACGATCGACTGCAACTAACCGAAATTGCTACGATCAACTGCAACTAACCGGAATAATTTTATTGACTGCGACTAACCAAAATTGTTTTAATCGACTGCAACTAACCGAAATCATTACAATCGACTGCGACTATCCGAAATTATTATTATCGACTGCAACTAACTAGAATTTGTTTTATTGACTGCGACTAACCAAAATTATTACAATCGACTGCTACTAACCGAAATTATTTTTATCGGGAAATTATTCAATCGACTGCAACTAATTGAAATTGCCACGATCGATTGCGACTAACAGAAATTATTGTTATCGACTGCAACTAAGAGGAATTATTTTTATTAGCTGGGAATAACATGAATTATTTTTATTGACTGCGACTAACCGAAATAATTACAATCGACTGCAACTAGCCCAAAAAAAATTGATCGCGAATTTATAGCAATCGACTGCAACTAACAAAAATTGTTCCAATCGACTGCAACTAACCAAAATTATTTTTATTGTGAAATTATTACAATTGACTACAACTAAACGAAATTGTTATGATCGGCTGCAACTAACCGAAATTGTTACACGTGACTGCGACTAACCGGAATTATTACAATTGACTTCGAATGACCGAAATTAGTACAATCGACTGCAGGTAGGCCAAATTATTTATATCGCGAATTTATTGCAATCGACTGCAACTAACCAAAATTATTTTTATCGCGAATTTATTACAATCGCCTGCAACTAACCAAAATTCTTACGATCGACTGAAACTAACCCAAATTCTTACAATCGACTGCAACTAACCGAAATTTTTTTTTTATCGCGAAATTATTACAACCGCCTGCAACTAACCGAAATTATTATTATTGAAAATTATTACAATCTACTGCAACTAACCGAAATTATTTTTATCGAGAACTATTACAATCGACTGCATCTAATCGAAATTATCACGATCGACTGCAACTATCCGAAATTATTACAACTGACTGCGACAACCGTTATTAAATTGACTGCGACTAACCGAAATTATTACAATTGACTGCAACTAACCCGAATTATTTTTATCGCGAAATTATTCAATTGACTCCAACTAACCGTAATTGTTACGATTAACTGCCAATAACCGAAATTATTACAATCGACTGCGACTAAACGGAATTATTAAGTTAACTGCGACAAACCGAACTTATTATAATCGACTGCAACTAACCGAAATTATTACGATCAACTGCAACTAACCGGAATTATTTTTATTGACTGCGACTAACCTAATTGTTTCAATCGACTGCAACTAACCGAAATTATTACAATCGACTGCGACTATCCGAAATTATTATTATCGACTGCAACTAACTAGAATTTGTTTAATTCACTGCGACTAACCAAAATTATTACAATCGACTCCAACTAACCGAAATTATTTTTATCGGGAAATTATTCAATCGACTGCAACTAACCGAAATTATTACAATCGACTGCGACTAAACGGAATTATTAAGTTAACTGCGACAAACCGAAATTATTATAATCGACTCCAACTAACCGAAATTATTACGATCGACTGAAACTAAACGAATTTGCTACGATCGACTGCAACTAACCGAAATTGCTACGATCAACTGCAACTAACCGGAATTATTTTTATTGACTGCGACTAACCAAAATTGTTTTAATCGACTGCAACTAACCGAAATCATTACAATCGACTGCGACTATCCGAAATTATTATTATCGACTGCAACTAACTAGAATTTGTTTTATTGACTGCGACTAACCAAAATTATTACAATCGACTGCTACTAACCGAAATTATTTTTATCGGGAAATTATTCAATCGACTGCAACTAATTGAAATTGCCACGATCGATTGCGACTAACAGAAATTATTGTTATCGACTGCAACTAAGAGGAATTAT
This sequence comes from Troilus luridus, assembly GCA_964056705.1. Classification (NCBI taxonomy): domain Eukaryota; kingdom Metazoa; phylum Arthropoda; class Insecta; order Hemiptera; family Pentatomidae; genus Troilus; species Troilus luridus. The sequence goes on from OZ057412.1 coordinate 134,213,135, forward strand.
TTTTATTAGCTGGGAATAACATGAATTATTTTTATTGACTGCGACTAACCGAAATAATTACAATCGACTGCAACAAGCCCAAAAAAAATTTATCGCGAATTTATAGCAATCGACTGCAACTAACAAAAATTGTTCCAATCGACTGCAACTAACCAAAATTATTTTTATTGTGAAATTATTACAATTGACTACAACTAAACGAAATTGTTATGATCGGCTGCAACTAACCGAAATTGTTACACGTGACTGCGACTAACCGGAATTATTACAATTGACTTCGAATGACCGAAATTAGTACAATCGACTGCAGGTAGGCCAAATTATTTATATCGCGAATTTATTGCAATCGACTGCAACTAACCAAAATTATTTTTATCGCGAATTTATTACAATCGCCTGCAACTAACCGAAATTCTTACGATCGACTGAAACTAACCAAAATTCTTACAATCGACTGCAACTAACCGAAATTTTTTTTTTATCGCGAAATTATTACAACCGCCTGCAACTAACCGAAATTATTATTATTGAAAATTATTACAATCTACTGCAGCTAACCGAAATTATTTTTAACGAGAACTATTACAATCGACTGCATCTAATCGAAATTATCACGATCGACTGCAACTATCCGAAATTATTACAACTGACTGCGACAACCTTATTAAATTGAATGCGACTAACCGAAATTATTACAATTGACTGCAACTAACCCGAATTATTTTTATCGCGAAATTATTCAATTGACTCCAACTAACCGTAATTGTTACGATCAACTGCCAATAACCGAAATTATTACAATCGACTGCGACTAAACGGAATTATTAAGTTAACTGCGACAAACCGAACTTATTATAATCGACTGCAACTAACCGAAATTATTACGATCAACTGCAACTAACCGGAATTATTTTTATTGACTGCGACTAACCTAATTGTTTCAATCGACTGCAACTAACCGAAATTATTACAATCGACTGCGACTATCCGAAATTATTATTATCGACTGCAACTAACTAGAATTTGTTTAATTCACTGCGACTAACCAAAATTATTACAATCGACTCCAACTAACCGAAATTATTTTTATCGGGAAATTATTCAATCGACTGCAACTAACCGAAATTATTACAATCGACTGCGACTAAACGGAATTATTAAGTTAACTGCGACAAACCGAAATTATTATAATCGACTCCAACTAACCGAAATTATTACGATCGACTGAAACTAAACGAATTTGCTACGATCGACTGCAACTAATCGAAATTGCTACGATCAACTGCAACTAACCGGAATTATTTTTATTGACTGCGACTAACCAAAATTGTTTTAATCGACTGCAACTAACCGAAATCATTACAATCGACTGCGACTATCCGAAATTATTATTATCGACTGCAACTAACTAGAATTTGTTTTATTGACTGCGACTAACCAAAATTATTACAATCGACTGCTACTAACCGAAATTATTTTTATCGGGAAATTATTCAATCGACTGCAACTAATTGAAATTGCCACGATCGATTGCGACTAACAGAAATTATTGTTATCGACTGCAACTAACAGGAATTATTTTTATTAGCTGGGAATAACATGAATTATTTTTATTGACTGCGACTAACCGAAATAATTACAATCGACTGCAACTAGCCCAAAAAAAATTTATCGCGAATTTATAGCAATCGACTGCAACTAACAAAAATTGTTCCAATCGACTGCAACTAACCAAAATTATTTTTATTGTGAAATTATTACAATTGACTACAACTAAACGAAATTGTTATGATCGGCTGCAACTAACCGAAATTGTTACACGTGACTGCGACTAACCGGAATTATTACAATTGACTTCGAATGACCGAAATTAGTACAATCGACTGCAGGTAGGCCAAATTATTTATATCGCGAATTTATTGCAATCGACTGCAACTAACCAAAATTATTTTTATCGCGAATTTATTACAATCGCCTGCAACTAACCGAAATTCTTACGATCGACTGAAACTAACCAAAATTCTTACAATCGACTGCAACTAACCGAAATTTTTTTTTTATCGCGAAATTATTACAACCGCCTGCAACTAACCGAAATTATTATTATTGAAAATTATTACAATCTACTGCAGCTAACCGAAATTATTTTTAACGAGAACTATTACAATCGACTGCATCTAATCGAAATTATCACGATCGACTGCAACTATCCGAAATTATTACAACTGACTGCGACAACCGTTATTAAATTGACTGCGACTAACCGAAATTATTACAATTGACTGCAACTAACCCGAATTATTTTTATCGCGAAATTATTCAATTGACTCCAACTAACCGTAATTGTTACGATCAACTGCCAATAACCGAAATTATTACAATCGACTGCGACTAAACGGAATTATTAAGTTAACTGCGACAAACCGAACTTATTATAATCGACTGCAACTAACCGAAATTATTACGATCAACTGCAACTAACCGGAATTATTTTTATTGACTGCGACTAACCTAATTGTTTCAATCGACTGCAACTAACCGAAATTATTACAATCGACTGCGACTATCCGAAATTATTATTATCGACTGCAACTAACTAGAATTTGTTTTATTCACTGCGACTAACCAAAATTATTACAATCGACTCCAACTAACCGAAATTATTTTTATCGGGAAATTATTCAATCGACTGCAACTAACCGAAATTATTACAATCGACTGCGACCAAACGGAATTATTAAGTTAACTGCGACAAACCGAAATTATTATAATCGACTGCAACTAACCGAAATTATTACGATCGACTGCAACTAAACGAATTTGCTACGATCGACTGCAACTAACCGAAATTGCTACGATCAACTGCAACTAACCGGAATTATTTTTATTGACTGCGACTAACCAAAATTGTTTTAATCGACTGCAACTAACCGAAATCATTACAATCGACTGCGACTATCCGAAATTATTATTATCGACTTCAACTAACTAGAATTTGTTTTATTGACTGCGACTAACCAAAATTATTACAATCGACTGCTACTAACCGAAATTATTTTTATCGGGAAATTATTCAATCGACTGCAACTAATTGAAATTGCCACGATCGATTGCGACTAACAGAAATTATTGTTATCGACTGCAACTAAGAGGAATTATTTTTATTAGCTGGGAATAACATGAATTATTTTTATTGACTGCGACTAACCGAAATAATTACAATCGACTGCAACTAGCCCAAAAAAAATTGATCGCGAATTTATAGCAATCGACTGCAACTAACAAAAATTGTTCCAATCGACTGCAACTAACCAAAATTATTTTTATTGTGAAATTATTACAATTGACTACAACTAAACGAAATTGTTATGATCGGCTGCAACTAACCGAAATTGTTACACGTGACTGCGACTAACCGGAATTATTACAATTGACTTCGAATGACCGAAATTAGTACAATCGACTGCAGGTAGGCCAAATTATTTATATCGCGAATTTATTGCAATCGACTGCAACTAACCAAAATTATTTTTATCGCGAATTTATTACAATCGCCTGCAACTAACCGAAATTCTTACGATCGACTGAAACTAACCCAAATTCTTACAATCGACTGCAACTAACCGAAATTTTTTTTTTATCGCGAAATTATTACAACCGCCTGCAACTAACCGAAATTATTATTATTGAAAATTATTACAATCTACTGCAACTAACCGAAATTATTACAATCGACTGCGACTAAACGGAATTATTAAGTTGACTGCGACAAACCGAAATTATTATAATCGACTGCAACTACCCGAAATTATTTTTATTGACTGCGACTAACTAAAATTTTTTACAATCGACTGCAACTAACCGAAATTTTTTTTATTGCGAAATTATTACAATTGACTACAAGTAAACGAAATTGTTATGATCGGCTGCAACTAACCGAAATGGTTACACGTGACTGCGACTAACCGGAATTATTACAATTGACTACGACTGACCGAAATTATTACAATCGACTGCAGGTAGGCCAAATTATTTTTATCGCGAATTTATGGCAATCGACTGCAACTAACCAAAATAGTTGCAATCGACTGCAACTAACCGAAATTTTTTTTTATCGCGAAATTATTACAATCGCCTGCAACTAACCGAAATTATTATTATTGAAAATTATTACTATCAACTGCAAATAACCGAAATTATTACAATCGACTGCGACTAAACGGAATTAATAAGTTGATTGCGACTAACCGAAATGATTAGAATCGACTGCAGCTAACAGAAATTATTACGATCGACTGCAACTAACCGAGATTGCTACGATCGACTGCAACTAACCAAGATTGCTACGATCGACTGCAACTAACTAAAATTCTTACGATCGACTGCAACTAACCGAAATAATTACAATCGACTGCAACTAGCCCAAAGAAATTTTATCGCGAATTTATGGCAATCGACTGCAACTAACAAAAATTGTTCCAATCGACTGCAACTAAACGAAATTATTTTTATTGCGAAATTATTACAATTGACTACTACTAAACGAAATTGTTATGATCGGCTGCAACTAACTGAAATTGTTACACGTGACTGCGACTAACCGGAATTATTACAATTGACTACGACTGACCGAAATTATTACAATCGACTGCTGGTAGGCCAAATTATTTTTATCGCGAATTTATTGCAATCGACTGCAACTAACCAAAATAGTTGCAATCGACTGCAACTAGCCGAAATTTTTTTTATCGCGAATTTATTACAATCGCCTGCAACTAACCGAAATTTTTACGATCGACTGCAACTAACCAAAATTCTTACGATCGACTGCAACTAACCGAAATTATTACAATCGACTGCAACTAACCGAAATTATTATTAATGACTGCAACTAACCGGAATTATTTTGATTGACTGCTACTAATAAAACTTGTTACAATCGACTGCAACTAACCGAAATTTCTTTTATCTCGAATTATTACAATCGACTGCAGCTAACCGAAATTTTTTTTATCGAGAACTATTACAATCGACTGCAACTAATCGAAATTGTAACGATCGACTGCAACTATCCGAAATTATTACAACTGACTGCGACAACCGTTATTAAATTGACTGCGACTAACCGAAATTATTACAATTGACTGCAACTAACCCGAATTATTTTTATCGCGAAATTATTCAATTGACTCCAACTAACCGAAATTGTTACGATCAACTGCAAATAACCGAAATTATTACAATCGACTGCGACTAAACGGAATTAATAAGTTGACTGCGACTAACCGAAATGATTAGAATCGCCTGCAACTAACAGAAATTATTACGATCGACTGCAACTAACAGAGATTGCTACGATCGACTGCAACTAACCAAGATTGCTACGATCGACTGCAACTAACCAAAATTCTTACGATCGACTGCAACTAACCGAAATAATTACAATCGACTGCAACTAGCCCAAAAAAATTTTATCGCGAATTTATTGCAATCGACTGCAACTAACAAAAATTGTTCCAATCGACTGCAACTAACCAAAATTATTTTTATTGCGAAATTATTACAATTGACTACAACTAAACGAAATTGTTATGATCGGCTGCAACTAACCGAAATTGTTACACGTGACTGCGACTAACGGGAATTATTACAATTGACTACGACTGACCGAAATTATTACAATCGACTGCAGGTAGGCCAAATTATTTTTATCGCGAATTTATTGCAATCGACTGCAACTAACCAAAATAGTTGCAATCGACTGCAACTAGCCGAAATTATTTTTATCGCGAATTTATTACAATCGCCTGCAACTAACCGAAATTCTTACGATCGACTGCAACTAACCAAAATTCTTACGATCGACTGCAACTAACCGAAATTATTACAATCGACTGCAACTAACCGAAATTATTATTAATGACTGCAACTAACCGGAATTATTTTGATTGACTGCTACTAATAAAACTTGTTACAATCGACTGCAACTAACCGAAATTTCTTTTATCTCGAATTATTACAATCGACTGCAGCTAACCGAAATTATTACAATTGACTGCAACTAACCCGAATTATTTTTATCGCGAAATTGTTCAATTGACTCCAACTAACAGAAATTATTACGATCGACTGCAACTAACCGAGATTGCTACGATCGACTGCAACTAACCAAGATTGCTACGATCGACTGCAACTAACCAAAATTCTTACGATCGACTGCAACTAACCGAAATAATTACAATCGACTGCAACTAACAAAAATTGTTCCAATCGACTGCAACTAACCAAAATTATTTTTATTGCGAAATTATTACAATTGACTACAACTAAACGAAATTGTAATGATCGGCTGCAACTAACCGAAATTGTTACACGTGACTGCGACTAACCGGAATTATTACAATTGACTACGACTGACCGAAATTATTACAATCGACTGCAGGTAGGCCAAATTATTTTTATCGCGAATTTATTGCAATCGACTGCAACTAACCAAAATATTTGCAATCGACTGCAACTAGCCGAAATTATTTTTATCGCGAATTTATTACAATCGCCTGCAACTAACCGAAATTCTTACGATCGACTGCAACTAACCAAAATTCTTATGATCGACTGCAACTAACCGAAATTATTACAATCGACTGCAACTAACCGAAATTATTGTTAATGACTGCAACTAACAGGAATTATTTTGATTGAGTGCTACTAATAAAACTTGTTACAATCGACTGCAACTAACCGAAATTTCTTTTATCTCGAATTATTACAATCGACTGCAGCTAACCGAAATTATTTTTATCGAGAACTATTACAATCGACTGCAACTAATCGAAATTGTCACGATCGACTGCAACTATCCGAAATTACTACAACTGACTGCGACAACCGTTATTAAATTGACTGCGACTAACCGAAATTATTACAGTTGACTGCAACTAACCCGAATTATTTTTATCGCGAAATTATTCAATCGACTGCAACTAACCGAAATTGTTACGATCAACTGCAAATAACCGAAATTATTACAATCGACTGCGACTAAACGGAATTAATAAGTTGACTGCGACTAACCGAAATGATTAGAATCGACTGCAACTAACAGAAATTATTACGATCGACTGCAACTAACCGAGATTGCTACGATCGACTGCGACTAACCGAGATTGCTACGATAGACTGCAACTAATTGAAATTATTACAATCGATATCGATTAACCGATATTATTATTATCGACTGCAACTAAACAGTTTTTTTTTTTTTACTGCTACTAAAAGAAATTATTATTATCGACTAAAACTAACCAAAATTATTACAGTCGACTGCGACGAACCGAAATAAATATTATCGATCGCAACTAGCCGAATTTTTTTTCATCGACTTCAACTAACCGAAATTATTTTTATTGAGAAATTATTACAATTGACTACAACTAACCGAAATTGTTACGATCGACTGCAACTAAACGAAATTGTTATGATTGGCTGCAACTATCTGAAATTGTTACACGTGACTGCGACTAACCGGAATTATTACAATTGACTACGACTGACCGAAATTATTACAATAGACTGCTGGTAGGCCAAATTATTTTTATCGCGAATTTATTGCAATCGACTGCAACTAACCAAAATAGTTGCAATCGACTGCAACTAGCCGAAATTATTTTTATCGCGAATTTATTACAATCGCCTGCAACTAACCGAAATTCTTACGATCGACTGCAACTAACCAAAATTCTTACGATCGACTGCAACTAACCGAAATTATTACAATCGACTGCAACTAACCGAAATTATTATTAATGACTGCAACTAACCGGAATTATTTCGATTGGCTGCTACTAATAAAACTTGTTACAATCGACTGCAACTAACCGAAATTTCTTTTATCTCGAATTATTACAATCGACTGCAGCTAACCGAAATTATTTTTATCGAGAACTATTACAATCGACTGCAACTAATCGAAATTGTAACGATCGACTGCAACTATCCGAAATTATTACAACTGACTGCGACAACCGTTATTAAATTGACTGCGACTAACCGAAATTATTACAATTGATTGCAACTAACCCGAATTATTTTTATCGCGAAATTATTCAATTGACTCCAACTAACCGAAATTGTTACGATCAACTGCAAATAACCGAAATTATTACAATCGACTGCGACTAAACGGAATTAATAAGTTGACTGCGACTAACCGAAATGATTAGAATCGACTGCAACTAACAGAAATTATTACGATCGACTGCAACTAACAGAGATTGCTACGATCGACTGCAACTAACCAAGATTGCTACGATCGACTGCAACTAACCAAAATTCTTACGATCGACTGCAACTAACCGAAATAATTACAATCGACTGCAACTAGCCCAAAAAAATTTTATCGCGAATTTATTGCAATCGACTGCAACTAACAAAAATTGTTCCAATCGACTGCAACTAACCAAAATTATTTTTATTGCGAAATTATTACAATTGACTACAACTAAACGAAATTGTTATGATCGGCTGCAACTAACCGAAATTGTTACACGTGACTGCGACTAACCGGAATTATTACAATTGACTACGACTGGCCGAAATTATTAAAATCGACTGCAGGTAGGCCAAATTATTTTTATCGCGAATTTATTGCAATCGACTGCAACTAACCAAAATAGTTGCAATCGACTGCAACTAGCCGAAATTATTTTTATCGCGAATTTATTTCAATCGCCTGCAACTAACCGAAATTCTTACGATCGACTGCAACTAACCAAAATTCTTACGATCGACTGCAACTAACCGAAATTATTACAATCGACTGCAACTAACCGAAATTATTATTAATGACTGCAACTAACCGGAATTATTTTGTTTGACTGCTACTAATAAAACTTGTTACAATCGACTGCAACTAACCGAAATTTCTTTTATCTCGAATTATTACAATCGACTGCAGCTAACCGAAATTATTTTTATCGAGAACTATTACAATCGACTACAACTAATCGAAATTGTCACGATCGACTGCAACTATCCGAAATTATTACAACTGACTGCGACAACCGTTATTAAATTGACTGCGACTAACCGAAATTATTACAATTGACTGCAACTAACCCGAATTATTTTTATCGCGAAATTATTCAATTGACTCCAACTAACAGAAATTATTACGATCGACTGCAACTAACCGAGATTGCTACGATCGACTGCAACTAACCAAGATTGCTACGATCGACTGCAACTAACCAAAATTCTTACGATCGACTGCAACTAACCGAAATAATTACAATCGACTGCAACTAGCCCAAAAAAATTTTATCGCGAATTTATTGCTATCGACTGCAACTAACAAAAATTGCTACGATCGACTGCAACTAACCAAAATTGTTACGATCAACTGCAAATAACCGAAATTATTACAATCGACTGCGACTAAACGGAATTAATAAGTTGACTGCGACTAACCGAAATGATTAGAATCGACTGCAACTAACAGAAATTATTACGATCGACTGCAACTAACCGAGATTGCTACGATCGACTGCAACTAACCGAAATTATTACAATCGACTGCAACTAACCGAAATTATTATTAATGACTGCAACTAACCGGAATTATTTTGATTGACTGCTACTAATAAAACTTGTTACAATCGACTGCAACTAACCGAAATTTCTTTTAGCTCGAATTATTACAATCGACTGCAACTAATCGAAAATGTCACGATCGACTGCAACTAACCGAGATTGCTACGATCGACTGCAACTAACCGAAATTATTACAATCAACTGCAACTAACCGAAATTATTATTAATGACTGCAACTAACCGGAATTATTTTGATTGACTGCTACTAATAAAACTTGTTACAATCGACTGCAACTAACCGAAATTTCTTTTATCTTGAATTATTACAATCGACTGCAGCTAACCGAAATTATTTTTATCGAGAACTATTACAATCGACTGCAACTAATCGAAATTGTCACGATCGACGACAACTAACCCGAATTATTTTTATTGCGAAATTATTCAATCGACTGCAACTAACCGAAATTGTTATTAACCGTTATTAAATTGACTGCGACTAACCGAAATTATTACAGTTGACTGCAACTAACCCGAATTATTTTTATCGCGAAATTATTCAATCGACTGCAACTAACCGAAATTGTTACGATCAACTGCAAATAACCGAAATTATTACAATCGACTGCGACTAAACGGAATTAATAAGTTGACTGCGACTAACCGAAATGATTAGAATCGACTGCAACTAACAGAAATTATTACGATCGACTGCAACTAACCGAGATTGCTACGATCGACTGCGACTAACCGGGATTGCTACGATCGACTGCAACTAATTGAAATTATTACAATCGATATCGATTAACCGAAATTATTATTATCGACTGCAACTAAACAGTTTTTTTTTTTTACTGCTACTAAAAGAAATTATTATTATCGACTAAAACTAACCAAAATTATTACTGTCGACTGCGACAAACCGAAATAAATATTATCGATCGCAACTAGCCGAATTTTTTTTCATCGTCTTCAACTAACCGAAATTTCTTTTATCTCGAATTATTACAATCGACTGAAGCTAACCGAAATTATTTTTATCGAGAACAATTACAATGGACTGCAACTAATCAAAATTGTCACGATCGACTGCAACTATCCGAAATTATTACAACTGACTGCGACAACCGTTATTAAATTGACTGCGACTAACCGAAATTATTACAATTGACTGCAACTAACCCGAATTATTTTTATCGCGAAATTATTCAATTGACTCCAACTAACCGAAATTGTTACGATCAACTGCAAATAACCGAAATTATTACAATCGACTGCGACTAAACGGAATTAATAAGTTGACTGCGACTAACCGAAATGATTAGAATCGACTGCAACTAACAGAAATTATTACGATCGACTGCAACTAACCGAGATTGCTATGATCGACTGCGACTAACCGGGATTGCTACGATCGACTCCAACTAATTGAAATTATTACAATCGATATCGATTAACCGAAATTATTATTATCGACTGCAACTAAACAGTTTTTTTTTTTTTACTGCTACTAAAAGAAATTATTATTATCGACTAAAACTAACCAAAATTATTACTGTCGACTGCGACGAACCGAAATAAATATTATCGATCGCAACTAGCCGAATTTTTTTTCATCGACTTCAACTAACCGAAATTTCTTTTATCTCGAATTATTACAATCGACTGAAGCTAACCGAAATTATTTTTATCGAGAACAATTACAATGGACTGCAACTAATCAAAATTGTCACGATCGACTGCAACTATCCGAAATTATTACAACTGACTGCGACAACCGTTATTAAATTGACTGCGACTAACCGAAATTATTACAATTGACTGTAACTAACCCGAATTATTTTTATCGCGAAATTATTCAATTGACTCCAACTAACCGAAATTGTTACGATCAACTGCAAATAACCGAAATTATTACAATCGACTGCGACTAAACGGAATTAATAAGTTGACTGCGACTAACCGAAATGATTAGAATCGACTGCAACTAGCAGAAAATATTACGATCGACTGCAACTAACCGAGATTGCTACGATCGACTGCAACTAACCGAAATTGCTACGACAACTGCAACTATCCGGAATTATTTTTATTGACTGCGACTAACCAAAATTGTTACAATCGACGGCAACTAACCGAAATTTCTTTTATCTCGAATTATTACAATCGACTGCAGCTAACCGAAATTATTTTTATCGAGAACTATTACAATCGACTGCAACTAATCGAAATTGTCACGATCGACTGCAACTATCCGAAATTATTACAACTGACTGCGACAACCGTTATTAAATTGAATGCGACTAACCGAAATTATTACAATTGACTGCAACTAACCCGAATTATTTTTATCGCGAAATTATTCAATTGACTGCAAATAACCGAAATTATTACAATCGACTGCGACTTAACGGAATTAATAAGTTGACTGCAACTAATTGAAATTATTACAATCGACTGCGATTAACCGAAATTATTATTATCGACTGCAACTAAAAAGTTTTTGTTTTTTTTGACTGCTACTAAAAGAAATTATTATTATCGACTGAAACTAACCAAAATTATTACAGTCGACTGCGACTAACCGAAATAAATATTATCGATCGCAACTAACCGAAATTATTTTTATTGAGAAATTATTACAATTGACTACAACTAACCGAAATTGTTACGATCGACTGCAACTAACCGAAACTGTTATAATTGACTGCGACTAACCGAAATTGTTACGATTGACTGCAACTAACATGAATTATTTTTATTGACTGCGACTAAACGAAATTGTTACGATCGACTGCAACTAACCGAAATTATTTTTATTGAGAAATTATTACAATTGACTACAACTAACCGAAATTGTTACAATCGACTGCAACTAACCGAAATTGTTACGATTGACTGCAACTAACATGAATTATTTTTATTGACTGCGACTAAACGAAATTGTTACGATCGACTGCAACTAACCGAAATTATTATTATCGAGAATTATTACAATCTACTGCAACTAACCGAAATTATTACGATCGACTGCAACTAACCGAAATTATTACAATCGACTGCAACTAACCGAAATTATTATTAATGACTGCAACTAACCGGAATTATTTTGATTGACTGCTACTAATAAAACTTGTTACAATCGACAGCAACTAACCGAAATTTCTTTTATCTCGAATTATTACAATCGACTGCAGCTAACCGAAATTATTTTTATCGAGAACTATTACAATCGACTGCAACTAATCGAAATTGTAACGATCGACTGCAACTATCCGAAATTATTACAACTGACTGCGACAACCGTTATTAAATTCACTGCAACTATCCGAAATTATTACAACTGACTGCGATAACCGTTATTAAATTGACTGCGACTAACTGAAATTATTACAATTGACTGCAACTAACCCGAATTATTTTTATCGCGAAATTATTCAATTGACTCCAACTAACCGAAATTGTTACGATCAACTGCAAATAACCGAAATTATTACAATCGACTGCGACTAAACGGAATTAATAAGTTGACTGCGACTAACCGAAATGATTAGAGTCGACTGCAACTAACAGAAATTATTACGATCGACTGCAACTAACCAAGATTGCTACGATCGACTGCAATTAACCGAAATTGCTGCGATCAACTGCAACTAACCGGAATTATTTTTATTGTCTGCAACTAACCAAAATTGTTTCAATCGACTGCTACTAATAAAACTTGTTACAATCGACTGCAACTAACCGAAATTTCTTTTATCTCGAATTATTACAATCGACTGCAGCTAACCGAAATTATTTTTATCGAGAACTATTACAATCGACTGCAACTAATCGAAATTGTCACGATCGACTGCAACTATCCGAAATTATTACAACTGACTGCGACAACCGTTATTAAATTGACTGCGACTAACCGAAATTATTACAATTGACTGCAACTAACCTGAATTATTTTTATCGCGAAATTATTCAATTGACTGCAAATAACCGAAATTATTACAATCGACTGCGACTTAACGGAATTAATAAGTTGACTGCAACTAATTGAAATTATTACAATCGACTGCGATTAACCGAAATTATTATTATCGACTGCAACTAAAAAGTTTTTTTTTTTTTTGACTGCTACTAAAAGAAATTATTATTATCGACTGAAACTAACCAAAATTATTACAGTCGACTGCGACTAACCGAAATAAATATTATCGATCGCAACTAGCCGAATTTTTTTTCATCGACTTCAACTAACCGAAATTATTTTTATTGAGAAATTATTACAATTGACTACAACTAACCGAAATTGTTACAATCTACTGCAACTAACCGAAATTGTTACGATTGACTGCAACTAACATGAATTATTTTTATTGACTGCGACTAAACGAAATTGTTACGATCGACTGCAACTAACCGAAATTATTATTATCGAGAATTATTACAATCTACTGCAACTAACCGAAATTATTACGATCGACTGCAACTAACCGAAATTATTACAATCGAATGCAACTAACCGAAATTATTATTAATGACTGCAACTAACCGGAATTATTTTGATTGACTGCTACTAATAAAACTTGTTACAATCGACTGCAACTAACCGAAATTTCTTTTATCTTGAATTATTACAATCGACTGCAGCTAACCGAAATTATTTTTATCGAGAACTATTACAATCGACTGCAACTAATCGAAATTGTAACGATCGACTGCAACTATCCGAAATTATTACAACTGACTGCGACAACCGTTATTAAATTCACTGCAACTATCCGAAATTATTACAACTGACTGCGACAACCGTTATTAAATTGACTGCGACTAACTGAAATTATTACAATTGACTGCAACTAACCCGAATTATTTTTATCGCGAAATTATTCAATTGACTCCAACTAACTCAACTAGTTCTCGATAAAAATAATTTCGGTTAGCTGCAGTCGATTGTAATAATTCGAGATAAAAGAAATTTCGGTTAGTTGCAGTCGATTGTAACAAGTTTTATTAGTAGCAGTCAATCAAAACAATTCCGGTTAGTTGCAGTCATTTATAATAATTTCGGTTAGTTGCAGTCGATTGTAATAATTTCGGTTAGTTGCAGTCGATCGTAGCAATCTCGGTTAGTTGCAGTCGATCGTAGCAATCTCGGTTAGTTGCAGTCGATCGTAATAATTTCTGTTAGTTGCAGTCGATTCTAATCATTTCGGTTAGTTGCAGTCAACTTATTAATTCCGTTTAGTCGCAGTCGATTGTAATAATTTCGGTTATTTGCAGTTGATCGTAACAATTTCGGTTAGTTGGAGTCAATTGAATAATTTCGCGATAAAAATAATTCGGGTTAGTTGCAGTCAATTGTAATAATTTCGGTTATTCGCAGTCAATTTAATAACGGTTGTCGCAGTCAGTTGTAATAATTTCGGATAGTTGCAGTCGAACGTAAGAATTTCGGTTAGTTGCAGGCGATTGTAATAAATTCGCGATAAAAATAATTTCGGCTAGTTGCAGTCGATTGCAACTATTTTGGTTAGTTGCAGTCGATAAAACAAATTCTAGTTAGTTGCAGTCGATAATAATAATTTCGGATAGTCGCAGACGATAAAAATAATTCCGGTTAGTTGCAGTTGATCGTAGCAATTTCGGTTAGTTGCAGTCGATCGTAGCAAATTCGTTTAGTTGCAGTCGATTGTAATAATTTCGGATAGCTGCAGTCGATTGAATAATTTCCCGATAAAAATAATTTCGGTTAGTTGCAGTCGATTGTAATAATTTTGGTTAGTCGCAGTGAATAAAACAAATTCTAGTTAGTTGCAGTCGATAATAATAATTTCGGATAGTCGCAGTCGATTGTAATAATTTCGGTTAGTTGCAGTCGATTGAAACAATTTTGGTTAGTCGCAGTCATTAATAATAATTTCGGTTAGTTGCAGTTGATCGTAGCAATTTCGGTTAGTTGCAGTCGATCGTAGTAATTTCGTTTAGTTGCAGTCGATCGTAAGAATTTTGGTTAGTTGCAGTCGATCGTAGCAATCTCGGTTAGTTGCAGTCGATCGTAGGAATCTCGGTTAGTTGCAGTCGATCGTAATAATTTCTGTTAGTTGCAGTCGATTCTAATCATTTCGGTTAGTCGCAGTCAACTTATTAATTCCGTTTAGTCGCAGTCGATTGTAATAATTTCGGTTAATCGCAGTCGATTGTAATAATTTCAATTAGTTGCAGTCAACTTATTAATTCCGTTTAGTCGCAGTCGATTGTAATAATTTCGGTTATTTGCAGTCAATTGAATAATTTCGCGATAAAAATAAATCGGTTTAGTTGCAGTCAATTGTAATAATTTCAGTTAGAAATTGTTACGATTGACTGCAACTAACATGAATTATTTTTATTGACTGCGACTAAACGAAATTGTTACGATCGACTGCAACTAACCGAAATTATTATTATCGAGAATTATTACAATCTACTGCAACTAACCGAAATTATTACGATCGACTGCAACTAACCGAAATTATTACAATCGAATGCAACTAACCGAAATTATTATTAATGACTGCAACTAACCGGAATTATTTTGATTGACTGCTACTAATAAAACTTGTTACAATCGACTGCAACTAACCGAAATTTCTTTTATCTCGAATTATTACAATCGACTGCAGCTAACCGAAATTATTTTTATCGAGAACTATTACAATCGACTGCAACTAATCGAAATTGTAACGATCGACTGCAACTATCCGAAATTATTACAACTGACTGCGACAACCGTTATTAAATTCACTGCAACTATCCGAAATTATTACAACTGACTGCGACAACCGTTATTAAATTGACTGCGACTAACTGAAATTATTACAATTGACTGCAACTAACCCGAATTATTTTTATCGCGAAATTATTCAATTGACTCCAACTAACCGAAATTGTTACGATCAACTGCAAATAACCGAAATTGTTACAATCGACTGCGACTAAACGGAATTAATAAGTTGACTGCGACTAACCGAAATGATTAGAGTCGACTGCAACTAACAGAAATTATTACGATCGACTGCAACTAACCGAGATTGCTACGATCGACTGCAATTAACCGGAATTATTTTTATTGTCTGCAACTAACCAAAATTGTTTCAATCGACTGCTACTAATAAAACTTGTTACAATCGACTGCAACTAACCGAAATTTCTTTTATCTCGAATTATTACAATCGACTGCAGCTAACCGAAATTATTTTTATCGAGAACTATTACAATCGACTGCAACTAATCGAAATTGTCACGATCGACTGCAACTATCCGAAATTATTACAACTGACTGCGACAACCGTTATTAAATTGACTGCAACTAACCCGATTTATTTTTATCGCGAAATTATTCAATTGACTGCAAAAAACCGAAATTATTACAATCGACTGCGACTAAACGGAATTAATAAGTTGACTGCAACTAATTGAAATTATTACAATCGACTGCGATTAACCGAAATTATTACAATCGACTGCGACTAAACGGAATTAATAAGTTGACTGCGACTAACCGAAATGATTAGAATCGACTGCAACTAACAGAAATTATTACGATCGACTGCAACTAACCGAGATTGCTACGATCGACTGCAACTAACCGAGATTGCTACGATCGACTGCAACTAACCAAAATTCTTACGATCGACTGCAACTAAACGAAATTACTACGATCGACTGCAACTAACCGAAATTGCTACGATCAACTGCAACTAACCGAAATTATTATTAATGACTGCGACTAACCAAAATTGTTTCAATCGACTGCAACTAACCGAAATTATTACAATCGACTGCGACTATCCGAAATTATTATTATCGACTGCAACTAACTAGAATTTGTTTTATTCACTGCGACTAACCAAAATTATTACAATCGACTGCAACTAACCGAAATTATTTTTATCGGAAATTATTCAATCGACTGCAGCTATCCGAAATTATTACAATCGACTGCAACTAAACGAATTTGCTACGATCGACTGCAACTAACCGAAATTGCTACGATCAACTGCAACTAACCGGAATTATTTTTATCGACTGCGACTATCCGAAATTATTATTATCGACTGCAACTAACTAGAATTTGTTTTATCGACTGCAACTAACCAAAATAGTTGCAATCGACTGCAACTAGCCGAAATTATTTTTATCGCGAATTTATTACAATCGCCTGCAACTAACCGAAATTCTTACGATCGACTGCAACTATCCGAAATTATTACAACTGACTGCGACAACCGTTATTAAATTGACTGCGACTAACCGAAATTATTACAATCGCCTGCAACTAACCCGAATTATTTTTATCGCGAAATTATTCAATTGACTCCAACTAACCGAAATTGTTACGATCAACTGCAAATAACCGAAATTATTACAATCGACTGCGACTAAACGGAATTAATAAGTTGACTGCGACTAACCGAAATGATTAGAATCGACTGCAACTAACAGAAATTATTACGATCGACTGCAACTAACCGAGATTGCTAAGATCGACTGCAACTAACCGAGATTGCTACGATCGACTGCAACTAACCGAAATTATTACAATCGACTGCAACTAACCGAAATTATTATTAATGACTGCAACTAACCGGAATTGTTTTGATTGACTGCTACTAATAAAACTTGTTACAATCGACTGCAACTAACCGAAATTTCTTTTATCTCGAATTATTACAATCGACTGCAGCTAACCGAAATTATTTTTATCGAGAACTATTACAATCGACTGCAACTAATCGAAATTGTCACGATCGACTGCAACTATTCGAAATTATTACAACTGACTGCGACAACCGTTATTAAATTGACTGCGACTAACCGAAATTATTACAATTGACCGCAACTAACCCGAATTATTTTTATCGCGAAATTATTCAATTGTCTCCAACTAACCGAAATTGTTACGATCAACTGCAAATAACCAAAATTATTACAATCGACTGCGACTAAACGGAATAAATAAGTTGACTGCGACTAACCGAAATGATTAGAATGGACTGCAACTAACAGAAATTATTACGATCGACTACAACTAACCGAGATTGCTACGATCGACTGCAACTAACCGAGATTGCTACGATCGACTGCAACTAACCGAGATTATTACAATTGACTGCAACTAACCGAAATTATTATTAATGACTGCAACTAACCGGAATTATTTTGATTGACTGCTACTAATAAAACTTGTTACAATCGACTGCAACTAACCGAAATTTCTTTTATCTCGAATTATTACAATCGACTGCAGCTAACCGAAATTATTTTTATCGAGAACTATTACAATCGCCTGCAACTAATCGAAATTGTCACGATCGACGACAACTATCCGAAATTATTACAACTGACTGCGACAACCGTTATTAAATTGACTGCGACTAACCGAAATTATTACAATTGACTGCAACTAACCCGAATTATTTTTATCGCGAAATTATTCAATTGACAGCAAATAACCGAAATTATTACAATCGACTGCGACTAAACGGAATTAATAAGTTGACTGCAACTAATTGAAATTATTACAATCTACTGCGATTAACCAAAATTATTATTATCGACTGCAACTAAACCGTTTTTTTTTTTTTTGACTGCTACTCAAAGAAATTATTATTATCGACTAAAACTAACCAAAATTGTTACGATCGACTGCAACTAACCGAAATTGTTATAATTGACTGCGACTAACCGAAATTTTTTTCACACGAATTATTACAATCGACTGCAACTAACCGAAATTGTTACGATTGACTGCAACTAACATGATTTATTATTATTGACTGCGACTAAACGAAATTGTTACGATCGACTGCAACTAACCGAAATTATTACACGTGACTGCGACTAACCGGAATTATTACAATTGACTACAACTGACCGAAATTATTATTATTGAAAATTATTACGATCAACTGCAAATAACCGAAATTATTACAATCGACTGCGACTAAACGGAATTAATAAGTTGACTGCGACTAACCGAAATGATTAGAATCAACTGCAACTAACAGAAATTATTACGATCGACTGCAACTAACCGAGATTGCTACGATCGACTGCAACTAACCAAGATTGCTACGATCGACAGCAACTAACTAAAATTCTTACGATCGACTGCAACTAACCGAAATAATTACAATCGACTGCAACTAGCCCAAAAAAATTTTATCGCGAATTTATTGCAATCGTCTGAAACTAACAAAAAATTTTCCATTCGACTGCAACTAACCAAAATTATTTTTATTGCGAAATTATTACAATTGACTACAACTAAACGAAATTGTTATGATCGGCTGCAACTAACCAAAATTGTTACACGTGACTGCGACTAACCGGAATTATTACAATTGACTACGACTGACCGAAATTATTACAATCGACTGCTAGTAGGCCAAATTATTTTTATCGCGAATTTATTGAAATCGACTGCAACTAACCAAAATAGTTACAATCGACCGCAACTAGCCGAAATTATTTTTATCGCGAATTTATTACAATCGCCTGCAACTAACCGAGATTGCTACGATCGACTGCAACTAACCGAGATTGCTACGATCGACTGCAACTAACCGAAATTATTACAATCGACTGCAACTAACCGAAATTATTATTGATGACTGCAACTAACCGGAATTATTTTGATTGACTGCTACTAATAAAACTTGTTACAATCGACTGCAACTAACCGAAATTTCTTTTATCTCGAATTATTACAATCGACTGCAGCTAACCGAAATTATTTTTATCGAGAACTATTACAATCGACTGCAACTAATCGAAATTGTCACGATCGACTGCAACTATCCGAAATTATTACAACTGACTGCGACAACCGTTATTAAATTGACTGCGACTAACCGAAATTATTACAATTGACCGCAACTAACCCGAATTATTTTTATCGCGAAATTATTCAATTGACTCCAACTAACGGAAATTGTTACGATCAACTGCAAATAACCGAAATTATTACAATCGCCTGCGACTAAACGGAATTAATAAGTTGACTGCAACTAACAGAAATTATTACGATCGACTACAACTAACCGAGATTGCTACGATCGACTGCAACTAACCGAGATTGCTACGATCGACTGCAACTAACCGAAATTATTACAATCGACGGCAACTAACCGAATTTATTATTAATGACTGCAACTAACCGGAATTATTTTGATTGACTGCTACTAATAAAACTTGTTACAATCGACTGCAACTAACCGAAATTTCTTTTATCTCGAATTATTACAATCGACTGCAGCTAACCGAAATTATTTTTATCGAGAACTATTACAATCGACTGCAATTAATCGAAATTGTCACGATCGACTGCAACTATCCGAAATTATTACAACTGACTGCGACAACAGTTATTAAATTGACTGCGACTAACCGAATTTATTACAATCGCCTGCAACTAACCGAGATTGCTACGATCGACTGCAACTAACCGAAATTATTACAATCGACTGCAACTAACCGAAATTATTACAATCGACTGCAACTAACCGAAATTATTATTAATGACTGCAACTAACCGGAATTATTTTGATTGACTGCTACTAATAAAACTTGTTACAATCGACTGCAACTAACCGAAATTTCTTTTATCTCGAATTATTACAATCGACTGCAGCTAACCGAAATTATTTTTATCGAGAACTATTACAATCGACTGCAACTAATAGAAATTGTCACGATCGACTGCAACTATCCGAAATTATTACAACTGACTGCGACAACCGTTATTAAATTGACTGCGACTAACCGAAATTATTACAATTGACCGCAACTAACCCGAATTATTTTTATCGCGAAATTATTCAATTGACTCCAACTAACGGAAATTGTTACGATCAACTGCAAATAACCGAAATTATTACAATCGACTGCGACTAAACGGAATTAATAAGTTGACTGCGACTAACCGAAATGATTAGAATCGACTGCAACTTACAGAAATTATTACGATCGACTGCAACTAACCGAGATTGCTACGATCGACTGCAACTAACCGAGATTGCTACGATCGACTGCAACTAACCGAAATTATTACAATCGACTGCAACTAACCGAAATTATTATTAATGACTGCAACTAACCGGAATTGTTTTGATTGACTGCTACTAATAAAACTTGTTACAATCGACTGCAACTAACCGAAATTTCTTTTATCTCGAATTATTACAATCGACTGCAGCTAACCGAAATTATTTTTATCGAGAACTATTACAATCGACTGCAACTAATCGAAATTGTCACGATCGACTGCAACTATTCGAAATTATTACAACTGACTGCGACAACCGTTATTAAATTGACTGCGACTAACCGAAATTATTACAATTGACCGCAACTAACCCGAATTATTTTTATCGCGAAATTATTCAATTGTCTCCAACTAACCGAAATTGTTACGATCAACTGCAAATAACCGAAATTATTACAATCGACTGCGACTAAACGGAATTAATAAGTTGACTGCAACTAATTGAAATTATTACAATCTACTGCGATTAACCAAAATTATTATTATCGACTGCAACTAAACAGTTTTTTTTTTTTTTGACTGCTACTAAAAGAAATTATTATTATCGACTAAAACTAACCAAAATTATTACAGTCGATTGCGACTAACCGAAATAAATATTATCGATCGCAACTAGCCGAATTTTTTTTCATCGACTTCAACTAACAGAAATTATTTTTATTGAGAAATTATTACAATTGACTACAACTAACTGAAATTGTTACGATCGACTGCAACTAACCGAAATTGTTATAATTGACTGCGACTAACCGAAATTTTTTTCACACGAATTATTACAATCGACTGCAACTAACCGAAATTGTTACGATTGACTGCAACTAACATGATTTATTATTATTGACTGCGACTAAACGAAATTGTTACGATCGACTGCAACTAACCGAAATTATTACACGTGACTGCGACTAACCGGAATTATTACAATTGACTACAACTGACCGAAATTATTATTATTGAAAATTATTACGATCAACTGCAAATAACCGAAATTATTACAATAGACTGCGACTAAACGGAATTAATAAGTTGACTGCGACTAACCGAAATGATTAGAATCAACTGCAACTAACAGAAATTATTACGATCGACTGCAACTAACCGAGATTGCTACGATCGACTGCAACTAACTAAAATTCTTACGATCGACTGCAACTAACCGAAATAATTACAATCGACTGCAACTAGCCCAAAAAAATTTTATCGCGAATTTATTGCAATCGTCTGAAACTAACAAAAAAATTTCCAATCGACTGCAACTAACCAAAATTATTTTTATTGCGAAATTATTACAATTGACTACAACTAAACGAAATTGTTATGATCGGCTGCAACTAACCAAAATTGTTACACGTGACTGCGACTAACCGGAATTATTACAATTGACTACGACTGACCGAAATTATTACAATCGACTGCTAGTAGGCCAAATTATTTTTATCGCGAATTTATTGAAATCGACTGCAACTAACCAAAATAGTTACAATCGACCGCAACTAGCCGAAATTATTTTTATCGCGAATTTATTACAATCGCCTGCAACTAACCGAGATTGCTACGATCGACTGCAACTAACCGAGATTGCTACGATCGACTGCAACTAACCGAAATTATTACAATCGACTGCAACTAACCGAAATTATTATTAATGACTGCAACTAACCGGAATTATTTTGATTGACTGCTACTAATAAAACTTGTTACAATCGACTGCAACTAACCGAAATTTCTTTTATCTCGAATTATTACAATCGACTGCAGCTAACCGAAATTATTTTTATCGAGAACTATTACAATCGACTGCAACTAATCGAAATTGTCACGATCGACTGCAACTATCCGAAATTATTACAACTGACTGCGACAACCGTTATTAAATTGACTGCGACTAACCGAAATTATTACAATTGACCGCAACTAACCCGAATTATTTTTATCGCGAAATTATTCAATTGACTCCAACTAACGGAAATTGTTACGATCAACTGCAAATAACCGAAATTATTACAATCGACTGCGACTAAACGGAATTAATAAGTTGACTGCGACTAACCGAAATGATTAGAATCGACTGCAACTAACAGAAATTATTACGATCGACTACAACTAACCGAGATTGCTACGATCGACTGCAACTAACCGAGATTGCTACGATCGACTGCAACTAACCGAAATTATTACAATCGACGGCAACTAACCGAAATTATTATTAATGACTGCAACTAACCGGAATTATTTTGATTGACTGCTACTAATAAAACTTGTTACAATCGACTGCAACTAACCGAAATTTCTTTTATCTCGAATTATTACAATCGACTGCAGCTAACCGAAATTATTTTTATCGAGAACTATTACAATCGACTGCAATTAATCGAAATTGTCACGATCGACTGCAACTATCCGAAATTATTACAACTGACTGCGACAACAGTTATTAAATTGACTGCGACTAACCGAAATTATTACAATCGCCTGCAACTAACCCGAATTATTTTTATCGCGAAATTATTCAATTGACTCCAACTAACCGAAATTGTTACGATCAACTGCAAATAACCGAAATTATTACAATCGACTGCGACTAAACGGAATTAATAAGTTGACTGCGACTAACCGAAATGATTAGAATCGACTGCAACTAACAGAAAGTATTACGATCGACTGCAACTAACCGAGATTGCTACGATCGACTGCAACTAACCGAGATTGCTACGATCGACTGCAACTAACCGAAATTATTACAATCGACTGCAACTAACCGAAATTATTATTAATGACTGCAACTAACCGGAATTATTTTGATTGACTGCTACTAATAAAACTTGTTACAATCGACTGCAACTAACCGAAATTTCTTTTATCTCGAATTATTACAATCGACTGCAGCTAACCGAAATTATTTTTATCGAGAACTATTACAATCGACTGCAACTAATCGAAATTGTCACGATCGACTGCAACTATCCGAAATTATTACAACTGACTGCGACAACCGTTATTAAATTGACTGCGACTAACCGAAATTATTACAATTGACCGCAACTAACCCGAATTATTTTTATCGCGAAATTATTCAATTGACTCCAACTAACGGAAATTGTTACGATCAACTGCAAATAACCGAAATTATTACAATCGCCTGCGACTAAACGGAATTAATAAGTTGACTGCAACTAACAGAAATTATTACGATCGACTACAACTAACCGAGATTGCTACGATCGACTGCAACTAACCGAGATTGCTACGATCGACTGCAATTAAACGAAATTATTACAATCGACGGCAACTAACCGAAATTATTATTAATGACTGCAACTAACCGGAATTATTTTGATTGCCTGCTACTAATAAAACTTGTTACAATCGACTGCAACTAACCGAAATTTCTTTTATCTCGAATTATTACAATCGACTGCAGCTAACCGAAATTATTTTTATCGAGAACTATTACAATCGACTGCAATTAATCGAAATTGTCACGATCGACTGCAACTATCCGAAATTATTACAACTGACTGCGACAACAGTTATTAAATTGACTGCGACTAACCGAATTTATTACAATCGCCTGTAACTAACCGAGATTGCTACGATCGACTGCAACTAACCGAAATTATTACAATCGACTGCAACTAACCGAAATTATTACAATCGACTGCAACTAACCGAAATTATTATTAATGACTGCAACTAACCGGAATTATTTTGATTGACTGCTACTAATAAAACTTGTTACAATCGACTGCAACTAACCGAAATTTCTTTTATCGAGAACTATTACAATCGACTGCAACTAATCGAAATTGTCACGATCGACTGCAACTATCCGAAATTATTACAACTGACTGCGACAACCGTTATTAAATTGACTGCGACTAACCGAAATTATTACAATTGACCGCAACTAACCCGAATTATTTTTATCGCGAAATTATTCAATTGACTCCAACTAACGGAAATTGTTACGATCAACTGCAAATAACCGAAATTATTACAATCCACTGCGACTAAACGGAATTAATAAGTTGACTGCGACTAACCGAAATGATTAGAATCGACTGCAACTAACAGAAATTATTACGATCGACTGCAACTAACCGAGATTGCTACGATCGACTGCAACTAACCGAGATTGCTACGATCGACTGCAACTAACCGAAATTATTACAATCGACTGCAACTAACCGAAATTATTATTAATGACTGCAACTAACCGGAATTGTTTTGATTGACTGCTACTAATAAAACTTGTTACAATCGACTGCAACTAACCGAAATTTCTTTTATCTCGAATTATTACAATCGACTGAAGCTAACCGAAATTATTTTTATCGAGAACTATTACAATCGACTGCAACTAATCGAAATTGTCACGATCGACTGCAACTATTCGAAATTATTACAACTGACTGCGACAACCGTTATTAAATTGACTGCGAATAACCGAAATTATTACAATTGACCGCAACTAACCCGAATTATTTTTATCGCGAAATTATTCAATTGTCTCCAACTAACCGAAATTGTTACGATCAACTGCAAATAACCGAAATTATTACAATCGACTGCGACTAAACGGAATTAATAAGTTGACTGCAACTAATTGAAATTATTACAATCTACTGCGATTAACCAAAATTATTATTATCGACTGCAACTAAACAGTTTTTTTTTTTTTGACTGCTACTAAAAGAAATTATTATTATCGACTAAAACTAACCAAAATTATTACAGTCGATTGCGACTAACCGAAATAAATATTATCGATCGCAACTAGCCGAATTTTTTTTCATCGACTTCAACTAACAGAAATTATTTTTATTGAGAAATTATTACAATTGACTACAACTAACTGAAATTGTTACGATCGACTGCAACTAACCGAAATTGTTATAATTGACTGCGACTAACCGAAATTTTTTTCACACGAATTATTACAATCGACTGCAACTAACCGAAATTGTTACGATTGACTGCAACTAACATGATTTATTATTATTGACTGCGACTAAACGAAATTGTTACGATCGACTGCAACTAACCGAAATTATTACACGTGACTGCGACTAACCGGAATTATTACAATTGACTACAACTGACCGAAATTATTATTATTGAAAATTATTACGATCAACTGCAAATAACCGAAATTATTACAATAGACTGCGACTAAACGGAATTAATAAGTTGACTGCGACTAACCGAAATGATTAGAATCAACTGCAACTAACAGAAATTATTACGATCGACTGCAACTAACCGAGATTGCTACGATCGACTGCAACTAACTAAAATTCTTACGATCGACTGCAACTAACCGAAATAATTACAATCGACTGCAACTAGCCCAAAAAAATTTTATCGCGAATTTATTGCAATCGTCTGAAACTAACAAAAAAATTTCCAATCGACTGCAACTAACCAAAATTATTTTTATTGCGAAATTATTACAATTGACTACAACTAAACGAAATTGTTATGATCGGCTGCAACTAACCAAAATTGTTACACGTGACTGCGACTAACCGGAATTATTACAATTGACTACGACTGACCGAAATTATTACAATCGACTGCTAGTAGGCCAAATTATTTTTATCGCGAATTTATTGAAATCGACTGCAACTAACCAAAATAGTTACAATCGACCGCAACTAGCCGAAATTATTTTTATCGCGAATTTATTACAATCGCCTGCAACTAACCGAGATTGCTACGATCGACTGCAACTAACCGAGATTGCTACGATCGACTGCAACTAACCGAAATTATTACAATCGACTGCAACTAACCGAAATTATTATTAATGACTGCAACTAACCGGAATTATTTTGATTGACTGCTACTAATAAAACTTGTTACAATCGACTGCAACTAACCGAAATTTCTTTTATCTCGAATTATTACAATCGACTGCAGCTAACCGAAATTATTTTTATCGAGAACTATTACAATCGACTGCAACTAATCGAAATTGTCACGATCGACTGCAACTATCCGAAATTATTACAACTGACTGCGACAACCGTTATTAAATTGACTGCGACTAACCGAAATTATTACAATTGACCGCAACTAACCCGAATTATTTTTATCGCGAAATTATTCAATTGACTCCAACTAACGGAAATTGTTACGATCAACTGCAAATAACCGAAATTATTACAATCGACTGCGACTAAACGGAATTAATAAGTTGACTGCGACTAACCGAAATGATTAGAATCGACTGCAACTAACAGAAATTATTACGATCGACTACAACTAACCGAGATTGCTACAATCGACTGCAACTAACCGAGATTGCTACGATCGACTGCAACTAACCGAAATTATTACAATCGACGGCAACTAACCGAAATTATTATTAATGACTGCAACTAACCGGAATTATTTTGATTGACTGCTACTAATAAAACTTGTTACAATCGACTGCAACTAACCGAAATTTCTTTTATCTCGAATTATTACAATCGACTGCAGCTAACCGAAATTATTTTTATCGAGAACTATTACAATCGACTGCAATTAATCGAAATTGTCACGATCGACTGCAACTATCCGAAATTATTACAACTGACTGCGACAACAGTTATTAAATTGACTGCGACTAACCGAAATTATTACAATCGCCTGCAACTAACCCGAATTATTTTTATCGCGAAATTATTCAATTGACTCCAACTAACCGAAATTGTTACGATCAACTGCAAATAACCGAAATTATTACAATCGACTGCGACTAAACGGAATTAATAAGTTGACTGCGACTAACCGAAATGATTAGAATCGACTGCAACTAACAGAAAGTATTACGATCGACTGCAACTAACCGAGATTGCTACGATCGACTGCAACTAACCGAGATTGCTACGATCGACTGCAACTAACCGAAATTATTACAATCGACTGCAACTAACCGAAATTATTATTAATGACTGCAACTAACCGGAATTATTTTGATTGACTGCTACTAATAAAACTTGTTACAATCGACTGCAACTAACCGAAATTTCTTTTATCTCGAATTATTACAATCGACTGCAGCTAACCGAAATTATTTTTATCGAGAACTATTACAATCGACTGCAACTAATCGAAATTGTCACGATCGACTGCAACTATCCGAAATTATTACAACTGACTGCGACAACCGTTATTAAATTGACTGCGACTAACCGAAATTATTACAATTGACCGCAACTAACCCGAATTATTTTTATCGCGAAATTATTCAATTGACTCCAACTAACGGAAATTGTTACGATCAACTGCAAATAACCGAAATTATTACAATCGCCTGCGACTAAACGGAATTAATAAGTTGACTGCAACTAACAGAAATTATTACGATCGACTACAACTAACCGAGATTGCTACGATCGACTGCAACTAACCGAGATTGCTACGATCGACTGCAATTAACCGAAATTATTACAATCGACGGCAACTAACCGAAATTATTATTAATGACTGCAACTAACCGGAATTATTTTGATTGACTGCTACTAATAAAACTTGTTACAATCGACTGCAACTAACCGAAATTTCTTTTATCTCGAATTATTACAATCGACTGCAGCTAACCGAAATTATTTTTATCGAGAACTATTACAATCGACTGCAATTAATCGAAATTGTCACGATCGACTGCAACTATCCGAAATTATTACAACTGACTGCGACAACAGTTATTAAATTGACTGCGACTAACCGAATTTATTACAATCGCCTGTAACTAACCGAGATTGCTACGATCGACTGCAACTAACCGAAATTATTACAATCGACTGCAACTAACCGAAATTATTACAATCGACTGCAACTAACCGAAATTATTATTAATGACTGCAACTAACCGGAATTATTTTGATTGACTGCTACTAATAAAACTTGTTACAATCGACTGCAACTAACCGAAATTTCTTTTATCGAGAACTATTACAATCGACTGCAACTAATCGAAATTGTCACGATCGACTGCAACTATCCGAAATTATTACAACTGACTGCGACAACCGTTATTAAATTGACTGCGACTAACCGAAATTATTACAATTGACCGCAACTAACCCGAATTATTTTTATCGCGAAATTATTCAATTGACTCCAACTAACGGAAATTGTTACGATCAACTGCAAATAACCGAAATTATTACAATCGACTGCGACTAAACGGAATTAATAAGTTGACTGCGACTAACCGAAATGATTAGAATCGACTGCAACTAACAGAAATTATTACGATCGACTGCAACTAACCGAGATTGCTACGATCGACTGCAACTAACCGAGATTGCTACGATCGACTGCAACTAACCGAAATTATTACAATCGACTGCAACTAACCGAAATTATTATTAATGACTGCAACTAACCGGAATTGTTTTGATTGACTGCTACTAATAAAACTTGTTACAATCGACTGCAACTAACCGAAATTTCTTTTATCTCGAATTATTACAATCGACTGCAGCTAACCGAAATTATTTTTATCGAGAACTATTACAATCGACTGCAACTAATCGAAATTGTCACGATCGACTGCAACTATTCGAAATTATTACAACTGACTGCGACAACCGTTATTAAATTGACTGCGACTAACCGAAATTATTACAATTGACCGCAACTAACCCGAATTATTTTTATCGCGAAATTATTCAATTGTCTCCAACTAACCGAAATTGTTACGATCAACTGCAAATAACCGAAATTATTACAATCGACTGCGACTAAACGGAATTAATAAGTTGACTGCAACTAATTGAAATTATTACAATCTACTGCGATTAACCAAAATTATTATTATCGACTGCAACTAAACAGTTTTTTTTTTTTTTGACTGCTACTAAAAGAAATTATTATTATCGACTAAAACTAACCAAAATTATTACAGTCGATTGCGACTAACCGAAATAAATATTATCGATCGCAACTAGCCGAATTTTTTTTCATCGACTTCAACTAACAGAAATTATTTTTATTGAGAAATTATTACAATTGACTACAACTAACTGAAATTGTTACGATCGACTGCAACTAACCGAAATTGTTATAATTGACTGCGACTAACCGAAATTTTTTTCACACGAATTATTACAATCGACTGCAACTAACCGAAATTGTTACGATTGACTGCAACTAACATGATTTATTATTATTGACTGCGACTAAACGAAATTGTTACGATCGACTGCAACTAACCGAAATTATTACACGTGACTGCGACTAACCGGAATTATTACAATTGACTACAACTGACCGAAATTATTATTATTGAAAATTATTACGATCAACTGCAAATAACCGAAATTATTACAATAGACTGCGACTAAACGGAATTAATAAGTTGACTGCGACTAACCGAAATGATTAGAATCAACTGCAACTAACAGAAATTATTACGATCGACTGCAACTAACCGAGATTGCTACGATCGACTGCAACTAACTAAAATTCTTACGATCGACTGCAACTAACCGAAATAATTACAATCGACTGCAACTAGCCCAAAAAAATTTTATCGCGAATTTATTGCAATCGTCTGAAACTAACAAAAAAATTTTTAATCGACTGCAACTAACCAAAATTATTTTTATTGCGAAATTATTACAATTGACTACAACTAAACGAAATTGTTATGATCGGCTGCAACTAACCAAAATTGTTACACGTGACTGCGACTAACCGGAATTATTACAATTGACTACGACTGACCGAAATTATTACAATCGACTGCTAGTAGGCCAAATTATTTTTATCGCGAATTTATTGAAATCGACTGCAACTAACCAAAATAGTTACAATCGACCGCAACTAGCCGAAATTATTTTTATCGCGAATTTATTACAATCGCCTGCAACTAACCGAGATTGCTACGATCGACTGCAACTAACCGAGATTGCTACGATCGACTGCAACTAACCGAAATTATTACAATCGACTGCAACTAACCGAAATTATTATTAATGACTGCAACTAACCGGAATTATTTTGATTGACTGCTACTAATAAAACTTGTTACAATCGACTGCAACTAACCGAAATTTCTTTTATCTCGAATTATTACAATCGACTGCAGCTAACCGAAATTATTTTTATCGAGAACTATTACAATCGACTGCAACTAATCGAAATTGTCACGATCGACTGCAACTATCCGAAATTATTACAACTGACTGCGACAACCGTTATTAAATTGACTGCGACTAACCGAAATTATTACAATTGACCGCAACTAACCCGAATTATTTTTATCGCGAAATTATTCAATTGACTCCAACTAACGGAAATTGTTACGATCAACTGCAAATAACCGAAATTATTACAATCGACTGCGACTAAACGGAATTAATAAGTTGACTGCGACTAACCGAAATGATTAGAATCGACTGCAACTAACAGAAATTATTACGATCGACTACAACTAACCGAGATTGCTACGATCGACTGCAACTAACCGAGATTGCTACGATCGACTGCAACTAACCGAAATTATTACAATCGACGGCAACTAACCGAAATTATTATTAATGACTGCAACTAACCGGAATTATTTTGATTGACTGCTACTAATAAAACTTGTTACAATCGACTGCAACTAACCGAAATTTCTTTTATCTCGAATTATTACAATCGACTGCAGCTAACCGAAATTATTTTTATCGAGAACTATTACAATCGACTGCAATTAATCGAAATTGTCACGATCGACTGCAACTATCCGAAATTATTACAACTGACTGCGACAACAGTTATTAAATTGACTGCGACTAACCGAAATTATTACAATCGCCTGCAACTAACCCGAATTATTTTTATCGCGAAATTATTCAATTGACTCCAACTAACCGAAATTGTTACGATCAACTGCAAATAACCGAAATTATTACAATCGACTGCGACTAAACGGAATAAATAAGTTGACTGCGACTAACCGAAATGATTAGAATCGACTGCAACTAACAGAAATTATTACGATCGACTGCAACTAACCGAGATTGCTACGATCGACTGCAACTAACCGAGATTGCTACGATCGACTGCAACTAACCGAAATTATTACAATCGACTGCAACTAACCGAAATTATTATTAATGACTGCAACTAACCGGAATTGTTTTGATTGACTGCTACTAATAAAACTTGTTACAATCGACTGCAACTAACCGAAATTTCTTTTATCTCGAATTATTACAATCGACTGCAGCTAACCGAAATTATTTTTATCGAGAACTATTACAATCGACTGCAACTAATCGAAATTGTCACGATCGACTGCAACTATTCGAAATTATTACAACTGACTGCGACAACCGTTATTAAATTGACTGCGACTAACCGAAATTATTACAATTGACCGCAACTAACCCGAATTATTTTTATCGCGAAATTATTCAATTGTCTCCAACTAACCGAAATTGTTACGATCAACTGCAAATAACCAAAATTATTACAATCGACTGCGACTAAACGGAATAAATAAGTTGACTGCGACTAACCGAAATGATTAGAATGGACTGCAACTAACAGAAATTATTACGATCGACTACAACTAACCGAGATTGCTACGATCGACTGCAACTAACCGAGATTGCTACGATCGACTACAACTAACCGAGATTGCTACGATCGACTGCAACTAACCGAGATTGCTACGATCGACTGCAACTAACCGAGATTATTACAAATGACTGCAACTAACCGAAATTATTATTAATGACTGCAACTAACCGGAATTATTTTGATTGACTGCTACTAATAAAACTTGTTACAATCGACTGCAACTAACCGAAATTTCTTTTATCTCGAATTATTACAATCGACTGCAGCTAACCGAAATTATTTTTATCGAGAACTATTACAATCGACTGCAACTAATCGAAATTGTCACGATCGACGACAACTATCCGAAATTATTACAACTGACTGCGACAACCGTTATTAAATTGACTCCGACTAACCGAAATTATTACAATTGACTGCAACTAACCCGAATTATTTTTATCGCGAAATTATTCAATTGACTGCAAATAACCGAAATTATTACAATCGACTGCGACTAAACGGAATTAATAAGTTGACTGCAACTAATTGAAATTATTACAATCTACTGCGATTAACCAAAATTATTATTATCGACTGCAACTAAACAGTTTTTTTTTTTTTTGACTGCTACTAAAAGAAATTATTATTATCGACTAAAACTAACCAAAATTATTACAGTCGATTGCGACTAACCGAAATAAATATTATCGATCGCAACTAGCCGAATTTTTTTTCATCGACTTCAACTAACCGAAATTATTTTTATTGAGAAATTATTACAATTGACTACAACTAACTGAAATTGTTACGATCGACTGCAACTAACCGAAATTGTTATAATTGACTGCGACTAACCGAAATTTTTTTCACACGAATTATTACAATCGACTGCAACTAACCGAAATTGTTACGATTGACTGCAACTAACATGATTTATTATTATTGACTGCGACTAAACGAAATTGTTACGATCGACTGCAACTAACCGAAATTATTACACGTGACTGCGACTAACCGGAATTATTACAATTGACTACAACTGACCGAAATTATTATTATTGAAAATTATTACGATCAACTGCAAATAACCGAAATTATTACAATCGACTGCGACTAAACGGAATTAATAAGTTGACTGCGACTAACCGAAATGATTAGAATCAACTGCAACTAACAGAAATTATTACGATCGACTGCAACTAACCGAGATTGCTACGATCGACTGAAACTAACCAAGATTGCTACGATCGACTGCAACTAACTAAAATTCTTACGATCGACTGCAACTCTCCGAAATAATTACAATCGACTGCAACTAGCCCAAAAAAATTTTATCGCGAATTTATTGCAATCGTCTGAAACTAACAAAAAATTTTCCAATCGACTGCAACTAACCAAAATTATTTTTATTGCGAAATTATTACAATTGACTACAACTAAACGAAATTGTTATGATCGGCTGCAACTAACCAAAATTGTTACACGTGACTGCGACTAACCGGAATTATTACAATTGACTACGACTGACCGAAATTATTACAATCGACTGCTAGTAGGCCAAATTATTTTTATCGCGAATTTATTGAAATCGACTGCAACTAACCAAAATAGTTACAATCGACCGCAACTAGCCGAAATTATTTTTATCGCGAATTTATTACAATCGCCTGCAACTAACCGAGATTGCTACGATCGACTGCAACTAACCGAGATTGCTACGATCGACTGCAACTAACCGAAATTATTACAATCGACTGCAACTAACCAAAATTATTATTAATGACTGCAACTAACCGGAATTATTTTGATTGACTGCTACTAATAAAACTTGTTACAATCGACTGCAACTAACCGAAATTTCTTTTATCTCGAATTATTACAATCGACTGCAGCTAACCGAAATTATTTTTATCGAGAACTATTACAATCGACTGCAACTAATCGAAATTGTCACGATCGACTGCAACTATCCGAAATTATTACAACTGACTGCGACAACCGTTATTAAATTGACTGCGACTAACCGAAATTATTACAATTGACCGCAACTAACCCGAATTATTTTTATCGCGAAATTATTCAATTGACTCCAACTAACGGAAATTGTTACGATCAACTGCAAATAACCGAAATTATTACAATCGACTGCGACTAAACGGAATTAATAAGTTGACTGCGACTAACCGAAATGATTAGAATCGACTGCAACTAACAGAAATTATTACGATCGACTACAACTAACCGAGATTGCTACGATCGACTGCAACTAACCGAGATTGCTACGATCGACTGCAACTAACCGAAATTATTACAATCGACGGCAACTAACCGAAATTATTATTAATGACTGCAACTAACCGGAATTATTTTGATTGACTGCTACTAATAAAACTTGTTACAATCGACTGCAACTAACCGAAATTTCTTTTATCTCGAATTATTACAATCGACTGCAGCTAACCGAAATTATTTTTATCGAGAACTATTACAATCGACTGCAATTAATCGAAATTGTCACGATCGACTGCAACTATCCGAAATTATTCCAACTGACTGCGACAACAGTTATTAAATTGACTGCGACTAACCGAAATTATTACAATCGCCTGCAACTAACCCGAATTATTTTTATCGCGAAATTATTCAATTGACTCCAACTAACCGAAATTGTTACGATCAACTGCAAATAACCGAAATTATTACAATCGACTGCGACTAAACGGAATTAATAAGTTTACTGCGACTAACCGAAATGATTAGAATCGACTGCAACTAACCGAAATTATTACAATCGACTGCAACTAACCGAAATTATTATTAATGACTGCAACTAACCGGAATTGTTTTGATTGACTGCTACTAATAAAACTTGTTACAATCGACTGCAACTAACCGAAATTTCTTTTATCTCGAATTATTACAATCGACTGCAGCTAACCGAAATTATTTTTATCGAGAACTATTACAATCGACTGCAACTAATCGAAATTGTCACGATCGACTGAAACTATTCGAAATTATTACAACTGACTGCGACAACCGTTATTAAATTGACAGCGACTAACCGAAATTATTACAATTGACCGCAACTAACCCGAATTATTTTTATCGCGAAATTATTCAATTGTCTCCAACTAACCGAAATTGTTACGATCAACTGCAAATAACCAAAATTATTACAATCGACTGCGACTAAACGGAATAAATAAGTTGACTGCGACTAACCGAAATGATTAGAATGGACTGCAACTAACAGAAATTATTACGATCGACTACAACTAACCGAGATTGCTACGATCGACTGCAACTAACCGAGATTGCTACGATCGACTGCAACTAACCGAAATAATTACAATCGACTGCAACTAACCGAGATTGCTACGATCGACTGCAACTAACCGAAATTATTACAATCGACGGCAACTAACCGAAATTATTATTAATGACTGCAACTAACCGGAATTATTTTGATTGACTGCTACTAATAAAACTTGTTACAATCGACTGCAACTAACCGAAATTTCTTTTATCTCGAATTATTACAATCGACTGCAGCTAACTGAAATTATTTTTATCGGGAACTATTACAATCGACTGCAATTAATCGAAATTGTCACGATCGACTGCAACTATCCGAAATTATTACAACTGACTGCGACAACAGTTATTAAATTGACTGCGACTAACCGAATTTATTACAATCGCCTGCAACTAACCGAGATTGCTACGATCGACTGCAACTAACCGAGATTGCTACGATCGACTGCAACTAACCGAAATTATTACAATCGACTGCAACTAACCGAAATTATTACAATCGACTGCAACTAACCGAAATTATTATTAATGACTGCAACTAACCGGAATTATTTTGATTGACTGCTACTAATAAAACTTGTTACAATCGACTGCAACTAACCGAAATTTCTTTTATCTCGAATTATTACAATCGACTGCAGCTAACCGAAATTATTTTTATCGAGAACTATTACAATCGACTGCAACTAATCGAAATTGTCACGATCGACTGCAACTATCCGAAATTATTACAACTGACTGCGACAACCGTTATTAAATTGACTGCGACTAACCGAAATTATTACAATTGACCGCAACTAACCCGAATTATTTTTATCGCGAAATTATTCAATTGACTTCAACTAACGGAAATTGTTACGATCAACTGCAAATAACCGAAATTATTACAATCGACTGCGACTAAACGGAATTAATAAGTTGACTGCGACTAACCGAAATGATTAGAATCGACTGCAACTAACAGAAATTATTACGATCGACTACAACTAACCGAGATTGCTACGATCGACTGCAACTAACCGAGATTGCTACGATCGACTGCAACTAACCGAAATTATTACAATCGACGGAAACTAACCGAAATTATTATTAATGACTGCAACTAACCGGAATTATTTTGATTGACTGCTACTAATAAAACTTGTTACAATCGACTGCAACTACCCGAAATTTCTTTTATCTCGAATTATTACAATCGACTGCAGCTAACCGAAATTATTTTTATCGAGAACTATTACAATCGACTGCAACTAATCGAAATTGTCACGATCGACTGCAACTATTCGAAATTATTACAACTGACTGCGACAACCGTTATTAAATTGACTGCGACTAACCGAAATTATTACAATTGACCGCAACTAACCCGAATTATTTTTATCGCGAAATTATTCAATTGTCTCCAACTAACCGAAATTGTTACGATCAACTGCAAATAACCAAAATTATTACAATCGACTGCGACTAAACGGAATAAATAAGTTGACTGCGACTAACCGAAATTATTATTAATGACTGCAACTAACCGGAATTATTTTGATTGACTGCTACTAATAAAACTTGTTACAATCGACTGCAACTAACCGAAATTTCTTTTATCTCGAATTATTACAATCGACTGCAGCTAACCGAAATTATTTTTATCGAGAACTATTACAATCGACTGCAACTAATCGAAATTGTCACGATCGACTGCAACTATCCGAAATTATTACAACTGACTGCGACAACCGTTATTAAATTGACTGCGACTAACCGAAATTATTACAATTGACCGCAACTAACCCGAATTATTTTTATCGCGAAATTATTCAATTGACTCCAACTAACGGAAATTGTTACGATCAACTGCAAATAACCGAAATTATTACAATCGACTGCGACTAAACGGAATTAATAAGTTGACTGCGACTAACCGAAATGATTAGAATCAACTGCAACTAACAGAAATTATTACGATCGACTGCAACTAACCGAGATTGCTACGATCGACTGAAACTAACCAAGATTGCTACGATCGACTGCAACTAACTAAAATTCTTACGATCGACTGCAACTCTCCGAAATAATTACAATCGACTGCAACTAGCCCAAAAAAATTTTATCGCGAATTTATTGCAATCGTCTGAAACTAACAAAAAATTTTCCAATCGACTGCAACTAACCAAAATTATTTTTATTGCGAAATTATTACAATTGACTACAACTAAACGAAATTGTTATGATCGGCTGCAACTAACCAAAATTGTTACACGTGACTGCGACTAACCGGAATTATTACAATTGACTACGACTGACCGAAATTATTACAATCGACTGCTAGTAGGCCAAATTATTTTTATCGCGAATTTATTGAAATCGACTGCAACTAACCAAAATAGTTACAATCGACCGCAACTAGCCGAAATTATTTTTATCGCGAATTTATTACAATCGCCTGCAACTAACCGAGATTGCTACGATCGACTGCAACTAACCGAGATTGCTACGATCGACTGCAACTAACCGAAATTATTACAATCGACTGCAACTAACCAAAATTATTATTAATGACTGCAACTAACCGGAATTATTTTGATTGACTGCTACTAATAAAACTTGTTACAATCGACTGCAACTAACCGAAATTTCTTTTATCTCGAATTATTACAATCGACTGCAGCTAACCGAAATTATTTTTATCGAGAACTATTACAATCGACTGCAACTAATCGAAATTGTCACGATCGACTGCAACTATCCGAAATTATTACAACTGACTGCGACAACCGTTATTAAATTGACTGCGACTAACCGAAATTATTACAATTGACCGCAACTAACCCGAATTATTTTTATCGCGAAATTATTCAATTGACTCCAACTAACGGAAATTGTTACGATCAACTGCAAATAACCGAAATTATTACAATCGACTGCGACTAAACGGAATTAATAAGTTGACTGCGACTAACCGAAATGATTAGAATCGACTGCAACTAACAGAAATTATTACGATCGACTACAACTAACCGAGATTGCTACGATCGACTGCAACTAACCGAGATTGCTACGATCGACTGCAACTAACCGAAATTATTACAATCGACGGCAACTAACCGAAATTATTATTAATGACTGCAACTAACCGGAATTATTTTGATTGACTGCTACTAATAAAACTTGTTACAATCGACTGCAACTAACCGAAATTTCTTTTATCTCGAATTATTACAATCGACTGCAGCTAACCGAAATTATTTTTATCGAGAACTATTACAATCGACTGCAATTAATCGAAATTGTCACGATCGACTGCAACTATCCGAAATTATTCCAACTGACTGCGACAACAGTTATTAAATTGACTGCGACTAACCGAAATTATTACAATCGCCTGCAACTAACCCGAATTATTTTTATCGCGAAATTATTCAATTGACTCCAACTAACCGAAATTGTTACGATCAACTGCAAATAACCGAAATTATTACAATCGACTGCGACTAAACGGAATTAATAAGTTGACTGCGACTAACCGAAATGATTAGAATCGACTGCAACTAACCGAAATTATTACAATCGACTGCAACTAACCGAAATTATTATTAATGACTGCAACTAACCGGAATTGTTTTGATTGACTGCTACTAATAAAACTTGTTACAATCGACTGCAACTAACCGAAATTTCTTTTATCTCGAATTATTACAATCGACTGCAGCTAACCGAAATTATTTTTATCGAGAACTATTACAATCGACTGCAACTAATCGAAATTGTCACGATCGACTGAAACTATTCGAAATTATTACAACTGACTGCGACAACCGTTATTAAATTGACAGCGACTAACCGAAATTATTACAATTGACCGCAACTAACCCGAATTATTTTTATCGCGAAATTATTCAATTGTCTCCAACTAACCGAAATTGTTACGATCAACTGCAAATAACCAAAATTATTACAATCGACTGCGACTAAACGGAATAAATAAGTTGACTGCGACTAACCGAAATGATTAGAATGGACTGCAACTAACAGAAATTATTACGATCGACTACAACTAACCGAGATTGCTACGATCGACTGCAACTAACCGAGATTGCTACGATCGACTGCAACTAACCGAAATAATTACAATCGACTGCAACTAACCGAGATTGCTACGATCGACTGCAACTAACCGAAATTATTACAATCGACGGCAACTAACCGAAATTATTATTAATGACTGCAACTAACCGGAATTATTTTGATTGACTGCTACTAATAAAACTTGTTACAATCGACTGCAACTAACCGAAATTTCTTTTATCTCGAATTATTACAATCGACTGCAGCTAACTGAAATTATTTTTATCGGGAACTATTACAATCGACTGCAATTAATCGAAATTGTCACGATCGACTGCAACTATCCGAAATTATTACAACTGACTGCGACAACAGTTATTAAATTGACTGCGACTAACCGAATTTATTACAATCGCCTGCAACTAACCGAGATTGCTACGATCGACTGCAACTAACCGAGATTGCTACGATCGACTGCAACTAACCGAAATTATTACAATCGACTGCAACTAACCGAAATTATTACAATCGACTGCAACTAACCGAAATTATTATTAATGACTGCAACTAACCGGAATTATTTTGATTGACTGCTACTAATAAAACTTGTTACAATCGACTGCAACTAACCGAAATTTCTTTTATCTCGAATTATTACAATCGACTGCAGCTAACCGAAATTATTTTTATCGAGAACTATTACAATCGACTGCAACTAATCGAAATTGTCACGATCGACTGCAACTATCCGAAATTATTACAACTGACTGCGACAACCGTTATTAAATTGACTGCGACTAACCGAAATTATTACAATTGACCGCAACTAACCCGAATTATTTTTATCGCGAAATTATTCAATTGACTTCAACTAACGGAAATTGTTACGATCAACTGCAAATAACCGAAATTATTACAATCGACTGCGACTAAACGGAATTAATAAGTTGACTGCGACTAACCGAAATGATTAGAATCGACTGCAACTAACAGAAATTATTACGATCGACTACAACTAACCGAGATTGCTACGATCGACTGCAACTAACCGAGATTGCTACGATCGACTGCAACTAACCGAAATTATTACAATCGACGGAAACTAACCGAAATTATTATTAATGACTGCAACTAACCGGAATTATTTTGATTGACTGCTACTAATAAAACTTGTTACAATCGACTGCAACTACCCGAAATTTCTTTTATCTCGAATTATTACAATCGACTGCAGCTAACCGAAATTATTTTTATCGAGAACTATTACAATCGACTGCAACTAATCGAAATTGTCACGATCGACTGCAACTATTCGAAATTATTACAACTGACTGCGACAACCGTTATTAAATTGACTGCGACTAACCGAAATTATTACAATTGACCGCAACTAACCCGAATTATTTTTATCGCGAAATTATTCAATTGTCTCCAACTAACCGAAATTGTTACGATCAACTGCAAATAACCAAAATTATTACAATCGACTGCGACTAAACGGAATAAATAAGTTGACTGCGACTAACCGAAATGATTAGAATGGACTGCAACTAACAGAAATTATTACGATCGACTACAACTAACCGAGATTGCTACGATCGACTGCAACTAACCGAGATTGCTACGATCGACTGCAACTAACCGAAATAATTACAATCGACTGCAACTAACCGAGATTGCTACGATCGACTGCAACTAACCGAAATTATTACAATCGACGGCAACTAACCGAAATTATTATTAATGACTGCAACTAACCGGAATTATTTTGTTTGACTGCTACTAATAAAACTTGTTACAATCGACTGCAACTAACCGAAATTTCTTTTATCTCGAATTATTACAATCGACTGCAGCTAACCGAAATTATTTTTATCGAGAACTATTACAATCGACTGCAATTAATCGAAATTGTCACGATCGACTGCAACTATCCGAAATTATTACAACTGACTGCGACAACAGTTATTAAATTGACTGCGACTAACCGAATTTATTACAATCGCCTGCAACTAACCGAGATTGCTACGATCGACTGCAACTAACCGAGATTGCTACGATCGACTGCAACTAACCGAAATTATTACAATCGATTGCAACTAACCGAAATTATTATTAATGACTGCAACTAACCGGAATTATTTTGATTGACTGCTACAAATAAAACTTGTTACAATCGACTGCAACTAACCGAAATTTCTTTTATCTCGAATTATTACAATCGACTGCAGCTAACCGAAATTATTTTTCTCGAGAACTATTACAATCGACTGCAACTAATCGAAATTGTCACGATCGACTGCAACTATCCGAAATTATTACAACTGACTGCGACAACCGTTATTAAATTGACTGCGACTAACCGAAATTATTACAATTGACCGCAACTAACCCGAATTATTTTTATCGCGAAATTATTCAATTGACTCCAACTAACGGAAATTGTTACGATCAACTGCAAATAACCGAAATTATTACAATCGACTGCGACTAAACGGAATTAATAAGTTGACTGCGACTAACCGAAATGATTAGAATGGACTGCAACTAACAGAAATTATTACGATCGACTACAACTAACCGAGATTGCTACGATCGACTGCAACTAACCGAGATTGCTACGATCGACTGCAACTAACCGAAATTATTACAATCGACGGCAACTAACCGAAATTATTATTAATGACTGCAACTAACCGGAATTATTTTGATTGACTGCTACTAATAAAACTTGTTACAATCGACTGCAACTAACCGAAATTTCTTTTATCTCGAATTATTACAATCGACTGCAGCTAACCGAAATTATTTTTATCGAGAACTATTACAATCGACTGCAATTAATCGAAATTGTCACGATCGACTGCAACTATCCGAAATTATTACAACTGACTGCGACAACAGTTATTAAATTGACTGCGACTAACCGAATTTATATCAATCGCCTGCAACTAACCGAGATTGCTACGATCGACTGCAACTAACCGAGATTGCTACGATCGACTGCAACTAACCGAAATTATTACAATCGACTGCAACTAACCGAAATTATTATTAATGACTGCAACTAACCGGAATTATTTTGATTGACTGCTACTAATAAAACTTGTTACAATCGACTGCAACTAACCGAAATTTCTTTTATCTCGAATTATTACAATCGACTGCAGCTAACCGAAATTATTTTTATCGAGAACTATTACAATCGACTGCAACTAATCGAAATTGTCACGATCGACTGCAACTATCCGAAATTATTACAACTGTCTGCGACAACCGTTATTAAATTGACTGCGACTAACCGAAATTATTACAATTGACCGCAACTAACCCGAATTATTTTTATCGCGAAATTATTCAATTGACTCCAACTAACGGAAATTGTTACGATCAACTGCAAATAACCGAAATTATTACAATCGACTGCGACTAAACGGAATTAATAAGTTGACTGCGACTAACCGAAATGATTAGAATCGACTGCAACTAACAGAAATTATTACGATCGACTACAACTAACCGAGATTGCTACGATCGACTGCAACTAACCGAGATTGCTACGATCGACTGCAACTAACCGAAATTATTACAATCGACGGCAACTAACCGAAATTATTATTAATGACTGCAACTAACCGGAATTATTTTGATTGACTGCTACTAATAAAACTTGTTACAATCGACTGCAACTAACCGAAATTTCTTTTATCTCGAATTATTACAATCGACTGCAGCTAACCGAAATTATTTTTATCGAGAACTATTACAATCGACTGCAATTTATCGAAATTGTCACGATCGACTGCAACTATCCGAAATTATTACAACTGACTGCGACAACCGTTATTAAATTGACTGCGACTAACCGAAATTATTACAATTGACCGCAACTAACCCGAATTATTTTTATCGCG
The DNA here is from genome assembly GCA_964056705.1 of Troilus luridus. NCBI lineage: Eukaryota > Metazoa > Arthropoda > Insecta > Hemiptera > Pentatomidae > Troilus > Troilus luridus. The sequence goes on from OZ057412.1 coordinate 134,257,655, forward strand.
AAATTATTCAATTGACTCCAACTAACGGAAATTGTTACGATCAACTGCAAATAACCGAAATTATTACAATCGACTGCGACTAAACGGAATTAATAAGTTGACTGCGACTAACCGAAATGATTAGAATCGACTGCAACTAACAGAAATTATTACGATCGACTACAACTAACCGAGATTGCTACGATCGACTGCAACTAACCGAGATTGCTACGATCGACTGCAACTAACCGAAATTATTACAATCGACGGCAACTAACCGAAATTATTATTAATGACTGCAACTAACCGGAATTATTTTGATTGACTGCTACTAATAAAACTTGTTACAATCGACTGCAACTAACCGAAATTTCTTTTATCTCGAATTATTACAATCGACTGCAGCTAACCGAAATTATTTTTATCGAGAACTATTACAATCGACTGCAATTAATCGAAATTGTCACGATCGACTGCAACTATCCGAAATTATTACAACTGACTGCGACAACCGTTATTAAATTGACTGCGACTAACCGAAATTATTACAATTGACCGCAACTAACCCGAATTATTTTTATCGCGAAATTATTCAATTGACTCCAACTAACGGAAATTGTTACGATCAACTGCAAATAACCGAAATTATTACAATCGACTGCGACTAAACGGAATTAATAAGTTGAATGCGACTAACCGAAATGATTAGAATCGACTGCAACTAACAGAAATTATTACGATCGACTACAACTAACCGAGATTGCTACGATCGACTGCAACTAACCGAAATTATTACAATCGACGGCAACTAACCGAAATTATTATTAATGACTGCATCTAACCGGAATTATTTTGATTGACTGCTACTAATAAAACTTGTTACAATCGACTGCAACTAACCGAAATTTCTTTTATCTCGAATTATTACAATCGACTGCAGCTAACCGAAATTATTTTTATCGAGAACTATTACAATCGACTGCAATTAATCGAAATTGTCACGATCGACTGCAACTATCCGAAATTATTACAACTGACTGCGACAACAGTTATTAAATTGACTGCGACTAACCGAATTTATATTAATCGCCTGCAACTAACCGAGATTGCTACGATCGACTGCAACTAACCGAGATTGCTACGATCGACTGCAACTAACCGAAATTATTACAATCGACTGCAACTAACCGAAATTATTATTAATGACTGCAACTAACCGGAATTATTTTGATTGACTGCTACTAATAAAACTTGTTACAATCGACTGCAACTAACCGAAATTTCTTTTATCTCGAATTATTACAATCGACTGCAGCTAACCGAAATTATTTTTATCGAGAACTATTACAATCGACTGCAACTAATCGAAATTGTCACGATCGACTGCAACTATCCGAAATTATTACAACTGACTGCGACAACCGTTATTAAATTGACTGCGACTAACCGAAATTATTACAATTGACCGCAACTAACCCGAATTATTTTTATCGCGAAATTATTCAATTGACTCCAACTAACGGAAATTGTTACGATCAACTGCAAATAACCGAAATTATTACAATCGACTGCGACTAAACGGAATTAATAAGTTGACTGCGACTAACCGAAATGATTAGAATCGACTGCAACTAACAGAAATTATTACGATCGACTACAACTAACCGAGATTGCTACGATCGACTGCAACTAACCGAGATTGCTACGATCGACTGCAACTAACCGAAATTATTACAATCGACGGCAACTAACCGAAATTATTATTAATGACTGCAACTAACCGGAATTATTTTGATTGACTGCTACTAATAAAACTTGTTACAATCGACTGCAACTAACCGAAATTTCTTTTATCTCGAATTATTACAATCGACTGCAGCTAACCGAAATTATTTTTATCGAGAACTATTACAATCGACTGCAATTAATCGAAATTGTCACGATCGACTGCAACTATCCGAAATTATTACAACTGACTGCGACAACAGTTATTAAATTGACTGCGACTAACCGAAATTATTACAATCGCCTGCAACTAACCCGAATAATTTTTATCGCGAAATTATTCAATTGACTCCAACTAACCGAAATTGTTACGATCAACTGCAAATAACCGAAATTATTACAATCGACTGCGACTTAACGGAATTAATAAGTTGACTGCGACTAACCGAAATGATTAGAATCGACTGCAACTAACAGAAATTATTACGATCGACTGCAACTAACCGAGATTGCTACGATCGACTGCAACTAACCGAGATTGCTACGATCGACTGCAACTAACCGAAATTATTACAATCGACTGCAACTAACCGAAATTATTATTAATGACTGCAACTAACCGGAATTGTTTTTATCGCGAAATTATTCAATTGTCTCCAACTAACCGAAATTGTTACGATCAACTGCAAATAACCAAAATTATTACAATCGTCTGCGACTAAACGGAATAAATAAGTTGACTGCGACTAACCGAAATGATTAGAATGGACTGCAACTAACAGAAATTATTACGATCGACTACAACTAACCGAGATTGCTACGATCGACTGCAACTAACCGAGATTGCTACGATCGACTGCAACTAACCGAAATAATTACAATCGACTGCAACTAACCGAGATTGCTACGATCGACTGCAACTAACCGAAATTATTACAATCGACGGCAACTAACCGAAATTATTATTAATGACTGCAACTAACCGGAATTATTTTGATTGACTGCTACTAATAAACCTTGTTACAATCGACTGCAACTAACCGAAATTTCTTTTATCTCGAATTATTACAATCGACTGCAGCTAACCGAAATTATTTTTATCGAGAACTATTACAATCGACTGCAATTAATCGAAATTGTCACGATCGACTGCAACTATCCGAAATTATTACAACTGACTGCGACAACAGTTATTAAATTGACTGCGACTAACCGAATTTATTACAATCGCCTGCAACTAACCGAGATTGCTACGATCGACTGCAACTAACCGAGATTGCTACGATCGACTGCAACTAACCGAAATTATTACAATCGATTGCAACTAACCGAAATTATTATTAATGACTGCAACTAACCGGAATTATTTTGATTGACTGCTACTAATAAAACTTGTTACAATCGACTGCAACTAACCGAAATTTCTTTTATCTCGAATTATTACAATCGACTGCAGCTAACCGAAATTATTTTTCTCGAGAACTATTACAATCGACTGCAACTAATCGAAATTGTCACGATCGACTGCAACTATCCGAAATTATTACAACTGACTGCGACAACCGTTATTAAATTGACTGCGACTAACCGAAATTATTACAATTGACCGCAACAAACCCGAATTATTTTTATCGCGAAATTATTCAATTGACTCCAACTAACGGAAATTGTTACGATCAACTGCAAATAACCGAAATTATTACAATCGACTGCGACTAAGCGGAATTAATAAGTTGACTGCGACTAACCGAAATGATTAGAATCGACTGCAACTAACAGAAATTATTACGATCGACTACAACTAACCGAGATTGCTACGATCGACTGCAACTAACCGAGATTGCTACGATCGACTGCAACTAACCGAAATTATTACAATCGACTGCAACTAACCGAAATTTCTTTTATCTCGAATTATTACAATCGACTGCAGCTAACCGAAATTATTTTTATCGAGAACTATTACAATCGACTGCAATTAATCGAAATTGTCACGATCGACTGCAACTATCCGAAATTATTACAACTAACTGCGACAACAGTTATTAAATTGACTGCGACTAACCGAATTTATATCAATCGCCTGCAACTAACGGAGATTGCTACGATCGACTGCAACTAACCGAAATTATTACAATCGACTGCGACTAAACGGAATTAATAAGTTGACTGCGACTAACCGAAATGATTAGAATCGACTGCAACTAACAGAAATTATTACGATCGACTACAACTAACCGAGATTGCTACGATCGACTGCAACTAACCGAGATTGCTACGATCGACTGCAACTAACCGAAATTATTACAATCGACGGCAACTAACCGAAATTATTATTAATGACTGCAACTAACCGGAATTATTTTGATTGACTGCTACTAATAAAACTTGTTACAATCGACTGCAACTAACCGAAATTTCTTTTATCTCGAATTATTACAATCGACTGCAGCTAACCGAAATTATTTTTATCGAGAACTATTACAATCGACTGCAACTATCCGAAATTATTACAACTGACTGCGACAACAGTTATTAAATTGACTGCGACTAACCGAATTTATATCAATCGCCTGCAACTAACCGAGATTGCTACGATCGACTGCAACTAACCGAGATTGCTACGATCGACTGCAACTAACCGAAATTATTACAATCGACTGCAACTAACCGAAATTATTATTAATGACTGCAACTAACCGGAATTATTTTGATTGACTGCTACTAATAAAACTTGTTACAATCGACTGCAACTAACCGAAATTTCTTTTATCTCGAATTATTACAATCGACTGCAGCTAACCGAAATTATTTTTATCGAGAACTATTACAATCGACTGCAACTATCCGAAATTATTACAACTGACTGCGACAACAGTTATTAAATTGACTGCGACTAACCGAATTTATATCAATCGCCTGCAACTAACCGAGATTGCTACGATCGACTGCAACTAACCGAGATTGCTACGATCGACTGCAACTAACCGAAATTATTACAATCGATTGCAACTAACCGAAATTATTATTAATGACTGCAACTAACCGGAATTATTTTGATTGACTGCTACTAATAAAACTTGTTACAATCGACTGCAACTAACCGAAATTTCTTTTATCTCGAATTATTACAATCGACTGCAGCTAACCGAAATTATTTTTCTCGAGAACTATTACAATCGACTGCAACTAATCGAAATTGTCACGATCGACTGCAACTATCCGAAATTATTACAACTGACTGCGACAACCGTTATTAAATTGACTGCGACTAACCGAAATTATTACAATTGACCGCAACAAACCCGAATTATTTTTATCGCGAAATTATTCAATTGACTCCAACTAACGGAAATTGTTACGATCAACTGCAAATAACCGAAATTATTACAATCGACTGCGACTAAGCGGAATTAATAAGTTGACTGCGACTAACCGAAATGATTAGAATCGACTGCAACTAACAGAAATTATTACGATCGACTACAACTAACCGAGATTGCTACGATCGACTGCAACTAACCGAGATTGCTACGATCGACTGCAACTAACCGAAATTATTACAATCGACTGCAACTAACCGAAATTTCTTTTATCTCGAATTATTACAATCGACTGCAGCTAACCGAAATTATTTTTATCGAGAACTATTACAATCGACTGCAATTAATCGAAATTGTCACGATCGACTGCAACTATCCGAAATTATTACAACTGACTGCGACAACAGTTATTAAATTGACTGCGACTAACCGAATTTATATCAATCGCCTGCAACTAACGGAGATTGCTACGATCGACTGCAACTAACCGAAATTATTACAATCGACTGCGACTAAACGGAATTAATAAGTTGACTGCGACTAACCGAAATGATTAGAATCGACTGCAACTAACAGAAATTATTACGATCGACTACAACTAACCGAGATTGCTACGATCGACTGCAACTAACCGAGATTGCTACGATCGACTGCAACTAACCGAAATTATTACAATCGACGGCAACTAACCGAAATTATTATTAATGACTGCAACTAACCGGAATTATTTTGATTGACTGCTACTAATAAAACTTGTTACAATCGACTGCAACTAACCGAAATTTCTTTTATCTCGAATTATTACAATCGACTGCAGCTAACCGAAATTATTTTTATCGAGAACTATTACAATCGACTGCAACTATCCGAAATTATTACAACTGACTGCGACAACAGTTATTAAATTGACTGCGACTAACCGAATTTATATCAATCGCCTGCAACTAACCGAGATTGCTACGATCGACTGCAACTAACCGAGATTGCTACGATCGACTGCAACTAACCGAAATTATTACAATCGACTGCAACTAACCGAAATTATTATTAATGACTGCAACTAACCGGAATTATTTTGATTGACTGCTACTAATAAAACTTGTTACAATCGACTGCAACTAACCGAAATTTCTTTTATCTCGAATTATTACAATCGACTGCAGCTAACCGAAATTATTTTTCTCGAGAACTATTACAATCGACTGCAACTAATCGAAATTGTCACGATCGACTGCAACTATCCGAAATTATTACAACTGACTGCGACAACCGTTATTAAATTGACTGCGACTAACCGAAATTATTACAATTGACCGCAACTAACCCGAATTATTTTTATCGCGAAATTATTCAATTGACTCCAACTAACGGAAATTGTTACGATCAACTGCAAATAACCGAAATTATTACAATCGACTGCGACTAAACGGAATTAATAAGTTGACTGCGACTAACCGAAATGATTAGAATCGACTGCAACTAACAGAAATTATTACGATCGACTACAACTAACCGAGATTGCTACGATCGACTGCAACTAACCGAAATTATTACAATCGACGGCAACTAACCGAAATTATTATTAATGACTGCAACTAACCGGAATTATTTTGATTGACTGCTACTAATAAAACTTGTTACAATCGACTGCAACTAACCGAAATTTCTTTTATCTCGAATTATTACAATCGACTGCAGCTAACCGAAATTATTTTTATCGAGAACTATTACAATCGACTGCAACTATCCGAAATTATTACAACTGACTGCGACAACAGTTATTAAATTGACTGCGACTAACCGAATTTATATCAATCGCCTGCAACTAACCGAGATTGCTACGATCGACTGCAACTAACCGAGATTGCTACGATCGACTGCAACTAACCGAAATTATTACAATCGACGGCAACTAACCGAAATTATTATTAATGACTGCAACTAACCGGAATTATTTTGATTGACTGCTACTAATAAAACTTGTTACAATCGACTGCAACTAACCGAAATTTCTTTTATCTCGAATTATTACAATCGACTGCAGCTAACCGAAATTATTTTTATCGAGAACTATTACAATCGACTGCAACTAATCGAAATTGTCACGATCGACTGCAACTATCCGAAATTATTACAACTGACTGCGACAACCGTTATTAAATTGACTGCGACTAACCGAAATTATTACAATTGACCGCAACTAACCCGAATTATTTTTATCGCGAAATTATTCAAATGACTCCAACTAACGGAAATTGTTACGATCAACTGCAAATAACCGAAATTATTACAATCGACTGCGACTAAACGGAATTAATAAGTTGACTGCGACTAACCGAAATGATTAGAATCGACTGCAACTAACAGAAATTATTACGATCGACTACAACTAACCGAGATTGCTACGATCAACTGCAACTAACCGAGATTGCTACGATCGACTGCAACTAACCGAAATTATTACAATCGACGGCAACTAACCGAAATTATTATTAATGACTGCAACTAACCGGAATTATTTTGATTGACTGCTACTAATAAAACTTGTTACAATCGACTGCAACTAACCGAAATTTCTTTTATCTCGAATTATTACAATCGACTGCAGCTAACCGAAATTATTTTTATCGAGAACTATTACAATCGACTGCAACTAATCGAAATTGTCACGATCGACTGCAACTATTCGAAATTATTACAACTGACTGCGACAACCGTTATTAAATTGACTGCGACTAACCGAAATTATTACAATTGACCGCAACTAACCCGAATTATTTTTATCGCGAAATTATTCAATTGTCTCCAACTAACCGAAATTGTTACGATCAACTGCAAATAACCAAAATTATTACAATCGACTGCGACTAAACGGAATAAATAAGTTGACTGCGACTAACCGAAATGATTAGAATGGACTGCAACTAACAGAAATTATTACGATCGACTACAACTAACCGAGATTGCTACGATCGACTGCAACTAACCGAGATTGCTACGATCGACTGCAACTAACCGAAATAATTACAATCGACTGCAACTAATCGAGATTGATACGATCAACTGCAACTAACCGAAATTATTACAATCGACGGCAACTAACCGAAATTATTATTAATGACTGCAACTAACCGGAATTATTTTGATTGACTGCTACTAATAAAACTTGTTACAATCGACTGCAACTAACCGAAATTTCTTTTATCTCGAATTATTACAATCGACTGCAGCTAACCGAAATTATTTTTATCGAGAACTATTACAATCGACTGCAATTAATCGAAATTGTCACGATCGACTGCAACTATCCGAAATTATTACAACTGACTGCGACAACAGTTATTAAATTGTCTGCGACTAACCGAATTTATTACAATCGCCTGCAACTAACCGAGATTGCTACGATCGACTGCAACTAACCGAGATTGCTACGATCGACTGCAACTAACCGAAATTATTACAATCGATTGCAACTAACCGAAATTATTATTAATGACTGCAACTAACCGGAATTATTTTGATTGACTGCTACTAATAAAACTTGTTACAATCGACTGCAACTAACCGAAATTTCTTTTATCTCGAATTATTACAATCGACTGCAGCTAACCGAAATTATTTTTCTCGAGAACTATTACAATCGACTGCAACTAATCGAAATTGTCACGATCGACTGCAACTATCCGAAATTATTACAACTGACTGCGACAACCGTTATTAAATTGACTGCGACTAACCGAAATTATTACAATTGACCGCAACTAACCCGAATTATTTTTATCGCGAAATTATTCAATTGACTCCAACTAACGGAAATTGTTACGATCAACTGCAAATAACCGAAATTATTACAATCGACTGCGACTAAACGGAATTAATAAGTTGACTGCGACTAACCGAAATGATTAGAATCGACTGCAACTAACAGAAATTATTACGATCGACTACAACTAACCGAGATTGCTACGATCGACTGCAACTAACCGAGATTGCTACGATCGACTGCAACTAACCGAAATTATTACAATCGACGGCAACTAACCGAAATTATTATTAATGACTGCAACTAACCGGAATTATTTTGATTGACTGCTACTAATAAAACTTGTTACAATCGACTGCAACTAACTGAAATTTCTTTTATCTCGAATTATTACAATCGACTGCACCTAACCGAAATTATTTTTCTCGAGAACTATTACAATCGACTGCAACTAATCGAAATTGTCACGATCGACTGCAACTATCCGAAATTATTACAACTGACTGCGAAACCGTTATTAAATTGACTGCGACTAACCGAAATTATTACAATTGACCGCAACTAACCCGAATTATTTTTATCGCGAAATTATTCAATTGACTCCAACTAACGGAAATTGTTACGATCAACTGCAAATAACCGAAATTATTACAATCGACTGCGACTAAACGGAATTAATAAGTTGACTGCGACTAACCGAAATGATTAGAATCGACTGCAACTAACAGAAATTATTACGATCGACTACAACTAACCGAGATTGCTACGATCGACTGCAACTAACCGAGATTGCTACGATCGACTGCAACTAACCGAAATTATTACAATCGACGGCAACTAACCGAAATTATTATTAATGACTGCAACTAACCGGAATTATTTTGATTGACTGCTACTAATAAAACTTGTTACAATCGACTGCAACTAACCGAAATTTCTTTTATCTCGAATTATTACAATCGACTGCAGCTAACCGAAATTATTTTTATCGAGAATTATTACAATCGACTGCAATTAATCGAAATTGTCACGATCGACTGCAACTATCCGAAATTATTACAACTGACTGCGACAACAGTTATTAAATTGACTGCGACTAACCGAAATTATTACAATCGCCTGCAACTAACCCGAATTATTTTTATCGCGAAATTATTCAATTGACTCCAACTAACCGAAATTGTTACGATCAACTGCAAATAACCGAAATTATTACAATCGACTGCGACTAAACGGAATTAATAAGTTGACTGCGACTAACCGAAATGATTAGAATCGACTGCAACTAACAGAAATTATTACGATCGACTGCAACTAACCGAGATTGCTACGATCGACTGCAACTAACCGAGATTGCTACGATCGACTGCAACTAACCGAAATTATTACAATCGACTGCAACTAACCGAAATTATTATTAATGACTGCAACTAACCGGAATTGTTTTGATTGACTGCTACTAATAAAACTTGTTACAATCGACTGCAACTAACCGAAATTTCTTTTATCTCGAATTATTACAATCGACTGCAGCTAACCGAAATTATTTTTATCGAGAACTATTACAATCGACTGCAACTAATCGAAATTGTCACGATCGACTGCAACTATTCGAAATTATTACAACAGACTGCGACAACCGTTATTAAATTGACTGCGACTAACCGAAATTATTACAATTGACCGCAACTAACCCGAATTATTTTTATCGCGAAATTATTCAATTGTCTCCAACTAACCGAAATTGTTACGATCAACTGCAAATAACCAAAATTATTACAATCGACTGCGACTAAACGGAATAAATAAGTTGACTGCGACTAACCGAAATGATTAGAATGGACTGCAACTAACAGAAATTATTACGATCGACTACAACTAACCGAGATTGCTACGATCGACTGCAACTAACCGAGATTGCTACGATCGACTGCAACTAACCGAAATAATTACAATCGACTGCAACTAACCGAGATTGATACGATCGACTGCAACTAACCGAAATTATTACAATCGACGGCAACTAACCGAAATTATTATTAATGACTGCAACTAACCGGAATTATTTTGATTGACTGCTACTAATAAAACTTGTTACAATCGACTGCAACTAACCGAAATTTCTTTTATCTCGAATTATTACAATCGACTGCAGCTAACCGAAATTATTTTTATCGAGAACTATTACAATCGACTGCAATTAATCGAAATTGTCACGATCGACTGCAACTATCCGAAATTATTACAACTGACTGCGACAACAGTTATTAAATTGACTGCGACTAACCGAATTTATTACAATCGCCTGCAACTAACCGAGATTGCTACGATCGACTGCAACTAACCGAGATTGCTACGATCGACTGCAACTAACCGAAATTATTACAATCGATTGCAACTAACCGAAATTATTATTAATGACTGCAACTAACCGGAATTATTTTGATTGACAGCTACTAATAAAACTTGTTACAATCGACTGCAACTAACCGAAATTTCTTTTATCTCGAATTATTACAATCGACTGCAGCTAACCGAAATTATTTTTCTCGAGAACTATTACAATTGACTGCAACTAATCGAAATTGTCACGATCGACTGCAACTATCCGAAATTATTACAACTGACTGCGACAACCGTTATTAAATTGACTGCGACTAACCGAAATTATTACAATTGACCGCAACAAACCCGAATTATTTTTATCGCGAAATTATTCAATTGACTCCAACTAACGGAAATTGTTACGATCAACTGCAAATAACCGAAATTATTACAATCGACTGCGACTAAGCGGAATTAATAAGTTGACTGCGACTAACCGAAATGATTAGAATCGACTGCAACTAACAGAAATTATTACGATCGACTACAACTAACCGAGATTGCTACGATCGACTGCAACTAACCGAGATTGCTACGATCGACTGCAACTAACCGAAATTATTACAATCGACGGCAACTAACCGAAATTATTATTAATGACTGCAACTAACCGGAATTATTTTGATTGACTGCTACTAATAAAACTTGTTACAATCGACTGCAACTAACCGAAATTTCTTTTATCTCGAATTATTACAATCGACTGCAGCTAACCGAAATTATTTTTATCGAGAACTATTACAATCGACTGCAATTAATCGAAATTGTCACGATCGACTGCAACTATCCGAAATTATTACAACTGACTGCGACAACAGTTATTAAATTGACTGCGACTAACCGAATTTATATCAATCGCCTGCAACTAACCGAGATTGCTACGATCGACTGCAACTAACCGAGATTGCTACGATCGACTGCAACTAACCGAAATTATTACAATCGACTGCAACTAACCGAAATTATTATTAATGACTGCAACTAACCGGAATTATTTTGATTGACTGCTACTAATAAAACTTGTTACAATCGACTGCAACTAACCGAAATTTCTTTTATCTCGAATTATTACAATCGACTGCAGCTAACCGAAATTATTTTTATCGAGAACTATTACAATCGACTGCAACTAATCGAAATTGTCACGATCGACTGCAACTATCCGAAATTATTACAACTGACTGCGACAACAGTTATTAAATTGACTGCGACTAACCGAAATTATTACAATTGACCGCAACTAACCCGAATTATTTTTATCGCGAAATTATTCAATTGACTCCAACTAACGGAAATTGTTACGATCAACTGCAAATAACCGAAATTATTACAATCGACTGCGACTAAACGGAATTAATAAGTTGACTGCGACTAACCGAAATGATTAGAATCGACTGCAACTAACAGAAATTATTACGATCGACTACAACTAACCGAGATTGCTACGATCGACTGCAACTAACCGAGATTGCTACGATCGACTGCAACTAACCGAAATTATTACAATCGACGGCAACTAACCGAAATTATTATTAATGACTGCAACTAACCGGAATTATTTTGATTGACTGCTACTAATAAAACTTGTTACAATCGACTGCAACTAACCGAAATTTCTTTTATCTCGAATTATTACAATCGACTGCAGCTAATCGAAATTATTTTTATCGAGAACTATTACAATCGACTGCAATTAATAGAAATTGTCACGATCGACTGCAACTATCCGAAATTATTACAACTGACTGCGACAACAGTTATTAAATTGACGGCGACTAACCGAAATTATTACAATCGCCTGCAACTAACCCGAATTATTTTTATCGCGAAATTATTCAATTGACTCCAACTAACCGAAATTGTTACGATCAACTGCAAATAACCGAAATTATTACAATCGACTGCGACTAAACGGAATTAATAAGTTGACTGCGACTAACCGAAATGATTAGAATCGACTGCAACTAACAGAAATTATTACGATCGACTGCAACTAACCGAGATTGCTACGATCGACTGCAACTAACCGAGATTGCTACGATCGACTGCAACTAACCGAAATTATTACAATCGACTGCAACTAACCGAAATTATTATTAATGACTGCAACTAACCGGAATTGTTTTGATTGACTGCTACTAATAAAACTTGTTACAATCGACTGCAACTAACCGAAATTTCTTTTATCTCGAATTATTACAATCGACTGCAGCTAACCGAAATTATTTTTATCGAGAACTTTTACAATCGACTGCAACTAATCGAAATTGTCACGATCGACTGCAACTATTCGAAATTATTACAACTGACTGCGACAACCGTTATTAAATTGACTGCGACTAACCGAAATTATTACAATTGACCGCAACTAACCCGAATTATTTTTATCGCGAAATTATTCAATTGTCTCCAACTAACCGAAATTGTTACGATCAACTGCAAATAACCAAAATTATTACAATCGACTGCGACTAAACGGAATAAATAAGTTGACTGCGACTAACCGAAATGATTAGAATGGACTGCAACTAACAGAAATTATTACGATCGACTACAACTAACCGAGATTGCTACGATCGACTGCAACTAACCGAGATTGCTACGATCGACTGCAACTAACCAAGATTATTACAATTGACTGCAACTAACCGAAATTATTATCATTGACTGCAACTAACCGGAATTATTTTGATTGACTGCTACTAATAAAACTTGTTACAATCGACTGCAACTAACCGAAATTTCTTTTATCTCGAATTATTACAATCGACTGCAGCTAACCGAAATTATTTTTATCGAGAACTATTACAATCGACTGCAACTAATCGAAATTGTCACGATCGACGACAACTATCCGAAATTATTACAACTGACTGCGACAACCGTTATTAAATTGACTGCGACTAACCGAAATTATTACAATTGACTGCAACTAACCCGAATTATTTTTATCGCGAAATTATTCAATTGACTGCAAATAACCGAAATTATTACAATCGACTGCTACTAAACGGAATTAATAAGTTGACTGCAACTAATTGAAATTATTACAATCTACTGCGATTAACCAAAATTATTATTATCGACTGCAACTAAACAGTTTTTTTTTTTTTGACTGCTACTAAAAGAAATTATTATTATCGACTAAAACTAACCAAAATTATTACAGTCGATTGCGACTAACCGAAATAAATATTATCGATCGCAACTAGCCGAATTTTTTTTCATCGACTTCAACTAACCGAAATTATTTTTATTGAGAAATTATTACAATTGACTACAACTAACTGAAATTGTTACGATCGACTGCAACTAACCGAAATTGTTATAATTGACTGCGACTAACCGAAATTTTTTTCACACGAATTATTACAATCGACTGCAACTAACCGAAATTGTTACGATTGACTGCAACTAACATGATTTATTATTATTGACTGCGACTAAACGAAATTGTTACGATCGACTGCAACTAACCGAAATTATTACACGTGACTGCGACTAACCGGAATTATTACAATTGACTACAACTGACCGAAATTATTATTATTGAAAATTATTACGATCAACTGCAAATAACCGAAATTATTACAATCGACTGCGACTAAACGGAATTAATAAGTTGACTGCGACTAACCGAAATGATTAGAATCGACTGCAACTAACAGAAATTATTACGATCGACTACAACTAACCGAGATTGCTACGATCGACTGCAACTAACCGAGATTGCTACGATCGACTGCAACTAACCGAAATTATTACAATCGACGGCAACTAACCGAAATTATTATTAATGACTGCAACTAACCGGAATTATTTTGATTGACTGCTACTAATAAAACTTGTTACAATCGACTGCAACTAACCGAAATTTCTTTTATCTCGAATTATTACAATCGACTGCAGCTAACCGAAATTATTTTTATCGAGAACTATTACAATCGACTGCAATTAATCGAAATTGTCACGATCGACTGCAACTATCCGAAATTATTACAACTGACTGCGACAACAGTTATTAAATTGACTGCGACTAACCGAAATTATTACAATCGCCTGCAACTAACCCGAATTATTTTTATCGCGAAATTATTCAATTGACTCCAACTAACCGAAATTGTTACGATCAACTGCAAATAACCGAAATTATTACAATCGACTGCGACTAAACGGAATTAATAAGTTGACTGCGACTAACCGAAATGATTAGAATGGACTGCAACTAACAGAAATTATTACGATCGACTGCAACTAACCGAGATTGCTACGATCGACTGCAACTAACCGAGATTGCTACGATCGACTGCAACTAACCGAAATTATTACAATCGACTGCAACTAACCGAAATTATTATTAATGACTGCAACTAACCGGAATTGTTTTGATTGACTGCTACTAATAAAACTTGTTACAATCGACTGCAACTAACCGAAATTTCTTTTATCTCGAATTATTACAATCGACTGCAGCTAACCGAAATTATTTTTATCGAGAACTATTACAATCGACTGCAACTAATCGAAATTGTCACGATCGACTGCAACTATTCGAAATTATTACAACTGACTGCGACAACCGTTATTAAATTGACTGCGACTAACCGAAATTATTACAATTGACCGCAACTAACCGAGATTGCTACGATCGACTGCAACTAACCGAGATTGCTACGATCGACTGCAACTAACCGAAATTATTACAATCGATTGCAACTAACCGAAATTATTATTAATGACTGCAACTAACCGGAATTATTTTGATTGACAGCTACTAATAAAACTTGTTACAATCGACTGCAACTAACCGAAATTTCTTTTATCTCGAATTATTACAATCGACTGCAGCTAACCGAAATTATTTTTCTCGAGAACTATTACAATCTACTGCAACTAATCGAAATTGTCACGATCGACTGCAACTATCCGAAATTATTACAACTGACTGCGACAACAGTTATTAAATTGACTGCGACTAACCGAATTTATATCAATCGCCTGCAACTAACCGAGATTGCTACGATCGACTGCAACTAACCGAGATTGCTACGATCGACTGCAACTAACCGAAATTATTACAATCGACTGCAACTAACCGAAATTATTATTAATGACTGCAACTAACCGGAATTATTTTGATTGACTGCTACTAATAAAACTTGTTACAATCGACTGCAACTAACCGAAATTTCTTTTATCTCGAATTATTACAATCGACTGCAGCTAACCGAAATTATTTTTATCGAGAACTATTACAATCGACTGCAACTAATCGAAATTGTCACGATCGACTGCAACTATCCGAAATTATTACAACTGACTGCGACAACCGTTATTAAATTGACTGCGACTAACCGAAATTATTACAATTGACCGCAACTAACCCGAATTATTTTTATCGCGAAATTATTCAATTGACTCCAACTAACGGAAATTGTTACGATCAACTGCAAATAACCGAAATTATTACAATCGACTGCGACTAAACGGAATTAATAAGTTGACTGCGACTAACCGAAATGATTAGAATCGACTGCAACTAACAGAAATTATTACGATCGACTACAACTAACCGAGATTGCTACGATCGACTGCAACTAACCGAGATTGCTACGATCGACTGCAACTAACCGAAATTATTACAATCGACGGCAACTAACCGAAATTATTATTAATGACTGCAACTAACCGGAATTATTTTGATTGACTGCTACTAATAAAACTTGTTACAATCGACTGCAACTAACCGAAATTTCTTTTATCTCCAATTATTACAATCGACTGCAGCTAATCGAAATTATTTTTATCGAGAACTATTACAATCGACTGCAATTAATCGAAATTGTCACGATCGACTGCAACTATCCGAAATTATTACAACTGACAGCGACAACAGTTATTAAATTGACTGCGACTAACCGAAATTATTACAATCGCCTGCAACTAACCCGAATTATTTTTATCGCGAAATTATTCAATTGACTCCAACTAACCGAAATTGTTACGATCAACTGCAAATAACCGAAATTATTACAATCGACTGCGACTAAACGGAATTAATAAGTTGACTGCGACTAACCGAAATGATTAGAATGGACTGCAACTAACAGAAATTATTACGATCGACTGCAACTAACCGAGATTGCTACGATCGACTGCAACTAACCGAGATTGCTACGATCGACTGCAACTAACCGAAATTATTACAATCGACTGCAACTAACCGAAATTATTATTAATGACTGCAACTAACCGGAATTGTTTTGATTGACTGCTACTAATAAAACTTGTTACAATCGACTGCAACTAACCGAAATTTCTTTTATCTCGAATTATTACAATCGACTGCAGCAAACCGAAATTATTTTTATCGAGAACTTTTACAATCGACTGCAACTAATCGAAATTGTCACGATCGACTGCAACTATTCGAAATTATTACAACTGACTGCGACAACCGTTATTAAATTGACTGCGATTAACCGAAATTATTACAATTGACCGCAACTAACCCGAATTATTTTTATCGCGAAATTATTCAATTGTCTCCAACTAACCGAAATTGTTACGATCAACTGCAAATAACCAAAATTATTACAATCGACTGCGACTAAACGGAATAAATAAGTTGACTGCGACTAACCGAAATGATTAGAATGGACTGCAACTAACAGAAATTATTACGATCGACTACAACTAACCGAGATTGCTACGATCGACTGCTACTAACCGAGATTGCTACGATCGACTGCAACTAACCAAGATTATTACAATTGACTGCAACTAACCGAAATTATTATCATTGACTGCAACTAACCGGAATTATTTTGATTGACTGCTACTAATAAAACTTGTTACAATCGACTGCAACTAACCGAAATTTCTTTTATCTCGAATTATTACAATCGACTGCAGCTAACCGAAATTATTTTTATCGAGAACTATTACAATCGACTGCAACTAATCGAAATTGTCACGATCGACGACAACTATCCGAAATTATTACAACTGACTGCGACAATCGTTATTAAATTGACTGCGACTAACCGAAATTATTACAATTGACTGCAACTAACCCGAATTATTTTTATCGCGAAATTATTCAATTGACTGCAAATAACCGAAATTATTACAATCGACTGCTACTAAACGGAATTAATAAGTTGACTGCAACTAATTGAAATTATTACAATCTACTGCGATTAACCAAAATTATTATTATCGACTGCAACTAAACAGTTTTTTTTTTTTTTGACTGCTACTAAAAGAAATTATTATTATCGACTAAAACTAACCAAAATTATTACAGTCGATTGCGACTAACCGAAATAAATATTATCGATCGCAACTAGCCGAATTTTTTTTCATCGACTTCAACTAACCGAAATTATTTTTATTGAGAAATTATTACAATTGACTACAACTAACTGAAATTGTTACGATCGACTGCAACTAACCGAAATTGTTATAATTGACTGCGACTAACCGAAATTTTTTTCACACGAATTATTACAATCGACTGCAACTAACCGAAATTGTTACGATTGACTGCAACTAACATGATTTATTATTATTGACTGCGACTAAACGAAATTGTTACGATCGACTGCAACTAACCGAAATTATTACACGTGACTGCGACTAACCGGAATTATTACAATTGACTACAACTGACCGAAATTATTATTATTGAAAATTATTACGATCAACTGCAAATAACCGAAATTATTACAATCGACTGCGACTAAACGGAATTAATAAGTTGACTGCGACTAACCGAAATGATTAGAATCGACTGCAACTAACAGAAATTATTACGATCGACTACAACTAACCGAGATTGCTACGATCGACTGCAACTAACCGAGATTGCTACGATCGACTGCAACTAACCGAAATTATTACAATCGACGGCAACTAACCGAAATTATTATTAATGACTGCAACTAACCGGAATTATTTTGATTGACTGCTACTAATAAAACTTGTTACAATCGACTGCAACTAACCGAAATTTCTTTTATCTCGAATTATTACAATCGACTGCAGCTAACCGAAATTATTTTTATCGAGAACTATTACAATCGACTGCAATTAATCGAAATTGTCACGATCGACTGCAACTAACCGAAATTATTACAACTGACTGCGACAACAGTTATTAAATTGACTGCGACTAACCGAAATTATTACAATCGCCTGCAACTAACCCGAATTATTTTTATCGCGAAATTATTCAATTGACTCCAACTAACCGAAATTGTTACGATCAACTGCAAATAACCGAAATTATTACAATCGACTGCGACTAAACGGAATTAATAAGTTGACTGCGACTAACCGAAATGATTAGAATCGACTGCAACTAACAGAAATTATTACGATCGACTGCAACTAACCGAGATTGCTACGATCGACTGCAACTAACCGAGATTGCTACGATCGACTGCAACTAACCGAAATTATTACAATCGACTGCAACTAACCGAAATTATTATTAATGACTGCAACTAACCGGAATTGTTTTGATTGACTGCTACTAATAAAACTTGTTACAATCGACTGCAACTAACCGAAATTTCTTTTATCTCGAATTATTACAATCGACTGCAGCTAACCGAAATTATTTTTATCGAGAACTATTTCAATCGACTGCAACTAATCGAAATTGTCACGATCGACTGCAACTATTCGAAATTATTACAACTGACTGCGACAACCGTTATTAAATTGACTGCGACTAACCGAAATTATTACAATTGACCGCAACTAACCCGAATTATTTTTATCGCGAAATTATTCAATTGTCTCCAACTAACCGAAATTGTTACGATCAACTGCAAATAACCAAAATTATTACAATCGACTGCGACTAAACGGAATAAATAAGTTGACTGCGACTAACCGAAATGATTAGAATGGACTGCAACTAACAGAAATTATTACGATCGACTACAACTAACCGAGATTGCTACGATCGACTGCAACTAACCGAGATTGCTACGATCGACTGCAACTAACCGAAATAATTACAATCGACTGCAACTAACCGAGATTGATACGATCGACTGCAACTAACCGAAATTATTACAATCGACGGCAACTAACCGAAATTATTATTAATGACTGCAACTAACCGGAATTATTTTGATTGACTGCTACTAATAAAACTTGTTACAATCGACTGCAACTAACCGAAATTTCTTTTATCTCGAATTATTACAATCGACTGCAGCTAACCGAAATTATTTTTATCGAGAACTATTACAATCGACTGCAATTAATCGAAATTGTCACGATCGACTGCAACTATCCGAAATTATTACAACTGACTGCGACAACAGTTATTAAATTGACTGCGACTAACCGAATTTATTACAATCGCCTGCAACTAACCGAGATTGCTACGATCGACTGCAACTAACCGAGATTGCTACGATCGACTGCAACTAACCGAAATTATTACAATCGATTGCAACTAACCGAAATTATTATTAATGACTGCAACTAACCGGAATTATTTTGATTGACTGCTACTAATAAAACTTGTTACAATCGACTGCAACTAACCGAAATTTCTTTTATCTCGAATTATTACAATCGACTGCAGCTAACCGAAATTATTTTTCTCGAGAACTATTACAATCGACTGCAACTAATCGAAATTGTCACGATCGACTGCAACTATCCGAAATTATTACAACTGACTGCGACAACCGTTATTAAATTGACTGCGACTAACCGAAATTATTACAATTGACCGCAACAAACCCGAATTATTTTTATCGCGAAATTATTCAATTGACTCCAACTAACGGAAATTGTTACGATCAACTGCAAATAACCGAAATTATTACAATCGACTGCGACTAAACGGAATAAATAAGTTGACTGCGACTAACCGAAATGATTAGAATGGACTGCAACTAACAGAAATTATTACGATCGACTACAACTAACCGAGATTGCTACGATCGACTGCAACTAACCGAGATTGCTACGATCGACTGCAACTAACCAAGATTATTACAATTGACTGCAACTAACCGAAATTATTATCATTGACTGCAACTAACCGGAATTATTTTGATTGACTGCTACTAATAAAACTTGTTACAATCGACTGCAACTAACCGAAATTTCTTTTATCTCGAATTATTACAATCGACTGCAGCTAACCGAAATTATTTTTATCGAGAACTATTACAATCGACTGCAACTAATCGAAATTGTCACGATCGACGACAACTATCCGAAATTATTACAACTGACTGCGACAACCGTTATTAAATTGACTGCGACTAACCGAAATTATTACAATTGACTGCAACTAACCCGAATTATTTTTATCGCGAAATTATTCAATTGACTGCAAATAACCGAAATTATTACAATCGACTGCTACTAAACGGAATTAATAAGTTGACTGCAACTAATTGAAATTATTACAATCTACTGCGATTAACCAAAATTATTATTATCGACTGCAACTAAACAGTTTTTTTTTTTTTTGACTGCTACTAAAAGAAATTATTATTATCGACTAAAACTAACCAAAATTATTACAGTCGATTGCGACTAACCGAAATAAATATTATCGATCGCAACTAGCCGAATTTTTTTTCATCGACTTCAACTAACCGAAATTATTTTTATTGAGAAATTATTACAATTGACTACAACTAACTGAAATTGTTACGATCGACTGCAACTAACCGAAATTGTTATAATTGACTGCGACTAACCGAAATTTTTTTCACACGAATTATTACAATCGACTGCAACTAACCGAAATTGTTACGATTGACTGCAACTAACATGATTTATTATTATTGACTGCGACTAAACGAAATTGTTACGATCGACTGCAACTAACCGAAATTATTACACGTGACTGCGACTAACCGGAATTATTACAATTGACTACAACTGACCGAAATTATTATTATTGAAAATTATTACGATCAACTGCAAATAACCGAAATTATTACAATCGACTGCGACTAAACGGAATTAATAAGTTGACTGCGACTAACCGAAATGATTAGAATCGACTGCAACTAACAGAAATTATTACGATCGACTACAACTAACCGAGATTGCTACGATCGACTGCAACTAACCGAGATTGCTACGATCGACTGCAACTAACCGAAATTATTACAATCGACGGCAACTAACCGAAATTATTATTAATGACTGCAACTAACCGGAATTATTTTGATTGACTGCTACTAATAAAACTTGTTACAATCGACTGCAACTAACCGAAATTTCTTTTATCTCGAATTATTACAATCGACTGCAGCTAACCGAAATTATTTTTATCGAGAACTATTACAATCGACTGCAATTAATCGAAATTGTCACGATCGACTGCAACTATCCGAAATTATTACAACTGACTGCGACAACAGTTATTAAATTGACTGCGACTAACCGAAATTATTACAATCGCCTGCAACTAACCCGAATTATTTTTATCGCGAAATTATTCAATTGACTCCAACTAACCGAAATTGTTACGATCAACTGCAAATAACCGAAATTATTACAATCAACTGCGACTAAACGGAATTAATAAGTTGACTGCGACTAACCGAAATGATTAGAATCGACTGCAACTAACAGAAATTATTACGATCGACTGCAACTAACCGAGATTGCTACGATCGACTGCAACTAACCGAGATTGCTACGATCGACTGCAACTAACCGAAATTATTACAATCGACTGCAACTAACCGAAATTATTATTAATGACTGCAACTAACCGGAATTGTTTTGATTGACTGCTACTAATAAAACTTGTTACAATCGACTGCAACTAACCGAAATTTCTTTTATCTCGAATTATTACAATCGACTGCAGCTAACCGAAATTATTTTTATCGAGAACTTTTACAATCGACTGCAACTAATCGAAATTGTCACGATCGACGACAACTATCCGAAATTATTACAACTGACTGCGACAACCGTTATTAAATTGACTGCGACTAACCGAAATTATTACAATTGACTGCAACTAACCCGAATTATTTTTATCGCGAAATTATTCAATTGACTGCAAATAACCGAAATTATTACAATCGACTGCTACTAAACGGAATTAATAAGTTGACTGCAACTAATTGAAATTATTACAATCTACTGCGATTAACCAAAATTATTATTATCGACTGCAACTAAACAGTTTTTTTTTTTTTTGACTGCTACTAAAAGAAATTATTATTATCGACTAAAACTAACCAAAATTATTACAGTCGATTGCGACTAACCGAAATAAATATTATCGATCGCAACTAGCCGAATTTTTTTTCATCGACTTCAACTAACCGAAATTATTTTTATTGAGAAATTATTACAATTGACTACAACTAACTGAAATTGTTACGATCGACTGCAACTAACCGAAATTGTTATAATTGACTGCGACTAACCGAAATTTTTTTCACACGAATTATTACAATCGACTGCAACTAACCGAAATTGTTACGATTGACTGCAACTAACATGATTTATTATTATTGACTGCGACTAAACGAAATTGTTACGATCGACTGCAACTAACCGAAATTATTACACGTGACTGCGACTAACCGGAATTATTACAATTGACTACAACTGACCGAAATTATTATTATTGAAAATTATTACGATCAACTGCAAATAACCGAAATTATTACAATCGACTGCGACTAAACGGAATTAATAAGTTGACTGCGACTAACCGAAATGATTAGAATCGACTGCAACTAACAGAAATTATTACGATCGACTACAACTAACCGAGATTGCTACGATCGACTGCAACTAACCGAGATTGCTACGATCGACTGCAACTAACCGAAATTATTACAATCGACGGCAACTAACCGAAATTATTATTAATGACTGCAACTAACCGGAATTATTTTGATTGACTGCTACTAATAAAACTTGTTACAATCGACTGCAACTAACCGAAATTTCTTTTATCTCGAATTATTACAATCGACTGCAGCTAACCGAAATTATTTTTATCGAGAACTATTACAATCGACTGCAATTAATCGAAATTGTCACGATCGACTGCAACTATCCGAAATTATTACAACTGACTGCGACAACAGTTATTAAATTGACTGCGACTAACCGAAATTATTACAATCGCCTGCAACTAACCCGAATTATATTTATCGCGAAATTATTCAATTGACTCCAACTAACCGAAATTGTTACGATCAACTGCAAATAACCGAAATTATTACAATCGACTGCGACTAAACGGAATTAATAAGTTGACTGCGACTAACCGAAATGATTAGAATCGACTGCAACTAACAGAAATTATTACGATCGACTGCAACTAACCGAGATTGCTACGATCGACTGCAACTAACCGAGATTGCTACGATCGACTGCAACTAACCGAAATTATTACAATCGACTGCAACTAACCGAAATTATTATTAATGACTGCAACTAACCGGAATTGTTTTGATTGACTGCTACTAATAAAACTTGTTACAATCGACTGCAACTAACCGAAATTTCTTTTATCTCGAATTATTACAATCGACTGCAGCTAACCGAAATTATTTTTATCGAGAACTTTTACAATCGACTGCAACTAATCGAAATTGTCACGATCGACTGCAACTATTCGAAATTATTACAACTGACTGCGACAACCGTTATTAAATTGACTGCGACTAACCGAAATTATTACAATTGACCGCAACTAACCCGAATTATTTTTATCGCGAAATTATTCAATTGTCTCCAACTAACCGAAATTGTTACGATCAACTGCAAATAACCAAAATTATTACAATCGACTGCGACTAAACGGAATAAATAAGTTGACTGCGACTAACCGAAATGATTAGAATGGACTGCAACTAACAGAAATTATTACGATCGACTACAACTAACCGAGATTGCTACGATCGACTGCAACTAACCGAGATTGCTACGATCGACTGCAACTAACCAAGATTATTACAATTGACTGCAACTAACCGAAATTATTATCATTGACTGCAACTAACCGGAATTATTTTGATTGACTGCTACTAATAAAACTTGTTACAATCGACTGCAACTAACCGAAATTTCTTTTATCTCGAATTATTACAATCGACTGCAGCTAACCGAAATTATTTTTATCGAGAACTATTACAATCGACTGCAACTAATCGACATTGTCACGATCGACGACAACTTTTTTTTTTTTTTTTTTTTTTTTTTTTTTTACACCCTACCTGCCATTGCTGGCATACGGGTTTCGGCAGTGACGGGTTGATGCGTTGGGTTTACGCACGCCCGCCACTGCCAGAAAAACTCTTTTCTTTTAAAATCTTTATTTACATTATATTACATCATCTGGGGGGTTCCATTTAATTGATGGGAACAATATTTTTAAAACTGTCTGTGGTGCTGCCCGGTGCACGGATGTGCACCTTACTGTTGGGGCAGCACCTTAAGTCTCCATCCGTCCGGATGCCGTCCAGCCATCCGAAATTATTACAACTGACTGCGACAACCGTTATTAAATTGACTGCGACTAACCGAAATTATTACAATTGACTGCAACTAACCCGAATTATTTTTATCGCGAAATTATTCAATTGACTGCAAATAACCGAAATTATTACAATCGACTGCTACTAAACGGAATTAATAAGTTGACTGCAACTAATTGAAATTATTACAATCTACTGCGATTAACCAAAATTATTATTATCGACTGCAACTAAACAGTTTTTTTTTTTTTTTACTGCTACTAAAAGAAATTATTATTATCGACTAAAACTAACCAAAATTATTACAGTCGATTGCGACTAACCGAAATAAATATTATCGATCGCAACTAGCCGAATTTTTTTTCATCGACTTCAACTAACCGAAATTATTTTTATTGAGAAATTATTACAATTGACTACAACTAACTGAAATTGTTACGATCGACTGCAACTAACCGAAATTGTTATAATTGACTGCGACTAACCGAAATTTTTTTCACACGAATTATTACAATCGACTGCAACTAACCGAAATTGTTACGATTGACTGCAACTAACATGATTTATTATTATTGACTGCGACTAAACGAAATTGTTACGATCGACTGCAACTAACCGAAATTATTACACGTGACTGCGACTAACCGGAATTATTACAATTGACTACAACTGACCGAAATTATTATTATTGAAAATTATTACGATCAACTGCAAATAACCGAAATTATTACAATCGACTGCGACTAAACGGAATTAATAAGTTGACTGCGACTAACCGAAATGATTAGAATCGACTGCAACTAACAGAAATTATTACGATCGACTACAACTAACCGAGATTGCTACGATCGACTGCAACTAACCGAGATTGCTACGATCGACTGCAACTAACCGAAATTATTACAATCGACGGCAACTAACCGAAATTATTATTAATGACTGCAACTAACCGGAATTATTTTGATTGACTGCTACTAATAAAACTTGTTACAATCGACTGCAACTAACCGAAATTTCTTTTATCTCGAATTATTACAATCGACTGCAGCTAACCGAAATTATTTTTATCGAGAACTATTACAATCGACTGCAATTAATCGAAATTGTCACGATCGACTGCAACTATCCGAAATTATTACAACTGACTGCGACAACAGTTATTAAATTGACTGCGACTAACCGAAATTATTACAATCGCCTGCAACTAACCCGAATTATTTTTATCGCGAAATTATTCAATTGACTCCAACTAACCGAAATTGTTACGATCAACTGCAAATAACCGAAATTATTACAATCGACTGCGACTAAACGGAATTAATAAGTTGACTGCGACTAACCGAAATGATTAGAATCGACTGCAACTAACAGAAATTATTACGATCGACTGCAACTAACCGAGATTGCTACGATCGACTGCAACTAACCGAGATTGCTACGATCGACTGCAACTAACCGAAATTATTACAATCGACTGCAACTAACCGAAATTATTATTAATGACTGCAACTAACCGGAATTGTTTTGATTGACTGCTACTAATAAAACTTGTTACAATCGACTGCAACTAACCGAAATTTCTTTTATCTCGAATTATTACAATCGACTGCAGCTAACCGAAATTATTTTTATCGAGAACTTTTACAATCGACTGCAACTAATCGAAATTGTCACGATCGACTGCAACTATTCGAAATTATTACAACTGACTGCGACAACCGTTATTAAATTGACTGCGACTAACCGAAATTATTACAATTGACTGCAACTAACCCGAATTTTTTTTATCGCGAAATTATTCAATTGACTGCAAATAACCGAAATTATTACAATCGACTGCTACTAAACGGAATTAATAAGTTGACTGCAACTAATTGAAATTATTACAATCTACTGCGATTAACCAAAATTATTATTATCGACTGCAACTAAACAGTTTTTTTTTTTTTTGACTGCTACTAAAAGAAATTATTATTATCGACTAAAACTAACCAAAATTATTACAGTCGATTGCGACTAACCGAAATAAATATTATCGATCGCAACTAGCCGAATTTTTTTTCATCGACTTCAACTAACCGAAATTATTTTTATTGAGAAATTATTACAATTGACTACAACTAACTGAAATTGTTACGATCGACTGCAACTAACCGAAATTGTTACGATTGACTGCAACTAACATGATTTATTATTATTGACTGCGACTAAACGAAATTGTTACGATCGACTGCAACTAACCGAAATTATTACACGTGACTGCGACTAACCGGAATTATTACAATTGACTACAACTGACCGAAATTATTATTATTGAAAATTATTACGATCAACTGCAAATAACCGAAATTATTACAATCGACTGCGACTAAACGGAATTAATAAGTTGACTGCGACTAACCGAAATGATTAGAATCGACTGCAACTAACAGAAATTATTACGATCGACTACAACTAACCGAGATTGCTACGATCGACTGCAACTAACCGAGATTGCTACGATCGACTGCAACTAACCGAAATTATTACAATCGACGGCAACTAACCGAAATTATTATTAATGACTGCAACTAACCGGAATTATTTTGATTGACTGCTACTAATAAAACTTGTTACAATCGACTGCAACTAACCGAAATTTCTTTTATCTCGAATTATTACAATCGACTGCAGCTAACCGAAATTATTTTTATCGAGAACTATTACAATCGACTGCAATTAATCGAAATTGTCACGATCGACTGCAACTATCCGAAATTATTACAACTGACTGCGACAACAGTTATTAAATTGACTGCGACTAACCGAAATTATTACAATCGCCTGCAACTAACCGAGATTGCTACGATCGACTGCAACTAACCAAGATTGCTACGATCGACTGCAACTAACTAAAATTCTTACGATCGACTGCAACTAACCGAAATAATTACAATCGACTGCAACTAGCCCAAAAAAATTTTATCGCGAATTTATTGCAATCGTCTGAAACTAACAAAAAATTTTCCAATCGACTGCAACTAACCAAAATTATTTTTATTGCGAAATTATTACAATTGACTACAACTAAACGAAATTGTTATGATCGGCTGCAACTAACCAAAATTGTTACACGTGACTGCGACTAACCGGAATTATTACAATCGACTGCTAGTAGGCCAAATTATTTTTATCGCGAATTTATTGAAATCGACTGCAACTAACCAAAATAGTTACAATCGACCGCAACTAGCCGAAATTATTTTTATCGCGAATTTATTACAATCGCCTGCAACTAACCGAGATTGCTACGATCGACTGCAACTAACCGAGATTGCTACGATCGACTGCAACTAACCGAAATTATTACAATCGACTGCAACTAACCGAAATTATTATTAATGACTGCAACTAACCGGAATTATTTTGATTGACTGCTACTAATAAAACTTGTTATAATCGACTGCAACTAACCGAAATTTCTTTTATCTCGAATTATTACAATCGACTGCAGCTAACCGAAATTATTTTTATCGAGAACTATTACAATCGACTGCAACTAATCGAAATTGTCACGATCGACTGCAACTATCCGAAATTATTACAACTGACTGCGACAACCGTTATTAAATTGACTGCGACTAACCGAAATTATTACAATTGACCGCAACTAACCCGAATTATTTTTATCGCGAAATTATTCAATTGACTCCAACTAACGGAAATTGTTACGATCAACTGCAAATAACCGAAATTATTACAATCGACTGCGACTAAACGGAATTAATAAGTTGACTGCGACTAACCGAAATGATTAGAATCGACTGCAACTAACAGAAATTATTACGATCGACTACAACTAACCGAGATTGCTACGATCGACTGCAACTAACCGAGATTGCTACGATCGACTGCAACTAACCGAAATTATTACAATCGACGGCAACTAACCGAAATTATTATTAATGACTGCAACTAACCGGAATTATTTTGATTGACTGCTACTAATAAAACTTGTTACAATCGACTGCAACTAACCGAAATTTCTTTTATCTCGAATTATTACAATCGACTGCAGCTAACCGAAATTATTTTTATCGAGAACTATTACAATCGACTGCAATTAATCGAAATTGTCACGATCGACTGCAACTATCCGAAATTATTACAACTGACTGCGACAACAGTTATTAAATTGACTGCGACTAACCGAAATTATTACAATTGACTGCAACTAACCCGAATTTTTTTTATCGCAAAATTATTCAATTGACTGCAAATAACCGAAATTATTACAATCGACTGCGACTAAACGGAATTAATAAGTTGACTACAACTAATTGAAATTATTACAATCGACTGCGATTAACCGAAATTATTATTATCGACTGCAACTAAACAGTTTTTTTTTTTTTGACTGCTACTAAAAGAAATTATTATTATCGACTAAAACTAACCAAAATTATTAAATTGACTGCGACTAACCGAAATTATTACAATTGACTGCAACTAACCCGAATTATTTTTATCGCGAAATTATTCAATTGTCTCCAACTAACGGAAATTGTTACGATCAACTGCAAATAACCGAAATTATTACAATCGACTGCGACTAAACGGAATTAATAAGTTGACTGCGACTAACCGAAATGATTAGAATCGACTG
The DNA here is from genome assembly GCA_964056705.1 of Troilus luridus. Lineage (NCBI taxonomy): Eukaryota > Metazoa > Arthropoda > Insecta > Hemiptera > Pentatomidae > Troilus > Troilus luridus. The sequence goes on from OZ057412.1 coordinate 134,287,985, forward strand.
CAACTAACAGAAATTATTACGATCGACTACAACTAACCGAGATTGCTACGATCGACTGCAACTAACCGAGATTGCTACGATCGACTGCAACTAACCGAAATTATTACAATCGACGGCAACTAACCGAAATGATTATTAATGACTGCAACTAACCGGAATTATTTTGATTGACTGCTACTAATAAAACTTGTTACAATCGACTGCAACTAACCGAAATTTCTTTTATCTCGAATTATTACAATCGACTGCAGCTAACCGAAATTATTTTTATCGAGAACTATTACAATCGACTGCAATTAATCGAAATTGTCACGATCGACTGCAACTATCCGAAATTATTACAACTGACTGCGACAACAGTTATTAAATTGACTGCGACTAACCGAAATTATTACAATTGACTGCAACTAACCCGAATTTTTTTTATCGCAAAATTATTCAATTGACTGCAAATAACCGAAATTATTACAATCGACTGCGACTAAACGGAATTAATAAGTTGACTACAACTAATTGAAATTATTACAATCGACTGCGATTAACCGAAATTATTATTATCGACTGCAACTAAACAGTTTTTTTTTTTTTTGACTGCTACTAAAAGAAATTATTATTATCGACTAAAACTAACCAAAATTATTAAATTGACTGCGACTAACCGAAATTATTACAATTGACTGCAACTAACCCGAATTATTTTTATCGCGAAATTATTCAATTGACTGCAAATAACCGAAATTATTACAATCGACTGCGATTAACCAAAATTATTATTATCGACTGCAACTAAACAGTTTTTTTTTTTTTTTGACTGCTACTAAAAGAAATTATTATTATCGACTAAAACTAACCAAAATTATTACAGTCGATTGCGACTAACCGAAATAAATATTATCGATCGCAACTAGCCGAATTTTTTTTCATCGACTTCAACTAACCGAAATTATTTTTATTGAGAAATTATTACAATTGACTACAACTAACTGAAATTGTTACGATCGACTGCAACTAACCGAAATTGTTATAATTGACTGCGACTAACCGAAATTTTTTTCACACGAATTATTACAATCGACTGCAACTAACCGAAATTGTTACGATTGACTGCAACTAACATGATTTATTATTATTGACTGCGACTAAACGAAATTGTTACGATCGACTGCAACTAACCGAAATTATTACACGTGACTGCGACTAACCGGAATTATTACAATTGACTACAACTGACCGAAATTATTATTATTGAAAATTATTACGATCAACTGCAAATAACCGAAATTATTACAATCGACTGCGACTAAACGGAATTAATAAGTTGACTGCGACTAACCGAAATGATTAGAATCAACTGCAACTAACAGAAATTATTACGATCGACTGCAACTAACCGAGATTGCTACGATCGACTGCAACTAACCAAGATTGCTACGATCGACTGCAACTAACTAAAATTCTTACGATCGACTGCAACTAACCGAAATAATTACAATCGACTGCAACTAGCCCAAAAAAATTTTATCGCGAATTTATTGCAATCGTCTGAAACTAACAAAAAATTTTCCAATCGACTGCAACTAACCAAAATTATTTTTATTGCGAAATTATTACAATTGACTACAACTAAACGAAATTGTTATGATCGGCTGCAACTAACCAAAATTGTTACACGTGACTGCGACTAACCGGAATTATTACAATTGACTACGACTGACCGAAATTATTACAATCGACTGCTAGTAGGCCAAATTATTTTTATCGCGAATTTATTGAAATCGACTGCAACTAACCAAAATAGTTACAATCGACCGCAACTAGCCGAAATTATTTTTATCGCGAATTTATTACAATCGCCTGCAACTAACCGAGATTGCTACGATCGACTGCAACTAACCGAGATTGCTACGATCGACTGCAACTAACCGAAATTATTACACGTGACTGCGACTAACCGGAATTATTACAATTGACTACAACTGACCGAAATTATTATTATTGAAAATTATTACGATCAACTGCAAATAACCGAAATTATTACAATCGACTGCGACTAAACGGAATTAATAAGTTGACTGCGACTAACCGAAATGATTAGAATCGACTGCAACTAACAGAAATTATTACGATCGACTACAACTAACCGAGATTGCTACGATCGACTGCAACTAACCGAGATTGCTACGATCGACTGCAACTAACCGAAATTATTACAATCGACGGCAACTAACCGAAATTATTATTAATGACTGCAACTAACCGGAATTATTTTGATTGACTGCTACTAATAAAACTTGTTACAATCGACTGCAACTAACCGAAATTTCTTTTATCTCGAATTATTACAATCGACTGCAGCTAACCGAAATTATTTTTATCGAGAACTATTACAATCGACTGCAATTAATCGAAATTGTCACGATCGACTGCAACTATCCGAAATTATTACAACTGACTGCGACAACAGTTATTAAATTGACTGCGACTAACCGAAATTATTACAATCGCCTGCAACTAACCCGAATTATTTTTATCGCGAAATTATTCAATTGACTCCAACTAACCGAAATTGTTACGATCAACTGCAAATAACCGAAATTATTACAATCGACTGCGACTAAACGGAATTAATAAGTTGACTGCGACTAACCGAAATGATTAGAATCGACTGCAACTAACAGAAATTATTACGATCGACTGCAACTAACCGAGATTGCTACGATCGACTGCAACTAACCGAGATTGCTACGATCGACTGCAACTAACCGAAATTATTACAATCGACTGCAACTAACCGAAATTATTATTAATGACTGCAACTAACCGGAATTGTTTTGATTGACTGCTACTAATAAAACTTGTTACAATCGACTGCAACTAACCGAAATTTCTTTTATCTCGAATTATTACAATCGACTGCAGCTAACCGAAATTATTTTTATCGAGAACTTTTACAATCGACTGCAACTAATCGAAATTGTCACGATCGACTGCAACTATTCGAAATTATTACAACTGACTGCGACAACCGTTATTAAATTGACTGCGACTAACCGAAATTATTACAATTGACTGCAACTAACCCGAATTATTTTTATCGCGAAATTATTCAATTGACTGCAAATAACCGAAATTATTACAATCGACTGCTACTAAACGGAATTAATAAGTTGACTGCAACTAATTGAAATTATTACAATCTACTGCGATTAACCAAAATTATTATTATCGACTGCAACTAAACAGTTTTTTTTTTTTTTGACTGCTACTAAAAGAAATTATTATTATCGACTAAAACTAACCAAAATTATTACAGTCGATTGCGACTAACCGAAATAAATATTATCGATCGCAACTAGCCGAATTTTTTTTCATCGACTTCAACTAACCGAAATTATTTTTATTGAGAAATTATTACAATTGACTACAACTAACTGAAATTGTTACGATCGACTGCAACTAACCGAAATTGTTATAATTGACTGCGACTAACCGAAATTTTTTTCACACGAATTATTACAATCGACTGCAACTAACCGAAATTGTTACGATTGACTGCAACTAACATGATTTATTATTATTGACTGCGACTAAACGAAATTGTTACGATCGACTGCAACTAACCGAAATTATTACACGTGACTGCGACTAACCGGAATTATTACAATTGACTACAACTGACCGAAATTATTATTATTGAAAATTATTACGATCAACTGCAAATAACCGAAATTATTACAATCGACTGCGACTAAACGGAATTAATAAGTTGACTGCGACTAACCGAAATGATTAGAATCGACTGCAACTAACAGAAATTATTACGATCGACTACAACTAACCGAGATTGCTACGATCGACTGCAACTAACCGAGATTGCTACGATCGACTGCAACTAACCGAAATTATTACAATCGACGGCAACTAACCGAAATTATTATTAATGACTGCAACTAACCGGAATTATTTTGATTGACTGCTACTAATAAAACTTGTTACAATCGACTGCAACTAACCGAAATTTCTTTTATCTCGAATTATTACAATCGACTGCAGCTAACCGAAATTATTTTTATCGAGAACTATTACAATCGACTGCAATTAATCGAAATTGTCACGATCGACTGCAACTATCCGAAATTATTACAACTGACTGCGACAACAGTTATTAAATTGACTGCGACTAACCGAAATTATTACAATCGCCTGCAACTAACCGAGATTGCTACGATCGACTGCAACTAACCAAGATTGCTACGATCGACTGCAACTAACTAAAATTCTTACGATCGACTGCAACTAACCGAAATAATTACAATCGACTGCAACTAGCCCAAAAAAATTTTATCGCGAATTTATTGCAATCGTCTGAAACTAACAAAAAATTTTCCAATCGACTGCAACTAACCAAAATTATTTTTATTGCGAAATTATTACAATTGACTACAACTAAACGAAATTGTTATGATCGGCTGCAACTAACCAAAATTGTTACACGTGACTGCGACTAACCGGAATTATTACAATCGACTGCTAGTAGGCCAAATTATTTTTATCGCGAATTTATTGAAATCGACTGCAACTAACCAAAATAGTTACAATCGACCGCAAATAGCCGAAATTATTTTTATCGCGAATTTATTACAATCGCCTGCAACTAACCGAGATTGCTACGATCGACTGCAACTAACCGAGATTGCTACGATCGACTGCAACTAACCGAAATTATTACAATCGACTGCAACTAACCGAAATTATTATTAATGACTGCAACTAACCGGAATTATTTTGATTGACTGCTACTAATAAAACTTGTTACAATCGACTGCAACTAACCGAAATTTCTTTTATCTCGAATTATTACAATCGACTGCAGCTAACCGAAATTATTTTTATCGAGAACTATTACAATCGACTGCAACTAATCGAAATTGTCACGATCGACTGCAACTATCCGAAATTATTACAACTGACTGCGACAACCGTTATTAAATTGACTGCGACTAACCGAAATTATTACAATTGACCGCAACTAACCCGAATTATTTTTATCGCGAAATTATTCAATTGACTCCAACTAACGGAAATTGTTACGATCAACTGCAAATAACCGAAATTATTACAATCGACTGCGACTAAACGGAATTAATAAGTTGACTGCGACTAACCGAAATGATTAGAATCGACTGCAACTAACAGAAATTATTACGATCGACTACAACTAACCGAGATTGCTACGATCGACTGCAACTAACCGAGATTGCTACGATCGACTGCAACTAACCGAAATTATTACAATCGACGGCAACTAACCGAAATTATTATTAATGACTGCAACTAACCGGAATTATTTTGATTGACTGCTACTAATAAAACTTGTTACAATCGACTGCAACTAACCGAAATTTCTTTTATCTCGAATTATTACAATCGACTGCAGCTAACCGAAATTATTTTTATCGAGAACTATTACAATCGACTGCAATTAATCGAAATTGTCACGATCGACTGCAACTATCCGAAATTATTACAACTGACTGCGACAACAGTTATTAAATTGACTGCGACTAACCGAAATTATTAGAATTGACTGCAACTAACCCGAATTTTTTTTATCGCAAAATTATTCAATTGACTGCAAATAACCGAAATTATTACAATCGACTGCGACTAAACGGAATTAATAAGTTGACTACAACTAATTGAAATTATTACAATCGACTGCGATTAACCGAAATTATTATTATCGACTGCAACTAAACAGTTTTTTTTTTTTTTGACTGCTACTAAAAGAAATTATTATTATCGACTAAAACTAACCAAAATTATTAAATTGACTGCGACTAACCGAAATTATTACAATTGACTGCAACTAACCCGAATTATTTTTATCGCGAAATTATTCAATTGTCTCCAACTAACGGAAATTGTTACGATCAACTGCAAATAACCGAAATTATTACAATCGACTGCGACTAAACGGAATTAATAAGTTGACTGCGACTAACCGAAATGATTAGAATCGACTGCAACTAACAGAAATTATTACGATCGACTACAACTAACCGAGATTGCTACGATCGACTGCAACTAACCGAGATTGCTACGATCGACTGCAACTAACCGAAATTATTACAATCGACGGCAACTAACCGAAATGATTATTAATGACTGCAACTAACCGGAATTATTTTGATTGACTGCTACTAATAAAACTTGTTACAATCGACTGCAACTAACCGAAATTTCTTTTATCTCGAATTATTACAATCGACTGCAGCTAACCGAAATTATTTTTATCGAGAACTATTACAATCGACTGCAATTAATCGAAATTGTCACGATCGACTGCAACTATCCGAAATTATTACAACTGACTGCGACAACAGTTATTAAATTGACTGCGACTAACCGAAATTATTACAATTGACTGCAACTAACCCGAATTTTTTTTATCGCAAAATTATTCAATTGACTGCAAATAACCGAAATTATTACAATCGACTGCGACTAAACGGAATTAATAAGTTGACTACAACTAATTGAAATTATTACAATCGACTGCGATTAACCGAAATTATTATTATCGACTGCAACTAAACAGTTTTTTTTTTTTTTGACTGCTACTAAAAGAAATTATTATTATCGACTAAAACTAACCAAAATTATTAAATTGACTGCGACTAACCGAAATTATTACAATTGACTGCAACTAACCCGAATTATTTTTATCGCGAAATTATTCAATTGACTGCAAATAACCGAAATTATTGCAATCGACTGCGATTAACCAAAATTATTATTATCGACTGCAACTAAACAGTTTTTTTTTTTTTTTGACTGCTACTAAAAGAAATTATTATTATCGACTAAAACTAACCAAAATTATTACAGTCGATTGCGACTAACCGAAATAAATATTATCGATCGCAACTAGCCGAATTTTTTTTCATCGACTTCAACTAACCGAAATTATTTTTATTGAGAAATTATTACAATTGACTACAACTAACTGAAATTGTTACGATCGACTGCAACTAACCGAAATTGTTATAATTGACTGCGACTAACCGAAATTTTTTTCACACGAATTATTACAATCGACTGCAACTAACCGAAATTGTTACGATTGACTGCAACTAACATGATTTATTATTATTGACTGCGACTAAACGAAATTGTTACGATCGACTGCAACTAACCGAAATTATTACACGTGACTGCGACTAACCGGAATTATTACAATTGACTACAACTGACCGAAATTATTATTATTGAAAATTATTACGATCAACTGCAAATAACCGAAATTATTACAATCGACTGCGACTAAACGGAATTAATAAGTTGACTGCGACTAACCGAAATGATTAGAATCAACTGCAACTAACAGAAATTATTACGATCGACTGCAACTAACCGAGATTGCTACGATCGACTGCAACTAACCAAGATTGCTACGATCGACTGCAACTAACTAAAATTCTTACGATCGACTGCAACTAACCGAAATAATTACAATCGACTGCAACTAGCCCAAAAAAATTTTATCGCGAATTTATTGCAATCGTCTGAAACTAACAAAAAATTTTCCAATCGACTGCAACTAACCAAAATTATTTTTATTGCGAAATTATTACAATTGACTACAACTAAACGAAATTGTTATGATCGGCTGCAACTAACCAAAATTGTTACACGTGACTGCGACTAACCGGAATTATTACAATTGACTACGACTGACCGAAATTATTACAATCGACTGCTAGTAGGCCAAATTATTTTTATCGCGAATTTATTGAAATCGACTGCAACTAACCAAAATAGTTACAATCGACCGCAACTAGCCGAAATTATTTTTATCGCGAATTTATTACAATCGCCTGCAACTAACCGAGATTGCTACGATCGACTGCAACTAACCGAGATTGCTACGATCGACTGCAACTAACCGAAATTATTACAATCGACTGCAACTAACCGAAATTATTATTAATGACTGCAACTAACCGGAATTATTTTGATTGACTGCTACTAATAAAACTTGTTACAATCGACTGCAACTAACCGAAATTTCTTTTATCTCGAATTATTACAATCGACTGCAGCTAACCGAAATTATTTTTATCGAGAACTATTACAATCGACTGCAACTAATCGAAATTGTCACGATCGACTGCAACTATCCGAAATTATTACAACTGACTGCGACAACCGTTATTAAATTGACTGCGACTAACCGAAATTATTACAATTGACCGCAACTAACCCGAATTATTTTTATCGCGAAATTATTCAATTGACTCCAACTAACGGAAATTGTTACGATCAACTGCAAATAACCGAAATTATTACAATCGACTGCGACTAAACGGAATTAATAAGTTGACTGCGACTAACCGAAATGATTAGAATCGACTGCAACTAACAGAAATTATTACGATCGACTACAACTAACCGAGATTGCTACGATCGACTGCAACTAACCGAGATTGCTACGATCGACTGCAACTAACCGAAATTATTACAATCGACGGCAACTAACCGAAATTATTATTAATGACTGCAACTAACCGGAATTATTTTGATTGACTGCTACTAATAAAACTTGTTACAATCGACTGCAACTAACCGAAATTTCTTTTATCTCGAATTATTACAATCGACTGCAGCTAACCGAAATTATTTTTATCGAGAACTATTACAATCGACTGCAATTAATCGAAATTGTCACGATCGACTGCAACTATCCGAAATTATTACAACTGACTGCGACAACAGTTATTAAATTGACTGCGACTAACCGAAATTATTACAATTGACTGCAACTAACCCGAATATTTTTTATCGCAAAATTATTCAATTGACTGCAAATAACCGAAATTATTACAATCGACTGCGACTAAACGGAATTAATAAGTTGACTACAACTAATTGAAATTATTACAATCGACTGCGATTAACCGAAATTATTATTATCGACTGCAACTAAACAGTTTTTTTTTTTTTGACTGCTACTAAAAGAAATTATTATTATCGACTAAAACTAACCAAAATTATTACAGTCGACTGCGACTAACCGAAATAAATATTATCGATCGCATTTAGCCGAATTTTTTTTCATCGACTTCAACTAACCGAAATTATTTTTATTGAGAAATTATTACAATTGACTACAACTAACTGAAATTGTTACGATCGACTGCAACTAACCGAAATTGTTATAATTGACTGCGACTAACCGAAATTATTTTTACACGAATTATTACAATCGACTGCAACTAACCGAAATTGTTACGATTGACTGCAACTAACATGAATTATTTTTATTGACTGCGACTAAACGAAATTGTTACGATCGACTGCAACTAACCGAAATTATTACATTCGACTGCAACTAACCGAAATTATTATTAATGACTGCAACTAACCGGAATTATTTTGATTGACTGCTACTAATAAAACTTGTTACAATCGACTGCAACTAACCGAAATTTTTTTTATCTCGAATTATTACAATCGACTGCAGCTAACCGAAATTATTTTTATCGAGAACTATTACAATCGACTGCAACTAATCGAAATTGTCACGATCGACTGCAACTATTCGAAATTATTACAACTGACTGCGACAACCGTTATTAAATTGACTGCGACTAACCGAAATTATTACAATTGACTGCAACTAACCCGAATTATTTTTATTGCGAACTTATTCAATTGACTGCAAATAACCGAAATTATTACAATCGACTGCGACTAAACGGAATTAATAAGTTGACTGCAACTAATTGAAATTATTACAATCGACTGCGATTAACCGAAATTATTATTATAGACTGCAACTAAACAGTTTTTTTTTTTTTTGACTGCTACTAAAAGAAATTATTATTATCGACTAAAACTAACCAAAATTATAACAGTCGACTGCGACTAACCGAAATAAATATTATCGATCGCAACTAGCCGAATTTTTTTTCATCGACTTCAACTAACCGAAATTATTTTTATTGAGAAATTATTACAATTGACTACAATTAACTGAAATTGTTACGATCGACTGCAACTAACCGAAATTGATATAATTGACTGCGACTAACCGAAATTATTTTTACACGAATTATTACAAACGACTGCAACTAACCGAAATTGTTACGATTGACTGCAACTAACATGAATTATTTTTATTGACTGCGACTAAACGAAATTGTTACGATCGACTGTAACTAACCGAAATTATTATTATCGAGAATTATTACAATCTACTGCGACAAACCGAAATTATTATAATCGACTGCAACTAACCGAAATTGCTACGATCAACTGCAACTAACCGGAATTATTTTTATCGACTGCGACTATCCGAAATTATTATTATCGACTGCAACTAACTAGAATTTGTTTTATCGACTGCAACTAACCAAAATAGTTGTATTCGACTACAACTAGCCGAAATTATTTTTATCGCGAATTTATTACAATCGCCTGCAACTAACCGAAATTCTTACGATCGACTGCAACTATCCGAAATTATTACAACTGACTGCGACAACCGTTATTAAATAGACTGCGAATAACCGAAATTATTACAATTGACTGCAACTAACCCGAATTATTTTTATCGCGAAATTATTCAATTGACTCCAACTAACCGAAATTGTTACGATCAACTGCAAATAACCGAAATTATTACAATCGACTGCGACTAAACGGAATTAATAAGTTGACTGCGACTAACCGAAATGATTAGAATCGACTGCAACTAACAGAAATTATTACGATCGACATCGATTAACCGAGATTGCTACGATCGACTGCAACTAACCGAGATTGCTACGATCGACTGCAACTAACTGAAATTATTACAATCGACTGCAACTAACCGAAATTATTATTAATGACTGCAACTAACCTGAATTATTTTGATTGACTGCTACTAATAAAACTTGTTACAATCTACTGCAACTAACCGAAATTATTACAATTGACTGCAACTAACCCGAATTATTTTTATCGCGAAATTATTCAATTGACTCCAACTAACCGAAATTGTTACGATCAACTGCAAATAACCGAAATTATTACAATCGACTGCAACAAACCCGAATTATTTTCATCGCGAAATTATTTAATTGACTGCAAATAACCGAAATTATTACAATCGACTGCGACTAAACGGAATTAATAAGTTGACTGCAACTAATTGAAATTATTACAATCGACTGCGATTAACCGAAATTATTATTATCGACTGCAACTAAATTTTTTTTTTTTTTTTGACTGCTACTAAAAGAAATTATTATTATCGACTAAAACTAACCAAAATTATTACAGTCGACTGCGACTAACCGAAATAAATATTATCGATCGCAACTAGCCGAATTTTTTTTCATCGACTTTAACTAACCGAAATTATTTTTATTGAGAAATTATTACAATTGACTACAACTAACTGAAATTGTTACGATCGACTGCAACTAACCGAAATTGTTATAATTGACTGCGACTAACCGAAATTATTTTTACACGAATTATTACAATCGACTGCAACTAACCGAAATTGTTACGATTGACTGCAACTAACATGAATTATTTTTATTGACTGCGACTAAACGAAATTGTTACGATCGACTGCAACTAACCGAAATTATTATTATCGAGAATTATTACAATCTACTGCGACAAACCGAAATTATTATAATCGACTGCAACTAACCGAAATTATTATAATCGACTGCAACTAACCGAAATTATTACGATCGACTGCAACTAAACGAAATTGCTACGATCGACTGCAACTAACCGAAATTGCTACGATCAACTGCCACTAACCGGAATTATTTTTATTGACTGAGACTAACCAAAATTGTTTCAATCGACTGCAACTAACCGAAATTATTACAATCGACTGCGACTATCCGAAATTATTATTATCGACTGCAACTAACTAGAATTTGTTTTATTCACTGCGACTAACCAAAATTATTACAATCGACTGCAACTAACCGAAATTATTTTTATCGGGAAATTATTCAATCGACTGCAGCTATCCGAAATTATTACAATCGACTGCAACTAAACGAATTTGCTACGATGGACTGCAACTAACCGAAATTGCTACGATCAACTGCAACTAACCGGAATTATTTTTATCGACTGCGACTATCCGAAATTATTATTATCGACTGCAACTAACTAGAATTTGTTTTATCGATTGCAACTAACCAAAATAGTTGCAATCGCCTGCAACTACCCGAAATTCTTACGATCGACTGAAACTAACCAAAATTCTTACAATCGACTGCAACTAACCGAAATTTTTTTTTATCGCGAAATTATTACAAGCGCCTGCAACTAACCGAAATTATTATTATTGAAAATTATTACAATCTACTGCAACTAACCGAAATTATTACAATCGACTGCGACTAAACGGAATTATTAAGTTGACTGCGACAAACCGAAATTATTATAATCGACTGCAACTACCCGAAATTATTTTTATCGGGAAATTATTCAATCGACTGCAACTAATTAAAATTGCCACGATCGACTGCAACTAACCGAAATTGTTACACGTGACTGCGACTAACCGGAATTATTACAATTGACTGCAACTAACCGAAATTTTTTTTATTGCGAAATTATTACAATTGACTACAACTAAACGAAATTGTTATGATCGGCTGCAACTAACCGAAATTGTTACACGTGACTGCGACTAACCGGAATTATTACAATTGACTACGACTGACCGAAATTATTATTATTGAAAATTATTACGATCAACTGCAAATAACCGAAATTATTACAATCGACTGCGACTAAACGGAATTAATAAGTTGACTGCGACTAACCGAATTGATTAGAATCAACTGCAACTAACAGAAATTATTACGATCGACTGCAACTAACCGAGATTGCTACGATCGACTGCAACTAACCAAGATTGCTACGATCGACTGCAACTAACTAAAATTCTTACGATCGACTGCAACTAACCGAAATAATTACAATCGACTGCAACTAGCCCAAAAAAATTTTATCGCGAATTTATTGCAATCGTCTGAAACTAACAAAAAATTATTTTTATTGCGAAATTATTACAATTGACTACAACTAAACGAAATTGTTATGATCGGCTGCAACTAACCGAAATTGTTACACGTGACTGCGACTAACCGGAATTATTACAATTGACTACGACTGACCGAAATTATTACAATCGACTTTTAGTAGGCCAAATTATTTTTATCGCGAATTTATTGAAATCGACTGCAATTTACCAAAATAGTTACAATCGACTGCAACTAGCTGAAATTATTTTTATCGCGAATTTATTACAATCGCCTGCAACTAACCGAAATTCTTACGATCGACTGCAACTAACCTAAAATTCTTACGATCGACTGCAACTAACCGAAATTATTACAATCGACTGCAACTAACCGAAATTATTATTAATGACTGCAACTAACCGGAATTATTTTGATTGACTGCTACTAATAAAACTTGTTACAATCGACTGCAACTAACCGAAATTTCTTTTATCTCGAATTATTACAATCGACTGCAGCTAACCGAAATTATTTTTATCGAGAACTATTACAATCGACTGTAACTAATCGAAATTGTAACGATCAACTGCAAATAACCGAAATTATTACAATCGACTGCGACTAAACGGAATTAATAAGTTGACTGCGACTAACCGAAATGATTAGAGTCGACTGCAACTAACAGAAATTATTACGATCGACTGCAACTAACCGAGATTGCTACGATCGACTGCAATTAACCGAAATTGCTGCGATCAACTGCAACTAACCGGAATTATTTTTATTGTCTGCAACTAACCAAAATTGTTTCAATCGATTGCTACTAATAAAACTTGTTACAATCGACTGCAACTAACCGAAATTTCTTTTATCTCGAATTATTACAATCGACTGCAGCTAACCGAAATTATTTTTATCGAGAACTATTACAATCGACTGTAACTAATCGAAATTGTAACGATCAACTGCAAATAACCGAAATTATTACAATCGACTGCGACTAAACGGAATTAATAAGTTGACTGCGACTAACCGAAATGATTAGAGTCGACTGCAACTAACAGAAATTATTACGATCGACTGCAACTAACCGAGATTGCTACGATCGACTGCAATTAACCGAAATTGCTGCGATCAACTGCAACTAACCGGAATTATTTTTATTGTCTGCAACTAACCAAAATTGTTTCAATCGATTGCTACTAATAAAACTTGTTACAATCGACTGCAACTAACCGAAATTTCTTTTATCTCGAATTATTACAATCGACTGCAACTAATCGAAATTGTCACGATCGACTGCAACTATCCGAAATTATTACAACTGACTGCGACAACCGTTATTAAATTGACTGCGACTAACCGAAATTATTACAATTGACTGCAACTAACCCGAATTATTTTTATCGCGAAATTATTCAATTGACTGCAAATAACCGAAATTATTACAATCAACTGCAAATAACCGAAATTATTACAATCGACTGCGACTAAACGGAATTAATAAGTTGACTGCGACTAACCGAAATGATTAGAATCGACTGCAACTAACAGAAATTATTACGATCGACTGCAACTAACCGAGATTGCTACGATCGACTGCAACTATCCGAGATTGCTACGATCGACTGCAACTAACCGAAATTATTATTAATGACTGCAACTAACCGGAATTATTTTGATTGACTGCTACTAATAAAACTTGTTACAATCGACTGCAACTAACCGAAATTTCTTTTATCTCGAATTATTACAATCGACTGCAGCTAACCGAAATTATTTTTATCGAGAACTATTACAATCGACTGCAACTAATCGAAATTGTCACGATCGACTGCAACTATCCGAAATTATTACAACTGACTGTGACAACCGTTATTAAATTGACTGCGACTAACCGAAATTATTACAATTGACTGCAACTAACCCGAATTATTTTTATCGCGAAATTATTCAATTGACTCCAACTAACCGAAATTGTTACGATCAACTGCCAATAACCGAAATTATTACAATCGACTGCGACTAAACGGAATTATTAAGTTAACTGCGACAAACCGAAATTATTATAATCGACTGCAACTAACCGAAATTATTACGATCGACTGCAACTAAACGAAATTGCTACGATCGACTGCAACTAACCGAAATTGCTACGATCAACTGCAACTAACCGGAATTATTTTTATTGACTGCGACTAACCTAATTGTTTCAATCGACTGCAACTAACCGAAATTATTACAATCGACTGCGACTATCCGAAATTATTATTATCGACTGCAACTAACTAGAATATGTTTTATTCACTGCGACTAACCAAAATTATTACAATCGACTCCAACTAACCGAAATTATTTTTATCGGGAAATTATTCAATCGACTGCAACTAACCGAAATTATTACAATCGACTGCGACTAAATGGAATTATTAAGTTAACTGCGTCAAACCGAAATTATTATAATCGACTGCAACTAACCGAAATTATTACGATCGACTGCAACTAAACGAATTTGCTACGATCGACTACAACTAACCGAAATTGCTACGATCAACTGCAACTAACCGGAATTATTTTTATTGACTGCGACTAACCAAAATTGTTTTAATCGACTGCAACTAACCGAAATCATTACAATCGACTGCGACTATCCGAAATTATTATTATCGACTGCAACTAACTAGAATTTGTTTTATTGACTGCGACTAACCAAAATTATTACAATCGACTGCTACTAACCGAAATTATTTTTATCGGGAAATTATTCAATCGACTGCAACTAATTGAAATTGCCACGATCGATTGCGACTAACAGAAATTATTGTTATCGACTGCAACTAACAGGAATTATTTTTATTAGCTGGGAATAACATGAATTATTTTTATTGACTGCGACTAACCGAAAGGATTACAATCGACTGCAACTAGCCCAAAAAAAATTTATCGCGAATTTATAGCAATCGACTGCAACTAACAAAAATTGTTCCAATCGACTGCAACTAACCAAAATTATTTTTATTGTGAAATTATTACAATTGACTACAACTAAACGAAATTGTTATGATCGGCTGCAACTAACCGAAATTGTTACACGTGACTGCGACTAACCGGAATTATTACAATTGACTTCGAATTACCGAAATTAGTACAATCGACTGCAGGTAGGCCAAATTATTTATATCGCGAATTTATTGCAACCGACTGCAACTAACCAAAATTATTTTTATCGCGAATTTATTGCAACCGACTGCAACTAACCAAAATTATTTTTATCGCGAATTTATTACAATCGCCTGCAACTAACCGAAATTATTATAATCGACTGCAACTACCCGAAATTATTTTTATCGGGAAATTATTCAATCGACTGCAACTAATTAAAATTGCCACGATCGACTGCAACTAAACGAAATTGTTTTTATTGACTGCGACTAACTAAAATTTTTTACAATCGACTGCAACTAACCGACATTTTTTTTATTGCGAAATTATTACAATTGACTACAACTAAACGAAATTGTTATGATCGGCTGCAACTAACCGAAATTGTTACACGTGACTGCGACTAACCGGAATTATTACAATTGACTACGACTGACCGAAATTATTACAATCGACTGCAGGTAGGCCAAATTATTTTTATCGCGAATTTATTGCAATCGACTGCAATTAACCAAAATAGTTGCAATCGACTGCAACTAACCGAAATTTTTTTTTAACGCGAAATTATTACAATCACCTGCAACTAACCGAAATTATTATTATTGAAAATTATTACGATCAACTGCAAATAACCGAAGTTATTACAATCGACTGCGACTAAACGGAATTATTAAGTTGACTGCGACAAAGAAATTTTATCGCGAATTTATGGCAATCGACTGCAACTAACAAAAATTAATACAGTTCTAATATCTGTTCTAATAGCAGTTCTAATATCAGTTCTAGTAGCAGTTCTAACAGCAGTTCTAATAGCAGTTCTAATAGCAGCTCTAATAGCAGTTCTAATATCGGTTCTAATAGCAGTTCTAATAGCAGTTCTAACACCAGTTCTAATAGCAGTTCTAATAGCAGTTCTAAAAGCAGTTCTAATATCAGTTCTTATATGAGTTCTAATATCAGTTCTAATAGCAGTTCTAATAGCAGTTCAATAGCAGTTCTAATAGCAGTTCTAATAGTAGTTCTAATAGCAGTTCAAAAGCAGTTCTAATATCAGTTCTAATAGCAGTTCTAATAGCAGTTATAACATCAGTTCTAATAGCACTTCTAATATCAGTTCTAATAGCAGTTATAATAGCAGTTCTAATATCAGTTCTAATTGCAGTTCTTATAGCAGTTCTAATCGCGGTTCTAATAGCAGTTCAAAAGCAGTTCTAATATCAGTTCTAATAGCAGTTCTAATATCAGTTCTAGTAGCAGTTCTAACAGCAGTTCTAATAGCAGTTCTAATAGCAGTTCTAATAGCAGTTCTAATATCGGTTCTAATAGCAGTTCTAATATCAGTTCTAATATCAGTTCTAACAGCAACTCTAACAGCAGTTCTAACAGCAGTTCTAATAGCAGTTCTAATATCACTTCTAATAGCAGATCTAATAGCAGTTCAAAAGCAGTTCTAATATCAGTTCTAATAGCAGTTATAATATCAGTTCTAGTAGCAGTTCTAACAGCAGTTCTAATAGCAAATCTAATAGCAGTTCTAATATCAGTTCTTATATCAGTTCTAATAGCAGTTCTAATAGCAGATCATAAGCAATTCTAATATCAGTTCTAGTAGCAGTTCTAACAGCAGTTTTAATAGCAGTTCTAATAGTAGTTCTAATATCAGTTCTTATATCAGTTCTAATATCAGTTCTAATATCAGTTCTAATACCAGTTCTAATTGCAGTTCTAATAGCAGTTCAAAAGCAGTTCTAATATCAGTTCTAGTAGCAGTTCTAACAGCAGTTTTAATTGCCGTTCAAATAGCAGTTCTAATATCAGTTCTAATAGCACTTCTAATATCAGTTTAAGCGGCAGTTCTAATATAAGTTCTATAAGCAGTTCTAATAGCAGTTCTAATATCAGTTCTAATAGCAGTTCTAATAGCAGTTCTAACAGCAGTTCTAATATCAGTTCTAATACCAGTTCTAATAGCAATTCTAACAGCAATTCTTATAGCAGTTTTAATATCAGTTCCTATATCAGTTCTAATATCAGTTCTAATAGCAGTTCTAATAGCAGCTCTAATAGCAGTTCAAAAGCAGTTCTAATAGCAGTTCTAATAGTAGTTCTAATATCAGTTCTTATATCAGTTCTAATACCAGTACTAATTGCAGTTCTAATAGCACTTCAAAAGCAGTTCTAATATCAGTTCTAGTAGCAGTTCTAACAGCAGTTTTAATTGCCGTTCAAATAGCAGTTCTAATATCAGTTCTAATAGCACTTCTAATATCAGTTTTAGTGGCAGTTCTAATATAAGTTCCATAAGCAGTTGTAATAGCAGTTCTAATATCAGTTCTAATATCATTTCTAATAGCATTCCTAATAGCATTTCTAATAGCAGTTCAAAAGCAGTTCTAATATCAGTTCTAATAGCAGTTCTAACAGCAGTTCTAATAGCAGTTCTAATAGCAGTTCTAATATCAGTTCCTATATCAGTTCTAATATCAGTTCTAATAGCAGTTCTAATAGCAGCTCTAATAGCAGTTCTAATATCGGTTCTAATAGCAGTTCTAATAGCAGTTCTAATATCAGTTCTAATAGCAACTCTAACAGCAGTTCTAACAGCAGTTCTAATAGCAGTTCTAATAGCAGTTCAAAAGCAGTCCTAATATCAGTTCTAATAGCAGTTCTAATATCAGTTCTAGTAGCAGTTCTAATATCAGTTCTAATAGCAGTTCTAACACCAGTTCTAATAGCAGTTCTAATAGCAGTTCTAAAAGCAGTTCTAATATCAGTTCTTATATGAGTTCTAATATCAGTTCTAATAGCAGTTCTAATAGCAGTTCTAATAGCAGTTCAATAGCAGTTCTAATAGCAGTTCTAATAGTAGTTCTAATAGCAGTTCAAAAGCAGTTCTAATATCAGTTCTAATAGCAGTTCTAATAGCAGTTCTAATAGCAGTTCTAACATCAGTTCTAATAGCACTTCTAATATCAGGACCTAGAATGCCCTCTAGGGACATAGAAATCCCTCTAGGGACCTAGAAATCCCTTTAGGGACCTAGAAATCCCTCTAGGGACATAGAAATCCCTCTAGGGACCTAGAAATCCCTCTAGGGACCTAGAAATCCCTCTAGGGACATAGAAATCCCTCTAGGGACCTAGAAATCCCTCTAGGGACATAGAAATCCCTCTAGGGACCTAGAAATCCCTCTAGGGACATAGAAATCCCTCTAGGGACATAGAAATCCCTCTAGGGACCTAGAAATCCCTCTAGGGACCTAGAAATTATTGTTATCGACTGCAACTAAGAGGAATTATTTTTATTAGCTGGGAATAACATGAATTATTTTTATTGACTGCGACTAACCGAAATAATTACAATCGACTGCAACTAGCCCAAAAAAAATTTATCGCGAATTTATAGCAATCGACTGCAACTAACCAAAATTATTTTTATTGTGAAATTATTACAATTGACTACAACTAAACGAAATTGTTATGATCGGCTGCAACTAACCGAAATTGTTACACGTGACTGCGACAAACCGGAATTATTACAATTGACTTCGAATGACCGAAATTAGTACAATCGACTGCAGGTAGGCCAAATTATTTATATCGCGAATTTATTGCAATCGACTGCAACTAACCAAAATTATTTTTATCGCGAATTTATTACAATCGCCTGCAACTAACCGAAATTCTTACGATCGACTGAAACTAACCAAAATTCTTACAATCGACTGCAACTAACCGGAATTTTTTTTTTATCGCGAAATTATTACAACCGCCTGCAACTAACCGAAATTATTATTATTGAAAATTATTACAATCTACTGCAGCTAACCGAAATTATTTTTATCGAGAACTATTACAATCGACTGCATCTAATCGAAATTATCACGATCGACTGCAACTATCCGAAATTATTACAACTGACTGCGACAACCGTTATTAATTTGACTGCGACTAACCGAAATTATTACAATTGACTGCAACTAACCCGAATTATTTTTATCGCGAAATTATTCAATTGACTCCAACTAACCGTAATTCTTACGATCAACTGCCAATAACCGAAATTATTACAATCGACTGCGACTAAAACGAATTATTAAGTTAACTGCGACAAACCGAACTTATTATAATCGACTGCAACTAACCGAAATTATTACGATCAACTGCAACTAACCGGAATTATTTTTATTGACTGCGACTAACCTAATTGTTTCAATCGACTGCAACTAACCGAAATTATTACAATCGACTGCGACTATCCGAAATTATTATTATCGACTGCAACTAACTAGAATTTGTTTTATTCACTGCGACTAACCAAAATTATTACAATCGACTCCAACTAACCGAAATTATTTTTATCGGGAAATTATTCAATCGACTGCAACTAACCGAAATTATTACAATCGACTGCGACTAAACGGAATTATTAAGTTAACTGCGACAAACCGAAATTATTATAATTTACTGCAACTAACCGAAATTATTACGATCGACTGCAACTAAACGAATTTGCTACGATCGACTGCAACTAACCGAAATTGCTACGATCAACTGCAACTAACCGGAATTATTTTTATTGACTGCGACTAACCAAAATTGTTTTAATCGACTGCAACTAACCGAAATCATTACAATCGACTGCGACTATCCGAAATTATTATTATCGACTGCAACTAACTAGAATTTGTTTTATTGACTGCGACTAACCAAAATTATTACAATCGACTGCTACTAACCGAAATTATTTTTATCGGGAAATTATTCAATCGACTGCAACTAATTGAAATTGCCACGATCGATTGCGACTAACAGAAATTATTGTTATCGACTGCAACTAAGAGGAATTATTTTTATTAGCTGGGAATAACATGAATTATTTTTATTGACTGCGACTAACCGAAATAATTACAATCGACTGCAACTAGCCCAAAAAAAATTGATCGCGAATTTATAGCAATCGACTGCAACTAACAAAAATTGTTCCAATCGACTGCAACTAACCAAAATTATTTTTATTGTGAAATTATTACAATTGACTACAACTAAACGAAATTGTTATGATCGGCTGCAACTAACCGAAATTGTTACACGTGACTGCGACTAACCGGAATTATTACAATTGACTTCGAATTACCGAAATTAGTACAATCGACTGCAGGTAGGCCAAATTATTTATATCGCGAATTTATTGCAATCGACTGCAACTAACCAAAATTATTTTTATCGCGAATTTATTACAATCGCCTGCAACTAACCGAAATTCTTACGATCGACTGAAACTAACCAAAATTCTTACAATCGACTGCAACTAACCGAAATTTTTTTTTGATCGCGAAATTATTACAACCGCCTGCAACTAACCGAAATTATTATTATTGAAAATTATTACAATCTACTGCAGCTAACCGAAATTATTTTTATCGAGAACTATTACAATCGACTGCATCTAATCGAAATTATCACGATCGACTGCAACTATCCGAAATTATTACAACTGACTGCGACAACCGTTATTAAATTGACTGCGACTAACCGAAATTATTACAATTGACTGCAACTAACCCGAATTATTTTTATCGCGAAATTATTCAATTGACTCCAACTAACCGTAATTCTTACGATCAACTGCCAATAACCGAAATTATTACAATCGACTGCGACTAAAACGAATTATTAAGTTAACTGCGACAAACCGAACTTATTATAATCGACTGCAACTAACCGAAATTATTACGATCAACTGCAACTAACCGGAATTATTTTTATTGACTGCGACTAACCTAATTGTTTCAATCGACTGCAACTAACCGAAATTATTACAATCGACTGCGACTATCCGAAATTATTATTATCGACTGCAACTAACTAGAATTTGTTTTATTCACTGCGACTAACCAAAATTATTACAATCGACTCCAACTAACCGAAATTATTTTTATCGGGAAATTATTCAATCGACTGCAACTAACCGAAATTCTTACAATCGACTGCAACTAACCGAAATTTTTTTTTATCGCGAAATTATTACAACCGCCTGCAACTAACCGAAATTATTATTATTGAAAATTATTACAATCTACTGCCACTAACCGAAATTATTACAATCGACTGCGACTAAACGGAATTATTAAGTATACTGCGACAAACCGAAATTATTATAATCGACTGCAACTACCCGAAATTATTTTTATCGGGAAATTATTCAATCGACTGCAACTAATTAAAATTGCCACGATCGACTGCAACTAAACGAAATTGTTTTTATTGACTGCGACTAACTAAAATTTTTTACAATCGACTGCAACTAACCGAAATTTTTTTTATTGCGAAATTATTACAATTGACTACAACTAAACGAAATTGTTATGATCGGCTGCAACTAACCGAAATTGTTACACGTGACTGCGACTAACCGGAATTATTACAATTGACTACGACTGACCGAAATTATTACAATCGACTGCAGGTAGGCCAAATTATTTTTATCGCGAATTTATTGCAATCGACTGCAATTAACCAAAATAGTTGCAATCGACTGCAACTAACCGAAATTTTTTTTTAACGCGAAATTATTACAATCACCTGCAACTAACCGAAATTATTATTATTGAAAATTATTACGATCAACTGCAAATAACCGAAGTTATTACAATCGACTGCGACTAAACGGAATTATTAAGTTGACTGCGACAAAGAAATTTTATCGCGAATTTATGGCAATCGACTGCAACTAACAAAAATTAATACAGTTCTAATATCTGTTCTAATAGCAGTTCTAATATCAGTTCTAGTAGCAGTTCTAACAGCAGTTCTAATAGCAGTTCTAATAGCAGCTCTAATAGCAGTTCTAACATCAGTTCTAATAGCACTTCTAATATCAGGACCTAGAATGCCCTCTAGGGACATAGAAATCCCTCTAGGGACCTAAAAATCCCTCTAGGGACCTAGAAATCCCTCTAGGGACATATAAATCCCTCTAGGGACCTAGAAATCCCTCTAGGGACCTAGAAATCCCTCTAGGGACATAGAAATCCCTCTAGGGACCTAGAAATCCCTCTAGGGACATAGAAATCCCTCTAGGGACCTAGAAATCCCTCTAGGGACATAGAAATCCCTCTAGGGACCTAGAAATCCCTCTAGGGACCTAGAAATTATTGTTATCGACTGCAACTAAGAGGAATTATTTTTATTAGCTGGGAATAACATGAATTATTTTTATTGACTGCGACTAACCGAAATAATTACAATCGACTGCAACTAGCCCAAAAAAAATTTATCGCGAATTTATAGCAATCGACTGCAACTAACAAAAATTGTTCCAATCGACTGCAACTAACCAAAATTATTTTTATTGTGAAATTATTACAATTGACTACAACTAAACGAAATTGTTATGATCGGCTGCAACTAACCGAAATTGTTACACGTGACTGCGACTAACCGGAATTATTACAATTGACTTCGAATGACCGAAATTAGTACAATCGACTGCAGGTAGGCCAAATTATTTATATCGCGAATTTATTGCAATCGACTGCAACTAACCAAAATTATTTTTATCGCGAATTTATTACAATCGCCTGCAACTAACCGAAATTCTTACGATCGACTGAAACTAACCAAAATTCTTACAATCGACTGCAACTAACCGAAATTTTTTTTTATCGCGAAATTATTACAACCGCCTGCAACTAACCGAAATTATTATTATTGAAAATTATTACAATCTACTGCAGCTAACCGAAATTATTTTTATCGAGAACTATTACAATCGACTGCATCTAATCGAAATTATCACGATCGACTGCAACTATCCGAAATTATTACAACTGACTGCGACAACCGTTATTAAATTGACTGCGACTAACCGAAATTATTACAATTGACTGCAACTAACCCGAATTATTTTTATCGCGAAATTATTCAATTGACTCCAACTAACCGTAATTGTTACGATCAACTGCCAATAACCGAAATTATTACAATCGACTGCGACTAAACGGAATTATTTTTATTGTGAAATTATTACAATTGACTACAACTAAACGAAATTGTTATGATCGGCTGCAACTAACCGAAATTGTTACACGTGACTGCGACAAACCGGAATTATTACAATTGACTTCGAATGACCGAAATTAGTACAATCGACTGCAGGTAGGCCAAATTATTTATATCGCGAATTTACTGCAATCGACTGCAACTAACCAAAATTATTTTTATCGCGAATTTATTACAATCGCCTGCAACTAACCGAAATTCTTACGATCGACTGAATCTAACCAAAATTCTTACAATCGACTGCAACTAACCGGAATTTTTTTTTTATCGCGAAATTATTACAACCGCCTGCAACTAACCGAAATTATTATTATTGAAAATTATTACAATCTACTGCAGCTAACCGAAATTATTTTTATCGAGAACTATTACAATCGACTGCATCTAATCGAAATTATCACGATCGACTGCAACTATCCGGAATTATTACAATTGACTTCGAATTACCGAAATTAGTACAATCGACTGCAGGTAGGCCAAATTATTTATATCGCGAATTTATTGCAATCGACTGCAACTAACCAAAATTATTTTTATCGCGAATTTATTACAATCGCCTGCAACTAACCGAAATTCTTACGATCGACTGAAACTAACCAAAATTCTTACAATCGACTGCAACTAACCGAAATTTTTTTTTGATCGCGAAATTATTACAACCGCCTGCAACTAACCGAAATTATTATTATTGAAAATTATTACAATCTACTGCAGCTAACCGAAATTATTTTTATCGAGAACTATTACAATCGACTGCATCTAATCGAAATTATCTCGATCGACTGCAACTATCCGAAATTATTACAACTGACTGCGACAACCGTTATTAAATTGACTGCGACTAATCGAAATTATTACAATTGACTGCAACTAACCCGAATTATTTTTATCGCGAAATTATTCAATTGACTCCAACTAACCGTAATTGTTACGATCAACTGCCAATAACCGAAATTATTACAATCGACTGCGACTAAACGGAATTATTAAGTTAACTGCGACAAACCGAACTTATTATAATCGACTGCAACTAACCGAAATTATTACGATCAACTGCAACTAACCGGAATTATTTTTATTGACTGCGACTAACCTAATTATTTACTTCGACTGCAACTAACCGAAATTATTACAATCGACTGCGACTATCCGAAATTATTATTATCGACTGCAACTAACTAGAATTTGTTTTATTCACTGCGACTAACCAAAATTATTACAATCGACTCCAACTAACCGAAATTATTTTTATCGGGAAATTATTCAATCGACTGCAACTAACCGAAATTCTTACAATCGACTGCAACTAACCGAAATTTTTTTTTTATCGCGAAATTATTACAACCGCCTGCAACTAACCGAAATTATTATTATTGAAAAATTATTACAATCTACTGCCACTAACCGAAATTATTACAATCGACTGCGACTAAACGGAATTATTAAGTATACTGCGACAAACCGAAATTATTATAATCGACTGCAACTACCCGAAATTATTTTTATCGGGAAATTATTCAATCGACTGCAACTAATTAAAATTGCCACGATCGACTGCAACTAAACGAAATTGTTTTTATTGACTGCGACTAACTAAAATTTTTTACAATCGACTGCAACTAACCGAAATTTTTTTTATTGCGAAATTATTACAATTGACTACAACTAAACGAAATTGTTATGATCGGCTGCAACTAACCGAAATTGTTACACGTGACTGCGACTAACCGGAATTATTACAATTGACTACGACTGACCGAAATTATTACAATCGACTGCAGGTAGGCCAAATTATTTTTATCGCGAATTTATTGCAATTGACTGCAATTAACCAAAATAGTTGCAATCGACTGCAACTAACCGAAATTTTTTTTTAACGCGAAATTATTACAATCACCTGCAACTAACCGAAATTATTATTATTGAAAATTATTACGATCAACTGCAAATAACCGAAGTTATTACAATCGACTGCGACTAAACGGAATTATTAAGTTGACTGCGACAAAGAAATTTTATCGCGAATTTATGGCAATCGACTGCAACTAACAAAAATTAATACAGTTCTAATATCTGTTCTAATAGCAGTTCTAATATCAGTTCTAGTAGCAGTTCTAACAGCAGTTCTAATAGCAGTTCTAATAGCAGCTCTAATAGCAGTTCTAACATCAGTTCTAATAGCACTTCTAATATCAGGACCTAGAATGCCCTCTAGGGACATAGAAATCCCTCTAGGGACCTAGAAATCCCTCTAGGGACCTAGAAATCCCTCTAGGGACATATAAATCCCTCTAGGGACCTAGAAATCCCTCTAGGGACCTAGAAATCCCTCTAGGGACATAGAAATCCCTCTAGGGACCTAGAAATCCCTCTAGGGATTTAGAAATCCCTCTAGGGACCTAGAAATCCCTCTAGGGACATAGAAATCCCTCTAGGGACATAGAAATCCCTCTAGGGACCTAGAAATCCCTCTAGGGACCTAGAAATTATTGTTATCGACTGCAACTAAGAGGAATTATTTTTATTAGCTGGGAATAACATGAATTATTTTTATTGACTGCGACTAACCGAAATAATTACAATCGACTGCAACTAGCCCAAAAAAAATTTATCGCGAATTTATAGCAATCGACTGCAACTAACCAAAATTATTTTTATTGTGAAATTATTACAATTGACTACAACTAAACGAAATTGTTATGATCGGCTGCAACTAACCGAAATTGTTACACGTGACTGCGACAAACCGGAATTATTACAATTGACTTCGAATGACCGAAATTAGTACAATCGACTGCAGGTAGGCCAAATTATTTATATCGCGAATTTATTGCAATCGACTGCAACTAACCAAAATTATTTTTATCGCGAATTTATTACAATCGCCTGCAACTAACCGAAATTCTTACGATCGACTGAAACTAACCAAAATTCTTACAATCGACTGCAACTAACCGGAATTTTTTTTTTATCGCGAAATTATTACAACCGCCTGCAACTAACCGAAATTATTATTATTGAAAATTATTACAATCTACTGCAGCTAACCGAAATTATTTTTATCGAGAACTATTACAATCGACTGCATCTAATCGAAATTATCACGATCGACTGCAACTATCCGAAATTATTACAACTGACTGCGACAACCGTTATTAATTTGACTGCGACTAACCGAAATTATTACAATTGACTGCAACTAACCCGAATTATTTTTATCGCGAAATTATTCAATTGACTCCAACTAACCGTAATTGTTACGATCAACTGCCAATAACCGAATTTATTACAATCGACTGCGACTAAAACGAATTATTAAGTTAACTGCGACAAACCGAACTTATTATAATCGACTGCAACTAACCGAAATTATTACGATCAACTGCAACTAACCGGAATTATTTTTATTGACTGCGACTAACCTAATTGTTTCAATCGACTGCAACTAACCGAAATTATTACAATCGACTGCGACTATCCGAAATTATTATTATCGACTGCAACTAACTAGAATTTGTTTTATTCACTGCGACTAACCAAAATTATTACAATCGACTCCAACTAACCGAAATTATTTTTATCGGGAAATTATTCAATCGACTGCAACTAACCGAAATTATTACAATCGACTGCGACTAAACGGAATTATTAAGTTAACTGCGACAAACCGAAATTATTATAATTTACTGCAACTAACCGAAATTATTACGATCGACTGCAACTAAACGAATTTGCTACGATCGACTGCAACTAACCGAAATTGCTACGATCAACTGCAACTAACCGGAATTATTTTTATTGACTGCGACTAACCAAAATTGTTTTAATCGACTGCAACTAACCGAAATCATTACAATCGACTGCGACTATCCGAAATTATTATTATCGACTGCAACTAACTAGAATTTGTTTTATTGACTGCGACTAACCAAAATTATTACAATCGACTGCTACTAACCGAAATTATTTTTATCGGGAAATTATTCAATCGACTGCAACTAATTGAAATTGCCACGATCGATTGCGACTAACAGAAATTATTGTTATCGACTGCAACTAAGAGGAATTATTTTTATTAGCTGGGAATAACATGAATTATTTTTATTGACTGCGACTAACCGAAATAAAAATAATTTATTGAGTTGCAGTCAATCGTAACAATTTCGGTTAGTTGCAGTCGATTGTAATAATTCGTGTAAAAATAATTTCGGTTAGTCGCAGTCAATTATAACAATTTCGGTTAGTTGCAGTCGATCGTAACAATTTCGGTTAGTTGTAGTCAATTGTAATAATTTCTCAATAAAAATAATTTCGGTTAGTTGCGATCGATAATATTTATTTCGGTTAGTCGCAGTCGACTGTAATAATTTTGGTTAGTTTTAGTCGATAATAATAATTTCTTTTAGTAGCAGTAAAAAAAAAAAAAACTGTTTAGTTGCAGTCGATAATAATAATTTCGGTAAATCGCAGTCGATTGTAATAATTTCAATTAGTTGCAGTCAACTTATTAATTCCGTTTAGTCCCAGTCGATTGTAATAATTTCGGTTATTTGCAGTCAATTGAATAATTTCGCGATAAAAATAATTCGGGTTAGTTGCAGTCAATTGTAATAATTTCGGTTAGTCGCAGTCAATTTAATAACGGTTGTCGCAGTCAGTTGTAATAATTTCGGATAGTTGCAGTCGATCGTGACAATTTCGATTAGTTGCAGTTGATTGTAATAGTTCTCGATAAAAATAATTTCGTTTAGCTGCAGTCCATTGTAATAATTCGAGATAAAAGAAATTTGGGTTAGTTGCAGTCGATTGTAACAAGTTTTATTAGTAGCAGTCAATCAAAATAATTCCGGTTAGCTGCAGTCATTAATAATAATTTCGGTTAGTTGCAGTCGATTGTAATAATTTCGGTTAGTTGCAGTCGTTCGTAAGAATTTTGGTTAGTTGCAGTCGATCGTAAGAATTTCGGTTAGTTGCAGGCGATTGTAATAAATTCGCGATAAAAATAATTTCGGCTAGTTGCAGTCGATTGCAACTATTTTGGTTAGTTGCAGTCGATTGCAATAAATTCGCGATAAAAATAATTTGGCCTACCAGCAGTCGATTGTAATAATTTCGGTCAGTCGTAGTCAATTGTAATAATTCCGGTTAGTCGCAGTCAGTTGTAACAATTTCAGTTAGTTGCAGCCGATCATAACAATTTCGTTTAGTTGCAGTCGATCGTAACAATTTCGGTTAGTTGTAGTCAATTGTAATAATTTCTCAATAAAAATAATTTCGGTTAGTTGAATTCAATGAAAAAAAATTCGGCTAGTTGCGATCGATAATAATTATTTCGGTTCGTCGCAGTCAGTTGTAATAATTTCGGATAGTTGCAGTCGATCGTTACAATTTCGATTAGTTGCAGTCGATTGTAATAGTTCTCGATAAAAATAATTTCGGTTAGCTGCAGTCGATTGTAATAATTCGAGATAAAAGAAATTTCGGTTAGTTGCAGTCGATTGTAACAAGTTTTATTAGTAGCAGTCAATCAAAATGATTCCGGTTAGCTGCAGTCATTAATAATAATTTCGGTTAGTTGCAGTCGATTGTAATAATTTCGGTTAGTTGCAGTCGTTCGTAAGAATTTTGGTTAGTTGCAGTCGATCGTAAGAATTTCGGTTAGTTGCAGGCGATTGTAATAAATTCGCGATAAAAATAATTTCGGCTAGTTGCAGTCGATTGCAACTATTTTGGTTAGTTGCAGTCGATTGCAATAAATTCGCGATAAAAATAATTTGGCCTACCAGCAGTCGATTGTAATAATTTCGGTCAGTCGTAGTCAATTGTAATAATTCCGGTTAGTCGCAGTCAGTTGTAACAATTTCAGTTAGTTGCAGCCGATCATAACAATTTCGTTTAGTTGCAGTCGATCGTAACAATTTCGGTTAGTTGTAGTCAATTGTAATAATTTCTCAATAAAAATAATTTCGGTTAGTTGAATTCAATGAAAAAAAATTCGGCTAGTTGCGATCGATAATAATTATTTCGGTTCGTCGCAGTCGACTGTAATAATTTTGGTTAGTTTTAGTCGATAATAATAATTTCTTTTAGTAGCAGTAAAAAAAAAAAAAACTGTTTAGTTGCAGTCGATAATAATAATTTCGGTAAATCGCAGTCGATTGTAATAATTTCAATTAGTTGCAGTCAACTTATTAATTCCGTTTAGTCCCAGTCGATTGTAATAATTTCGGTTATTTGCAGTCAATTGAATAATTTCGCGATAAAAATAATTCGGGTTAGTTGCAGTCAATTGTAATAATTTCGGTTAGTCGCAGTCAATTTAATAACGGTTGTCGCAGTCAGTTGTAATAATTTCGGATAGTTGCAGTCGATCGTGACAATTTCGATTAGTTGCAGTTGATTGTAATAGTTCTCGATAAAAATAATTTCGTTTAGCTGCAGTCCATTGTAATAATTCGAGATAAAAGAAATTTGGGTTAGTTGCAGTCGATTGTAACAAGTTTTATTAGTAGCAGTCAATCAAAATAATTCCGGTTAGCTGCAGTCATTAATAATAATTTCGGTTAGTTGCAGTCGATTGTAATAATTTCGGTTAGTTGCAGTCGTTCGTAAGAATTTTGGTTAGTTGCAGTCGATCGTAAGAATTTCGGTTAGTTGCAGGCGATTGTAATAAATTCGCGATAAAAATAATTTCGGCTAGTTGCAGTCGATTGCAACTATTTTGGTTAGTTGCAGTCGATTGCAATAAATTCGCGATAAAAATAATTTGGCCTACCAGCAGTCGATTGTAATAATTTCGGTCAGTCGTAGTCAATTGTAATAATTCCGGTTAGTCGCAGTCAGTTGTAACAATTTCAGTTAGTTGCAGCCGATCATAACAATTTCGTTTAGTTGCAGTCGATCGTAACAATTTCGGTTAGTTGTAGTCAATTGTAATAATTTCTCAATAAAAATAATTTCGGTTAGTTGAATTCAATGAAAAAAAATTCGGCTAGTTGCGATCGATAATAATTATTTCGGTTCGTCGCAGTCGACTGTAATAATTTTGGTTAGTTTTAGTCGATAATAATAATTTCTTTTAGTAGCAGTAAAAAAAAAAAAAACTGTTTAGTTGCAGTCGATAATAATAATTTCGGTAAATCGCAGTCGATTGTAATAATTTCAATTAGTTGCAGTCAACTTATTAATTCCGTTTAGTCCCAGTCGATTGTAATAATTTCGGTTATTTGCAGTCAATTGAATAATTTCGCGATAAAAATAATTCGGGTTAGTTGCAGTCAATTGTAATAATTTCGGTTAGTCGCAGTCAATTTAATAACGGTTGTCGCAGTCAGTTGTAATAATTTCGGATAGTTGCAGTCGATCGTGACAATTTCGATTAGTTGCAGTTGATTGTAATAGTTCTCGATAAAAATAATTTCGTTTAGCTGCAGTCCATTGTAATAATTCGAGATAAAAGAAATTTGGGTTAGTTGCAGTCGATTGTAACAAGTTTTATTAGTAGCAGTCAATCAAAATAATTCCGGTTAGCTGCAGTCATTAATAATAATTTCGGTTAGTTGCAGTCGATTGTAATAATTTCGGTTAGTTGCAGTCGTTCGTAAGAATTTTGGTTAGTTGCAGTCGATCGTAAGAATTTCGGTTAGTTGCAGGCGATTGTAATAAATTCGCGATAAAAATAATTTCGGCTAGTTGCAGTCGATTGCAACTATTTTGGTTAGTTGCAGTCGATTGCAATAAATTCGCGATAAAAATAATTTGGCCTACCAGCAGTCGATTGTAATAATTTCGGTCAGTCGTAGTCAATTGTAATAATTCCGGTTAGTCGCAGTCAGTTGTAACAATTTCAGTTAGTTGCAGCCGATCATAACAATTTCGTTTAGTTGCAGTCGATCGTAACAATTTCGGTTAGTTGTAGTCAATTGTAATAATTTCTCAATAAAAATAATTTCGGTTAGTTGAATTCAATGAAAAAAAATTCGGCTAGTTGCGATCGATAATAATTATTTCGGTTCGTCGCAGTCGACTGTAATAATTTTGGTTAGTTTTAGTCGATAATAATTATTTCTTTTAGTAGCAGTAAAAAAAAAAAAAACTGTTTAGTTGCAGTCGATAATAATAATTTCGGTTAATCGCAGTCGATTGTAATAATTTCAATTAGTTGCAGTCAACTTATTAATTCCGTTTAGTCCCAGTCGATTGTAATAATTTCGGTTATTTGCAGTCAATTGAATAATTTCGCGATAAAAATAATTCGGGTTAGTTGCAGTCAATTGTAATAATTTCGGTTAGTCGCAGTCAATTTAATAACGGTTGTCGCAGTCAGTTGTAATAATTTCGGATAGTTGCAGTCGATCGTGACAATTTCGATTAGTTGCAGTTGATTGTAATAGTTCTCGATAAAAATAATTTCGTTTAGCTGCAGTCGATTGTAATAATTCGAGATAAAAGAAATTTGGGTTAGTTGCAGTCGATTGTAACAAGTTTTATTAGTAGCAGTCAATCAAAATAATTCCGGTTAATTGCAGTCAATTGAATAATTTCGCGATGAAAATAATTCGGGTTAGTTGCAGTCGATTGTAATAATTTCGGTTATTTGCAGTTGATCGTAACAATTTCGGTTAGTTGGAGTCAATTGAATAATTTCGCGATAAAAATAATTCGGGTTAGTTGCAGTCTATTGTAATAATTTCGGTTATTCGCAGTCAATTTAATAACGGTTGTCGCAGTCAGTTGTAATAATTTCGGATAGTTGCAGTCGATCGTTACAATTTCGATTAGGGATGTCCCTAGAGAGATTTCTAGGTCCCTAGAGGGATTTCTAGGTCCTTAGAGAGATTTCTAGGTCCCTAGAGGGATTTTTATGTCCCTAGAGGGATTTCTAGGTCCCTAGAGAGATTTCTATGTCCCTAGAGGGATTTCTTGGTCCCTAGAGAGATTTCTTGGTCCCTAGAGGGATTTCTAGGCGCCTAGAGAGATTTCTAGGTCCGTAGAGGGATTTCTAGGTCCCTAGAGAGATTTCTAGGTCCCTAGAGGGATTTCTAGGTCCCTAGAGGGATTTCTAGGTCCCTAGAGGGATTTCTAGGTCCCTAGAGAGATTTCTAGGTCCCTAGAGGGATTTCTAGGTCCCTAGAGGGATTTCTAGGTCCCTAGAGGGATTTCTATGTCCCTAGAGGGATTTCTAGGTCCCTAGAGGGATTTCTATGTCCCTAGAGGGATTTCTATGTCCCTAGAGGGCATTCTAGGTCCTGATATTAGAAGTGCTATTAGAACTGATGTTAGAACTGCTATTAGAACTGCTATTAGAACTGATATTAGAACTGCTTTTGAACTGCTATTAGAACTACTATTAGAACTGCTATTAGAACTGCTATTGAACTGCTATTAGAACTGCTATTAGAACTGCTATTAGAACTGATATTAGAACTCATATAAGAACTGATATTAGAACTGCTTTTAGAACTGCTATTAGAACTGCTATTAGAACTGGTGTTAGAACTGCTATTAGAACTGATATTAGAACTGCTACTAGAACTGATATTAGAACTGCTATTAGAACTGATATTAGGACTGCTTTTGAACTGCTATTAGAACTGATATTAGAACTGATATAGGAACTGATATTAAAACTGCTATAAGAATTGCTGTTAGAATTGCTATTAGAACTGATATTAGAACTGATATTAGAACTGCTGTTAGAACTGCTATTAGAACTGCTATTAGAACTGATATTAGAACTGCTATTAGAACTGCTTATAGAACTTATATTAGAACTGCCACTAAAACTGATATTAGAAGTGCTATTAGAACTGATATTAGAACTGCTATTTGAACGGCAATTAAAACTGCTGTTAGAACTGCTACTAGAACTGATATTAGAACTGCTTTTGAACTGCTATTAGAACTGCAATTAGAACTGGTATTAGAACTGATATTAGAACTGATATTAGAACTGATATAAGAACTGATATTAGAACTACTATTAGAACTGCTATTAAAACTGCTGTTAGAACTGCTACTAGAACTGATATTAGAATTGCTTATGATCTGCTATTAGAACTGCTATTAGAACTGATATAAGAACTGATATTAGAACTGCTATTAGATTTGCTATTAGAACTGCTGTTAGAACTGCTACTAGAACTGATATTATAACTGCTATTAGAACTGATATTAGAACTGCTTTTGAACTGCTATTAGAACTGCTATTAGATCTGCTATTAGAAGTGATATTAGAACTGCTATTAGAACTGCTGTTAGAACTGCTGTTAGAGTTGCTGTTAGAACTGATATTAGAACTGATATTAGAACTGATATTAGAACTGCTATTAGAACCGATATTAGAACTGCTATTAGAACTGTGACCAGGTTGCGGGGTTTTCGGTCCAAGGTCCAAATTGATTTAAATAAACTATTGTCCAAAGAAAAATGTTGTATTCTTATATTATACATCAACGGTAACATAATGCCAATACCAACGACATAACCATAATATATATCGTAACACCACCAACGCTGAGCCGCAAAGATACGATAAGGTAAAAACAATTAAATTTGGCAATTACTTGGCCATATAACCCACTTATACACATCCGTATGGAATGACGGTCCTCAGTTAAGTGAGGTCAGATAGATAGAGACACCTGACGGACGAATTTAGCAAACAAAAGAATACTCGTTACACACTCCCCTCCAGCGATTAAGTCCGTCGGGTTGGATAAAATAATTTAAGTTTTGAGGGATGCCATAAGCCTATTATCTTTCCATCAGTATCTCTCAGTTTACAGGATCCACCACCCGTAACGGAAACAACCGTAAAAGGGCCTTCATATTTGGGGTTCAGTTTAGCAGCGAGTTTATCAGCTGCCGAAGATAGCTGAAACCTCATCTTTAAGACTTGGTCCCCCGGTTGGAAACGATCTTTCCGGCGTCTCAAGTTATAACGACTGCTCTGATTTAGACTTGCCTTCAGAGAGTTTTCCTCGGCTATATGATGAACTTCAGGCAGTCTGCCCACTTTAGCGGCCCAAGCAGCATGTTCGTCTGTGCCAGCCACTAGGATATCATCGTCGTTAGCTTGATGTAGAGGCCTCAGTTCTCTACCAAAATTTAAGAAGGCAGGACTGAACTTGGTCGAATCTTGAATGGCGGAATTTAAGGCAAACTGGATCTCTCCTAGTTTTTCGTCCCAGCGTTGGTGTTTCTTCCCTAGGTACGTTACGATAAGTTGCTTGATATTCCGATTCGTGAATGGTAAAGAGGAGTAGTTTCTCTCTTGATTCCAAACTCCTTAGCCACTTCAGTTACAAGATTACTGACGAAGTTCTTCGCATTGTCGGAAATTACTTTATGCGGTGCGCCATATCTGTATATTATGCGGGATTTCAGTTTATTTACAATAACCGAAGAGGTAGCTTTTCTGATGGGACATAATTCCACCCATCTACTAAATAAATCTACAAACACTAGTAGATATACATTGCCTCTAGAACTCCTAGGATAAGGACCCATAATGTCAACTGACACCATTT
Organism: Troilus luridus; assembly: GCA_964056705.1. NCBI lineage: Eukaryota > Metazoa > Arthropoda > Insecta > Hemiptera > Pentatomidae > Troilus > Troilus luridus. The sequence continues at coordinate 134,323,796 of OZ057412.1, forward strand.
CCCACGGCTGCTTGTTATAGCGAGGGAACATTAGCCCACGAGGTGGCGTGTTATTGGGTTTGACCTTCTGGCATAACTCACACTGCCTCACATACTGGCTTATATCTCGGTATAATCCAGGCCAATAATATAGCCTACTAACCCTAGAAACAGTTTTATCTATCCCCAGGTGGCCTGACTGCGGTAGATCATGATTTTCATATATTATTGCTCCCCTTAAATGTCTAGGAACGACAACTTTCCATTCCTCACTGGGGTCTTCTAGCTCTCCCTTCAAAGGATTCTTTCGATGGTATAATAGCTGTCCATCTTTTATCGACCATCCAGGGTGGAGTTCTGGGGACTTCTGGACTCGATAAAATTTCTGATTATACCATTCGTCGGTCGCTATGAATATTCCTGAAGTCGAAACTGAATCGGTAGTAGAATTAGGATCGGAACTGGTAGACAATACTGTGATTGCAGCAATTCGTGATAGGGCATCGGCCACTGTGTTGAGTTTCCCCTTTCGATATTCCACCTTGTAGTTGTAAGGCTGCAAGCGAAGAGCCCATCTAGCCAAACGACCTGAAGGGTTTTTCAAGTTCAGTAACCACTTCAGACTGGCGTGGTCAGTTATTACAGTGAATGGATAACCTTCCAAGTAATGCCTATTCTTCTCGATACCAAACAGAACTGCGAGGCATTCCTTTTCGGTTACGGTATAATTCCTTTCAGCTGAACTTAAGGTACGAGAACAAAAAGCGATGACTCTTTCTTCGCCGTCTTGTATTTGAGTCAAGACCGCTCCAAGACCTGTATCACTGGCGTCAGTCTGTAATTGAAAAGGCTGTTTAAAGTCTGGCCTAGCTAATATTGGTGCTTCAGTCAGTGCTGACTTGAGAGCATTGAAAGAGGCGTCCTGCTCTTCTGACCAGATCCATTTAGCGTTACGCTTAAGCAAAGCTGTTAGCGGAGAGACAACTGTGGAGAAGTCTTTAATAAAACGGCGATACCATCCTGCCATTCCAAGGAATCTTCTGAGCTGCCCAGTGTTGGTGGGAGGAGGAATCGAAGTAACGGAACCAACCTTATCTGGATCTACACTCAAGCCATCACTATTAACCAGATAGCCCAAGTACCTAACTTCATTACAACCAAATTCACATTTTTCCGGGTTGATACGCAGACCTGAGGCTTTAAGTCGACTGAACACTTCCATTAGCATATCCAAATGCAGTTTGAAAGTTGGTGTGCAAACCAAAATATCGTCAAGAAAAACTACTACATAAGGGTAAAGTTCGGGTCCAAATATTGCATCGGCTAACCTCTGAAAGGTAGCAGGTGAATTCGTCAGCCCAAAGGGCATAACTTTAAACCTGAATAGTCCTCTGCCAGGAACTGTAAACGCAGTAATGTCTTTACTAGTTTCGTCGGCAAGGGGCACTTGCAAAAATGCTTGCTTGAGGTCAAACTTGGAGAGATATCTAGCCTGTCGAAGTCCGTCTAAGAGAGATGTCATATTAGGCATAGGATAGCAATCTTTACAAGTGACTTCATTAACCTTACGAAAGTCTATACAGAAACGATAACCTGATCCCTTACGAACCATGACTACCGGGGAAGACCATGGAGATTGGCAAGGTTCCACTAAGTCTTCATCCAACATTCGGTCTAACTCCTGGTGCATTGCCTCAAGTACTTTGGGTGAGTAATGGTAGGAGCGCTGCTTGATAGGTTGGGCATCCTGAACATCTACCTTATGGCTAATGCGCGTCGTTAATCCTGGAGAATCTTGGAGAATTCGCAAACCTTCACTGACTATTCTATCCAGATCCACCCTTTCTGAGGGATCAAGTGAACTAATGCCGCATATTTTTGATGTTCCCTCTTCTACTAATTGAACATCTTGACGAAACGAGAACTTATGGTCGGGGTCATCTTGAAACCACCATGTCACTTCCACTCAAACCACTCATGATTAGTACTCATATTTGTGTTAACGATAAAATCTAACCCTAAAAGAAACATAAATGGAAGCTTGGATAAAACGTAAAGCTTCGTGTCATATGACCGGTACCCAACGGTAATTGAAATGGAGAATCTTTCATCAACGATACAAGAGCTTCCATCAGCGACACAAATATTAAATTCGGGAATTTTCTCAACTTCATATCCTAATTTAAGGAGAATTTCAACCCCTTCTGGTCCAACAAATGAGGTAGTGGAACCAGGGTCAAACAGGGCCAAGTAGGACAGGCCTCCTTTGTCAGGTTTCCCTATTCGGAAATCAATATAGTGCTGTTTAGGAAACGGTAAACGATAACAAGATACGGTAGAACTTTCGGGAGAATTCGATACGACACAAGGAGAAACGATATCAGATTTAGCGGTACAAAAAGGTAAACGATAAGGCACGGTAATAGGTAAATCGGTACTTGGTGGGTCAGCTGAAACCGTGGGAATAGGAATGACCCTCACTTCCGATTCCCTTGCACATTTCCCGGAGTACATTTAGGACATGCGGGAATGGAAACTCCTGGGTTACCACAACGGTAGCAAAACAGCTTTCGTGGTAGCGGACACCTGGAATAAACATGCGGTCCACCACAATTCCAGCAAATTAATTTCTTAGCTGGTAGAGCCGGTTTTGAGCCTTTTAGACAAGTTTTCTCGTAGAGAATCGGTTCGGTACTATTTCTTGATTGTACATCAGTCGGAGAGAACACCTGTTCCTTAGAGCCAACTGCCTGAATTTCGAACTGGTCGAATTGAGGATCGTGATTCGTTGTGTTAGCAGCAAAATCGGTTTGTTTTTCCGATGGCGAAACAGTAAAAATTCCCGGAGATATTTGTTCTTTTCCGGAATTGGATTTGTTATATCGTCTAGTGGAATTCGCAGAGCGGGATTTTTCTATAAAAGGCTTTTCTGAACGGCCTTCTTGAGCCATCATCTCATATACTCTAGTTCGTTCGGTGACGAAATTAATCAAATCCTTATAAGAGGGAATATCTGCTGATTTTATTCGTTCTTCGAATGCTTTTCTAGTCCCTGGGTCTAAATTATTAAGAGCTAAATGAAGTTTAATGAAATCCCCCATGTCTTCAATGCCTAAAGCCGATAACGCAGAAAAATTATTTTCATGCTCAGATAAAAATCTCTGCAAATTAGACGCTGAAGAATTGTTTAAAGGTGTAAAATCCATCACCTTCTTGATGTAAAATCTGGCTAGTCGCCTTTTATTTTGATAGCGAGAGACCAATGCGTCGTAAGCGAGTGAATAATTAGCTTCGTCTAATGCGAAGCCCGAGATAAGCGACAGAGCTTCATCGCGTAAGCTACTTCGTAGATAGTAAAATTTCCTAATGGTCGATAGAGATTCTTCCCTATGAACCATAGAATCAAATAGGGAATAGAATCCATTCCAGTCCTCTAATTTCCCTGTGAATATCGGTAAGTCAATTTTCGGTAGCTCCTGAGGAATAGAATGAGAATGGACAACCACAGGTTTATTCTCAGGAGGGCAGGTAGATTGTACCACTTTGTAATAATTCGCTTTAGTAATATCAACTAAATCGTTAAATGAATTTTGTACTTCTGTTGTCTCGAGTTTTTCACTTTTGTTCTTTATACTTGCATTAAATATTCGAATTTTTGATTGAATTTCTTCAAATCGGATTTCATTTTTGAGTAAGCGGTCATAAGCGGGTTTAAAAGCGGATGCTGAATCGGTACTCAAAGATTTGGATTTTGTGAAAATGGATTGAACTGCGGCAAAAATATCCTCCCTCTCTGACACTAGAACGACTGGATCACCCATCGTGACAATAAATCAAGACGTTACCCAAAGTTACAAAAAAAAATGCCAAAGAAATTAAATGTTGAAAAAAAATATACCAACAGAACCTTTAAAAGTCGAAAAATACTGAAAATTAAATTAATAAAATTATATTAAGACTAACAAATTAAATTAAATCGGTAAGCGTCCTTTACAAACTTAATATATAATTTTTTTCATATGTCAGCCATAGATAAACAAATATTTTCCTTTTAAAACGAAACACAAGATAATACTAAATAGAAACAAACAACAGCTGTTGTCTCTAAGTGAATTTAATGCTTACTTGCTAATCTAACATATGTTCAATTCAACTATTTAAACTTACGGTAAAAATACAAAATAAAATCATATATTAATAGATTTTAATTTCCAAAACATGTGTTAAACAAAACTAAGTCGTTCTACGACCTTAAGTAAAAATTCTTAATTTTTGTTGTTGATACAAAATTATAAATTAAAAATAATTATCTTTACATTTCCAAAATGGCGTCTAAGACAAACCTTTTGCTTCAATCAACAGAAATTTATTACCTTCAATTAATAGGAAAATTATATTTAAACATTAGAAAAAAAAATATTAAAGTATTGTTTGGAAAAATTATTCTGTTACTATTATCATAAAACTATTAACAGTTAACTTCCCTATTTCAAAAAATGTTAATATAATAATTAAATCTTCAACTAATAACTTATCTGTAGATTTTTCTATTGTAGTCCCTGTATTCGAGCGCCATAATATTTGTGACCAGGTTGCGGGGTTTTCGGTCCAAGGTCCAAATTGATTTAAATAAACTATTGTCCAAAGAAAAATGTTGTATTCTTATATTATACATCAACGGTAACATAATGCCAATACCAACGACATAACCATAATATATATCGTAACACCACCAACGCTGAGCCGCAAAGATACGATAAGGTAAAAACAATTAAATTTGGCAATTACTTGGCCATATAACCCACTTATACACATCCGTATGGAATGACGGCCCTCAGTTAAGTGAGGTCAGATAGATAGAGACACCTGACGGACGAATTTAGCAAACAAAAGAATACTCGTTACAGAACTGCTATTAGAACTGCTATTAGAACTGCTGTTAGAACTGCTACTAGAACTGATATTAGAACTGCTATTAGAACTGATATTAGAACTGCTTTTGAACTGCTATTAGAACCGCGATTAGAACTGCTATAAGAACTGCTATTAGAACTGATTTTAGAACTGCTATTAGAACTGCTATTAGAACTGATATTAGAAGTGCTATTAGAACTGATGTTAGAACTGCTATTAGAACTGCTATTAGAACTGATATTAGAACTGCTATTGAACTGCTATTAGAACTGCTATTAGAACTGATATTAGAACTCATATAAGAACTGATATTAGAACTGCTTTTAGAACTGCTATTAGAACTGCTATTAGAACTGGTGTTAGAACTGCTATTAGAACTGATATTAGAACTGCTACTAGAACTGATATTAGAACTGCTATTAGAACTGATATTAGGACTGCTTTTGAACTGCTATTAGAACTGCTATTAGAAGTGATATTAGAACTGCTATTAGAACTGCTGTTAGAACTGCTGTTAGAGTTGCTGTTAGAACTGATATTAGAACTGCTATTAGAACTGCTATTAGAACCGATATTAGAACTGCTATTATAGCTGCTATTAGAACTGCTATTAGAACTGCTGTTAGAACTGCTACTAGAACTGATATTAGAACTGCTGTTAGAACTGCTATTAGAACTGATATTAGAAGTGCTATTAGAACTGATGTTAGAACTGCTATTAGAACTGCTATTAGAACTGATATTAGAACTGCTTTTGAACTGCTATTAGAACTACTATTAGAACTGCTATTAGAACTGCTATTGAACTGCTATTAGAACTGCTATTAGAACTGCTATTAGAACTGATATTAGAACTCATATAAGAACTGATATTAGAACTGCTTTTAGAACTGCTATTAGAACTGCTATTAGAACTGGTGTTAGAACTGCTATTAGAACTGATATTAGAACTGCTACTAGAACTGATATTAGAACTGCTATTAGAACTGATATTAGGACTGCTTTTGAACTGCTATTAGAACTGCTATTAGAAGTGATATTAGAACTGCTATTAGAACTGCTGTTAGAACTGCTGTTAGAGTTGCTGTTAGAACTGATATTAGAACTGCTATTAGAACTGCTATTAGAACCGATATTAGAACTGCTATTATAGCTGCTATTAGAACTGCTATTAGAACTGCTGTTAGAACTGCTACTAGAACTGATATTAGAACTGCTGTTAGAACTGCTATTAGAACTGATATTAGAAGTGCTATTAGAACTGATGTTAGAACTGCTATTAGAACTGCTATTAGAACTGATATTAGAACTGCTTTTGAACTGCTATTAGAACTACTATTAGAACTGCTATTAGAACTGCTATTGAACTGCTATTAGAACTGCTATTAGAACTGCTATTAGAACTGATATTAGAACTCATATAAGAACTGATATTAGAACTGCTTTTAGAACTGCTATTAGAACTGCTATTAGAACTGGTGTTAGAACTGCTATTAGAACTGATATTAGAACTGCTACTAGAACTGATATTAGAACTGCTATTAGAACTGATATTAGGACTGCTTTTGAACTGCTATTAGAACTGCTATTAGAAGTGATATTAGAACTGCTATTAGAACTGCTGTTAGAACTGCTGTTAGAGTTGCTGTTAGAACTGATATTAGAACTGCTATTAGAACTGCTATTAGAACCGATATTAGAACTGCTATTAGAGCTGCTATTAGAACTGCTATTAGAACTGCTGTTAGAACTGATATTAGAACTGCTATTAGAACAGATATTAGAACTGTATTAATTTTTGTTAGTTGCAGTCGATTGCCATAAATTCGCGATAAAATTTCTTTGTCGCAGTCAACTTAATAATTCCGTTTAGTCGCAGTCGATTGTAATAATTTCGGTTATTTGCAGTTGATCGTAATAATTTTCAATAATAATAATTTCGGTTAGTTGCAGGCGATTGTAATAATTTCGCGATAAAAAAAAATTTCGGTTAGTTGCAGTCGATTGCAACTATTTTGGTTAGTTGCAGTCGATTGCAATAAATTCGCGATAAAAATAATTTGGCCTACCTGCAGTCGATTGTAATAATTTCGGTCAGTCGTAGTCAATTGTAATAATTCCGGTTAGTTCCAGTCACGTGTAACAAATTCGGTTAGTTGCAGCCGATCATAACAATTTCGTTTAGTTGTAGTCAATTGTAATAATTTCGCAATAAAAAAAATTTCGGTTAGTTGCAGTCGATTGTAAAAAATTTTAGTTAGTCGCAGTCAATAAAAACAATTTCGTTTAGTTGCAGTCGGTCGTGGCAATTTTAATTAGTTGCAGTCGATTGAATAATTTCCCGATAAAAATAATTTCGGGTAGTTGCAGTCGATTATAATAATTTCGGTTTGTCGCAGTCAACTTAATAATTCCGTTTAGTCGCAGTCGATTGTAATAATTTCGGTTAGTGGCAGTAGATTGTAATAATTTTCAATAATAATAATTTCGGTTAGTTGCAGGCGGTTGTAATAATTTCGCGATAAAAAAAAAGTTCGGTTAGTTGCAGTCGATTGTAAGAATTTTGGTTAGTTTCAGTCGATCGTAAGAATTTCGGTTAGTTGCAGGCGATTGTAATAAATTCGCGATAAAAATAATTTTGGTTAGTTGCAGTCGATTGTAATTATTTCGGTTAGTCGCAGTCAATAAAAATAATTCATGTTATTCCCAGCTAATAAAAATAATTCCTCTTAGTTGCAGTCGATAACAATAATTTCTGTTAGTCGCAATCGATCGTGGCAATTTCAATTAGTTGCAGTCGATTGAATAATTTCCCGATAAAAATAATTTCGGTTAGTAGCAGTCGATTGTAATAATTTTGGTTAGTCGCAGTCAATAAAACAAATTCTAGTTAGTTGCAGTCGATAATAATAATTTCGGATAGTCGTAGTCGATTGTAATGATTTCGGTTAGTTGCAGTCGATTAAAACAATTTTGGTTAGTCGCAGTCAATAAAAATAATTCCGGTTAGTTGCAGTTGATCGTAGCAATTTCGGTTAGTTGCAGTCGATCGTAGCAAATTCGTTTAGTTGCAGTCGATCGTAATAATTTCGGTTAGTTGCAGTCGATTATAATAATTTCGGTTTGTCGCAGTTAACTTAATAATTCCGTTTAGTCGCAGTCGATTGTAATAATTTCGGTTAGTTGCAGTCGATTGAATAATTTCCCGATAAAAATAATTTCGGTTAGTTGGAGTCGATTGTAATAATTTTGGTTAGTCGCAGTGAATAAAACAAATTCTAGTTAGTTGCAGTCGATAATAATAATTTCGGATAGTCGCAGTCGATTGTAATAATTTCGGTTAGTTGCAGTCGATTGAAACAATTAGGTTAGTCGCAGTCAATAAAAATAATTCCGGTTAGTTGCAGTTGATCGTAGCAATTTCGGTTAGTTGCAGTCGATCGTAGCAATTTCGTTTAGTTGCAGTCGATCGTAATAATTTCGGTTAGTTGCAGTCGATTATAATAATTTCGGTTTGTCGCAGTTAACTTAATAATTCCGTTTAGTCGCAGTCGATTGTAATAATTTCGGTTATTGGCAGTTGATCGTAACAATTTCGGTTAGTTGGAGTCAATTGAATAATTTCGCGATAAAAATAATTCGGGTTAGTTGCAGTCAATTGTAATAATTTCGGTTAGTCGCAGTCAATTTAATAACGGTTGTCACAGTCAGTTGTAATAATTTCGGATAGTTGCAGTCGATCGTGATAATTTCGATTAGTTGCAGTCGATTGTAATAATTTCGCAATAAAAATAATTTTGGTTAGTTGCACTCGATTGTAACAATTTTTGTTAGTTGCAATCGATTGCAATAAATTCGTGATAAAATTTTTTTGAGCTAGTTGCAGTCGATTGTAATTATTTCGGTTAGTTGCAGTCGATCGTAAGAATTTTGTTTAGTTGCAGTCGATCGTAGCAATCTCGGTTAGTTGCAGTCGATAGTAATAATTTCTGTTAGTTGCAGTCGATCCTAATCATTTCGGTTAGTCGCAGTCAACTTATTAATTCCGTTTAGTCGCAGTCGATTGTAATAATTTCGGTTAATCGCAGTCGATTGTAATAATTTCAATTAGTTGCAGTCAACTTATTAATTCCGTTTAGTCGCAGTCGATTGTAATAATTTCAGTTATTTGCAGTCAATTGAATAATTTCGCGATAAAAAAAATTCGGGTTAGTTGCAATCAATTGTAATAATTTCAGTTAGTCGCAGTCAATTTAATAACGGTTGTCGCAGTCAGTTGTAATAATTTCGGATAGTTGCTGTCGATCGTGACAATTTTGATTAGTTGCAGTCGATTGTAATAGTTCTCGATAAAAATAATTTCGGTTGGCTGCAGTCGATTGTAATCATTCGAGATAAAAGAAATTTCGGTTAGTTGCAGTCGATTGTAACAAGTTTTATTAGTAGCAGTCGATTGATACAATTTTGGTTAGTTGCAGTCAATAAAAATAATTCCGGTTAGTTGCAGTTGATCGTAGCAATTTCGGTTAGTTGCAGTCGATCGTAGCAATCTCGGTTAGTTGCAGTCGATCGTAATAATTTCTTTTAGTTGCAGTCGATTCTAATCATTTCGGTTATTCCCAGCTAATAAAAATAATTCCTCTTAGTTGCAGTCGATAACAATAATTTCTGTTAGTCGCAATCGATCGTGGCAATTTCGGTTAGTTGGAGTCAATTGAATAATTTCGCGATAAAAATAATTCGGGTTAGTTGCAGTCAATTGTAATAATTTCGGATAGTTGCAGTCGATTGTTACAATTTCGATTAGTTGCAGTCGATTGTAATAGTTCTCGATAAAAATAATTTCGGTTAGCTGCAGTCGATTGTAATAATTCGAGATAAAAGAAATTTCGGTTAGTTGCAGTCGATTGTAACAAGTTTTATTAGTAGCAGTCAATCAAAATAATTCCGGTTAGTTGCAGTCATTAATAATAATTTCGGTTAGTTGCAGTCGATTGTAATAATTTCGGTTAGTTGCAGTCGATCGTAAGAATTTTGGTTAGTTGCAGTCGATCGTAAGAATTTCGGTTAGTTGCAGGCGATTGTAATAAATTCGCGATAAAAATAATTTCGGCTAGTTGCAGTCGATTGCAACTATTTTGGTTAGTTGCAGTCGATTGCAATAAATTTGCGATAAAAATAATTTGGCCTACGTGCAGTCGATTGTAATAATTTCGGTCAGTCGTAGTCAATTGTAATAATTCCGGTTAGTCGCAGTCACGTGTAACAATTTCGGTTAGTTGCAGCCGATCATAACAATTTCGTTTAGTTGTAGTCAATTGTAATAATTTCGCAATAAAAAAAATTTCGGTTAGTTGCAGTCGATTGTAAAAAATTTTAGTTAGTCGCAGTCAATAAAAACAATTTCGTTTAGTTGCAGTCGATCGTGGCAATTTTAATTAGTTGCAGTCGATTGAATAATTTCCCGATAAAAATAATTTCGGGTAGTTGCAGTCGATTATAATAATTTCGGTTTGTCGCAGTCAACTTAATAATTCCGTTTAGTCGCAGTCGATTGTAATAATTTCGGTTAGTGGCAGTAGATTGTAATAATTTTCAATAATAATAATTTCGGTTAGTTGCAGGCGGTTGTAATAATTTCGCGATAAAAAAAAATTTCGGTTAGTTGCAGTCGATTGTAAGAATTTTGGTTAGTTTCAGTCGATCGTAAGAATTTCGGTTAGTTGCAGGCGATTGTAATAAATTCGCGATAAAAATAATTTTGGTTAGTTGCAGTCGATTGCAATAAATTCGCAATATAAATAATTTGGCCTACCTGCAGTCGATTGTACTAATTTCGGTCATTCGAAGTCAATTGTAATAATTCCGGTTAGTCGCAGTCACGTGTAACAATTTCGGTTAGTTGCAGCCGATCATAACAATTTCGTTTAGTTGTAGTCAATTGTAATAATTTCACAATAAAAATAATTTTGGTTAGTTGCAGTCGATTGGAACAATTTTTGTTAGTTGCAGTCGATTGCTATAAATTCGCGATAAATTTTGTTTGGGCTAGTTGCAGTCGATTGTAATTATTTCGGTTAGTCGCAGTCAATAAAAATAATTCATGTTATTCAAAGCTAATAAAAATAATTCCTCTTAGTTGCAGTCGATAACAACAATTTCTGTTAGTCGCAATCGATCGTGGCAATTTTAATTAGTTGCAGTCGATTGAATAATTTCCCGATAAAAATAATTTCGGTTAGTAGCAGTCGATTGTAATAATTTTGGTTAGTCGCAGTCAATAAAACAAATTCTAGTTAGTTGCAGTCGATAATAATAATTTCGGATAGTCGCAGTCGATTGTAATGATTTCGGTTAGTTGCAGTCGATTAAAACAATTTTGGTTAGTTGCAGTCGATTGGAACAATTTTTGTTAGTTGCAGTCGATTGCTATAAATTCTCGATAAATTTTTTTTGGGCTAGTTGCAGTCGATTGTAATTATTTCGGTTAGTCGCAGTCAATAAAAATAATTCATGTTATTCCCAGCTAATAAAAATAATTCCTCTTAGTTGCAGTCGATAACAATAATTTCTGTTAGTCGCAATCGATCGTGGCAATTTCAATTAGTTGCAGTCGATTGAATAATTTCCCGATAAAAATAATTTCGGTTAGTAGCAGTCGATTGTAATAATTTTGGTTAGTCGCAGTCAATAAAACAAATTCTAGTTAGTTGCAGTCGATTATAATAATTTCGGATAGGCGCAGTCGATTGAAACAATTAGGTTAGTCGCAGTCAATAAAAATAATTCCGGTTAGTTGCAGTTGATCGTAGCAATTTCGGTTAGTTGCAGTCGATCGTAGCAATTTCGTTTAGTTGCAGTCGATCGTAATAATTTCGGTTAGTTGCAGTCGATTATAATAATTTCGGTTTGTCGCAGTTAACTTAATAATTCCGTTTAGTCGCAGTCGATTGTAATAATTTCGGTTATTGGCAGTTGATCGTAACAATTTCGGTTAGTTGGAGTCAATTGAATAATTTCGCGATAAAAATAATTCGGGTTAGTTGCAGTCAATTGTAATAATTTCGGTTAGTCGCAGTCAATTTAATAACGGTTGTCACAGTCAGTTGTAATAATTTCGGATAGTTGCAGTCGATCGTGATAATTTCGATTAGTTGCCGTCGATTGTAATAGTTCTCGATAAAAATAATTTCGGTTAGCTGCAGTCGATTGTCATAATTCGATATAAAAGAAATTTCGGTTAGTTGCAGTCGATTGTAACAAGTTTTATTAGTAGCAGTCAATCAAAATAATTCCGGTTAGTTGCAGTCATTAATAATAATTTCGGTTAGTTGCAGTCGATCGTAGCAATCTCGGATAGTTGCAGTCGATCGTAGCAATCTCGGTTAGTTGCAGTCGATCGTAATAATTTCTGTTAGTTGCAGTCGATTCTGATCATTTCGGTTAGTCGCAGTCAACTTATTAATTCCGTTTAGTCGCAGTCGATTGTAATAATTTGGGTTATTTGCAGTTGATCGTAACAATTTCGGTTAGTTGGAGTCAATTGAATAATTTCGCGATAAAAATAATTCGGGTTAGTTGCAGTCAATTGTAATAATTTCGGTTAGTCGCAGTCAATTTAATAACGGTTGTCGCAGTCAGTTGTAATAATTTCGGATAGTTGCAGTCGATCGTGACAATTTCGATTAGTTGCAGTCGATTGTAATAGTTCTCGATAAAAATAATTTCGGTTAGCTGCAGTCGATTGTAATAATTAGAGATAAAAGAAATTTCGGTTAGTTGCAGTCGATTGTAACAAGTTTTATTAGTAGCATTCAATCAAAATAATTCCGGTTATTTGCAGTCATTAATAATAATTTCGGTTAGTTGCAGTCGATTGTAGTAATTTCGGTTAGTTGCAGTCGATCGTAAGAATTTTGGTTAGTTGCAGTCGATCGTAAGAATTTCGGTTAGTTGCAGTCAACTTATTAATTCCGTTTAGTCGCAGTCGATTGTAATAATTTCGGTTATTTGCAGTTGATCGTAATAATTTCGGTTAGTTGCAGTCGATTGAATAATTTCGCGATAAAAATAATTCGGGTTAGTTGCAGTCAATTGTAGTAATTTCGGTTAGTCGCAGTCAATTTAATAACGGTTGTCGCAGTCAGTTGTAATAATTTCGGATAGTTGCAGTCGATCGTGACAATTTCGATTAGTTGCAGTCGATTATAATAGTTCTCGATAAAAATAATTTCGGTTAGCTGCAGTCGATTGTAATAATTCGAGATAAAAGAAATTTGAGTTAGTTGCAGTCGATTGTAACAAGTTTTATTAGTAGCAGTCAATCAAAATAATTCCGGTTATTTGCAGTCAATTGAATAATTTCGCGATGAAAATAATTCGGGTTAGTTGCAGTCGATTGTAATAATTTCGGTTATTTGCAGTTGATCGTAACAATTTCGGTTAGTTGGAGTCAATTGAATAATTTCGCGATAAAAATAATTCGGGTTAGTTGCAGTCAATTGTAATAATTTCGGTTATTCGCAGTCAATTTAATAACGGTTGTCGCAGTCAGTTGAAATAATTTCGGATAGTTGCAGTCGATCGTTACAATTTCGATTAGGGATGTCCCTAGAGAGATTTCTAGGTCCCTAGAGGGATTTCTAGGTCCGTAGAGAGATTTCTAGGTCCCTAGAGGGATTTTTATGTCCCTAGAGGGATTTCTAGGTCCCTAGAGAGATTTCTATGTTCCTAGAGGGATTTCTTGGTCCCTAGAGAGATTTCTTGGTCTCTAGAGGGATTTCTAGGCCCCTAGAGAGATTTCTAGGTCCGTAGAAGGATTTCTAGGTCCCTAGAGGGATTTCTAGGTCCGTAGAGAGATTTCTAGGTCCCTAGAGGGATTTCTAGGTCCCTAGAGAGATTTCTATGTCCCTAGAGGAATTTCTAGGTCCCTAGAGGGATTTCTTGGTCCCTAGAGGGATTTCTAGGTCCCTAGAGGGATTTATAGGTCCCTAGAGAGATTTCTTGGTCCCTAGAGGGATTTCTTGGTCCCTAAAGGGATTTCTAGGTCCCTAGAGGGATTTCTTGGTCCCTAGAGGGAGTTGTAGGGATTCTAGAGCGTGTTACAGGGTTTTGAGAGGGATATCTAGGGTTTTTTCAGTGATTTCTAGCTTCCTATAGAGATTTCTAGGTCCCTAGAGGGATTTCTTGGTTCCTAGAGAGATTTCTAGAGCGTGTTACAGGGTTTTGAGAGGGATATCATGGGTTTTTAGAGTGATTTCAAGGGTTTCTAAAGCGTTATCTTGGGTTTTGAGAGGGATATCTGGAGTTTTAGGAGGGATTTCTAGGTCCCTAGAGGGATTTCTAGGTCCCTAGAGGGATTTCTAGGTCCCTAGAGAGATTTCTAGGTCCCTAGAGAGATTTCTAGGTCCCTATAGGGATTTCTATGTCCCTAGAGGGATTTCTAGGTCCCTAGAGTGATTTGTAGGGATTCTAGAGGGAGTTATAGGTCCCTAGAGGGATTTCTAGGTCCGTAGAGGGATTTGTAGGGATTCTAGAGCGTGTTACAGGGTTTTGAGAGGGATATCTAGGGTTTTTTCAGTGATTTCTAGCTTCCTATACAGATTTCTAGGTCCCTAGAGGGATTTCTTGGTCCCTAGAGAGATTTCTAGGTCCCTATAGGGATTTCTAGGTCCCTATAGGGATTTCTAGGTCCCTAGAGTGATTTGTAGGGATTCTAGAGGGAGTTATAGGTCCTTAGAGGGATTTCTAGGTCCGTAGAGGGATTTGTAGGGATTCTAGAGCGTGTTACAGGGTTTTGAGAGGGATATCTAGGGTTTTTTTAGTGATTTCTAGCTTCCTATACAGATTTCTAGGTCCCTAGAGGGATTTCTTGGTCCCTAGAGAGATTTCTAGGTCCCTATAGGGATTTCTAGGTCCCTATAGGGATTTCTAGGTCCCTAGAGGGATTTCTAGGTCCCTAGAGTGATTTGTAGGGATTCTAGAGGGAGTTATAGGTCCCTAGAGGGATTTCTAGGTCCGTAGAGGGATTTGTAGGGATTCTAGAGCGTGTTACAGGGTTTTGAGAGGGATATCTAGGGTTTTTTCAGTGATTTCTAGCTTCCTATAGAGATTTCTAGGTCCCTAATGGGATTTCTAGGTCCCTAGAGGGATTTATAGGTCCCCAGAGGGATTTCTAGGTCCCTAGATAGATTTCTAGGTCCCTAGAGGGATTTATAGGTCCCTAGAGGAATTTCTACGTCCCTAGAGAAATTTCTAGGTCCCTAGAGGGATTTCTATGTCCCTAGAGGGCATTCTAGAACCCCTAGAGGGATTTAAGAACTGATATTAGAACTGCTATTAGATTTGCTATTAGAACTGCTATTAGAACTGCTACTAGAACTGATATTATAACTGCTGTTAGAACTGATATTAGAACTGCTTTTAGAACTGCTATAAGAACTGCTATTAGAAGTGATATTAGAACTGCTATTAGAACTGCTGTTAGAACTGCTGTTAGAACTGCTATTAGAACTGATATTAGAACTGTTTTTGAACTGCTATTAGAACTGCTATTAGAAATGATATTAGAACTGCTGTTAGAACTGCTATTTGAACTGCTTTTGAACTGCTATTAGAACTGCTGTTAGAACTGCTACTAGAACTGCAATTAGAACTGCTATTAGAACTGATATTAGAACTGCTTTTGAACTGATATTAGAACTGCTATTAGAAATGATATTAAAACTGCTGTTAGTACTGCTATTAGAACTGACATTAGAACTGATATAAGAACTGATATTAGAACTGCTATTAGAACTGATATTAGAACTGCTATTAGAACTGTTATAAGAACTGATATTAGAAGTGCTACTAGAACTGATGTTAGAACTGCTATTAGAACTGATATTAGAACTGATATTAGAACTGCTGTTAGAACTGCTATTAGAACTGATATTAGAACTGCTATTAGAACTAATATTAGAACTGCTTTTGAACTGCT
Organism: Troilus luridus; assembly: GCA_964056705.1. Lineage (NCBI taxonomy): Eukaryota > Metazoa > Arthropoda > Insecta > Hemiptera > Pentatomidae > Troilus > Troilus luridus. Next base: position 134,339,670 of record OZ057412.1, read on the forward strand.
ATTAGAACTGCTGTGAGAACTGGTACTAGAACTGATATTAGAACTGCTATTAGAACTGTTATAAGAACAGATATTAGAAGTGCTACTAGAACTGGAGTAAGAACTGCTACTAGAACTGATATTAGAACTGCTATTAGAACTGATATTAGAACTGCTTTTGAACTGCTATTAGAACTGCTATTAGAACTGATATTAGAACTGCTTTTGAACTGCTATTAGAACTGCTGTGAGAACTGGTACTAGAACTGATATTAGAACTGCTATTAGAACTGTTATAAGAACAGATATTAGAAGTGCTATTAGAACTGCAGTGAGAACTGCTACTAGAACTGAAATTAGAACTGCTATTAGAACTGATATTAGAACTGCTTTTGAACTGCTATTAGAACTGCTATTAGAACTGATATTAGAACTGCTTTTGAACTGCAATTAGAACTGATATTAGAACTGATAGAGGAACTGATATTAGAACTGCTATTAGAACTGCTATTAGAACTGCTATTAGAACTGATATTAGAACTGATATAGGAACTGATATTAGAACTGCTATTAGAACTGCTTTTAGAACTGCTATTAGAACTGATATTAGAACTGCTTTTGAACTGCTATTAGAAATGCTATTAGAAATGATATTAGAACTGATATTAGAACTGCTATTGCAACTGCTTATAGAACTTATATTAGAACTGCCACTAAAACTGATATTAGAAGTGCTACTAGAACTGATATTATAACTGCTGTTAGAACTGATATTAGAACTGCTTTTGAACTGCTATTAGAACTGCTATTAGAAATGATATTAGAACTGCTGTTAGAACTGCTATTTGAACTGCTTTTGAACTGCTATTAGAACTGCTGTTAGAACTGCTACTAGAACTGCAATTAGAACTGCTATTAGAACTGATATTAGAACTGCTTTTGAACTGATATTAGAACTGCTATTAGAAATGATATTAAAACTGCTGTTAGAACTGCTGTTAGAACTGCTACTAGAACTACAATTAGAAATTCTATTAGAACTGATATTAGAACTGTTATAAGAACTGATATTAGAACTGCTATTAGTACTGCTATTAGAACTGATATTAGAACTGATATAAGAACTGATATTAGAACTGCTATTAGAACTGATATTAGAACTGCTATTAGAACTGTTATAAGAACTGATATTAGAAGTGCTACTAGAACTGATGTTAGAACTGCTATTATAACTGATATTAGAACTGATATTAGAACTGCTGTTAGAACTGCTATTAGAACTGATATTAGAACTGCTATTAGAACTAATATTAGAACTGCTTTTGAACTGCTATTAGAACTGCTGTGAGAACTGGTACTAGAACTGATATTAGAACTGCTATTAGAACTGTTATAAGAACAGATATTAGAAGTGCTACTAGAACTGGAGTAAGAACTGCTACTAGAACTGATATTAGAACTGCTATTAGAACTGATATTAGAACTGCTTTTGAACTGCTATTAGAACTGCTATTAGAACTGATATTAGAACTGCTTTTGAACTGCTATTAGAACTGCTGTGAGAACTGGTACTAGAACTGATATTAGAACTGCTATTAGAACTGTTATAAGAACAGATATTAGAAGTGCTATTAGAACTGCAGTGAGAACTGCTACTAGAACTGAAATTAGAACTGCTATTAGAACTGATATTAGAACTGCTTTTGAACTGCTATTAGAACTGCTATTAGAACTGATATTAGAACTGCTTTTGAACTGCAATTAGAACTGCTATTAGAACTGATATTAGAACTGATATAGGAACTGATATTAGAACTGCTATTAGAACTGCTATTAGAACTGCTATTAGAACTGATATTAGAACTGATATAGGAACTGATATTAGAACTGCTATTAGAACTGCTGTTAGAACTGCCATTAGAACTGATATTAGAACTGCTTTTGAACTGCTATTAGAAATGCTATTAGAAATGATATTAGAACTGATATTAGAACTGCTATTACAACTGCTTATAGAACTTATATTAGAACTGCCACTAAAACTGATATTAGAAGTGCTATTAGAACTGATATTAGAACTGCTATTTGAACGGCAATTAAAACTGCTGTTAGAACTGCTCCTAGAACTGATATTAGAACGGCTTTTGAACTGCTATTAGAACTGAAATTAGAACTGGTATTAGAACTGATATTAGAACTGATATAAGAACTGATATTAGAACTACTATTAGAACTGCTATTAGAACTGCTTTTGAACCGCTATTAGAGCAGCTATTAGAACTGATGTTAGAACTGCTATTAGAACTGCTATTAGAATTGCTGTTAGAACTGCTACTAGAACTGCAATTAGAACTGCTATTAGAACTGATATTAGAACTGCTTTTGAACTGATATTAGAACTGCTATTAGAAATGATATTAAAACTGCTGTTAGAACTGCTGTTAGAACTGCTGTTAGAACTGCTACTAGAACTGCAATTAGAACTTCTATTAGAACTGATATTAGAACTGTTATATGAACTGATATTAGAACTACTATTAGAACTGCTATTAGAACTGCTTTTGAACAGCTATTAGAGCTGCTATTAGAACTGATGTTAGAACTGCTATTAGAACTGCTATTAGAACTGCTGTTAGAACTGCTACTAGAACTGCAATTAGAACTGCTATTAGAACTGATATTAGAACTGCTTTTGAACTGATATTAGAACTGCTATTAGAAATGATATTAAAACTGCTGTTAGAACTGCTACTAGAACTGCAATTAGAACTTCTATTAGAACTGATATTAGAACTGTTATAAGAACTGATATTAGAACTGCTATTAGTACTGCTATTAGAACTGATATTAGAACTGATATAAGAACTGATATTAGAACTGATATTAGAACTGCTATTAGAACTGATATTAGAACTGCTATTAGAACTGTTATAAGAACTGATATTAGAAGTGCTACTAGAACTGATATTAGAACTGATATTAGAACTGCTGTTAGAACTGTTATTAGAACTGTTATAAGAACTGATATTAGAAGTGCTATTAGAACTGATATTAGAACTGATATTAGAACTGCTGTTAGAACTGTTATTAGAACTGATATTAGAACTGCTATTAGAACTAATATTAGAACTGCTTTTGAACTGCTATTAGAACTGCTGTGAGAACTGGTGCTAGAACTGATATTAGAACTGCTATTAGAACTGTTATAAGAACAGATATTAGAAGTGCTACTAGAACTGCAGTAAGAACTGCTACTAGAACTGATATTAGAACTGCTATTAGAACTGATATTAGAACTGCTTTTGAACTGCTATTAGAACTGCTATTAGAACTGATATTAGAACTGCTTTTGAACTGCTATTAGAACTGCTGTGAGAACTGGTACTAGAACTGATATTAGAACTGCTATTAGAACTGTTATAAGAACAGATATTAGAAGTGCTATTAGAACTGCAGTGAGAACTGCTACTAGAACTGATATTAGAACTGCTATTAGAACTGATATTAGAACTGCTTTTGAACTGCTATTAGAACTGCTATTAGAACTGATATTAGAACTGCTTTTGAACTGCAATTAGAACTGCTATTAGAACTGATATTAGAACTGATATAGGAACTGATATTAGAACTGCTATTAGAACTGCTATTAGAACTGATATTAGAACTGATATAGGAACTGATATTAGAACTGCTATTAGAACTTTTATTAGAACTGCTGTTAGAACTGCTATTAGAACTGATATTAGAACTGCTTTTGAACTGCTATTAGAAATGATATTAGAACTGATATTAGAACTGCTATTACAACTGCTTATAGAACTTATATTAGAACTGCCACTAAAACTGATATTAGAAGTGCTATTAGAACTGCTATTTGAACGGCAATTAAAACTGCTGTTAGAACTGCTTTTGAACTGCTATTAGAGCTGCTATTAGAACTGATGTTAGAACTGCTATTAGAACTGCTATTAGAACTGCTGTTAGAACTGCTACTAGAACTGCAATTAGAACTGCTATTAGATATGATATTAGAACTGCTTTTGAACTGATATTAGAACTGCTATTTGAAATGATATTAAAACTGCTGTTAGAACTGCTGTTAGAACTGCTACTAGAACTGCAATTAGAACTTCTATTAGAACTGATATTAGAACTGTCATAAGAACTGATATTAGAACTGCTATTAGAACTGATATTAGAACTGCTATTAGAACTGTTATAAGAACTGATATTAGAACTGCTTTTGAACTGCTATTAGAACTGCTATTAGAACTGATATTAGAACTGCTTTTGAACTGCTATTAGAACTGCTGTGAGAACCGGTACTAGAACTGATATTAGAACTGCTATTAGAACTGTTATAAGAACAGATATTAGAAGTGCTATTAGAACTGCAGTGAGAACTGCTACTAGAACTGATATTAGAATTGCTATTAGAACTGATATTAGAACTGCTTTTGAACTGCTATTAGAACTGCTATTAGAACTGATATTAGAACTGCTTTTGAACTGCAATTAGAACTGCTATTAGAACTGATATTAGAACTGATATAGGAACTGATATTAGAACTGCTATTAGAACTGCTATTAGAACTGCTATTAGAACTGATATTAGAACTGATATAGGAACTGATATTAGAACTGCTATTAGAACTGCTATTAGAACTGCTGTTAGAACTGCTATTAGAACTGATATTAGAACTGCTTTTGAACTGCTATTAGAAATGCTATTAGAAATGATATTAGAACTGATATTAGAACTGCTATTACAACTGCTTATAGAACTTATATTAGAACTGCCACTAAAACTGATATTAGAAGTGCTATTAGAACTGATATTAGAACTGCTATTTGAACGGCAATTAAAACTGCTGTTAGAACTGCTACTAGAACTGATATTAGAACTGCTTTTGAACTGCTATTAGAACTGCAATTAGAACTGGTTTTAGAACTGATATTAGAACTGATATAAGAACTGATATTAGAACTACTAGTAGAACTGCTTTTGAACTGCTATTAGAGCTGCTATTAGAACTGCTATTAGAACTGATATTAGAACTGATATTAGAACTGATATAGGAACTGATATTAAAACTGCTATAAGAATTGCTGTTAGAATTGCTATTAGAACTGATATTAGAACTGATATTAGGACTGCTTTTGAACTGCTATTAGAACTGCTATTAGAACTGCTTATAGAACTTATATTAGAACTGCCACTAAAACTGATATTAGAAGTGCTATTAGAACTGATATTAGAACTGCTATTTGAACGGCAATTAAAACTGCTGTTGGAACTGCTACTAGAACTGCAATTAGAACTGGTATTAGAACTGATATTAGAACTGATATTAGAACTACTATTAGAACTGCTATTAAAACTGCTGTTAGAACTGCTACTAGAACTGATATTAGAATTGCTTATGAACTGCTATTAGAACTGCTATTAGAACTGATATAAGAACTGATATTAGAACTGCTATTAGATTTGCTATTAGAACTGCTGTTAGAACTGCTACTAGAACTGATATTATAACTGCTATTAGAACTGCTATTAGAACTGGTGTTAGAACTGCTATTAGAACTGATATTAGAACTGCTACTAGAACTGATATTAGAACTGCTATTAGAACTGATATTAGGACTGCTTTTGAACTGCTATTAGAACTGCTATTAGAAGTGATATTAGAACTGCTATTAGAACTGCTGTTAGAACTGCTGTTAGAGTTGCTGTTAGAACTGATATTAGAACTGCTATTAGAACTGCTATTAGAACCGATATTAGAACTGCTATTAGAGCTGCTATTAGAACTGCTATTAGAACTGCTGTTAGAACTGCTACTAGAACTGATATTAGAACTGCTATTAGAACAGATATTAGAACTGTATTAATTTTTGTTAGTTGCAGTCGATTGCCATAAATTCGCGATAAAATTTCTTTGTCGCAGTCAACTTAATAATTCCGTTTAGTCGCAGTCGATTGTAATAATTTCGGTTATTTGCAGTTGATCGTAATAATTTTCAATAATAATAATTTCGGTTAGTTGCAGGCGATTGTAATAATTTCGCGATAAAAAAAAATTTCGGTTAGTTGCAGTCGATTGCAACTATTTTGGTTAGTTGCAGTCGATTGCAATAAATTCGCGATAAAAATAATTTGGCCTACCTGCAGTCGATTGTAATAATTTCGGTCAGTCGTAGTCAATTGTAATAATTCCGGTTAGTCACAGTCACGTGTAACAATTTCGGTTAGTTGCAGCCGATCATAACAATTTCGTTTAGTTGTAGTCAATTGTAATAATTTCGCAATAAAAAAAATTTCGGTTAGTTGCAGTCGATTGTAAAAAATTTTAGTTAGTCGCAGTCAATAAAAACAATTTCGTTTAGTTGCAGTCGATCGTGGCAATTTTAATTAGTTGCAGTCGATTGAATAATTTCCCGATAAAAATAATTTCGGGTAGTTGCAGTCGATTATAATAATTTCGGTTTGTCGCAGTCAACTTAATAATTCCGTTTAGTCGCAGTCGATTGTAACAATTTCGGTTAGTGGCAGTAGATTGTAATAATTTTCAATAATAATAATTTCGGTTAGTTGCAGGCGGTTGTAATAATTTCGCGATAAAAAAAATTTCGGTTAGTTGCAGTCGATTGTAAGAATTTTGGTTAGTTTCAGTCGATCGTAAGAATTTCGGTTAGTTGCAGGCGATTGTAATAAATTCGCGATAAAAATAATTTTGGTTAGTTGCAGTCGATTGCAATAAATTCGCGATATAAATAATTTGGCCTACCTGCAGTCGATTGTACTAATTTCGGTCATTCGAAGTCAATTGTAATAATTCCGGTTAGTCGCAGTCACGTGTAACAATTTCGGTTAGTTGCAGCCTATCATAAAAATTTCGTTTAGTTGTAGTCAATTGTAATAATTTCACAATAAAAATAATTTTGGTTAGTTGCAGTCGATTGGAACAATTTTTGTTAGTTGAAGTCGATTGCTATAAATACGCGATAAATTTTTTTTGGGCTAGTTGCAGTCGATTGTAATTATTTCGGTTAGTCGCAGTCAATAAAAATAATTCATGTTATTCCCAGCTAATAAAAATAATTCCTCTTAGTTGCAGTCGATAACAATAATTTCTGTTAGTCGCAATCGATCGTGGCAATTTCAATTAGTTGCAGTCGATTGAATAATTTCCCGATAAAAATAATTTCGGTTAGTAGCAGTCGATTGTAATAATTTTGGTTAGTCGCAGTCAATAAAACAAATTCTAGTTAGTTGCAGTCGATAATAATAATTTCGGATAGTCGCAGTCGATTGTAATGATTTCGGTTAGTTGCAGTCGATTAAAACAATTTTGGTTAGTCGCAGTCAATAAAAATAATTCCGGTTAGTTGCAGTTGATCGTAGCAATTTCGGTTAGTTGCAGTCGATCGTAGCAAATTCGTTTAGTTGCAGTCGATCGTAATAATTTCGTTTAGTTGCAGTCGATTATAATAATTTCGGTTTGTCGCAGTTAACCTAATTATTCCGTTTAGTCGCAGTCGATTGTAATAATTTCGGTTAGTTGCAGTCGATTGAATAATTTCCCGATAAAAATGATTTCGGTTAGTTGGAGTCGATTGTAATAATTTTGGTTAGTCGCAGTGAATAAAAATAATTCCGGTTAGTTGCAGTTGATCGTAGCAATTTCGGTTAGTTGCAGTCGATCGTAGCAATTTCGTTTAGTTGCAGTCGATCGTAATAATTTCGGTTAGTTGCAGTCGATTATAATAATTTTGGTTTGTCGCAGTTAACTTAATAATTCCGTTTAGTCGCAGTCGATTGTAATAATTTCGGTTATTGGCAGTTGATCGTAACAATTTCGGTTAGTTGGAGTCAATTGAATAATTTCGCGATAAAAATAATTCGGGTTAGTTGCAGTCAATTGTAATAATTTCGGTTAGTCGCAGTCAATTTAATAACGGTTGTCACAGTCAGTTGTAATAATTTCGGATAGTTGCAGTCGATCGTGATAATTTCGATTAGTTGCAGTCGATTGTAATAGTTCTCGATAGAAATAATTTCGGTTAGCTGCAGTCGATTGTAATAATTCGAGATAAAAGAAATTTCGGTTAGTTGCAGTCGATTGTAACAAGTTTTATTAGTAGCAGTCAATCAAAATAATTCCGGTTAGTTGCAGTCATTAATAATAATTTCGGTTAGTTGCAGTCGATCGTAGCAATCTCGGATAGTTGCAGCCTATCGTAGCAATCTCGGTAAGTTGCAGTCGATCGTAATAATTTCTGTTAGTTGCAGTCGATTCTAATCTTTTCGGTTAGTCGCAGTCAACTTATTAATTCCGTTTAGTCGCAGTCGATTGTAATAATTTCGGTTATTTGCAGTTGATCGTAACAATTTCGGTTAGTTGGAGTCAATTGAATAATTTCGCGATAAAAATAATTCGGGTTAGTTGCAGTCAATTGTAGTAATTTCGGTTAGTCGCAGTCAATTTTATAACGGTTGTCGCAGTCAGTTGTAATAATTTCGGATAGTTGCAGTCGATCGTGACAATTTCGATTAGTTGCAGTCGATTGTAATAGTTCTCGATAAAAATAATTTCGGTTAGCTGCAGTCGATTGTAATAATTCGAGATAAAAGAAATTTCCGTTAGTTGCAGTCGATTGTAACAAGTTTTATTAGTAGCAGTCAATCAAAATAATTCCGGTTAGTTGCAGTCATTAATAATAATTTCGGTTAGTTGCAGTCGATTGTAATAATTTCGGTTAGTTGCAGTCGATCGTAAGAATTTTGGTTAGTTGCAGTCGATCGTAAGAATTTCGGTTAGTTGCAGGTGATTGTAATAAATTCGCGATAAAAATAATTTCGGCTAGTTGCAGTCGATTGCAACTATTTTGGTTAGTTGCAGTCGATTGCAATAAATTCGCGATAAAAATAATTTGGCCTACCTGCAGTCGATTGTAATAATTTCGGTCAGTCGTAGTCAATTGTAATAATTCCGGTTAGTCGCAGTCACCTGTAACAATTTCGGTTCGTTGCAGCCGATCATAACAATTTCGTTTAGTTGTAGTCAATAGTAATAATTTCGCAATAAAAATAATTTTGGTTAGTTGCAGTCGATTGGAACAATTTTTGTTAGTTGCAGTCGATTGCAATAAATTCGCGATAAAATTTTTTTGAGCTAGTTGCAGTCGATTGTAATTATTTCGGTTAGTCGCAGTCAATAAAAATAATTCATGTTATTCCCAGGTAATAAAAATAATTCCTCTTAGTTGCAGTCGATAACAATAATTTCTGTTAGTCGCAATCGATCGTGGCAATTTCAATTAGTTGAAGTCGATTGAATAATTTCCCGATAAAAATAATTTCGGTTAGTTGCAGTCGATTGTAATAATTTTGGTTAGTCGCAGTCAATAAAACCAATTCTAGTTAGTTGCAGTCGATAATAATATTTTCGGATAGTCGCAGTCGATCGTAATAATTTCGGTTAGTTGCAGTCGATTATAATAATTTCGGTTTGTCGCAGTTAACTTAATAATTCCGTTTAGTTGCAGTCGATTGAATAATTTCGCGATAAAAATAATTCGGGTTAGTTGCAGTCAATTGTAATAATTTCGGTTAGTCGCAGTCAATTTAATAACGGTTGTCGCAGTCATTTGTAATAATTTCGGATAGTTGCAGTCGATCGTGACAATTTCGATTAGTTGCAGTCGATTGTAATAGTTCTCGATAAAAATAATTTCGGTTAGCTGCAGTCGATTGCAATAATTCGAGATAAAAGAAATTTCGGTTAGTTGCAGTCGATTGTAACAAGTTTTATTAGTAGCAGTCAATCAAAATAATTCCGGTTAGTTGCAGTCATAATAATAATTTCGGTTAGTTGCAGTCGATTGTAATAATTTCGGTTAGTTGCAGTCGATCGTAAGAATTTTGGTTAGTTGCAGTCGATTGCAAGTATTTTGGTTAGTTGCAGTCGATTGCAATAAAGTCGCGATAAAAATAATTTGGCCTACCTGTAGTCGATTGTAATAATTTCGGTCAGTCGTAGTCAATTGTAATAATTCCGGTTAGTCGCAGTCACGTGTAACAATTTCGGTTAGTTGCAGCCGATCATAACAATTTCGTTTAGTTGTAGTCAATTGTAATAATTTCGCAATAAAAATAATTTTGGTTAGTTGCAGTCGATTAGAACAATTTTTGTTAGTTGCAGTCGATTGCAATAAATTCGCGATAAAATTTTTTTGGGCTAGTTGCAGTCGATTGTAATTATTTCGGTTAGTCGCAGTCAATAAAAATAATTCATGTTATTCCCAGCTAATAAAAATAATTCCTCTTAGTTGCAGTCGATAACAATAATTTCTGTTAGTCGCAATCGATCGTGGCAATTTCAATTAGTTGAAGTCGATTGAATAATTTCCCGATAAAAATAATTTCGGTTAGTTGCAGTCGATTGTAATAATTTTGGTTAGTCGCAGTCAATAAAACAAATTCTAGTTAGTTGCAGTCGATAATAATAATTTCGGTTTGTCGCAGTTAACTTAATAAATCCGTTTAGTTGCAGTCGATTGAATAATTTCGCGATAAAAATAATTCGGGTTATTTGCAGGCAATTGTAGCAATTTCCTTTAGTCGCAGTCAATTTAATAACGGTTGTCGCAGTCAGTTGTAATAATTTCGGATAGTTGCAGTCGATCGTGACAATTTCGATTAGTTGCAGTCGATTGTAATAGTTCTCGATAAAAATAATTTCGGTTAGCTGCAGTCGATTGTAATAATTCGAGATAAAAGAAATTTCGGTTAGTTGCAGTCGATTGTAACAAGTTTTATTAGTAGCAGTCAATCAAAATAATTCCGGTTAGTTGCAGTCATTAATAATAATTTCGGTTAGTTGCAGTCGATTGTAATAATTTCGGTTAGTTGCAGTCGATCGTAAGAATTTTGGTTAGTTGCAGTCGATCGTAAGAATTTCGGTTAGTTGCAGGTGATTGTAATAAATTCGCGATAAAAATAATTTCGGCTAGTTGCAGTCGATTGCAACTATTTTGGTTAGTTGCAGTCGATTGCAATAAATTCCCGATAAAAATAATTTCGGTTAGTAGCAGTCGATTGTAATAATTTTGGTTAGTCGCAGTCAATAAAACAAATTCTAGTTAGTTGCAGTCGATAATAATAATTTCGGATAGTCGCAGTCGATTGTAATAATTTCGGTTAGTTGCAGTCGATTGAAACAATTAGGTTAGTCGCAGTCAATAAAAATAATTCCGGTTAGTTGCAGTTGATCGTAGCAATTTCGGTTAGTTGCAGTCGATCGTAGCAAATTCGTTTAGTTGCAGTCGATCGTAATAATTTCGGTTAGTTGCAGTCGATTATAATAATTTCGGTTTGTCGCAGTTAACTTAATAATTCCGTTTAGTCGCAGTCGATTGTAATAATTTCGGTTATTGGCAGTTGATCGTAACAATGTCGGTTAGTTGGAGTCAATTGAATAATTTCGCGATAAAAATAATTCGGGTTAGTTGCAGTCAATTGTAATAATTTCGGTTAGTCGCAGTCAATTTAATAACGGTTGTCACAGTCAGTTGTAATAATTTCGGATAGTTGCAGTCGATCGTGATAATTTCGATTAGTTGCAGTCGATTGTAATAGTTCTCGATAGAAATAATTTCGGTTAGCTGCAGTCGATTGTAATAATTCGAGATAAAAGAAATTTCGGTTAGTTGCAGTCGATTGTAACAAGTTTTATTAGTAGCAGTCAATCAAAATAATTCCGGTTAGTTGCAGTCATTAATAATAATTTCGGTTAGTTGCAGTCGATCGTAGCAATCTCGGATAGTTGCAGCCGATCGTAGCAATCTCGGTAAGTTGCAGTCGATCGTAATAATTTCTGTTAGTTGCAGTCGATTCTAATCATTTCGGTTAGTCGCAGTCAACATATTAATTCCGTTTAGTCGCAGTCGATTGTAATAATTTCGGTTATTTGCAGTTGATCGTAACAATTTCGGTTAGTTGGAGTCAATTGAATAATTTCGCGATAAAAATAATTCGGGTTAGTTGCAGTCAATTGTAGTAATTTCGGTTAGTCGCAGTCAATTTTATAACGGTTGTCGCAGTCAGTTGTAATAATTTCGGATAGTTGCAGTCGATCGTGACAATTTCGATTAGTTGCAGTCGATTGTAATAGTTCTCGATAAAAATAATTTCGGTTAGCTGCAGTCGATTGTAATAATTCGAGATAAAAGAAATTTCGGTTAGTTGTAGTCGATTGTAACAAGTTTTATTAGTAGCAGTCAATCAAAATAATTCCGGTTAGTTGCAGTCATTAATAATAATTTCGGTTAGTTGCAGTCGATTGTAATAATTTCGGTTAGTTGCAGTCGATCGTAAGAATTTTGGTTAGTTGCAGTCGATCGTAAGAATTTCGGTTAGTTGCAGGTGATTGTAATAAATTCGCGATAAAAATAATTTCGGCTAGTTGCAGTCGATTGCAACTATTTTGGTTAGTTGCAGTCGATTGCAATAAATTCGCGATAAAAATAATTTGGCCTACCTGCAGTCGATTGTAATAATTTCGGTCAGTCGTAGTCAATTGTAATAATTCCGGTTAGTCGCAGTCACCTGTAACAATTTCGGTTCGTTGCAGCCGATCATAACAATTTCGTTTAGTTGTAGTCAATTGTAATAATTTCGCAATAAAAATAATTTTGGTTAGTTGCAGTCGATTGGAACAATTTTTGTTAGTTGCAGTCGATTGCAATAAATTCGCGATAAAATTTTTTTGAGCTAGTTGCAGTCGATTGTAATTATTTCGGTTAGTCGCAGTCAATAAAAATAATTCATGTTATTCCCAGCTAATAAAAATAATTCCTCTTAGTTGCAGTCGATAACAATAATTTCTGTTAGTCGCAATCGATCGTGGCAATTTCAATTAGTTGAAGTCGATTGAATAATTTCCCGATAAAAATAATTTCGGTTAGTTGCAGTCGATTGTAATAATTTTGGTTAGTCGCAGTCAATAAAACAAATTCTAGTTAGTTGCAGTCGATAATAATATTTTCGGATAGTCGCAGTCGATCGTAATAATTTCGGTTAGTTGCAGTCGATTATAATAATTTCGGTTTGTCGCAGTTAACTTAATAATTCCGTTTAGTTGCAGTCGATTGAATAATTTCGCGATAAAAATAATTCGGGTTAGTTGCAGTCAATTGTAATAATTTCGGTTAGTCGCAGTCAATTTAATAACGGTTGTCGCAGTCATTTGTAATAATTTCGGATAGTTGCAGTCGATCGTGACAATTTCGATTAGTTGCAGTCGATTGTAATAGTTCTCGATAAAAATAATTTCGGTTAGCTGCAGTCGATTGCAATAATTCGAGATAAAAGAAATTTCGGTTAGTTGCAGTCGATTGTAACAAGTTTTATTAGTAGCAGTCAATCAAAATAATTCCGGTTAGTTGCAGTCATTAATAATAATTTCGGTTAGTTGCAGTCGATTGTAATAATTTCGGTTAGTTGCAGTCGATTGTAAGAATTTTGGTTAGTTGCAGTCGATTGCAAGTATTTTGGTTAGTTGCAGTCGATTGCAATAAAGTCGCGATAAAAATAATTTGGCCTACCTGCAGTCGATTGTAATAATTTCGGTCAGTCGTAGTCAATTGTAATAATTCCGGTTAGTCGCAGTCACGTGTAACAATTTCGGTTAGTTGCAGCCGATCATAACAATTTCGTTTAGTTGTAGTCAATTGTAATAATTTCGCAATAAAAATAATTTTGGTTAGTTGCAGTCGATTAGAACAATTTTTGTTAGTTGCAGTCGATTGCAATAAATTCGCGATAAAATTTTTTTGGGCTAGTTGCAGTCGATTGTAATTATTTCGGTTAGTCGCAGTCAATAAAAATAATTCATGTTATTCCCAGCTAATAAAAATAATTCCTCTTAGTTGCAGTCGATTACAATAATTTCTGTTAGTCGCAATCGATCGTGGCAATTTCAATTAGTTGCAGTCGATTGAATAATTTCCCGATAAAAATAATTTCGGTTAGTTACAGTCGATTGTAATAATTTTGGTTAGTCGCAGTCAATAAAACAAATTCTAGTTAGTTGCAGTCGATAATAATAATTTCGGATAGTCGCAGTCGATCGTAATAATTTCGGTTAGTTGCAGTCGATTATAATAATTTCGGTTTGTCGCAGTTAACTTAATAATTCCGTTTAGTTGCAGTCGATTGAATAATTTCGCGATAAAAATAATTCGGGTTAGTTGCAGTCAATTGTAATAATTTCGGTTAGTCGCAGTCAATTTAATAACGGTTGTCGCAGTCGATTGTAATAATTTCGGTTAGTTGCAGTAGATTGTAATTATTTTCAATAATAATAATTTCGGTTAGTTGCAGTCGATTGTAATAATTTCGCGATAAAAAAAAGTTTCGGTTATTTGCTGTCAATTGTAAAAAATTTTAGTTAGTCGCAGTCAATAAAAACAATTTCGGTTAGTTGCAGTCGATCGTGGAAATTTTAATTCGTTGCAGTCGATTGAATAATTTCCCGATAAAAATAATTTCGGGTAGTTGCAGTCGATTATAATAATTTCGGTTTGTCGCAGTCAACTTAATAATTCCGTTTAGTCGCAGTCGATTGTAATAATTTCGGTTAGTTGCAGTAGATTGTAATAATTTTCAATAATAATAATTTCGGTTAGTTGCAGGCGATTGTAAGAATTTTGGTTAGTTTCAGTCGATCGTAAGAATTTCCGTTAGTTGCAGGCGATTGTAATAAATTCGCAATAAAAATAATTTCGGCTAGTTGCAATCGATTGCAACTATTTTGGTTAGTTGCAGTCGATTGCAATAAATTCGCGATATAAATAATTTGGCCTACCTGCAGTCGATTGTAATAATTTCGGTCATTCGAAGTCAATTGTAATAATTCCGGTTAGTCGCAGTCACGTGTAACAATTTCGGTTAGTTGCAGCCGATCATAACAATTTCGTTTAGTTGTAGTCAATTGTAATAATTTCGCAATAAAAATAATTTTGGTTAGTTGCAGTCGATTGGAACAATTTTTGTTAGTTGCAGTCGATTGCAATAAATTCGCGATACAATTTTTTTGGGCTAGTTGCAGTCGATTGTAATTATTTCGGTTAGTCGCAGTCAATAAAAATAATTCATGTTATTCCCAGCTAATAAAAATAATTCCTCTTAGTTGCAGTCGATAACAATAATTTCTGTTAGTCGCAATCGATCGTGGCAATTTCAATTAGTTGCAGTCGATTGAATAATTTCCCAATAAAACAAATTCCTGTTAGTTGCAGTCGATAATAATTATTTCGGATAGTCGCAGTCAATTGTATTAATTTCGGTTAGTTGCAGTCGATTGAAACAATTTTCGTTTGTCGCAGTCAAAAAAAATAATTCCGGTTAGTTGCAGTTGATCGTAGCCATTTCGGTTAGTTGCAGTTGATCGTAAGAATTTCGGTTAGTTGCAGTCGATCGTAAGAATTTCGGTTAGTTTCATGCGATTGTAATAAATTCGCGATAAAAATAATTTCGGCTAGTTGCAGTCGATTGCAACTATTTTGGTTAGTTGCAGTCGATTGCAATAATTCGAGATAAAAGAAATTTCGGTTAGTTGCAGTCGATTGTAACAATTTTTATTAGTAGCAGTCAATCAAAATAATTCCGGTTAGTTGAAGTCATTAATAATAATTCCGTTTAGTCGCAGTCGATTGTAATAATTTCGGTTAGTTGCAGTAGATTGTAATAATTCTCAATAATAATATTTTCGGTTAGTTGCAGTCGATCGTAACAATTTCGGTTAGTTGCAGTCGATTGTAATAATTCGTGTAAAAATAATTTCGGTTAGTCGCAGTCAATTATAACAATTTCGGTTAGTTGTAGTCAATTGTAATAATTTCTCAATAAAAATAATTTCGGTTAGTTGAAGTCGATGAAAAAAAATTCGGCTAGTTGCGATCGATAATATTTATTTCGGTTCGTCGCAGTCGACTGTAATAATTTTGGTTAGTTTTAGTCGATAATAATAATTTCTTTTAGTAGCAGTAAAAAAAAAAAAAACTGTTTAGTTGCAGTCGATAATAATAATTTCGGTTAATCGATGTCGATTGTAATAATTTCAATTAGTTGCAGTCGATCGTAGCAATCTCGGTTAGTCGCAGTCGATCGTAGCAATCTCGGTTAGTTGCAGTCGATCGTAATAATTTCTGTTAGTTGCAGTCGATTCTAATCATTTCGGTTAGTCGCAGTCAACATATTAATTCCGTTTAGTCGCAGTCGATTGTAATAATTTCGGTTATTTGCAGTTGATCGTAACAATTTCGGTTAGTTGCAGTCGATTGAATAATTTCGCGATAAAAATAATTCGGGTTAGTTGCAGTCAACTGTAATAATTTCGGTTAGTCGCAGTCAATTTAATAACGGTTGTCGCAGTCAGTTGTAATAATTTCGGATAGTTGTCGTCGATCGTGACAATTTCGATTAGTTGCAGTCGATTGTAATAGTTCTCGATAAAAATAATTTCGGTTAGCTGCAGTCGATTGTAATAATTCAAGATAAAAGAAATTTCGGTTAGTTGCAGTCGATTGTAACAAGTTTTATTAGTAGCAGTCAATCAAAATAATTCCGGTTAGTTGCAGTCATTAATAATAATTTCGGTTAGTTGCAGTCGATTGTAATAATTTCGGTTAGTTGCAGTCGATCGTAGCAATCTCGGTTAGTTGCAGTCGATCGTAGCAATCTCGGTTAGTTGCAGTCGATCGTAATAATTTCTGTTAGTTGCAGTCGATTCTAATCATTTCGGTTAGTCGCAGTCAACTTATTAATTCCGTTTAGTCGCAGTCGATTGTAATAATTTCGGTTATTTCCAGTTGATCGTAACAATTTCGTTTAATTGGAGTCAATTGAATAATTTCGCGATAAAAATAATTCGGGTTAGTTGCAGTCAATTGTAATAATTTCGGTTAGTCGCAGTCAATTTAATAACGGTTGTCGCAGTCAGTTGTAATAATTTCGGACAGTTGCAGTCGATCGTGACAATTTCGATTAGTTGCAGTCGATTGTAATAGTTCTCGATAAAAATAATTTCGGTTAGCTGCAGTCGATTATAATAATTCGAGATAAAAGAAATTTCGGTTAGTTGCAGTCGATTGTAACAAGTTTTATTAGTAGCAGTCAATCAAAATAATTCCGGTTAGTTGCAGTCATTAATAATAATTTCGGTTAGTTGCAGTCGATTGTAATAATTTCAGTTAGTTGCAGTCGATAGTAGCAATCTCGGTTAGTTGCAGTCGATCGTAATAATTTCTGTTAGTTGCAGTCGATTCTAATCATTTCGGTTAGTCGCAGTCAACTTATTAATTCCGTTTAGTCGCAGTCGATTGTAATAATTTCGGTTATTTGCAGTTGATCGTAACAATTTCGGTTAGTTGGAGTCAATTGAATAATTTCGCGATAAAAATAATTCGGGTTAGTTGCAGTAGATTGTAATAATTTTCAATAATAATAATTTCGGTTAGTTGCAGTCGATTGTAATAATTTCGCGATAAAAAAAAGTTTCGGTTATTTGCTGTCAATTGTAAAAAATTTTAGTTAGTCGCAGTCAATAAAAACAATTTCGGTTAGTTGCAGTCGATCGTGGAAATTTTAATTAGTTGCAGTCGATTGAATAATTTCCCGATAAAAATAATTTCGGGTAGTTGCAGTCGATTATAATAATTTCGGTTTGTCGCAGTCAACTTAATAATTCCGTTTAGTCGCAGTCGATTGTAATAATTTCGGTTAGTTGCAGTAGATTGTAATAATTTTCAATAATAATAATTTCGGTTAGTTGCAGGCGATTGTAATAATTTCGCGATAAAAAAAAATTTGGGTTAGTTGCAGTCGATTGTAAGAATTTTGGTTAGTTTCAGTCGATCGTAAGAATTTCCGTTAGTTGCAGGCGATTGTAATAAATTCGCGATAAAAATAATTTCGGCTAGTTGCAGTCGATTGCAACTATTTTGGTTAGTTGCAGTCGATTGCAATAAATTCGCGATATAAATAATTTGGCCTACCTGCAGTCGATTGTAATAATTTCGGTCATTCGAAGTCAATTGTAATAATTCCGGTTAGTCGCAGTCACGTGTAACAATTTCGGTTAGTTGCTGCCGATCATAACAATTTCGTTTAGTTGTAGTCAATTGTAATAATTTCGCAATAAAAATAATTTTGGTTAGTTGCAGTCGATTGGAACAATTTTTGTTAGTTGCAGTCTATTGCAATAAATTCGCGATACAATTTTTTTGGGCTAGTTGCAGTCGATTGTAATTATTTCGGTTAGTCACAGTCAATAAAAATAATTCATGTTATTCCCAGCTAATAAAAATAATTCCTCTTAGTTGCAGTCGATAACAATAATTTCTGTTAGTTGCAGTCGATTCTAATCATTTCGGTTAGTCGCAGTCAACTTATTAATTCCGTTTAGTCGCAGTCGATTGTAATAATTTCGGTTATTTGCAGTTGATCGTAACAATTTCGGTTAGTTGGAGTCAATTGAATAATTTCGCGATAAAAATAATTCGGGTTAGTTGCAGTAGATTGTAATAATTTTCAATAATAATAATTTCGGTTAGTTGCAGTCGATTGTAATAATTTCACGATAAAAAAAAGTTTCGGTTATTTGCTGTCAATTGTAAAAAATTTTAGTTAGTCGCAGTCAATAAAAACAATTTCGGTTAGTTGCAGTCGATCGTGGAAATTTTAATTAGTTGCAGTCGATTGAATAATTTCCCGATAAAAATAATTTCGGGTAGTTGCAGTCGATTGAATAATTTCGCGATAAAAATAATTCGGGTTAGTTGCAGTCAACTGTAATAATTTCGGTTAGTCGCAGTCAATTTAATAACGGTTGTCGCAGTCAGTTGTAATAATTTCGGATAGTTGTCGTCGATCGTGACAATTTCGATTAGTTGCAGTCGATTGTAATAGTTCTCGATAAAAATAATTTCGGTTAGCTGCAGTCGATTGTAATAATTCAAGATAAAAGAAATTTCGGTTAGTTGCAGTCGATTGTAACAAGTTTTATTAGTAGCAGTCAATCAAAATAATTCCGGTTAGTTGCAGTCATTAATAATAATTTCGGTTAGTTGCAGTCGATTGTAATAATTTCGGTTAGTTGCAGTCGATCGTAGCAATCTCGGTTAGTTGCAGTCGATCGTAGCAATCTCGGTTAGTTGCAGTCGATCGTAATAATTTCTGTTAGTTGCAGTCGATTCTAATCATTTCGGTTAGTCGCAGTCAACTTATTAATTCCGTTTAGTCGCAGTCGATTGTAATAATTTCGGTTATTTCCAGTTGATCGTAACAATTTCGTTTAATTGGAGTCAATTGAATAATTTCGCGATAAAAATAATTCGGGTTAGTTGCAGTCAATTGTAATAATTTCGGTTAGTCGCAGTCAATTTAATAACGGTTGTCGCAGTCAGTTGTAATAATTTCGGACAGTTGCAGTCGATCGTGACAATTTCGATTAGTTGCAGTCGATTGTAATAGTTCTCGATAAAAATAATTTCGGTTAGCTGCAGTCGATTATAATAATTCGAGATAAAAGAAATTTCGGTTAGTTGCAGTTGATTGTAACAAGTTTTATTAGTAGCAGTCAATCAAAATAATTCCGGTTAGTTGCAGTCATTAATAATAATTTCGGTTAGTTGCAGTCGATTGTAATAATTTCGGTTAGTTGCAGTCGATAGTAGCAATCTCGGTTAGTTGCAGTCGATCGTAATAATTTCTGTTAGTTGCAGTCGATTCTAATCATTTCGGTTAGTCGCAGTCAACTTATTAATTCCGTTTAGTCGCAGTCGATTGTAATAATTTCGGTTATTTCCAGTTGATCGTAACAATTTCGTTTAATTGGAGTCAATTGAATAATTTCGCGATAAAAATAATTCGGGTTAGTTGCAGTCAATTGTAATAATTTCGGTTAGTCGCAGTCAATTTAATAACGGTTGTCGCAGTCAGTTGTAATAATTTCGGACAGTTGCAGTCGATCGTGACAATTTCGATTAGTTGCAGTCGATTGTAATAGTTCTCGATAAAAATAATTTCGGTTAGCTGCAGTCGATTATAATAATTCGAGATAAAAGAAATTTCGGTTAGTTGCAGTTGATTGTAACAAGTTTTATTAGTAGCAGTCAATCAAAATAATTCCGGTTAGTTGCAGTCATTAATAATAATTTCGGTTAGTTGCAGTCGATTGTAATAATTTCGGTTAGTTGCAGTCGATAGTAGCAATCTCGGTTAGTTGCAGTCGATCGTAATAATTTCTGTTAGTTGCAGTCGATTCTAATCATTTCGGTTAGTCGCAGTCAACTTATTAATTCCGTTTAGTCGCAGTCGATTGTAATAATTTCGGTTATTTGCAGTTGATCGTAACAATTTCGGTTAGTTGGAGTCAATTGAATAATTTCGCGATAAAAATAATTCGGGTTAGTTGCAGTAGATTGTAATAATTTTCAATAATAATAATTTCGGTTAGTTGCAGTCGATTGTAATAATTTCGCGATAAAAAAAAGTTTCGGTTATTTGCTGTCAATTGTAAAAAATTTTAGTTAGTCGCAGTCAATAAAAACAATTTCGGTTAGTTGCAGTCGATCGTGGAAATTTTAATTAGTTGCAGTCGATTGAATAATTTCCCGATAAAAAAAATTTCGGGTAGTTGCAGTCGATTATAATAATTTCGGTTTGTCGCAGTCAACTTAATAATTCCGTTTAGTCGCAGTCGATTGTAATAATTTCGGTTAGTTGCAGTAGATTGTAATAATTTTCAATAATAATAATTTCGGTTAGTTGCAGGCGATTGTAATAATTTCGCGATAAAAAAAAATTTGGGTTAGTTGCAGTCGATTGTAAGAATTTTGGTTAGTTTCAGTCGATCGTAAGAATTTCCGTTAGTTGCAGGCGATTGTAATAAATTCGCGATAAAAATAATTTCGGCTAGTTGCAGTCGATTGCAACTATTTTGGTTAGTTGCAGTCGATTGCAATAAATTCGCGATATAAATAATTTGGCCTACCTGCAGTCGATTGTAATAATTTCGGTCATTCGAAGTCAATTGTAATAATTCCGGTTAGTCGCAGTCACGTGTAACAATTTCGGTTAGTTGCAGTCGATTGGAACAATTTTTGTTAGTTGCAGTCTATTGCAATAAATTCGCGATACAATTTTTTTGGGCTAGTTGCAGTCGATTGTAATTATTTCGGTTAGTCACAGTCAATAAAAATAATTCATGTTATTCCAAGCTAATAAAAATAATTCCTCTTAGTTGCAGTCGATAACAATAATTTCTGTTAGTCGCAATCGATCGTGGCAATTTCAATTAGTTGCAGTCGATTGAATAATTTCCCAATAAAACAAATTCCTGTTAGTTGCAGTCGATAATAATTATTTCGGATAGTCGCAGTCAATTGTATTAATTTCGGTTAGTTGCAGTCGATTGAAACAATTTTCGTTTGTCGCAGTCAAAAAAAATAATTCCGGTTAGTTGCAGTTGATCGTAGCCATTTCGGTTAGTTGCAGTTGATCGTAAGAATTTCGGATAGTTGCAGTCGATCGTAAGAATTTCGGTTAATTTCATGCGATTGTAATAAATTCGCGATAAAAATAATTTCGGCTAGTTGCAGTCGATTGCAACTATTTTGGTTAGTTGCAGTCGATTGCAATAATTCGAGATAAAAGAAATTTCGGTTAGTTGCAGTCGATTGTAACAATTTTTATTAGTAGCAGTCAATCAAAATAATTCCGGTTAGTTGAAGTCATTAATAATAATTCCGTTTAGTCGCAGTCGATTGTAATAATTTCGGTTAGTTGCAGTAGATTGAAATAATTCTCAATAATAATATTTTCGGTTAGTTGCAGTCGATCGTAACAATTTCGGTTAGTTGCAGTCGATTGTAATAATTCGTGTAAAAATAATTTCGGTTAGTCGCAGTCAATTATAACAATTTCGGTTAGTTGTAGTCAATTGTAATAATTTCTCAATAAAAATAATTTCGGTTAGTTGAAGTCGATGAAAAAAAATTCGGCTAGTTGCGATCGATAATATTTATTTCGGTTCGTCGCAGTCGACTGTAATAATTTTGGTTAGTTTTAATCGATAATAATAATTTCTTTTAGTAGCAGTAAAAAAAAAAAAACTGTTTAGTTGCAGTCGATAATAATAATTTCGGTTAATCGATGTCGATTGTAATAATTTCAATTAGTTGCAGTCGATCGTAGCAATCTCGGTTAGTCGCAGTCGATCGTAGCAATCTCGGTTAGTTGCAGTCGATCGTAATAATTTCTGTTAGTTGCAGTCGATTCTAATCATTTCGGTTAGTCGCAGTCAACATATTAATTCCGTTTAGTCGCAGTCGATTGTAATAATTTCGGTTATTTGCAGTTGATCGTAACAATTTCGGTTAGTTGCAGTCGATTGAATAATTTCGCGATAAAAATAATTCGGGTTAGTTGCAGTCAACTGTAATAATTTCGGTTAGTCGCAGTCAATTTAATAACGGTTGTCACAGTCAGTTGTAATAATTTCGGATAGTTGTCGTCGATCGTGACAATTTCGATTAGCTGCAGTGGATTGTAATAATTCAAGATAAAAGAAATTTCGGTTAGTTGCAGTCGATTGTAACAAGTTTTATTAGTAGCAGTCTATCAAAATAATTCCGGTTAGTTGCAGTCATTAATAATAATTTCGGTTAGTTGCAGTCGATTGTAATAATTTCGGTTAGTTGCAGTCGATCGTAGCAATCTCGGTTAGTTGCAGTCGATCGTAGCAATCTCGGTTAGTTGCAGTCGATCGTAATAATTTCTGTTAGTTGCAGTCGATTCTAATCATTTCGGTTAGTCGCAGTCAACTTATTAATTCCGTTTAGTCGCAGTCGATTGTAATAATTTCGGTTATTTCCAGTTGATCGTAACAATTTCGTTTAGTTGGAGTCAATTGAATAATTTCGCGATAAAAATAATTCGGGTTAGTTGCAGTCAATTGTAATAATTTCGGTTAGTCGCAGTCAATTTAATAACGGTTGTCGCAGTCAGTTGTAATAATTTCGGACAGTTGCAGTCGATCGTGACAATTTCGATTAGTTGCAGTCGATTGTAATAGTTCTCGATAAAAATAATTTCGGTTAGCTGCAGTCGAGTGTAATAATTCGAGATAAAAGAAATTTCGGTTAGTTGCAGTCGATTGTAACAAGTTTTATTAGTAGCAGTCAATCAAAATAATTCCGGTTAGTTGCAGTCATTAATAATAATTTCGGTTAGTTGCAGTCGATTGTAATAATTTCGGTTAGTTGCAGTCGATAGTAGCAATCTCGGTTAGTTGCAGTCGATCGTAATAATTTCTGTTAGTTGCAGTCGATTCTAATCATTTCGGTTAGTCGCAGTCAACTTATTAATTCCGTTTAGTCGCAGTCGATTGTAATAATTTCGGTTATTTGCAGTTGATCGTAACAATTTCGGTTAGTTGGAGTCAATTGAATAATTTCGCGATAAAAATAATTCGGGTTAGTTGCAGTCAATTGTAATAATTTCGGTTATTTGCAGTCAATTTAATAACGGTTGTCGCAGTCAGTTGTAATAATTTCGGATAGTTGCAGTCGATCGTGACAATTTCGATTAGTTGCAGTCGATTGTAATAGTTCTCGATAAAAAAAATTTCGGTTAGCTGCAGTCGATTGTAATAATTCGAGATAAAAGAAATTTCGGTTAGTTGCAGTCGATTGTAACAAGTTTTATTAGTAGCACTCAATCAAAATAATTCCGGTTAGTTGCAGTCATTAATAATAATTTCGGTTAGTTTCAGTCGATTGTAATAATTTCGGTTAGTTGCAGTCGATCGTAAGAATTTTGGTTAGTTGCAGTCGATCGTAAGAATTTCGGTTAGTTGCAGGCGATTGTAATAAATTCGCGATAAAAATAATTTCGGCTTGTTGCAGTCGATTGCAAATATTTTGGTTAGTTGCAGTCGATTGCAATAAATTCGCGATAAAAATAATTTGGCCTACCTGCAGTCGATTGTAATAATTTCGGTCAGTCGTAGTCAATTGTAATAATTCCGGTTAGTCACAGTCACGTGTAACAATTTCGGTTAGTTGCAGCCGATCATAACAATTTCGTTTAGTTGTAGTCAATTGTAAAAATTTCGCAATAAAAATAATTTTGGTTAGTTGCAGTCGATTGGAACAATTTTTGTTAGTTGCAGTCGATTGCAATAAATTCGCGATAAAATTTTTTTGGGCTAGTTGCAGTCGATTGTAATTATTTCGGTTAGTTGCAGTCGATCGTAAGAATTTTGGTTAGTTGCAGTCGATCGTAGCAATCTTGGTTAGTTGCAGTCGATCGTAGCAATCTTGGTTAGTTGCAGTCGATCGTAATAATTTCTGTTAGTTGCAGTCGATTCTAATCATTTCGGTTAGTCGCAGTCAACTTATTAATTCCCTTTAGTCGCAGTCGATTGTAATAATTTCGGTTATTTGCAGTTGATCGTAACAATTTCGGTTAGTTGGAGTCAATTGAATAATTTTGCGATAAAAATAATTTGGCCTACCTGCAGTCGATTGTAATAATTTCGGTCAGTCGTAGTCAATTGTAATAATTCCGGTTAGTCGCAGTCACATGTAACAATTTCGTTTAGTTTCAGTCGATTGTAATAGTTCTCGATAAAAATAATTTCGGTTAGCTGCAGTCGATTGTAATAATTCGAGATAAAAGAAATTTCGGTTAGTTGCAGTCGATTGTAACAAGTTTTATTAGTAGCAGTCAATCAAAATAATTCCGGTTAGTTGCAGTCGATTGTAATAATTTCTGTTAGTTGCAGTCGATCGTAAGAATTTTGGTTAGTTGCAGTCGATCGTAAGAATTTCGGTAAGTTGCAGGCGATTGTAATAAATTCGCGATAAAAATAATTTCGGCTAGTTGTAGTCGATTGCAACTATTTTGGTTAGTTGCAGTCGATTGCAATAAATTCGCGATAAAAATAATTTGGCCTACCAGCAGTCGATTGTAATAATTTCGGTCAGTCGTAGTCAATTGTAATAATTCCGGTTAGTCGCAGTCACATGTAACAATTTCAGTTAGTTGCAGCCGATCATAACAATTTCGTTTAGTTGTAGTCAATTGTAATAATTTCGCAATAAAAATAATTTTGGTTAGTTGCAGTCGATTGGAACAATTTTTGTTAGTTGCAGTCGATTGCCATAAATTCGCGATAAAATTTCTTTGGGCTAGTTGCAGTCGATTGTAATTATTTCGGTTAGTTGCAGTCGATCGTAAGAATTTTAGTTAGTTGCAGTCGATCGTAGCAATCTTGGTTAGTTGCAGTCGATCGTAGCAATCTCGGTTAGTTGCAGTCGATCGTAATAATTTCTGTTAGTTGCAGTCGATTCTAATCATTTCGGTTAGTCGCAATCAACTTATTAATTCCGTTTAGTCGCAGTCGATTGTAATAATTTCGGTTATTTGCAGTTGATCGTAATAATTTTCAATAATAATAATTTCGGTTAGTTGCAGTCGATTGCAATAAATTCGCGATAAAAATAATTTGGCCTACCTGCAGTCGATTGTAATAATTTCGGTCAGTCGTAGTCAATTGTAATAATTCCGGTTAGTCGCAGTCACGTGTAACAATTTCGGTTAGTTGCAGCCGATCATAACAATTTCGTTTAGATGTAGTCAATTGTAATAATTTCGCAATAAAAAAAATTTCGGTTAGTTGCAGTCGATTGTAAAAAATTTTAGTTAGTCGCAGTCAATAAAAACAATTTCGTTTAGTTGCAGTCGATCGTGGCAATTTTAATTAGTTGCATTCGATTGAATAATTTCCCGATAAAAATAATTTCGGGTAGTTGCAGTCGTTTATAATAATTTCGGTTTGTCGCAGTCAACTTAATAATTCCGTTTAGTCGCCGTCGATTGTAATAATTTCGGTTAGTTGCAGTAGATTGTAATAATTTTCAATAATAATAATAATTTCGGTTAGTTGCAGGCGGTTGTAATAATTTCGCGATAAAAAAAAAATTTCGGTTAGTTGCAGTCGATTGTAAGAATTTTGGTTAGTTTCAGTCGATCGTAAGAATTTCGGTTAGTTGCAGGCGATTGTAATAAATTCGCGATAAAAATAATTTTGGTTAGTTGCAGTCGATTGCAATAAATTCGCGATATAAATAATTTGGCCTACCTGCAGTCGATTGTACTAATTTCGGTCATTCGAAGTCAATTGTAATAATTCCGGTTAGTCGCAGTCACGTGTAACAATTTCGGTTAGTTGCAGTCGAAGGTAAAAATTTCGGTTAGTTGTAGTCAATTGTAATAATTTCTCAATAAAAATAATTTTGGTTAGTTGCAGTCGATTGGAACAATTTTTGTTAGTTGCAGTCGATTTCTATAAATTCGCGATAAATTTTTTTTGGGCTAGTTGCAGTCGATTGTAATTATTTCGGTTAGTCGCAGTCAATAAAAATAATTCATGTTATTCCCAGCTAATAAAAATAATTCCTCTTAGTTGCAGTCGATAACAATAATTTCTGTTAGTCGCAATCGATCGTGGCAATTTCAATTAGTTGCAGTCGATTGAATAATTTCCCGATAAAAATAATTTCGGTTAGTAGCAGTCGATTGTAATAATTTCGGATAGTCGCAGTCGATTGTAATGATTTCGGTTAGTTGCAGTCGATTAAAACAATTTTGGTTAGTCGCAGTCAATAAAAATAATTCCGGTTAGTTGCAGTTGATCGTAGCAATTTCGGTTAGTTGCAGTCGATCGAAGCAAATTCGTTTAGTTGCAGTCGATCGTAATAATTTCGGTTAGTTGCAGTCGATTATAATAATTTCGGTTTGTCGCAGTTAACTTAATAATTCCGTTTAGTCGCAGTCGATTGTAATAATTTCGTTTAGTTGCAGTCGACTGAATAATTTCCCGATAAAAATAATTTCGGTTAGTTGGAGTCGATTGTAATAATTTTGGTTAGTCGCAGTGAATAAAACAAATTCTAGTTAGTTGCAGTCGATAATAATAATTTCGGATAGTCGCAGTCGATTGTAATAATTTCGGTTAGTTGCAGTCGATTCAAACAATTAGGTTAGTCGCAGTCAATAAAAATAATTCCGGTTAGTTGCAGTTGATCGTAATAATTTCGGTTAGTTGCAGTCGATTATAATAATTTCGGTTTGTCGCAGTTAACTTAATAATTCCGTTTAGTCGCAGTCGATTGTAATAATTTCGGTTATTGGCAGTTGATCGTAACAATTTCGGTTAGTTGTAGTCAATTGAATAATTTCGCAATAAAAATAATTCGGGTTAGTTGCAGTCAATTGTAATAATTTCGGTTAGTCGCAGTCAATTTAATAACGGTTGTCGCAGTCAGTTGTAATAATTTCGGATAGTTGCAGTCGATCGTGATAATTTCGATTAGTTGCAGTCGATTGTAATAGTTCTCGATAAAAATAATTTCGGTTAGCTGCAGTAGATTGTAATAATTTTCAATAAAAATAATTACGGTTAGTTGCAGGCGGTTGTAATAATTTCGCGATAAAAAAATAATTTTGGTTAGTTGCAGTCGATTGTAAGAATTTTGGTTAGTTTCAGTCGATCGTAAGAATTTCGGTTAGTTGCAGGCGATTGTAATAAATTCGCGATAAAAATAATTTTGGTTAGTTGCAGTCGATTGCAATAAATTCGCGATATAAATAATTTGGCCTACCTGCAGTCGATTGTACTCATTTCGGTCATTCGAAGTCAATTGTATCAATTCCGGTTAGTCGCAGTCACGTGTAACAATTTCGGTTAGTTGCAGCCGATCATAACAATTTCGTTTAGTTGTAGTCAATTGTAATAATTTCACAATAAAAATAATTTTGGTTAATTGCAGTCGATTGGAACAATTTTTGTTAGTTGCAGTCGATTGCTATAAATTCGCGATAAATTTTTTTTGGGCTAGTTGTAGTCGATTGTAATTATTTCGGTTAGTCGCAGTCAATAAAAATAATTCATGTTATTCCCAGCTAATAAAAATAATTCCTCTTAGTTGCAGTCGATAACAATAATTTCTGTTAGTCGCAATCGATCGTGGCAATTTCAATTAGTTGCAGTCGATTGAATAATTTCCCGATAAAAATAATTTCGGTTAGTAGCAGTCGATTGTAATAATTTTGGTTAGTCGCAGTCAATAAAACAAATTCTAGTTAGTTGCAGTCGATAATAATAATTTCGGATAGTCGCAGTCGATTGTAATGATTTCGGTTAGTTGCAGTCGATTAAAACAATTTTGGTTAGTCGCAGTCAATAAAAAAAATTCCGGTTAGTTGCAGTTGATCGTACCAATTTCGGTTAGTTGCAGTCGATCGTAGCAAATTCGTTTAGTTGCAGTCGATCGTAATAATTTCGGTTAGTTGCAGTCGATTATAATAATTTCGGTTTGTCGCAGTTAACTTAATAATTCCGTTTAGTCGCAGTCGATTGTAATAATTTCGGTTAGTTGCAGTCGATTGAATAATTTCCCGATAAAAATAATTTCGGTTAGTTGGAGTCGATTGTAATAATTTTGGTTAGTCGCAGTGAATAAAACAAATTCTAGTTAGTTGCAGTCGATAATAATAATTTCGGATAGTCGCAGTCGATTGTAATAATTTATGTTAGTTGCAGTCGATTGAAACAATTAGGTTAGTCGCAGTCAATAAAAATAATTCCGGTTAGTTGCAGTTGATCGTAATAATTTCGGTTAGTTGCAGTCGATTATAATAATTTCGGTTTGTCGCAGTTAACTTAATAATTCCGTTTAGTCGCAGTCGATTGTAATAATTTCGGTTATTTCCAGTTGATCGTAACAATTTCGTTTAATTGGAGTCAATTGAATAATTTCGCGATAAAAATAATTCGGGTTAGTTGCAGTCAATTGTAATAATTTCGGTTAGTCGCAGTCAATTTAATAACGGTTGTCGCAGTCAGTTGTAATAATTTCGGATAGTTGCAGTCGATCGTGATAATTTCGATTAGTTGCAGTCGATTGTAATAGTTCTCGATAAAAATAATTTCGGTTAGCTGCGGTCGATTGTAATAATTCGAGATAAAAGAAATTTCGGTTAGTTGCAGTCGATTGTAACAAGTTTTATTAGTAGCAGTCAATCAAAATAATTCCGGTTAGTTGCAGTCATTAATAATAATTTCGGTTAGTTGCAGTCGATCGTAGCAATCTCGGATAGTTGCAGTCGATCGTAGCAATCTCGGTTAGTTGCAGTCGATCGTAATAATTTCTGTTAGTTGCAGTCGATTCTAATCATTTCGGTTAGTCGCAGTCAACCTATTAATTCCGTTTAGTCGCAGTCGATTGTAATAATTTCGGTTATTTGCAGTTGATCGTAATAATTTCGGTTAGTTGGAGTCAATTGAATAATATCGCGATAAAAATAATTCGGGTTAGTTGCAGTCAATTGTAGTAATTTCGGTTAGTCGCAGTCAATTTAATAACGGTTGTCGCAGTCAGTTGTAATAATTTCGGATAGTTGCAGTCGATCGTGACAATTTCGATTAGTTGCAGTCGATTGTAATAGTTCTCGATAAAAATAATTTCAGTTAGCGTGCAGTCGATTGTAATAATTCGTGATAAAAGAAATTTCGGTTAGTTGCAGTCGATTGTAATAGTTCTCGATAAAAATTATTTCGGGTAGCTGCAGTCGATTGTAATAATTCGAGATAAAAGAAATTTCGGTTAGTTGCAGTCGATTGTAACAATTTTTATTAGTAGCAGTCAATAAAAATAATTCCGGTTAGTTGCAGTTGATCGTAGCAATTTCGGTTAGTTGCAGTCGATCGTAGCAATCTCGGTTAGTTGCAGTCGATTCTAATCATATCGCGATAAAAATAATTCGGGTTAGTTGCAGTCAATTGTAATAATTTCGGATAGTTGCAGTCGATCGTTACAATTTCGATTAGTTGCAGTCGATTGTAATAGTTCTCGATAAAAATAATTTCGGTTAGCTGCAGTCGATTGTAATAATTCGAGATAAAAGAAATTTCGGTTAGTTGCAGTCGATTGTAACAAGTTTTATTAGTAGCAGTCAATCAAAATAATTCCGGTTAGTTGCAGTCATTAATAATAATTTCGGTTAGTTGCAGTCGATTGTAATAATTTCGGTTAGTTGCAGTCGATCGTAAGAATTTTGGTTAGTTGCAGTCGATCGTAAGAATTTCGGTTAGTTGCAGGCGATTGTAATAAATTCGCGATAAAAATAATTTCGGCTAGTTGCAGTCGATTGCAACTATTTTGGTTAGTTGCAGTCGATTGCAATAAATTTGCGATCAAAATAATTTGGCCTACGTGCAGTCGATTGTAATAATTTCGGTCAGTCGTAGTCAATTGTAATAATTCCGGTTAGTTGCAGTCACGCGTAACAATTTCGGTTAGTTGCAGCCGATCATAACAATTTCGTTTAGTTGTAGTCAATTGTAATAATTTCGCAATAAAAATAATTGTGGTTAGTTGCAGTCGATTGGAACAATTTTTGTTAGTTGCAGTCGATTGCAATAAATTCGGGTTAAAATTTTTTTGGGCTAGTTGCAGTCGATTGTAATTATTTCGGTTAGTTGCAGTCGATCGTAGCAATCTCGGTTAGTTGCAGTCGATCGTAGCAATCTCGGTTAGTTGCAGTCGATCGTAATAATTTCTGTTAGTTGCAGTCGATTCTAATCATTTCGGTTAGTCGCAGTCAACTTATTAATTCCGTTTAGTCGCAGTCGATTGTAATAATTTCGGTTATTTCCAGTTGATCGTAACAATTTCGTTTAATTGGAGTCAATTGAATAATTTCGCGATAAAAATAATTCGGGTTAGTTGCAGTCAATTGTAATAATTTCGGTTAGTCGCAGTCAATTTAATAACGGTTGTCGCAGTCAGTTGTAATAATTTCGGACAGTTGCAGTCGATCGTGACAATTTCGATTAGTTGCAGTCGATTGTAATAGTTCTCGATAAAAATAATTTCGGTTAGCTGCAGTCGATTATAATAATTCGAGATAAAAGAAATTTCGGTTAGTTGCAGTCGATTGTAACAAGTTTTATTAGTAGCAGTCAATCAAAATAATTCCGGTTAGTTGCAGTCATTAATAATAATTTCGGTTAGTTGCAGTCGATTGTAATAATTTCGGTTAGTTGCAGTCGATAGTAGCAATCTCGGTTAGTTGCAGTCGATCGTAATAATTTCTGTTAGTTGCAGTCGATTCTAATCATTTCGGTTAGTCGCAGTCAACTTATTAATTCCGTTTAGTCGCAGTCGATTGTAATAATTTCGGTTATTTGCAGTTGATCGTAACAATTTCGGTTAGTTGGAGTCAATTGAATAATTTCGCGATAAAAATAATTCGGGTTAGTTGCAGTAGATTGTAATAATTTTCAATAATAATAATTTCGGTTAGTTGCAGTCGATTGTAATAATTTCGCGATAAAAAAAAGTTTCGGTTATTTGCTGTCAATTGTAAAAAATTTTAGTTAGTCGCAGTCAATAAAAACAATTTCGGTTAGTTGCAGTCGATCGTGGAAATTTTAATTAGTTGCAGTCGATTGAATAATTTCCCGATAAAAAAAATTTCGGGTAGTTGCAGTCGATTATAATAATTTCGGTTTGTCGCAGTCAACTTAATAATTCCGTTTAGTCGCAGTCGATTGTAATAATTTCGGTTAGTTGCAGTAGATTGTAATAATTTTCAATAATAATAATTTCGGTTAGTTGCAGGCGATTGTAATAATTTCGCGATAAAAAAAAATTTGGGTTAGTTGCAGTCGATTGTAAGAATTTTGGTTAGTTTCAGTCGATCGTAAGAATTTCCGTTAGTTGCAGGCGATTGTAATAAATTCGCGATAAAAATAATTTCGGCTAGTTGCAGTCGATTGCAACTATTTTGGTTAGTTGCAGTCGATTGCAATAAATTCGCGATATAAATAATTTGGCCTACCTGCAGTCGATTGTAATAATTTCGGTCATTCGAAGTCAATTGTAATAATTCCGGTTAGTCGCAGTCACGTGTAACAATTTCGGTTAGTTGCAGCCGATCATAACAATTTCGTTTAGTTGTAGTCAATTGTAATAATTTCGCAATAAAAATAATTTTGGTTAGTTGCAGTCGATTGGAACAATTTTTGTTAGTTGCAGTCTATTGCAATAAATTCGCGATACAATTTTTTTGGGCTAGTTGCAGTCGATTGTAATTATTTCGGTTAGTCACAGTCAATAAAAATAATTCATGTTATTCCCAGCTAATAAAAATAATTCCTCTTAGTTGCAGTCGATAACAATAATTTCTGTTAGTCGCAATCGATCGTGGCAATTTCAATTAGTTGCAGTCGATTGAATAATTTCCCAATAAAACAAATTCCTGTTAGTTGCAGTCGATAATAATTATTTCGGATAGTCGCAGTCAATTGTATTAATTTCGGTTAGTTGCAGTCGATTGAAACAATTTTCGTTTGTCGCAGTCAAAAAAAATAATTCCGGTTAGTTGCAGTTGATCGTAGCCATTTCGGTTAGTTGCAGTTGATCGTAAGAATTTCGGATAGTTGCAGTCGATCGTAAGAATTTCGGTTAATTTCATGCGATTGTAATAAATTCGCGATAAAAATAATTTCGGCTAGTTGCAGTCGATTGCAACTATTTTGGTTAGTTGCAGTCGATTGCAATAATTCGAGATAAAAGAAATTTCGGTTAGTTGCAGTCGATTGTAACAATTTTTATTAGTAGCAGTCAATCAAAATAATTCCGGTTAGTTGAAGTCATTAATAATAATTCCGTTTAGTCGCAGTCGATTGTAATAATTTCGGTTAGTTGCAGTAGATTGAAATAATTCTCAATAATAATATTTTCGGTTAGTTGCAGTCGATCGTAACAATTTCGGTTAGTTGCAGTCGATTGTAATAATTCGTGTAAAAATAATTTCGGTTAGTCGCAGTCAATTATAACAATTTCGGTTAGTTGTAGTCAATTGTAATAATTTCTCAATAAAAATAATTTCGGTTAGTTGAAGTCGATGAAAAAAAATTCGGCTAGTTGCGATCGATAATATTTATTTCGGTTCGTCGCAGTCGACTGTAATAATTTTGGTTAGTTTTAATCGATAATAATAATTTCTTTTAGTAGCAGTAAAAAAAAAAAAACTGTTTAGTTGCAGTCGATAATAATAATTTCGGTTAATCGATGTCGATTGTAATAATTTCAATTAGTTGCAGTCGATCGTAGCAATCTCGGTTAGTCGCAGTCGATCGTAGCAATCTCGGTTAGTTGCAGTCGATCGTAATAATTTCTGTTAGTTGCAGTCGATTCTAATCATTTCGGTTAGTCGCAGTCAACATATTAATTCCGTTTAGTCGCAGTCGATTGTAATAATTTCGGTTATTTGCAGTTGATCGTAACAATTTCGGTTAGTTGCAGTCGATTGAATAATTTCGCGATAAAAATAATTCGGGTTAGTTGCAGTCAACTGTAATAATTTCGGTTAGTCGCAGTCAATTTAATAACGGTTGTCACAGTCAGTTGTAATAATTTCGGATAGTTGTCGTCGATCGTGACAATTTCGATTAGCTGCAGTCGATTGTAATAATTCAAGATAAAAGAAATTTCGGTTAGTTGCAGTCGATTGTAACAAGTTTTATTAGTAGCAGTCTATCAAAATAATTCCGGTTAGTTGCAGTCATTAATAATAATTTCGGTTAGTTGCAGTCGATTGTAATAATTTCGGTTAGTTGCAGTCGATCGTAGCAATCTCGGTTAGTTGCAGTCGATCGTAGCAATCTCGGTTAGTTGCAGTCGATCGTAATAATTTCTGTTAGTTGCAGTCGATTCTAATCATTTCGGTTAGTCGCAGTCAACTTATTAATTCCGTTTAGTCGCAGTCGATTGTAATAATTTCGGTTATTTCCAGTTGATCGTAACAATTTCGTTTAGTTGGAGTCAATTGAATAATTTCGCGATAAAAATAATTCGGGTTAGTTGCAGTCAATTGTAATAATTTCGGTTAGTCGCAGTCAATTTAATAACGGTTGTCGCAGTCAGTTGTAATAATTTCGGACAGTTGCAGTCGATCGTGACAATTTCGATTAGTTGCAGTCGATTGTAATAGTTCTCGATAAAAATAATTTCGGTTAGCTGCAGTCGATTATAATAATTCGAGATAAAAGAAATTTCGGTTAGTTGCAGTCGATTGTAACAAGTTTTATTAGTAGCAGTCAATCAAAATAATTCCGGTTAGTTGCAGTCATTAATAATAATTTCGGTTAGTTGCAGTCGATTGTAATAATTTCGGTTAGTTGCAGTCGATAGTAGCAATCTCGGTTAGTTGCAGTCGATCGTAATAATTTCTGTTAGTTGCAGTCGATTCTAATCATTTCGGTTAGTCGCAGTCAACTTATTAATTCCGTTTAGTCGCAGTCGATTGTAATAATTTCGGTTATTTGCAGTTGATCGTAACAATTTCGGTTAGTTGGAGTCAATTGAATAATTTCGCGATAAAAATAATTCGGGTTAGTTGCAGTCAATTGTAATAATTTCGGTTATTTGCAGTCAATTTAATAACGGTTGTCGCAGTCAGTTGTAATAATTTCGGATAGTTGCAGTCGATCGTGACAATTTCGATTAGTTGCAGTCGATTGTAATAGTTCTCGATAAAAAAAATTTCGGTTAGCTGCAGTCGATTGTAATAATTCGAGATAAAAGAAATTTCGGTTAGTTGCAGTCGATTGTAACAAGTTTTATTAGTAGCACTCAATCAAAATAATTCCGGTTAGTTGCAGTCATTAATAATAATTTCGGTTAGTTGCAGTCGATTGTAATAATTTCGGTTAGTTGCAGTCGATCGTAAGAATTTTGGTTAGTTGCAGTCGATCGTAAGAATTTCGGTTAGTTGCAGGCGATTGTAATAAATTCGCGATAAAAATAATTTCGGCTTGTTGCAGTCGATTGCAAATATTTTGGTTAGTTGCAGTCGATTGCAATAAATTCGCGATAAAAATAATTTGGCCTACCTGCAGTCGATTGTAATAATTTCGGTCAGTCGTAGTCAATTGTAATAATTCCGGTTAGTCACAGTCACGTGTAACAATTTCGGTTAGTTGCAGCCGATCATAACAATTTCGTTTAGTTGTAGTCAATTGTAAAAATTTCGCAATAAAAATAATTTTGGTTAGTTGCAGTCGATTGGAACAATTTTTGTTAGTTGCAGTCGATTGCAATAAATTCGCGATAAAATTTTTTTGGGCTAGTTGCAGTCGATTGTAATTATTTCGGTTAGTTGCAGTCGATCGTAAGAATTTTGGTTAGTTGCAGTCGATCGTAGCAATCTTGGTTAGTTGCAGTCGATCGTAGCAATCTTGGTTAGTTGCAGTCGATCGTAATAATTTCTGTTAGTTGCAGTCGATTCTAATCATTTCGGTTAGTCGCAGTCAACTTATTAATTCCCTTTAGTCGCAGTCGATTGTAATAATTTCGGTTATTTGCAGTTGATCGTAACAATTTCGGTTAGTTGGAGTCAATTGAATAATTTTGCGATAAAAATAATTTGGCCTACCTGCAGTCGATTGTAATAATTTCGGTCAGTCGTAGTCAATTGTAATAATTCCGGTTAGTCGCAGTCACATGTAACAATTTCGTTTAGTTTCAGTCGATTGTAATAGTTCTCGATAAAAATAATTTCGGTTAGCTGCAGTCGATTGTAATAATTCGAGATAAAAGAAATTTCGGTTAGTTGCAGTCGATTGTAACAAGTTTTATTAGTAGCAGTCAATCAAAATAATTCCGGTTAGTTGCAGTCGATTGTAATAATTTCTGTTAGTTGCAGTCGATCGTAAGAATTTTGGTTAGTTGCAGTCGATCGTAAGAATTTCGGTAAGTTGCAGGCGATTGTAATAAATTCGCGATAAAAATAATTTCGGCTAGTTGTAGTCGATTGCAACTATTTTGGTTAGTTGCAGTCGATTGCAATAAATTCGCGATAAAAATAATTTGGCCTACCAGCAGTCGATTGTAATAATTTCGGTCAGTCGTAGTCAATTGTAATAATTCCGGTTAGTCGCAGTCACATGTAACAATTTCAGTTAGTTGCAGCCGATCATAACAATTTCGTTTAGTTGTAGTCAATTGTAATAATTTCGCAATAAAAATAATTTTGGTTAGTTGCAGTCGATTGGAACAATTTTTGTTAGTTGCAGTCGATTGCCATAAATTCGCGATAAAATTTCTTTGGGCTAGTTGCAGTCGATTGTAATTATTTCGGTTAGTTGCAGTCGATCGTAAGAATTTTAGTTAGTTGCAGTCGATCGTAGCAATCTTGGTTAGTTGCAGTCGATCGTAGCAATCTCGGTTAGTTGCAGTCGATCGTAATAATTTCTGTTAGTTGCAGTCGATTCTAATCATTTCAGTTAGTCGCAATCAACTTATTAATTCCGTTTAGTCGCAGTCGATTGTAATAATTTCGGTTATTTGCAGTTGATCGTAATAATTTTCAATAATAATAATTTCGGTTAGTTGCAGTCGATTGCAATAAATTCGCGATAAAAATAATTTGGCCTACCTGCAGTCGATTGTAATAATTTCGGTCAGTCGTAGTCAATTGTAATAATTCCGGTTAGTCGCAGTCACGTGTAACAATTTCGGTTAGTTGCAGCCGATCATAACAATTTCGTTTAGATGTAGTCAATTGTAATAATTTCGCAATAAAAAAAATTTCGGTTAGTTGCAGTCGATTGTAAAAAATTTTAGTTAGTCGCAGTCAATAAAAACAATTTCGTTTAGTTGCAGTCGATCGTGGCAATTTTAATTAGTTGCATTCGATTGAATAATTTCCCGATAAAAATAATTTCGGGTAGTTGCAGTCGTTTATAATAATTTCGGTTTGTCGCAGTCAACTTAATAATTCCGTTTAGTCGCCGTCGATTGTAATAATTTCGGTTAGTTGCAGTAGATTGTAATAATTTTCAATAATAATAATAATTTCGGTTAGTTGCAGGCGGTTGTAATAATTTCGCGATAAAAAAAAAATTTCGGTTAGTTGCAGTCGATTGTAAGAATTTTGGTTAGTTTCAGTCGATCGTAAGAATTTCGGTTAGTTGCAGGCGATTGTAATAAATTCGCGATAAAAATAATTTTGGTTAGTTGCAGTCGATTGCAATAAATTCGCGATATAAATAATTTGGCCTACCTGCAGTCGATTGTACTAATTTCGGTCATTCGAAGTCAATTGTAATAATTCCGGTTAGTCGCAGTCACGTGTAACAATTTCGGTTAGTTGCAGTCGAAGGTAAAAATTTCGGTTAGTTGTAGTCAATTGTAATAATTTCTCAATAAAAATAATTTTGGTTAGTTGCAGTCGATTGGAACAATTTTTGTTAGTTGCAGTCGATTTCTATAAATTCGCGATAAATTTTTTTTGGGCTAGTTGCAGTCGATTGTAATTATTTCGGTTAGTCGCAGTCAATAAAAATAATTCATGTTATTCCCAGCTAATAAAAATAATTCCTCTTAGTTGCAGTCGATAACAATAATTTCTGTTAGTCGCAATCGATCGTGGCAATTTCAATTAGTTGCAGTCGATTGAATAATTTCCCGATAAAAATAATTTCGGTTAGTAGCAGTCGATTGTAATAATTTCGGATAGTCGCAGTCGATTGTAATGATTTCGGTTAGTTGCAGTCGATTAAAACAATTTTGGTTAGTCGCAGTCAATAAAAATAATTCCGGTTAGTTGCAGTTGATCGTAGCAATTTCGGTTAGTTGCAGTCGATCGAAGCAAATTCGTTTAGTTGCAGTCGATCGTAATAATTTCGGTTAGTTGCAGTCGATTATAATAATTTCGGTTTGTCGCAGTTAACTTAATAATTCCGTTTAGTCGCAGTCGATTGTAATAATTTCGTTTAGTTGCAGTCGACTGAATAATTTCCCGATAAAAATAATTTCGGTTAGTTGGAGTCGATTGTAATAATTTTGGTTAGTCGCAGTGAATAAAACAAATTCTAGTTAGTTGCAGTCGATAATAATAATTTCGGATAGTCGCAGTCGATTGTAATAATTTCGGTTAGTTGCAGTCGATTCAAACAATTAGGTTAGTCGCAGTCAATAAAAATAATTCCGGTTAGTTGCAGTTGATCGTAATAATTTCGGTTAGTTGCAGTCGATTATAATAATTTCGGTTTGTCGCAGTTAACTTAATAATTCCGTTTAGTCGCAGTCGATTGTAATAATTTCGGTTATTGGCAGTTGATCGTAACAATTTCGGTTAGTTGTAGTCAATTGAATAATTTCGCAATAAAAATAATTCGGGTTAGTTGCAGTCAATTGTAATAATTTCGGTTAGTCGCAGTCAATTTAATAACGGTTGTCGCAGTCAGTTGTAATAATTTCGGATAGTTGCAGTCGATCGTGATAATTTCGATTAGTTGCAGTCGATTGTAATAGTTCTCGATAAAAATAATTTCGGTTAGCTGCAGTAGATTGTAATAATTTTCAATAAAAATAATTACGGTTAGTTGCAGGCGGTTGTAATAATTTCGCGATAAAAATAATTTTGGTTAGTTGCAGTCGATTGCAATAAATTCGCGATATAAATAATTTGGCCTACCTGCAGTCGATTGTACTCATTTCGGTCATTCGAAGTCAATTGTATCAATTCCGGTTAGTCGCAGTCACGTGTAACAATTTCGGTTAGTTGCAGCCGATCATAACAATTTCGTTTAGTTGTAGTCAATTGTAATAATTTCACAATAAAAATAATTTTGGTTAGTTGCAGTCGATTGGAACAATTTTTGTTAGTTGCAGTCGATTGCTATAAATTCGCGATAAATTTTTTTTGGGCTAGTTGTAGTCGATTGTAATTATTTCGGTTAGTCGCAGTCAATAAAAATAATTCATGTTATTCCCAGCTAATAAAAATAATTCCTCTTAGTTGCAGTCGATAACAATAATTTCTGTTAGTCGCAATCGATCGTGGCAATTTCAATTAGTTGCAGTCGATTGAATAATTTCCCGATAAAAATAATTTCGGTTAGTAGCAGTCGATTGTAATAATTTTGGTTAGTCGCAGTCAATAAAACAAATTCTAGTTAGTTGCAGTCGATAATAATAATTTCGGATAGTCGCAGTCGATTGTAATGATTTCGGTTAGTTGCAGTCGATTAAAACAATTTTGGTTAGTCGCAGTCAATAAAAAAAATTCCGGTTAGTTGCAGTTGATCGTACCAATTTCGGTTAGTTGCAGTCGATCGTAGCAAATTCGTTTAGTTGCAGTCGATCGTAATAATTTCGGTTAGTTGCAGTCGATTATAATAATTTCGGTTTGTCGCAGTTAACTTAATAATTCCGTTTAGTCGCAGTCGATTGTAATAATTTCGGTTAGTTGCAGTCGATTGAATAATTTCCCGATAAAAATAATTTCGGTTAGTTGGAGTCGATTGTAATAATTTTGGTTAGTCGCAGTGAATAAAACAAATTCTAGTTAGTTGCAGTCGATAATAATAATTTCGGATAGTCGCAGTCGATTGTAATAATTTATGTTAGTTGCAGTCGATTGAAACAATTAGGTTAGTCGCAGTCAATAAAAATAATTCCGGTTAGTTGCAGTTGATCGTAATAATTTCGGTTAGTTGCAGTCGATTATAATAATTTCGGTTTGTCGCAGTTAACTTAATAATTCCGTTTAGTCGCAGTCGATTGTAATAATTTCGGTTATTGGCAGTTGATCGTAACAATT
Source organism: Troilus luridus (assembly GCA_964056705.1). NCBI lineage: Eukaryota > Metazoa > Arthropoda > Insecta > Hemiptera > Pentatomidae > Troilus > Troilus luridus. The sequence continues at coordinate 134,379,400 of OZ057412.1, forward strand.
TCGGTTAGTTGCAGTCGATTGTAATAATTCTTGTAAAAATTATTTCGGTTAGTCGCAGTCAATTATAACAGTTTCGGTTAGTTGCAGTCGATCGTAACAATTTCGGTTAGTTGTAGTCAATTGTAATAATTTATCAATAAAAATAATTTCGGTTAGTTGCGATCGATAATATTTATTTCGGTTAGTCGCAGTCGACTGTAATAATTTTGGTTAGTTTTTGTCGATAATAATAATTTCTTTTAGTAGTAGTCAAAAAAAAAAAATAAACTGTTTAGTTGCAGTCGATAATAATAATTTCGGTTAATCGCAGTCGATTGTAATAATTTCAATTAGTTGCAGTCAACTTATTAATTCCGTTTAGTCGCAGTCGATTGTAATAATTTCGGTTATTTGCAGTCAATTGAATAATTTCGCGATAAAAATAATTCGGGATAGTTGCAGTCAATTGTAATAATTTCGGTTAGTCGCAGTCAATTTAATAACGGTTGTCGCAGTCAGTTGTAATAATTTCGGATAGTTGCAGTCGATCGTGACAATTTCGATTAGTTGCAGTCGATTGTAATAGTTCTCGATAAAAATAATTTCGGTTAGCTGCAGTCGATTGTAATAATTCGAGATAAAAGAAATTTCGGTTAGTTGCAGTCGATTGTAACAAGTTTTATTAGTAGCAGTCAATCAAAATAATTCCGGTTAGTTGCAGTCATTAATAATAATTTCGGTTAGTTGCAGTCGATTGTAATAATTTCGGTTAGTTGCAGTCGATCGTAGCAATCTCGGTTAGTTGCAGTCGATCGTAGCAATCTCAGTTAGTTGCAGTCGATCGTAATAATTTCTGTTAGTTGCAGTCGATTCTAATCATTTCGGTTAGTCGCAGTCAACTTATTAATTCCGTTTAGTCGGAGTCGATTGTAGTAATTTCGGTTATTTGCAGTTGATCGTAACAATTTCGGTTAGTAGGAGTCAATTGAATAATTTCGCGATAAAAATAATTCGGGTTAGTTGCAGTCAATTGTAATAATTTCGGTTAGTCGCAGTCAATTTAATAACGGTTGTCGCAGTCAGTTGTAATAATTTCGGATAGTTGCAGTCGATCGTTACAATTTCGATTAGTTGTAGTCGATTGTAATAGTTCTCGATAAAAATAATTTCGGTTAGTTGCAGTCATTAATAATAATTTCGGTTAGTTGCAGTCGATTGTAATAATTTCGGTTAGTTGCAGTCGATCGTAAGAATTTTGGTTAGTTGCAGTCGATCGTAAGAATTTCGGTTAGTTGCAGTCGATTGTAATAATTTCGGTTAGTTGCAGTCGATCGTAAGAATTTTGGTTAGTTGCAGTCGATCGTAAGAATTTCGGTTAGTTGCAGGCGATTGTAATAAATTCGCGATAAAAATAATTTCGGCTAGTTGCAGTCGATTGCAACTATTTTGGTTAGTTGCAGTCGATTGCAATAAATTCGCGATAAAAATAATTTGGCCTACCAGCAGTGGATTGTAATAATTTCAGTCAGTCGTAGTCAATTGTAATAATTCCGGTTAGTCGCAGTCACGTGTAACAATTTCGGTTAGTTGCAGCCGATCATAACAATATCGTTTAGTTGTAGTCAATTGTAATAATTTCGCAATAAAAATAATTTTAGTTAGTTGTAATCGATTGTAACAATTTTTGTTAATTGCAGTCGATTGCAATAAATTCGCGATAAAATTTTTTTGATCTAGTTGCAGTCGATTGTAATTATTTCGGTTAGTTGCAGTCGATCGTAAGAATTTTGGTTAGTTGCAGTCGATCGTAGCAATCTCAGTTAGTTGCAGTCGATCGTAGCAATCTCGGTTAGTTGCAGTCGATCGAAATAATTTCTGTTAGTTGCAGTCGATCCTAATCATTTCGGTTAGTCGCAGTCAACTTATTAATTCCGTTTAGTCGCAGTCGATTGAAATAATTTCGGTTAATCGCAGTCGATTGTAATAATTTCAATTAATTGCAGTCAACTAATTAATTCCGTTTAGTCGCAGTCGATTGTAATAATTTCGGTTATTTGCAGTCAATTGAATAATATCGCGATAAAAATAATTCGGGTTAGTTGCAGTCAATTGTAATAATTTCAGTTAGTCGCAAGTCAATTTAATAACGGTTGTCGCAGTCAGTTGTAATAATTTCGGATAGTTGCGGTCGATCGTGACAATATCGATTAGTTGCAGTCGATTGTAATAGTTCTCGATAAAAATAATTTCGGTTAGCTGCAGTCGATTGTAATAATTCGAGATAAAAGAAATTTCGGTTAGTTGCAGTCGATTGTAACAAGTTTTATTAGTAGCAGTCGATTGAAACAATTTTGGTTAGTTGCAGTCAATAAAAATAATTCCGGTTAGTTGCAGTTGATCGTAGCAATTTCGGTTAGTTGCAGTCGATCGTAGCAATCTCGGTTAGTTGCAGTCGATTCTAATCATTTCGGTTAGTCGCAGTCAACTTATTAATTCCGTTTAGTCGCAGTCAATTGTAATAATTTCGGTTATTTGCAGTTGATCGTAACAATTTCGGTTAGTTGGAGTCAATTGAATAATTTCGCGATAAAAATAATTCGGGTTAGTTGCAGTCAATTGTAATAATTTCGGATAGTTGCAGTCGATCGTTACAATTTCGATTAGTTGCAGTCGATTGTAATAGTTCTCGATAAAAATAATTTCGGTTAGCTGCAGTCGATTGTAATAATTCGAGATAAAAGAAATTTCGGTTAGTTGCAGTCGATTGTAACAAGTTTTATTAGTAGCAGTCGATTGAAACAATTTTGGTTAGTTGCAGTCAATAAAAAAAATTCCGATTAGTTGCAGTTGATCGTAGCAATTTCGGTTAGTTGCAGTCGATCGTAGCCATCTCGGTTAGTTGCAGTCGACTGTAATAATTTTGGTTAGTTTTAGTCGATAATAATAATTTCTTTTAGTAGCAGTCAAAAAAAAAAAAAACTGTTTAGTTGCAGTCGATAATAATAATTTCGGTTAATCGCAGTCGATTGTAATAATTTCAATTAGTTGCAGTCAACTTATTAATTCCGTTTAGTCTCAGTCGATTGTAATAATTTCGGTTATTTGCAGTCAATTGAATAATTTCGCGATAAAAATAATTCGGGATAGTTGCAGTCAATTGTAATAATTTCGGTTAGTCGCAGTCAATTTAATAACGGTTGTCGCAGTCAGTTGTAATAATTTCGGATAATTGCAGTCGATCGTGACAATTTCGATTAGTTGCAGTCGATTGTAATAGTTCTCGATAAAAATAATTTCGGTTAGCTGCAGTCGATTGCAATAAATTCGCGATAAAATTTTTTTGATCTAGTTGCAGTCGATTGTAATTATTTCGGTTAGTTGCAGTCGATCGTAAGAATTTTGGTTAGTTGCAGTCGATCGTAGCAATCTCAGTTAGTTGCAGTCGATCGTAGCAATCTCGGTTAGTTGCAGTCGATCGAAATAATTTCTGTTAGTTGCAGTCGATCCTAATCATTTCGGTTAGTCGCAGTCAACTTATTAATTCCGTTTAGTCGCAGTCGATTGAAATAATTTCGGTTAATCGCAGTCGATTGTAATAATTTCAATTAATTGCAGTCAACTTATTAATTCCGTTTAGTCGCAGTCGATTGTAATAATTTCGGTTATTTGCAGTCAATTGAATAATATCGCGATAAAAATAATTCGGATTAGTTGCAGTCAATTGTAATAATTTCGGTTAGTCGCAGTCAATTTAATAACGGTTGTCGCAGTCAGTTGTAATAATTTCGGATAGTTGCGGTCGATCGTGACAATATCGATTAGTTGCAGTCGATTGTAATAGTTCTCGATAAAAATAATTTCGGTTAGCTGCAGTCGATTGTAATAATTCGAGATAAAAGAAATTTCGGTTAGTTGCAGTCGATTGTAACAAGTTTTATTAGTAGCAGTCGATTGAAACCATTTTGGTTAGTTGCAGTCAATAAAAATAATTCCGGTTAGTTGCAGTTGATCGTAGCAATTTCAGTTAGTTGCAGTCGATCGTAGCAATCTCGGTTAGTTGCAGTCGATTCTAATCATTTCGGTTAGTCGCAGTCAACTTATTAATTCCGTTTAGTCGCAGTCGATTGTAATAATTTCGGTTATTTGCAGTTGATCGTAACAATTTCGGTTAGTTGGAGTCAATTGAATAATTTCGCGATAAAAATAATTCGGGTTAGTTGCAGTCAATTGTAATAATTTCGGATAGTTGCAGTCGATCGTTACAATTTCGATTAGTTGCAGTCGATTGTAATAGTTCTCGATAAAAATAATTTCGGTTAGTTGCAGTCGATTGTAACAAGTTTTATTAGTAGCAGTCGATTGAAACAATTTTGGTTAGTTGCAGTCAATAAAAAAAATTCCGGTTAGTTGCAGTTGATCGTAGCAATTTCGGTTAGTTGCAGTCGATCGTAGCAATCTCGGTTAGTTGCAGTCGATCGTAATAATTTCTGTTAGTTGCAGTCGATTCTAATCATTTCGGTTAGTCGCAGTCAACTTATTAATTCCGTTTAGTCGCAGTCGATTGTAATAATTTCGGTTATTTGCAGTTGATCGTAACAATTTCGGTTAGTTGGAGTCAATTGAATAATTTCGCGATAAAAATAATTCGGGTTAGTTGCAGTCAATTGTAATAATTTCGGATAGTTGCAGTCGATCGTTACAATTTCGATTAGTTGCAGTCGATTGTAATAGTTCTCGATAAAAATAATTTCGGTTAGCTGCAGTCGATTGTAATAATTCGAGATAAAAGAAATTTGGGTTAGTTGCAGTCGATTGTAACAAGTTTTATTAGTAGCAGTCAATCAAAATATTTCCGGTTAGTTGCAGTCATTAATAATAATTTCGGTTAGTTGCAGTCGATTGTAATAATTTCGGTTAGTTGCAGTCGATCGTAAGAAATTTGGTTAGTTGCAGTCGATCGTAAGAATTTCGGTTAGTTGCAGTCGATTGAATAATTTCCTGATAAAAATAATTTCGGTTAGTTGCAGTCTATTGTAATAATTTTGGTTAGTCGCAGTGAGTAAAACAAATTCTAGTTAGTTGCAGTCGATAATAATAATTTCGGCTAGTCGCAGTCGATTGTAATAATTTCGGTTAGTTGCAGTCGATTGAAACAATTTTGGTTAGTCGCAGTCAATAAAAATAATTCCGGTTAGTTGCAGTTGATCGTAGCAATTTCGGTTAGTTGCAGTCGATCGTAGCAATTTCGTTTAGTTGCAGTCGATCGTAATAATTTCGGTTAGTTGCAGTTAACTTAATAATTCCGTTTAGTTGCAGTAGATTGTAATAATTCTCGATAATAATAATTTCGGTTAGTTGCAGTCGATCGTAACAATTTCGGTTAGTTGCAGTCGATTGTAATAATTCGTGTAAAAATAATTTCGGTTAGTCGCAGTCAATTATAACAATTTCGGTTAGTTGTAGTCAATTGTAATAATTTCTCAATAAAAATAATTTCGGTTAGTTGCGATCGATAATATTTATTTCGGTTAGTCGCAGTCGACTGTAATAATTTTGGTTAGTTTTAGTCGATAATAATAATTTCTTTTAGTAGCAGTCAAAAAAAAAAAAAACTGTTTAGTTGCAGTCGATAATAATAATTTCGGTTAATCGCAGTCGATTGTAATAATTTCAATTAGTTGCAGTCAGCTTATTAATTCCGTTTAGTCGCAGTCGATTGTAATAATTTCGGTTATTTGCAGTCAATTGAATAATTTCGCGATAAAAATAATTCGGGATAGTTGCAGTCAATTGTAATAATTTCGGTTAGTCGCAGTCAATTTAATAACGGTTGTCGCAGTCAGTTGTAATAATTTCGGATAATTGCAGTCGATCGTGACAATTTCGATTAGTTGCAGTCGATTGTAATAGTTCTCGATAAAAATAATTTCGGTTAGCTGCAGTCGATTGCAATAAATTCGCGATAAAATTTTTTTGATCTAGTTGCAGTCGATTGTAATTATTTCGGTTAGTTGCAGTCGATCGTAAGAATTTTGGTTAGTTGCAGTCGATCGTAGCAATCTCAGTTAGTTGCAGTCGATCGTAGCAATCTCGGTTAGTTGCAGTCGATCGAAATAATTTCTGTTAGTTGCAGTCGATCCTAATCATTTCGGTTAGTCGCAGTCAACTTATTAATTCCGTTTAGTCGCAGTCGATTGAAATAATTTCGGTTAATCGCAGTCGATTGTAATAATTTCAATTAATTGCAGTCAACTTATTAATTCCGTTTAGTCGCAGTCGATTGTAATAATTTCGGTTATTTGCAGTCAATTGAATAATATCGCGATAAAAATAATTCGGATTAGTTGCAGTCAATTGTAATAATTTCGGTTAGTCGCAGTCAATTTAATAACGGTTGTCGCAGTCAGTTGTAATAATTTCGGATAGTTGCGGTCGATCGTGACAATATCGATTAGTTGCAGTCGATTGTAATAGTTCTCGATAAAAATAATTTCGGTTAGCTGCAGTCGATTGTAATAATTCGAGATAAAAGAAATTTCGGTTAGTTGCAGTCGATTGTAACAAGTTTTATTAGTAGCAGTCGATTGAAACCATTTTGGTTAGTTGCAGTCAATAAAAATAATTCCGGTTAGTTGCAGTTGATCGTAGCAATTTCGGTTAGTTGCAGTCGATCGTAGCAATCTCGGTTAGTTGCAGTCGATTCTAATCATTTCGGTTAGTCGCAGTCAACTTATTAATTCCGTTTAGTCGCAGTCGATTGTAATAATTTCGGTTATTTGCAGTTGATCGTAACAATTTCGGTTAGTTGGAGTCAATTGAATAATTTCGCGATAAAAATAATTCGGGTTAGTTGCAGTCAATTGTAATAATTTCGGATAGTTGCAGTCGATCGTTACAATTTCGATTAGTTGCAGTCGATTGTAATAGTTCTCGATAAAAATAATTTCGGTTAGTTGCAGTCGATTGTAACAAGTTTTATTAGTAGCAGTCGATTGAAACAATTTTGGTTAGTTGCAGTCAATAAAAAAAATTCCGGTTAGTTGCAGTTGATCGTAGCAATTTCGGTTAGTTGCAGTCGATCGTAGCAATCTCGGTTAGTTGCAGTCGATCGTAATAATTTCTGTTAGTTGCAGTCGATTCTAATCATTTCGGTTAGTCGCAGTCAACTTATTAATTCCGTTTAGTCGCAGTCGATTGTAATAATTTCGGTTATTTGCAGTTGATCGTAACAATTTCGGTTAGTTGGAGTCAATTGAATAATTTCGCGATAAAAATAATTCGGGTTAGTTGCAGTCAATTGTAATAATTTCGGATAGTTGCAGTCGATCGTTACAATTTCGATTAGTTGCAGTCGATTGTAATAGTTCTCGATAAAAATAATTTCGGTTAGCTGCAGTCGATTGTAATAATTCGAGATAAAAGAAATTTGGGTTAGTTGCAGTCGATTGTAACAAGTTTTATTAGTAGCAGTCAATCAAAATATTTCCGGTTAGTTGCAGTCATTAATAATAATTTCGGTTAGTTGCAGTCGATTGTAATAATTTCGGTTAGTTGCAGTCGATCGTAAGAAATTTGGTTAGTTGCAGTCGATCGTAAGAATTTCGGTTAGTTGCAGTCGATTGAATAATTTCCTGATAAAAATAATTTCGGTTAGTTGCAGTCTATTGTAATAATTTTGGTTAGTCGCAGTGAGTAAAACAAATTCTAGTTAGTTGCAGTCGATAATAATAATTTCGGCTAGTCGCAGTCGATTGTAATAATTTCGGTTAGTTGCAGTCGATTGAAACAATTTTGGTTAGTCGCAGTCAATAAAAATAATTCCGGTTAGTTGCAGTTGATCGTAGCAATTTCGGTTAGTTGCAGTCGATCGTAGCAATTTCGTTTAGTTGCAGTCGATCGTAATAATTTCGGTTAGTTGCAGTTAACTTAATAATTCCGTTTAGTTGCAGTAGATTGTAATAATTCTCGATAATAATAATTTCGGTTAGTTGCAGTCGATCGTAACAATTTCGGTTAGTTGCAGTCGATTGTAATAATTCGTGTAAAAATAATTTCGGTTAGTCGCAGTCAATTATAACAATTTCGGTTAGTTGTAGTCAATTGTAATAATTTCTCAATAAAAATAATTTCGGTTAGTTGCGATCGATAATATTTATTTCGGTTAGTCGCAGTCGACTGTAATAATTTTGGTTAGTTTTAGTCGATAATAATAATTTCTTTTAGTAGCAGTCAAAAAAAAAAAAAACTGTTTAGTTGCAGTCGATAATAATAATTTCGGTTAATCGCAGTCGATTGTAATAATTTCAATTAGTTGCAGTCAGCTTATTAATTCCGTTTAGTCGCAGTCGATTGTAATAATTTCGGTTATTTGCAGTCAATTGAATAATTTCGCGATAAAAATAATTCGGGATAGTTGCAGTCAATTGTAATAATTTCGGTTAGTCGCAGTCAATTTAATAACGGTTGTCGCAGTCAGTTGTAATAATTTCGGATAATTGCAGTCGATCGTGACAATTTCGATTAGTTGCAGTCGATTGTAATAGTTCTCGATAAAAATAATTTCGGTTAGCTGCAGTCGATTGTAATAATTCGAGATAAAAGAAATTTCGGTTAGTTGCAGTCGATTGTAACAAGTTTTATTAGTAGCAGTCGATTGAAACAATTTTGGTTAGTTGCAGTCAATAAAAAAAATTCCGGTTAGTTGCAGTTGATCGTAGCAATTTCGGTTAGTTGCAGTCGATCGTAGCCATCTCGGTTAGTTGCAGTCGATCGTAATAATTTCTGTTAGTTGCAGTCGATTCTAATCATTTCGGTTAGTCGCAGACAACTTATTAATTCCGTTTAGTCGCAGTCGATTGTAATAATTTCGGTTATTTGCAGTTGATCGTAACAATTTCGGTTAGTTGGAGTCAATTGAATAATTTCGCGATAAAAATAATTCGGGTTAGTTGCAGTCAATTGTAATAATTTCGGATAGTTGCAGTCGATCGTTACAATTTCGATTAGTTGCAGTCGATTGTAATAGTTCTCGATAAAAATAATTTCGGTTAGCTGCAGTCGATTGTTAATTCGAGATAAAAGAAATTTGGGTTAGTTGCAGTCGATTGTAACAAGTTTTATTAGTAGCAGTCAATCAAAATATTTCCGGTTAGTTGCAGTCATTAATAATAATTTCGGTTAGTTGCAGTCGATTGTAATAATTTCGGTTAGTTGCAGTCGATCGTAAGAAATTTGGTTAGTTGCAGTCGATCGTAAGAATTTCCGTTAGTTGCAGTCGATTGAATAATTTCCTGATAAAAATAATTTCGGTTAGTTGCAGTCTATTGTAATAATTTTGGTTAGTCGCAGTGAATAAAACAAATTCTAGTTAGTTGCAGTCGATAATAATAATTTCGGCTAGTCGCAGTCGATTGTAATAATTTCGGTTAGTTGCAGTCGATTGAAACAATTTTGGTTAGTCGCAGTCAATAAAAATAATTCCGGTTAGTTGCAGTTGATCGTAGCAATTTCGGTTAGTTGCAGTCGATCGTAGCAATTTCGTTTAGTTGCAGTCGATCGTAATAATTTCGGTTAGTTGCAGTTAACTTAATAATTCCGTTTAGTTGCAGTAGATTGTAATAATTCTCGATAATAATAATTTCGGTTAGTTGCAGTCGATTGTAATAATTCGTGTAAAAATAATTTCGGTTAGTCGCAGTCAATTATAACAATTTCGGTTAGTTGTAGTCAATTGTAATAATTTCTCAATAAAAATAATTTCGGTTAGTTGCGATCGATAATATTTATTTCGGTTAGTCGCAGTCGACTGTAATAATTTTGGTTAGTTTTAGTCGATAATAATAATTTCTTTTAGTAGCAGTAAAAAAAAAAAAAAACTGTTTAGTTGCAGTCGATAATAATAATTTCGGTTAATCGCAGTCGATTGTAATAATTTCAATTAGTTGCAGTCAACTTATTAATTCCGTTTAGTCGCAGTCGATTGTAATAATTTCGGTTATTTGCAGTCAATTGAATAATTTCGCGATAAAAATAATTCGGGATAGTTGCAGTCAATTGTAATAATTTCGGTTAGTCGCAGTCAATTTAATAACGGTTGTCGCAGTCAGTTGTAATAATTTCGGATAATTGCAGTCGATCGTGACAATTTCGATTAGTTGCAGTCGATTGTAATAGTTCTCGATAAAAATAATTTCGGTTAGCTGCAGTCGATTGTAATAATTCGAGATAAAAGAAATTTCGGTTAGTTGCAGTCGATTGTAACAAGTTTTATTAGTAGCAGTCAATCAAAATAATTCCGGTTAGTTGCAGTCATTAATAATAATTTCGGTTAGTTGCAGTCGATTGTAATAATTTCGGTTAGTTGCAGTCGATCGTAGCAATCTCGGTTAGTTGCAGTCGATCGTAGCAATCTCGGTTAGTTGCAGTCGATTCTAATCATTTCGGTTAGTCGCAGTCAACTTATTAATTCCGTTTAGTCGCAGTCGATTGTAATAATTTCGGTTATTTGCAGTTGATCGTAACAATTTCGGTTAGTTGGAGTCAATTGAATAATTTCGCGATAAAAATAATTCGGGTTAGTTGCAGTCAATTGTAATAATTTCGGTTAGTCGCAGTCAATTTAATAACGGTTGTCGCAGTCAGTTGTAATAATTTCGGATAGTTGCAGTCGATCGTTACAATTTCGATTAGTTGTAGTCGATTGTAATAGTTCTCGATAAAAATAATTTCGGTTAGCTGCAGTCGATTGTAATAATTCGAGATAAAAGAAATTTCGGTTAGTTGCAGTCGATTGTAACAAGTTTTATTAGTAGCAGTCAATCAAAATAATTTCGGTTGGTTGCAGTCATTAATAATAATTTCGGTTAGTTGCAGTCGATTGTAATAATTTCGGTTAGTTGCAGTCGATCGTAAGAATTTTGGTTAGTTGCAGTCGATCGTAAGAATTTCGGTTAGTTGCAGGCGATTGTAATAAATTCGCGATAAAAATTTTTTTGATCTAGTTGCAGTCGATTGCAACTATTTTGGTTAGTTGCAGTCGATTGCAATAAATTCGCGATAAAAATAATTTGGCCTACCAGCAGTCGATTGTAATAATTTCGGTCAGTCGTAGTGAATTGTAATAATTCCGGTTAGTCGCAGTCACGTGTAACAATTTCGGTTAGTTGCAGCCGATCATAACAATATCGTTTAGTTGTAGTCAATTGTAATAAGTTCGCAATAAAAATAATTTTAGTTAGTTGTAATCGATTGTAACAATTTTTGTTAGTTGCAGTCGATTGCAATAAATTCGCGATAAAATTTTTTTGATCTAGTTGCAGTCGATTGTAATTATTTCGGTTAGTTGCAGTCGATCGTAAGAATTTTGGTTAGTTGCAGTCGATCGTAGCAATCTCAGTTAGTTGCAGTCGATCGTAGCAATCTCGGTTAGTTGCAGTCGATCGAAATAATTTCTGTTAGTTGCAGTCGATCCTAATCATTTCGGTTAGTCGCAGTCAACTTATTAATTCCGTTTAGTCGCAGTCGATTGAAATAATTTCGGTTAATCGCAGTCGATTGTAATAATTTCAATTAATTGCAGTCAACTTATTAATTCCGTTTAGTCGCAGTCGATTGTAATAATTTCGGTTATTTGCAGTCAATTGAATAATATCGCGATAAAAATAATTCGGGTTAGTTGCAGTCAATTGTAATAATTTCAGTTAGTCGCAGTCAATTTAATAACGGTTGTCGCAGTCAGTTGTAATAATTTCGGATAGTTGCGGTCGATCGTGACAATATCGATTAGTTGCAGTCGATTGTAATAGTTCTCGATAAAAATAATTTCGGTTAGCTGCAGTCGATTGTAATAATTCGAGATAAAAGAAATTTCGGTTAGTTGCAGTCGATTGTAACAAGTTTTATTAGTAGCAGTCGATTGAAACAATTTTGGTTAGTTGCAGTCAATAAAAATAATTCCGGTTAGTTGTAGTTGATCGTAGCAATTTCGGTTAGTTGCAGTCGATCGTAGCAATCTCGGTTAGTTGCAGTCGATTCTAATCATTTCGGTTAGTCGCAGTCAACTTATTAATTCCGTTTAGTCGCAGTCGATTGTAATAATTTCGGTTATTTGCAGTTGATCGTAACAATTTCGGTTAGTTGGAGTCAATTGAATAATTTCGCGATAAAAATAATTCGGGTTAGTTGCAGTCAATTGTAATAATTTCGGATAGTTGCAGTCGATCGTTACAATTTCGATTAGTTGCAGTCGATTGTAATAGTTCTCGATAAAAATAATTTCGGTTAGTTGCAGTCGATTGTAACAAGTTTTATTAGTAGCAGTCGATTGAAACAATTTTGGTTAGTTGCAGTCAATAAAAAAAATTCCGGTTAGTTGCAGTTGATCGTAGCAATTTCGGTTAGTTGCAGTCGATCGTAGCAATCTCGGTTAGTTGCAGTCGATCGTAATAATTTCTGTTAGTTGCAGTCGATTCTAATCATTTCGGTTAGTCGCAGTCAACTTATTAATTCCGTTTAGTCACCGTCGATTGTAATAATTTCGGTTATTTGCAGTTGATCGTAACAATTTCGGTTAGTTGGAGTCAATTGAATAATTTCGCGATAAAAATAATTCGGGTTAGTTGCAGTCAATTGTAATAATTTCGGATAGTTGCAGTCGATCGTTACAATTTCGATTAGTTGCAGTCGATTGTAATAGTTCTCGATAATAATAATTTCGGTTAGCTGCAGTCGATTGTAATAATTCGAGATAAAAGAAATTTGGGTTAGTTGTAGTCGATTGTAACAAGTTTTATTAGTAGCAGTCAATCAAAATATTTCCGGTTAGTTGCAGTCATTAATAATAATTTCGGTTAGTTGCAGTCGATTGTAATAATTTCGGTTAGTTGCAGTCGATCGTAAGAAATTTGGTTAGTTGCAGTCGATCGTAAGAATTTCGGTTAGTTGCAGTCGATTGAATAATTTCCTGATAAAAATAATTTCGGTTAGTTGCAGTCTATTGTAATAATTTTGGTTAGTCGCAGTGAATAAAACAAATTCTAGTTAGTTGCAGTCGATAATAATAATTTCGGCTAGTCGCAGTCGATTGTAATAATTTCGGTTAGTTGCAGTCGATTGAAACAATTTTGGTTAGTCGCAGTCAATAAAAATAATTCCGGTTAGTTGCAGTTGATCGTAGCAATTTCGGTTAGTTGCAGTCGATCGTAGCAATTTCGTTTAGTTGCAGTCGATCGTAATAATTTCGGTTAGTTGCAGTTAACTTAATAATTCCGTTTAGTTGCAGTAGATTGTAATAATTCTCGATAATAATAATTTCGGTTAGTTGCAGTCGATCGTAACAATTTCGGTTAGTTGCAGTCGATTGTAATAATTCGTGTAAAAATAATTTCGGTTAGTCGCAGTCAATTATAACAATTTCGGTTAGTTGTAGTCAATTGTAATAATTTCTCAATAAAAATAATTTCGGTTAGTTGCGATCGATAATATTTATTTCGGTTAGTCGCAGTCGACTGTAATAATTTTGGTTAGTTTTAGTCGATAATAATAATTTCTTTTAGTAGCAGTCAAAAAAAAAAAAAACTGTTTAGTTGCAGTCGATAATAATAATTTCGGTTAATCGCAGTCGATTGTAATAATTTCAATTAGTTGCAGTCAACTTATTAATTCCGTTTAGTCGCAGTCGATTGTAATAATTTCGGTTATTTGCAGTCAATTGAATAATTTCGCGATGAAAATAATTCGGGTTAGTTGCAGTCGATTGTAATAATTTCGGTTAGTTGCAGTCGATTGTAACAAGTTTTATTAGTAGCAGTCAATCAAAATTATTCCGGTTAGATGCAGTCATTAATAATAATTTCGGTTAGTTGCAGTCGATTGTAATAATTTCGGTTAGTTGCAGTCGATCGTAGCAATCTCGGTTAGTTGCAGTCGATCGTAGCAATCTCGGTTAGTCGCAGTCGATTGTAATAATTTCGGTTATTTGCAGTTGATCGTAACAATTTCGGTTAGTTGGAGTCAATTGAATAATTTCGCGATAAAAATAATTCGGGTTAGTGCAGTCAATTGTAATAATTTCGGTTATTCGCAGTCAATTTAATAACGGTTGTCGCAGTCAGTTGTAATAATTTCGGATAGTTGCAGTCGATCGTGACAATTTCGATTAGTTGCAGTCGATTGTAATAGTTCTCGATAAAAATAATTTCGGTTAGCTGCAGTCGATTGTAATAATTCGAGATAAAAGAAATTTCGGTTAGTTGCAGTCGATTGTAACAAGTTTTATTAGTAGCAGTCAATCAAAATAATTCCGGTTAGTTGCAGTCATTAATAATAATTTCGGTTAGTTGCAGTCGATAAAAATAATTCGGGTTAGTTGCAGTCGATCGTGACAATTTCGATTAGTTGCAGTCGATTGTAATAGTTCTCGATAAAAATAATTTCGGTTAGCTGCAGTCGATTGTAATAATTCGAGATAAAAGAAATTTCGGTTAGTTGCAGTCATTAATAATAATTTCGGTTAGTTGCAGTCGATTGTAATAATTTCGGTTAGTTGCAGTCGATCGTAGCAATCTCGGTTAGTTGCAGTCGATCGTAGCAATCTCGGTTAGTTGCAGTCGATCGTAATAATTTCTGTTAGTTGCAGTCGATTCTAATCATTTCGGTTAGTCGCAGTCAACTTATTAATTCCGTTTAGTCGCAGTCGATTGTAATAATTTCGGTTATTTGCAGTTGATCGTAACAATTTCGGTTAGTTGGAGTCAATTGAATAATTTCGCGATAAAAATAATTCGGGTTAGTTGCAGTCAATTGTAATAATTTCGGTTAGTCGCAGTCAATCGTTACAATTTCGATTAGTTGTAGTCGATTGTAATAGTTCTCGATAAAAATAATTTCGGTTAGCTGCAGTCGATTGTAATAATTCGAGATAAAAGAAATTTCGGTTAGTTGCAGTCGATTGTAACAAGTTTTATTAGTAGCAGTCAATCAAAATAATTCCGGTTAGTTGCAGTCATTAATAATAATTTCGGTTAGTTGCAGTCGATAAAAATAATTCGGGTTAGTTGCAGTCGATCGTGACAATTTCGATTAGTTGCAGTCGATTGTAATAGTTCTCGATAAAAATAATTTCGGTTAGCTGCAGTCGATTGTAATAATTCGAGATAAAAGAAATTTCGGTTAGTTGCAGTCATTAATAATAATTTCGGTTAGTTGCAGTCGATTGTAATAATTTCGGTTAGTTGCAGTCGATCGTAGCAATCTCGGTTAGTTGCAGTCGATCGTAGCAATCTCGGTTAGTTGCAGTCGATCGTAGCAATCTCGGTTAGTTGCAGTCGATCGTAATAATTTCTGTTAGTTGCAGTCGATTCTAATCATTTCGGTTAGTCGCAGTCAACTTATTAATTCCGTTTAGTCGCAGTCGATTGTAATAATTTCGGTTATTTGCAGTTGATCGTAACAATTTCGGTTAGTTGGAGTCAATTGAATAATTTCGCGATAAAAATAATTCCGGTTAGTTGCAGTCAATTGTAATAATTTTGGTTAGTCGCAGTCAATCGTTACAATTTCGATTAGTTGTAGTCGATTGTAATAGTTCTCGATAAAAATAATTTCAGTTAGCTGCAGTCGATTGTAATAATTCGAGATAAAAGAAATTTCGGTTAGTTGCAGTCGATTGTAACAAGTTTTATTAGTAGCAGTCAATCAAAATAATTCCGGTTAGTTGCAGTCATTAATAATAATTTCGGTTAGTTGCAGTCGATTGTAATAATTTCGGTTAGTTGCAGTCGATCTTAAGAATTTTGGTTAGTTGCAGTCGATCGTAAGAATTTCGGTTAGTTGCAGGCGATTGTAATAAATTCGCGATAAAAATAATTTCGGCTAGTTGCAGTCGATTGCAACTATTTTGGTTAGTTGCAGTCGATTGCAATAAATTCGCGATAAAAATAATTTGGCCTACCAGCAGTCGATTGTAATAATTTCGGTCAGTCGTAGTCAATTGTAATAATTCCGGTTAGTCGCAGTAACGTGTAACAATTTTGGTTAGTTGCAGCCGATCATAACAATTTCGTTTAGTTGTAGTCAATTGTAATAATTTCGCAATAAAAATAATTTTAGTTAGTTGTAATCGATTGTAACAATTTTTGTTAGTTGCAGTCGATTGCAATAAATTCGCGATAAAATTTTTTTGATCTAGTTGCAGTCGATTGTAATTATTTCGGTTAGTTGCAGTCGATCGTAAGAATTTTGGTTAGTTGCAGTCGATCGTAGCAATCTCAGTTAGTTGCAGTCGATCGTAGCAATCTCGGTTAGTTGCAGCCGTTCAAAATAATTTCTGTTAGTTGCAGTCGATCCTAATCATTTCGGTTAGTCGCAGTCAACTTATTAATTCCGTTTAGTCGCAGTCGATTGAAATAATTTCGGTTAATCGCAGTCGATTGTAATAATTTCAATTAATTGCAGTAAACTTATTAATTCCGTTTAGTCGCAGTCGATTGTAATAATTTCGGTTAATCGCAGTCGATTGTAATAATTTCAATTAATTGCAGTCAACTTATTAATTCCGTTTAGTCGCAGTCGATTGTAATAATTTCGGTTATATGCAGTCAATTGAATAATATCGCGATAAAAATAATTCGGGTTAGTTGCAGTCAATTGTAATAATTTCAGTTAGTCGCAGTCAATTTAATAACGGTTGTCGCAGTCAGTTGTAATAATTTCGGATAGTTGCAGTCGATCGTGACAATATCGCTTAGTTGCAGTCGATTGTAATAGTTCTCGATAAAAATAATTTCGGTTAGCTGCAGTCGATTGTAATAATTCGAGATAAAAGAAATTTCGGTTAGTTGCAGTTGATTGTAACAAGTTTTATTAGTAGCAGTCGATTGAAACAATTTTGGTTAGTTGCAGTCAATAAAAATAATTCCGGTTAGTTGAAGTTGATCGTAGCAATTTCGGTTAGTTGCAGTCGATCGTAGCAATCTCGGTTAGTTGCAGTCGATCGTAATAATTTCTGTTAGTTGCAGTCGATTCTAATCATTTCGGTTAGTCGCAGTCAACTTATTAATTCCGTTTAGTCGCAGTCGATTGTAATAATTTCGGTTATTTGCAGTTGATCGTAACATTTTCGGTTAGTTGGAGTCAATTGAATAATTTCGCGATAAAAATAATTCGGGTTAGTTGCAGTCAATTGTAATAATTTCGGTTAGTCGAGGTCAATTTAATAACGGTTGTCGCAGTCGATTGTAATAATTTCGGTTATTTGCAGTTGATCGTAACAATTTCGGTTAGTTGGAGTCAATTGAATAATTTCGCGATAAAAATAATTCGGGTTAGTTGCAGTCAATTGTAATAATTTCGGATAGTTGCAGTCGATCGTTACAATTTCGATTAGTTGCAGTCGATTGTAATAATTCAAGATAAAAGAAATTTGGGTTAGTTGCAGTCGATTGTAACAAGTTTTATTAGTAGCAGTCAATCAAAATAATTCCGGTTAGTTGCAGTCATTAATAATAATTTCGGTTAGTTGCAGTCGATTGTAATAATTTCGGTTAGTTGCGGTCGATCGTAAGAAATTTGGTTAGTTGCAGTCGATCGTAAGAATTTCGGTTAGTTGCAGTCGATTGAATAATTTCCCGATAAAAATAATTTCGGTTAGTTGCAGTCGATTGTAATAATTTTGGTTAGTCGCAGTGAATAAAACAAATTCTAGTTAGTTGCAGTCGATAATAATAATTTCGGCTAGTCGCAGTCGATTGTAATAATTTCGGTTAGTTGCAGTCGATTGAAACAATTTTGGTTAGTCGCAGTCAATAAAAATAATTCCGGTTAGTTGCAGTTGATCGTAGCAATTTCGGTTAGTTGCAGTCGATCGTAGCAATTTCGTTTAGTTGCAGTCGATCGTAATAATTTCGGTTAGTTGCAGTCGATTATAATAATTTCGGTTTGTCGCAGTTAACTTAATAATTCCGTTTAGTCGCAGTTGATTGTAATAATTTCGGTTAGTTGCAGTAGATTGTAATAGTTCTCGATAATAATAATTTCGTTTAGTTGCAGTCGATCGTAACAATTTCGTTTAGTCGCAGTCAATAAAAATAATTCATGTTAGTTGCAGTCAATCGTAACAATTTCGGTTAGTTGCAGTCGATTGTAATAATTCGAGTAAAAATAATTTCGGTTAGTCGCAGTCAATTATAACAATTTCGGTTAGTTGTAGTCAATTGTAATAATTTCACAATAAAAATAATTTCAGTTAGTTGCGATCGATAATATTTATTTCGGTTAGTCGCAGTCGACTGTAATAATTTTGGTTAGTTTTAGTCGATAATAATAATTTCTTTTAGTAGCAGTCAAAAAAAAAAACAACTGTTTAGTTGCAGTCGATAATAATAATTTCGGTTAATCGCAGTCGATTGTAATAATTTCAATTAGCTGCAGTCAACTTATTAATTCCGTTTAGTCGCAGTCGATTGTAATAATTTCGGTTATTTGCAGTCAATTGAATAATTTCGCGATGAAAATAATTCGGGTTAGTTGAAGTCGATTGTAATAATTTCGGTTATTTGCAGTTGATCGTAACAATTTCGGTTAGTTGGAGCCAATTGAATAATTTCGCGATAAAAATAATTCGGGTTAATTGCAGTCAATTGTAATAATTTCGGTTAGTTGCAGTCGATTGTAACAAGTTTTATTAGTAGCAGTCAATCAAAATAATTCCGGTTAGTTGCAGTCATTAATAATAATTTCGGTTAGTTGCAGTCGATTGTAATAATTTCGGTTAGTTGCAGTCGATCGTAGCAATCTCGGTTAGTTGCAGTCGATCGTAGCAATCTCGGTTAGTTGCAGTCGATCGTAATAATTTCTGTTAGTTGCAGTCGATTCTAATCATTTCGGTTAGTCGCAGTCAACTTATTAATTCCGTTTAGTCGCAGTCGATTGTAATAATTTCGGTTATTTGCAGTTGATCGTAACAATTTCGGTTAGTTGGAGTCAATTGAATAATTTCGCGATAAAAATAATTCGGGTTAGTTGCAGTCGATCGTAACAATTTCGGTTAGTTGTAGTCAATTGTAATAATTTCTCAATAAAAATAATTTCGGTTAGTTGCGATCGATAAAATTTATTTCGGTTAGTCGCAGTCGACTGTAATAATTTTGGTTAGTTTTTGTCGATAATAATAATTTCTTTTAGTAGCAGTCAAAAAAAAAAATAAACTGTTTAGTTGCAGTCGATTCTAATCATTTCGGTTAGTCGCAGTCAACTTATTGATTCCGTTTAGTCGCAGTCGATTGTAATAATTTCGGTTATTTGCAGTTGATCGTAACAATTTCGGTTAGTTGGAGTCAATTGAATAATTTCGCGATAAAAATAATTCGGGTTAGTTGCAGTCAATTGTAATAATTTCGGTTAGTCGCAGTCAATTTAATAACGGTTGTCGCAGTCAGTTGTAATAATTTCGGATAGTTGCAGTCGATCGTTACAATTTCGATTAGTTGTAGTCGATTGTTATAGTTCTCGATAAAAATAATTTCGGTTAGCTGCAGTCGATTGTAATAATTCGAGATAAAAGAAATTTCGGTTAGTTGCAGTCGATTGTAACAAGTTTTATTAGTAGCAGTCGATTGAAACAATTTTGGTTAGTTGCAGTTAATAAAAATAATTCCGGTTAGTTGCAGTTGATCGTAGCAATTTCGGCTAGTTGCAGTCGATCGTAGCAATCTCGGTTAGTTGCGGTCGATCGTAATAATTTCTGTTAGTTGCAGTCGATTCTAATCATTTCGGTTAGTCGCAGTCAACTTATTAATTCCGTTTAGTCGCAGTCAATTGTAATAATTTCGGTTATTTGCAGTTGATCGTAACAATTTCGGTTAGTTGGAGTCAATTGAATAATTTCGCGATAAAAATAATTCGGGTTAGTTGCAGTCAATTGTAATAATTTCGGTTAGTCGAGGTCAATTTAATAACGGTTGTCGCAGTCGATTGTAATAATTTCGGTTATTTGCAGTTGATCGTAACAATTTCGGTTAGTTGGAGTCAATTGAATAATTTCGCGATAAAAATAATTCGGGTTAGTTGCAGTCAATTGTAATAATTTCGGATAGTTGCAGTCGATCGTTACAATTTCGATTAGTTGCAGTCGATTGTAATAATTCAAGATAAAAGAAATTTGGGTTAGTTGCAGTCGATTGTAACAAGTTTTATTAGTAGCAGTCAATCAAAATAATTCCGGTTAGTTGCAGTCATTAATAATAATTTCGGTTAGTTGCAGTCGATTGTAATAATTTCGGTTAGTTGCGGTCGATCGTAAGAAATTTGGTTAGTTGCAGTCGATCGTAAGAATTTCGGTTAGTTGCAGTCGATTGAATAATTTCCCGATAAAAATAATTTCGGTTAGTTGCAGTCGATTGTAATAATTTTGGTTAGTCGCAGTGAATAAAACAAATTCTAGTTAGTTGCAGTCGATAATAATAATTTCGGCTAGTCGCAGTCGATTGTAATAATTTCGGTTAGTTGCAGTCGATTGAAACAATTTTGGTTAGTCGCAGTCAATAAAAATAATTCCGGTTAGTTGCAGTTGATCGTAGCAATTTCGGTTAGTTGCAGTCGATCGTAGCAATTTCGTTTAGTTGCAGTCGATCGTAATAATTTCGGTTAGTTGCAGTCGATTATAATAATTTCGGTTTGTCGCAGTTAACTTAATAATTCCGTTTAGTCGCAGTTGATTGTAATAATTTCGGTTAGTTGCAGTAGATTGTAATAGTTCTCGATAATAATAATTTCGTTTAGTTGCAGTCGATCGTAACAATTTCGTTTAGTCGCAGTCAATAAAAATAATTCATGTTAGTTGCAGTCAATCGTAACAATTTCGGTTAGTTGCAGTCGATTGTAATAATTCGAGTAAAAATAATTTCGGTTAGTCGCAGTCAATTATAACAATTTCGGTTAGTTGTAGTCAATTGTAATAATTTCACAATAAAAATAATTTCAGTTAGTTGCGATCGATAATATTTATTTCGGTTAGTCGCAGTCGACTGTAATAATTTTGGTTAGTTTTAGTCGATAATAATAATTTCTTTTAGTAGCAGTCAAAAAAAAAAACAACTGTTTAGTTGCAGTCGATAATAATAATTTCGGTTAATCGCAGTCGATTGTAATAATTTCAATTAGCTGCAGTCAACTTATTAATTCCGTTTAGTCGCAGTCGATTGTAATAATTTCGGTTATTTGCAGTCAATTGAATAATTTCGCGATGAAAATAATTCGGGTTAGTTGAAGTCGATTGTAATAATTTCGGTTATTTGCAGTTGATCGTAACAATTTCGGTTAGTTGGAGCCAATTGAATAATTTCGCGATAAAAATAATTCGGGTTAATTGCAGTCAATTGTAATAATTTCGGTTAGTTGCAGTCGATTGTAACAAGTTTTATTAGTAGCAGTCAATCAAAATAATTCCGGTTAGTTGCAGTCATTAATAATAATTTCGGTTAGTTGCAGTCGATTGTAATAATTTCGGTTAGTTGCAGTCGATCGTAGCAATCTCGGTTAGTTGCAGTCGATCGTAGCAATCTCGGTTAGTTGCAGTCGATCGTAATAATTTCTGTTAGTTGCAGTCGATTCTAATCATTTCGGTTAGTCGCAGTCAACTTATTAATTCCGTTTAGTCGCAGTCGATTGTAATAATTTCGGTTATTTGCAGTTGATCGTAACAATTTCGGTTAGTTGGAGTCAATTGAATAATTTCGCGATAAAAATAATTCGGGTTAGTTGCAGTCGATCGTAACAATTTCGGTTAGTTGTAGTCAATTGTAATAATTTCTCAATAAAAATAATTTCGGTTAGTTGCGATCGATAAAATTTATTTCGGTTAGTCGCAGTCGACTGTAATAATTTTGGTTAGTTTTTGTCGATAATAATAATTTCTTTTAGTAGCAGTCAAAAAAAAAAATAAACTGTTTAGTTGCAGTCGATTCTAATCATTTCGGTTAGTCGCAGTCAACTTATTGATTCCGTTTAGTCGCAGTCGATTGTAATAATTTCGGTTATTTGCAGTTGATCGTAACAATTTCGGTTAGTTGGAGTCAATTGAATAATTTCGCGATAAAAATAATTCGGGTTAGTTGCAGTCAATTGTAATAATTTCGGTTAGTCGCAGTCAATTTAATAACGGTTGTCGCAGTCAGTTGTAATAATTTCGGATAGTTGCAGTCGATCGTTACAATTTCGATTAGTTGTAGTCGATTGTTATAGTTCTCGATAAAAATAATTTCGGTTAGCTGCAGTCGATTGTAATAATTCGAGATAAAAGAAATTTCGGTTAGTTGCAGTCGATTGTAACAAGTTTTATTAGTAGCAGTCGATTGAAACAATTTTGGTTAGTTGCAGTTAATAAAAATAATTCCGGTTAGTTGCAGTTGATCGTAGCAATTTCGGCTAGTTGCAGTCGATCGTAGCAATCTCGGTTAGTTGCAGTCGATCGTAATAATTTCTGTTAGTTGCAGTCGATTCTAATCATTTCGGTTAGTCGCAGTCAACTTATTAATTCCGTTTAGTCGCAGTCAATTGTAATAATTTCGGTTATTTGCAGTTGATCGTAACAATTTCGGTTAGTTGGAGTCAATTGAATAATTTCGCGATAAAAATAATTCGGGTTAGTTGCAGTCAATTGTAATAATTTCGGATAGTTGCAGTCGATCGTTACAATTTCGATTAGTTGCAGTCGATTGTTATAGTTCTCGATAAAAAAAATTTCGGTTAGCTGCAGTCGATTGTAATAATTCGAGATAAAAGAAATTTGGGTTAGTTGCAGTCGATTGTAACAAGTTTTATTAGTAGCAGTCAATCAAAATAATTCCGGTTAGTTGCAGTCATTAATAATAATTTCGGTTAGTTGCAGTCGATTGTAATAATTTCGGTTAGTTGCGGTCGATCGTAAGAAATTTGGTTAGTTGCAGTCGATCGTAAGAATTTCGGTTAGTTGCAGTCGATTGAATAATTTCCCGATAAAAATAATTTCGGTTAGTTGCAGTCGATTGTAATAATTTTGGTTAGTCGCAGTGAATAAAACAAATTCTAGTTAGTTGCAGTCGATAATAATAATTTCGGCTAGTCGCAGTCGATTGTAATAATTTCGGTTAGTTGCAGTCGATTGAAACAATTTTGGTTAGTCGCAGTCAATAAAAATAATTCCGGTTAGTTGCAGTTGATCGCAGCAATTTCGGTTAGTTGCAGTCGATCGTAGCAATTTCGTTTAGTTGCAGTCGATCGTAATAATTTCGGTTAGTTGCAGTCGATTATAATAATTTCGGTTTGTCGCAGTTAACTTAATAATTCCGTTTAGTCGCAGTTGATTGTAATAATTTCGGTTAGTTGCAGTAGATTGTAATAGTTCTCGATAATAATAATTTCGTTTAGTTGCAGTCGATCGTAACAATTTCGTTTAGTCGCAGTCAATAAAAATAATTCATGTTAGTTGCAGTCAATCGTAACAATTTCGGTTAGTTGCAGTCGATTGTAATAATTCGAGTAAAAATAATTTCGGTTAGTCGCAGTCAATTATAACAATTTCGGTTAGTTGTAGTCAATTGTAATAATTTCACAATAAAAATAATTTCAGTTAGTTGCGATCGATAATATTTATTTCGGTTAGTCGCAGTCGACTGTAATAATTTTGGTTAGTTTTAGTCGATAATAATAATTTCTTTTAGTAGCAGTCAAAAAACAAAACAACTGTTTAGTTGCAGTCGATAATAATAATTTCGGTTAATCGCAGTCGATTGTAATAATTTCAATTAGCTGCAGTCAACTTATTAATTCCGTTTAGTCGCAGTCGATTGTAATAATTTCGGTTATTTGCAGTCAATTGAATAATTTCGCGATGAAAATAATTCGGGTTAGTTGAAGTCGATTGTAATAATTTCGGTTATTTGCAGTTGATCGTAACAATTTCGGTTAGTTGGAGCCAATTGAATAATTTCGCGATAAAAATAATTCGGGTTAATTGCAGTCAATTGTAATAATTTCGGTTAGTTGCAGTCGATTGTAACAAGTTTTATTAGTAGCAGTCAATCAAAATAATTCCGGTTAGTTGCAGTCATTAATAATAATTTCGGTTAGTTGCAGTCGATTGTAATAATTTCGGTTAGTTGCAGTCGATCGTAGCAATCTCGGTTAGTTGCAGTCGATCGTAGCAATCTCGGTTAGTTGCAGTCGATCGTAATAATTTCTGTTAGTTGCAGTCGATTCTAATCATTTCGGTTAGTCGCAGTCAACTTATTAATTCCGTTTAGTCGCAGTCGATTGTAATAATTTCGGTTATTTGCAGTTGATCGTAACAATTTCGGTTAGTTGGAGTCAATTGAATAATTTCGCGATAAAAATAATTCGGGTTAGTTGCAGTCGATCGTAACAATTTCGGTTAGTTGTAGTCAATTGTAATAATTTCTCAATAAAAATAATTTCGGTTAGTTGCGATCGATAAAATTTATTTCGGTTAGTCGCAGTCGACTGTAATAATTTTGGTTAGTTTTTGTCGATAATAATAATTTCTTTTAGTAGCAGTCAAAAAAAAAAATAAACTGTTTAGTTGCAGTCGATTCTAATCATTTCGGTTAGTCGCAGTCAACTTATTGATTCCGTTTAGTCGCAGTCGATTGTAATAATTTCGGTTATTTGCAGTTGATCGTAACAATTTCGGTTAGTTGGAGTCAATTGAATAATTTCGCGATAAAAATAATTCGGGTTAGTTGCAGTCAATTGTAATAATTTCGGTTAGTCGCAGTCAATTTAATAACGGTTGTCGCAGTCAGTTGTAATAATTTCGGATAGTTGCAGTCGATCGTTACAATTTCGATTAGTTGTAGTCGATTGTTATAGTTCTCGATAAAAATAATTTCGGTTAGCTGCAGTCGATTGTAATAATTCGAGATAAAAGAAATTTCGGTTAGTTGCAGTCGATTGTAACAAGTTTTATTAGTAGCAGTCGATTGAAACAATTTTGGTTAGTTGCAGTTAATAAAAATAATTCCGGTTAGTTGCAGTTGATCGTAGCAATTTCGGCTAGTTGCAGTCGATCGTAGCAATCTCGGTTAGTTGCAGTCGATCGTAATAATTTCTGTTAGTTGCAGTCGATTCTAATCATTTCGGTTAGTCGCAGTCAACTTATTAATTCCGTTTAGTCGCAGTCAATTGTAATAATTTCGGTTATTTGCAGTTGATCGTAACAATTTCGGTTAGTTGGAGTCAATTGAATAATTTCGCGATAAAAATAATTCGGGTTAGTTGCAGTCAATTGTAATAATTTCGGATAGTTGCAGTCGATCGTTACAATTTCGATTAGTTGCAGTCGATTGTTATAGTTCTCGATAAAAAAAATTTCGGTTAGCTGCAGTCGATTGTAATAATTCGAGATAAAAGAAATTTGGGTTAGTTGCAGTCGATTGTAACAAGTTTTATTAGTAGCAGTCAATCAAAATAATTCCGGTTAGTTGCAGTCATTAATAATAATTTCGGTTAGTTGCAGTCGATTGTAATAATTTCGGTTAGTTGCAGTCGATCGTAAGAAATTTGGTTAGTTGCAGTCGATCGTAAGAATTTCGGTTAGTTGCAGTCGATTGAATAATTTCCCGATAAAAATAATTTCGGTTAGTTGCAGTCGATTGTAATAATTTTGGTTAGTCGCAGTGAATAAAACAAATTCTAGTTAGTTGCAGTCGATAATAATAATTTCGGCTAGTCGCAGTCGATTGTAATATTTTCGGTTAGTTGCAGTCGATTGAAACAATTTTGGTTAGTCGCAGTCAATAAAAATAATTCCGGTTAGTTGCAGTTGATCGTAGCAATTTCGGTTAGTTGCAGTCGATCGTAGCAATTTCGTTTAGTTGCAGTCGATTGTAATAATTTCGGTTAGTTGCAGTCGATTATAATAATTTCGGTTTGTCGCAGTTAACTTAATAATTCCGTTTAGTCGCAGTCGATTGTAATAATTTCGGTTAGTTGCAGTAGATTGTAATAATTCTCGATAATAATAATTTCGGTTAGTTGCAGTCGATCGTAATAATTTCTGTTAGTTGCAGTCGATTCTAATCATTTCGGTTAGTCGCAGTCAACTTATTAATTCCGTTTAGTCGCAGTCGATTGTAATAATTTCGGTTATTTGCAGTTGATCGTAACAATTTCGGTTAGTTGGAGTCAATTGAATAATTTCGCGATAAAAATAATTCGGGTTAGTTGCAGTCGATCGTAACAATTTCGGTTAGTTGTAGTCAATTGTAATAATTTCTCAATAAAAATAATTTCGGTTAGTTGCGATCGATAAAATTTATTTCGGTTAGTCGCAGTCGACTGTAATAATTTTGGTTAGTTTTTGTCGATAATAATAATTTCTTTTAGTAGCAGTCAAAAAAAAAAATAAACTGTTTAGTTGCAGTCGATTCTAATCATTTCGGTTAGTCGCAGTCAACTTATTGATTCCGTTTAGTCGCAGTCGATTGTAATAATTTCGGTTATTTGCAGTTGATCGTAACAATTTCGGTTAGTTGGAGTCAATTGAATAATTTCGCGATAAAAATAATTCGGGTTAGTTGCAGTCAATTGTAATAATTTCGGTTAGTCGCAGTCAATTTAATAACGGTTGTCGCAGTCAGTTGTAATAATTTCGGATAGTTGCAGTCGATCGTTACAATTTCGATTAGTTGTAGTCGATTGTTATAGTTCTCGATAAAAATAATTTCGGTTAGCTGCAGTCGATTGTAATAATTCGAGATAAAAGAAATTTCGGTTAGTTGCAGTCGATTGTAACAAGTTTTATTAGTAGCAGTCGATTGAAACAATTTTGGTTAGTTGCAGTTAATAAAAATAATTCCGGTTAGTTGCAGTTGATCGTAGCAATTTCGGCTAGTTGCAGTCGATCGTAGCAATCTCGGTTAGTTGCAGTCGATCGTAATAATTTCTGTTAGTTGCAGTCGATTCTAATCATTTCGGTTAGTCGCAGTCAACTTATTAATTCCGTTTAGTCGCAGTCAATTGTAATAATTTCGGTTATTTGCAGTTGATCGTAACAATTTCGGTTAGTTGGAGTCAATTGAATAATTTCGCGATAAAAATAATTCGGGTTAGTTGCAGTCAATTGTAATAATTTCGGATAGTTGCAGTCGATCGTTACAATTTCGATTAGTTGCAGTCGATTGTTATAGTTCTCGATAAAAAAAATTTCGGTTAGCTGCAGTCGATTGTAATAATTCGAGATAAAAGAAATTTGGGTTAGTTGCAGTCGATTGTAACAAGTTTTATTAGTAGCAGTCAATCAAAATAATTCCGGTTAGTTGCAGTCATTAATAATAATTTCGGTTAGTTGCAGTCGATTGTAATAATTTCGGTTAGTTGCGGTCGATAGTAAGAAATTTGGTTAGTTGCAGTCGATCGTAAGAATTTCGGTTAGTTGCAGTCGATTGAATAATTTCCCGATAAAAATAATTTCGGTTAGTTGCAGTCGATTGTAATAATTTTGGTTAGTCGCAGTGAATAAAACAAATTCTAGTTAGTTGCAGTCGATAATAATAATTTCGGCTAGTCGCAGTCGATTGTAATAATTTCGGTTAGTTGCAGTCGATTGAAACAATTTTGGTTAGTCGCAGTCAATAAAAATAATTCCGGTTAGTTGCAGTAGATCGTAGCAATTTCGGTTAGTTGCAGTCGATCGTAGCAATTTCGTTTAGTTGCAGTCGATCGTAATAATTTCGGTTAGTTGCAGTCGATTATAATAATTTCGGTTTGTCGCAGTTAACTTAATAATTCCGTTTAGTCGCAGTTGATTGTAATAATTTCGGTTAGTTGCAGTAGATTGTAATAGTTCTCGATAATAATAATTTCGTTTAGTTGCAGTCGATCGTAACAATTTCGTTTAGTCGCAGTCAATAAAAATAATTCATGTTAGTTGCAGTCAATCGTAACAATTTCGGTTAGTTGCAGTCGATTGTAATAATTCGAGTAAAAATAATTTCGGTTAGTCGCAGTCAATTATAACAATTTCGGTTAGTTGTAGTCAATTGTAATAATTTCACAATAAAAATAATTTCAGTTAGTTGCGATCGATAATATTTATTTCGGTTAGTCGCAGTCGACTGTAATAATTTTGGTTAGTTTTAGTCGATAATAATAATTTCTTTTAGTAGCAGTCAAAAAAAAAAACAACTGTTTAGTTGCAGTCGATAATAATAATTTCGGTTAATCGCAGTCGATTGTAATAATTTCAATTAGCTGCAGTCAACTTATTAATTCCGTTTAGTCGCAGTCGATTGTAATAATTTCGGTTATTTGCAGTCAATTGAATAATTTCGCGATGAAAATAATTCGGGTTAGTTGAAGTCGATTGTAATAATTTCGGTTATTTGCAGTTGATCGTAACAATTTCGGTTAGTTGGAGCCAATTGAATAATTTCGCGATAAAAATAATTCGGGTTAATTGCAGTCAATTGTAATAATTTCGGTTAGTTGCAGTCGATTGTAACAAGTTTTATTAGTAGCAGTCAATCAAAATAATTCCGGTTAGTTGCAGTCATTAATAATAATTTCGGTTAGTTGCAGTCGATTGTAATAATTTCGGTTAGTTGCAGTCGATCGTAGCAATCTCGGTTAGTTGCAGTCGATCGTAGCAATCTCGGTTAGTTGCAGTCGATCGTAATAATTTCTGTTAGTTGCAGTCGATTCTAATCATTTCGGTTAGTCGCAGTCAACTTATTAATTCCGTTTAGTCGCAGTCGATTGTAATAATTTCGGTTATTTGCAGTTGATCGTAACAATTTCGGTTAGTTGGAGTCAATTGAATAATTTCGCGATAAAAATAATTCGGGTTAGTTGCAGTCGATCGTAACAATTTCGGTTAGTTGTAGTCAATTGTAATAATTTCTCAATAAAAATAATTTCGGTTAGTTGCGATCGATAAAATTTATTTCGGTTAGTCGCAGTCGACTGTAATAATTTTGGTTAGTTTTTGTCGATAATAATAATTTCTTTTAGTAGCAGTCAAAAAAAAAAATAAACTGTTTAGTTGCAGTCGATTCTAATCATTTCGGTTAGTCGCAGTCAACTTATTGATTCCGTTTAGTCGCAGTCGATTGTAATAATTTCGGTTATTTGCAGTTGATCGTAACAATTTCGGTTAGTTGGAGTCAATTGAATAATTTCGCGATAAAAATAATTCGGGTTAGTTGCAGTCAATTGTAATAATTTCGGTTAGTCGCAGTCAATTTAATAACGGTTGTCGCAGTCAGTTGTAATAATTTCGGATAGTTGCAGTCGATCGTTACAATTTCGATTAGTTGTAGTCGATTGTTATAGTTCTCGATAAAAATAATTTCGGTTAGCTGCAGTCGATTGTAATAATTCGAGATAAAAGAAATTTCGGTTAGTTGCAGTCGATTGTAACAAGTTTTATTAGTAGCAGTCGATTGAAACAATTTTGGTTAGTTGCAGTTAATAAAAATAATTCCGGTTAGTTGCAGTTGATCGTAGCAATTTCGGCTAGTTGCAGTCGATCGTAGCAATCTCGGTTAGTTGCAGTCGATCGTAATAATTTCTGTTAGTTGCAGTCGATTCTAATCATTTCGGTTAGTCGCAGTCAACTTATTAATTCCGTTTAGTCGCAGTCAATTGTAATAATTTCGGTTATTTGCAGTTGATCGTAACAATTTCGGTTAGTTGGAGTCAATTGAATAATTTCGCGATAAAAATAATTCGGGTTAGTTGCAGTCAATTGTAATAATTTCGGATAGTTGCAGTCGATCGTTACAATTTCGATTAGTTGCAGTCGATTGTTATAGTTCTCGATAAAAAAAATTTCGGTTAGCTGCAGTCGATTGTAATAATTCGAGATAAAAGAAATTTGGGTTAGTTGCAGTCGATTGTAACAAGTTTTATTAGTAGCAGTCAATCAAAATAATTCCGGTTAGTTGCAGTCATTAATAATAATTTCGGTTAGTTGCAGTCGATTGTAATAATTTCGGTTAGTTGCAGTCGATCGTAAGAAATTTGGTTAGTTGCAGTCGATCGTAAGAATTTCGGTTAGTTGCAGTCGATTGAATAATTTCCCGATAAAAATAATTTCGGTTAGTTGCAGTCGATTGTAATAATTTTGGTTAGTCGCAGTGAATAAAACAAATTCTAGTTAGTTGCAGTCGATAATAATAATTTCGGCTAGTCGCAGTCGATTGTAATATTTTCGGTTAGTTGCAGTCGATTGAAACAATTTTGGTTAGTCGCAGTCAATAAAAATAATTCCGGTTAGTTGCAGTTGATCGTAGCAATTTCGGTTAGTTGCAGTCGATCGTAGCAATTTCGTTTAGTTGCAGTCGATTGTAATAATTTCGGTTAGTTGCAGTCGATTATAATAATTTCGGTTTGTCGCAGTTAACTTAATAATTCCGTTTAGTCGCAGTCGATTGTAATAATTTCGGTTAGTTGCAGTAGATTGTAATAATTCTCGATAATAATAATTTCGGTTAGTTGCAGTCGATCGTAACAATTTCGTTTAGTCGCAGTCAATAAAAATATTTCATGTTAGTTGCAGTCAATCGTAACAATTCCGGTTAGTTGCAGTCATTAATAATAATTTCGGTTAGTTGCAGTCGATTGTAATAATTTCGGTTAGTTGCAGTCAATCGTAGCAATCTCGGTTAGTTGCAGTCGATCGTAGCAATCTCGGTTAGTTGCAGTCGATCGTAATAATTTCTGTTAGTTGCAGTCGATTCTAATCATTTCGGTTAGTCGCAGTCAACTTATTAATTCCGTTTAGTCGCAGTCAATTGTAATAATTTCGGTTATTTGCAGTTGATCGTAACAATTTCGGTTAGTTGGAGTCAATTGAATAATTTCGCGATAAAAATAATTCGGGTTAGTTGCAGTCAATTGTAATAATTTCGGATAGTTGCAGTCGATCGTTACAATTTCGATTAGTTGCAGTCGATTGTTATAGTTCTCGATAAAAAAAATTTCGGTTAGCTGCAGTCGATTGTAATAATTCGAGATAAAAGAAATTTGGGTTAGTTGCAGTCGATTGTAACAAGTTTTATTAGTAGCAGTCAATCAAAATAATTCCGGTTAGTTGCAGTCATTAATAATAATTTCGGTTAGTTGCAGTCGATTGTAATAATTTCGGTTAGTTGCAGTCGATCGTAAGAAATTTGGTTAGTTGCAGTCGATCGTAAGAATTTCGGTTAGTTGCAGTCGATTGAATAATTTCCCGATAAAAATAATTTCGGTTAGTTGCAGTCGATTGTAATAATTTTGGTTAGTCGCAGTGAATAAAACAAATTCTAGTTAGTTGCAGTCGATAATAATAATTTCGGCTAGTCGCAGTCGATTGTAATATTTTCGGTTAGTTGCAGTCGATTGAAACAATTTTGGTTAGTCGCAGTCAATAAAAATAATTCCGGTTAGTTGCAGTTGATCGTAGCAATTTCGGTTAGTTGCAGTCGATCGTAGCAATTTCGTTTAGTTGCAGTCGATTGTAATAATTTCGGTTAGTTGCAGTCGATTATAATAATTTCGGTTTGTCGCAGTTAACTTAATAATTCCGTTTAGTCGCAGTCGATTGTAATAATTTCGGTTAGTTGCAGTAGATTGTAATAATTCTCGATAATAATAATTTCGGTTAGTTGCAGTCGATCGTAATAATTTCTGTTAGTTGCAGTCGATTCTAATCATTTCGGTTAGTCGCAGTCAACTTATTAATTCCGTTTAGTCGCAGTCGATTGTAATAATTTCGGTTATTTGCAGTTGATCGTAACAATTTCGGTTAGTTGGAGTCAATTGAATAATTTCGCGATAAAAATAATTCGGGTTAGTTGCAGTCGATCGTAACAATTTCGGTTAGTTGTAGTCAATTGTAATAATTTCTCAATAAAAATAATTTCGGTTAGTTGCGATCGATAAAATTTATTTCGGTTAGTCGCAGTCGACTGTAATAATTTTGGTTAGTTTTTGTCGATAATAATAATTTCTTTTAGTAGCAGTCAAAAAAAAAAATAAACTGTTTAGTTGCAGTCGATTCTAATCATTTCGGTTAGTCGCAGTCAACTTATTGATTCCGTTTAGTCGCAGTCGATTGTAATAATTTCGGTTATTTGCAGTTGATCGTAACAATTTCGGTTAGTTGGAGTCAATTGAATAATTTCGCGATAAAAATAATTCGGGTTAGTTGCAGTCAATTGTAATAATTTCGGTTAGTCGCAGTCAATTTAATAACGGTTGTCGCAGTCAGTTGTAATAATTTCGGATAGTTGCAGTCGATCGTTACAATTTCGATTAGTTGTAGTCGATTGTTATAGTTCTCGATAAAAATAATTTCGGTTAGCTGCAGTCGATTGTAATAATTCGAGATAAAAGAAATTTCGGTTAGTTGCAGTCGATTGTAACAAGTTTTATTAGTAGCAGTCGATTGAAACAATTTTGGTTAGTTGCAGTTAATAAAAATAATTCCGGTTAGTTGCAGTTGATCGTAGCAATTTCGGCTAGGTGCAGTCGATCGTAGCAATCTCGGTTAGTTGCAGTCGATCGTAATAATTTCTGTTAGTTGCAGTCGATTCTAATCATTTCGGTTAGTCGCAGTCAACTTATTAATTCCGTTTAGTCGCAGTCAATTGTAATAATTTCGGTTATTTGCAGTTGATCGTAACAATTTCGGTTAGTTGGAGTCAATTGAATAATTTCGCGATAAAAATAATTCGGGTTAGTTGCAGTCAATTGTAATAATTTCGGATAGTTGCAGTCGATCGTTACAATTTCGATTAGTTGCAGTCGATTGTTATAGTTCTCGATAAAAAAAATTTCGGTTAGCTGCAGTCGATTGTAATAATTCGAGATAAAAGAAATTTGGGTTAGTTGCAGTCGATTGTAACAAGTTTTATTAGTAGCAGTCAATCAAAATAATTCCGGTTAGTTGCAGTCATTAATAATAATTTCGGTTAGTTGCAGTCGATTGTAATAATTTCGGTTAGTTGCGGTCGATCGTAAGAAATTTGGTTAGTTGCAGTCGATCGTAAGAATTTTGGTTAGTTGCAGTCGATTGAATAATTTCCCGATAAAAATAATTTCGGTTAGTTGCAGTCGATTGTAATAATTTTGGTTAGTCGCAGTGAATAAAACAAATTCTAGTTAGTTGCAGTCGATAATAATAATTTCGGCTAGTCGCAGTCGATTGTAATAATTTCGGTTAGTTGCAGTCGATTGAAACAATTTTGGTTAGTCGCAGTCAATAAAAATAATTCCGGTTAGTTGCAGTTGATCGTAGCAATTTCGGTTAGTTGCAGTCGATCGTAGCAATTTCGCTTAGTTGCAGTCGATCGTAATAATTTCGGTTAGTTGCAGTCGATTATAATAATTTCGGTTTGTCGCAGTTAACTTAATAATTCCGTTTAGTCGCAGTTGATTGTAATAATTTCGGTTAGTTGCAGTAGATTGTAATAGTTCTCGATAATAATAATTTCGTTTAGTTGCAGTCGATCGTAACAATTTCGTTTAGTCGCAGTCAATAAAAATAATTCATGTTAGTTGCAGTCAATCGTAACAATTTCGGTTAGTTGCAGTCGATTGTAATAATTCGAGTAAAAATAATTTCGGTTAGTCGCAGTCAATTATAACAATTTCGGTTAGTTGTAGTCAATTGTAATAATTTCACAATAAAAATAATTTCAGTTAGTTGCGATCGATAATATTTATTTCGGTTAGTCGCAGTCGACTGTAATAATTTTGGTTAGTTTTAGTCGATAATAATAATTTCTTTTAGTAGCAGTCAAAAAAAAAAACAACTGTTTAGTTGCAGTCGATAATAATAATTTCGGTTAATCGCAGTCGATTGTAATAATTTCAATTAGCTGCAGTCAACTTATTAATTCCGTTTAGTCGCAGTCGATTGTAATAATTTCGGTTATTTGCAGTCAATTGAATAATTTCGCGATGAAAATAATTCGGGTTAGTTGAAGTCGATTGTAATAATTTCGGTTATTTGCAGTTGATCGTAACAATTTCGGTTAGTTGGAGCCAATTGAATAATTTCGCGATAAAAATAATTCGGGTTAATTGCAGTCAATTGTAATAATTTCGGTTAGTTGCAGTCGATTGTAACAAGTTTTATTAGTAGCAGTCAATCAAAATAATTCCGGTTAGTTGCAGTCATTAATAATAATTTCGGTTAGTTGCAGTCGATTGTAATAATTTCGGTTAGTTGCAGTCGATCGTAGCAATCTCGGTTAGTTGCAGTCGATCGTAGCAATCTCGGTTAGTTGCAGTCGATCGTAATAATTTCTGTTAGTTGCAGTCGATTCTAATCATTTCGGTTAGTCGCAGTCAACTTATTAATTCCGTTTAGTCGCAGTCGATTGTAATAATTTCGGTTATTTGCAGTTGATCGTAACAATTTCGGTTAGTTGGAGTCAATTGAATAATTTCGCGATAAAAATAATTCGGGTTAGTTGCAGTCGATCGTAACAATTTCGGTTAGTTGTAGTCAATTGTAATAATTTCTCAATAAAAATAATTTCGGTTAGTTGCGATCGATAAAATTTATTTCGGTTAGTCGCAGTCGACTGTAATAATTTTGGTTAGTTTTTGTCGATAATAATAATTTCTTTTAGTAGCAGTCAAAAAAAAAAATAAACTGTTTAGTTGCAGTCGATTCTAATCATTTCGGTTAGTCGCAGTCAACTTATTGATTCCGTTTAGTCGCAGTCGATTGTAATAATTTCGGTTATTTGCAGTTGATCGTAACAATTTCGGTTAGTTGGAGTCAATTGAATAATTTCGCGATAAAAATAATTCGGGTTAGTTGCAGTCAATTGTAATAATTTCGGTTAGTCGCAGTCAATTTAATAACGGTTGTCGCAGTCAGTTGTAATAATTTCGGATAGTTGCAGTCGATCGTTACAATTTCGATTAGTTGTAGTCGATTGTTATAGTTCTCGATAAAAATAATTTCGGTTAGCTGCAGTCGATTGTAATAATTCGAGATAAAAGAAATTTCGGTTAGTTGCAGTCGATTGTAACAAGTTTTATTAGTAGCAGTCGATTGAAACAATTTTGGTTAGTTGCAGTTAATAAAAATAATTCCGGTTAGTTGCAGTTGATCGTAGCAATTTCGGCTAGTTGCAGTCGATCGTAGCAATCTCGGTTAGTTGCAGTCGATCGTAATAATTTCTGTTAGTTGCAGTCGATTCTAATCATTTCGGTTAGTCGCAGTCAACTTATTAATTCCGTTTAGTCGCAGTCAATTGTAATAATTTCGGTTATTTGCAGTTGATCGTAACAATTTCGGTTAGTTGGAGTCAATTGAATAATTTCGCGATAAAAATAATTCGGGTTAGTTGCAGTCAATTGTAATAATTTCGGATAGTTGCAGTCGATCGTTACAATTTCGATTAGTTGCAGTCGATTGTTATAGTTCTCGATAAAAAAAATTTCGGTTAGCTGCAGTCGATTGTAATAATTCGAGATAAAAGAAATTTGGGTTAGTTGCAGTCGATTGTAACAAGTTTTATTAGTAGCAGTCAATCAAAATAATTCCGGTTAGTTGCAGTCATTAATAATAATTTCGGTTAGTTGCAGTCGATTGTAATAATTTCGGTTAGTTGCAGTCGATCGTAAGAAATTTGGTTAGTTGCAGTCGATCGTAAGAATTTCGGTTAGTTGCAGTCGATTGAATAATTTCCCGATAAAAATAATTTCGGTTAGTTGCAGTCGATTGTAATAATTTTGGTTAGTCGCAGTGAATAAAACAAATTCTAGTTAGTTGCAGTCGATAATAATAATTTCGGCTAGTCGCAGTCGATTGTAATATTTTCGGTTAGTTGCAGTCGATTGAAACAATTTTGGTTAGTCGCAGTCAATAAAAATAATTCCGGTTAGTTGCAGTTGATCGTAGCAATTTCGGTTAGTTGCAGTCGATCGTAGCAATTTCGTTTAGTTGCAGTCGATTGTAATAATTTCGGTTAGTTGCAGTCGATTATAATAATTTCGGTTTGTCGCAGTTAACTTAATAATTCCGTTTAGTCGCAGTCGATTGTAATAATTTCGGTTAGTTGCAGTAGATTGTAATAATTCTCGATAATAATAATTTCGGTTAGTTGCAGTCGATCGTAATAATTTCTGTTAGTTGCAGTCGATTCTAATCATTTCGGTTAGTCGCAGTCAACTTATTAATTCCGTTTAGTCGCAGTCGATTGTAATAATTTCGGTTATTTGCAGTTGATCGTAACAATTTCGGTTAGTTGGAGTCAATTGAATAATTTCGCGATAAAAATAATTCGGGTTAGTTGCAGTCGATCGTAACAATTTCGGTTAGTTGTAGTCAATTGTAATAATTTCTCAATAAAAATAATTTCGGTTAGTTGCGATCGATAAAATTTATTTCGGTTAGTCGCAGTCGACTGTAATAATTTTGGTTAGTTTTTGTCGATAATAATAATTTCTTTTAGTAGCAGTCAAAAAAAAAAATAAACTGTTTAGTTGCAGTCGATTCTAATCATTTCGGTTAGTCGCAGTCAACTTATTGATTCCGTTTAGTCGCAGTCGATTGTAATAATTTCGGTTATTTGCAGTTGATCGTAACAATTTCGGTTAGTTGGAGTCAATTGAATAATTTCGCGATAAAAATAATTCGGGTTAGTTGCAGTCAATTGTAATAATTTCGGTTAGTCGCAGTCAATTTAATAACGGTTGTCGCAGTCAGTTGTAATAATTTCGGATAGTTGCAGTCGATCGTTACAATTTCGATTAGTTGTAGTCGATTGTTATAGTTCTCGATAAAAATAATTTCGGTTAGCTGCAGTCGATTGTAATAATTCGAGATAAAAGAAATTTCGGTTAGTTGCAGTCGATTGTAACAAGTTTTATTAGTAGCAGTCGATTGAAACAATTTTGGTTAGTTGCAGTTAATAAAAATAATTCCGGTTAGTTGCAGTTGATCGTAGCAATTTCGGCTAGTTGCAGTCGATCGTAGCAATCTCGGTTAGTTGCAGTCGATCGTAATAATTTCTGTTAGTTGCAGTCGATTCTAATCATTTCGGTTAGTCGCAGTCAACTTATTAATTCCGTTTAGTCGCAGTCAATTGTAATAATTTCGGTTATTTGCAGTTGATCGTAACAATTTCGGTTAGTTGGAGTCAATTGAATAATTTCGCGATAAAAATAATTCGGGTTAGTTGCAGTCAATTGTAATAATTTCGGATAGTTGCAGTCGATCGTTACAATTTCGATTAGTTGCAGTCGATTGTTATAGTTCTCGATAAAAAAAATTTCGGTTAGCTGCAGTCGATTGTAATAATTCGAGATAAAAGAAATTTGGGTTAGTTGCAGTCGATTGTAACAAGTTTTATTAGTAGCAGTCAATCAAAATAATTCCGGTTAGTTGCAGTCATTAATAATAATTTCGGTTAGTTGCAGTCGATTGTAATAATTTCGGTTAGTTGCGGTCGATCGTAAGAAATTTGGTTAGTTGCAGTCGATCGTAAGAATTTCGGTTAGTTGCAGTCGATTGAATAATTTCCCGATAAAAATAATTTCGGTTAGTTGCAGTCGATTGTAATAATTTTGGTTAGTCGCAGTGAATAAAACAAATTCTAGTTAGTTGCAGTCGATAATAATAATTTCGGCTAGTCGCAGTCGATTGTAATAATTTCGGTTAGTTGCAGTCGATTGAAACAATTTTGGTTAGTCGCAGTCAATAAAAATAATTCCGGTTAGTTGCAGTTGATCGTAGCAATTTCGGTTAGTTGCAGTCGATCGTAGCAATTTCGTTTAGTTGCAGTCGATCGTAATAATTTCGGTTAGTTGCAGTCGATTATAATAATTTCGGTTTGTCGCAGTTAACTTAATAATTCCGTTTAGTCGCAGTTGATTGTAATAATTTCGGTTAGTTGCAGTAGATTGTAATAGTTCTCGATAATAATAATTTCGTTTAGTTGCAGTCGATCGTAACAATTTCGTTTAGTCGCAGTCAATAAAAATAATTCATGTTAGTTGCAGTCAATCGTAACAATTTCGGTTAGTTGCAGTCGATTGTAATAATTCGAGTAAAAATAATTTCGGTTAGTCGCAGTCAATTATAACAATTTCGGTTAGTTGTAGTCAATTGTAATAATTTCACAATAAAAATAATTTCAGTTAGTTGCGATCGATAATATTTATTTCGGTTAGTCGCAGTCGACTGTAATAATTTTGGTTAGTTTTAGTCGATAATAATAATTTCTTTTAGTAGCAGTCAAAAAAAAAAACAACTGTTTAGTTGCAGTCGATAATAATAATTTCGGTTAATCGCAGTCGATTGTAATAATTTCAATTAGCTGCAGTCAACTTATTAATTCCGTTTAGTCGCAGTCGATTGTAATAATTTCGGTTATTTGCAGTCAATTGAATAATTTCGCGATGAAAATAATTCGGGTTAGTTGAAGTCGATTGTAATAATTTCGGTTATTTGCAGTTGATCGTAACAATTTCGGTTAGTTGGAGCCAATTGAATAATTTCGCGATAAAAATAATTCGGGTTAATTGCAGTCAATTGTAATAATTTCGGTTAGTTGCAGTCGATTGTAACAAGTTTTATTAGTAGCAGTCAATCAAAATAATTCCGGTTAGTTGCAGTCATTAATAATAATTTCGGTTAGTTGCAGTCGATTGTAATAATTTCGGTTAGTTGCAGTCGATCGTAGCAATCTCGGTTAGTTGCAGTCGATCGTAGCAATCTCGGTTAGTTGCAGTCGATCGTAATAATTTCTGTTAGTTGCAGTCGATTCTAATCATTTCGGTTAGTCGCAGTCAACTTATTAATTCCGTTTAGTCGCAGTCGATTGTAATAATTTCGGTTATTTGCAGTTGATCGTAACAATTTCGGTTAGTTGGAGTCAATTGAATAATTTCGCGATAAAAATAATTCGGGTTAGTTGCAGTCGATCGTAACAATTTCGGTTAGTTGTAGTCAATTGTAATAATTTCTCAATAAAAATAATTTCGGTTAGTTGCGATCGATAAAATTTATTTCGGTTAGTCGCAGTCGACTGTAATAATTTTGGTTAGTTTTTGTCGATAATAATAATTTCTTTTAGTAGCAGTCAAAAAAAAAAATAAACTGTTTAGTTGCAGTCGATTCTAATCATTTCGGTTAGTCGCAGTCAACTTATTGATTCCGTTTAGTCGCAGTCGATTGTAATAATTTCGGTTATTTGCAGTTGATCGTAACAATTTCGGTTAGTTGGAGTCAATTGAATAATTTCGCGATAAAAATAATTCGGGTTAGTTGCAGTCAATTGTAATAATTTCGGTTAGTCGCAGTCAATTTAATAACGGTTGTCGCAGTCAGTTGTAATAATTTCGGATAGTTGCAGTCGATCGTTACAATTTCGATTAGTTGTAGTCGATTGTTATAGTTCTCGATAAAAATAATTTCGGTTAGCTGCAGTCGATTGTAATAATTCGAGATAAAAGAAATTTCGGTTAGTTGCAGTCGATTGTAACAAGTTTTATTAGTAGCAGTCGATTGAAACAATTTTGGTTAGTTGCAGTTAATAAAAATAATTCCGGTTAGTTGCAGTTGATCGTAGCAATTTCGGCTAGTTGCAGTCGATCGTAGCAATCTCGGTTAGTTGCAGTCGATCGTAATAATTTCTGTTAGTTGCAGTCGATTCTAATCATTTCGGTTAGTCGCAGTCAACTTATTAATTCCGTTTAGTCGCAGTCAATTGTAATAATTTCGGTTATTTGCAGTTGATCGTAACAATTTCGGTTAGTTGGAGTCAATTGAATAATTTCGCGATAAAAATAATTCGGGTTAGTTGCAGTCAATTGTAATAATTTCGGATAGTTGCAGTCGATCGTTACAATTTCGATTAGTTGCAGTCGATTGTTATAGTTCTCGATAAAAAAAATTTCGGTTAGCTGCAGTCGATTGTAATAATTCGAGATAAAAGAAATTTGGGTTAGTTGCAGTCGATTGTAACAAGTTTTATTAGTAGCAGTCAATCAAAATAATTCCGGTTAGTTGCAGTCATTAATAATAATTTCGGTTAGTTGCAGTCGATTGTAATAATTTCGGTTAGTTGCGGTCGATCGTAAGAAATTTGGTTAGTTGCAGTCGATCGTAAGAATTTCGGTTAGTTGCAGTCGATTGAATAATTTCCCGATAAAAATAATTTCGGTTAGTTGCAGTCGATTGTAATAATTTTGGTTAGTCGCAGTGAATAAAACAAATTCTAGTTAGTTGCAGTCGATAATAATAATTTCGGCTAGTCGCAGTCGATTGTAATAATTTCGGTTAGTTGCAGTCGATTGAAACAATTTTGGTTAGTCGCAGTCAATAAAAATAATTCCGGTTAGTTGCAGTTGATCGTAGCAATTTCGGTTAGTTGCAGTCGATCGTAGCAATTTCGTTTAGTTGCAGTCGATCGTAATAATTTCGGTTAGTTGCAGTCGATTATAATAATTTCGGTTTGTCGCAGTTAACTTAATAATTCCGTTTAGTCGCAGTTGATTGTAATAATTTCGGTTAGTTGCAGTAGATTGTAATAGTTCTCGATAATAATAATTTCGTTTAGTTGCAGTCGATCGTAACAATTTCGTTTAGTCGCAGTCAATAAAAATAATTCATGTTAGTTGCAGTCAATCGTAACAATTTCGGTTAGTTGCAGTCGATTGTAATAATTCGAGTAAAAATAATTTCGGTTAGTCGCAGTCAATTATAACAATTTCGGTTAGTTGTAGTCAATTGTAATAATTTCACAATAAAAATAATTTCAGTTAGTTGCGATCGATAATATTTATTTCGGTTAGTCGCAGTCGACTGTAATAATTTTGGTTAGTTTTAGTCGATAATAATAATTTCTTTTAGTAGCAGTCAAAAAAAAAAACAACTGTTTAGTTGCAGTCGATAATAATAATTTCGGTTAATCGCAGTCGATTGTAATAATTTCAATTAGCTGCAGTCAACTTATTAATTCCGTTTAGTCGCAGTCGATTGTAATAATTTCGGTTATTTGCAGTCAATTGAATAATTTCGCGATGAAAATAATTCGGGTTAGTTGAAGTCGATTGTAATAATTTCGGTTATTTGCAGTTGATCGTAACAATTTCGGTTAGTTGGAGCCAATTGAATAATTTCGCGATAAAAATAATTCGGGTTAATTGCAGTCAATTGTAATAATTTCGGTTAGTTGCAGTCGATTGTAACAAGTTTTATTAGTAGCAGTCAATCAAAATAATTCCGGTTAGTTGCAGTCATTAATAATAATTTCGGTTAGTTGCAGTCGATTGTAATAATTTCGGTTAGTTGCAGTCGATCGTAGCAATCTCGGTTAGTTGCAGTCGATCGTAGCAATCTCGGTTAGTTGCAGTCGATCGTAATAATTTCTGTTAGTTGCAGTCGATTCTAATCATTTCGGTTAGTCGCAGTCAACTTATTAATTCCGTTTAGTCGCAGTCGATTGTAATAATTTCGGTTATTTGCAGTTGATCGTAACAATTTCGGTTAGTTGGAGTCAATTGAATAATTTCGCGATAAAAATAATTCGGGTTAGTTGCAGTCGATCGTAACAATTTCGGTTAGTTGTAGTCAATTGTAATAATTTCTCAATAAAAATAATTTCGGTTAGTTGCGATCGATAAAATTTATTTCGGTTAGTCGCAGTCGACTGTAATAATTTTGGTTAGTTTTTGTCGATAATAATAATTTCTTTTAGTAGCAGTCAAAAAAAAAAATAAACTGTTTAGTTGCAGTCGATTCTAATCATTTCGGTTAGTCGCAGTCAACTTATTGATTCCGTTTAGTCGCAGTCGATTGTAATAATTTCGGTTATTTGCAGTTGATCGTAACAATTTCGGTTAGTTGGAGTCAATTGAATAATTTCGCGATAAAAATAATTCGGGTTAGTTGCAGTCAATTGTAATAATTTCGGTTAGTCGCAGTCAATTTAATAACGGTTGTCGCAGTCAGTTGTAATAATTTCGGATAGTTGCAGTCGATCGTTACAATTTCGATTAGTTGTAGTCGATTGTTATAGTTCTCGATAAAAATAATTTCGGTTAGCTGCAGTCGATTGTAATAATTCGAGATAAAAGAAATTTCGGTTAGTTGCAGTCGATTGTAACAAGTTTTATTAGTAGCAGTCGATTGAAACAATTTTGGTTAGTTGCAGTTAATAAAAATAATTCCGGTTAGTTGCAGTTGATCGTAGCAATTTCGGCTAGTTGCAGTCGATCGTAGCAATCTCGGTTAGTTGCAGTCGATCGTAATAATTTCTGTTAGTTGCAGTCGATTCTAATCATTTCGGTTAGTCGCAGTCAACTTATTAATTCCGTTTAGTCGCAGTCAATTGTAATAATTTCGGTTATTTGCAGTTGATCGTAACAATTTCGGTTAGTTGGAGTCAATTGAATAATTTCGCGATAAAAATAATTCGGGTTAGTTGCAGTCAATTGTAATAATTTCGGATAGTTGCAGTCGATCGTTACAATTTCGATTAGTTGCAGTCGATTGTTATAGTTCTCGATAAAAAAAATTTCGGTTAGCTGCAGTCGATTGTAATAATTCGAGATAAAAGAAATTTGGGTTAGTTGCAGTCGATTGTAACAAGTTTTATTAGTAGCAGTCAATCAAAATAATTCCGGTTAGTTGCAGTCATTAATAATAATTTCGGTTAGTTGCAGTCGATTGTAATAATTTCGGTTAGTTGCAGTCGATCGTAAGAAATTTGGTTAGTTGCAGTCGATCGTAAGAATTTCGGTTAGTTGCAGTCGATTGAATAATTTCCCGATAAAAATAATTTCGGTTAGTTGCAGTCGATTGTAATAATTTTGGTTAGTCGCAGTGAATAAAACAAATTCTAGTTAGTTGCAGTCGATAATAATAATTTCGGCTAGTCGCAGTCGATTGTAATATTTTCGGTTAGTTGCAGTCGATTGAAACAATTTTGGTTAGTCGCAGTCAATAAAAATAATTCCGGTTAGTTGCAGTTGATCGTAGCAATTTCGGTTAGTTGCAGTCGATCGTAGCAATTTCGTTTAGTTGCAGTCGATTGTAATAATTTCGGTTAGTTGCAGTCGATTATAATAATTTCGGTTTGTCGCAGTTAACTTAATAATTCCGTTTAGTCGCAGTCGATTGTAATAATTTCGGTTAGTTGCAGTAGATTGTAATAATTCTCGATAATAATAATTTCGGTTAGTTGCAGTCGATCGTAACAATTTCGTTTAGTCGCAGTCAATAAAAATATTTCATGTTAGTTGCAGTCAATCGTAACAATTTCGGTTAGTTGCAGTCGATTGTAATAATTCGTGTAAAAATAATTTCGGTTAGTCGCAGTCAATTATAACAATTTCGTTTAGTTGTAGTCAATTGTAATAATTTCTCAATAAAAATAATTTCGGTTAGTTGCGATCGATAATATTTATTTCGGTTAGTCGCAGTCGACTGTAATAATTTTGGTTAGTTTTAGTCGATAATAATAATTTCTTTTAGTAGCAGTCAAAAAAAACAAAACTGTTTAGTTGCAGTCGATAATAATAATTTCGGTTAATCGCAGTCGATTGTAATAATTTCAATTAGTTGCAGTCAACTTATTAATTCCGTTTAGTCGCAGTCGATTGTAATAATTTCGGTTATTTGCAGTCAATTGAATAATTTCG
The DNA here is from genome assembly GCA_964056705.1 of Troilus luridus. Classification (NCBI taxonomy): domain Eukaryota; kingdom Metazoa; phylum Arthropoda; class Insecta; order Hemiptera; family Pentatomidae; genus Troilus; species Troilus luridus. The sequence continues at coordinate 134,423,023 of OZ057412.1, forward strand.
CGATGAAAATAATTCGGGTTAGTTGCAGTCGATTGTAATAATTTCGGTTATTTGCAGTTGATCGTAACAATTTCGGTTAGTTGGAGTCAATTGAATAATTTCGCGATAAAAATAATTCGGGTTAGTTGCAGTCAATTGTAATAATTTCGGTTAGTTGCAGTTGATTGTAACAAGTTTTATTAGTAGCAGTCAATCAAAATAATTCCGGTTAGTTGCAGTCATTAATAATAATTTCGGTTAGTTGCAGTCGATTGTAATAATTTCGGTTAGTTGCAGTCGATCGTAGCAATCTCGGTTAGTTGCAGTCGATCGTAGCAATCTCGGTTAGTTGCAGTCGATCGTAATAATTTCTGTTAGTTTCAGTCGATTCTAATCATTTCGGTTAGTCGCAGTCAACTTATTGATTCCGTTTAGTCGCAGTCGATTGTAATAATTTCGGTTATTTGCAGTTGATCGTAACAATTTCGGTTAGTTGGAGTCAATTGAATAATTTCGCGATAAAAATAATTCGGGTTAGTTGCAGTCAATTGTAATAATTTCGGTTAGTCGCAGTCAATTTAATAACGGTTGTCGCAGTCAGTTGTAATAATTTCGGATAGTTGCAGTCGATCGTTACAATTTCGATTAGTTGCAGTCGATTGTTATAGTTCTCGATAAAAATAATTTCGGTTAGCTGCAGTCGATTGTAATAATTCGAGATAAAAGAAATTTCGGTTAGTTGCAGTCGATTGTAACAAGTTTTATTAGTAGCAGTCGATTGAAACAATTTTGGTTAGTTGCAGTTAATAAAAATAATTCCGGTTAGTTGCAGTTGATCGTAGCAATTTCGGCTAGTTGCAGTCGATCGTAGCAATCTCGGTTAGTTGCAGTCGATCGTAATAATTTCTGTTAGTTGCAGTCGATTCTAATCATTTCGGTTAGTCGCAGTCAACTTATTAATTCCGTTTAGTCGCAGTCAATTGTAATAATTTCGGTTATTTGCAGTTGATCGTAACAATTTCGGTTAGTTGGAGTCAATTGAATAATTTCGCGATAAAAATAATTCGGGTTAGTTGCAGTCAATTGTAATAATTTCGGATAGTTGCAGTCGATCGTTACAATTTCGATTAGTTGCAGTCGATTGTTATAGTTCTCGATAAAAAAAATTTCGGTTAGCTGCAGTCGATTGTAATAATTCGAGATAAAAGAAATTTGGGTTAGTTGCAGTCGATTGTAACAAGTTTTATTAGTAGCAGTCAATCAAAATAATTCCGGTTAGTTGCAGTCATTAATAATAATTTCGGTTAGTTGCAGTCGATTGTAATAATTTCGGTTAGTTGCAGTCGATCGTAAGAAATTTGGTTAGTTGCAGTCGATCGTAAGAATTTCGGTTAGTTGCAGTCGATTGAATAATTTCCCGATAAAAATAATTTCGGTTAGTTGCAGTCGATTGTAATAATTTTGGTTAGTCGCAGTGAATAAAACAAATTCTAGTTAGTTGCAGTCGATAATAATAATTTCGGCTAGTCGCAGTCGATTGTAATATTTTCGGTTAGTTGCAGTCGATTGAAACAATTTTGGTTAGTCGCAGTCAATAAAAATAATTCCGGTTAGTTGCAGTTGATCGTAGCAATTTCGGTTAGTTGCAGTCGATCGTAGCAATTTCGTTTAGTTGCAGTCGATTGTAATAATTTCGGTTAGTTGCAGTCGATTATAATAATTTCGGTTTGTCGCAGTTAACTTAATAATTCCGTTTAGTCGCAGTCGATTGTAATAATTTCGGTTAGTTGCAGTAGATTGTAATAATTCTCGATAATAATAATTTCGGTTAGTTGCAGTCGATCGTAACAATTTCGTTTAGTCGCAGTCAATAAAAATATTTCATGTTAGTTGCAGTCAATCGTAACAATTTCGGTTAGTTGCAGTCGATTGTAATAATTCGTGTAAAAATAATTTCGGTTAGTCGCAGTCAATTATAACAATTTCGTTTAGTTGTAGTCAATTGTAATAATTTCTCAATAAAAATAATTTCGGTTAGTTGCGATCGATAATATTTATTTCGGTTAGTCGCAGTCGACTGTAATAATTTTGGTTAGTTTTAGTCGATAATAATAATTTCTTTTAGTAGCAGTCAAAAAAAACAAAACTGTTTAGTTGCAGTCGATAATAATAATTTCGGTTAATCGCAGTCGATTGTAATAATTTCAATTAGTTGCAGTCAACTTATTAATTCCGTTTAGTCGCAGTCGATTGTAATAATTTCGGTTATTTGCAGTCAATTGAATAATTTCGCGATGAAAATAATTCGGGTTAGTTGCAGTCGATTGTAATAATTTCGGTTATTTGCAGTTGATCGTAACAATTTCGGTTAGTTGGAGTCAATTGAATAATTTCGCGATAAAAATAATTCGGGTTAGTTGCAGTCAATTGTAATAATTTCGGTTAGTTGCAGTTGATTGTAACAAGTTTTATTAGTAGCAGTCAATCAAAATAATTCCGGTTAGTTGCAGTCATTAATAATAATTTCGGTTAGTTGCAGTCGATTGTAATAATTTCGGTTAGTTGCAGTCGATCGTAGCAATCTCGGTTAGTTGCAGTCGATCGTAGCAATCTCGGTTAGTTGCAGTCGATCGTAATAATTTCTGTTAGTTTCAGTCGATTCTAATCATTTCGGTTAGTCGCAGTCAACTTATTGATTCCGTTTAGTCGCAGTCGATTGTAATAATTTCGGTTATTTGCAGTTGATCGTAACAATTTCGGTTAGTTGGAGTCAATTGAATAATTTCGCGATAAAAATAATTCGGGTTAGTTGCAGTCAATTGTAATAATTTCGGTTAGCCGCAGTCAATTTAATAACGGTTGTCGCAGTCAGTTGTAATAATTTCGGATAGTTGCAGTCGATCGTTACAATTTCGATTAGTTGTAGTCGATTGTTATAGTTCTCGATAAAAATAATTTCGGTTAGCTGCAGTCGATTGTAATAATTCGAGATAAAAGAAATTTCGGTTAGTTGCAGTCGATTGTAACAAGTTTTATTAGTAGCAGTCGATTGAAACAATTTTGGTTAGTTGCAGTCAATAAAAATAATTCCGGTTAGTTGCAGTTGATCGTAGCAATTTCGGCTAGTTGCAGTCGATCATAGCAATCTCGGTTAGTTGCAGTCGATCGTAATAATTTCTGTTAGTTGCAGTCGATTCTAATCATTTCGGTTAGTCGCAGTCAACTTATTAATTCCGTTTAGTCTCAGTCAATTGTAATAATTTCGGTTATTTGCAGTTGATCGTAACAATTTCGGTTAGTTGGAGTCAATTGAATAATTTCGCGATAAAAATAATTCGGGTTAGTTGCAGTCAATTGTAATAATTTCGGATAGTTGCAGTCGATCGTTACAATTTCGATTAGTTGCAGTCGATTGTTATAGTTCTCGATAAAAATAATTTCGGTTAGTTTTAGTCGATAATAATAATTTCTTTTAGTAGCAGTCAAAAAAAAAAAAAACTGTTTAGTTGCAGTCGATAATAATAATTTCGGTTAATCGCAGTCGATTGTAATAATTTCAATTAGTTGCAGTCAACTTATTAATTCCGTTTAGTCGCAGTCGATTGTAATAATTTCGGTTATTTGCAGTCAATTGAATAATTTCGCGATGAAAATAATTCGGGTTAGTTGCAGTCGATTGTAATAATTTCGGTTATTTGCAGTTGATCGTAACAATTTCGGTTAGTTGGAGTCAATTGAATAATTTCGCGATAAAAATAATTCGGGTTAGTTGCAGTCAATTGTAATAATTTCGGTTAGTTGCAGTTGATTGTAACAAGTTTTATTAGTAGCAGTCAATCAAAATAATTCCGGTTAGTTGCAGTCATTAATAATAATTTCGGTTAGTTGCAGTCGATTGTAATAATTTCGGTTAGTTGCAGTCGATCGTAGCAATCTCGGTTAGTTGCAGTCGATCGTAGCAATCTCGGTTAGTTGCAGTCGATCGTAATAATTTCTGTTAGTTTCAGTCGATTCTAATCATTTCGGTTAGTCGCAGTCAACTTATTGATTCCGTTTAGTCGCAGTCGATTGTAATAATTTCGGTTATTTGCAGTTGATCGTAACAATTTCGGTTAGTTGGAGTCAATTGAATAATTTCGCGATAAAAATAATTCGGGTTAGTTGCAGTCAATTGTAATAATTTCGGTTAGCCGCAGTCAATTTAATAACGGTTGTCGCAGTCAGTTGTAATAATTTCGGATAGTTGCAGTCGATCGTTACAATTTCGATTAGTTGTAGTCGATTGTTATAGTTCTCGATAAAAATAATTTCGGTTAGCTGCAGTCGATTGTAATAATTCGAGATAAAAGAAATTTCGGTTAGTTGCAGTCGATTGTAACAAGTTTTATTAGTAGCAGTCGATTGAAACAATTTTGGTTAGTTGCAGTCAATAAAAATAATTCCGGTTAGTTGCAGTTGATCGTAGCAATTTCGGCTAGTTGCAGTCGATCATAGCAATCTCGGTTAGTTGCAGTCGATCGTAATAATTTCTGTTAGTTGCAGTCGATTCTAATCATTTCGGTTAGTCGCAGTCAACTTATTAATTCCGTTTAGTCTCAGTCAATTGTAATAATTTCGGTTATTTGCAGTTGATCGTAACAATTTCGGTTAGTTGGAGTCAATTGAATAATTTCGCGATAAAAATAATTCGGGTTAGTTGCAGTCAATTGTAATAATTTCGGATAGTTGCAGTCGATCGTTACAATTTCGATTAGTTGCAGTCGATTGTTATAGTTCTCGATAAAAATAATTTCGGTTAGTTTTAGTCGATAATAATAATTTCTTTTAGTAGCAGTCAAAAAAAAAAAAAACTGTTTAGTTGCAGTCGATAATAATAATTTCGGTTAATCGCAGTCGATTGTAATAATTTCAATTAGTTGCAGTCAACTTATTAATTCCGTTTAGTCGCAGTCGATTGTAATAATTTCGGTTATTTGCAGTCAATTGAATAATTTCGCGATGAAAATAATTCGGGTTAGTTGCAGTCGATTGTAATAATTTCGGTTATTTGCAGTTGATCGTAACAATTTCGGTTAGTTGGAGTCAATTGAATAATTTCGCGATAAAAATAATTCGGGTTAGTTGCAGTCAATTGTAATAATTTCGGTTAGTTGCAGTTGATTGTAACAAGTTTTATTAGTAGCAGTCAATCAAAATAATTCCGGTTAGTTGCAGTCATTAATAATAATTTCGGTTAGTTGCAGTCGATTGTAATAATTTCGGTTAGTTGCAGTCGATCGTAGCAATCTCGGTTAGTTGCAGTCGATCGTAGCAATCTCGGTTAGTTGCAGTCGATCGTAATAATTTCTGTTAGTTTCAGTCGATTCTAATCATTTCGGTTAGTCGCAGTCAACTTATTGATTCCGTTTAGTCGCAGTCGATTGTAATAATTTCGGTTATTTGCAGTTGATCGTAACAATTTCGGTTAGTTGGAGTCAATTGAATAATTTCGCGATAAAAATAATTCGGGTTAGTTGCAGTCAATTGTAATAATTTCGGTTAGCCGCAGTCAATTTAATAACGGTTGTCGCAGTCAGTTGTAATAATTTCGGATAGTTGCAGTCGATCGTTACAATTTCGATTAGTTGTAGTCGATTGTTATAGTTCTCGATAAAAATAATTTCGGTTAGCTGCAGTCGATTGTAATAATTCGAGATAAAAGAAATTTCGGTTAGTTGCAGTCGATTGTAACAAGTTTTATTAGTAGCAGTCGATTGAAACAATTTTGGTTAGTTGCAGTCAATAAAAATAATTCCGGTTAGTTGCAGTTGATCGTAGCAATTTCGGCTAGTTGCAGTCGATCATAGCAATCTCGGTTAGTTGCAGTCGATCGTAATAATTTCTGTTAGTTGCAGTCGATTCTAATCATTTCGGTTAGTCGCAGTCAACTTATTAATTCCGTTTAGTCTCAGTCAATTGTAATAATTTCGGTTATTTGCAGTTGATCGTAACAATTTCGGTTAGTTGGAGTCAATTGAATAATTTCGCGATAAAAATAATTCGGGTTAGTTGCAGTCAATTGTAATAATTTCGGATAGTTGCAGTCGATCGTTACAATTTCGATTAGTTGCAGTCGATTGTTATAGTTCTCGATAAAAATAATTTCGGTTAGTTTTAGTCGATAATAATAATTTCTTTTAGTAGCAGTCAAAAAAAAAAAAACTGTTTAGTTGCAGTCGATAATAATAATTTCGGTTAATCGCAGTCGATTGTAATAATTTCAATTAGCTGCAGTCAACTTATTAATTCCGTTTAGTCGCAGTCGATTGTAATAATTTCGGTTATTTGCAGTCAATTGAATAATTTTGCGATGAAAATAATTCGGGTTAGTTGCAGTCGATTGTAATAATTTCGGTTATTTGCAGTTGATCGTAACAATTTCGGTTAGTTGGAGCCAATTGAATAATTTCGCGATAAAAATAATTCGGGTTAGTTGCAGTCAATTGTAATAATTTCGGTTAGTTGCAGTCGATTGTAACAAGTTTTATTAGTAGCAGTCAATCAAAATAATTCCGGTTAGTTGCAGTCATTAATAATAATTTCGGTTAGTTGCAGTCGATTGTAATAATTTCGGTTAGTTGCAGTCGATCGTAGCAATCTCGGTTAGTTGCAGTCGATCGTAGCAATCTCGGTTAGTTGCAGTCGATCGTAATAATTTCTGTTAGTTGCAGTCGATTCTAATCATTTCGGTTAGTCGCAGTCAACTTATTAATTCCGTTTAGTCGCAGTCGATTGTAATAATTTCGGTTATTTGCAGTTGATCGTAACAATTTCGGTTAGTTGGAGTCAATTGAATAATTTCGCGATAAAAATAATTCGGGTTAGTTGCAGTCAATTGTAATAATTTCGGTTATTCGCAGTCAATTTAATAACGGTTGTCGCAGTCAGTTGTAATAATTTCGGATAGTTGCAGTCGATCGTGACAATTTCGATTAGTTGCAGTCGATTGTAATAGTTCTCGATAAAAATAATTTCGGTTAGTTGCAGTCGATTGTAACAAGTTTTATTAGTAGCAGTCAATCAAAATAATTCCGGTTAGTTGCAGTCATTAATAATAATTTCGGTTAGTTGCAGTCGATAAAAATAATTCGGGTTAGTTGCAGTCAATTGTAATAATTTCGGTTATTCGCAGTCAATTTAATAACGGTTGTCGCAGTCAGTTGTAATAATTTCGGATAGTTGCAGTCGATCGTAACAATTTCGTTTAGTCGCAGTCAATAAAAATAATTCATGTTAGTTGCAGTCAATCGTAACAATTTCGGTTAGTTGCAGTCGATTGTAATAATTCGTGTAAAAATTATTTCGGTTAGTCGCAGTCAATTATAACAATTTCGGTTAGTTGCAGTCGATCGTAACAATTTCGGTTAGTTGTAGTCAATTGTAATAATTTCTCAATAAAAATAATTTCGGTTAGTTGCGATCGATAAAATTTATTTCGGTTAGTCGCAGTCGACTGTAATAATTTTGGTTAGTTTTTGTCGATAATAATAATTTCTTTTAGAAGCAGTCAAAAAAAAAAATAAACTGTTTAGTTGCAGTCGATAATAATAATTTCGGTTAATCGCAGTCGATTATAATAATTTCAATTAGTTGCAGTCAACTTATTAATTCCGTTTAGTCGCAGTTGATTGTAATAATTTCGGTTATTTGCAGTCAATTGAATAATTTCGCGATAAAAATAATTCGGGATAGTTGCAGTCAATTGTAATAATTTCGGTTAGTCGCAGTCAATTTAATAACGGTTGTAGCAGTCAGTTGTAATAATTTCGGAAAGTTGCAGTCGATCGTTACAATTTCGATTAGTTGTAGTCGATTGTTATAGTTCTCGATAAAAATAATTTCGGTTAGCTGCAGTCGATTGTAATAATTCGAGATAAAAGAAATTTCGGTTAGTTGCAGTCGATTGAAACAAGTTTTATTAGTAGCAGTCGATTGAAACAATTTTGGTTAGTTGCAGTTAATAAAAATAATTCCGGTTAATTGCAGTTGATCGTAGCAATTTCGGCTAGTTGCAGTCGATCGTAGCAATCTCGGTTAGTTGCAGTCGATCGTAATAATTTCTGTTAGTTGCAGTCGATTCTAATCATTTCGGTTAGTCGCAGTAAACTTATTAATTCCGTTTAGTCGCAGTCAATTGTAATAATTTCGGTTATTTGCAGTTGATCGTAACAATTTCGGTTAGTTGGAGTCAATTGAATAATTTCGCGATAAAAATAATTCGGGTTAGTTGCAGTCAATTGTAATAATTTCGGATAGTTGCAGTCGATCGTTACAATTTCGATTAGTTGCAGTCGATTGTTATAGTTCTCGATAAAAATAATTTCGGTTAGCTGCAGTCGATTGTAATAATTCGAGATAAAAGAAATTTGGGTTAGTTGCAGTCGATTGTAACAAGTTTTATTAGTAGCAGTCAATCAAAATAATTCCGGTTAGTTGCAGTCATTAATAATAATTTCGGTTAGTTGCAGTCGATTGTAATAATTTCGGTTAGTTGCAGTCGATCGTAAGAAATTTGGTTAGTTGCAGTCGATCGTAAGAATTTCGGTTAGTTGCAGTCGATTGAATAATTTCCCGATAAAAATAATTTCGGTTAGTTGCAGTCGATTGAAATAATTTTGGTTAGTCGCAGTGAATAAAATAAATTCTAGTTAGTTGCAGTCGATAATAATAATTTCGGCTAGTCGCAGTCGATTGTAATATTTTCGGTTAGTTGCAGTCGATTGAAACAATTTTGGTTAGTCGCAGTCAATAAAAATAATTCCGGTTAGTTGCAGTTGATCGTAGCAATTTCGGTTAGTTGCAGTCGATCGTAGCAATTTCGTTTAGTTGCAGTCGATTGTAATAATTTCGGTTAGTTGCAGTCGATTATAATAATTTCGGTTTGTCGCAGTTAACTTAATAATTCCGTTTAGTCGCAGTCGATTGTAATAATTTCGGTTAGTTGCAGTAGATTGTAATAATTCTCGATAATAATAATTTCGGTTAGTTGCAGTCGATCGTAACAATTTCGTTTAGTCGCAGTCAATAAAAATATTTCATGTTAGTTGCAGTCAATCGTAACAATTTCGGTTAGTTGCAGTCGATTGTAATAATTCGTGTAAAAATAATTTCGGTTAGTCGCAGTCAATTATAACAATTTCGTTTAGTTGTAGTCAATTGTAATAATTTCTCAATAAAAATAATTTCGGTTAGTTGCGATCGATAATATTTATTTCGGTTAGTCGCAGTCGACTGTAATAATTTTGGTTAGTTTTAGTCGATAATAATAATTTCTTTTAGTAGCAGTCAAAAAAAAAAAAACTGTTTAGTTGCAGTCGATAATAATAATTTCGGTTAATCGCAGTCGATTGTAATAATTTCAATTAGTTGCAGTCAACTTATTAATTCCGTTTAGTCGCAGTCGATTGTAATAATTTCGGTTATTTGCAGTCAATTGAATAATTTCGCGATGAAAATAATTCGGGTTAGTTGCAGTCGATTGTAATAATTTCGGTTATTTGCAGTTGATCGTAACAATTTCGGTTAGTTGGAGTCAATAAAATAATTTCGCGATAAAAATAATTCGGGTTAGTTGCACTCAATTGTAATAATTTCGGTTAGTTGCAGTTGATTGTAACAAGTTTTATTAGTAGCAGTCAATCAAAATAATTCCGGTTAGTTGCAGTCATTAATAATAATTTCGGTTAGTTGCAGTCGATTGTAATAATTTCGGTTAGTTGCAGTCGATCGTAGCAATCTCGGTTAGTTGCAGTCGATCGTAGCAATCTCGGTTAGTTGCAGTCGATCGTAATAATTTCTGTTAGTTGCAGTCGATTCTAATCATTTCGGTTAGTCGCAGTCAACTTATTGATTCCGTTTAGTCGCAGTCGATTGTAATAATTTCGGTTATTTGCAGTTGATCGTAACAATTTCGGTTAGTTGGAGTCAATTGAATAATTTCGCGATAAAAATAATTCGGGTTAGTTGCAGTCAATTGTAATAATTTCGGTTAGTCGCAGTCAATTTAATAACGGTTGTCGCAGTCAGTTGTAATAATTTCGGATAGTTGCAGTCGATCGTTACAATTTCGATTAGTTGTAGTCGATTGTTATAGTTCTCGATAAAAATAATTTCGGTTAGCTGCAGTCGATTGTAATAATTCGAGATAAAAGAAATTTCGGTTAGTTGCAGTCGATTGTAACAAGTTTTATTAGTAGCAGTCGATTGAAACAATTTTGGTTAGTTGCAGTCAATAAAAATAATTCCGGTTAGTTGCAGTTGATCGTAGCAATTTCGGCTAGTTGCAGTCGATCATAGCAATCTCGGTTAGGTGCAGTCGATCGTAATAATTTCTGTTAGTTGCAGTCGATTCTAATCATTTCGGTTAGTCGCAGTCAACTTATTAATTCCGTTTAGTCGCAGTCAATTGTAATAATTTCGGTTATTTGCAGTTGATCGTAACAATTTCGGTTAGTTGGAGTCAATTGAATAATTTCGCGATAAAAATAATTCGGGTTAGTTGCAGTCAATTGTAATAATTTCGGATAGTTGCAGTCGATCGTTACAATTTCGATTAGTTGCAGTCGATTGTTATAGTTCTCGATAAAAATAATTTCGGTTACCTGCAGTCGATTGTAATAATTCGAGATAAAAGAAATTTGGGTTAGTTGCAGTCGATTGTAACAAGTTTTATTAGTAGCAGTCAATCAAAATAATTTCGGTTAGTTGCAGTCATTAATAATAATTTCGGTTAGTTGCAGTCGATTGTAATAATTTCGGTTAGTTGCAGTCGATCGTAAGAAATTTGGTTAGTTGCAGTCAATCGTAAGAATTTCGGTTAGTTGCAGTCGATTGAATAATTTCCCGATAAAAATAATTTCGGTTAGTTGCAGTCGATTGTAATAATTTTGGTTAGTCGCAGTGAATAAAACAAATTCTAGTTAGTTGCAGTCGATAATAATAATTTCGGCTAGTCGCAGTCGATTGTAATAATTTCGGTTAGTTGCAGTCGATTGAAACAATTTTGGTTAGTCGCAGTCAATAAAAATAATTCCGGTTAGTTGCAGTTGATCGTAGCAATTTCGGTTAGTTGCAGTCGATCGTAGCAATTTCGTTTAGTTGCAGTCGATTGTAATAATTTAGGTTAGTTACAGTCGATTATAATAATTTCGGTTTGTCGCAGTTAACTTAATAATTCCGTTTAGTCGCAGTCGATTGTAATAATTTCGGTTAGTTGCAGTAGATTGTAATAATTCTCGATAATAATAATTTCGGTTAGTTGCAGTCGATCGTAACAATTTCGTTTAGTCGCAGTCAATAAAAATATTTCATGTTAGTTGCAGTCAATCGTAACAATTTCGGTTAGTTGCAGTCGATTGTAATAATTCGTGTAAAAATAATTTCGGTTAGTCGCAGTCAATTATAACAATTTCGTTTAGTTGTAGTCAATTGTAATAATTTCTCAATAAAAATAAATTCGGTTAGTTGCGATCGATAATATTTATTTCGGTTAGTCGCAGTCGACTGTAATAATTTTGGTTAGTTTTAGTCGATAATAATAATTTCTTTTAGTAGCAGTGAAAAAAAAAAAACTGTTTAGTTGCAGTCGATAATAATAATTTCGGTTAATCGCAGTCGATTGTAATAATTTCAATTAGTTGCAGTCAACTTATTAATTCCGTTTAGTCGCAGTCGATTGTAATAATTTCGGTTATTTGCAGTCAATTGAATAATTTCGCGATGAAAATAATTCGGGTTAGTTGCAGTCGATTGTAATAATTTTGGTTATTTGCAGTTGATCGTAACAATTTCGGTTAGTTGGAGTCAATTGAATAATTTCGCGATAAAAATAATTCGGGTTAGTTGCAGTCAATTGTAATAATTTCGGTTAGTTGCAGTTGATTGTAACAAGTTTTATTAGTAGCAGTCAATCAAAATAATTCCGGTTAGTTGCAGTCATTAATAATAATTTCGGTTAGTTGCAGTCGATTGTAATAATTTCGGTTAGTTGCAGTCGATCGTAGCAATCTCGGTTAGTTGCAGTCGATCGTAGCAATCTCGGTTAGTTGCAGTCGATCGTAATAATTTCTGTTAGTTGCAGTCGATTCTAATCATTTCGGTTAGTCGCAGTCAACTTATTAATTCCGTTTAGCCGCAGTCGATTGTAATAATTTCGGTTATTTGCAGTTGATCGTAACAATTTCGGTTAGTTGGAGTTAATTGAATAATTTCGCGATAAAAATAATTCGGGTTAGTTGCAGTCAATTGTAATAATTTCGGTTAGTCGCAGTCAATTTAATAACGGTTGTCGCAGTTAGTTGTAATAATTTCGGATAGTTGCAGTCGATCGTGACAATTTCGATTAGTTGCAGTCGATTGTAATAGTTCTCGATAAAAATAATTTCGGTTAGCTGCAGTCGATTGTAATAATTCGAGATAAAAGAAATTTCGGTTAGTTGCAGTCGATTGTAACAAGTTTTATTAGTAGCAGTCAATCAAAATAATTCCGGTTAGTTGCAGTCATTAATAATAATTTCGGTTAGTTGCAGTCGATTGTAATAATTTCGGTTAGTTGCAGTCGATCGCAGCAATCTCGGTTAGTTGTAGTCGATCGTAATAATTTCTGTTAGTTGCAGTCGATTCTAATCATTTCGGTTAGTCGCAGTCAACTTATTAATTCCGTTTAGTCGCAGTCGATTGTAATAATTTCGGTTATTTGCAGTCAATTGAATAATTTCGCGATAAAAATAATTCGGGTTAGTTGCAGTCAATTGTAATAATTTCAGTTAGTCGCAGTCAATTTAATAACGGTTGTCGCAGTCAGTTGTAATAATTTCGGATAGTTGCAGTCGATCGTGACAATTTCGATTAGTTGCAGTCGATTGTAATAGTTCTCGATAAAAATAATTTCGGTTAGCTGCAGTCGATTGTAAGAATTCGAGATAAAAGAAATTTCGGTTAGTTGCAGTCGATTGTAACAAGTTTTATTAGTAGCAGTCGATTGAAACAATTTTGGTTAGTTGCAGTCAATAAAAATAATTCCGGTTAGTTGCAGTTATCGTAGCAATTTCGGTTAGTTGCAGTCGATCGTAGCAATCTCGGTTAGTTGCAGTCGATCGTAGTAATTTCTGTTAGTTGCAGTCGATTCTAATCATTTCGGTTAGTCGCAGTCAACTTATTAATTCCGTTTAGTCGCAGTCGATTGTAATAATTTCGGTTATTTGCAGTTGATCGTAACAATTTCGGTTAGTTGGAGTCGATTGAATAATTTCGCGATAAAAATAATTCGGGTTAGTTGCAGTCAATTGTAATAATTCCGGATAGTTGCAGTCGATCGTTACAATTTCGATTAGTTGCAGTCGATTGTAATAGTTCTCGATAAAAATAATTTCGGTTAGCTGCTGCAGTCGATTGTAATAATTTGAGATAAAAGAAATTTCGGTTAGTTGCAGTAGATTGTAACAAGTTTTATTAGTAGCAGTCAATCAAAATAATTCCGGTTAGTTGCAGTCATTAATAATAATTTCGGTTAGTTGCAGTTGATAAAAATAATTCGGGTTAGTTGCAGTCAATTGTAATAATTTCGGTTATTCGCAGTCAATTTAATAACGGTTGTCGCAGTCAGTTGTAATAATTTCGGATAGTTGCAGTCGATCGTGACAATTTCGATTAGTTGCAGTCGATTGTAATAGTTCTCGATAAAAATAATTTCGGTTAACTGCAGTCGAATGTAATAATTCGAGATAAAAGAAATTTCGGTTAGTTGCAGTCGATTGTAACAAGTTTTATTAGTAGCAGTCAATCAAAATAATTCCGGTTAGTTGCAGTCATTAATAATAATTTCGGTTAGTTGCAGGCGATTGTAATAAATTCGCGATAAAAATAATTTCGGCTAGTTGCAGTCGATTGCAACTATTTTGGTTAGTTGCAGTCGATTGCAATAAATTCGCGATAAAAATAATTTGGCCTACCAGCAGTCGATTGTAATAATTTCGGTCAGTCGTAGTCAATTGTAATAATTCCGGTTAGTCGCAGTCAGTTGTAACAATTTCAGTTAGTTGCAGCCGATCATAACAATTTCGTTTAGTTGCAGTCGATCGTAACAATTTCGGTTAGTTGTAGTCAATTGTAATAATTTCTTAATAAAAATAATTTCGGTTAGTTGAAGTCGATGAAAAAAAATTCGGCTAGTTGCGATCGATAATAATTATTTCGGTTCGTCGCAGTCGACTGTAATAATTTTGGTTAGTTTTAGTCGATAATAATAATTTCTTTTAGTAGCAGTAAAAAAAAAAAAAACTGTTTAGTTGCAGTCGATAATAATAATTTCGGTTAATCGATGTCGATTGTAATAATTTCAATTAGTTGCAGTCGATCGTAGCAATCTCGGTTAGTCGCAGTCGATCGTAGATATCTCGGTTAGTTACAGTCGATCGTAATAATTTCTGTTAGTTGCAGTCGATTCTAATCATTTCGGTTAGTCGCAGACAACTTATTAATTCCGTTTAGTCGCAGTCGATTGTAATAATTTCGGTTATTTGCAGTTGATCGTAACAATTTCGGTTAGTTGCAGTCGATTGAATAATTTCGCGATAAAAATAATTCGGGTTAGTTGCAGTCAACTGTAATAATTTCGGTTAGTCGCAGTCAATTTAATAACGGTTGTCGCAGTCAGTTGTAATAATTTCGGATAGTTGTCGTCGATCGTGACAATTTCGATTAGTTGCAGTCGATTGTAATAGTTCTCGATAAAAATAATTTCGGTTAGCTGCAGTCGATTGTAATAATTCGAGATAAAAGAAATTTCGGTTAGTTGCAGTCGATTGTAACAAGTTTTATTAGTAGCAGTCAATCAAAATAATTACGGTTAGTTGCAGTCATTAATAATAATTTCGGTTAGTTGCAGTCGATTGTAATAATTTCGGTTAGTTGCAGTCGATCGTAGCAATCTCGGTTAGTTGCAGTCGATCGTAGCAATCTCGGTTAGTTGTAGTCGATCGTAATAATTTCTGTTAGTTGCAGTCGAATTCTAATCATTTCGGTTAGTCGCAGTCAACTTATTAATTCCGTTTAGTCGCAGTCGATTGTAATAATTTCGGTTATTTGCAGTTGATCGTAACAATTTCGGTTAGTTGGAGTCAATTGAATAATTTCGCGATAAAAATAATTCGGGTTAGTTGCAGTCAATTGTAATAATTTCGGTTAGTCGCAGTCAATTTAATAACGGTTGTCACAGTCAGTTGTAATAATTTCGGATAGTTGCAGTCGATCGTGACAATTTCGATTAGTTGCAGTCGATTGTAATAGTTCTCGATAAAAATAATTTCGGTTAGCTGCAGTCGATTGTAATAATTCGAGATAAAAGAAATTTCGGTTAGTTGCAGTCGATTGTAACAAGTTTTATTAGTAGCAGTCAATCAAAATAATTCCGGTTAGTTGCAGTCATTAATAATAATTTCGGTTAGTTGCAGTCGATTGTAATAATTTCGGTTAGTTGCAGTCGATCGTAGCAATCTCGGTTAGTTGCAGTCGATCGTAGCAATCTCGGTTAGTTGCAGTCGATCGTAATAATTTCTGTTAGTTGCAGTCGATTCTAATCATTTCGGTTAGTCGCAGTCAACTTATTAATTCCGTTTAGTCGCAGTCGATTGTAATAATTTAGGTTATTTGCAGTTGATCGTAACAATTTCGGTTAGTTGGAGTCAATTGAATAATTTCGCGATAAAAATAATTCGGGTTAGTTGCAGTCAATTGTAATAATTTCGGTTATTCGCAGTCAATTTAATAACGGTTGTCGCATTCAGTTGTAATAATTTCGGATAGTTGCAGTCGATCGTGACAATTTCGATTAGTTGCAGTCGATTGTAATAGTTCTCGATAAAAATAATTTCGGTTAGTAGCAGTCGATTGTAATAATTCGAGATAAAAGAAATTTCGGTTAGTTGCAGTCAATTGTAACAAGTTTTATTAGTAGCAGTCAATCAAAATAATTCCGGTTAGTTGCAGTCATTAATAATAATTTCGGTTAGTTGCAGTCGATTGTAATAATTTCGGTTAGTTGCAGTCGATCGTAAGAATTTTGGTTAGTTGCAGTCGATCGTAAGAATTTCGGTTAGTTGCAGGCGATTGTAATAAATTCGCGATAAAAATAATTTCGGCTAGTTGCAGTCGATTGCAACTATTTTGGTTAGTTGCAGTCGATTGCAATAAATTCGCGATAAAAATAATTTGGCCTACCTGCAGTCGATTGTAATAATTTCGGTCAGTCGTAGTCAATTGTAATAATTCCGGTTAGTTGCAGTCACGTGTAACAATTTCGGTTAGTTGCAGCCGATCATAACAATTTCGTTTAGTTGTAGTCAATTGTAATAATTTCGCTATAAAAATAATTTTGGTTAGTTGCACTCGATTGTAACAATTTTTGTTAGTTGCAGTCGATTGCAATAAATTCGTGATAAAATTTTTTTGAGCTAGTTGCAGTCGATTGTAATTATTTCGGTTAGTTGCAGTCGATCGTAAGAATTTTGGTTAGTTGCAGTTGATCGTGACAATTTCGGTGAGTTGCAGTCGATTGAATAATTTCGCGATAAAAATAATTTGGGTTAGTTGCAGTCAATTGTAATAATTTCTGTTATTCGCAGTCAATATAACGGTTGTCGCAGTCAGTTGTAATAATTTCGGATAATTGCAGTCGATCGTGACAATTTCGATTAGTTGCAGTCGATTGTAATAGTTCTCGATAAAAATAATTTCGGTTAGCTGCAGTCGATTGTAATAATTCGAGATAAAAGAAATTTCGGTTAGTTGCAGTCGATTGTAACAAGTTTTATAAGTAGCAGTCAATCAAAATAATTCCGGTTAGTTGCAGTCATTAATAATAATTTCGGTTAGTTGCAGGCGATTGTAATAAATTCGCGATAAAAATAATTTCGGCTAGTTGCAGTCGATTGCAACTATTTTGGTTAGTTGCAGTCGATTGCAATAAATTCGAGATAAAAATAATTTGGCCTACCAGCAGTCGATTGTAATAATTTCGGTCAGTCGTAGTCAATTGTAATAATTCCGGTTAGTCGCAGTCAGTTGTAACAATTTCAGTTAGTTGCAGCCGATCATAACAATTTCGTTTAGTTGCAGTCGTTCGTAAAAATTTCGGTTAGTTGTAGTCAATTGTAATAATTTCTCAATAAAAATAATTTCGGTTAGTTGAAGTCGATGAAAAAAAATTCGGCTAGTTGCGATCGATAATAATTATTTCGGTTCGTCGCAGTCGACTGTAATAATTTTGGTTAGTTTTAGTCGATAGTAATAATTTCTTTTAGTAGCAGTAAAAAAAAAAAAACTGTTTAGTTGCAGTCGATAATAATAATTTCGGTTAATCGATGTCGATTGTAATAATTTCAATTAGTTGCAGTCGATCGTAGCAATCTCGGTTAGTCGCAGTCGATCGTAGCAATCTCGGTTAGTTACAGTCGATCGTAATAATTTCTATTAGTTGCAGTCGATTCTAATCATTTCGGTTAGTCGCAGTCAACTTATTAATTCCGTTTAGTCTCAGTCGGTTGTAATAATTTCGGTTATTTGCAGTTGATCGTAACAATTTCGGTTAGTTGCAGTCGATTGAATAATTTCGCAATAAAAATAATTCGGGTTAGTTGCAGTCAACTGTAATAATTTCGGTTAGTCGCAGTCAATTTAATAACGGTTGTCGCAGTCAGTTGTAATAATTTCGGATAGTTGTCGTCGATCGTGACAATTTCGATTAGTTGCAGTCAATTGTAATAGTTCTCGATAAAAATAATTTCGGTTAGCTGCAGTCGATTGTAATAATTCGAGATAAAAGAAATTTCGGTTAGTTGCAGTCGATTGTAACAAGTTTTATTAGTAGCAGTCAATCAAAATAATTCCGGTTAGTTGCAGTCATTAATAATAATTTCGGTTAGTTGCAGTCGATTGTAATAATTTCGGTTAGTTGCAGTCGATCGTAGCAATCTCGGTTAGTTGCAGTCGATCGTAGCAATCTCGGTTAGTTGCAGTCGATCGTAATAATTTCTGTTAGTTGCAGTCGATTCTAATCATTTCGGTTAGTCGCAGTCAACTTATTAATTCCGTTTAGTCGCAGTCGATTGTAATAATTTAGGTTATTTGCAGTTGATCGTAACAATTTCGGTTAGTTGGAGTCAATTGAATAATTTCGCGATAAAAAAAATTCGGGTTAGTTGCAGTCAATTGTAATAATTTCGGTTATTCGCAGTCAATTTAATAACGGTTGTCGCATTCAGTTGTAATAATTTCGGATAGTTGCAGTCGATCGTGACAATTTCGATTAGTTGCAGTCGATTGTAATAGTTCTCGATAAAAATAATTTCGGTTAGTAGCAGTCGATTGTAATAATTCGAGATAAAAGAAATTTCGGTTAGTTGCAGTCAATTGTAACAAGTTTTATTAGTAGCAGTCAATCAAAATAATTCCGGTTAGTTGCAGTCATTAATAATAATTTCGGTTAGTTGCAGTCGATTGTAATAATTTCGGTTAGTTGCAGTCGATCGTAAGAATTTTGGTTAGTTGCAGTCGATCGTAAGAATTTCGGTTAGTTGCAGGCGATTGTAATAAATTCGCGATAAAAATAATTTCGGCTAGTTGCAGTCGATTGCAACTATTTTGGTTAGTTGCAGTCGATTGCAATAAATTCGCGATAAAAATAATTTGGCCTACCTGCAGTCGATTGTAATAATTTCGGTCAGTCGTAGTCAATTGTAATAATTCCGGTTAGTTGCAGTCACGTGTAACAATTTCGGTTAGTTGCAGCCGATCATAACAATTTCGTTTAGTTGTAGTCAATTGTAATAATTTCGCTATAAAAATAATTTTGGTTAGTTGCACTCGATTGTAACAATTTTTGTTAGTTGCAGTCGATTGCCATAAATTCGCGATAAAATTTTTTTGAGCTAGTTGCAGTCGATTGTAATTATTTCGGTTAGTTGCAGTCGATCGTAAGAATTTTGGTTAGTTGCAGTTGATCGTAACAATTTCGGTGAGTTGCAGTCGATTGAATAATTTCGCGATAAAAATAATTCGGGTTAGTTGCAGTCAATTGTAATAATTTCTGTTATTCGCAGTCAATATAACGGTTGTCGCAGTCAGTTGTAATAATTTCGGATAATTGCAGTCAATCGTGACAATTTCGATTAGTTGCAGTCGATTGTAATAGTTCTCGATAAAAATAATTTCGGTTAGCTGCAGTCGATTGTAATAATTCGAGATAAAAGAAATTTCGGTTAGTTGCAGTCGATTGTAACAAGTTTTATAAGTAGCAGTCAATCAAAATAATTCCGGTTAGTTGCAGTCATTAATAATAATTTCGGTTAGTTGCAGGCGATTGTAATAAATTCGCGATAAAAATAATTTCGGCTAGTTGCAGTCGATTGCAACTATTTTGGTTAGTTGCAGTCGATTGCAATAAATTCGCGATAAAAATAATTTGGCCTACCAGCAGTCGATTGTAATAATTTCGGTCAGTCGTAGTCAATTGTAATAATTCCGGTTAGTCGCAGTCAGTTGTAACAATTTCAGTTAGTTGCAGCCGATCATAACAATTTCGTTTAGTTGCAGTCGTTCGTAAAAATTTCGGTTAGTTGTAGTCAATTGTAATAATTTCTCAATAAAAATAATTTCGGTTAGTTGAAGTCGATGAAAAAAAATTCGGCTAGTTGCGATCGATAATAATTATTTCGGTTCGTCGCAGTCGACTGTAATAATTTTGGTTAGTTTTAGTCGATAGTAATAATTTCATTTAGTAGCAGTAAAAAAAAAAAAAACTGTTTAGTTGCAGTCGATAGTAATAATTTCGGTTAATCGATGTCGATTGTAATAATTTCAATTAGTTGCAGTCGATCGTAGCAATCTCGGTTAGTCGCAGTCGATCGTAGCAATCTCGGTTAGTTACAGTCGATCGTAATAATTTCTATTAGTTGCAGTCGATTCTAATCATTTCGGTTAGTCGCAGTCAACTTATTAATTCCGTTTAGTCGCAGTCGATTGTAATAATTTCGGTTATTTGCAGTTGATCGTAACAATTTCGGTTAGTTGGAGTCAATTGAATAATTTCGCGATAAAAATAATTCGGGTTAGTTGCAGTCAATTGTAATAATTTCGGTTAGTCGCAGTCAATTTAATAACGGTTGTCACAGTCAGTTGTAATAATTTCGGATAGTTGCAGTCGATCGTGACAATTTCGATTAGTTGCAGTCGATTGTAATAGTTCTCGATAAAAATAATTTCGGTTTGCTGCAGTCGATTGTAATAATTCGAGATAAAAGAAATTTCGGTTAGTTGCAGTCTATTGTAACAAGTTTTATTAGTAGCAGTCAATCAAAATAATTCCGGTTAGTTGCAGTCATTAATAATAATTTCGGTTAGTTGCAGTCGATTGTAATAATTTCGGTTAGTTGCAGTCGATCGTAGCAATCTCGGTTAGTTGCAGTCGATCGTAGCAATCTCGGTTAGTTGCAGTCGATCGTAATAATTTCTGTTAGTTGCAGTCGAATTCTAATCATTTCGGTTAGTCGCAGTCAACTTATTAATTCCGTTTAGTCGCAGTCGATTGTAATAATTTCGGTTATTTGCAGTTGATCGTAACAATTTCGGTTAGTTGGAGTCAATTGAATAATTTCTGGATAAAAATAATTCGGGTTAGTTGCAGTCAATTGTAATAATTTCGGTTATTCGCAGTCAATTTAATAACGGTTGTCGCAGTCAGTTGTAATAATTTCGGATAGTTGCAGTCGATCGTGACAATTTCGATTAGTTGCAGTCGATTGTAATAGTTCTCGATAAAAATAATTTCGGTTAGTAGCAGTCGATTGTAATAATTCGAGATAAAAGAAATTTCGGTTAGTTGCAGTCAATTGTAACAAGTTTTATTAGTAGCAGTCAATCAAAATAATTCCGGTTAGTTGCAGTCATTAATAATAATTTCGGTTAGTTGCAGTCGATTGTAATAATTTCGGTTAGTTGCAGTCGATCGTAAGAATTTTGGTTAGTTGCAGTCGATCGTAAGAATTTCGGTTAGTTGCAGGCGATTGTAATAAATTCGCGATAAAAATAATTTCGGCTAGTTGCAGTCGATTGCAACTATTTTGGTTAGTTGCAGTCGATTGCAATAAATTCGCGATAAAAATAATTTGGCCTACCTGCAGTCGATTGTAATAATTTCGGTCAGTCGTAGTCAATTGTAATAATTCCGGTTAGTTGCAGTCACGTGTAACAATTTCGGTTAGTTGCAGCCGATCATAACAATTTCGTTTAGTTGTAGTCAATTGTAATAATTTCGGTTATTTGCAGTTGATCGTAATAATTTTCAATAATAATAATTTCGGTTAGTTGCAGGCAATTGTAATAATTTCGCGATAAAAAAAAATTTGGCCTACCTGCAGTCGATTGTAATAATTTCGGTCAGTCGTAGTTAATTGTAATAATTCCGGTTAGTCGCAGTCACGTGTAACAATTTCGGTTAGTTGCAGCCGATCATAACAATTTCGTTTAGTTGTAGTCAATTGTAATAATTTCGCAATAAAAATAATTCGGGTTAGTTGCAGTCAATTGTAATAATTTCGGATAGTTGCAGTCGATCGTTACAATTTCGATTAGTTGCAGTCGATTGTAATTGTTCTCGATAAAAATAATTTCGGTTAGCTGCAGTCGATTGTAATAATTCGAGATAAAAGAAATTTCGGTTAGTTGCAGTCGATTGTAACAAGTTTTATTAGTAGCAGTCAATCAAAATAATTCCGGTTAGTTGCAGTCATTAATAATAATTTCGGTTAGTTGCAGTCGATTGTAATAATTTCGGTTAGTTGCAGTCGATCGTAAGAATTTTGGTTAGTTGCAGTCGATCGTAAGAATTTCGGTTAGTTGCAGGCGATTGTAATAAATTCGCGATAAAAATAATTTCGGCTAGTTGCAGTCGATTGCAACTATTTTGGTTAGTTGCAGTCGATTTCAATAAATTCGCGATAAAAATAATTTGGCCTACTAGCAGTCGATTGTAATAATTTCGGTTAGTCGTAGTCAATTGTAATAATTCCAGTTAGTCGCAGTCACGTGTAACAATTTCAGTTAGTTGCACCCGATCATAACAATTTCGTTTAGTTGTAGTCAATTGTAATAATTTCGCAATAAAAATAATTTTGGTTAGTTGCAGTCGATTGGAAAAATTTTTGTTAGTTTCAGACGATTGCAATAAATTCGCGATAAAATTTTTTTGGGCTAGTTGCAGTCGATTGTAATTATTTCGGTTAG
This sequence comes from Troilus luridus, assembly GCA_964056705.1. NCBI lineage: Eukaryota > Metazoa > Arthropoda > Insecta > Hemiptera > Pentatomidae > Troilus > Troilus luridus. The sequence continues at coordinate 134,445,316 of OZ057412.1, forward strand.
TTGCAGTCGATCGTAAGAATTTTAGTTAGTTGCAGTCCATCGTAGCAATCTTGGTTAGTTGCAGTCGATCGTAGCAATCTCGGTTAGTTGCAGTCGATCGTAATAATTTCTGTTAGTTGCAGTCGATTCTAATCATTTCGGTTAGTCGCAGTCAACTTATTAATTCCGTTTAGTCGCAGTCGATTGTAATAATTTCGGTTATTTGCAGTTGATCGTAATAATTTTCAATAATAATAATTTCGGTTAGTTGCAGGCAATTGTAATAATTTCGCGATAAAAAAAAATTTGGCCTACCTGCAGTCGATTGTAATAATTTCGGTCAGTCGTAGTCAATTGTAATAATTCCGGTTAGTCGCAGTCACGTGTAACAATTTCGGTTAGTTGCAGCCGATCATAACAATTTCGTTTAGTTGTAGTCAATTGTAATAATTTCGCAATAAAAATAATTCGGGTTAGTTGCAGTCAATTGTAATAATTTCGGATAGTTGCAGTCGATCGTTACAATTTCGATTAGTTGCAGTCGATTGTAATAGTTCTCGATAAAAATAATTTCGGTTAGCTGCAGTCGATTGTAATAATTCGAGATAAAAGAAATTTCGGTTAGTTGCAGTCGATTGTAACAAGTTTTATTAGTAGCAGTCAATCAAAATAATTCCGGTTAGTTGCAGTCATTAATAATAATTTCGGTTAGTTGCAGTCGATTGTAATAATTTCGGTTAGTTGCAGTCGATCGTAAGAATTTTGGTTAGTTGCAGTCGATCGTAAGAATTTCGGTTAGTTGCAGGCGATTGTAATAAATTCGCGATAAAAATAATTTCGGCTAGTTGCAGTCGATTGCAACTATTTTGGTTAGTTGCAGTCGATTTCAATAAATTCGCGATAAAAATAATTTGGCCTACTAGCAGTCGATTGTAATAATTTCGGTTAGTCGTAGTCAATTGTAATAATTCCAGTTAGTCGCAGTCACGTGTAACAATTTCAGTTAGTTGCACCCGATCATAACAATTTCGTTCAGTTGTAGTCAATTGTAATAATTTCGCAATAAAAATAATTTTGGTTAGTTGCAGTCGATTGGAAAAATTTTTGTTAGTTTCAGACAATTGCAATAAATTCGCGATAAAAATTTTTTGGGCTAGTTGCAGTCGATTGTAATTATTTCGGTTAGTTGCAGTCGATCGTAAGAATTTTAGTTAGTTGCAGTCCATCGTAGCAATCTTGGTTAGTTGCAGTCGATCGTAGCAATCTCGGTTAGTTGCAGTCGATCGTAATAATTTCTGTTAGTTGCAGTCGATCGTAAGAATTTTGGTTAGTTGCAGTCGATCGTAAGAATTTCGGTTAGTTGCAGGCGATTGTAATAAATTCGCGATAAAAATAATTTCGGCTAGTTGCAGTCGATTGCAACTATTTTGGTTAGTTGCAGTCGATTTCAATAAATTCGCGATAAAAATAATTTGGCCTACTAGCAGTCGATTGTAATAATTTCGGTTAGTCGTAGTCAATTGTAATAATTCCAGTTAGTCGCAGTCACGTGTAACAATTTCAGTTAGTTGCAGCCGATCATAACAATTTCGTTTAGTTGTAGTCAATTGTAATAATTTCGCAATAAAAATAATTTTGGTTAGTTGCAGTCGATTGGAAAAATTTTTGTTAGTTTCAGACGATTGCAATAAATACGCGATAAAATTTTTTTGGGCTAGTTGCAGTCGATTGTAATTATTTCGGTTAGTTGCAGTCGATCGTAAGAATTTTAGTTAGTTGCAGTCCATCGTAGCAATCTTGGTTAGTTGCAGTCGATCGTAGCAATCTCGGTTAGTTGCAGTCGATCGTAATAATTTCTGTTAGTTGCAGTCGATTCTAATCATTTCGGTTAGTCGCAGTCAACTTATTAATTCCGTTTAGTCGCAGTCGATTGTAATAATTTCGGTTATTTGCAGTTGATCGTAATAATTTTCAATAATAATAATTTCGGTTAGTTGCAGGCGATTGTAATAATTTCGCGTTAAAAAAAAATTTGGCCTACCTGCAGTCGATTGTAATAATTTCGGTCAGTCGTAGTCAATTGTAATAATTCCGGTTAGTCGCAGTCACGTGTAACAATTTCGGTTAGTTGCAGCCGATCATAACAATTTCGTTTAGTTGTAGTCAATTGTAATAATTTCGCAATAAAAAAAAATTCGGTTAGTTGCAGTCAATTGTAATAATTCCGGTTAGTCGCAGTCACGTGTAACAATTTCGGTTAGTTGCAGTCGATCGTGGCAATTTTAATTAGTTGCAGTCGATTGAATAATTTCCCGATAAAAATAATTTCGGGTAGTTGCAGTCGATTATAATAATTTCGGTTTGTCGCAGTCAACTTAATAATTCCGTTTAGTCTCAGTCGATTGTAATAATTTCGGTTAGTTGCAGTAGATTGTAATAATTTTCAATAATAATAATTTCTGTTAGTTGCAGGCGATTGTAAGAATTTTGGTTAGTTTCAGTCGATCGTAAGAATTTCGGGTAGTTGCAGGCGATTGTAATAAATTCGCGATAAAAATAATTTCGGCTAGTTGCAGTCGATTGCAACTATTTTGGTTAGTTGCAGTCGATTGCAATAAATTCGCGATATAAATAATTTGGCCTACCTGCAGTCGATTGTAATAATTTCGGTCATTCGAAGTCAATTGTAATAATTCCGGTTAGTCGCAGTCACGTGTAACAATTTCGGTTAGTTGCAGCCGATCATAACAATTTCGTTTAGTTGTAGTCAATAGTAATAATTTCGCAATAAAAATAATTTTGGTTAGTTGCAGTCTATTGCAATAAATTCGCGATAAATTTTTTTTGGGCTAGTTGCAGTCGATTGTAATTATTTCGGTTAGTCGCAGTCAATAAAAATAATTCATGTTATTCCCAGCTAATAAAAATAATTCCTCTTAGTTGCAGTCGATAACAATAATTTCTGTTAGTCACAATTGATCGTGCCATCTTCAATTAGTTGCAGTCGATTGAATAATTTCCCGATAAAAATAATTTCGGTTAGTAGCAGTCTATAAAACAAATTCTAGTTAGTTGCAGTCGATAATAATAATTTCGGATAGTCGCAGTCGATAAAAATAATTCCGGTTAGTTGCAGTTGATCGTAGCAATTTCGGTTAGTTGCAGTCGATCGTAGCAAATTCGTTTAGTTGCAGTCGATTGTAATAATTTCGGATAGCTGCAGTCGATTGCATAATTTCCCGATAAAAATAATTTCGGTTAGTTGCAGTCGATTGTAATAATTTTGGTTAGTCGCAGTGAATAAAACAAATTCTAGTTAGTTGCAGTCGATAATAATAATTTCGGATAGTCGCAGTCGATTGTAACAATTTCAGTTAGTTGCAGCCGATCATAACAATTTCGTTTAGTTGTAGTCAATTGTAATAATTTCGCAATAAAAATAATTTTGGTTAGTTGCAGTCGATTGGAAAATTTTTTGTTAGTTTCAGACGATTGCAATAAATTCGCGATAAAATTTTTTTGGGCTAGTTGCAGTCGATTGTAATTATTTCGGTTAGTTGCAGTCGATCGTAAGAATTTTAGTTAGTTGCAGTCCATCGTAGCAATCTTGGTTAGTTGCAGTCGATCGTAGCAATCTCGGTTAGTTGCAGTCGATCGTAATAATTTCTGTTAGTTGCAGTCGATTATAATCATTTCGGTTAGTCACAGTCAACTTATTAATTCCGTTTAGTCGCAGTCGATTGTGATAATTTCGGTTATTTGCAGTTGATCGTAATAATTTTCAATAATAATAATTTCGGTTAGTTGCAGGCGATTGTAATAATTTCGCGATAAAAAAAAATTTGGCCTACCTGCAGTCGATTGTAATAATTTCGGTCAGTCGTAGTCAATTGTAATAATTCCGGTTAGTCGCAGTCACGTGTAACAATTTCGGTTAGTTGCAGCCGATCATAACAATTTCGTTTAGTTGTAGTCAATTGTAATAATTTCGCAATAAAAAAAAATTCGGTTAGTTGCAGTCAATTGTAATAATTCCGGATAGTCGCAGTCACGTGTAACAATTTCGGTTAGTTGCAGTCGATCGTGGCAATTTTAATTAGTTGCAGTCGATTGAATAATTTCCCGATAAAAATAATTTCGGGTAGTTGCAGTCGATTATAATAATTTCGGTTTGTCGCAGTCAACTTAATAATTCCGTTTAGTCTCAGTCGATTGTAATAATTTCGGTTAGTTGCAGTAGATTGTAATAATTTTCAATAATAATAATTTCTGTTAGTTGCAGGCGATTGTAAGAATTTTGGTTAGTTTCAGTCGATCGTAAGAATTTCGGGTAGTTGCAGGCGATTGTAATAAATTCGCAATAAAAATAATTTCGGCTAGTTGCAGTCGATTGCAACTATTTTGGTTAGTTGCAGTCGATTGCAATAAATTCGCGATATAAATAATTTGGCCTACCTGCAGTCGATTGTAATAATTTTGGTCATTCGAAGTCAATTGTAATAATTCCGGTTAGTCGCAGTCACGTGTAACAATTTCGGTTAGTTGCAGCCGATCATAACAATTTCGTTTAGTTGTAGTCAATTGTAATAATTTCGCAATAAAAATAATTTTGGTTAGTTGCAGTCGATTGCAATAAATTCGCGATAAATTTTTTTTGGGCTAGTTGCAGTCGATTGTAATTATTTCGGTTAGTCGCAGTCAATAAAAATAATTCATGTTATTCCCAGCTAATAAAAATAATTCCTCTTAGTTGCAGTCGATAACAATGATTTCTGTTAGTCACAATCGATCGTGCCATCTTCAATTAGTTGCAGTCGATTGAATAATTTCCCGATAAAAATAATTTCGGTTAGTAGCAGTCGATTGTAATAATTTTGGTTAGTCGCAGTCAATAAAACAAATTCTAGTTAGTTGCAGTCGATAAAAAAAATTCCGGTTAGTTGCAGTTGATCGTAGCAATTTCGGTTAGTTGCAGTCGATCGTAGCAAATTCGTTTAGTTGCAGTCGATTGTAATAATTTCGGATAGCTGCAGTCGATTGCATAATTTCCCGATAAAAATAATTTCGGTTAGTTGCAGTCAATTGTAATAATTTTGGTTAGTCGCAGTGAATAGAACAAATTCTAGTTAGTTGCAGTCGATAATAATAATTTCGGATAGTCGCAGTCGATTGTAATAATTTCGGTTAGTTGCAGTCGATTGAAACAATTTTGGTTAGTCGCAGTCAATAAAAATAATTCCGGTTTGTCGCAGTAGATTGTAATAATTCTCTATAATAATAATTTCGGTTAGTTGCAGTCGATCGTAACAATTTCGTTTAGTCGCAGTCAATAAAAATAAATCATGTTAGTTGCAGTCAATCGTAACAATTTCGGTTAGTTGCAGTCGATTGTAATAATTCGTGTAAAAATAATTTCGGTTAGTCGCAGTCAATTATAACAATTTCGGTTAGTTGCAGTCGATCGTAACAATTTCAGTTAAATGTAGTCAATTGTAATAATTTCTCAATAAAAATAATTTCGGTTAGTTGAAGTCGATGAAAAAAAATTCGGCTAGTTGCGATCGATAATATTTATTTCGGTTAGTCGCAGTCGACTGTAATAATTTTGGTTAGTTTTAGTCGATAATAATAATAATTTCTTTTAGTAGCAGTCAAAAAAAAAAAAAAACTTTTTAGTTGCAGTCGATAATAATAATTTCGGTTAATCGCAGTCGATTGTAATAATTTCAATTAGTTGCAGTCAACTTATTAATTCCGTTTAGTCGCAGTCGATTGTAATAATTTCGGTTATTTGCAGTCAATTGAATAATTTCGCGATAAAAATAATTCGGGTTAGTTGCAGTCAATTGTAATAATTTCGGTTAGTCGCAGTCAATTTAATAACTGTTGTCGCAGTCAGTTGTAATAATTTCGGATAGTTGCAGTCGATCGTGACAATTTCATTAATTGCAGTCGATTGTAATAGTTCTCGATAAAAATAATTTCGGTTAGCTGCAGTCGATTGTAATAATTCGAGATAAAAGAAATTTCGGTTAGTTGCAGTCGATTGTAACAAGTTTTATTAGTAGCAGTCAATCAAAATAATTTCGGTTAGTTGCAGTCATTAATAATAATTTCGGTTAGTTGCAGTCGATTGTAATAATTTCGGTTAGTTGCAGTCGATCGTAACAATTTCGTTTAGTCGCAGTCAATAAAAATAAATCATGTTAGTTGCAGTCAATCTTAACAATTTCGGTTAGTTGCAGTCGATTGTAATAATTCGTGTAAAAATAATTTCGGTTAGTCGCAGTCAATTATAACAATTTCGGTTAGTTGCAGTCGATCGTAACAATTTCAGTTAGTTGTAGTCAATTGTAATAATTTCTCAATAAAAATAATTTCGGTTAGTTGCAGTCGATTGCAATAAATTCGCGATAAATTTTTTTTGGGCTAGTTGCAGTCGACTGTAATTATTTCGGTTAGTCGCAGTCAATAAAAATAATTCATGTTATTCCCAGCTAATAAAAATAATTCCTCTTAGTTGCAGTCGATAACAATAATTTCTGTTAGTCACAATCGATCGTGCCATCTTCAATTAGTTGCAGTCGATTGAATAATTTCCCGATAAAAAAAATTTCGGTTAGTAGCAGTCGATTGTAATAATTTTGGTTAGTCGCAGTCAATAAAACAAATTCTAGTTAGTTGCAGTCGATAATAATAATTTCGGATAGTCGCAGTCGATAAAAATAATTCCGGTTAGTTGCAGTTGATCGTAGCAATTTCGGTTAGTTGCAGTCGATCGTAGCAAATTCGTTTAGTTGCAGTCGATTGTAATAATTTCGGATAGCTGCAGTCGATTGCATAATTTCCCGATAAAAATAATTTCGGTTAGTTGCAGTCGATTGTAATAATTTTGGTTAGTCGCAGTGAATAAAACAAATTCTAGTTAGTTGCAGTCGATAATAATAATTTCGGATAGTCGCAGTCGATTGTAATAATTTCGGTTAGTTGCAGTCGATCGTAACAATTTCGTTTAGTCGCAGTCAATAAAAATAAATCATGTTAGTTGCAGTCAATCGTAACAATTTCGGTTAGTTGCAGTCGATTGTAATAATTCGTGTAAAAATAATTTCGGTTAGTTGCAGTCAATTATAACAATTTCGGTTAGTTGCAGTCGATCGTAACAATTTCAGTTAGTTGTAGTCAATTGTAATAATTTCTCAATAAAAATAATTTCGGTTAGTTGAAGTCGATGAAAAAAAATTCGGCTAGTTGCGATCGATAATATTTATTTCGGTTAGTCGCAGTCGACTGTAATAATTTTGGTTAGTTTTAGTCGATAATAATAATTTCTTTTAGTAGCAGTCAAAAAAAAAAAAACTGTTTAGTTGCAGTCGATAATAATAATTTCGGTTAATCGCAGTCGATTGTAATAATTTCAATTAGTTGCAGTCAACTTATTAATTCCGTTTAGTCGCAGTCGATTGTAATAATTTCGGTTATTTGCAGTCAATTGAATAATTTCGCGATAAAAATAATTCGGGTTAGTTGCAGTCAATTGTAATAATTTCGGTTAGTCGCAGTCAATTTAATAACTGTTGTCGCAGTCAGTTGTAATAATTTCGGATAGTTGCAGTCGATCGTGACAATTTCGATTAATTGCAGTCGATTGTAATAGTTCTCGATAAAAATAATTTCGGTTAGCTGCAGTCGATTGTAATAATTCGAGATAAAAGAAATTTCGGTTAGTTGCAGTCGATTGTAACAAGTTTTATTAGTAGCAGTCAATCAAAATAATTTCGGTTAGTTGCAGTCATTAATAATAATTTCGGTTAGTTGCAGTCGATTGTAATAATTTCGGTTAGTTGCATTCGATCGTAACAATTTCGTTTAGTCGCAGTCAATAAAAATAAATCATGTTAGTTGCAGTCAATCTTAACAATTTCAGTTAGTTGCAGTCGATTGTAATAATTCGTGTAAAAATAATTTCGGTTAGTCGCAGTCAATTATAACAATTTCGGTTAGTTGCAGTCGATCGTAACAATTTCAGTTAGTTGTAGTCAATTGTAATAATTTCTCAATAAAAATAATTTCGGTTAGTTGAAGTCGATGAAAAAAAATTCGGCTAGTTGCGATCGATAATATTTATTTCGGTTAGTCGCAGTCGACTGTAATAATTTTGGTTAGTTTTAGTCGATAATAATAATTTCTTTTAGTAGCAGTCAAAAAAAAAAAAACTGTTTAGTTGCAGTCGATAATAATAATTTCGGTTAATCGCAGTCGATTGTAATAATTTCAATTAGTTGCAGTCAACTTATTAATTCCGTTTAGTCGCAGTCGATTGTAATAATTTCGGTTATTTGCAGTCAATTGAATAATTTCGCGATAAAAATAATTCGGGTTAGTTGCAGTCAATCGTAATAACTTTGGTTAGTCACAGTCAATTTAATAACGGTTGTCGCAGTCAGTTGTAATAATTTCGGATAGTTGTCGTCGATCGTGTCAATTTCGATTAGTTGCAGTCGATTGTAATAGTTCTCGATAAAAATAATTTCGGTTAGCTGCAGTCGATTGTAATAATTCGAGATAAAAGAAATTTCGGTTAGTTGCAGTCGATTGTAACAAGTTTTATTAGTAGCAGTCAATCAAAATAATTCCGGTTAGTTGCAGTCATTAATAATAATTTCGGTTAGTTGCAGTCGATTGTAATAATTTCGGTTAGTTGCAGTCGATCGTAGCAATCTCGGTTAGTTGCAGTCGATCGTAGCAATCTCGGTTAGTTGCAGTCGATCGTAATAATTTCTGTTAGTTGCAGTCGATTCTAATCATTTCGGTTAGTCGCAGTCAACTTATTAATTCCGTTTAGTCGCAGTCGATTGTAATAATTTCGGTTATTTGCAGTTGATCGTAACAATTTCGTTTAGTCGCAGTCAATAAAAATAAATCATGTTAGTTGCAGTCAATCGTAACAATTTCGGTTAGTTGCAGTCGATTGTAATAATTTTGGTTAGTCGCAGTGAATAAAACAAATTCTAGTTAGTTGCAGTCGATAATAATAATTTCGGATAGTCGCAGTCGATTGTAATAATTTCGGTTAGTTGCAGTCGATTGAAACAATTTTGGTTAGTCGCAGTCAATAAAAATAATTCCGGTTTGTCGCAGTAGATTGTAATAATTCTCGATAATAATAATTTCGGTTAGTTGCAGTCGATCGTAACAATTTCGTTTAGTCGCAGTCAATAAAAATAAATCATGTTAGTTGCAGTCAATCGTAACAATTTCGGTTAGTTGCAGTCGATTGTAATAATTCGTGTAAAAATAATTTCGGTTAGTCGCAGTCAATTATAACAATTTCGGTTAGTTGCAGTCGATCGTAACAATTTCAGTTAGTTGTAGTCAATTGTAATAATTTCTCAATAAAAATAATTTCGGTTAGTTGAAGTCGATGAAAAAAAATTCGGCTAGTTGCGATCGATAATATTTATTTCGGTTAGTCGCAGTCGACTGTAATAATTTTGGTTAGTTTTAGTCGATAATAATAATTTCTTTTAGTAGCAGTCAAAAAAAAACAAAACTGTTTAGTTGCAGTCGATAATAATAATTTCGGTTAATCGCAGTCGATTGTAATAATTTCAATTAGTTGCAGTCAACTTATTAATTCCGTTTAGTCGCAGTCGATTGTAATAATTTCGGTTATTTGCAGTCAATTGAATAATTTCGCGATAAAAATAATTCGGGTTAGTTGCAGTCAATTGTAATAATTTCGGTTAGTCGCAGTCAATTTAATAACTGTTGTCGCAGTCAGTTGTAATAATTTCGGATAGTTGCAGTCGATCGTGACAATTTCGATTAGTTGCAGTCGATTGTAATAAATTCGCGATAAAAATAATTTCGGCTAGTTGTAGTCGATTGCAACTATTTTGGTTAGTTGCAGTCGATTGCAATAAATTCGCGATAAAAATAATTTGGCCTACCAGCAGTCGATTGTAATAATTTCGGTCAGTCGTAGTCAATTGTAATAATTCCGGTTGGTCGCAGTCACGTGTAACAATTTCAGTTAGTTGCAGCCAATCATAACAATTTCGTTTAGTTGCAGTCGATCGTAACAATTTCGGTTAGTTGTAGTCAATTGTAATAATTTCTCAATAAAAATAATTTCGGTTAGTTGAAGTCGATGAAAAAAAATTCGGCTAGTTGCGATCGATAATATTTATTTCGGTTCGTCGCAGTCGACAGTAATAATTTTGGTTAGTTTTAGTCGATAATAATAATTTCTTTTAGTAGCAGTAAAAAAAAAAAAACTGTTTAGTTGCAGTCGATAATAATAATTTCGGTTAATCGATATCGATTGTAATAATTTCAATTAGTTGCAGTCGATCGTAGCAGTCCCGGTTAGTCGCAGTCGATCGTAGCAATCTCGGTTAGTTGCAGTCGATCGTAATAATTTCTGTTAGTTGCAGTCGATTCTAATCATTTCGGTTAGTCGCAGTCAACTTATTAATTCCGTTTAGTCGCAGTCGATTGTAATAATTTCGGTTATTTGCAGTTGATCGTAACAATTTCGGTTAGTTGCAGTCGATTGAATAATTTCGCGATAAAAATAATTCGGGTTAGTTGCAGTCAACTGTAATAATTTCGGTTAGTCGCAGTCAATTTAATAACGGTTAATAACAATTTCGGTTAGTTGCAGTCGATTGAATAATTTCGCAATAAAAATAATTCGGGTTAGTTGCAGTCAACTGTAATAATTTCGGATAGTTGTCGTCGATCGTGACAATTTCGATTAGTTGCAGTCGATTGTAATAGTTCTCGATAAAAATAATTTCGGTTAGCTGCAGTCGATTGTAATAATTCAAGATAAAAGAAATTTCGGTTAGTTGCAGTCGATTGTAACAAGTTTTATTAGTAGCAGTCAATCAAAATAATTCCGGTTAGTTGCAGTCATTAATAATAATTTCGGTTAGTTGCAGTCGATTGTAATAATTTCGGTTAGTTGCAGTCGATCGTAGCAATCTCGGATAGTTGCAGTCGATCGTAGCAATCTCGGTTAGTTGCAGTCGATCGTGACATTTTCGATTAGTTGCAGTCGATTGTAATAATTCGAGCTAAAAGAAATTTCGGTTAGTTGCAGTCGATTGTAACAAGTTTTATTAGTAGCAGTCAATCAAAATAATTCCGGTTAGTTGCAGTCATTAATAATAATTTCGGTTAGTTGCAGTTGATTGTAATAATTTCGGTTAGTTGCAGTCGATCGTAGCAATCTCGGTTAGTTGCAGTCGATCGTAATAATTTCTGTTAGTTGCAGTCGATTCTAATCATTTCGGTTAGTCGCAGTCAACTTATTAATTCCGTTTAGTCGCAGTCGATTGTAATAATTTCGGTTATTTGCAGTTGATCGTAACAATTTCGGTTAGTTGGAGTCAATTGAATAATTTCGCGATAAAAATAATTCGGGTTAGTTGCAGTCAATTGTAATAATTTCGGTTATTCGCAGTCAATTTAATAACGGTTGTCGCAATCAGTTGTAATAATTTCGGATAGTTGCAGTCGATCGTGACAATTTCGATTAGTTGCAGTCGATTGTAATAGTTCTCGATAAAAATAATTTCGGTTAGCTGCAGTCGATTGTAATAATTCGAGATAAAAGAAATTTCGGTTAGTTGCAGTCGATTGTAACAAGTTTTATTAGTAGCACTCAATCAAAATAATTCCGGTTAGTTGCAGTCATTAACAATAATTTCGGTTAGTTGCAGTCGATTGTAATAATTTCGGTTAGTTGCAGTCGATCGTAAGAATTTTGGTTAGTTGCAGTCGATCGTAAGAATTTCGGTTAGTTGCAGGCGATTGTAATAAATTCGCGATAAAAATAAATTCGGCTAGTTGCAGTCGATTGCAAATATTTCGGTTAGCTGCAGTCGATTGTAATAATTCGAGATAAAAGAAATTTCGGTTAGTTGCAGTCGATTGTAACAAGTTTTATTAGTAGCACTCAATCAAAATAATTCCGGTTAGTTGCAGTCATTAACAATAATTTCGGTTAGTTGCAGTCGATTGTAATAATTTCGGTTAGTTGCAGTCGATCGTAAGAATTTTGGTTAGTTGCAGTCGATCGTAAGAATTTCGGTTAGTTGCAGGCGATTGTAATAAATTCGCGATAAAAATAATTTCGGCTAGTTGCAGTCGATTGCAAATATTTTGGTTAGTTGCAGTCGATTGCAATAAATTCGCGATAAAAATAATTTGGCCTACCTGCAGTCGATTGTAATAATTTCGGTCAGTCGTAGTCAATTGTAATAATTCCGGTTAGTCGCAGTCACGTGTAACAATTTCGGTTAGTTGCAGCCGATCATTACAATTTCGTTTAGTTGTAGTCAATTGTAATAATTTCGCAATAAAAATAATTTTGGTTAGTTGCAGTCGATTAGAACAATTTTTGTTAGTTGCAGTCGATTGCAATAAATTCGCGATAAAATTTTTTTGGGCTAGTTGCAGTCGATTGTAATTATTTCGGTTAGTTGCAGTCGATCGTAAGATTTTTGGTTAGTTGCAGTCGATCGTAGCAATCTTGGTTAGTTGCAGTCGATCGTAGCAATCTCGGTTAGTTGCAGTCGATCTTAATAATTTCTGTTAGTTGGAGTCAATTGAATAATTTCGCGATAAAAATAATTCGGGTTAGTTGCAGTCAATTGTAATAATTTCGGATAGTTGCAGTCGATCGTGACAATTTCGATTAGTTGTAGTCGATTGTAATAGTTCTCGATAAAAATAATTTCGGTTAGCTGCAGTCGATTGTAATAATTCGAGATAAAAGAAATTTCGGTTAGTTGCAGTCGATTGTAACAAGTTTTACTAGTAGCAGTCAATCAAAATAATTCCGGTTAGTTGCAGTCATTAATAATAATTTCGGTTAGTTGCAGTCGATTGTAATAATTTCGGTTAGTTGCAGTCGATCGTAAGAATTTTGGTTAGTTGCAGTCGATCGTAAGAATTTCGGTTAGTTGCAGGCGATTGTAATAAATTCGCGATAAAAATAATTTCGGCTAGTTGCAGTCGATTGCAACTATTTTGGTTAGTTGCAGTCGATTGCAATAAATTCGCGATAAAAATAATTTGGCCTACCTGCAGTCGATTGTAATAATTCCGGTTAGTCGCAGTCACGTGTAACAATTTCGGTTAGTTGCAGCCGATCATAACAATTTAGTTTAGTTGTAGTCAATTGTAATAATTTCGCAATAAAAATAATTTTGGTTAGTTGCAGTCGATTGGAAAAATTTTTGTTAGTTGCAGTCGATTGCAATAAATTCGCGATAAAATTTTTTTGGGCTAGTTGCAGTCGATTGTAATTATTTCGGTTAGTTGCAGTCGATCGTAAGAATTTTGGTTAGTTGCAGTCGATCGTAGCAATCTTGGTTAGTTGCAGTCGATCGTAGCAATCTCTGTTAGTTGCCGTCGATCGTAATAATTTCTGTTAGTTGCAGTCGATTCTAATCATTTCGGTTAGTCGCAGTCAACTTATTAATTCCGTTTAGTCGCAGTCGATTGTAATAATTTCGGTTATTTGCAGTTGATCGTAACAATTTCGGTTAGTTGGAGTCAATTGAATAATTTCGCGATAAAAATAATTCGGGTTAGTTGCAGTCAATTGTAATAATTTCGGTTAGTCGCAGTCAATTTAATAACGGTTGTCGCAGTCAGTTGTAATAATTTCGGATAGTTGCAGTCGATCGTTACAATTTCGATTAGTTGCAGTCGATTGTAATAGTTCTCGATAAAAATAATTTCGGTTAGCTGCAGTCGATTGTAATAATTCGAGATAAAAGAAATTTCGGTTAGTTGCAGTCGATTGTAACAAGTTTTATTAGTAGCACTCAATCAAAATAATTCCGGTTAGTTGCAGTCATTAACAATAATTTCGGTTAGTTGCAGTCGATCGTGACAATTTCGATTAGTTGCAGTCGATTGTAATAGTTCTCGATAAAAATAATTTCGGTTAGCTGCAGTCGATTGTAATAATTCGAGATAAAAGAAATTTCGGTTAGTTGCAGTCGATTGTAACAAGTTTTATTAGTAGCAGTCAATCAAAATAATTCCGGTTAGTTGCAGTCATTAATAATAATTTCGGTTATTTGCAGTCGATTGTAATAATTTCGGTTAGTTGCAGTCGATCGTAAGAATTTTGCTAGTTGCAGTCGATCGTAAGAATTTCGGTTAGTTGTAGGCGATTGTAATAAATTCGCGATAAAAATAATTTCGGCTAGTTGCAGTCGATTGCAACTATTTTGGTTAGTTGCAGTCGATTGCAATAAATTCGCGATAAAAATAATTTGGCCTACCTGCAGTCGATTGTAATAATTTCGGTCAGTCGTAGTCAATTGTAATAATTCCGGTTAGTCGCAGTCACGTGTAACAATTTCGGTTAGTTGCAGCCGATCATAACAATTTCGTTTAGTTGTAGTCAATTGTAATAATTTCGCAATAAAAATAATTTTGGTTAGTTGCAGTCGATTGGAACAATTTTTGTTAGTTGCAGTCGATTGCAATAAATTCGCGATAAAATTTTTTTGGGCTAGTTGCAGTCGATTGTAATTATTTCGGTTAGTTGCAGTCGATCGTAAGAATTTTGGTTAGTTGCAGTCGATCGTAGCAATCTTGGTTAGTTGCAGTCGATCGTAGCAATCTCTGTTAGTTGCAGTCGATCGTAATAATTTCTGTTAGTTGCAGTCGATTCTAATCATTTCGGTTAGTCGCAGTCAACTTATTAATTCCGTTTAGTCGCAGTCGATTGTAATAATTTCGGTTATTTGCAGTTGATCGTAACAATTTCGGTTAGTTGGAGTCAATTGAATAATTTCGCGATAAAAATAATTCGGGTTAGTTGCAGTCAATTGTAATAATTTCGGTTAGTCGCAGTCAATTTAATAACAGTTGTCGCAGTCAGTTGTAATAATTTCGGATAGTTGCAGTCGATCGTTACAATTTCGATTAGTTGCAGTCGATTGTAATAGTTCTCGATAAAAATAATTTCGGTTAGCTGCAGTCGATTGTAATAATTCGAGATAAAAGAAATTTCGGTTAGTTGCAGTCGATTGTAACAAGTTTTATTAGTAGCAGTCAATCAAAATAATTCCGGTTAGTTGCAGTCATTAATAATAATTTCGGTTAGTTGCAGTCGATTGTAATAATTTCGGTTAGTTGCAGTCGATCGTAAGAATTTTGGTTAGTTGCAGTCGATCGTAAGAATTTTGGTTAGTTGCAGGCGATTGTAATAAATTCGCGATAAAAATAATTTCGGCTAGTTGCAGTCGATTGCAACTATTTTGGTTAGTTGCAGTCGATTGCAATAAATTCGCGATAAAAATAATTTGGCCTACCTGCAGTCGATTGTAATAATTCCGGTTAGTCGCAGTCACGTGTAACAATTTCGGTTAGTTGCAGCCGATCATAACAATTTAGTTTAGTTGTAGTCAATTGTAATAATTTCGCAATAAAAATAATTTTGGTTAGTTGCAGTCGATTGGAAAAATTTTTGTTAGTTGCAGTCGATTGCAATAAATTCGCGATAAAATTTTTTTGGGCTAGTTGCAGTCGATTGTAATTATTTCGGTTAGTTGCAGTCGATCGTAAGAATTTTGGTTAGTTGCAGTCGATCGTAGCAATCTTGGTTAGTTGCAGTCGATCGTAGCAATCTCTGTTAGTTGCCGTCGATCGTAATAATTTCTGTTAGTTGCAGTCGATTCTAATCATTTCGGTTAGTCGCAGTCAACTTATTAATTCCGTTTAGTCGCAGTCGATTGTAATAATTTCGGTTATTTGCAGTTGATCGTAACAATTTCGGTTAGTTGGAGTCAATTGAATAATTTCGCGATAAAAATAATTCGGGTTAGTCGCAGTCAATTTAATAACGGTTGTCGTAGTCAGTTGTAATAATTTCGGATAGTTGCAGTCGATCGTTACAATTTCGATTAGTTGCAGTCGATTGTAATAGTTCTCGATAAAAATAATTTCGGTTAGCTGCAGTCGATTGTAATAATTCGAGATAAAAGAAATTTCGGTTAGTTGCAGTCGATTGTAACAAGTTTTATTAGTAGCACTCAATCAAAATAATTCCGGTTAGTTGCAGTCATTAACAATAATTTCGGTTAGTTGCAGTCGATCGTGACAATTTCGATTAGTTGCAGTCGATTGTAATAGTTCTCGATAAAAATAATTTCGGTTAGTTGCAGTCGATTGTAACAAGTTTTATTAGTAGCAGTCAATCAAAATAATTCCGGTTAGTTGCAGTCATTAATAATAATTTCGGTTAGTTGCAGTCGATTGTAATAATTTCGGTTAGTTGCAGTCGATCGTAAGAATTTTGGTTAGTTGCAGTCGATCGTAAGAATTTCAGTTAGTTGTAGGCGATTGTAATAAATTCGCAATAAAAATAATTTCGGCTAGTTGCAGTCGATTGCAACTATTTTGGTTAGTTGCAGTCGATTGCAATAAATTCGCGATAAAAATAATTTGGCCTACCTGCAGTCGATTGTAATAATTTCGGTCAGTCGTAGTCAATTGTAATAATTCCGGTTAGTCGCAGTCACGTGTAACAATTTCGGTTAGTTGCAGCCGATCATAACAATTTCGTTTAGTTGTAGTCAATTGTAATAATTTCGCAATAAAAATAATTTTGGTTAGTTGCAGTCGATTGGAACAATTTTTGTTAGTTGCAGTCGATTGCAATAAATTCGCGATAAAATTTTTTTGGGCTAGTTGCAGTCGATTGTAATTATTTCGGTTAGTTGCAGTCGATCGTAAGAATTTTGGTTAGTTGCAGTCGATCGTAGCAATCTTGGTTAGTTGCAGTCGATCGTAGCAATCTCTGTTAGTTGCAGTCGATCGTAATAATTTCTGTTAGTTGCAGTCGATTCTAATCATTTCGGTTAGTCGCAGTCAACTTATTAATTCCGTTTAGTCGCAGTCGATTGTAATAATTTCGGTTATTTGCAGTTGATCGTAACAATTTCGGTTAGTTGGAGTCAATTGAATAATTTCGCGATAAAAATAATTCGGGTTAGTTGCAGTCAATTGTAATAATTTCGGTTAGTCGCAGTCAATTTAATAACAGTTGTCGCAGTCAGTTGTAATAATTTCGGATAGTTGCAGTCGATCGTTACAATTTCGATTAGTTGCAGTCGATTGTAATAGTTCTCGATAAAAATAATTTCGGTTAGCTGCAGTCGATTGTAATAATTCGAGATAAAAGAAATTTCGGTTAGTTGCAGTCGATTGTAACAAGTTTTATTAGTAGCAGTCAATCAAAATAATTCCGGTTAGTTGCAGTCATTAATAATAATTTCGGTTAGTTGCAGTCGATTGTAATAATTTCGGTTAGTTGCAGTCGATCGTAAGAATTTTGGTTAGTTGCAGTCGATCGTAAGAATTTCGGTTAGTTGCAGGCGATTGTAATAAATTCGCGATAAAAATAATTTCGGCTAGTTGCAGTCGATTGCAACTATTTTGGTTAGTTGCAGTCGATTGCAATAAATTCGCGATAAAAATAATTTGGCCTACCAGCAGTCGATTGTAATAATTTCGGTCAGTCGTAGTCAATTGTAATAATTCCGGTTAGTCGCAGTCACGTGTAACAATTTCAGTTAGTTGCAGCCAATCATAACAATTTCGTTTAGTTGCAGTCGATCGTAACAATTTCGGTTAGTTGTAGTCAATTGTAATAATTTCTCAATAAAAATAATTTCGGTTAGTTGAAGTCGATGAAAAAAAATTCGGCTAGTTGCGATCGATAATATTTATTTCGGTTCGTCGCAGTCTACTGTAATAATTTTGGTTAGTTTTAGTCGATAATAATAATTTCTTTTAGTAGCAGTAAAAAAAAAAAAACTGTTTAGTTGCAGTCAATAATAATAATATCGGTTAATCGATATCGATTGTAATAATTTCAATTAGTTGCAGTCGATCGTAGCAATCTCGGTTAGTCGCAGTCGATCGTAGCAATCTCGGTTAGTTGCAGTCGATCGTAATAATTTCTGTTAGTTGCAGTCGATTCTAATCATTTCGGTTAGTCGCAGTCAACTTATTAATTCCGTTTAGTCGCAGTCGATTGTAATAATTTCGGTTATTTGCAGTTGATCGTAACAATTTCGGTTAGTTGCAGTCGATTGTAACAAGTTTTATTAGTAGCACTCAATCAAAATAATTCCGGTTAGTTGCAGTCATTAACAATAATTTCGGTTAGTTGCAGTCGATCGTGACAATTTCGATTAGTTGCAGTCGATTGTAATAGTTCTCGATAAAAATAATTTCGGTTAGCTGCAGTCGATTGTAATAATTCGAGATAAAAGAAATTTCGGTTAGTTGCAGTCGATTGTAACAAGTTTTATTAGTAGCAGTCAATCAAAATAATTCCGGTTAGTTGCAGTCATTAATAATAATTTCGGTTAGTTGCAGTCGATTGTAATAATTTCGGTTAGTTGCAGTCGATCGTAAGAATTTTGGTTAGTTGCAGTCGATCGTAAGAATTTCGGTTAGTTGTAGGCGATTGTAATAAATTCGCGATAAAAATAATTTCGGCTAGTTGCAGTCGATTGCAACTATTTTGGTTAGTTGCAGTCGATTGCAATAAATTCGCGATAAAAATAATTTGGCCTACCTGCAGTCGATTGTAATAATTTCGGTCAGTCGTAGTCAATTGTAATAATTCCGGTTAGTCGCAGTCACGTGTAACAATTTCGGTTAGTTGCAGCCGATCATAACAATTTCGTTTAGTTGTAGTCAATTGTAATAATTTCGCAATAAAAATAATTTTGGTTAGTTGCAGTCGATTGGAACAATTTTTGTTAGTTGCAGTCGATTGCAATAAATTCGCGATAAAATTTTTTTGGGCTAGTTGCAGTCGATTGTAATTATTTCGGTTAGTTGCAGTCGATCGTAAGAATTTTGGTTAGTTGCAGTCGATCGTAGCAATCTTGGTTAGTTGCAGTCGATCGTAGCAATCTCTGTTAGTTGCAGTCGATCGTAATAATTTCTGTTAGTTGCAGTCGATTCTAATCATTTCGGTTAGTCGCAGTCAACTTATTAATTCCGTTTAGTCGCAGTCGATTGTAATAATTTCGGTTATTTGCAGTTGATCGTAACAATTTCGGTTAGTTGGAGTCAATTGAATAATTTCGCGATAAAAATAATTCGGGTTAGTTGCAGTCAATTGTAATAATTTCGGTTAGTCGCAGTCAATTTAATAACAGTTGTCGCAGTCAGTTGTAATAATTTCGGATAGTTGCAGTCGATCGTTACAATTTCGATTAGTTGCAGTCGATTGTAATAGTTCTCGATAAAAATAATTTCGGTTAGCTGCAGTCGATTGTAATAATTCGAGATAAAAGAAATTTCGGTTAGTTGCAGTCGATTGTAACAAGTTTTATTAGTAGCAGTCAATCAAAATAATTCCGGTTAGTTGCAGTCATTAATAATAATTTCGGTTAGTTGCAGTCGATTGTAATAATTTCGGTTAGTTGCAGTCGATCGTAAGAATTTTGGTTAGTTGCAGTCGATCGTAAGAATTTCGGTTAGTTGCAGGCGATTGTAATAAATTCGCGATAAAAATAATTTCGGCTAGTTGCAGTCGATTGCAACTATTTTGGTTAGTTGCAGTCGATTGCAATAAATTCGCGATAAAAATAATTTGGCCTACCTGCAGTCGATTGTAATAATTCCGGTTAGTCGCAGTCACGTGTAACAATTTCGGTTAGTTGCAGCCGATCATAACAATTTCGTTTAGTTGTAGTCAATTGTAATAATTTCGCAATAAAAATAATTTTGGTTAGTTGCAGTCGATTGGAACAATTTTTGTTAGTTGCAGTCGATTGCAATAAATTCGCGATAAAATTTTTTTGGGCTAGTTGCAGTCGATTGTAATTATTTCGGTTAGTTGCAGTCGATCGTAAGAATTTTGGTTAGTTGCAGTCGATCGTAGCAATCTTGGTTAGTTGCAGTCGATCGTAGCAATCTCTGTTAGTTGCAGTCGATCGTAATAATTTCTGTTAGTTGCAGTCGATTCTAATCATTTCGGTTAGTCGCAGTCAACTTATTAATTCCGTTTAGTCGCAGTCGATTGTAATAATTTCGGTTATTTGCAGTTGATCGTAACAATTTCGGTTAGTTGGAGTCAATTGAATAATTTCGGTTAGTTGCAGTCGATAAAAATAATTCGGGTTAGTTGCAGTCAATTGTAATAATTTCGGTTATTCGCAGTCAATTTAATAACGGTTGTCGCAGTCAGTTGTAATAATTTCGGATAGTTGCAGTCGATCGTAACAATTTCGTTTAGTCGCAGTCAATAAAAATAATTCATGTTAGTTGCAGTCAATCGTAACAATTTCGGTTAGTTGCAGTCGATTGTAATAATTCTTGTAAAAATTATTTCGGTTAGTCGCAGTCAATTATAACAATTTCGGTTAGTTGCAGTCGATCGTAACAATTTCGGTTAGTTGTAGTCAATTGTAATAATTTCTCAATAAAAATAATTTCGGTTAGTTGCGATCGATAATATTTATTTCGGTTAGTCGCAGTCGACTGTAATAATTTTGGTTAGTTTTTGTCGATAATAATAATTTCTTTTAGTAGCAGTCAAAAAAAAAAATAAACTGTTTAGTTGCAGTCGATAATAATAATTTCGGTTAATCGCAGTCGATTGTAATAATTTCAATTAGTTGCAGTCAACTTATTAATTCCGTTTAGTCGCAGTCGATTGTAATAATTTCGGTTATTTGCAGTCTATTGAATAATTTCGCGATAAAAATAATTCGGGATAGTTGCAGTCAATTGTAATAATTTCGGTTAGTCGCAGTCAATTTAATAACGGTTGTCGCAGTCAGTTGTAATAATTTCGGATAGTTGCAGTCATTAATAATAATTTCGGTTAGTTGCAGTCGATTGTAATAATTTCGGTTAGTTGCAGTCGATCGTAAGAATGTTGGTTAGTTGCAGTCGATCGTAAGAATTTCGGTTAGTTGCAGGCGATTGTAATAAATTCGCGATAAAAATAATTTCGGCTAGTTGCAGTCGATTGCAACTATTTTGGTTAGTTGCAGTCGATTGCAATAAATTCGTGATAAAAATAATTTGGCCTACCAGCAGTCGATTGTAATAATTTCGGTCAGTCGTAGTCAATTGTAATAATTCCGGTTAGTCGCAGTCACGTGTAACAATTTCGGTTAGTTGCAGCCGATCATAACAATTTCGTTTAGTTGTAGTCAATTGTAATAATTTCGCAATAAAAATAATTTTAGTTAGTTGTAATCGATTGTAACAATTTTTGTTAGTTGCAGTCGATTGCAATAAATTCGCGATAAAATTTTTTTGATCTAGTTGCAGTCGATTGTAAATATTTCGGTTAGTTGAAGTCAATCGTAAGAATTTTGGTTAGTTGCAGTCGATCGTAGCAATCTCAGTTAGTTGCAGTCGATCGTAGCAATCTCGGTTAGTTGCAGTCGATCGAAATAATTTCTGTTAGTTGCAGTCGATCCTAATCATTTCGGTTAGTCGCAGTCAACTTATTAATTCCGTTTAGTCGCAGTCGATTGTAATAATTTCGGTTATTTGCAGTTGATCGTAACAATTTCGGTTAGTTGGAGTCAATTGAATAATTTCGCGATAAAAATAATTCGGGTTAGTTGCAGTCAATTGTAATAATTTCGGTTAGTCGCAGTCAATTTAATAACGGTTGTCGCAGTCAGTTGTAATAATTTCGGATAGTTGCAGTCGATCGTTACAATTTCGATTAGTTGTAGTCGATTGTAATAGTTCTCGATAAAAATAATTTCGGTTAGCTGCAGTCGATTGTAATAATTCGAGATAAAAGAAATTTCGGTTAGTTGCAGTCGATTGTAACAAGTTTTATTAGTAGCAGTCAATCAAAATAATTTCGGTTAGTTGCAGTCATTAATAATAATTTCGGTTAGTTGCAGTCGATTGTAATAATTTCGGTTAGTTGCAGTCGATCGTAAGAATTTTGGTTAGTTGCAGTCGATCGTAAGAATTTCGGTTAGTTGCAGTCGATTGTAATAATTTCGGTTAGTTGCGGTCGATCGTAAGAATTTTGGTTAGTTGCAGTCGATCGTAAGAATTTCGGTTAGTTGCAGGCGATTGTAATAAATTCACGATAAAAATAATTTCGGCTAGTTGCAGTCGATTGCAACTATTTTGGTTAGTTGCAGTCGATTTCAATAAATTCGCGATAAAAATAATTTGGCCTACCAGCAGTCGATTGTAATAATTTCGGTCAGTCGTAGTCAATTGTAATAATTCCGGTTAGTCGCAGTCACGTGAACAATTTCGGTTAGTTGCAGCCGATCATAACAATATCGTTTAGTGGTAGTCAATTGTAATAATTTCGCAATAAAAATAATTTTAGTTAGTTGTAATCGATTGTAACAATTTTAGTTAGTTGCAGTCGATTGTAATTATTTCGGTTAGTTGCAGTCGATCGTAAGAATTTTGGTTAGTTGCAGTCGATCGTAGCAATCTCAGTTAGTTGCAGTCGATCGTAGCAATCTCGGTTAGTTGCAGTCGATCGAAATAATTTCTGTTAGTTGCAGTCGATTGTAATAATTTCGGTTAGTTGCAGTCGATTGAAACAATTTTGGTTAGTCGCAGTCAATAAAAATAATTCCGGTTAGTTGCAGTTGATCGTAGCAATTTCGGTTAGTTGCAGTTAACTTAATAATTCCGTTTAGTCGCAGTCGATTGTAATAATTTCGGTTATTTGCAGTCAATTGAATAATATCGCGATAAAAATAATTCGGGTTAGTTGCAGTCAATTGTAATAATTTCAGTTAGTCGCAGTCAATTTAATAACGGTTGTCGCAGTCAGTTGTAATAATTTCGGATAGTTGCGGTCGATCGTGACAATATCGATTATTTGCAGTCGATTGTAATAGTTCTCGATAAAAATAATTTCGGTTAGCTGCAGTCGATTGTAATAATTCGAGATAAAAGAAATTTCGGTTAGTTGCAGTCGATTGTAACAAGTTTTATTAGTAGCAGTCGATTGAAACAATTTTGGTTAGTTGCAGTCAATAAAAATAATTCCGGTTAGTTGCAGTTGATCGTAGCAATTTCGGTTAGTTGCAGTCGACCGTAGCAATCTCGGTTAGTTGCAGTCGATTGTAACAAGTTTTATTAGTAGCAGTCAATCAAAATATTTCCGGTTAGTTGCAGTCATTAATAATAATTTCGGTTAGTTGCAGTCGATTGTAATAATTTCGGTTAGTTGCAGTCGATCGTAAGAAATTTGGTTAGTTGCAGTCGATCGTAAGAATTTCGGTTAGTTGCAGTCGATTGAATAATTTCCTGATAAAAATAATTTCGGTTAGTTGCAGTCTATTGTAATAATTTTGGTTAGTCGCAGTGAATAAAACAAATTCTAGTTAGTTGCAGTCGATAATAATAATTTCGGCTAGTCGCAGTCGATTGTAATAATTTCGGTTAGTTGCAGTCGATTGAAACAATTTTGGTTAGTCGCAGTCAATAAAAATAATTCCGGTTAGTTGCAGTTGATCGTAGCAATTTCGGTTAGTTGCAGTTAACTTAATAATTCCGTTTAGTTGCAGTAGATTGTAATAATTCTCGATAATAATAATTTCGGTTAGTTGCAGTCGATCGTAACAATTTCGGTTAGTTGCAGTCGATTGTAATAATTCGTGTAAAAATAATTTCGGTTAGTCGCAGTCAATTATAACAATTTCGGTTAGTTGTAGTCAATTGTAATAATTTCTCAATAAAAATAATTTCGGTTAGTTGCGATCGATAATATTTATTTCGGTTAGTCGCAATCGACTGTAATAATTTTGGTTAGTTTTAGTCGATAATAATAATTTCTTTTAGTAGCAGTAAAAAAAAAAAAAACTGTTTAGTTGCAGTCGATCGTAATAATTTCTGTTAGTTGCAGTCGATTCTAATCATTTCGGTTAGTCGCAGTCAACTTATTAATTCCGTTTAGTCGCGGTCGATTGTAATAATTTCGGTTATTTGCAGTTGATCGTAACAATTTCGGTTAGTTGGAGTCAATTGAATAATTTCGCGATAAAAATAATTCGGGTTAGTTGCAGTCAATTGTAATAATTTCGGTTAGTCGCAGTCAATTTAATAACGGTTGTCGCAGTAAATTGTAATAATTTCGGTTATTTGCAGTTGATCGTAACAATTTCGGTTAGTTGGAGTCAATTGAATAATTTCGCGAAAAAAATAATTCGGGTTAGTTGCAGTCAATTGTAATAATTTCGGTTAGTCGCAGTCAATTTAATAACGGTTGTCGCAGTCAGTTGTAATAATTTCGGATAGTTGCAGTCGATCGTGACAATTTCGATTAGTTGCAGTCGATTGTAATAGTTCTCGATAAAAATAATTTCGGTTAGCTGCAGTCGATTGTAATAATTCAAGATAAAAGAAATTTGGGTTAGTTGCAGTCGATTGTAACAAGTTTTATTAGTTGCAGTCAATCAAAATAATTCCGGTTAGTTGCAGTCATTAATAATAATTTCGGTTAGTTGCAGTCGATTGTAATAATTTCGGTTAGTTGCAGTTGATCGTAGCAATTTCGGTTAGTTGCAGTCGATCGTAGCAATTTCGTTTAGTTGCAGTCGATCGTAATAATTTCGGTTGGTTGCAGTCGATTATAATAATTTCGGTTTGTCGCAGTTAACTTAATAATTCCGTTTAGTCGCAGTTG
The DNA here is from genome assembly GCA_964056705.1 of Troilus luridus. Classification (NCBI taxonomy): domain Eukaryota; kingdom Metazoa; phylum Arthropoda; class Insecta; order Hemiptera; family Pentatomidae; genus Troilus; species Troilus luridus. The sequence continues at coordinate 134,469,995 of OZ057412.1, forward strand.
ATTGTAATAATTTCGGTTAGTTGCAGTAGATTGTAATAATTCTCGATAATAATAATTTCGGTTAGTTTTAGTCGATCGTAACAATTTCGTTTAGTCGCAGTCAATAAAAATAATTCATGTTAGTTGCAGTCAATCGTAACAATTTCGGTTAGTTGCAGTCAATTGTAATAATTCGTGTAAAAATAATTTCGGTTAGTCGCAGTCAATTATAACAATTTCGGTTAGTTGTAGTCAACTGTAATAATTTCACAATAAAAATAATTTCGGTTAGTTGCGATCGATAATATTTATTTCGGTTAGTCGCAGTCGACTGTAATAATTTTGGTTAGTTTTAGTCGATAATAATAATTTCTTTTAGTAGCAGTCAAAAAAAAAAAAAACTGTTTAGTTGCAGTCGATAATAATAATTTCGGTTAATTGCAGTCGATTGAATAATTTATCGATAAAAATAATTCGGGTTAGTTGCAGTCAATTGTAATAATTTCGGTTAGTTGCAGTCGATTGTAACAAGTTTTATTAGTAGCAGTCAATCAAAATAATTCCGGTTAGTTGCAGTCATTAATAATAATTTCGGTTAGTTGCAGTCGATTGTAATAATTTCGGTTAGTTGCAGTTGATCGTAGCAATTTCGGTTAGTTGCAGTCGATCGTAGCAATTTCGTTTAGTTGCAGTCGATCGTAATAATTTCGGTTGGTTGCAGTCGATTATAATAATTTCGGTTTGTCGCAGTTAACTTAATAATTCCGTTTAGTCGCAGTTGATTGTAATAATTTCGGTTAGTTGCAGTAGATTGTAATAATTCTCGATAATAATAATTTCGGTTAGTTTTAGTCGATCGTAACAATTTCGTTTAGTCGCAGTCAATAAAAATAATTCATGTTAGTTGCAGTCAATCGTAACAATTTCGGTTAGTTGCAGTCAATTGTAATAATTCGTGTAAAAATAATTTCGGTTAGTCGCAGTCAATTATAACAATTTCGGTTAGTTGTAGTCAACTGTAATAATTTCACAATAAAAATAATTTCGGTTAGTTGCGATCGATAATATTTATTTCGGTTAGTCTCAGTCGACTGTAATAATTTTGGTTAGTTTTAGTCGATAATAATAATTTCTTTTAGTAGCAGTCAAAAAAAAAAAAAACTGTTTAGTTGCAGTCGATAATAATAATTTCGGTTAATTGCAGTCGATTGAATAATTTATCGATAAAAATAATTCGGGTTAGTTGCAGTCAATTGTAATAATTTCGGTTAGTTGCAGTCGATTGTAACAAGTTTTATTAGTAGCAGTCAATCAAAATAATTCCGGTTAGTTGCAGTCATTAATAATAATTTCGGTTAGTCGCAGTCAACTTATTAATTCCGTTTAGTCGCAGTCGATTGTAATAATTTCGGTTCTTTGCAGTTGATCGTAACAATTTCGGTTAGTTGGAGTCAATTGAATAATTTCGCGATAAAAATAATTCGGGTTAGTTGCAGTCAATTGTAATAATTTCGGTTATTCGCAGTCAATTTAATAACGGTTGTCGCAGTCAGTTGTAATAATTTCGGATAGTTGCAGTCGATCGTGACAATTTCGATTAGTTGCAGTCGATTGTAATAGTTCTCGATAAAAATAATTTCGGTTAGCTGCAGTCGATTGTAATAATTCGAGATAAAAGAAATTTCGGTTAGTTGCAGTCGATTGTAACAAGTTTTATTAGTAGCAGTCAATCAAAATAATTCCTGTTAGTTGCAGTCATTAATAATAATTTCGGTTAGTTGCAGTCGATAAAAATAATTCGGGTTAGTTGCAGTCAATTGTAATAATTTCGGTTATTCGCAGTCAATTTAATAACGGTTGTCGCAGTCAGTTGTAATAATTTCGGATAGTTGCAGTCGATCGTAACAATTTCGTTTAGTCGCAGTCAATAAAAATAATTCATGTTAGTTGCAGTCAATCGTAACAATTTCGGTTAGTTGCAGTCGATTGTAATAATTCGTGTACAAATTATTTCGGTTAGTCGCAGTCAATTATAACAATTTCGGTTAGTTGCAGTCGATCGTAACAATTTCGGTTAGTTGTAGTCAATTGTAATAATTTCTCAATAAAAATAATTTCGGTTAGTTGCGATCGATAAAATTTATTTCGGTTAGTCGCAGTCGACTGTAATAATTTTGGTTAGTTTTTGTCGATAATAATAATTTCTTTTAGTAGCAGTCAAAAAAAAAAATAAACTGTTTAGTTGCAGTCGATAATAATAATTTCGGTTAATCGCAGTCGATTGTAATAATTTCAATTAGTTGCAGTCAACTTATTAATTCCGTTTAGTCGCAGTCGATTGTAATAATTTCGGTTATTTGCAGTCAATTGAATAATTTCGCGATAAAAATAATTCGGGATAGTTGCAGTCAATTGTAATAATTTCGGTTAGTCGCAGTCAATTTAATAACGGTTGTCGCAGTCAGTTGTAATAATTTCGGATAGTTGCAGTCGATCGTGACAATTTCGATTAGTTGCAGTCGATTGTAATAGTTCTCGATAAAAATAATTTCGGTTAGCTGCAGTCGATTGTAATAATTCGAGATAAAAGAAATTACGGTTAGTTGCAGTCGATTGTAACAAGTTTTATTAGTAGCAGTCAATCAAAATAATTCCGGTTAGTTGCAGTCATTAATAATAATTTCTGTTAGTTGCAGTCGATTGTAATAATTTCGGTTAGTTGCAGTCGATCGTAGCAATCTCCGTTAGTTGCAGTCGATCGTAGCAATCTCGGTTAGTTGCAGTCGATCGTAATAATTTCTGTTAGTTGCAGTCGATTCTAATCATTTCGGTTAGTCGCAGACAACTTATTGATTCCGTTTAGTCGCAGTCGATTGTAATAATTTCGGTTATTTGCAGTTGATCGTAACAATTTCGGTTAATTGGAGTCAATTGAATAATTTCGCGATAAAAATAATTCGGGTTAGTTGCAGTCAATTGTAATAATTTCGGTTAGTCGCAGTCAATTTAATAACGGTTGTCGCAGTCAGTTGTAATAATTTCGGATAGTTGCAGTCGATCGTTACAATTTCGATTAGTTGTAGTCGATTGTAATAGTTCTCGATAAAAATAATTTCGGTTAGCTGCAGTCGATTGTAATAATTCGAGATAAAAGAAATTTCGTTTAGTTGCAGTCGATTGTAACAAGTTTTATTAGTAGCAGTCGATTGAAACAATTTTGGTTAGTTGCAGTCAATAAAAATAATTCCGGTTAGTTGCAGTCGATCGTAGCAATCTCGGTTAGTCGCAGTCGATCGTAGCAATCTCGGTTAGTTACAGTCGATCGTAATAATTTCTATTAGTTGCAGTCGATTCTAATCATTTCGGTTAGTCGCAGTCAACTTATTAATTCCGTTTAGTCGCAGTCGATTGTAATAATTTCGGTTATTTGCAGTTGATCGTAACAATTTCGGTTAGTTGCAGTCGATTGAATAATTTCGCAATAAAAATAATTCGGGTTAGTTGCAGTCAACTGTAATAATTTCGGTTAGTCGCAGTCAATTTAATAACGGTTGTCGCAGGCAGTTGTAATAATTTCGGATAGTTGTCGTCGATCGTGACAATTTCGATTAGTTCCAGTCGATTGTAATAGTTCTCGATAAAAATAATTTCGGTTAGCTGCAGTCGATTGTAATAATTCGAGATAAAAGAAATTTCGGTTAGTTGCAGTCGATTGTAACAAGTTTTATTAGTAGCAGTCAATCAAAATAATTCCGGTTAGTTGCAGTCATTAATAATAATTTCGGTTAGTTGCAGTCGATTGTAATAATTTCGGTTAGTTGCAGTCGATCGTAGCAATCTCGGTTAGTTGTAGTCGATCGTAATAATTTCTGTTAGTTGCAGTCGATTCTAATCATTTCGGTTAGTCGCAGTCAACTTATTAATTCCGTTTAGTCGCAGTCGATTTTAATAATTTCGGTTATTTGCAGTCAATTGAATAATTTCGCGATAAAAATAATTCGGGTTAAATGCAGTCAATTGTAATAATTTCAGTTAATCGCAGTCAATTTAATAACGGTTGTCGCAGTCAGTTGTAATAATTTCGGATAGTTGCAGTCGATCGTGACAATTTCGATTAGTTGCAGTCGATTGTAATAGTTCTCGATAAAAATAATTTCGGTTAGCTGCAGTCGATTGTAATAATTCGAGATAAAAGAAATTTCGGTTAGTTGCAGTCGATTGTAACAAGTTTTATTAGTAGCAGTCGATTGAAACAATTTTGGTTAGTTGCAGTCAATAAAAATAATTCCGGTTAGTTGCAGTTATCGTAGCAATTTCGGTTAGTTGCAGTCGATTGTAGCAATCTCGGTTAGTTGCAATCGATCGTAATAATTTCTGTTAGTTGCAGTCGATTCTAATCATTTCGGTTAGTCGCAGTCAACTTATTAATTCCGTTTAGTCGCAGTCGATTGTAATAATTTCGGTTATTTTCAGTTGATCGTAACAATTTCGGTTAGTTGGAGTCGATTGAATAATTTCGCGATAAAAATAATTCGGGTTAGTTGCAGTCAATTGTAATAATTTCGGATAGTTGCAGTCGATCGTTACAATTTCGATTAGTTGCAGTCGATTGTAATAGTTCTCGATAAAAATAATTTCGGTTAGCTGCAGTCGATTGTAATAATTCGAGATAAAAGAAATTTCGGTTAGTTGCAGTCGATTGTAACAAGTTTTATTAGTAGCAGTCAATCAAAATAATTCCGGTTAGTTGCAGTCATTAATAATAATTTCGGTTTGTTGCAGTTGATAAAAATAATTCGGGTTAGTTGCAGTCAATTGTAATAATTTCGGTTATTCGAAGTCAATTTAATAACGGTTGTCGCAGTCAGTTGTAATAATTTCGAATAGTTGCAGTCGATCGTGACAATTTCGATTAGTTGCAGTCGATTGTAATAGTTCTCGATAAAAATAATTTCGGTTAGCTGCAGTCGATTGTAATAATTCGAGATTAAAGAAATGTCGGTTAGTTGCAGTCGATTGTAACAAGTTTTATTAGTAGCAGTCAATCAAAACAATTCCGGTTAGTTGCAGTCATTAATAATAATTTCGGTTAGTTGCAGTCGATTGTAATAATTTCGGTTAGTTGCAGTCGATCGTAGCAATCTCGGTTAGTAGCAGTCAATCAAAATAATTCCGGTTAGTTGCAGTCATTAATAATAATTTCGGTTTGTTGCAGTTGATAAAAATAATTCGGGTTAGTTGCAGTCAATTGTAATAATTTCGGTTATTCGAAGTCAATTTAATAACGGTTGTCGCAGTCAGTTGTAATAATTTCGAATAGTTGCAGTCGATCGTGACAATTTCGATTAGTTGCAGTCGATTGTAATAGTTCTCGATAAAAATAATTTCGGTTAGCTGCAGTCGATTGTAATAATTCGAGATAAAAGAAATGTCGGTTAGTTGCAGTCGATTGTAACAAGTTTTATTAGTAGCAGTCAATCAAAACAATTCCGGTTAGTTGCAGTCATTAATAATAATTTCGGTTAGTTGCAGTCGATTGTAATAATTTCGGTTAGTTGCAGTCGATCGTAGCAATCTCGGTTAGTTGCAGTCGATCGTAGCAATCTCGGTTAGTTGCAGTCGATCGTAATAATTTCTGTTAGTTGCAGTCGATTCTAATCATTTCGGTTAGTCGCAGTCAACTTATTAATTCCGTTTAGTCGCAGTCGATTGTAATAATTTCGGTTATTTGCAGTTGATCGTAACAATTTCGGTTAGTTGGAGTCAATTGAATAATTTCGCGATAAAAATAATTCGGGTTAGTTGCAGTCAATTGTAATAATTTCGGTTATTCGCAGTCAATTTAATAACGGTTGTCGCAGTCAGTTGTAATAATTTCGGATAGTTGCAGTCGATCGTGACAATTTCGATTAGTTGCAGTCGATTGTAATAGTTCTCGATAAAAATAATTTCGGTTAGCTGCAGTCGATTGTAATAATTCGAGATAAAAGAAATTTCGGTTAGTTGCAGTCAATTGTAACAAGTTTTATTAGTAGCAGTCAATCAAAATAATTCCGGTTAGTTGCAGTCATTAATAATAATTTCGGTTAGTTGCAGTCGATTGTAATAATTTCGGTTAGTTGCAGTCGATCGTAAGAATTTTGGTTAGTTGCAGTCGATCGTAAGAATTTCGGTTAGTTGCAGGCGATTGTAATAAATTCGCGATAAAAATAATTTCGGCTAGTTGCAGTCGATTGCAACTATTTTGGTTAGTTGCAGTCGATTGCAATAAATTCGCGATAAAAATAATTTGGCCTACCTGCAGTCGATTGTAATAATTTCGGTCAGTCGTAGTCAATTGTAATAATTCCGGTTAGTCGCAGTCACGTGTAACAATTTCGGTTAGTTGCAGCCGATCATAACAATTTCGTTTAGTTGTAGTCAATTGTAATAATTTCGCTATAAAAATAATTTTGGTTAGTTGCACTCGATTGTAACAATTTTTGTTAGTTGCAGTCGATTGCAATAAATTCGCGATAAAATTTTTTTGAGCTAGTTGCAGTCGATTGTAATTATTTCGGTTAGTTGCAGTCGATAGTAAGAATTTTGGTTAGTTGCAGTTGATCGTAACAATTTCGGTTAGTTGCAGTCGATTGAATAATTTCGCGATAAAAATAATTCGGGTTAGTTGCAGTCAATTGTAATAATTTCGGTTATTCGCAGTCAATATAACGGTTGTCGCAGTCAGTTGTAATAATTTCGAATAATTGCAGTCGATCGTGACAATTTCGATTAGTTGCAGTCGATTGTAATAGTTCTCGATAAAAATAAGTTCGGTTAGCTGCAGTCGATTGTAATAATTCGAGATAAAAGAAATTTCGGTTAGTTGCAGTCGATTGTAACAAGTTTTATTAGTAGCAGTCAATCAAAATAATTCCGGTTAGTTGCAGTCATTAATAATAATTTCGGTTAGTTGCAGGCGATTGTAATAAATTCGCGATAAAAATAATTTCGGCTATTTGCAGTCGATTGCAACTATTTTGGTTAGTTGCAGTCGATTGCAATAAATTCGCGATAAAAATAATTTGGCCTACCTGCAGTCGATTGTAATAATTTCGGTCAGTCGTAGTCAATTGTAATAATTCCGGTTAGTCGCAGTCACGTGTAACAATTTCGGTTAGTTGCAGCCGATCATAACAATTTCGTTTAGTTGTAGTCAATTGTAATAATTTCGCTATAAAAATAATTTTGGTTAGTTGCACTCGATTGTAACAATTTTTGTTAGTTGCAGTCGATTGCAATAAATTCGCGATAAAATTTTTTTGAGCTAGTTGCAGTCGATTGTAATTATTTCGGTTAGTTACAGTCGATAGTCAGAATTTTGGTTAGTTGCAGTTGATCGTAACAATTTCGGTTAGTTGCAGTCGATTGAATAATTTCGCGATAAAAATAATTCGGGATAGTTGCAGTCAATTGTAATAATTTCGGTTATTCGCAGTCAATATAACGGTTGTCGCAGTCAGTTGTAATAATTTCGAATAATTGCAGTCGATCGTGACAATTTCGATTAGTTGCAGTCGATTGTAATAGTTCTCGATAAAAATAATTTCGGTTAGCTGCAGTCGATTGTAATAATTCGAGATAAAAGAAATTTCGGTTAGTTGCAGTCGATTGTAACAAGTTTTATTAGTAGCAGTCAATCAAAATAATTCCGGTTAGTTGCAGTCATTAATAATAATTTCGGTTAGTTGCAGGCGATTGTAATAAATTCGCGATAAAAATAATTTCGGCTAGTTGCAGTCGATTGCAACTATTTTGGTTAGTTGCAGTCTATTGCAATAAATTCGCGATAAAAATAATTTGGCCTACCAGCAGTCGATTGTAATAATTCCGGTTAGTCGCAGTCAGTTGTAACAAGTTCAGTTAGTTGCAGCCGATCATAACAATTTCGTTTAGTTGCAGTCGTTCGTAAAAATTTCGGTTAGTTGTAGTCAATTGTAATAATTTCTCAATAAAAATAATTTCGGTTAGTTGAAGTCGATGAAAAAAAATTCGGCTAGTTGCGATCGATAATAATTATTTCGGTTCGTCGCAGTCGACTGTAATAATTTTGGTTAGTTTTAGTCGATAATAATAATTTCTTTTAGTAGCAGTAAAAAAAAAAAAAAACTGTTTAGTTGCAGTCGATAATAATAATTTCGGTTAATCGATGTCGATTGTAATAATTTCAATTAGTTGCAGTCGATCGTAGCAATCTCGGTTAGTCGCAGTCGATCGTAGCAATCTCGGTTAGTTACAGTCGATCGTAATAATTTCTATTAGTTGCAGTCGATTCTAATCATTTCGGTTAGTCGCAGTCAACTTATTAATTCCGTTTAGTCTCAGTCGATTGTAATAATTTCGGTTATTTGCAGTTGATCGTAACAATTTCGGTTAGTTGCAGTCGATTGAATAATTTCGCAATAAAAATAATTCGGGTTAGTTGCAGTCAACTGTAATAATTTCGGTTAGTCGCAGTCAATTTAATAACGGTTGTCGCAGTCAGTTGTAATAATTTCGGATAGTTGTCGTCGATCGTGACAATTTCGATTAGTTGCAGTCGATTGTAATAGTTCTCGATAAAAATAATTTCGGTTAGCTGCAGTCGATTGTAATAATTCGAGATAAAAGAAATTTCGGTTAGTTGCAGTCGATTGTAACAAGTTTTATTAGTAGCAGTCAATCAAAATAATTCCGGTTAGTTGCAGTCATTAATAATAATTTCGGTTAGTTGCAGTCGATTGTAATAATTTCGGTTAGTTGCAGTCGATCGTAGCAATCTCGGTTAGTTGTAGTCGATCGTAATAATTTCTGTTAGTTGCAGTCGATTCTAATCATTTCGGTTAGTCGCAGTCAACTTATTAATTCCGTTTAGTCGCAGTCGATTGTAATAATTTCGGTTATTTGCAGTCAATTGAATAATTTCGCGATAAAAATAATTCGGGTTAGTTGCAGTCAATTGTAATAATTTCAGTTAGTCGCAGTCAATTTAATAACGGTTGTCGCAGTCAGTTGTAATAATTTCGGATAGTTGCAGTCGATCGTGACAATTTCGATTAGTTGCAGTCGATTGTAATAATTCGAGATAAAAGAAATTTCGGTTAGTTGCAGTCGATTGTAACAAGTTTTATTAGTAGCAGTCGATTAAAACAATTTTGGTTAGTTGCAGTCAATAAAAATAATTCCGGTTAGTTGCAGTTATCGTAGCAATTTCGGTTAGTTGCAGTCGATCGTAGCAATCTCGGTTAGTCGAAGTCGATCGTAGCAATCTCGGTTAGTTGCAGTCGATCGTAATAATTTCTGTTAGTTGCAGTCGATTCTAATCATTTCGGTTAGTCGCAGTCAACTTATTAATTCCGTTTAGTCGCAGACGATTGTAATAATTTCGGTTATTTGCAGTTGATCGTAACAATTTCGGTTAGTTGCAGTCGATTGAATAATTTCGCGATAAAAATAATTAGGGTTAGTTGCAGTCAACTGTAATAATTTCGGTTAGTCGCAGTCAATTTAATAACGGTTGTCGCAGTCAGTTGTAATAATTTCGATTAGTTGCAGTCGATTGTAATAGTTCTCGATAAAAATAATTTCGGTTAGCTGCAGTCGATTGTAATAATTCGAGATAAAAGAAATTTCGGTTAGTTGCAGTCGATTGTAACAAGTTTTATTAGTAGCAGTCAATCAAAATAATTCCGGTTAGTTGCAGTCATTAATAATAATTTCGGTTAGTTGCAGTCGATTGTAATAATCTCGGTTAGTTGCAGTCGATCGTAAGAATTTTGGTTAGTTGCAGTCGATCGTAAGAATTTCGGTTAGTTGCAGGCGATTGTAATAAATTCGCGATAAAAATAATTTCGGCTAGTTGCAGTCGATTGTAATAATTTCGGTCAGTCGTAGTCATTTGTAATAATTCCGGTTAGTCGCAGTCACGTGTAACAATTTCGGTTAGTTGCAGCCGATCATAACAATTTCGTTTAGTTGTAGTCAATTGTAATAATTTCGCAATAAAAATAATTTTGGTTAGTTGCAGTCGATAGGAACAATTTTTGTTAGTTGCAGTCGATTGCAATAAATTCGCGATAAAATTTTTTTGGGCTAGTTGCAGTCGATTGTAATTATTTCGGTTAGTTGCAGTCGATCGTAAGAATTTTGGTTAGTTGCAGTCGATCGTAGCAATCTTGGTTAGTTGCAGTCAATAAAAACAATTTCGTTTAGTTGCAGTCGATCGTGGCAATTTTAATTAGTTGCAGTCGATTGAATAATTTCCCGATAAAAATAATTTCGGGTAGTTGCAGTCGATTATAATAATTTCGGTTTGTCGCAGTCAACTTAATAATTCCGTTTAGTCGCAGTCGATTGTAATAATTTCGGTTAGTTGCAGTAGATTGTAATAATTTTCAATTATAATAATTTCGGTTAGTTGCAGGCGGTTGTAATAATTTCGCGATAAAAAAAAAATTTCGGTTAGTTGCAGTCGATTGTAAGAATTTTGGTTAGTTTCAGTCGATCGTAAGAATTTCGGTTAGTTGCAGGCGATTGTAATAAATTCGCGATAAAAATAATTTTGGTTAGTTGCAGTCGATTGCAATAAATTCGCGATATAAATAATTTGGCCTACCTGCAATCGATTGTACTAATTTCGGTCATTCGAAGTCAATTCTAATAATTCCGGTTAGTCGCAGTCACCTGTAACAATTTCGGTTAGTTGCAGCCGATCATAACAATTTCGTTTAGTTGTAGTCAATTGTAATAATTTCACAATAAAAATAATTTTGGTTAGTTGCAGTCGATTGGAACAATTTTTGTTAGTTGCAGTCGATTGCTATAAATTCGCGATAAATTTTTTTTGGGCTAGTTGCAGTCGATTGTAATTATTTCGACTGGTAGCAGTCAATAAAAATAATTCATGTTATTCCCAGCTAATAAAAATAATTCCTCTTAGTTGCAGTCGATAACGATAATTTCTGTTAGTCGCAATCGATCGTGGCAATTTCAATTAGTTGCAGTCGATTGAATAATTTCCCGATAAAAATAATTTCGGTTAGTAGCAGTCGATTGTAATAATTTTGGTTAGTCGCAGTCAATAAAACAAATTCTAGTTAGTTGCAGTCGATAATAATAATTTCGGATAGTCGCAGTCGATTGTAATGATTTCGGTTAGTTGCAGTCGATTAAAACAATTTTGGTTAGTCGCAGTCAATAAAAATAATTCCGGTTAGTTGCAGTTGATCGTAGCAATTTCGGTTAGTTGCAGTCGATCGTATCAAATTCGTTTAGTTGCAGTCGATCGTAATAATTTCGGTTAGTTGCAGTCGATTATAATAATTTCGGTTTGTCGCAGTTAACTTAATAATTCCGTTTAGTCGCAGTCGATTGTAATAATTTCGGTTAGTTGCAGTCGATTGAATAATTTCCCGATAAAAATAATTTCGGTTAGTTGGAGTCGATTGTAATAATTTTGGTTAGTCGCAGTGAATAAAACAAATTCTAGTTAGTTGCAGTCGATAATAATAATTTCGGATAGTCGCAGTCGATTGTAATAATTTCGGTTAGTTGCAGTCGATTGAAACAATTAGGTTAGTCGCAGTCAATAAAAATAATTCCGGTTAGTTGCAGTTGATCGTAATAATTTCGGTTAGTTGCAGTCGATTATAATAATTTCGGTTTGTCGCAGTTAACTTAATAATTCCGTTTAGTCGCAGTCGATTGTAATAATTTCGGTTATTGGCAGTTGATCGTAACAATTTCGGTTAGTTGGAGTCAATTGAATAATTTCGCGATAAAAATAATTCGGGTTAGTTGCAGTCAATTGTAATAATTTCGGTTAGTCGCAGTCAATTTAATAACGGTTGTCGCAGTCAGTTGTAATAATTTCGGATAGTTGCAGTCGATCGTGATAATTTCGATTAGTTGCAGTCGATTGTATTAGTTCTCGATAAAAATAATTTCGGTTAGCTGCAGTCGAATGTAATAATTCGAGATAAAAGAAATTTCGCTTAGTTGCAGTCGATTGTAACAAGTTTTATTAGTAGCAGTCAATCAAAATAATTCCGGTTAGTTGCAGTCATTAATAATAATTTCGGTTAGATGCAGTCGATCGTAGCAATCTCGGATAGTTGCAGTCGATCGTAGCAATCTCGGTTAGTTGCAGTCGATCGTAATAATTTCTGTTAGTTGCAGTCGATTCTAATCATTTCGGTTAGTCGCAGTCAACTTATTAATTCCGTTTAGTCGCAGTCGATTGTAATAATTTCGGTTATTTGGAGTCAATTGTAATAATTCGAGATAAAAGAAATTTCGGTTAGTTGCAGTCGATTGTAACAAGTTTTATTAGTAGCAGTCAATCAAAATAATTCCGGTTAGTTGCAGTCACTAATAATAATTTCGGTTAGCTGCAGTCGATTGTAATAATTCGAGATAAAAGAAATTTCGGTTAGTTGCAGTCGATTGTAACAAGTTTTATTAGTAGCAGTCAATCAAAATAATTCCGTTTAGTTGCAGTCATTAATAATAATTTCGGTTAGTTGCAGTCGATTGTAATAATTTCGGTTAGTTGCAGTCGATCGTAGCAATCTCGGTTGGTTGCAGTCGATCGTAGCAATCTCGGTTAGTTGCAGTCGACCGTAATAATTTCTGTTAGTTGCAGTCGATTCTAATCATTTCGGTTAGTCGCAGTCAACTTATTAATTCCGTTTAGTCGCAGTCGATTGTAATAATTTCGGTTATTTGCAGTTGATCGTAACAATTTCGGTTAGTTGGAGTCAATTGAATAATTTCGCGATAAAAATAATTCGGTTTAGTTGCAGTCAATTGTAGTAATTTCGGTTAGTCGCAGTCAATTTAATAACGGTTGTCGCAGTCAGTTGTAATAATTTCGGATAGTTGCAGTCGATCGTGACAATTTCGATTAGTTGCAGTCGATTGTAATAGTTCTCAAAAAAATAATTTCGGTTAGCTGCAGTCGATTGTAATAATTCGAGATAAAAGAAATTTCGGTTAGTTGCAGTCGATTGTAACAAGTTTTATTAGTAGCAGTCAATCAAAATAATTCCGGTTAGTTGCAGTCATTAATAATAATTTCGGTTAGTTGCAGTCGATTGTAATAATTTCGGTTAGTTGCAGTCGATCGTAAGAATTTTGGTTAGTTGCAGTCGATCGTAAGAATTTCGGTTAGTCGTAGTCAATTGTAATAATTCCGGTTAGTCGCAGTCACGTGTAACAATTTCGGTTAGTTGCAGCCGATCATAACAATTTCGTTTAGTTGTAGTCAATTGTAATAATTTCGCAATAAAAATAATTTTGGTTAGTTGCACTCGATTGTAACAATTTTTGTTAGTTGCAGTCAATTGCAATAAATTCGCGATAAAATTTTTTTGAACTAGTTGCAGTCGATTGTAATTATTTCGGTTAGTTGCAGTCGATCGTAAGAATTTTGGTTAGTTGCAGTCGATCGTAGCAATCTCGGTTAGTTGCAGTCGATCGTAGCAATCTCGGTTAGTTGCAGTCGATCGTAATAATTTCGGTTAGTTGCAGTCGATCCTAATCATTTCGGTTAGTCGCAGTCAACTTATTAATACCGTTTAGTCGCAGTCGATTGTAATAATTTCGGTTAATCGCAGCCGATTGTAATAATATCAATTAGCTGCAGTCAACTTATTAATTCCGTTTAGTCGCAGTCGATTGTAATAATTTCGGTTATTTGCAGTCAATTGAATAATTTCGCGATAAAAAAAATTCGGGTTAGTTGCAGTCAATTGTAATAATTTCAGTTAGTCGCAGTCAATTTAATAACGGTTGTCGCAGTCAGTTGTAATAATTTCGGATAGTTGCAGTCGATCGTGACCATTTCGATTAGTTGCAGTCGATTGTAATAGTTCTCGATAAAAGAAATTTCGGTTAGTTGCAGTCGATTGTAACAAGTTTTATTAGTAGCAGTCGATTGAAACAATTTTGGTTAGTTGCAGTCAATAAAAATAATTCCGGTTAGTTGCAGTTGATCGTAGCAATTTCGGTTAGTTGCAGTCGATCGTAGCAATCTCGGTTAGTTGCAGTCGATTCTAATCATTTCGGTTAGTCGCAGTCAACTTATTAATTCCGTTTAGTCGCAGTCGATTGTAATAATTTCGGTTATTTGCAGTTGATCGTAACAATTTCGGTTAGTTGGAGTCAATTGAATAATTTCGCGATAAAAATAATTCGGGTTAGTTGCAGTCGATTGTAATAATTTCGGTCAGTCGTAGTCAATTGTAATAATTCCGGTTAGTCGCAGTCACGTGTAACAATTTCGGTTAGTTGCAGCCGATCATAACAATTTCGTTTAGTTGTAGTCAATTGTAATAATTTCGCAATAAAAAAAATTTCGGTTAGTTGCAGTCGATTGTAAAAAATTTTAGTTAGTCGCAGTAAATAAAAACAATTTCGTTTAGTTGCAGTCGATCGTGGCAATTTTAATTAGTTGCAGTCGATTGAATAATTTCCCGATAAAAATAATTTCGGGTAGTTGCAGTCGATTATAATAATTTCGGTTTGTCGCAGTCAACTTAATAATTCCGTTTAGTCGCAGTCGATTGTAATAATTTCGGTTAGTTGCAGTAGATTGTAATAATTTTCAATAATAATAATTTCGGTTAGTTGCAGGCGGTTGTAATAATTTCGCGATAAAAAAAAAATTTCGGTTAGTTGCAGTCGATTGTAAGAATTTGGGTTAGTTTCAGTCGATCGTAAGAATTTCGGTTAGTTGCAGGCGATTGTAATAAATTCGCGATAAAAATAATTTTGGTTAGTTGCAGTCGATTGCAATAAATTCGCGATATAAATAATTTGGCCTACCTGCAGTCGATTGTACTAATTTTGGTCATTCGAAGTCAATTGTAATAATTCCGGTTAGTCGCAGTCACCTGTAACAATTTCGGTTAGTTGCAGCCGATCATAACAATTTCGTTTAGTTGTAGTCAATTGTAATAATTTCACAATAAAAATAATTTTGGTTAGTTGCAGTCGATTGGAACAATTTTTGTTAGTTGCAGTCGATTGCTATAAATTCGCGATAAATTTTTTTTGGGCTAGTTGCAGTCGATTGTAATTATTTCGGTTAGTCGCAGTCAATAAAAATAATTCATGTTATTCCCAGCTACTAAAAATAATTCCTCTTAGTTGCAGTCGATAACGATAATTTCTGTTAGTCGCAATCGATCGTGGCAATTTCAATTAGTTGCAGTCGATTGAATAATTTCCCGATAAAAATAATTTCGGTTAGTAGCAGTCGATTGTAATAATTTTGGTTAGTCGCAGTCAATAAAACAAATTCTAGTTAGTTGCAGTCGATAATAATAATTTCGGATAGTCGCAGTCGATTGTAATGATTTCGGGTTGTTGCAGTCGATTAAAACAATTTTGGTTAGTCGCAGTCAATAAAAATAATTCCGGTTAGTTGCAGTTGATCGTAGCAATTTCGGTTAGTTGCAGTCGATCGTAGCAAATTCGTTTAGTTGCAGTCGATCGTAATAATTTCGGTTAGTTGCAGTCGATTATAATAATTTCGGTTTGTCGCAGTTAACTTAATAATTCCGTTTAGTCGCAGTCGATTGTAATAATTTCGGTTAGTTGCAGTCGATTGAATAATTTCCCGATAAAAATAATTTCGGTTAGTTGGAGTCGATTGTAATAATTTTGGTTAGTCGCAGTGAATAAAACAAATTCTAGTTAGTTGCAGTCGATAATAATAATTTCGGATAGTCGCAGTCGATTGTAATAATTTCGGTTAGTTGCAGTCGATTGAAACAATTAGGTTAGTCGCAGTCAATAAAAATAATTCCGGTTAGTTGCCGTTGATCGTAATAATTTCGGTTAGTTGCAGTCGATTATAATAAGTTCGGTTTGTCGCAGTTAACTTAATAATTCCGTTTAGTCGCAGTCGATTGTAATAATTTCGGTTATTGGCAGTTGATCGTAACAATTACGGTTAGTTGGAGTCAATTGAATAATTTCGCGATAAAAATAATTCGGGTTAGTTGCAGTCAATTGTAATAATTTCGGTTAGTCGCAGTCAATTTAATAACGGTTGTCGCAGTCAGTTGTAATAATTTTGGATAGTTGCAGTCGATTGAATAATTTCCCGATAAAAATAATTTCGGTTAGTTGGAGTCGATTGTAATAATTTTGGTTAGTCGCAGTGAATAAAACAAATTCTAGTTAGTTGCAGTCGATAATAATAATTTCGGATAGTCGCAGTCGATTGTAATAATTTCGGTTAGTTGCAGTCGATTGAAACAATTAGGTTAGTCGCAGTCAATAAAAATAATTCCGGTTAGTTGCCGTTGATCGTAATAATTTCGGTTAGTTGCAGTCGATTATAATAAGTTCGGTTTGTCGCAGTTAACTTAATAATTCCGTTTAGTCGCAGTCGATTGTAATAATTTCGGTTATTGGCAGTTGATCGTAACAATTACGGTTAGTTGGAGTCAATTGAATAATTTCGCGATAAAAATAATTCGGGTTAGTTGCAGTCAATTGTAATAATTTCGGTTAGTCGCAGTCAATTTAATAACGGTTGTCGCAGTCAGTTGTAATAATTTTGGATAGTTGCAGTCGATCGTGATAATTTCGATTAGATGCAGTCGATTGTAATAGTTCTCGATAAAAATAATTTCGGTTAGCTGCAGTAGATTGTAATAATTTTCAATAATAATAATTTCGGTTAGTTGCAGGCGGTTGTAATAATATCGCGATAAAAAAAAAATTTCGGTTAGTTGCAGTCGATTGTAAGAATTTTGGCTAGTTTCAGTCGATCGTAAGAATTTCGGTTAGTTGCAGGCGATTGTAATAATTTCGGTTAGTTGCAGTCGATTATAATAATTTCGGTTTGTCGCAGTTAACTTAATAATTCCGTTTAGTCGCAGTCGATTGTAATAATTTCGGTTAGTTGCAGTCGATTGAATAATTTCCCGATAAAAATAATTTCGGTTAGTTGGAGTCGATTGTAATAATTTTGGTTAGTCGCAGTGAATAAAACAAATTCTAGTTAGTTGCAGTCGATAATAATAATTTCGGATAGTCGCAGTCGATTGTAATAATTTCGGTTAGTTGCAGTCGATTGAAACAATTAGGTTAGTCGCAGTCAATAAAAATAATTCCGGTTAGTTGCCGTTGATCGTAATAATTTCGGTTAGTTGCAGTCGATTATAATAAGTTCGGTTTGTCGCAGTTAACTTAATAATTCCGTTTAGTCGCAGTCGATTGTAATAATTTCGGTTATTGGCAGTTGATCGTAACAATTACGGTTAGTTGGAGTCAATTGAATAATTTCGCGATAAAAATAATTCGGGTTAGTTGCAGTCAATTGTAATAATTTCGGTTAGTCGCAGTCAATTTAATAACGGTTGTCGCAGTCAGTTGTAATAATTTTGGATAGTTGCAGTCGATCGTGATAATTTCGATTAGATGCAGTCGATTGTAATAGTTCTCGATAAAAATAATTTCGGTTAGCTGCAGTAGATTGTAATAATTTTCAATAATAATAATTTCGGTTAGTTGCAGGCGGTTGTAATAATATCGCGATAAAAAAAAAATTTCGGTTAGTTGCAGTCGATTGTAAGAATTTTGGCTAGTTTCAGTCGATCGTAAGAATTTCGGTTAGTTGCAGGCGATTGTAATAAATTCGCGATAAAAATAATTTTGGTTAGTTGCAGTCGATTGCAATAAATTTGCGATATAAATAATTTGGCCTACCTGCAGTCGATTGTACTAATTTCGGTCATTTGAAGTCAATTGTAATAATTCCGGTTAGTCGCAGTCACGTGTAACAATTTCGGTTAATTGCAGCCGATCATAACAATTTCGTTTAGTTGTAGTCAATTGTAATAATTTCACCATAAAAATAATTTTGGTTAGTTGCAGTCGATTGGAACAATTTTTGTTAGTTGCAGTCGATTGCTATAAATTCGCGATAAATTTTTTTTGGGCTAGTTGCAGTCGATTGTAATTATTTCGGTTAGTCGCAGTCAATAAAAATAATTCATGTTATTCCCAGCTAATAAAAATAATTCCTCCCTCGTTGCAGTCGATAACAATAATTTCTGTTAGTCGCAATCGATCGTGGCAATTTCAATTAGTTGCAGTCGATTGAATAATTTCCCGATAAAAATAATTCGTGTTAGTTGCAGTCAACTGTAATAATTTCGGTTAGTAGCAGTCAATTGAATAATTTCGCGATAAAAAAATTCGGGTTAGTTGCAGTCAATTGTAATAATTTCAGTTAGTCGCAGTCAATTTAATAACGGTTGTCGCAGTCAGTTGTAATAATTTCGGATAGTTGCAGTCGATCGTGACAATTTCGATTAGTTGCAGTCGATTGTAATAGTTCTCGATAAAAGAAATTTCGGTTAGTTGCAGTCGATTGTAACAAGTTTTATTAGTAGCAGTCGATTGAAACAATTTTGGTTAGTTGCAGTCAATAAAAATAATTCCGGTTAGTTGCAGTTGATCGTAGCAATTTCGGTTAGTTGCAGTCGATCGTAGCAATCTCGGTTAGTTGCAGTCGATTCTAATCATTTCGGTTAGTCGCAGTCAACTTATTAATTCCGTTTAGTCGCAGTCGATTGTAATAATTTCGGTTATTTGCAGTTGATCGTAACAATTTCGGTTAGTTGGAGTCAATTGAATAATTTCGCGATAAAAATAATTCGGGTTAGTTGCAGTCAAATGTAATAATTTCGGATAGTTGCAGTCGATTGCCATAAATTCGCGATAAAAATAATTTGGCCTACCTGCAGTCGATTGTAATAATTTCGGTCAGTCGTAGTCAATTGTAATAATTCCGGTTAGTCGCAGTCACGTGTAACAATTTCGGTTAGTTGCAGCCGATCATAACAATTTCGTTTAGTTGTAGTCAATTGTAATAATTTCGCAATAAAAAAAATTTCGGTTAGTTGCAGTCGATTGTAAAAAATTTTAGTTAGTCGCAGTCAATAAAAACAATTTCGTTTAGTTGCAGTCGATCGTGGCAATTTTAATTAGTTGCAGTCGATTAAATAATTTCCCGATAAAAATAATTTCGGGTAGTTGCAGTCGATTATAATAATTTCGGTTTGTCGCAGTCAACTTAATAATTCCGTTTAGTCGCAGTCGATTGTAATAATTTCGGTTAGTTGCAGTAGATTGTAATAATTTTCAATTATAATAATTTCGGTTAGTTGCAGGCGGTTGTAATAATTTCGCGATAAAAAAAAATTTCGGTTAGTTGCAGTCGATTGTAAGAATTTTGGTTAGTTTCAGTCGATCGTAAGAATTTCGGTTAGTTGCAGGCGATTGTAATAAATTCGCGATAAAAATAATTTTGGTTAGTTGCAGTCGATTGCAATAAATTCGCGATATAAATAATTTGGCCTACCTGCAGTCGATTGTACTAATTTTGGTCATTCGAAGTCAATTGTAATAATTCCGGTTAGTCGCAGTCACCTGTAACAATTTCGGTTAGTTGCAGCCGATCATAACAATTTCGTTTAGTTGTAGTCAATTGTAATAATTTCACAATAAAAATAATTTTGGTTAGTTGCAGTCGATTGGAACAATTTTTGTTAGTTGCAGTCGATTGCTATAAATTCGCGATAAATTTTTTTTGGGCTAGTTGCAGTCGATTGTAATTATTTCGGTTAGTCGCAGTCAATAAAAATAATTCATGTTATTCCCAGCTACTAAAAATAATTCCTCTTAGTTGCAGTCGATAACGATAATTTCTGTTAGTCGCAATCGATCGTGGCAATTTCAATTAGTTGCAGTCGATTGAATAATTTCCCGATAAAAATAATTTCGGTTAGTAGCAGTCGATTGTAATAATTTTGGTTAGTCGCAGTCAATAAAACAAATTCTAGTTAGTTGCAGTCGATAATAATAATTTCGGATAGTCGCAGTCGATTGTAATGATTTCGGTTGGTTGCAGTCGATTAAAACAATTTTGGTTAGTCGCAGTCAATAAAAATAATTCCGGTTAGTTGCAGTTGATCGTAGCAATTTCGGTTAGTTGCAGTCGATCGTAGCAAATTCGTTTAGTTGCAGTCGATCGTAATAATTTCGGTTAGTTGCAGTCGATTATAATAATTTCGGTTTGTCGCAGTTAACTTAATAATTCCGTTTAGTCGCAGTCGATTGTAATAATTTCGGTTAGTTGCAGTCGATTGAATAATTTCCCGATAAAAATAATTTCGGTTAGTTGGAGTCGATTGTAATAATTTTGGTTAGTCGCAGTGAATAAAACAAATTCTAGTTAGTTGCAGTCGATAATAATAATTTCGGATAGTCGCAGTCGATTGTAATAATTTCGGTTAGTTGCAGTCGATTGAAACAATTAGGTTAGTCGCAGTCAATAAAAATAATTCCGGTTAGTTGCCGTTGATCGTAATAATTTCGGTTAGTTGCAGTCGATTATAATAAGTTCGGTTTGTCGCAGTTAAATTAATAATTCCGTTTAGTCGCAGTCGATTGTAATAATTTCGGTTATTGGCAGTTGATCGTAACAATTACGGTTAGTTGGAGTCAATTGAATAATTTCGCGATAAAAATAATTCGGGTTAGTTGCAGTCAATTGTAATAATTTCGGTTAGTCGCAGTCAATTTAATAACGGTTGTCGCAGTCAGTTGTAATAATTTTGGATAGTTGCAGTCGATCGTGATAATTTCGATTAGATGCAGTCGATTGTAATAGTTCTCGATAAAAATAATTTCGGTTAGCTGCAGTAGATTGTAATAATTTTCAATAATAATAATTTCGGTTAGTTGCAGGCGGTTGTAATAATATCGCGATAAAAAAAAAATTTCGGTTAGTTGCAGTCGATTGTAAGAATTTTGGCTAGTTTCAGTCGATCGTAAGAATTTCGGTTAGTTGCAGGCGATTGTAATAAATTCGCGATAAAAATAATTTTGGTTAGTTGCAGTCGATTGCAATAAATTTGCGATATAAATAATTTGGCCTACCTGCAGTCGATTGTACTAATTTCGGTCATTCGAAGTCAATTGTAATAATTCCGGTTAGTCGCAGTCACGTGTAACAATTTCGGTTAATTGCAGCCGATCATAACAATTTCGTTTAGTTGTAGTCAATTGTAATAATTTCACAATAAAAATAATTTTGGTTAGTTGCAGTCGATTGGAACAATTTTTGTTAGTTGCAGTCGATTGCTATAAATTCGCGATAAATTTTTTTTGGGCTAGTTGCAGTCGATTGTAATTATTTCGGTTAGTCGCAGTCAATAAAAATAATTCATGTTATTCCCAGCTAATAAAAATAATTCCTCCCTCGTTGCAGTCGATAACAATAATTTCTGTTAGTCGCAATCGATCGTGGCAATTTCAATTAGTTGCAGTCGATTGAATAATTTCCCGATAAAAATAATTCGTGTTAGTTGCAGTCAACTGTAATAATTTCGGTTAGTAGCAGTCAATTGAATAATTTCGCGATAAAAAAATTCGGGTTAGTTGCAGTCAATTGTAATAATTTCAGTTAGTCGCAGTCAATTTAATAACGGTTGTCGCAGTCAGTTGTAATAATTTCGGATAGTTGCAGTCGATCGTGACAATTTCGATTAGTTGCAGTCGATTGTAATAGTTCTCGATAAAAGAAATTTCGGTTAGTTGCAGTCGATTGTAACAAGTTTTATTAGTAGCAGTCGATTGAAACAATTTTGGTTAGTTGCAGTCAATAAAAATAATTCCGGTTAGTTGCAGTTGATCGTAGCAATTTCGGTTAGTTGCAGTCGATCGTAGCAATCTCGGTTAGTTGCAGTCGATTCTAATCATTTCGGTTAGTCGCAGTCAACTTATTAATTCCGTTTAGTCGCAGTCGATTGTAATAATTTCGGTTATTTGCAGTTGATCGTAACAATTTCGGTTAGTTGGAGTCAATTGAATAATTTCGCGATAAAAATAATTCGGGTTAGTTGCAGTCAAATGTAATAATTTCGGATAGTTGCAGTCGATTGCCATAAATTCGCGATAAAAATAATTTGGCCTACCTGCAGTCGATTGTAATAATTTCGGTCAGTCGTAGTGAATTGTAATAATTCCGGTTAGTCGCAGTCACGTGTAACAATTTCGGTTAGTTGCAGCCGATCATAACAATTTCGTTTAGTTGTAGTCAATTGTAATAATTTCGCAATAAAAAAAATTTCGGTTAGTTGCAGTCGATTGTAAAAAATTTTAGTTAGTCGCAGTCAATAAAAACAATTTCGTTTAGTTGCAGTCGATCGTGGCAATTTTAATTAGTTGCAGTCGATTGAATAATTTCCCGATAAAAATAATTTCGGGTAGTTGCAGTCGATTATAATAATTTCGGTTTGTCGCAGTCAACTTAATAATTCCGTTTAGTCGCAGTCGATTGTAATAATTTCGGTTAGTTGCAGTAGATTGTAATAATTTTCAATAATAATAATTTCGGTTAGTTGCAGGCGGTTGTAATAATTTCGCGATAAAAAATAAATTTCGGTTAGTTGCAGTCGATTGTAAGAATTTTGGTTAGTTTCAGTCGATCGTAAGAATTTCGGTTAGTTGCAGGCGATTGTAATAAATTCGCGATAAAAATAATTTTGGTTAGTTGCAGTCGATTGCAATAAATTCGCGATATAAATAATTTGGCCTACCTGCAGTCGATTGTACTAATTTCGGTCATTCGAAGTCAATTGTAATAATTCCGGTTAGTCGCAGTCACGTGTAACAATTTCGGTTAGTTGCAGCCGATCATAACAATTTCGTTTAGTTGTAGTCAATTGTAATAATTTCACAATAAAAATAATTTTGGTTAGTTGCAGTCGATTGGAACAATTTTTGTTAGTTGCAGTCGATTGCTATAAATTCGCGATAAATTTTTTTTGGGCTAGTTGCAGTCGATTGTAATTATTTCGGTTAGTCGCACTCAATAAAAATAATTCATGTTATTCCCAGCTAATAAAAATAATTCCTCTTAGTTGCAGTCGATAACAATAATTTCTGTTAGTCGCAATCGATCGTGGCAATTTCAATTAGTTGCAGTCGATTGAATAATTTCCCGATAAAAATAATTTCGGTTAGTAGCAGTCGATTGTAATAATTTTGGTTAGTCGCAGTCAATAAAACAAATTCTAGTTAGTTGCAGTCGATAATAATAATTTCGGATAGTCGCAGTCGATTGTAATGATTTCGGTTGGTTGCAGTCGATTAAAACAATTTTGGTTAGTCGCAGTTAATAAAAATAATTCCGGTTAGTTGCAGTTGATCGTAGCAATTTCGTTTAGTTGCAGTCGATCGTAGCAAATTCGTTTAGTTGCAGTCGATCGTAATAATTTCGGTTAGTTGCAGTCGATTATAATAATTTCGGTTTGTCGCAGTTAACTTAATAATTCCGTTTAGTCGCAGTCGATTGTAATAATTTCGGTTAGTTGCAGTCGATTGAATAATTTCCCGATAAAAATAATTTCGGTTAGTTGGAGTCGATTGTAATAATTTTGGTTAGTCGCAGTGAATAAAACAAATTCTAGTTAGTTGCAGTCGATAATAATAATTTCGGATAGTCGCAGTCGATTGTAATAATTTCGGTTAGTTGCAGTCGATTGAAACAATTAGGTTAGTCGCAGTCAATAAAAATAATTCCGGTTAGTTGCCGTTGATCGTAATAATTTCGGTTAGTTGCAGTCGATTATAATAAGTTCGGTTTGTCGCAGTTAAATTAATAATTCCGTTTAGTCGCAGTCGATTGTAATAATTTCGGTTATTGGCAGTTGATCGTAACAATTACGGTTAGTTGGAGTCAATTGAATAATTTCGCGATAAAAATAATTCGGGTTAGTTGCAGTCAATTGTAATAATTTCGGTTAGTCGCAGTCAATTTAATAACGGTTGTCGCAGTCAGTTGTAATAATTTCGGATAGTTGCAGTCGATCGTGATAATTTCGATTAGATGCAGTCGATTGTAATAGTTCTCGATAAAAATAATTTCGGTTAGCTGCAGTAGATTGTAATAATTTTCAATAATAATAATTTCGGTTAGTTGCAGGTGGTTGTAATAATTTCGCGATAAAAAAAAAAATTCGGTTAGTTGCAGTCGATTGTAAGAATTTTGGCTAGTTTCAGTCGATCGTAAGAATTTCGGTTAGTTGCAGGCGATTGTAATAAATTCGCGATAAAAATAATTTTGGTTAGTTGCAGTCGATTGCAATAAATTCGCGATATAAATAATTTGGCCTACCTGCAGTCGATTGTACTAATTTCGGTCATTCGAAGTCAATTGTAATAATTCCGGTTAGTCGCAGTCACGTGTAACAATTTCGGTTAATTGCAGCCGATCATAACAATTTCGTTTAGTTGTAGTCAATTGTAATAATTTCACAATAAAAATAATTTTGGTTAGTTGCAGTCGATTGGAACAATTTTTGTTAGTTGCAGTCGATTGCTATAAATTCGCGATAAATTTTTTTTGGGCTAGTTGCAGTCGATTGTAATTATTTCGGTTAGTCGCAGTCAATAAAAATAATTCATGTTATTCCCAGCTAATAAAAATAATTCCTCCCTCGTTGCAGTCGATAACAATAATTTCTGTTAGTCGCAATCGATCGTGGCAATTTCAATTAGTTGCAGTCGATTGAATAATTTCCCGATAAAAATAATTCGTGTTAGTTGCAGTCAACTGTAATAATTTCGGTTAGTAGCAGTCAATTGAATAATTTCGCGATAAAAAAAATTCGGGTTAGTTGCAGTCAATTGTAATAATTTCAGTTAGTCGCAGTCAATTTAATAACGGTTGTCGCAGTCAGTTGTAATAATTTCGGATAGTTGCAGTCGATCGTGACAATTTCGATTAGTTGCAGTCGATTGTAATAGTTCTCGATAAAAGAAATTTCGGTTAGTTGCAGTCGATTGTAACAAGTTTTATTAGTAGCAGTCGATTGAAACAATTTTGGTTAGTTGCAGTCAATAAAAATAATTCCGGTTAGTTGCAGTTGATCGTAGCAATTTCGGTTAGTTGCAGTCGATCGTAGCAATCTCGGTTAGTTGCAGTCGATTCTAATCATTTCGGTTAGTCGCAGTCAACTTATTAATTCCGTTTAGTCGCAGTCGATTGTAATAATTTCGGTTATTTGCAGTTGATCGTAACAATTTCGGTTAGTTGGAGTCAATTGAATAATTTCGCGATAAAAATAATTCGGGTTAGTTGCAGTCAAATGTAATAATTTCGGATAGTTGCAGTCGATTGCCATAAATTCGCGATAAAAATAATTTGGCCTACCTGCAGTCGATTGTAATAATTTCGGTCAGTCGTAGTCAATTGTAATAATTCCGGTTAGTCGCAGTCACGTGTAACAATTTCGGTTAGTTGCAGCCGATCATAACAATTTCGTTTAGTTGTAGTCAATTGTAATAATTTCGCAATAAAAAAAATTTCGGTTAGTTGCAGTCGATTGTAAAAAATTTTAGTTAGTCGCAGTCAATAAAAACAATTTCGTTTAGTTGCAGTCGATCGTGGCAATTTTAATTAGTTGCAGTCGATTGAATAATTTCCCGATAAAAATAATTTCGGGTAGTTGCAGTCGATTATAATAATTTCGGTTTGTCGCAGTCAACTTAATAATTCCGTTTAGTCGCAGTCGATTGTAATAATTTCGGTTAGTTGCAGTAGATTGTAATAATTTTCAATAATAATAATTTCGGTTAGTTGCAGGCGGTTGTAATAATTTCGCGATAAAAAAAAAATTTCGGTTAGTTGCAGTCGATTGTAAGAATTTTGGTTAGTTTCAGTCGATCGTAAGAATTTCGGTTAGTTGCAGGCGATTGTAATAAATTCGCGATAAAAATAATTTTGGTTAGTTGCAGTCGATTGCAATAAATTCGCGATATAAATAATTTGGCCTACCTGCAGTCGATTGTACTAATTTCGGTCATTCGAAGTCAATTGTAATAATTCCGGTTAGTCGCAGTCACGTGTAACAATTTCGGTTAGTTGCAGCCGATCATAACAATTTCGTTTAGTTGTAGTCAATTGTAATAATTTCACAATAAAAATAATTTTGGTTAGTTGCAGTCGATTGGAACAATTTTTGTTAGTTGCAGTCGATTGCTATAAATTCGCGATAAATTTTTTTTGGGCTAGTTGCAGTCGATTGTAATTATTTCGGTTAGTCGCACTCAATAAAAATAATTCATGTTATTCCCAGCTAATAAAAATAATTCCTCTTAGTTGCAGTCGATAACAATAATTTCTGTTAGTCGCAATCGATCGTGGCAATTTCAATTAGTTGCAGTCGATTGAATAATTTCCCGATAAAAATAATTTCGGTTAGTAGCAGTCGATTGTAATAATTTTGGTTAGTCGCAGTCAATAAAACAAATTCTAGTTAGTTGCAGTCGATAATAATAATTTCGGATAGTCGCAGTCGATTGTAATGATTTCGGTTGGTTGCAGTCGATTAAAACAATTTTGGTTAGTCGCAGTTAATAAAAATAATTCCGGTTAGTTGCAGTTGATCGTAGCAATTTCGGTTAGTTGCAGTCGATCGTAGCAAATTCGTTTAGTTGCAGTCGATCGTAATAATTTCGGTTAGTTGCAGTCGATTATAATAATTTCGGTTTGTCGAAGTTAACTTAATAATTCCGTTTAGTCGCAGTCGATTGTAATAATTTCGGTTAGTTGCAGTCGATTGAATAATTTCCCGATAAAAATAATTTCGGTTAGTTGGAGTCGATTGTAATAATTTTGGTTAGTCGCAGTGAATAAAACAAATTCTAGTTAGTTGCAGTCGATAATAATAATTTCGGATAGTCGCAGTCGATTGTAATAATTTCGGTTAGTTGCAGTCGATTGAAACAATTAGGTTAGTCGCAGTCAATAAGAATAATTCCGGTTAGTTGCCGTTGATCGTAATAATTTCGGTTAGTTGCAGTCGATTATAATAAGTTCGGTTTGTCGCAGTTAAATTAATAATTCCGTTTAGTCGCAGTCGATTGTAATAATTTCGGTTATTGGCAGTTGATCGTAACAATTACGGTTAGTTGGAGTCAATTGAATAATTTCGCGATAAAAATAATTCGGGTTAGTTGCAGTCAATTGTAATAATTTCGGTTAGTCGCAGTCAATTTAATAACGGTTGTCGCAGTCAGTTGTAATAATTTCGGATAGTTGCAGTCGATCGTGACAATTTCGATTAGTTGCAGTCGATTGTAATAGTTCTCAAAAAAATAATTTCGGTTAGCTGCAGTCGATTGTAATAATTCGAGATAAAGGAAATTTCGGTTAGTTGCAGTCGATTGTAACAAGTTTTATTAGTAGCAGTCAATCAAAATAATTCCGGTTAGTTGCAGTCATTAATAATAATTTCGGTTAGTTGCAGTCGATTGTAATAATTTCGGTTAGTTGCAGTCGATCGTAAGAATTTTGGTTAGTTGCAGTCGATCGTAAGAATTTCGGTTAGTCGTAGTCAATTGTAATAATTCCGGTTAGTCGCAGTCACGTGTAACAATTTCGGTTAGTTGCAGCCGATCATAACAATTTCGTTTAGTTGTAGTCAATTGTAATAATTTCGCAATAAAAATAATTTTGGTTAGTTGCACTCGATTGTAACAATTTTTGTTAGTTGCAGTCAATTGCAATAAATTCGCGATAAAATTTTTTTGAACTAGTTGCAGTCGATTGTAATTATTTCGGTTAGTTGCAGTCGATCGTAAGAATTTTGGTTAGTTGCAGTCGATCGTAGCAATCTCGGTTAGTTGCAGTCGATCGTAGCAATCTCGGTTAGTTGCAGTCGATCGTTATAATTTCGGTTAGTTGCAGTCGATCCTAATCATTTCGGTTAGTCGCAGTCAACTTATTAATTCCGTTTAGTCGCAGTCGATTGTAATAATTTCGGTTAATCGCAGCCGATTGTAATAATATCAATTAGTTGCAGTCAACTTATTAATTCGGTTTAGTCGCAGTCGATTGTAATAATTTCGGTTATTTGCAGTCAATTGAATAATTTCGCGATAAAAAAAATTCGGGTTAGTTGCAGTCAATTGTAATAATTTCAGTAAGTCGCAGTCAATTTAATAACGGTTGTCGCAGTCAGTTGTAATAATTTCGGATAGTTGCAGTCGATCTTGACAATTTCGATTAGTTGCAGTCGATTGTAATAGTTCTCGATAAAAATAATTTCGGTTAGCTGCAGTCGATTGTAATAATTCGAGATAAAAGAAATTTCGGTTAGTTGCAGTCGATTGTAACAAGTTTTATTAGTAGCAGTCGATTGAAACAATTTTGGTTAGTTGCAGTCAATAAAAATAATTCCGGTTAGTTGCAGTTGATCGTAGCAATTTCGGTTAGTTGCAGTCGATCGTAGCAATCTCGGTTAGTTGCAGTCGATTCTAATCATTTCGGTTAGTCGCAGTCAACTTATTAATTCCGTTTAGTCGCAGTCGATTGTAATAATTTCGGTTATTTGCAGTTGATCGTAACAATTTCGGTTAGTTGGAGTCAATTGAATAATTTCGCGATAAAAATAATTCGGGTTAGTTGCAGTCAAATGTAATAATTTCGGATAGTTGCAGTCGATTGCCATAAATTCGCGATAAAAATAATTTGGCCTACCAGCAGTCGATTGTAATAATTTCGGTCAGTCGTAGTCAATTGTAATAATTCCGGTTAGTCGCAGTCACGTGTAACAATTTCGGTTAGTTGCAGCCGATCATACCAATTTCGTTTAGTTGTAGTCAATTGTAATAATTTCGCAATTAAAAAAATTTCGGTTAGTCGCAGTCAATAAAAACAATTTCGTTTAGTTGCAGTCGATCGTGGCAATTTTAATTAGTTGCAGTCGATTGAATAATTTCCCGATAAAAATAATTTCGGGTAGTTGCAGTCGATTATAATAATTTCGGTTTGTCGCAGTCAACTTAATAATTCCGTTTAGTCGCAGTCGATTGTAATAATTTCGGTTAGTTGCAGTAGATTGTAATAATTTTCAATAATAATAATTTCCGTTAGTTGCAGGCGGTTGTAATAATTTCGCGATAAAAAAAAAATTTCGGTTAGTTGCAGTCGATTGTAAGAATTTTGGTTAGTTTCAGTCGATCGTAAGAATTTCGGTTAGTTGCAGGCGATTGTAATAAATTCGCGATAAAAATAATTTTGGTTAGTTGCAGTCGATTGCAATAAATTCGCGATATAAATAATTTGGCCTACCTGCAGTCGATTGTACTAATTTCGGTCATTCGAAGTCAATTGTAATAATTCCGGTTAGTCGCAGTCACGTGTAACAATTTCGGTTAGTTGCAGCCGATCATAACAATTTCGTTTAGTTGTAGTCAATTGTAATAATTTCACAATAAAAATAATTTTGGTTAGTTGCAGTCGATTGGAACAATTTTTGTTAGTTGCAGTCGATTGCTATAAATTCGCGATAAATTTTTTTTGGGCTAGTTGCAGTCGATTGTAATTATTTCGGTTAGTCGCACTCAATAAAAATAATTCATGTTATTCCCAGCTAATAAAAATAATTCCTCTTAGTTGCAGTCGATAACAATAATTTCTGTTAGTCGCAATCGATCGTGGCAATTTCAATTAGTTGCAGTCGATTGAATAATTTCCCGATAAAAATAATTTCGGTTAGTAGCAGTCGATTGTAATAATTTTGGTTAGTCGCAGTCAATAAAACAAATTCTAGTTAGTTGCAGTCGATAATAATAATTTCGGATAGTCGCAGTCGATTGTAATGATTTCGGTTGGTTGCAGTCGATTAAAACAATTTTGGTTAGTCGCAGTCAATAAAAATAATTCCGGTTAGTTGCAGTTGATCGTAGCAATTTCGGTTAGTTGCAGTCGATCGTAGCAAATTCGTTTAGTTGCAGTCGATCGTAATAATTTCGGTTAGTTGCAGTCGATTATAATAATTTCGGTTTGTCGCAGTTAACTTAATAATTCCGTTTAGTCGCAGTCGATTGTAATAATTTCGGTTAGTTGCAGTCGATTGAATAATTTCCCGATAAAAATAATTTCGGTTAGTTGGAGTCGATTGTAATAATTTTGGTTAGTCGCAGTGAATAAAACAAATTCTAGTTAGTTGCAGTCGATAATAATAATTTCGGATAGTCGCAGTCGATTGTAATAATTTCGGTTAGTTGCAGTCGATTGAAACAATTAGGTTAGTCGCAGTCAATAAAAATAATTCCGGTTAGTTGCCGTTGATCGTAATAATTTCGGTTAGTTGCAGTCGATTATAATAAGTTCGGTTTGTCGCAGTTAAATTAATAATTACGTTTAGTCGCAGTCGATTGTAATAATTTCGGTTATTGGCAGTTGATCGTAACAATTACGGTTAGTTGGAGTCAATTGAATAATTTCGCGATAAAAATAATTCGGGTTAGTTGCAGTCAATTGTAATAATTTCGGTTAGTCGCAGTCAATTTAATAACGGTTGTCGCAGTCAGTTGTAATAATTTCGGATAGTTGCAGTCGATCGTGATAATTTCGATTAGATGCAGTCGATTGTAATAGTTCTCGATAAAAATAATTTCGGTTAGCTGCAGTAGATTGTAATTATTTTCAATAATAATAATTTCGGTTAGTTGCAGGCGGTTGTAATAATTTCGCGATAAAAAAAAAATTTCGGTTAGTTGCAGTCGATTGTAAGAATTTTGGTTAGTTTCAGTCGATCGTAAGAATTTCGGTTAGTTGCAGGCGATTGTAATAAATTCGCGATAAAAATAATTTTGGTTAGTTGCAGTCGATTGCAATAAATTCGCGATATAAATAATTTGGCCTACCTGCAGTCGATTGTACTAATTTCGGTCATTCGAAGTCAATTGTAATAATTCCGGTTAGTCGCAGTCACGTGTAACAATTTCGGTTAGTTGCAGCCGATCATAACAATTTCGTTTAGTTGTAGTCAATTGTAATAATTTCACAATAAAAATAATTTTGGTTAGTTGCAGTCGATTGGAACAATTTTTGTTAGTTGCAGTCGATTGCTATAAATTCGCGATAAATTTTTTTTGGGCTAGTTGCAGTCGATTGTAATTATTTCGGTTAGTCGCACTCAATAAAAATAATTCATGTTATTCCCAGCTAATAAAAATAATTCCTCTTAGTTGCAGTCGATAACAATAATTTCTGTTAGTCGCAATCGATCGTGGCAATTTCAATTAGTTGCAGTCGATTGAATAATTTCCCGATAAAAATAATTTCGGTTAGTAGCAGTCGATTGTAATAATTTTGGTTAGTCGCAGTCAATAAAACAAATTCTAGTTAGTTGCAGTCGATAATAATAATTTCGGATAGTCGCAGTCGATTGTAATGATTTCGGTTGGTTGCAGTCGATTAAAACAATTTTGGTTAGTCGCAGTCAATAAAAATAATTCCGGTTAGTTGCAGTTGATCGTAGCAATTTCGGTTAGTTGCAGTCGATCGTAGCAAATTCGTTTAGTTGCAGTCGATCGTAATAATTTCGGTTAGTTGCAGTCGATTATAATAATTTCGGTTTGTCGCAGTTAACTTAATAATTCCGTTTAGTCGCAGTCGATTGTAATAATTTCGGTTAGTTGCAGTCGATTGAATAATTTCCCGATAAAAATAATTTCGGTTAGTTGGAGTCGATTGTAATAATTTTGGTTAGTCGCAGTGAATAAAACAAATTCTAGTTAGTTGCAGTCGATAATAATAATTTCGGATAGTCGCAGTCGATTGTAATAATTTCGGTTAGTTGCAGTCGATTGAAACAATTAGGTTAGTCGCAGTCAATAAAAATAATTCATGTTATTCCCAGCTAATAAAAATAATTCCTCTTAGTTGCAGTCGATAACAATAATTTCTGTTAGTCGCAATCGATCGTGGCAATTTCAATTAGTTGCAGTCGATTGAATAATTTCCCGATAAAAATAATTTCGGTTAGTAGCAGTCGATTGTAATAATTTTGGTTAGTCGCAGTCAATAAAACAAATTCTAGTTAGTTGCAGTCGATAATAATAATTTCGGATAGTCGCAGTCGATTGTAATGATTTCGGTTGGTTGCAGTCGATTAAAACAATTTTGGTTAGTCGCAGTCAATAAAAATAATTCCGGTTAGTTGCAGTTGATCGTAGCAATTTCGGTTAGTTGCAGTCGATCGTAGCAAATTCGTTTAGTTGCAGTCGATCGTAATAATTTCGGTTAGTTGCAGTCGATTATAATAATTTCGGTTTGTCGCAGTTAACTTAATAATTCCGTTTAGTCGCAGTCGATTGTAATAATTTCGGTTAGTTGCAGTCGATTGAATAATTTCCCGATAAAAATAATTTCGGTTAGTTGGAGTCGATTGTAATAATTTTGGTTAGTCGCAGTGAATAAAACAAATTCTAGTTAGTTGCAGTCGATAATAATAATTTCGGATAGTCGCAGTCGATTGTAATAATTTCGGTTAGTTGCAGTCGATTGAAACAATTAGGTTAGTCGCAGTCAATAAAAATAATTCCGGTTAGTTGCCGTTGATCGTAATAATTTCGGTTAGTTGCAGTCGATTATAATAAGTTCGGTTTGTCGCAGTTAAATTAATAATTACGTTTAGTCGCAGTCGATTGTAATAATTTCGGTTATTGGCAGTTGATCGTAACAATTACGGTTAGTTGGAGTCAATTGAATAATTTCGCGATAAAAATAATTCGGGTTAGTTGCAGTCAATTGTAATAATTTCGGTTAGTCGCAGTCAATTTAATAACGGTTGTCGCAGTCAGTTGTAATAATTTCGGATAGTTGCAGTCGATCGTGATAATTTCGATTAGATGCAGTCGATTGTAATAGTTCTCGATAAAAATAATTTCGGTTAGCTGCAGTAGATTGTAATTATTTTCAATAATAATAATTTCGGTTAGTTGCAGGCGGTTGTAATAATTTCGCGATAAAAAAAAAATTTCGGTTAGTTGCAGTCGATTGTAAGAATTTTGGTTAGTTTCAGTCGATCGTAAGAATTTCGGTTAGTTGCAGGCGATTGTAATAAATTCGCGATAAAAATAATTTTGGTTAGTTGCAGTCGATTGCAATAAATTCGCGATATAAATAATTTGGCCTACCTGCAGTCGATTGTACTAATTTCGGTCATTCGAAGTCAATTGTAATAATTCCGGTTAGTCGCAGTCACGTGTAACAATTTCGGTTAGTTGCAGCCGATCATAACAATTTCGTTTAGTTGTAGTCAATTGTAATAATTTCACAATAAAAATAATTTTGGTTAGTTGCAGTCGATTGGAACAATTTTTGTTAGTTGCAGTCGATTGCTATAAATTCGCGATAAATTTTTTTTGGGCTAGTTGCAGTCGATTGTAATTATTTCGGTTAGTCGCACTCAATAAAAATAATTCATGTTATTCCCAGCTAATAAAAATAATTCCTCTTAGTTGCAGTCGATAACAATAATTTCTGTTAGTCGCAATCGATCGTGGCAATTTCAATTAGTTGCAGTCGATTGAATAATTTCCCGATAAAAATAATTTCGGTTAGTAGCAGTCGATTGTAATAATTTTGGTTAGTCGCAGTCAATAAAACAAATTCTAGTTAGTTGCAGTCGATAATAATAATTTCGGATAGTCGCAGTCGATTGTAATGATTTCGGTTGGTTGCAGTCGATTAAAACAATTTTGGTTAGTCGCAGTCAATAAAAATAATTCCGGTTAGTTGCAGTTGATCGTAGCAATTTCGGTTAGTTGCAGTCGATCGTAGCAAATTCGTTTAGTTGCAGTCGATCGTAATAATTTCGGTTAGTTGCAGTCGATTATAATAATTTCGGTTTGTCGCAGTTAACTTAATAATTCCGTTTAGTCGCAGTCGATTGTAATAATTTCGGTTAGTTGCAGTCGATTGAATAATTTCCCGATAAAAATAATTTCGGTTAGTTGGAGTCGATTGTAATAATTTTGGTTAGTCGCAGTGAATAAAACAAATTCTAGTTAGTTGCAGTCGATAATAATAATTTCGGATAGTCGCAGTCGATTGTAATAATTTCGGTTAGTTGCAGTCGATTGAAACAATTAGGTTAGTCGCAGTCAATAAAAATAATTCCGGTTAGATGCCGTTGATCGTAATAATTTCGGTTAGTTGCAGTCGATTATAATAAGTTCGGTTTGTCGCAGTTAAATTAATAATTCCGTTTAGTCGCAGTCAATTGTAATAATTTCGGTTATTGGCAGTTGATTGTAACAATTACGGTTAGTTGGAGTCAATTGAATAATTTCGCGATAAAAATAATTCGGGTTAGTTGCAGTCAATTGTAATAATTTCGGTTAGTCGCAGTCGATTGCAATAAATTCGCGATATAAATAATTTGGCCTACCTGCAGTCGATTGTACTAATTTCGGTCATTCGAAGTCAATTGTAATAATTCCGGTTAGTCGCAGTCACGTGTAACAATTTCGGTTAGTTGCAGCCGATCATAACAATTTCGTTTAGTTGTAGTCAATTGTAATAATTTCACAATAAAAATAATTTTGGTTAGTTGCAGTCGATTGGAACAATTTTTGTTAGTTGCAGTCGATTGCTATAAATTCGCGATAAATTTTTTTTGGGCTAGTTGCAGTCGATTGTAATTATTTCGGTTAGTCGCACTCAATAAAAATAATTCATGTTATTCCCAGCTAATAAAAATAATTCCTCTTAGTTGCAGTCGATAACAATAATTTCTGTTAGTCGCAATCGATCGTGGCAATTTCAATTAGTTGCAGTCGATTGAATAATTTCCCGATAAAAATAATTTCGGTTAGTAGCAGTCGATTGTAATAATTTTGGTTAGTCGCAGTCAATAAAACAAATTCTAGTTAGTTGCAGTCGATAATAATAATTTCGGATAGTCGCAGTCGATTGTAATGATTTCGGTTGGTTGCAGTCGATTAAAACAATTTTGGTTAGTCGCAGTCAATAAAAATAATTCCGGTTAGTTGCAGTTGATCGTAGCAATTTCGGTTAGTTGCAGTCGA
The DNA here is from genome assembly GCA_964056705.1 of Troilus luridus. Classification (NCBI taxonomy): domain Eukaryota; kingdom Metazoa; phylum Arthropoda; class Insecta; order Hemiptera; family Pentatomidae; genus Troilus; species Troilus luridus. Next base: position 134,504,912 of record OZ057412.1, read on the forward strand.
TCGTAGCAAATTCGTTTAGTTGCAGTCGATCGTAATAATTTCGGTTAGTTGCAGTCGATTATAATATTTTCGGTTTGTCGCAGTTAACTTAATAATTCCGTTTAGTCGCAGTCGATTGTAATAATTTCGGTTAGTTGCAGTCGATTGAATAATTTCCCGATAAAAATAATTCGGGTTAGTTGCAGTCAATTGTAATAATTTCGGTTAGTCGCAGTCAATTTAATAACGGTTGTCGCAGTCAGTTGTAATAATTTCGGATAGTTGCAGTCGATCGTGATAATTTCGATTAGATGCAGTCGATTGTAATAGTTCTCGATAAAAATAATTTCGGTTAGCTGCAGTAGATTGTAATAATTTTCAATAATAATAATTTCGGTTAGTTGCAGGCGGTTGTAATAATTTCGCGATAAAAAAAAAATTTCGGTTAGTTGCAGTCGATTGTAAGAATTTTGGTTAGTTTCAGTCGATCGTAAGAATTTCGGTTAGTTGCAGGCGATTGTAATAAATTCGCGATAAAAATAATTTTGGTTAGTTGCAGTCGATTGCAATAAATTCGCGATATAAATAATTTGGCCTACCTGCAGTCGATTGTACTAATTTCGGTCATTCGAAGTCAATTGTAATAATTCCGGTTAGTCGCAGTCACGTGTAACAATTTCGGTTAGTTGCAGCCGATCATAACAATTTCGTTTAGTTGTAGTCAATTGTAATAATTTCACAATAAAAATAATTTTGGTTAGTTGCAGTCGATTGGAACAATTTTTGTTAGTTGCAGTCGATTGCTATAAATTCGCGATAAATTTTTTTTGGGCTAGTTGCAGTCGATTGTAATTATTTCGGTTAGTCGCAGTCAATAAAAATAATTCATGTTATTCCCAGCTAATAAAAATAATTCCTCTTAGTTGCAGTCGATAACAATAATTTCTGTTAGTCGCAATCGATCGTGGCAATTTCAATTAGTTGCAGTCGATTGAATAATTTCCCGATAAAAATAATTTCGGTTAGTAGCAGTCGATTGTAATAATTCCGTTTAGTCGCAGTCGATTGTAATAATTTCGGTTATTGGCAGTTGATTGTAACAATTACGGTTAGTTGGAGTCAATTGAATAATTTCGCGATAAAAATAATTCGGGTTAGTTGCAGTCAATTGTAATAATTTCGGTTTGTCGCAGTCAATTTAATAACGGTTGTCGCAGTCAGTTGTAATAATTTCGGATAGTTGCAGTCGATCGTGATAATTTCGATTAGATGCAGTCGATTGTAATAGTTCTCGATAAAAATAATTTTGGTTAGCTGCAGTAGATTGTAATAATTTTCAATAATAATAATTTCGGTTAGTTGCAGGCGGTTGTAATAATTTCGCGATAAAAAAAAAATTTCGGTTAGTTGCAGTCGATTGTAAGAATTTTGGTTAGTTTCAGTCGATCGTAAGAATTTCGGTTAGTTGCAGGCGATTGTAATAAATTCGCGATAAAAATAATTTCGGTTAGTAGCAGTCGATTGTAATAATTTTGGTTAGTCGCAGTCAATAAAACAAATTCTAGTTAGTTGCAGTCGATAATAATAATTTCGGATAGTCGCAGTCGATTGTAATGATTTCGGTTGGTTGCAGTCGATTAAAACCATTTTGGTTAGTCGCAGTCAATAAAAATAATTCCGGTTAGTTGCAGTTGATCGTAGCAATTTCGGTTAGTTGCAGTCGATCGTAGCAAATTCGTTTAGTTGCAGTCGATCGTAATAATTTCGGTTAGTTGCAGTCGATTATAATAATTTCGGTTTGTCGGAGTTAACTTAATAATTCCGTTTAGTCGCAGTCGATTGTAATAATTTCGGTTAGTTGCAGTCGATTGAATAATTTCCCGATAAAAATAATTTCGGTTAGTTGGAGTCGATTGTAATAATTTTGGTTAGTCGCAGTGAATAAAACAAATTCTAGTTAGTTGCAGTCGATAATAATAATTTCGGATAGTCGCAGTCGATTGTAATAATTTCGGTTAGTTGCAGTCGATTGAAACAATTAGGTTAGTCGCAGTCAATAAAAATAATTCCGGTTAGTTGCCGTTGATCGTAATAATTTCGGTTAGTTGCAGTCGATTATAATAAGTTCGGTTTGTCGCAGTTAAATTAATAATTCCGTTTAGTCGCAGTCGATTGTAATAATTTCGGTTATTGGCAGTTGATCGTAACAATTACGGTTAGTTGGAGTCAATCGAATAATTTCGCGATAAAAATAATTCGGGTTAGTTGCAGTCAATTGTAATAATTTCGGTTAGTCGCAGTCAATTTAATAACGGTTGTCGCAGTCAGTTGTAATAATTTCGGATAGTTGCAGTCGATCGTGATATTTTTGATTAGATGCAGTCGATTGTAATAGTTCTCGATAAAAATAATTTCGGTTAGCTGCAGTAGATTGTAATAATTTTCAATAATAATAATTTCGGTTAGTTGCAGGCGGTTGTAATAATTTCGCGATAAAAAAAAAATTTCGGTTAGTTGCAGTCGATTGTAAGAATTTTGGTTAGTTTCAGTCGATCGTAAGAATTTCGGTTAGTTGCAGGCGATTGTAATAAATTCGCGATAAAAATAATTTTGGTTAGTTGCAGTCGATTGCAATAAATTCGCGATATAAATAATTTGGCCTACCTGCAGTCGATTGTACTAATTTCGGTCATTCGAAGTCAATTGTAATAATTCCGGTTAGTCGCAGTCACGTGTAGCAATTTCGGTTAGTTGCAGCCGATCATAACAATTTCGTTTAGTTGTAGTCAATTGTAATAATTTCACAATAAAAATAATTTTGGTTAGTTGCAGTCGATTGGAACAATTTTTGTTAGTTGCAGTCGATTGCTATAAATTCGCGATAAATTTTTTTTGGGCTAGTTGCAGTCGATTGTAATTATTTCGGTTAGTCGCAGTCAATAAAAATAATTCATGTTATTCCCAGCTAATAAAAATAATTCCTCTTAGTTGCAGTCGATAACAATAATTTCTGTTAGTCGCAATCGATCGTGGCAATTTCAATTAGTTGCAGTCGATTGAATAATTTCCCGATAAAAATAATTTCGGTTAGTAGCAGTCGATTGTAATAATTTTGGTTAGTCGCAGTCAATAAAACAAATTCTAGTTAGTTGCAGTCGATAATAATAATTTCGGATAGTCGCAGTCGATTGTAATGATTTCGGTTAGTTGCAGTCGATTAAAACAATTTTGGTTAGTCGCAGTCAATCGTAGCAAATTCGTTTAGTTGCAGTCGATCGTAATAATTTCGGTTAGTTGCAGTCGATTATAATAATTTCGGTTAGTCGCAGTGAATAAAACAAATTCTAGTTAGTTGCAGTCGATAATAATAATTTCGGATAGTCGCAGTCGATTGTAATAATTTCGGTTAGTTGCAGTCGATTGAACCAATTAGGTTAGTCGCAGTCAATAAAAATAATTCCGGTTAGTTGCAGTTGATCGTAATAATTTCGGTTAGTTGCAGTCGATTATAATAATTTCGGTTTGTCGCAGTTAACTTAATAATTCCGTTTAGTCGCAGTCGATTGTAATAATTTCGGTTATTGGCAGTTGATCGTAACAATTTCGGTTAGTTGGAGTCAATTGAATAATTTCGCGATAAAAATAATTCGGGTTAGTTGCAGTCAATTGTAATAATTTCGGTTAGTCGCAGTCAATTTAATAACGGTTGTCGCAGTCAGTTGTAATAATTTCGGATAGTTGCAGTCGATCGTGATAATTTCGATTAGTTGCAGTCGATTGTAATAGTTCTCGATAAAAATAATTTCGGTTAGCTGCAGTCGAATGTAATAATTCGAGATAAAAGAAATTTCGGTTAGTTGCAGTCGATTGTAACAAGTTTTATTAGTAGCAGTCAATCAAAATAATTCCGGTTAGTTGCAGTCATTAATAATAATTTCGGTTAGATGCAGTCGATAGTAGCAATCTCGGATAGTTGCAGTCGATCGTAGCAATCTCGGTTAGTTGCAGTCGATCGTAATAATTTCTGTTAGTTGCAGTCGATTCTAATCATTTCGGTTAGTCGCAGTCAACTTATTAATTCCGTTTAGTCGCAGTCGATTGTAATAATTTTGGTTATTTGCAGTTGATCGTAACAATTTCGGTTAGTTGGAGTCAATTGAATAATTTCGCGATAAAAATAATTCGGGTTAGTTGCAGTCAATTGTAGTAATTTCGGTTAGTCGCAGTCAATTTAATAACGGTTGTCGCAGTCAGTTGTAATAATTTCGGATAGTTGCAGTCGATCGTGACAATTTCGATTAGTTGCAGTCGATTGTAATAGTTCTCGTTAAAAATAATTTCGGTTAGCTGCAGTCGATTGTAATAATTCGAGATAAAAGAAATTTCGGTTAGTTGCAGTCGATTGTAACAAGTTTTATTAGTAGCAGTCAATCAAAATAATTCTGTTTAGTTGCAGTCATTAATAATAATTTCGGTTAGTTGCATTCGATTGTAATAATTTCGGTTAGTTGCAGTCGATCGTAGCAATCTCGGTTAGTTGCAGTCGATCGTAGCAATCTCGGTTAGTTGCAGTCGACTGTAATAATTTCTGTTAGTTGCAGTCGATTCTAATCATTTCGGTTAGTCGCAATCAACTTATTAATTCCGTTTAGTTGCAGTCGATAACAATAATTTCTGTTAGTCGCAATCGATCGTGGCAATTTCAATTAGTTGCAGTCGATTGAATAATTTCCCGATAAAAATAATTTCGGTTAGTAGCAGTCGATTGTAATAATTTTGGTTAGTCGCAGTCAATAAAACAAATTCTAGTTAGTTGCAGTCGATAATAATAATTTCGGATAGTCGCAGTCGATTGTAATGATTTCGGTTAGTTGCAGTCGATTAAAACAATTTTGGTTAGTCGCAGTCAATCGTAGCAAATTCGTTTAGTTGCAGTCGATCGTAATAATTTCGGTTAGTTGCAGTCGATTATAATAATTTTGGTTAGTCGCAGTGAATAAAACAAATTCTAGTTAGTTGCAGTCGATAATAATAATTTCGGATAGTCGCAGTCGATTGTAATAATTTCGGTTAGTTGCAGTCGATTGAACCAATTAGGTTAGTCGCAGTCAATAAAAATAATTCCGGTTAGTTGCAGTTGATCGTAATAATTTCGGTTAGTTGCAGTCGATTATAATAATTTCGGTTTGTCGCAGTTAACTTAATAATTCCGTTTAGTCGCAGTCGATTGTAATAATTTCGGTTATTGGCAGTTGATCGTAACAATTTCGGTTAGTTGGAGTCAATTGAATAATTTCGCGATAAAAATAATTCGGGTTAGTTGCAGTCAATTGTAATAATTTCGGTTAGTCGCAGTCAATTTAATAACGGTTGTCGCAGTCAGTTGTAATAATTTCGGATAGTTGCAGTCGATCGTGATAATTTCGATTAGTTGCAGTCGATTGTAATAGTTCTCGATAAAAATAATTTCGGTTAGCTGCAGTCGAATGTAATAATTCGAGATAAAAGAAATTTCGGTTAGTTGCAGTCGATTGTAACAAGTTTTATTAGTAGCAGTCAATCAAAATAATTCCGGTTAGTTGCAGTCATTAATAATAATTTCGGTTAGATGCAGTCGATAGTAGCAATCTCGGATAGTTGCAGTCGATCGTAGCAATCTCGGTTAGTTGCAGTCGATCGTAATAATTTCTGTTAGTTGCAGTCGATTCTAATCATTTCGGTTAGTCGCAGTCAACTTATTAATTCCGTTTAGTCGCAGTCGATTGTAATAATTTCGGTTATTTGCAGTTGATCGTAACAATTTCGGTTAGTTAGAGTCAATTGAATAATTTCGCGATAAAAATAATTCGGTTTAGTTGCAGTCAATTGTAGTAATTTCGGTTAGTCGCAGTCAATTTAATAACGGTTGTCGCAGTCAGTTGTAATAATTTCGGATAGTTGCAGTCGATCGTGACAATTTCGATTAGTTGCAGTCGATTGTAATAGTTCTCAAAAAAATAATTTCGGTTAGCTGCAGTCGATTGTAATAATTCGAGATAAAAGAAATTTCGGTTAGTTGCAGTCGATTGTAACAAGTTTTATTAGTAGCAGTCAATCAAAATAATTCCGGTTAGTTGCAGTCATTAATAATAATTTCGGTTAGTTGCAGTCGATTGTAATAATTTCGGTTAGTTGCAGTCGATCGTAAGAATTTCGGTTAGTTGCAGGCGATTGTAATAAATTCGCGATAAAAATAATTTCGGCTAGTTGCAGTCGATTGCAACTATTTTGGTTAGTTGCAGTCGATTGCAATAAATTCGCGATAAAAATAATTTGGCCTACCAGCAGTCGATTGTAATAATTTCGGTCAGTCGTAGTCAATTGTAATAATTCCGGTTAGTCGCAGTCAGTTGTAACAATTTCAGTTAGTTGCAGCCGATCATAACAATTTCGTTTAGTTGCAGTCGATCGTAACAATTTCGGTTAGTTGTAGTCAATTGTAATAATTTCTCAATAAAAATAATTTCGGTTAGTTGAAGTCGATGAAAAAAAATTCGGCTAGTTGCGATCGATAATAATTATTTCGGTTCGTCGCAGTCGACTGTAATAATTTTTGTTAGTTTTAGTCGATAATAATAATTTCTTTAAGTAGCAGTAAAAAAAAAAAAAAACTGTTTAGTTGCAGTAAATTCGCGATAGAAATAATTTGGCCTACCAGCAGTCGATTGTAATAATTTCGGTCAGTCGTAGTCAATTGTAATAATTCCGGTTAGTCGCAGTCAGTTGTAACAATTTCAGTTAGTTGCAGCCGATCATAACAATTTCGTTTAGTTGCAGTCGATCGTAATAATTTCTGTTAATCGATGTCGATTGTAATAATTTCGGTTAGTTGCAGTCGATCGTAGCAATCTCGGTTAGTTGCAGTCGATCGTAGCAATCTCGGTTAGTTGCAGTCGATCGTAATAATTTCTGTTAGTTGCAGTCGATTCTAATCATTTCGGTTAGTCGCAGTCAACTTATTAATTCCGTTTAGTCGCAGTCGATTGTAATAATTTCGGTTATTTGCAGTCAATTGAATAATTTCGCGATAAAAATAATTCGGGTTAGTTGCAGTCAATTGTAATAATTTCAGTTAGTCGCAGTCAATTTAATAACGGTTGTCGCAGTCAGTTGTAATAATTTCGGATAGTTGCAGTCGATCGTGACAACATCGATTAGTTGCAGTCGATTGTAATAGTTCTCGATAAAAATAATTTCGGTTAGTTGCAGTCGATTGTAACAAGTTTTATTAGTAGCAGTCAATCAAAATAATTCCGGTTAGTTGCAGTCATTAATAATAATTTCGGTTAGTTGCAGTCGATCGTAGCAATCTCGATTAGTTGCAGTCGATCGTAGCAATCTCGGTTAGTTGCAGTCGATCGTAATAATTTCTGTTAGTTGCAGTCGATTCTAATCATTTCGGTTAGTCGCAGTCAACTTATTAATTCCGTTTAGTCGCAGTCGATTGTAATAATTTCGGTTATTTGCAGTTGATCGTAACAATTTCGGTTAGTTGGAGTCAATTGAATAATTTCGCGATAAAAATAATTCGGGTTAGTTGCAGTCAATTGTAATAATTTCGGTTAGTCGCAGTCAATTTAATAACGGTTGTCGCAGTCAGTTGTAATAATTTCGGATAGTTGCAGTCGTTCGTGACAATTTCGATTAGTTGCAGTCGATTGTAATAGTTCTCGATAAAAATAATTTCGGTTAGCTGCAGTCGATTGTAATAATTCGGGATAAAAGAAATTTCGGTTAGTTGCAGTCGATTGTAACAAGTTTTATTAGTAGCAGTCAATCAAAATAATTCCGGTTAGTTGCAGTCATTAATAATTATTTCGGTTAGTTGCAGTCGATTGTAATAATTTCGGTTAGTTGCAGTCGATCGTAGCAATCTCGGTTAGTTGCAGTCGATCGTAGCAATCTCGGTTAGTTGCAGTCGATCGTAATAATTTCTGTTAGTTGCAGTCGATTCTAATCATTTCGGTTAGTCGCAGTCAACTTATTAATTCCGTTTAGTCGCAGTCGATTGTAATAATTTCGGTTATTTGCAGTCAATTGAATAATTTCGCGATAAAAATAATTCGGGTTAGTTGCAGTCAATTGTAATAATTTCAGTTAGTCGCAGTCAATTTAATAACGGTTGTCGCAGTCAGTTGTAATAATTTCGGATAGTTGCAGTCGATCGTGACAACATCGATTAGTTGCAGTCGATTGTAATAGTTCTCGATAAAAATAATTTCGGTTAGTTGCAGTCGATTGTAACAAGTTTTATTAGTAGCAGTCAATCAAAATAATTCCGGTTAGTTGCAGTCATTAATAATAATTTCGGTTAGTTGCAGTCGATCGTAGCAATCTCGATTAGTTGCAGTCGATCGTAGCAATCTCGGTTAGTTGCAGTCGATCGTAATAATTTCTGTTAGTTGCAGTCGATTCTAATCATTTCGGTTAGTCGCAGTCAACTTATTAATTCCGTTTAGTCGCAGTCGATTGTAATAATTTCGGTTATTTGCAGTTGATCGTAACAATTTCGGTTAGTTGGAGTCAATTGAATAATTTCGCGATAAAAATAATTCGGGTTAGTTGCAGTCAATTGTAATAATTTCGGTTAGTCGCAGTCAATTTAATAACGGTTGTCGCAGTCAGTTGTAATAATTTCGGATAGTTGCAGTCGTTCGTGACAATTTCGATTAGTTGCAGTCGATTGTAATAGTTCTCGATAAAAATAATTTCGGTTAGCTGCAGTCGATTGTAATAATTCGAGATAAAAGAAATTTCGGTTAGTTGCAGTCGATTGTAACAAGTTTTATTAGTAGCAGTCAATCAAAATAATTCCGGTTAGTTGCAGTCATTAATAATTATTTCGGTTAGTTGCAGTCGATTGTAATAATTTCGGTTAGTTGCAGTCGATCGTAGCAATCTCGGTTAGTTGCAGTCGATCGTAGCAATCTCGGTTAGTTGCAGTCGATCGTAATAATTTCTGTTAGTTGCAGTCGATTCTAATCATTTCGGTTAGTCGCAGTCAACTTATTAATTCCGTTTAGTCGCAGTCGATTGTAATAATTTCGGTTATTTGCAGTCAATTGAATAATTTCGCGATAAAAATAATTCGGGTTAGTTGCAGTCAATTGTAATAATTTCAGTTAGTCGCAGTCAATTTAATAACGGTTGTCGCAGTCAGTTGTAATAATTTCGGATAGTTGCAGTCGATCGTGACAACATCGATTAGTTGCAGTCGATTGTAATAGTTCTCGATAAAAATAATTTCGGTTAGTTGCAGTCGATTGTAACAAGTTTTATTAGTAGCAGTCAATCAAAATAATTCCGGTTAGTTGCAGTCATTAATAATAATTTCGGTTAGTTGCAGTCGATCGTAGCAATCTCGATTAGTTGCAGTCGATCGTAGCAATCTCGGTTAGTTGCAGTCGATCGTAATAATTTCTGTTAGTTGCAGTCGATTCTAATCATTTCGGTTAGTCGCAGTCAACTTATTAATTCCGTTTAGTCGCAGTCGATTGTAATAATTTCGGTTATTTGCAGTTGATCGTAACAATTTCGGTTAGTTGGAGTCAATTGAATAATTTCGCGATAAAAATAATTCGGGTTAGTTGCAGTCAATTGTAATAATTTCGGTTAGTCGCAGTCAATTTAATAACGGTTGTCGCAGTCAGTTGTAATAATTTCGGATAGTTGCAGTCGTTCGTGACAATTTCGATTAGTTGCAGTCGATTGTAATAGTTCTCGATAAAAATAATTTCGGTTAGCTGCAGTCGATTGTAATAATTCGAGATAAAAGAAATTTCGGTTAGTTGCAGTCGATTGTAACAAGTTTTATTAGTAGCAGTCAATCAAAATAATTCCGGTTAGTTGCAGTCATTAATAATTATTTCGGTTAGTTGCAGTCGATTGTAATAATTTCGGTTAGTTGCAGTCGATCGTAGCAATCTCGGTTAGTTGCAGTCGATCGTAGCAATCTCGGTTAGTTGCAGTCGATCGTAATAATTTCGGTTAGCTGGAGTCGATTGTAATAATTCGAGATAAAAGAAATTTCGGTTAGTTGCAGTCGATTGTAACAAGTTTTATTAGTAGCAGTCAATCAAAATAATTCCGGTTAGTTGCAGTCATTAATAATAATTTCGGTTAGTTGCAGTCGATTGTAATAATTTCGGTTAGTTGCAGTCGATCGTAAGAATTTCGGTTAGTTGCAGGCGATTGTAATAAATTCGCGATAAAAATAATTTCGGCTAGTTGCAGTCGATTGCAACTATTTTGGTTAGTTGCAGTCGATTGCAATAAATTCGCGATAAAAATAATTTGGCCTACCAGCAGTCGATTGTAATAATTTCGGTCAGTCGTAGTCAATTGTAATAATTCCGGTTAGTCGCAGTCAGTTGTAACAAGTTTTATTAGTAGCAGTCAATCAAAATAATTCCGGTTAGTTGCAGTCATTAATAATAATTTCGGTTAGTTGCAGTCGATTGTAATAATTTCGGTTAGTTGCAGTCGATCGTAGCAATCTCGGTTAGTTGCAGTCGATCGTAATAATTTCTGTTAGTTGCAGTCGATTCTAATCATTTCGGTTAGTCGCAGTCAACTTATTAATTCCGTTTAGTCGCAGTCGATTGTAATAATTTCGGTTATTTGCAGTTGATCGTAACAATTTCGGTTAGTTGGAGTCAATTGAATAATTTCGCGATAAAAATAATTCGGGTTAGTTGCAGTCAATTGTAATAATTTCAGTTAGTCGCAGTCAATTTAATAACGGTTGTCGCAGTCAGTTGTAATAATTTCGGATAGTTGCAGTCGATCGTGACAACATCGATTAGTTGCAGTCGATTGTAATAGTTCTCGATAAAAATAATTTCGGTTAGTTGCAGTCGATTGTAACAAGTTTTATTAGTAGCAGTCAATCAAAATAATTCCGGTTAGTTGCAGTCATTAATAATAATTTCGGTTAGTTGCAGTCGATCGTAGCAATCTCGGTTAGTTGCAGTCGATCGTAGCAATCTCGGTTAGTTGCAGTCAACTTATTAATTCCGTTTAGTCGCAGTCGATTGTAATAATTTCGGTTATTTGCAGTTGATCGTAACAATTTCGGTTAGTTGCAGCCGATTGAATAATTTCGCGATAAAAATAATTCGGGATAGTTGCAGTCAATTGTAGTGATTTCGGTTAGTCGCAGTCAATTTAATAACGGTTGTCGCAGTCAGTTGTAATAATTTCGGATAGTTGCAGTCGATCGTGACAATTTCGATTAGTTGCAGTCGATTGTAATAGTTCTCGATAAAAATAATTTCGGTTAGCTGCAGTCGATTGTAATAATTCGAGATAAAAGAATTTTGGGTTAGTAGCAGTCGATTGTAACAAGTTTTATTAGTAGCAGTCAATCAAAATAATTCCGGTTAGTTGCAGTCATTAATAATAATTTCGGTTAGTTGCAGTCGATTGTAATAATTTCGGTTAGTTGCAGTCGATCGTAAGAATTTTGGTTAGTTGCAGTCGATGGTAAGAATTTCGGTTAGTTGCAGGTGATTGTAATAAATTCGCGATAAAAATAATTTGGCCTACCTGCAGCCGATCATAACAATTTCGTTTAGTTGTAGTCAATTGTAATAATTTCGCAATAAAAATAATTTTAGTTAGTTGTAATCGATTGTAACAATTTTTGTTAGTTGCAGTCGATTGCAATAAATTCGCGATAAAATTTTTTTGATCTAGTTGCAGTCGATTGTAATTATTTCGGTTAGTTGCAGTCGATCGTAAGAATTTTGGTTAGTTGCAGTCGATCGTAGCAATCTCGGTTAGTTGCAGTCGATCGTAATAATTTCTGTTAGTTGCAGTCGATCCTAATCATTTCGGTTAGTCGCAGTCAACTTATTAATTCCGTTTAGTCGCAGTCGATTGAAATAATTTCGGTTAATCGCAGTCGATTGTAATAATTTCAATTAGTTGCAGTCAACTTATTAATTCCGTTTAGTCGCAGTCGATTGCAATAATTTCGGTTATTTGCAGTCAATTGAATAATTTCGCGATAAAAATAATTCGGGTTAGTTGCAGTCAATTGTAATAATTTCAGTTAGTCGCAGTCAATTTAATAACGGTTGTCGCAGTCAGTTGTAATAATTTCGGATAGTTGCAGTCGATCGTGACAATATCGATTAGTTGCAGTCGATTGTAATAGTTCTCGATAAAAATAATTTCGGTTAGCTGGAGTCGATTGTAATAATTCGAGATAAAAGAAATTTCGGTTAGTTGCAGTCGATTGTAACAAGTTTTATTAGTAGCAGTCAATCAAAATAATTCCGGTTAGTTGCAGTCATTAATAATAATTTCGGTTAGTTGCAGTCGATTGTAATAATTTCGGTTAGTTGCAGTCGATCGTAAGAATTTCGGTTAGTTGCAGGCGATTGTAATAAATTCGCGATAAAAATAATTTCGGCTAGTTGCAGTCGATTGCAACTATTTTGGTTAGTCGCAGTCAATTTAATAACGGTTGTCGCAGTCAGTTGTAATAATTTCGGATAGTTGCAGTCGATCGTGACAATATCGATTAGTTGCAGTCGATTGTAATAGTTCTCGATAAAAATAATTTCGGTTAGTTGCAGTCGATTGTAACAAGTTTTATTAGTAGCAGTCAATCAAAATAATTCCGGTTAGTTGCAGTCATTAATAATAATTTCGGTTAGTTGCAGTCGATTGTAATAATTTCGGTTAGTTGCAGTCGATCGTAGCTATCTCGGTTAGTTGCAGTCGATCGTAGCAATCTCGGTTAGTTGCAGTCGATCGTAATAATTTCTGTTAGTTGCAGTCGATTCTAATCATTTCGGTTAGTCGCAGTCAACTTATTAATTCCGTTTAGTCGCAGTCGATTGTAATAATTTCGATTATTTGCAGTTGATCGTAACAATTTCGGTTAGTTGGAGTCAATTGAATAATTTCGCGATAAAAATAATTCGGGTTAGTTGCAGTCTATTTAATAACGGTTGTCGCAGTCAGTTGTAATAATTTCGGATAGTTGCAGTCGATCGTTACAATTTCGATTAGTTGCAGTCGATTGTAATAGTTCTCGATAAAAATAATTTTGGTTAGCTGCAGTCGATTGTAATAATTCGAGATAAAAGAAATTTCGGTTAGTTGCAGTCGATTGTAACAAGGTTTATTAGTAGCAGTCAATCAAAATAATTCCGGTTAGTTGCAGTCATTAATAATAATTTCGGTTAGTTGCAGTCGATTGTAATAATTTCGGTTAGTTGCAGTCGATCGTAAGAATTTTGGTTAGTTGCAGTCGATCGTAAGAATTTCGGTTAGTTGCAGGCGATTTTAATAAATTCGCGATAAAAATAATTTCGGCTAGTTGCAGTCGATTGCAACTATTTTGGTTAGTTGCAGTCGATTGCAATAAATTCGCGATAAAAATAATTTGGCCTACCAGCAGTCGATTGTAATAATTTCGGTCAGTCGTAGTCAATTGTAATAATTCCGGTTAGTCGCAGTCAGTTGTAACAATTTCAGTTAGTTGCAGCCGATCATAACAATTTCGTTTAGTTGCAGTCGATCGTAACAATTTCGGTTAGTTGTAGTCAATTGTAATAATTTCTCAATAAAAATAATTTCGGTTAGTTGAAGTCGATGAAAAAATTTCGGCTAGTTGCGATCGATAATAATTATTTCGGTTCGTCGCAGTAAACTGTAATAATTTTGGTTAGTTTTAGTCGATAATAATAATTTCTTTTAGTAGCAGTAAAAAAAAAAAAAACTGTTTAGTTGCAGTCGATTATAATAATTTCGGTTAATCGATGTCGATTGTAATAATTTCAATTAGTTGCAGTCGATCGTAGCAATCTCGGTTAGTCGCAGTCGATCGTAGCAATCTCGGTTAGTTGCAGTCGATCGTAATAATTTCTGTTAGTTGCAGTCGATTCTAATCATTTCGGTTAGTCGCAGTCAACTTATTAATTCGGTTTAGTCGCAGTCGATTGTAAATATTTCGGTTATTTGCAGTTGATCGTAACAATTTCGGTTAGTTGCAGTCGATTGAATAATTTCGCGATAAAAATAATTCGGGATAGTTGCAGTCAATTGTAGTAATTTCGGTTAGTCGCAGTCAATTTAATAACGGTTGTCGCAGTCAGTTGTAATAATTTCGGATAGTTGCAGTCGATCGCAGGTAGCGTTCCGGCAGTCAATGAGAGCGGACCTACGTTACATTGGCTCCCGGGGATTATCCCCACCTTTGAGAACAGTTTTAGCTATCAGTCGTCGCTCAGACTTCGGTAAGGTAAGACGTATTTTTTAATAGCTCTACGTTTTAGTGCGCTGGAGTGTCAGTTAGTGTGTGGTTGAGGCCCGAGGGACACAAGTGCGAATCGGAGCCCTCCACGGACAGGAGAAAATAAAGTTGGAAAAATTTTTTGAGTTCGGAAAAATTTTCAAAAAAAATTTTTTTGAAAAAATTTTTTTTGGAAATTTCAAGTTCAGAATTAATGTTTTTTGTGGGACGGAAAATGGAACCAAAAAAGCAGGTAAAAAGTGAAATGGAGGCGACTGAAAACATCGCAAACAACGATGAGTTGAGAGACTTCAACGCTGGGGAAGAAGAGGAGATGCCCCTCGAAGGCAAACAGGAGACCTCAACGGTGGGGCAGGCTGGCAAAAAAGTGTCAGGAGTACCGGAAAACCTGCCTTCCCTCTCCGGCTTCGTGGATAAGCTGCTGCAGCCGCGCAGGGTCGGACTAAGGGTGAAACTCCCCCCCACAAGTGAAAGTGATGTCAACGAAGCAAAAGAATCCGAAGAGGCGTCAGGATTTAGCCCTGAGTCCAAGAAAAGGAGGAGAGGAAGGAGAGGGAGTACCCCCCCCCATGCCTACAGCGAGGGAAGCCCGTCGGACCAGGCGCGGGCAATTCAGAAAAGCGTGCTTGAATACATGGAGCGATTTAAGCATAACTTCTCCAAGGAGAGGAAAGAATATATAAATGGGAACGTGAACAAACTCCGGGATATTATCCTGAGAATGGAGGGGGAGAGGAAGCTGATCCCCGAAGTGGTGAAGCACGTGGTGAGGGAAATCCTTCACACGGAGGAGCTTCACCAGATGGTGGCAACAAAGGTGGCAGAGATAGTGGGCCCGATGGTGGTGACGGGGCTGCCGAAGCCACAGAGAGAGGAGAAGAGGGCCCGTAGGCAGCAGGAGGCTGGGCCGTCGGTTGCCACCAGGGATCAGCGGCCGGCCGAGGAGAGGGGGAAGATGACAAAGGCCCCGAAGGAGCAGGAGAAGGTGGCGGCCGGGCCTTCCGGGGTGCCCCCACCCAAGGGGAGAGAGGTCGCTCGAGGCAGGTACGACGGCCTCGAACTTGTCCCGGCCCCAATGCCGCAGAGGTGGACCAGTGCCACGGCAATGTGCCGTGGGAGGAATAAGGAGGCGGACTCCAGCGAGGAGGACGCTGTACCCTGGGAGGAGGTAAGGAAAAAGAAGAAGAAAAAGAAGAAGGAGAGGCCTACCTCCCAGGAACAAGGGAGGAAAAAGATGACCTTCGCTGGGGTCCTGGCCAGCGTTCCCGCGGGGCCGGGAAAACCAGAGGAGGCCTCCACCTGTATTACCCTTAAGGGCAATGGAGCAGGATGGGAGGCCGGGAGGATCCTGGAGCAACTCCCGTCTCAGGAGGAGCTGAAGGAAGTAGGCGCCAGCGTCAGCGTCGTGAGAGTGACGAGGGCTGGCGCCGTCCTGGTCAAGACCGGAGGAGCTGACCAGGCGAAGCGGCTGTTGGCTTGGGACGCCCTTAAAAGCAGGGGCCTCGATGCTAAGATGGCTATGGCCAAGAGACCCCGCTTAGAAGTGAGAGGCGTTCCCAACCATTGGACGGTGGAGGCCCTGGAGAGGTACCTTTGGGGCAAGGTAACCGTCGAAAGACCGGAGGAGGAGTCGGTCAGGAGGGAGTTGTTGAGGCCCTGCTTCGCTGCTCCCGTGAGGGGCGGGCTGACCAAGAAGTGGATCGTGGAGGTCCACCACACGATGAGGCTCGCCCTGATGAACCTGACCGAGGCGGATCTGAGTGGGGGATGGTGGTGCCTAGCCATCAGGGACAACCTCGACCCCCTGCTCTGCCTAAAATGCTTGCAGTACGGCCACCCGGCGAAGGCATGCCAATCGACCGGGATGGCGTGCAGGTGGTGCGGAGAGACCGGGCATAAAATTAAGGACTGCCCGGTAAAGAAGATAGGTCAGGCACCAACCTGCGGAAACTGCAAGGCGAAAGGCAGAGAGGGGAAAGATCTCCGACACTGCGTGGGCAGCAAGGAGTGCCCGCAGCACCTGGAGATGATGGCTGGGCAGGTGAAGAGAACCCGGTATGCGTAGGCTGCGGATTCTGCAGGTCAATATGGGCCGAAGGCGAGTGGTCGCGGACGAGCTGAGAGCTCTCGCAAGGAAAACCGACATCATGGCTATACAGGAGCCATGGTGTCGGGGAAATGTGGTCGCCGGATTCGGTGTCGCGTCGAGGATAGTCGCGATGGGCAGTGGTGAGAGGAGGCCCAGGGCGGCTATTGTGATAGTTAATCCCAACCTCGACGTAATGGAATTGAAGCAATTCACCACGGCTGATCAGGCGGCGTGTTGTGTCAGATGGGGGAGGATATCCTTCGCCCTTGTCTCGTCATACATGCCGCCAACGCAAAGGATAGAGGAAAGCGTTGCCGCCGTGGAGGCCATCACACAACGTTATAGAAGTGTGGTGGTCTGTTCCGACACCAATTCGTGGAGCACGGCCTGGGGTTCGGTTCGCACAGACGCTAGAGGCAGAGTGGTGGATGAGACCGTGGCGAGGTGTCAGCTCATAGTGGTTAATGAGCCCTCTGGTCCCACATTCGTTGGAGCCAGGGGCCAGAGTTGGATCGACGTGACACTCGCCACGGCCACCATGGCGAGGCGCATAGCGGACTGGACCCTAAGGTCTGACACGAGCTCCGACCACCGGGTCATTGCCTTCAGTGTGGTAGAGGAGGAAGGCGAAGTCCTTCCAGTTGAGAAGGGCTACGTGACCCGAGCGGCGAACTGGGGAGCTTTCACCAGTGAACTGGAGGGTATATTGGTCGATAGAGAATGGGAAGAGATGGCGCCGATGGAAGTAGGAGAGTCAGTTATAGACCGCAGAGTTGCGGAGCTGACGGGTGCCATCACAGAAGCGGCCAATATGACCCTCCAGCGCCGCAGAGCGAGAGCGCGTCCGGTCCCATGGTGGACGCCAGCCCTGACGCTTCTCAAGAGGGAGTACTACAGGGCTAGGCGCAGGTACCAGGAGTGCAGGGACGAGGAGAGGAGACCTGCACTCCGAGATGAATCGAAACGGAGGTATAGGGCATACCGAAACGGAGTGCGTCACCGGAAAAAGGAATCCTGGGACGAGTTTATCGTCAAGGAGACTGAGAAGAATCCCTGGGGTATCCCGTACAGGGTGGCACTGGGCAAGGTGAAGCCGCTAACATTAATGGCGGCTCTCAGAGTGGGAGATGCCCAGGCAGTCACCCTGGAGGTGACGGTGAGTATGTATGTAGACTATACATACCCCAGGGATGATCCGTCCCAGGATACAGAGGAAGATAGGATGGTGAGACGCACCACGGTGTGCCCTTCCGGTACCGAGTTTTGCCCACCATGGGATATATGGGACCTTCGCCTCGCCGTGGAAAGGCAGAGGATCGGCAGAGCCCCAGGACTTGATAGGATTGACGCCGCGATCCTGAGGGAGAGCGCCCCCCTCATTGAGGATGACCTGCTGGGAATCTTCAATGAGTGTTTGGACCAGGGGTGGTTCCCGAGTAGGTGGAGGATCGCGGACTTGAGACTGTTCTACAAGGGAGGAGGTAAGGATAAAGAGGATCCTAAGGCGTACAGACCGATATGCCTCCTCCCGGTCCTCAGCAAGGTCCTGGAGAGCTTGATTGTCAATAGCCTGAAGCCGGTCCTCATCGAAGCAAGCCATCCACGGCAGTTCGGCTCGACCCGTGGCAGGGGAACTACAGATGCGCTGCTGAGGGTGCGCAGGGACGTGGAAGGGAGGGCGGAGAAGTATGTTATGCTTATACTATTTGACATATCTTCCGCCTTCGACAGTGTATGGTGGCCCTGTGTACTCCAGCGGCTGCAGGAGTGCAACACCCCCGGCAACTTGTACTCCCTCATAAGTAGTTACCTCAGTGACAGGAGCGTTAGGATTAGAGGTAGCTACTACGAGGTCGAGAGAAGGATTGAGAGAGGATGCCCGCAGGGGTCGGTCCTCGGACCGGCCCTGTGGAAGCTCGTTTTCGACCCGTTGCTGGGGGAGTTAGAACAGGAAGGGTTCCTTGCCACGGCCTACGTCGACGACCTGGCAGTCATCGTGGCGGAAAACAGCAGAGCCAGAGTGAAGACACAAGCGGAGAGGTGCGCCGGTCTCGTAGCGGAATGGTGCGTGGGGAAAAAGTTGAGTATGGCCGCAGCCAAGACCCAGGCCATACTCCTGAGAGGCTCCACCGACAGGGCTCACCCTGTCATACTAGATGTTCGGGGAGAAAGGGTGAGGCTGGGTGAGGAGGTCAGGTACCTGGGTGTGAAGTTCAGAAGGAACTTCGACGCCACCCCTCACCTGGTGTACCTGAAGGACAGGGTGACCCTGTCACTCAATGGCCTATCAAGAATAGGGGGTGCATTTTGGGGCCTCAGGTACCCAGCAACGATGACCATTTATAAAGGCGTGGTCCTGGGTATCCTGAGGTATGCATCCCCAATGTGGAGCCGAAACCTCACGCAGCTACAGAGGAGGAGATTGGCCACCATCCAGAGACTGGCTCTGCTGCGAGTCACGAAGGCGTACCGAACGGTGTCACACGAGGCGGTGCAGGTGCTGGCGGGAGCGATGCCCCTGGACCTCGTCCTTGAGGAGGACGCGATGGTCTACGAGGTGAAGAGACAGGGGCTAGCGGCGCTCCCGGAGGGACTCCGAGAAAGGATCGGCGAGACCCCCAACAGATGGAGGAGGATTGTTAGGGAGGACTCGATCGAGGCGTGGAACGGACGGTGGGTGGGAAGCCAGAAAGGCTCCACCTTGAGGAAGTTCTTCCCCACCGTCCAGTCGAGAATGACCGCGACATGGGTCCTCCCGGACTACTGGGTCTCGCAGATGTTGACAGGACATGGCGGGTTCCGGGGAAAGCTCAGCGAGCATAAGAGAGAAATCGACCCCCGGTGCCCTGCCTGTGGAGTCCCTGAGACAGCGGAGCACGTTATTGTTTCCTGCACCGCGATGGAAGGACACCGTGCCAGGTTGTCGCGGAAAACCGGGATTTTCGCCCTCGCCGAGGAGGACTTCCCCCGTTTGATGGAGGAAGGGAATTACCCCTTCTTCAAGGAGTTTGTCTACGGGTGGAAGGAAGTGGTCGGGCCTGCGCATTTCACTATTAGCAGGATCCGGCCCCTCGGCGAGCCACCAGACGAGGAGCCACCAGATGAGGAGCCAGATGGGGAACCCCCCCCCCCCCCGGAGGAGAGAGACGCAGTTGAGGACCGGGCGGATGCGGACCGGGAGGGCTGGACGGCATCCGGACGGATGGAGACCGGCCAGGAGACCTAAAGGTGCTGCCCCAACAGTAAGGTGCACATCCGTGCACCGGGCAGCACCACAGATTAACAAAAAAAAATGTACCCACAAAAATAAATGGTACCCCCCCATTTAATGTAGTTTTTTTTTTAAAATAAAGATAAAAAAAAAAAAAAGTTGATTTATTGGCAGTGGCGGGTGTGCGTAAACCCAACGCATCAACCCGTCACTGCCGAGAACCCCGTATGCCAGCAATGGCAGGAAGGCGGCCCCAAAAAAAAAAAAAAAAAAAAAAAAAGAAAAAAAAAAAAAAAAAAAAAAGTTGCAGTCGATCGTGACAATTTCGATTAGTTGCAGTCGATTGTAATAGTTCTCGATAAAAATAATTCCGGTTAGTTGCAGTTGATCGTAGCAATTTCGGTTAGTTGCAGTCGATCGTAATAATTTCGGTTAGTTGCAGTCGATTCTAATCATTTCGGTTTGTCGCAGTTAACTTAATAATTCCGTTTAGTCGCAGTCGATTGTAATAATTTCGGTTAGTTGCAGTAGATTGTAATAATTCTCGATAATAATAATTTCGGTTAGTTGCAGTCGATCGTAACAATTTCGATTAGTCGCAGTCAATAAAAATAATTCATGTTAGTTGCAGTCAATCGTAACAATTTCGGTTAGTTGCATTCGATTGTAATAATTCGTGTAAAAATAATTTCGGTTAGTCGCAGTCAATTATAACAATCTCGGTTAGTTGTAGTCAATTGTAATAATTTCTCAATAAAAATAATTTCGGTTAGTTGCGATCGATAATATTTATTTCGGTTAGTCGCAGTCGACTGTAATAATTTTGGTTAGTTTTAGTCGATAATAATAATTTCTTTTAGTAGCAGTCAAAAAAAAAAAAAACTGTTTAGTTGCAGTCGATAATAATAATTTCGGTTAATCGATGTCGATTGTAATAATTTCAATTAGTTGCAGTCAACTTATTAATTCCGTTTAGTCGCAGTCGATTGTAATAATTTCGGTTATTTGCAGTCAATTAAATAATTTCGCGATGAAAATAATTCGGGTTAGTTGCAGTCGATTGTAATAATTTCGGTTATTTGCAGTTGATCGTAGCAATTTCGGTTAGTTGGAGTCAATTGAATAATTTCGCGATAAAAATAATTCGGGTTAGTTGCAGTCAATTGTAATAATTTCGGTTAGTTGCAGTAGATTGTAACAAGTTTTATTAGTAGCAGTCAATCAAAATAATTCAGGTTAGTTGCAGTCATTAATAATAATTTCGGTTAGTTGCAGTCGATTGTAATAATTTCAGTTAGTTGCAGTCGATCGTAGCAATCTCGGTTAGTTGCAGTCGATCGTAGCAATCTCGGTTAATCGATGTCGATTGTAATAATTTCAATTAGTTGCAGTCGATCGTAGCAATCTCGGTTAGTCGCAGTCGATCGTAGCAATCTCGGTTAGTTACAGTCGATCGTAATAATTTCTGTTAGTTGCAGTTGATCGTAACAATTTCGGTTAGTTGGAGTCAATTGAATAATTTCGCGATAAAAATAATTCGGGTTAGTTGCAGTCAATTGTAATAATTTCGGTTATTCGCAGTCAATTTAATAACGGTTGTCGCAGTCAGTTGTAATAATTTCGGATAATTGCAGTCGATCGTGACAATTTCGATTAGTTGCAGTCGATTGTAATAGTTCTCGATAAAAATAATTTCGGTTAGCTGCAGTCGATTGTAATAATTCGAGATAAAAGAAATTTCGGTTAGTTGCAGTCGATTGTAACAAATTTTATTAGTAGCAGTCAATCAAAATAATTCCGGTTAGTTGCAGTCATTAATAATAATTTCGGTTAGTTGCAGTCGATTGTAATAATTTCGGTTAGTTGCAGTCGTTCGTAGCAATCTCGGTTAGTTGCAGTCGATCGTAGCAAACTCAGTTAGTTGCAGTCGATCGTAATAATTTCTGTTAGTTGCAGTCGATTCTAATCATTTCGGTTAGTCGCAGTCAACTTATTAATTCCGTTTAGTCGCAGTCGATTGTAATAATTTCGGTTATTTGCAGTTGATCGTAACAATTTCGGTTAGTTGGAGTCAATTGAATAATTTCGCGATAAAAATAATTCGGGTTAGTTGCAGTCAATTGTAATAATTTCGGTTATTCGCAGTCAATTTAATAACGGTTGTCGCAGTCAGTGGTAATAATTTCGGATAGTTGCAGTCGATCGTGACAATTTCGATTAGTTGCAGTCGATTGTAATAGTTCTCGATAAAAATAATTTCGGTTAGCTGCAGTCGATTGTAATAATTCGAGATAAAAGAAATTTCGGTTAGTTGCAGTCGATTGTAACAAGTTTTATTAGTAGCAGTCAATCAAAATAATTCCGCTTAGTTGCAGTCATTAATAATAATTTCGGTTAGTTGCAGTCGATTGTAATAATTTCGGTTAGTTGCAGTCGATCGTAAGAATTTTGGTTAGTTGCAGTCGATCGTATGAATTTCGGTTAGTTGCAGGCGATTGTAATAAATTCACGATAAAAAAAATTTCGGCTAGTTGCAGTCGATTGCAACTATTTTGGTTAGTTGCAGTCGATAGCAATAAATTCGCGATAAAAATAATTTGGCCTACCTGCAGTCGATTGTAATAATTTCGGTCAGTCGTAGTCAATTGTAATAATTCCGGTTAGTCGCAGTCACGTGTAACAATTTCGGTTAGTTGCAGCCGATTATAACAATTTCGTTTAGTTGTAGTCAATTGTAATAATTTCGCAATAAAAATAATTTTGGTTAGTTGCACTCGATTGTAACAAATTTTGTTAGTTGCAGTCGATTGCAATAAATTCGCAATAAAATTTTTTTGAGCTAGTTGCAATCGATTGTAATTATTTCGGTTAGTTGCAGTCGATTGTAATAATTTCGGTTAGTTGCAGTCGATTGTAACAAGTTTTAATAGTAGCAGTCAATCAAAATAATTCCGGTTAGTTGCAGGCGATTGTAATAAATTCGCGATAAAAATAATTTTGGCTAGTTGCAGTCGATTGCAACTATTTTGGTTAGTTGCAGTCGATTGCAATAAATTCGCGATAAAAATAATTTGGCCTACCAGCAGTCGATTGTAATAATTTCGGTCAGTCGTAGTCAATTGTAATAATTCCGGTTAGTCGCAGTCAGTTGTAACAATTTCAGTTAGTTGCAGCCGATCATAACAATTTCGTTTAGTTGCAGTCGATCGTAACTATTTCGGTTAATTATAGTCAATTGTAATAATTTCTCAATAAAAATAATTTCGGTTAGTTGAAGTCGATGAAAAAAAAATCGGCTAGTTGCGATCGATAATAATTATTTCGGTTCGTCGCAGTCGACTGTAATGATTTTGGTTAGTTTTAGTCGATAATAATAATTTCTTTTAGTAGCAGTCAAAAAAAAAAAAAACTGTTTAGTTGCAGTCGATAATAATAATTTCGGTTAATCGATGTCGATTGTAATAATTTCAATTAGTTGCAGTCGATCGTAGCAATCTCGGTTAGTCGCAGTCGATCGTAGCAATCTCGGTTAGTTACAGTCGATCGTAATAATTTCTGTTAGTTGCAGTTGATCGTAACAATTTCGGTTAGTTGGAGTCAATTGAATAATTTCGCGATAAAAATAATTCGGGTTAGTTGCAGTCAATTGTAATAATTTCGGTTATTCGCAGTCAATTTAATGACGGTTGTCGCAGTCAGTTGTAATAATTTCGGATAGTTGCAGTCGATCGTGACAATTTCGATTAGTTGCAGTCGATTGTAATAGTTCTCGATAAAAATAATTTCGGTTAGCTGCAGTCGATTGTAATAATTCGAGATAAAAGAAATTTCGGTTAGTTGCAGTCGATTGTAACAAGTTTTATTAGTAGCAGTCAATCAAAATAATTCCGGTTAGTTGCAGTCATTAATAATAATTTCGGTTAGTTGCAGTCGATTGTAATAATTTCGGTTAGTTGCAGTCGATCGTAGCAATCTCGGTTAGTTGCAGTCGATCGTAGCAATCTCGGTTAGTTGCAGTCGATCGTAATAATTTCTGTTAGTTGCAGTTGATTCTAATCATTTCGGTTAGTCGCAGTCAACTTATTAATTCCGTTTAGTCGCAGTCGATTGTAATAATTTCGGTTATTTGCAGTTGATCGTAACAATTTCGGTTAGTTGGAGTCAATTGAATAATTTCGCGATAAAAATAATTCGGGTTAGTTGCAGTCGATCGTGACAATTTCGGTTAGTTGCAGTCATTAATAATAATTTCGGTTAGTTGCAGGCGATTGTAATAAATTCGCGATAAAAATAATTTCGGCTAGTTGCAGTCGATTGCAACTATTTTGGTTAGTTGCAGTCGATTGCAATAAATTCGCGATAAAAATAATTTGGCCTACCAGCAGTCGATTGTAATAATTTCGGTCAGTCGTAGTTAATTGTAATAATTCCGGTTAGTCGCAGTCAGTTGTAACAATTTCAGTTAGTTGCAGCAGATCATAACAATTTCGTTTAGTTGCAGTCGATCGTAACAATTTCGGTTAGTTGTAGTCAATTGTAATAATTTCTCAATAAAAATAATTTCGGTTAGTTGAAGTCGATGAAAAAAAATTCGGCTAGTTGCGATCGATAACAATTATTTCGGTTCGTCGCAGTCGACTGTAATAATTTTGGTTAGTTTTAGTCGATAATAATAATTT
The DNA here is from genome assembly GCA_964056705.1 of Troilus luridus. Taxonomy (NCBI): domain Eukaryota; kingdom Metazoa; phylum Arthropoda; class Insecta; order Hemiptera; family Pentatomidae; genus Troilus; species Troilus luridus. Next base: position 134,529,178 of record OZ057412.1, read on the forward strand.
CTTTTAGTAGCAGTCAAAAAAAAAAAAAACTGTTTAGTTGCAGTCGATAATAATAATTTCGGTTAATCGATGTCGATTGTAATAATTTCAATTAGTTGCAGTCGATCGTAGCAATCTCGGTTAGTCGCAGTCGATCGTAGCAATCTCGGTTAGTTACAGTCGATCGTAATAATTTCTGTTAGTTGCAGTCGATTCTAATCATTTCGGTTAGTCGCAGTCAACTTATTAATTCCGTTTAGTCGCAGTCGATTGTAATAATTTCGGTTATTTGCAGTTGATCGTAACAATTTCGGTTAGTTGCAGTCGATTGAATAATTTCGCGATAAAAATAATTCGGGTTAGTTGCAGTCAACTGTAATAATTTCGGTTAGTCGCAGTCAATTTAATAACGGTTGTCGCTGTCAGTTGTAATAATTTCGGATAGTTGTCGTCGATCGTGACAATTTCGATTAGTTGCAGTCGATTGTAATAGTTCTCGATAAAAATAATTTCGGTTAGCTGCAGTCGATTGTAATAATTCGAGATAAAAAAAATTTCGGTTAGTTGCAGTCGATTGTAACAAGTTTTATTAGTAGCAGTCAATCAAAATAATTCCGGTTAGTTGCAGTCATTAATAATAATTTCGGTTAGTTGCAGTCGATTGTAATAATTTCGGTTAGTTGCAGTCGATCGTAGCAATCTCGGTTAGTTGCAGTCGATCGTAGCAATCTCGGTTAGTTGCAGTCGATCGTAATAATTTCTGTTAGTTGCAGTCGATTCTAATCATTTCGGTTAGTCGCAGTCAACTTATTAATTCCGTTTAGTCGCAGTCGATTGTAATAATTTCGGTTATTTGCAGTTGATCGTAGCAATTTCGGTTAGTTGGAGTCAATTGAATAATTTCGCGATAAAAATAATTCGGGTTAGTTGCAGTCAATTGTAATAATTTCGGTTATTCGCAGTCAATTTAATAACGGTTGTCGCAGTCAGTTGTAATAATTTCGGATAGTTGCAGTCGATCGTGACAATTTCGATTAGTTGCAGTCGATTGTAATAGTTCTCGATAAAAATAATTTCGGTTAGCTGCAGTCGATTGTAATAATTCGAGATAAAAGAAATTTCGGTTAGTTGCAGTCGATTGTAACAAGTTTTATTAGTAGCAGTGAATCAAAATAATTCCGGTTAGTTACAGTCATTAATAATAATTTCGGTTAGTTGCAGTCGATTGTAATAATTTCGGTTAGTTGCAGTCGATCGTAAGAATTTCGGTTAGTTGCAGGCGATTGTAATAAATTCGCGATAAAAATAATTTCGGCTAGTTGCAGTCGATTGCAACTATTTTGGTTAGTTGCAGTCGATTGCAATAAATTCGCGATAAAAATAATTTGGCCTACCTGCAGTCGATTGTAATAATTTCGGTCAGTCGTAGTCAATTGTAATAATTCCGATTAGTCGCAGTCACGTGTAACAATTTCGGTTAGTTGCAGCCGATCATAACAATTTCGTTTAGTTGTAGTCAATTGTAATAATTTTGCAATAAAAATAAGTTTGGTTAGTTGCACTCGATTGTAACAATTTTTGTTAGTTGCAGTCGATTGCAATAAATTCGCGATACAATTTTTTTGAGCTAGTTGCAGTCGATTGTAATTATTTCGGTTAGTTGCAGTCGATCGTAGCAATCTCGGTTAGTTGCAGTCGATCGTAGCAATCTCGGTTAGTTGCAGTCGATCGTAGCAATCTCGGTTAGTTGCAGTCGATCGTAATAATTTCGGTTATTTGCAGTCAATTGAATAATATCGCGATAAAAATAATTCGGGTTAGTTGCAGTCAATTGTAATAATTTCAGTTAGTCGCAGTCAATTTAATAACGGTTGTCGCAGTCAGTTGTAATAATTTCGGATAGTTGCAGTCGATCGTGACAATTTCGATTAGTTGCAGTCGATTGTAATAGTTCTCGATAAAAATAATTTCGGTTAGCTGCAGTCGATTGTAATAATTCGAGATAAAAGAAATTTCGGTTAGTTGCAGTCGATTGTAACAAGTTTTATTAGTAGCAGTCGATTGAAACAATTTTGTTTAGTTGCAGTCAATAAAAATAATTCCAGTTAGTTGCAGTTGATCGTAGCACTTTCGGTTAGTTGCAGTCGATCGTAGCAATCTCGGTTAGTTGCAGTCGATCGTAATTCTTTCTGTTAGTTGCAGTCGATTCTAATCATTTCGGTTATTCGCAGTCAACTTATTAATTCCGTTTAGTCGCAGTCGATTGTAATAATTTCGGTTATTTGCAGTTGATCGTAACAATTTCGGTTAGTTGGAGTCAATTGAATAATTTCGCGATAAAAATAATTCTGGTTAGTTGCAGTCAATTGTAATAATTTCGGATAGTTGCAGTCGATCGTTACAATTTCGATTAGTTGCAGTCGATTGTAATAGTTCTCGATAAAAATAATTTCGGTTAGCTGCAGTCGATTGTAATAATTCGAGATAAAAGAAATTTCGGTTAGTTGCAGTCGATTGTAACAAGTTTTATTAGTAGCAGTCAATCAAAATAATTCCGGTTAGTTGCAGTCATTAATAATAATTTCGGTTAGTTGCAGTCGATTGTAACAAGTTTTATTAGTAGCAGTCGATTGAAACAATTTTGGTTAGTTGCAGTCAATAAAAATAATTCCGGTTAGTTGCAGTTGATCGTAGCAATTTCGGTTAGTTGCAGTCGATCGTAGAAATCTCGGTTAGTTGCAGTCGATCGTAATTATTTCTGTTAGTTGCAGTCGATTCTAATCATTTCGGTTATTCGCAGTCAACTTATTAATTCCGTTTAGTCGCAGTCGATTGTAATAATTTCGGTTATTTGCAGTTGATCGTAACAATTTCGGTTAGTTGGAGTCAATTGAATAATTTCGCGATAAAAATAATTCTGGTTAGTTGCAGTCAATTGTAATAATTTCGGATAGGTGCAGTCGATCGTTACAATTTCGATTAGTTGCAGTCGATTGTAATAGTTCTCGATAAAAATAATTTCGGTTAGCTGCAGTCGATTGTAATAATTCGAGATAAAAGAAATTTCGGTTAGTTGCAGTCGATTGTAACAAGTTTTATTAGTAGCAGTCAATCAAAATAATTCCGGTTAGTTGCAGTCATTAATAATAATTTCGGTTAGTTGCAGTCGATTGTAATAATTTCGGTTAGTTGCAGTCGATCGTAAGAATTTCGGTTAGTTGCAGGCGATTGTAATAAATTCGCGATAAAAATAATTTCGGCTAGTTGCAGTCGATTGCAACTATTTTGGTTAGTTGCAGTCGATTGCAATAAATTCGCGATAAAAATAATTTGGCCTACCTGCAGTCGATTGTAATAATTTCGGTCAGTCGTAGTCAATTGTAATAATTCCGATTAGTCGCAGTCACGTGTAACAATTTCGGTTAGTTGCAGCCGATCATAACAATTTCGTTTAGTTGTAGTCAATTGTAATAATTTTGCAATAAAAATAAGTTTGGTTAGTTGCACTCGATTGTAACAATTTTTGTTAGTTGCAGTCGATTGCAATAAATTCGCGATACAATTTTTTTGAGCTAGTTGCAGTCGATTGTAATTATTTCGGTTAGTTGCAGTCGATCGTAAGAATTTTGGTTAGTTGCAGTCGATCGTAGCAATCTCGGTTAGTTGCTGTCGATCGTAGCAATCTCGGTTAGTTGCAGTCGATCGTAGCAATCTCGGTTAGTTGCAGTCGATCGTAATAATTTCGGTTATTTGCAGTCAATTGAATAATATCGCGATAAAAATAATTCGGGTTAGTTGCAGTCAATTGTAATAATTTCAGTTAGTCGCAGTCAATTTAATAACGGTTGTCGCAGTCAGTTGTAATAATTTCGGATAGTTGCAGTCGATCGTGACAATTTCGATTAGTTGCAGTCGATTGTAATAGTTCTCGATAAAAATAATTTCGGTTAGCTGCAGTCGATTGTAATAATTCGAGATAAAAGAAATTTCGGTTAGTTGCAGTCGATTGTAACAAGTTTTATTAGTAGCAGTCGATTGAAACAATTTTGTTTAGTTGCAGTCAATAAAAATAATTCCAGTTAGTTGCAGTTGATCGTAGCACTTTCGGTTAGTTGCAGTCGATCGTAGCAATCTCGGTTAGTTGCAGTCGATCGTAATTCTTTCTGTTAGTTGCAGTCGATTCTAATCATTTCGGTTATTCGCAGTCAACTTATTAATTCCGTTTAGTCGCAGTCGATTGTAATAATTTCGGTTATTTGCAGTTGATCGTAACAATTTCGGTTAGTTGGAGTCAATTGAATAATTTCGCGATAAAAATAATTCTGGTTAGTTGCAGTCAATTGTAATAATTTCGGATAGTTGCAGTCGATCGTTACAATTTCGATTAGTTGCAGTCGATTGTAATAGTTCTCGATAAAAATAATTTCGGTTAGCTGCAGTCGATTGTAATAATTCGAGATAAAAGAAATTTCGGTTAGTTGCAGTCGATTGTAACAAGTTTTATTAGTAGCAGTCAATCAAAATAATTCCGGTTAGTTGCAGTCATTAATAATAATTTCGGTTAGTTGCAGTCGATTGTAACAAGTTTTATTAGTAGCAGTCGATTGAAACAATTTTGGTTAGTTGCAGTCAATAAAAATAATTCCGGTTAGTTGCAGTTGATCGTAGCAATTTCGGTTAGTTGCAGTCGATCGTAGAAATCTCGGTTAGTTGCAGTCGATCGTAATTATTTCTGTTAGTTGCAGTCGATTCTAATCATTTCGGTTATTCGCAGTCAACTTATTAATTCCGTTTAGTCGCAGTCGATTGTAATAATTTCGGTTATTTGCAGTTGATCGTAACAATTTCGGTTAGTTGGAGTCAATTGAATAATTTCGCGATAAAAATAATTCTGGTTAGTTGCAGTCAATTGTAATAATTTCGGATAGGTGCAGTCGATCGTTACAATTTCGATTAGTTGCAGTCGATTGTAATAGTTCTCGATAAAAATAATTTCGGTTAGCTGCAGTCGATTGTAATAATTCGAGATAAAAGAAATTTGGGTTAGTTGCAGTCGATTGTAACAAGTTTTATTAGTAGCAGTCAATCAAAATAATTCCGGTTAGTTGCAGTCATTAATAATAATTTCGGTTAGTTGCAGTCGATTGTAATAATTTCGGTTAGTTGCAGTCGATCGTAAGAAATTTGGTTAGTTGCAGTCGATCGTAAGAATTTCGGTTAGTTGCGGTCGATTGAATAATTTCCCGATAAAAATAATTTCGGTTAGTTGCAGTCGATTGTAATAATTTTGGTTAGTCGCAGTGAATAAAAAAATTCTAGTTATTTGCAGTCGATAATAATAATTTCGGCTAGTCGCAGTCGATTGTAATAATTTCGGTTAGATGCAGTCGATTGAAACAATTTTGGTTAGTCGCAGTCAATAAAATTAATTCCGGTTAGTTGCAGTTGATCGTAGCAATTTCGGTTAGTTGCAGTCGATCGTAGCAATTTCGTTTAGTTGCAGTCGATCGTAATAATTTCGGTTAGTTGCAGTCGATTCTAATCATTTCGGTTTGTCGCAGTTAACTTAATAATTCCGTTTAGTCGCAGTCGATTGTAATAATTTCGGTTAGTTGCAGTAGATTGTAATAATTCTCGATAATAATAATTTCGGTTAGTTGCAGTCGATCGTAACAATTTCGTTTAGTCGCAGTCAATAAAAATAATTCATGTTAGTTGCAGTCAATCGTAACAATTTCGGTTAGTTGCAGTCGATTGTAATAATTCGTGTAAAAATAATTTCGGTTAGTCGCAGTCAATTATAACAATTTCGGTTAGTTGTAGTCAATTGTAATAATTTCTCAATAAAAATAATTTCGGTTAGTTGCGATCGATAATATTTATTTCGGTTAGTCGCAGTCGACTGTAATAATTTTGGTTAGTTTTAGTCGATAATAATAATTTCTTTTAGTAGCAGTAAAAAAAAATAAAACTGTTTAGTTGCAGTCGATAATAATAATTTCGGTTAATCGCAGTCGATTGTAATAATTTCGGTTATTTGCAGTTGATCGTAACAATTTCGGTTAGTTGGAGTCAATTGAATAATTTAGCGATAAAAATAATTCGGGTTAGTTGCAGTCAATTGTAATAATTTCGGATAGTTGCAGTCGATCGTTTCAATTTCGATTAGTTGCAGTCGATTGTAATAGTTCTCGATAAAAATAATTTCGGTTAGCTGCAGTCGATTGTAATAATTCGAGATAAAAGAAATTCGGTTAGTTGCAGTCGATTGTAACAAGTTTTATTAGTAGCAGTCAATCAAAATAATTCCGGTTAGTTGCAGTCATTAATAATAATTTCGGTTAGTTGCAGTCGATTGTAATAATTTCGGTTAGTTGCAGTCGATCGTAAGAATTTTGGTTAGTTGCAGTCGATCGTAAGAATTTCGGTTAGTTGCAGGCGATTGTAATAAATTCGCGATAAAAATAATTTCGGCTAGTTGCAGTCGATTGCAACTATTTTGGTTAGTTGCAGTCGATTTCAATAAATTCGCGATAAAAATAATTTGGCCTACTAGCAGTCGATTGTAATAATTTCGGTCAGTCGTAGTCAATTGTAATAATTCCGGTTAGTCGCAGTCACGTGTAACAATTTCAGTTAGTTGCAGCCGATCATAACAATTTCGTTTAGTTGTAGTCAATTGTAATAATTTCGCAATAAAAATAATTTTGGTTAGTTGCAGTCGATTGGAAAATTTTTTGTTAGTTTCAGACGATAGCAATAAATTCGCGATAAAATTTTTTTGGGCTAGTTGCAGTCGATTGTAATTATTTCGGTTAGTTGCAGTCGATCGTAAGAATTTTAGTTAGTTGCAGTCGATCGTAGCAATCTTGGTTAGTTGCAGTCGATCGTAGCAATCTCGGTTAGTTGCAGTCGATCGTAATAATTTCTGTTAGTTGCAGTCGATTCTAATCATTTCGGTTAGTCGCAGTCAACTTATTAATTCCGTTTAGTCGCAGTCGATTGTAATAATTTCGGTTAATTGCAGTTGATCGTAATAATTTTCAATAATAATAATTTCGGTTAGTTGCAGGCGATTGTAATAATTTCGCGATAAAAAAAAATTTCGGTTAGTTGCAGTCGATTGCAACTATTTTGGTTAGTTGCAGTCGATTGCAATAAATTCGCGATAAAAATAATTTGGCCTACCTGCAGTCGATAGTAATAATTTCGGTCAGTCGTAGTCAATTGTAATAATTCCGGTTAGTCGCAGTCACGTGTAACAATTTCGGTTAGTTGCAGCCGATCATAACAATTTCGTTTAGTTGTAGTCAATTGTAATAATTTCGCAATAAAAAAAATTTCGGTTAGTTGCAGTCAATTGTAATAATTCCGGTTAGTCGCAGTCACGTGTAACAATTTCGGTTAGTTGCAGTCGATCGTTACAATTTCGATTAGTTGCAGTCGATTGTAATAGTTCTCGATAAAAATAATTTCGGTTAGCTGCAGTCGATTGTAATAATTCGAGATAAAAGAAATTTGGGTTAGTTGCAGTCGATTGTAACAAGTTTTATTAGTAGCAGTCAATCAAAATAATTCCGGTTAGTTGCAGTCGATTGTAATAATTTCGGTTAGTTGCAGTCGATCGTAAGAAATTTGGTTAGTTGCAGTCGATCGTAAGAATTTCGGTTAGTTGCGGTCGATTGAATAATTTCCCGATAAAAATAATTTCGGTTAGTTGCAGTCGATTGTAATAATTTTGGTTAGTCGCAGTGAATAAAAAAATTCTAGTTATTTGCAGTCGATAATAATAATTTCGGCTAGTCGCAGTCGATTGTAATAATTTCGGTTAGATGCAGTCGATTGAAACAATTTTGGTTAGTCGCAGTCAATAAAAATAATTCCGGTTAGTTGCAGTTGATCGTAGCAATTTCGGTTAGTTGCAGTCGATCGTAGCAATTTCGTTTAGTTGCAGTCGATCGTAATAATTTCGGTTAGTTGCAGTCGATTCTAATCATTTCGGTTTGTCGCAGTTAACTTAATAATTCCGTTTAGTCGCAGTCGATTGTAATAATTTCGGTTAGTTGCAGTAGATTGTAATAATTCTCGATAATAATAATTTCGGTTAGTTGCAGTCGATCGTAACAATTTCGTTTAGTCGCAGTCAATAAAAATAATTCATGTTAGTTGCAGTCAATCGTAACAATTTCGGTTAGTTGCAGTCGATTGTAATAATTCGTGTAAAAATAATTTCGGTTAGTCGCAGTCAATTATAACAATTTCGGTTAGTTGTAGTCAATTGTAATAATTTCTCAATAAAAATAATTTCGGTTAGTTGCGATCGATAATATTTATTTCGGTTAGTCGCAGTCGACTGTAATAATTTTGGTTAGTTTTAGTCGATAATAATAATTTCTTTTAGTAGCAGTAAAAAAAAAATAAAACTGTTTAGTTGCAGTCGATAATAATAATTTCGGTTAATCGCAGTCGATTGTAATAATTTCGGTTATTTGCAGTTGATCGTAACAATTTCGGTTAGTTGGAGTCAATTGAATAATTTAGCGATAAAAATAATTCGGGTTAGTTGCAGTCAATTGTAATAATTTCGGATAGTTGCAGTCGATCGTTACAATTTCGATTAGTTGCAGTCGATTGTAATAGTTCTCGATAAAAATAATTTCGGTTAGCTGCAGTCGATTGTAATAATTCGAGATAAAAGAAATTCGGTTAGTTGCAGTCGATTGTAACAAGTTTTATTAGTAGCAGTCAATCAAAATAATTCCGGTTAGTTGCAGTCATTAATAATAATTTCGGTTAGTTGCAGTCGATTGTAATAATTTCGGTTAGTTGCAGTCGATCGTAAGAATTTTGGTTAGTTGCAGTCGATCGTAAGAATTTCGGTTAGTTGCAGGCGATTGTAATAAATTCGCGATAAAAATAATTTCGGCTAGTTGCAGTCGATTGCAACTATTTTGGTTAGTTGCAGTCGATTTCAATAAATTCGCGATAAAAATAATTTGGCCTACTAGCAGTCGATTGTAATAATTTCGGTCAGTCGTAGTCAATTGTAATAATTCCGGTTAGTCGCAGTCACGTGTAACGATTTCAGTTAGTTGCAGCCGATCATAACAATTTCGTTTAGTTGTAGTCAATTGTAATAATTTCGCAATAAAAATAATTTTGGTTAGTTGCAGTCGATTGGAAAAATTTTTGTTAGTTTCAGACGATTGCAATAAATTTGCGATAAAATTTTTTTGGGCTAGTTGCAGTCGATTGTAATTATTTCGGTTAGTTGCAGTCGATCGTAAGAATTTTAGTTAGTTGCAGTCGATCGTAGCAATCTTGGTTAGTTGCAGTCGATCGTAGCAATCTCGGTTAGTTGCAGTCGATCGTAATAATTTCTGTTAGTTGCAGTCGATTCTAATCATTTCGGTTAGTCGCAGTCAACTTATTAATTCCGTTTAGTCGCAGTCGATTGTAATAATTTCGGTTATTTGCAGTTGATCGAATTAATTTTCAATAATAATAATTTCGGTTAGTTGCAGGCGATTGTAATAATTTCGCGATAAAAAAAATTTCGGTGAGTTGCAGTCGATTGCAACTATTTTGGTTAGTTGCAGTCGATTGCAATAAATTCGCGATAAAAAAAATTTGGCCTACCTGCAGTCGATAGTAATAATTTCGGTCAGTCGTAGTCAATTGTAATAATTCCGGTTAGTCGCAGTCACGTGTAACAATTTCGGTTAGTTGCAGCCGATCATAACAATTTCGTTTAGTTGTAGTCAATTGTAATAATTTCGCAATAAAAAAAATTTCGGTTAGTTGCAGTCAATTGTAATAATTCCGGTTAGTCGCAGTCACGTGTAACAATTTCGGTTAGTTGCAGTCGATCGTTACAATTTCGATTAGTTGCAGTCGATTGTAATAGTTCTCGATAAAAATAATTTCGGTTAGTTGCAGTCGATTGTAATAATTCGAGATAAAAGAAATTTGGGTTAGTTGCAGTCGATTGTAACAAGTTTTATTAGTAGCAGTCAATCAAAATAATTCCGGTTAGTTGCAGTCATTAATAATAATTTCGGTTAGTTGCAGTCGATTGTAATAATTTCGGTTAGTTGCAGTCGATCGTAAGAAATTTGGTTAGTTGCAGTCGATCGTAAGAATTTCGGTTAGTTGCGGTCGATTGTAATAATTTTGGTTAGTCGCAGTGAATAAAAAAATTCTAGTTATTTGCAGTCGATAATAATAATTTCGGCTAGTCGCAGTCGATTGTAATAATTTCGGTTAGATGCAGTCGATTGAAACAATTTTGGTTAGTCGCAGTCAATAAAAATAATTCCGGTTAGTTGCAGTTGATCGTAGCAATTTCGGTTAGTTGCAGTCGATCGTAGCAATTTCGTTTAGTTGCAGTCGATCGTAATAATTTCGGTTAGTTGCAGTCGATTCTAATCATTTCGGTTTGTCGCAGTTAACTTAATAATTCCGTTTAGTCGCAGTCGATTGTAATAATTTCGGTTAGTTGCAGTAGATTGTAATAATTCTCGATAATAATAATTTCGGTTAGTTGCAGTCGATCGTAACAATTTCGGTTAGTCGCAGTCAATAAAAATAATTCATGTTAGTTGCAGTCAATCGTAACAATTTCGGTTAGTTGCAGTCGATTGTAATAATTCGTGTAAAAATAATTTCGGTTAGTCGCAGTCAATTATAACAATTTCGGTTAGTTGTAGTCAATTGTAATAATTTCTCAATAAAAATAATTTCGGTTAGTTGCGATCGATAATATTTATTTCGGTTAGTCGCAGTCGACTGTAATAATTTTGGTTAGTTTTAGTCGATAATAATAATTTCTTTTAGTAGCAGTAAAAAAAAAATAAAACTGTTTAGTTGCAGTCGATAATAATAATTTCGGTTAATCGCAGTCGATTGTAATAATTTCGGTTATTTGCAGTTGATCGTAACAATTTCGGTTAGTTAGAGTCAATTGAATAATTTAGCGATAAAAATAATTCGGGTTAGTTGCAGTCAATTGTAATAATTTCGGATAGTTGCAGTCGATCGTTACAACTTCGATTAGTTGCAGTCGATTGTAATAGTTCTCGATAAAAATAATTTCGGTTAGCTGCAGTCGATTGTAATAATTCGAGATAAAAGAAATTCGGTTAGTTGCAGTCGATTGTAACAAGTTTTATTAGTAGCAGTCAATCAAAATAATTCCGGTTAGTTGCAGTCATTAATAATAATTTCGGTTAGTTGCAGTCGATTGTAATAATTTCGGTTAGTTGCAGTCGATCGTAAGAATTTTGGTTAGTTGCAGTCGATCGTAAGAATTTCGGTTAGTTGCAGGCGATTGTAATAAATTCGCGATAAAAATAATTTCGGCTAGTTGCAGTCGATTGCAACTATTTTGGTTAGTTGCAGTCGATTTCAATAAATTCGCGATAAAAATAATTTGGCCTACTAGCAGTCGATTGTAATAATTTCGGTCAGTCGTAGTCAATTGTAATAATTCCGGTTAGTCGCAGTCACGTGTAACGATTTCAGTTAGTTGCAGCCGATCATAACAATTTCGTTTAGTTGTAGTCAATTGTAATAATTTCGCAATAAAAATAATTTTGGTTAGTTGCAGTCGATTGGAAAAATTTTTGTTAGTTTCAGACGATTGCAATAAATTTGCGATAAAATTTTTTTGGGTTAGTTGCAGTCGATCGTAAGAATTTTAGTTAGTTTCAGTCGATCGTAGCAATCTTGGTTAGTTGCAGTCGATCGTAGCAATCTCGGTTAGTTGCAGTCGATCGTAATAATTTCTGTTAGTTGCAGTCGATTCTAATCATTTCGGTTAGTCGCAGTCAACTTATTAATTCCGTTTAGTCGCAGTCGATTGTAATAATTTCGGTTATTTGCAGTTGATCGTAATAATTTTCAATAATAATAATTTCGGTTAGTTGCAGGCGATTGTAATAATTTCGCGATAAAAAAAATTTCGGTGAGTTGCAGTCGATTGCAACTATTTTGGTTAGTTGCAGTCGATTGCAATAAATTCGCGATAAAAAAAATTTGGCCTACCTGCAGTCGATAGTAATAATTTCGGTCAGTCGTAGTCAATTGTAATAATTCCGGTTAGTTGCAGTCACGTGTAACAATTTCGGTTAGTTGCAGCCGATCATAACAATTTCGTTTAGTTGTAGTCAATTGTAATAATTTCGCAATAAAAAAAATTTCGGTTAGTTGCAGTCAATTGTAATAATTCCGGTTAGTCGCAGTCACGTGTAACAATTTCGGTTAGTTGCAGTCGATCGTTACAATTTCGATTAGTTGCAGTCGATTGTAATAGTTCTCGATAAAAATAATTTCGGTTAGTTGCAGTCGATTGTAATAATTCGAGATAAAAGAAATTTGGGTTAGTTGCAGTCGATTGTAAGAAGTTTTATTAGTAGCAGTCAATCAAAATAATTCCGGTTAGTTGCAGTCATTAATAATAATTTCGGTTAGTTGCAGTCGATTGTAATAATTTCGGTTAGTTGCAGTCGATCGTAAGAAATTTGGTTAGTTGCAGTCGATCGTAAGAATTTCGGTTAGTTGCAGTCGATTGAATAATTTCCCGATAAAAATAATTTCGGTTAGTTGCAGTCGATTGTAATAATTTTGGTTAGTCGCAGTGAATAAAAAAATTCTAGTTAGTTGCAGTCGATAATAATAATTTCAGCTAGTCGCAGTCGATTGTAATAATTTCGGTTAGTTGCAGTCGATTGAAACAATTTTGGTTAGTCGCAGTCAATAAAAATAATTCCGGTTAGTTGCAGTTGATCGTAGCAATCTTGGTTAGTTGCAGTCGATCGTAGCAATCTCGGTTAGTTGCAGTCGATCGTAATAATTTCTGTTAGTTGCAGTCGATTCTAATCATTTCGGTTAGTCGCAGTCAACTTATTAATTCCGTTTAGTCGCAGTCGATTGTAATAATTTCGGTTAGTTGCAGTAGATTGTAATAATTCTCGATAATAATAATTTCGGTTAGTTGCAGTCGATCGTAACAATTTCGTTTAGTTGCAGTCAATAAAAATAATTCATGTTAGTTGCAGTCAATCGTAACAATTTCGGTTAGTTGCAGTCGATTCTAATCATTTCGGTTAGTCGCAGTCAACTTATTAATTCCGTTTAGTCGCAGTCGATTGTAATAATTTCGGTTATTTGCAGTTGATCGTAATAATTTTCAATAATAATAATTTCGGTTAGTTGCAGGCGATTGTAATAATTTCGCGATAAAAAAAATTTCGGTGAGTTGCAGTCGATTGCAACTATTTTGGTTAGTTGCAGTCGATTGCAATAAATTCGCGATAAAAATAATTTGGCCTACCTGCAGTCGATAGTAATAATTTCGGTCAGTCGTAGTCAATTGTAATAATTCCGGTTATTCCCAGTCACGTGTAACAATTTCGGTTAGTTGCAGCCGATCATAACAATTTCGTTTAGTTGTAGTCAATTGTAATAATTTCGCAATAAAAAAAATTTCGGTTAGTTGCAGTCAATTGTAATAATTCCGGTTAGTCGCAGTCACGTGTAACAATTTCGGTTAGTTGCAGTCGATCGTTACAATTTCGATTAGTTGCAGTCGATTGTAATAGTTCTCGATAAAAATAATTTCGGTTAGCTGCAGTCGATTGTAATAATTCGAGATAAAAGAAATTTGGGTTAGTTGCAGTCGATTGTAAGAAGTTTTATTAGTAGCAGTCAATCAAAATAATTCCGGTTAGTTGCAGTCATTAATAATAATTTCGGTTAGTTGCAGTCGATTGTAATAATTTCGGTTAGTTGCAGTCGATCGTAAGAAATTTGGTTAGTTGCAGTCGATCATAAGAATTTCGGTTAGTTGCAGTCGATTGAATAATTTCCCGATAAAAATAATTTCGGTTAGTTGCAGTCGATTGTAATAATTTTGGTTAGTCGCAGTGAATAAAAAAATTCTAGTTAGTTGGAGTCGATAATAAATTTCAGCTAGTCGCAGTCGATTGTAATAATTTCGGTTAGTTGCAGTCGATTGAAACAATTTTGGTTAGTCGCAGTCAATAAAAATAATTCTGGTTACTTGCAGTTGATCGTAGCAATCTTGGTTAGTTGCAGTCGATCGTAGCAATCTCGGTTACTTGCAGTCGATCGTAATAATTTCTGTTAGTTGCAGTCGATTCTAATCATTTCGGTTAGTCGCAGTCAACTTATTAATTCCGTTTAGTCGCAGTCGATTGTAATAATTTCGGTTATTTGCAGTTGATCGTAATAATTTACAATAATAATAATTTCGGTTAGTTGCAGGCGATTGTAATAATTTCGCGATAAAAAAAAATTTCGGTTAGTTGCAGTCGATTGCAACTATTTTGGTTAGTTGCAGTCGATTGCAATAAATTCGCGATAAAAATAATTTGGCCTACCTGCAGTCGATAGTAATAATTTCGGTCAGTCGTAGTCAATTGTAATAATTCCGGTTAGTCGCAGTCACGTGTAACAATTTCGGTTAGTTGCAGCCGATCATAACAATTTCGTTTAGTTGTAGTCAATTGTAATAATTTCGCAATAAAAAAAATTTCGGTTAGTTGCAGTCAATTGTAATAATTCCGGTTAGTCGCAGTCACGTGTAACAATTTCGGTTATTTGCAGTCGATCGTTACAATTTCGATTAGTTGCAGTCGATTGTAATAGTTCTCGATAAAAATAATTTCGGTTAGCTGCAGTCGATTGTAATAATTCGAGATAAAAGAAATTTGGGTTAGTTGCAGTCGATTGTAACAAGTTTTATTAGTAGCAGTCAATCAAAATAATTCCGGCTAGTTGCAGTCATTAATAATAATTTCGGTTAGTTGCAGTCGATTGTAATAATTTCGGTTAGTTGCAGTCGATCGTAAGAAATTTGGTTAGTTGCAGTCGATCGTAAGAATTTCGGTTAGTTGCAGTCGATTGAATAATTTCCCGATAAAAATAATTTCGGTTAGTTGCAGTCGATTGTAATAATTTTGGTTAGTCGCAGTGAATAAAAAAATTCTAGTTATTTGCAGTCGATAATAATAATTTCGGCTAGTCGCAGTCGATTGTAATAATTTCGGTTAGTTGCAGTCGATTGAAACAATTTTGGTTAGTCGCAGTCAATAAAAATAATTCCGGTTAGTTGCAGTCATTAATAATAATTTCGGTTAGTTGCAGTCGATTGTAATAATTTCGGTTAGTTGCAGTCGATCGTAAGAAATTTGGTTAGTTGCAGTCGATCGTAAGAATTTCGGTTAGTTGCAGTCGATTGAATAATTTCCCGATAAAAATAATTTCGGTTAGTTGCCGTCGATTGTAATAATTTTGGTTAGTCGCAGTGAATAAAAAAATTCTAGTTATTTGCAGTCGATAATAATAATTTCGGCTAGTCGCAGTCGATTGTAATAATTTCGGTTAGTTGCAGTCGATTGAAACAATTTTGGTTAGTCGCAGTCAATAAAAATAATTCCGGTTAGTTGCAGTTGATCGTAGCAATTTCGGTTAGTTGCAGTCGATCGTAATAATTTCGGTTAGTTGAAGTCGATTCTAATCATTTCGGTTTGTCGCAGTTAACTTAATAATTCCGTTTAGTCGCAGTCGATTGTAATAATTTCGGTTAGTTGCAGTAGATTGTAATAATTCTCGATAATAATAATTTCGGTTAGTTGCAGTCGATCGTAACAATTTCGTTTAGTTGCAGTCAATAAAAATAATTCATGTTAGTTGCAGTCAATCGTAACAATTTCGGTTAATTGCAGTCGATTGTAATAATTCGTGTAAAAATAATTTCGGTTAGTCGCAGTCAATTATAACAATTTCGGTTAGTTGTAGTCAATTGTAATAATTTCTCAATAAAAATATTTTCGGTTAGTTGCGATAGATAATATTTATTTCGGTTAGTCGCAGTCGACTGTAATAATTTTGGTTAGTTTTAGTCGAAAATAATAATTTCTTTTAGTAGCAGTCAAAAAAAAAAAAAACTGTTTAGTTGCAGTCGATAATAATAATTTCGGTTTCTCGCAGTCGATTGTAATAATTTCAATTAGTTGCAGTCAACTTATTAATTCCGTTTAGTCGCAGTCGATTGTAATAATTTCGGTTATTTGCAGTCAATTAAATAATTTCGCGATGAAAATAATTCGGGTTAGTTGCAGTCGATTGTAATAATTTCGGTTATTTGCAGTTGATCGTAACAATTTCGGTTAGTTGGAGTCAATTGAATAATTTCGCGATAAAAATAATTCGGGTTAGTTGCAGTAATTGTAATAATTTCGGTTAGTTGCAGTCGATTGTAATAATTTCAGTTAGTTGCAGTCGATCGTAGCAATCTCGGTTAGTTGCAGTCGATCGTAGCAATCTCGGTTAGTTGCAGTCGATTGTAATAATTTCAGTTAGTTGCAGTCGATCGTAGCAATCTCGGTTAGTTGCAGTCGATCGTAGCAATCTCGGTTAGTTGCAGTCGATCGTAATAATTTCTGTTAGTTGCAGTCGATTCTAATCATTTCGGTTAGTCGCAGTCAACTTATTAATTCCGTTTAGTCGCAGTCGATTGTAATAATTTCGGTTATTTGCAGTTGATCGTAACAATTTCGGTTAGTTGGAGTCAATTGAATAATTTCGCGATAAAAATAATTCGGGTTAGTTGCAGTCAATTGTAATAATTTCGGTTATTCGCAGTCAATTTAATAACGGTTGTCGCAGTCAGTTGTAATAATTTCGGATAGTTGCAGTCGATCGTTACAATTTCGATTAGTTGCAGTCGATTGCAACTATTTTAGTTAGTTGCAGTCGGTTGCAATAAATTCGCGATAAAATTAATTTGGCCTACCTGCAGTCGATTGTAATAATTTCGGTCAGTCGTAGTCAATTGTAATAATTCCGGTTAGTCGCAGTCACGTGTAACAATTTCGGTTAGTTGCAGCCGATCATAACAATTTCGTTTAGTTGTAGTCAATTGTAATAATTTCGCAATAAAAATAATTTTGGTTAGTTGCACTCGATTGTAACAATTTTTGTTAGTTGCAGTCGATTGCAATAAATTCGCGATAAAATTTTTTTGAGCTACTTGCAGTCAATTTAATAACGGTTGTCGCAGTCAATTGTAATAATTTTGGATAGTTGCAGTCGATCGTGACAATTTCGATTAGTTGCAGTCGATTGTAATAGTTCTCGATAAAAATAATTTCGGTTAGCTGCAGTCGATTGTAATAATTCGAGATAAAAGAAATTTCGGTTAGTTGCAGTCGATTGTAACAAGTTTTATTAGTAGCAGTCAATCAAAATAATTCCGGTTAGTTGCAGTCATTAATAATAATTTCGTTTAGTTGCAGTCGATTGTAATAATTTCGGTTAGTTGCAGTCGATCGTAGCAATCTCGGTTAGTTGCAGTCGATCGTAGCAAACTCGGTTAGTTGAAGTCGATCGTAATAATTTCTGTTAGTTGCAGTCGATTCTAATCATTTCGGTTAGTTGCAGTCGATCGTAATAATTTCTGTTAGTTGCAGTCGATTCTAATCATTTCGGTTAGTCGCAGTCAACTTATTAATTCCGTTTAGTCGCAGTCGATTGTAATAATTTCGGTTATTTGCAGTTGATCGTAACAATTTCGGTTAGTTGGAGTCAATTGAATAATTTCGCGATAAAAATAATTCGGGTTAGTTGCAGTCAATTGTAATAATTTCGGTTATTCGCAGTCAATTTAATAACGGTTGTCGCAGTCAGTTGTAATAATTTCGGATAGTTGCAGTCGATCGTTACAATTTCGATTAGTTGCAGTCGATTGCAACTATTTTAGTTAGTTGCAGTCGGTTGCAATAAATTCGCGATAAAATTAATTTGGCCTACCTGCAGTCGATTGTAATAATTTCGGTCAGTCGTAGTCAATTGTAATAATTCCGGTTAGTCGCAGTCACGTGTAACAATTTCGGTTAGTTGCAGCCGATCATAACAATTTCGTTTAGTTGTAGTCAATTGTAATAATTTCGCAATAAAAATAATTTTGGTTAGTTGCACTCGATTGTAACAATTTTTGTTAGTTGCAGTCGATTGCAATAAATTCGCGATAAAATTTTTTTGAGCTACTTGCAGTCAATTTAATAACGGTTGTCGCAGTCAATTGTAATAATTTTGGATAGTTGCAGTCGATCGTGACAATTTCGATTAGTTGCAGTCGATTGTAATAGTTCTCGATAAAAATAATTTCGGTTAGCTGCAGTCGATTGTAATAATTCGAGATAAAAGAAATTTCGGTTAGTTGCAGTCGATTGTAACAAGTTTTATTAGTAGCAGTCAATCAAAATAATTCCGGTTAGTTGCAGTCATTAATAATAATTTCGTTTAGTTGCAGTCGATTGTAATAATTTCGGTTAGTTGCAGTCGATCGTAGCAATCTCGGTTAGTTGCAGTCGATCGTAGCAAACTCGGTTAGTTGAAGTCGATCGTAATAATTTCTGTTAGTTGCAGTCGATTCTAATCATTTCGGTTAGTCGCAGTCAACTTAATAATTCCGTTTAGTCGCAGTCGATTGTAATAATTTCGGTTATTTGCAGTTGATCGTAACAATTTCGGTTAGTTGGAGTCAATTGAATAATTTCGCGATAAAAATAATTCGGGTTAGTTGCAGTCAATTGTAATAATTTCGGTTATTCGCAGTCAATTTAATAACGGTTGTCGCAGTCAGTTGTAATAATTTCGGATAGTTGCAGTCGATCGTGACAATTTCGATTAGTTGCAGTCGATTGTAATAGTTCTCGATAAAAATAATTTCGGTTAGCTGCAGTCGATTGTAATAATTCGAGATAAAAGAAATTTGGGTTAGTTGCAGTCGATTGTAACAAGTTTTATTAGTAGCAGTCAATCAAAATAATTCCGGTTAGTTGCAGTCATTAATAATAATTTCGGTTAGTTGCAGTCGATTGTAATAATTTCGGTTAGTTGCAGTCGATCTTAAGAAATTTGGTTAGTTGCAGTCGATCGTAAGAATTTCGGTTAGTTGCAGTCGATTGAATAATTTCCCGATAAAAATAATTTCGGTTAGTTGCAGTCGATTGTAATAATTTTGGTTAGTCGCAGTGAATAAAAAAATTCTAGTTAGTTGCAGTCGATAATAATAATTTCAGCTAGTCGCAGTCGATTGTAATAATTTCGGTTAGTTGCAGTCGATTGAAACAATTTTGGTTAGTCGCAGTCAATAAAAATAATTCCGGTTAGTTGCAGTTGATCGTAGCAATCTTGGTTAGTTGCAGTCGATCGTAGCAATCTCGGTTAGTTGCAGTCGA
Organism: Troilus luridus; assembly: GCA_964056705.1. Lineage (NCBI taxonomy): Eukaryota > Metazoa > Arthropoda > Insecta > Hemiptera > Pentatomidae > Troilus > Troilus luridus. The sequence continues at coordinate 134,548,425 of OZ057412.1, forward strand.
TCGTAATAATTTCTGTTAGTTGCAGTCGATTCTAATCATTTCGGTTAGTCGCAGTCAACTTATTAATTCCGTTTAGTCGCAGTCGATTGTAATAATTTCGGTTATTTGCAGTTGATCGTAATAATTTTCAATAATAATAATTTCGGTTAGTTGCAGGCGATTGTAATAATTTCGCGATAAAAAAAAATTTCGGTTAGTTGCAGTCGATTGCAACTATTTTGGTTAGTTGCAGTCGATTGCAATAAATTCGCGATAAAAATAATTTGGCCTACCTGCAGTCGATAGTAATAATTTCGGTCAGTCGTAGTCAATTGTAATAATTCCGGTTAGTCGCAGTCACGTGTAACAATTTCGGTTAGTTGCAGCCGATCATAACAATTTCGTTTAGTTGTAGTCAATTGTAATAATTTCGCAATAAAAAAAATTTCGGTTAGTTGCAGTCAATTGTAATAATTCCGGTTAGTCGCAGTCACGTGTAACAATTTCGGTTAGTTGCAGTCGATCGTTACAATTTCGATTAGTTGCAGTCGATTGTAATAGTTCTCGATAAAAATAATTTCGGTTAGCTGCAGTCGATTGTAATAATTCGAGATAAAAGAAATTTGGGTTAGTTGCAGTCGATTGTAACAAGTTTTATTAGTAGCAGTCAATCAAAATAATTCCAGTTAGTTGCAGTCATTAATAATAATTTCGGTTAGTTGCAGTCGATTGTAATAATTTCGGTTAGTTGCAGTCGATCGTAAGAAATTTGGTTAGTTGCAGTCGATCGTAAGAATTTCGGTTAGTTGCGGTCGATTGAATAATTTCCCGATAAAAATAATTTCGGTTAGTTGCAGTCGATTGTAATAATTTTGGTTAGTCGCAGTGAATAAAAAAATTCTAGTTATTTGCAGTCGATAATAATAATTTCGGCTAGTCGCAGTCGATTGTAATAATTTCGGTTAGATGCAGTCGATTGAAACAATTTTGGTTAGTCGCAGTCAATAAAAATAATTCCGGTTAGTTGCAGTTGATCGTAGCAATTTCGGTTAGTTGCAGTCGATCGTAGCAATTTCGTTTAGTTGCAGTCGATCGTAATAATTTCGGTTAGTTGAAGTCGATTCTAATCATTTCGGTTTGTCGCAGTTAACTTAATAATTCCGTTTAGTCGCAGTCGATTGTAATAATTTCGGTTAGTTGCAGTAGATTGTAATAATTCTCGATAATAATAATTTCGGTTAGTTGCAGTCGATCGTAACAATTTCGTTTAGTTGCAGTCAATAAAAATAATTCATGTTAGTTGCAGTCAATCGTAACAATTTCGGTTAGTTGCAGTCGATTCTAATCATTTCGGTTAGTCGCAGTCAACTTATTAATTCCGTTTAGTCGCAGTCGATTGTAATAATTTCGGTTATTTGCAGTTGATCGTAATAATTTTCAATAATAATAATTTCGGTTAGTTGCAGGCGATTGTAATAATTTCGCGATAAAAAAAATTTCGGTGAGTTGCAGTCGATTGCAACTATTTTGGTTAGTTGCAGTCGATTGCAATAAATTCGCGATAAAAATAATTTGGCCTACCTGCAGTCGATAGTAATAATTTCGGTCAGTCGTAGTCAATTGTAATAATTCCGGTTAGTCGCAGTCACGTGTAACAATTTCGGTTAGTTGCAGCCGATCATAACAATTTCGTTTAGTTGTAGTCAATTGTAATAATTTCGCAATAAAAAAAATTTCGGTTAGTTGCAGTCAATTGTAATAATTCCGGTTAGTCGCAGTCACGTGTAACAATTTCGGTTAGTTGCAGTCGATCGTTACAATTTCGATTAGTTGCAGTCGATTGTAATAGTTCTCGATAAAAATAATTTCGGTTAGCTGCAGTCGATTGTAATAATTCGAGATAAAAGAAATTTGGGTTAGTTGCAGTCGATTGTAAGAAGTTTTATTAGTAGCAGTCAATCAAAATAATTCCGGTTAGTTGCAGTCATTAATAATAATTTCGGTTAGTTGCAGTCGATTGTAATAATTTCGGTTAGTTGCAGTCGATCGTAAGAAATTTGGTTAGTTGCAGTCGATCATAAGAATTTCGGTTAGTTGCAGTCGATTGAATAATTTCCCGATAAAAATAATTTCGGTTAGTTGCAGTCGATTGTAATAATTTTGGTTAGTCACAGTGAATAAAAAAATTCTAGTTAGTTGCAGTCGATAATAAATTTCAGCTAGTCGCAGTCGATTGTAATAATTTCGGTTAGTTGCAGTCGATTGAAACAATTTTGGTTAGTCGCAGTCAATAAAAATAATTCCGGTTACTTGCAGTTGATCGTAGCAATCTTGGTTAGTTGCAGTCGATCGTAGCAATCTCGGTTACTTGCAGTCGATCGTAATAATTTCTGTTAGTTGCAGTCGATTCTAATCATTTCGGTTAGTCGCAGTCAACTTATTAATTCCGTTTAGTCGCAGTCGATTGTAATAATTTCGGTTATTTGCAGTTGATCGTAATAATTTACAATAATAATAATTTCGGTTAGTTGCAGGCGATTGTAATAATTTCGCGATAAAAAAAAATTTCGGTTAGTTGCAGTCGATTGCAACTATTTTGGTTAGTTGCAGTCGATTGCAATAAATTCGCGATAAAAATAATTTGGCCTACCTGCAGTCGATAGTAATAATTTCGGTCAGTCGTAGTCAATTGTAATAATTCCGGTTAGTCGCAGTCACGTGTAACAATTTCGGTTAGTTGCAGCCGATCATAACAATTTCGTTTAGTTGTAGTCAATTGTAATAATTTCGCAATAAAAAAAATTTCGGTTAGTTGCAGTCAATTGTAATAATTCCGGTTAGTCGCAGTCACGTGTAACAATTTCGGTTAGTTGCAGTCGATCGTTACAATTTCGATTAGTTGCAGTCGATTGTAATAGTTCTCGATAAAAATAATTTCGGTTAGCTGCAGTCGATTGTAATAATTCGAGATAAAAGAAATTTGGGTTAGTTGCAGTCGATTGTAACAAGTTTTATTAGTAGCAGTCAATCAAAATAATTCCGGTTAGTTGCAGTCATTAATAATAATTTCGGTTAGTTGCAGTCGATTGTAATAATTTCGGTTAGTTGCAGTCGATCGTAAGAAATTTGGTTAGTTGCAGTCGATCGTAAGAATTTCGGTTAGTTGCAGTCGATTGAATAATTTCCCGATAAAAATAATTTCGGTTAGTTGCAGTCGATTGTAATAATTTTGGTTAGTCGCAGTGAATAAAAAAATTCTAGTTATTTGCAGTCGATAATAATAATTTCGGCTAGTCGCAGTCGATTGTAATAATTTCGGTTAGTTGCAGTCGATTGAAACAATTTTGGTTAGTCGCAGTCAATAAAAATAATTCCGGTTAGTTGCAGTCATTAATAATAATTTCGGTTAGTTGCAGTCGATTGTAATAATTTCGGTTAGTTGCAGTCGATCGTAAGAAATTTGGTTAGTTGCAGTCGATCGTAAGAATTTCGGTTAGTTGCAGTCGATTGAATAATTTCCCGATAAAAATAATTTCGGTTAGTTGCAGTCGATTGTAATAATTTTGGTTAGTCGCAGTGAATAAAAAAATTCTAGTTATTTGCAGTCGATAATAATAATTTCGGCTAGTCGCAGTCGATTGTAATAATTTCGGTTAGTTGCAGTCGATTGAAACAATTTTGGTTAGTCGCAGTCAATAAAAATAATTCCGGTTAGTTGCAGTTGATCGTAGCAATTTCGGTTAGTTGCAGTCGATCGTAATAATTTCGGTTAGTTGAAGTCGATTCTAATCATTTCGGTTTGTCGCAGTTAACTTAATAATTCCGTTTAGTCGCAGTCGATTGTAATAATTTCGGTTAGTTGCAGTAGATTGTAATAATTCTCGATAATAATAATTTCGGTTAGTTGCAGTCGATCGTAACAATTTCGTTTAGTTGCAGTCAATAAAAATAATTCATGTTAGTTGCAGTCAATCGTAACAATTTCGGTTAATTGCAGTCGATTGTAATAATTCGTGTAAAAATAATTTCGGTTAGTCGCAGTCAATTATAACAATTTCGGTTAGTTGTAGTCAATTGTAATAATTTCTCAATAAAAATAATTTCGGTTAGTTGCGATAGATAATATTTATTTCGGTTAGTCGCAGTCGACTGTAATAATTTTGGTTAGTTTTAGTCGAAAATAATAATTTCTTTTAGTAGCAGTCAAAAAAAAAAAAAACTGTTTAGTTGCAGTCGATAATAATAATTTCGGTTTCTCGCAGTCGATTGTAATAATTTCAATTAGTTGCAGTCAACTTATTAATTCCGTTTAGTCGCAGTCGATTGTAATAATTTCGGTTATTTGCAGTCAATTAAATAATTTCGCGATGAAAATAATTCGGGTTAGTTGCAGTCGATTGTAATAATTTCGGTTATTTGCAGTTGATCGTAACAATTTCGGTTAGTTGGAGTCAATTGAATAATTTCGCGATAAAAATAATTCGGGTTAGTTGCAGTAATTGTAATAATTTCGGTTAGTTGCAGTCGATTGTAATAATTTCAGTTAGTTGCAGTCGATCGTAGCAATCTCGGTTAGTTGCAGTCGATCGTAGCAATCTCGGTTAGTTGCAGTCGATTGTAATAATTTCAGTTAGTTGCAGTCGATCGTAGCAATCTCGGTTAGTTGCAGTCGATCGTAGCAATCTCGGTTAGTTGCAGTCGATCGTAATAATTTCTGTTAGTTGCAGTCGATTCTAATCATTTCGGGTAGTCGCAGTCAACTTATTAATTCCGTTTAGTCGCAGTCGATTGTAATAATTTCGGTTATTTGCAGTTGATCGTAACAATTTCGGTTAGTTGGAGTCAATTGAATAATTTCGCGATAAAAATAATTCGGGTTAGTTGCAGTCAATTGTAATAATTTCGGTTATTCGCAGTCAATTTAATAACGGTTGTCGCAGTCAGTTGTAATAATTTCGGATAGTTGCAGTCGATCGTTACAATTTCGATTAGTTGCAGTCGATTGCAACTATTTTAGTTAGTTGCAGTCGGTTGCAATAAATTCGCGATAAAATTAATTTGGCCTACCTGCAGTCGATTGTAATAATTTCGGTCAGTCGTAGTCAATTGTAATAATTCCGGTTAGTCGCAGTCACGTGTAACAATTTCGGTTAGTTGCAGCCGATCATAACAATTTCGTTTAGTTGTAGTCAATTGTAATAATTTCGCAATAAAAATAATTTTGGTTAGTTGCACTCGATTGTAACAATTTCGATTAGTTGCAGTCGATTGTAATAGTTCTCGATAAAAATAATTTCGGTTAGCTGCAGTCGATTGTAATAATTCGAGATAAAAGAAATTTCGGTTAGTTGCAGTCGATTGTAACAAGTTTTATTAGTAGCAGTCAATCAAAATAATTCCGGTTAGTTGCAGTCATTAATAATAATTTCGTTTAGTTGCAGTCGATTGTAATAATTTCGGTTAGTTGCAGTCGATCGTAGCAATCTCGGTTAGTTGCAGTCGATCGTAGCAAACTCGGTTAGTTGAAGTCGATCGTAATAATTTCTGTTAGTTGCAGTCGATTCTAATCATTTCGGTTAGTCGCAGTCAACTTAATAATTCCGTTTAGTCGCAGTCGATTGTAATAATTTCGGTTATTTGCAGTTGATCGTAACAATTTCGGTTAGTTGGAGTCAATTGAATAATTTCGCGATAAAAATAATTCGGGTTAGTTGCAGTCAATTGTAATAATTTCGGTTATTCGCAGTCAATTTAATAACGGTTGTCGCAGTCAGTTGTAATAATTTCGGATAGTTGCAGTCGATCGTGACAATTTCGATTAGTTGCAGTCGATTGTAATAGTTCTCGATAAAAATAATTTCGGTTAGCTGCAGTCGATTGTAATAATTCGAGATAAAAGAAATTTCGGTTAGTTGCAGTCGATTGTAACAAGTTTTATTAGTAGCAGTCAATCAAAATAATTCCGGTTAGTTGCAGTCATTAATAATAATTTCGGTTAGTTGCAGTCGATTGTAATAATTTCGGTTAGTTGCAGTCGATCGTAAGAATTTTGGTTAGTTGCAGTCGATCGTAAGAATTTCGGTTAGTTGCAGGCGATTGTAATAAATTCGCGATAAAAATAATTTCGGCTAGTTGCAGTCGATTGCAACTATTTTGGTTAGTTGCAGTCGATTGCAATAAATTCGCGATAAAAATAATTTGGCCTACCTGCAGTCGATTGTAATAATTTCGGTCAGTCGTAGTCAATTGTAATAATTCCGGTTAGTCGCAGTCACGTGTAACAATTTCGGTTAGTTGCAGCCGATCATAACAATTTCGTTTAGTTGTAGTCAATAATAATAATTTTGCAATAAAAATAATTTTGGTTAGTTGCAGTCGATTGGAAAATTTTTTGTTAGTTTCAGACGATTGCAATAAATTCGCGATAAAATTTTTTTGGGCTAGTTGCAGTCGATTGTAATTATTTCGGTTAGTTGCAGTCGATCGTAAGAATTTTAGTTAGTTGCAGTCGATCGTAGCAATCTTGGTTAGTTGCAGTCGATCGTAGCAATCTCGGTTAGTTGCAGTCGATCGTAATAATTTCTGTTAGTTGCAGTCGATTCTAATCATTTCGGTTAGTCGCAGTCAACTTATTAATTCCGTTTAGTCGCAGTCGATTGTAATAATTTCGGTTATTTGCAGTTGATCGTAATAATTTTCAATAATAATAATTTCGGTTAGTTGCAGGCGATTGTAATAATTTCGCGATAAAAAAAAATTTCGGTTAGTTGCAGTCGATTGCAACTATTTTGGTTAGTTGCAGTCGATTGCAATAAATTCGCGATAAAAATAATTTGGCCTACCTGCAGTCGATAGTAATAATTTCGGTCAGTCGTAGTCAATTGTAATAATTCCGGTTAGTCGCAGTCACGTGTAACAATTTCGGTTAGTTGCAGCCGATCATAACAATTTCAATTAGTTGTAGTCAATAATAATAATTTTGCAATAAAAATAATTTTGGTTAGTTGCAGTCGATTGGAAAATTTTTTGTTAGTTTCAGACGATTGCAATAAATTCGCGATAAAATTTTTTTGGGCTAGTTGCAGTCGATTGTAATTTTTTCGGTTAGTTGCAGTCGATCGTAAGAATTTTAGTTAGTTGCAGTCGATCGTAGCAATCTTGGTTAGTTGCAGTCGATCGTAGCAATCTCGGTTAGTTGCAGTCGATCGTAATAATTTCTGTTAGTTGCAGTCGATTCTAATCATTTCGGTTAGTCGCAGTAGACTTATTAATTCCGTTTAGTCGCAGTCGATTGTAATAATTTCGGTTATTTGCAGTTGATCGTAATAATTTTCAATAATAATAATTTCGGTTAGTTGCAGGCGATTGTAATAATTTCGCGATAAAAAAAAATTTCGGTTAGTTGCAGTCGATTGCAACTATTTTGGTTAGTTGCAGTCGATTGCAATAAATTCGCGATAAAAATAATTTGGCCTACCTGCAGTCGATAGTTATAATTTCGGTCAGTCGTAGTCAATTGTACTAATTCCGGTTAGTCGCAGTCACGTGTAACAATTTCGGTTAGTTGCAGCCGATCATAACAATTTCGTTTAGTTGTAGTCAATTGTAATAATTTCGCAATAAAAAAAATTTCGGTTAGTTGCAGTCAATTGTAATAATTCCGGTTAGTCGCAGTCACGTGTAACAATTTCGGTTAGTTGCAGTCGATCGTTACAATTTCGATTAGTTGCAGTCGATTGTAATAGTTCTCGATAAAAATAATTTCGGTTAGCTGCAGTCGATTGTAATAATTCGAGATAAAAGAAATTTGGGTTAGTTGCTGTCGATTGTAACAAGTTTTATTAGTAGCAGTCAATCAAAATAATTCCGGTTAGTTGCAGTCATTAATAATAATTTCGGTTAGTTGCAGTCGATTGTAATAATTTCGGTTAGTTGCAGTCGATCGTAAGAAATTTGGTTAGTTGCAGTCGATCGTAAGAATTTCGGTTAGTTGCGGTCGATTGAATAATTTCCCGATAAAAATAATTTCGGTTAGTTGCAGTCGATTGTAATAATTTTGGTTAGTCGCAGTGAATAAAAAAATTCTAGTTATTTGCAGTCGATAATAATAATTTCGGCTAGTCGCAGTCGATTGTAATAATTTCGGTTAGATGCAGTCGATTGAAACAATTTTGGTTAGTCGCAGTCAATAAAAATAATTCCGGTTAGTTGCAGTTGATCGTAGCAATTTCGGTTAGTTGCAGTCGATCGTAGCAATTTCGTTTAGTTGCAGTCGATCGTAATAATTTCGGTTAGTTGAAGTCGATTCTAATCATTTCGGTTTGTCGCAGTTAACTTAATAATTCCGTTTAGTCGCAGTCGATTGTAATAATTTCGGTTAGTTGCAGTAGATTGTAATAATTCTCGATAATAATAATTTCGGTTAGTTGCAGTCGATCGTAACAATTTCGTTTAGTTGCAGTCAATAAAAATAATTCATGTTAGTTGCAGTCAATCGTAACAATTTCGGTTAGTTGCAGTCGATTCTAATCATTTCGGTTAGTCGCAGTCAACTTATTAATTCCGTTTAGTCGCAGTCGATTGTAATAATTTCGGTTATTTGCAGTTGATCGTAATAATTTTCAATAATAATAATTTCGGTTAGTTGCAGGCGATTGTAATAATTTCGCGATAAAAAAAATTTCGGTGAGTTGCAGTCGATTGCAACTATTTTGGTTAGTTGCAGTCGATTGCAATAAATTCGCGATAAAAATAATTTGGCCTACCTGCAGTCGATAGTAATAATTTCGGTCAGTCGTAGTCAATTGTAATAATTCCGGTTAGTCGCAGTCACGTGTAACAATTTCGGTTAGTTGCAGCCGATCATAACAATTTCGTTTAGTTGTAGTCAATTGTAATAATTTCGCAATAAAAAAAATTTCGGTTAGTTGCAGTCAATTGTAATAATTCCGGTTAGTCGCAGTCACGTGTAACAATTTCGGTTAGTTGCAGTCGATCGTTACAATTTCGATTAGTTGCAGTCGATTGTAATAGTTCTCGATAAAAATAATTTCGGTTAGCTGCAGTCGATTGTAATAATTCGAGATAAAAGAAATTTGGGTTAGTTGCAGTCGATTGTAAGAAGTTTTATTAGTAGCAGTCAATCAAAATAATTTCGGTTAGTTGCAGTCGATCGTAAGAAATTTGGTTAGTTGCAGTCGATCATAAGAATTTCGGTTAGTTGCAGTCGATTGAATAATTTCCCGATAAAAATAATTTCGGTTAGTTGCAGTCGATTGTAATAATTTTGGTTAGTCACAGTGAATAAAAAAATTCTAGTTAGTTGCAGTCGATAATAAATTTCAGCTAGTCGCAGTCGATTGTAATAATTTCGGTTAGTTGCAGTCGATTGAAACAATTTTGGTTAGTCGCAGTCAATAAAAATAATTCCGGTTACTTGCAGTTGATCGTAGCAATCTTGGTTAGTTGCAGTCGATCGTAGCAATCTCGGTTACTTGCAGTCGATCGTAATAATTTCTGTTAGTTGCAGTCGATTCTAATCATTTCGGTTAGTCGCAGTCAACTTATTAATTCCGTTTAGTCGCAGTCGATTGTAATAATTTCGGTTATTTGCAGTTGATCGTAATAATTTACAATAATAATAATTTCGGTTAGTTGCAGGCGATTGTAATAATTTCGCGATAAAAAAAAATTTCGGTTAGTTGCAGTCGATTGCAACTATTTTGGTTAGTTGCAGTCGATTGCAATAAATTCGCGATAAAAATAATTTGGCCTACCTGCAGTCGATAGTAATAATTCCGGTTAGTCGCAGTCACGTGTAACAATTTCGGTTAGTTGCAGCCGATCATAACAATTTCGTTTAGTTGTAGTCAATTGTAATAATTTCGCAATAAAAAAAATTTCGGTTAGTTGCAGTCAATTGTAATAATTCCGGTTAGTCGCAGTCACGTGTAACAATTTCGGTTAGTTGCAGTCGATCGTTACAATTTCGATTAGTTGCAGTCGATTGTAATAGTTCTCGATAAAAATAATTTCGGTTAGCTGCAGTCGATTGTAATAATTCGAGATAAAAGAAATTTGGGTTAGTTGCAGTCGATTGTAACAAGTTTTATTAGTAGCAGTCAATCAAAATAATTCCGGTTAGTTGCAGTCATTAATAATAATTTCGGTTAGTTGCAGTCGATTGTAATAATTTCGGTTAGTTGCAGTCGATCGTAAGAAATTTGGTTAGTTGCAGTCGATCGTAAGAATTTCGGTTAGTTGCAGTCGATTGAATAATTTCCCGATAAAAATAATTTCGGTTAGTTGCAGTCGATTGTAATAATTTTGGTTAGTCGCAGTGAATAAAAAAATTCTAGTTATTTGCAGTCGATAATAATAATTTCGGCTAGTCGCAGTCGATTGTAATAATTTCGGTTAGTTGCAGTCGATTGAAACAATTTTGGTTAGTCGCAGTCAATAAAAATAATTCCGGTTAGTAGCAGTCATTAATAATAATTTCGGTTAGTTGCAGTCGATTGTAATAATTTCGGTTAGTTGCAGTCGATCGTAAGAAATTTGGTTAGTTGCAGTCGATCGTAAGAATTTCGGTTAGTTGCAGTCGATTGAATAATTTCCCGATAAAAATAATTTCGGTTAGTTGCAGTCGATTGTAATAATTTTGGTTAGTCGCAGTGAATAAAAAAATTCTAGTTATTTGCAGTCGATAATAATAATTTCGGCTAGTCGCAGTCGATTGTAATAATTTCGGTTAGTTGCAGTCGATTGAAACAATTTTGGTTAGTCGCAGTCAATAAAAATAATTCCGGTTAGTTGCAGTTGATCGTAGCAATTTCGGTTAGTTGCAGTCGATCGTAATAATTTCGGTTAGTTGAAGTCGATTCTAATCATTTCGGTTTGTCGCAGTTAACTTAATAATTCCGTTTAGTCGCAGTCGATTGTAATAATTTCGGTTAGTTGCAGTAGATTGTAATAATTCTCGATAATAATAATTTCGGTTAGTTGCAGTCGATCGTAACAATTTCGTTTAGTTGCAGTCAATAAAAATAATTCATGTTAGTTGCAGTCAATCGTAACAATTTCGGTTAATTGCAGTCGATTGTAATAATTCGTGTAAAAATAATTTCGGTTAGTCGCAGTCAATTATAACAATTTCGGTTAGTTGTAGTCAATTGTAATAATTTCTCAATAAAAATAATTTCGGTTAGTTGCGATAGATAATATTTATTTCGGTTAGTCGCAGTCGACTGTAATAATTTTGGTTAGTTTTAGTCGAAAATAATAATTTCTTTTAGTAGCAGTCAAAAAAAAAAAAAACTGTTTAGTTGCAGTCGATAATAATAATTTCGGTTTCTCGCAGTCGATTGTAATAATTTCAATTAGTTGCAGTCAACTTATTAATTCCGTTTAGTCGCAGTCGATTGTAATAATTTCGGTTATTTGCAGTCAATTAAATAATTTCGCGATGAAAATAATTCGGGTTAGTTGCAGTCGATTGTAATAATTTCGGTTATTTGCAGTTGATCGTAACAATTTCGGTTAGTTGGAGTCAATTGAATAATTTCGCGATAAAAATAATTCGGGTTAGTTGCAGTAATTGTAATAATTTCGGTTAGTTGCAGTCGATTGTAATAATTTCAGTTAGTTGCAGTCGATCGTAGCAATCTCGGTTAGTTGCAGTCGATCGTAGCAATCTCGGTTAGTTGCAGTCGATCGTAATAATTTCTGTTAGTTGCAGTCGATTCTAATCATTTCGGTTAGTCGCAGTCAACTTATTAATTCCGTTTAGTCGCAGTCGATTGTAATAATTTCGGTTATTTGCAGTTGATCGTAACAATTTCGGTTAGTTGGAGTCAATTGAATAATTTCGCGATAAAAATAATTCGGGTTAGTTGCAGTCAATTGTAATAATTTCGGTTATTCGCAGTCAATTTAATAACGGTTGTCGCAGTCAGTTGTAATAATTTCGGATAGTTGCAGTCGATCGTTACAATTTCGATTAGTTGCAGTCGATTGCAACTATTTTAGTTAGTTGCAGTCGGTTGCAATAAATTCGCGATAAAATTAATTTGGCCTACCTGCAGTCGATTGTAATAATTTCGGTCAGTCGTAGTCAATTGTAATAATTCCGGTTAGTCGCAGTCACGTGTAACAATTTCGGTTAGTTGCAGCCGATCATAACAATTTCGTTTAGTTGTAGTCAATTGTAATAATTTCGCAATAAAAATAATTTTGGTTAGTTGCACTCGATTGTAACAATTTTTGTTAGTTGCAGTCGATTGCAATAAATTCGCGATAAAATTTTTTTGAGCTACTTGCAGTCAATTTAATAACGGTTGTCGCAGTCAGTTGTAATAATTTTGGATAGTTGCAGTCGATCGTGACAATTTCGATTAGTTGCAGTCGATTGTAATAGTTCTCGATAAAAATAATTTCGGTTAGCTGCAGTCGATTGTAATAATTCGAGATAAAAGAAATTTCGGTTAGTTGCAGTCGATTGTAACAAGTTTTATTAGTAGCAGTCAATCAAAATAATTCCGGTTAGTTGCAGTCATTAATAATAATTTCGTTTAGTTGCAGTCGATTGTAATAATTTCGGTTAGTTGCAGTCGATCGTAGCAATCTCGGTTAGTTGCAGTCGATCGTAGCAAACTCGGTTAGTTGAAGTCGATCGTAATAATTTCTGTTAGTTGCAGTCGATTCTAATCATTTCGGTTAGTCGCAGTCAACTTAATAATTCCGTTTAGTCGCAGTCGATTGTAATAATTTCGGTTATTTGCAGTTGATCGTAACAATTTCGGTTAGTTGGAGTCAATTGAATAATTTCGCGATAAAAATGATTCGGGTTAGTTGCAGTCAATTGTAATAATTTCGGTTATTCGCAGTCAATTTAATAACGGTTGTCGCAGTCAGTTGTAATAATTTCGGATAGTTGCAGTCGATCGTGACAATTTCGATTAGTTGCAGTCGATTGTAATAGTTCTCGATAAAAATAATTTCGGTTAGCTGCAGTCGATTGTAATAATTCGAGATAAAAGAAATTTCGGTTAGTTGCAGTCGATTGTAACAAGTTTTATTAGTAGCAGTCAATCAAAATAATTCCGGTTAGTTGCAGTCATTAATAATAATTTCGGTTAGTTGCAGTCGATTGTAATAATTTCGGTTAGTTGCAGTCGATCGTAAGAATTTTGGTTAGTTGCAGTCGATCGTAAGAATTTCGGTTAGTTGCAGGCGATTGTAATAAATTCACTATAAAAATAATTTCGGCTAGTTGCAGTCGATTGCAACTATTTTGGTTAGTTGCAGTCGATTGCAATAAATTCGCGATAAAAATAATTTGGCCTACCTGCAGTCGATTGTAATAATTTCGGTCAGTCGTAGTCAATTGTAATAATTCCGGTTAGTCGCAGTCACGTGTAACAATTTCGGTTAGTTGCAGCCGATCATAACAATTTCGTTTAGTTGTAGTCAATAATAATAATTTTGCAATAAAAATAATTTTGGTTAGTTGCAGTCGATTGGAAAATTTTTTGTTAGTTTCAGACGATTGCAATAAATTCGCGATAAAATTTTTTTGGGCTAGTTGCAGTCGATTGTAATTATTTCGGTTAGTTGCAGTCGATCGTAAGAATTTTAGTTAGTTGCAGTCGATCGTAGCAATCTTGGTTAGTTGCAGTCGATCGTAGCAATCTCGGTTAGTTGCAGTCGATCGTAATAATTTCTGTTAGTTGCAGTCGATTCTAATCATTTCGGTTAGTCGCAGTCAACTTATTAATTCCGTTTAGTCGCAGTCGATTGTAATAATTTCGGTTATTTGCAGTTGATCGTAATAATTTTCAATAATAATAATTTCGGTTAGTTGCAGGCGATTGTAATAATTTCGCGATAAAAAAAAATTTCGGTTAGTTGCAGTCGATTGCAACTATTTTGGTTAGTTGCAGTCGATTGCAATAAATTCGCGATAAAAATAATTTGGCCTACCTGCAGTCGATAGTAATAATTTCGGTCAGTCGTAGTCAATTGTAATAATTCCGGTTAGTCGCAGTCACGTGTAACAATTTCGGTTAGTTGCAGCCGATCATAACAATTTCAATTAGTTGTAGTCAATAATAATAATTTTGCAATAAAAATAATTTTGGTTAGTTGCAGTCGATTGGAAAATTTTTTGTTAGTTTCAGACGATTGCAATAAATTCGCGATAAAATTTTTTTGGGCTAGTTGCAGTCGATTGTAATTTTTTCGGTTAGTTGCAGTCGATCGTAAGAATTTTAGTTAGTTGCAGTCGATCGTAGCAATCTTGGTTAGTTGCAGTCGATCGTAGCAATCTCGGTTAGTTGCAGTCGATCGTAATAATTTCTGTTAGTTGCAGTCGATTCTTATCATTTCGGTTAGTCGCCGTAGACTTATTAATTCCGTTTAGTCGCAGTCGATTGTAATAATTTCGGTTATTTGCAGTTGATCGTAATAATTTTCAATAATAATAATTTCGGTTAGTTGCAGGCGATTGTAATAATTTCGCGATAAAAAAAAATTTCGGTTAGTTGCAGTCGATTGCAACTATTTTGGTTAGTTGCAGTCGATTGCAATAAATTCGCGATAAAAATAATTTGGCCTACCTGCAGTCGATAGTTATAATTTCGGTCAGTCGTAGTCAATTGTACTAATTCCGGTTAGTCGCAGTCACGTGTAACAATTTCGGTTAGTTGCAGCCGATCATAACAATTTCGTTTAGTTGTAGTCAATTGTAATAATTTCGCAATAAAAAAAATTTCGGTTAATTGCAGTCAATTGTAATATTTTCGGTTAGTTGCAGTCGATCGTTACAATTTCGATTAGTTGCAGTCGATTGTAATAGTTCTCGATAAAAATAATTTCGGTTAGCTGAAGTCGATTGTAATAATTCGAGATAAAAGAAATTTGGGTTAGTTGCAGTCGATTGTAACAAGTTTTATTAGTAGCAGTCAATCAAAATAATTCCAGTTAGTTGCAGTCATTAATAATAATTTCGGTTAGTTGCAGTCGATTGTAATAATTTCGGTTAGTTGCAGTCGATCGTAAGAAATTTGGTTAGTTGCAGTCGATCGTAAGAATTTCGGTTAGTTGCAGTCGATTGAATAATTTCCCGATAAAAATAATTTCGGTTAGTTGCAGTCGATTGTAATAATTTTGGTTAGTCGCAGTGAAAAAAACAAATTCTAGTTAGTTGCAGTCGATAATAATAATTTCGGCTAGTCGCACTCGATTGTAACAATTTTTGTTAGTTGCAGTCGATAGCAATAAATTCGCGATAAAATTTTTTTGAGCTAGTTGCAGTCGATTGTAATTATTTCGGTTAGTTGCAGTCGATCGTAAGAATTTTGGTTAGTTGCAGTTGATCGTAACAATTTCGGTTAGTTGCAGTCGATTGACTAATTTCGCGATAAAAATAATTCGGGTTAGTTGCAGTCAATTGTAATAATTTCGGTTATTCGCAGTCAATTTAATAACGGTTGTCGCAGTCAGTTGTAATAATTTTGGATAGTTGCAGTCGATCGTGACAATTTCGATTAGTTGCAGTCGATTGTAATAGTTCTCGATAAAAATAATTTCGGTTAGCTGCAGTCGATTGTAATAATTCGAGATAAAAGAAATTTCGGTTAGTCGCAGTCGATTGTAACAAGTTTTATTAGTAGCAGTCAATCAAAATAATTCCGGTTAGTTGCAGTCATTAATAATAATTTCGGTTAGTCGCAGTCGATTGTAATAATTTTGGTTAGTTGCAGTCGATCGTAGCAATCTCGGTTAGTTGCAGTCGATCGTAGCAAACTCGGTTAGTTGCAGTCGATCGTAATAATTTCTGTTAGTTGCAGTCGATTCTAATCATTTCGGTTAGTCGCAGTCAACTTATTAATTCCGTTTAGTCGCAGTCGATTGTAATAATTTCGGTTATTTGCAGTTGATCGTAACAATTTCGGTTAGTTGGAGTCAATTGAATAATTTCGCGATAAAAATAATTCGGGTTAGTTGCAGTCAATTGTAATAATTTCGGTTATTCGCAGTCAATTTAATAACGGTTGTCGCAGTCAGTTGTAATAATTTCGGATAGTTGCAGTCGATCGTGACAATTTCGATTAGTTGCAGTCCATTGTAATAGTTCTCGATAAAAATAATTTCGGTTAGCTGCAGTCGATTGTAATAATTCGAGATAAAAGAAATTTCGGTTAGTTGCAGTCGATTGTAACAAGTTTTATTAGTAGCAGTCAATCAAAATAATGCCGGTTAGTTGCAGTCATTAATAATAATTTCGGTTAGTTGCAGTCGATTGTAAACAAGTTTTATTAGTAGCAGTCAATCAAAATAATTCCGGTTAGTTGCAGTCATTAATAATAATTTCGGTTAGTTGCAGGCGATTGTAATAAATTCGCGATAAAAATAATTTCGGCTAGTTGCAGTCGATTGCAACTAGTTTGGTTAGTTGCAGTCGATTGCAATAAATTCGCGATAAAAATAATTTGGCCTACCAGCAGTCGATTGTAATAATTTCGGTCAGTCGTAGACAATTGTAATAATTCCGGTTAGTCGCAGTCAGTTGTAACAATTTCAGTTAGTTGCAGCCGATCATAACAATTTCGTTTAGTTGCAGTCGATCGTAACAATTTCGGTTAGTTGTAGTCAATTGTAATAATTTCTCAATAAAAATAATTTCGGTTAGTTGAAGTCAATGAAAAAAAATTCGGCTAGTTGCAATCGATAATAATTATTTCGGTTCGTCGCAGTCGACTGTAATAATTTTGGTTAGTTTTAGTCGATAATAATAATTTCTTTTAGTAGCAGTAAAAAAAAAAAAAACTGTTTAGTTGCAGTCGATAATAATAATTTCAGTTAATCGATGTCGATTGTAATAATTTCAATTAGTTGCAGTCGATCGTAGCAATCTCGGTTAGTCGCAGTCGATCGTAGCAATCTCGGTTAGTTACAGTCAATCGTAATAATTTCTGTTAGTTGCAGTCGATTCTAATCATTTCGGTTAGTCGCAGTCAACTTATTAATTCCGTTTAGTCGCAGTCGATTGTAATAATTTCGTTTAGTCGCAGTCAATAAAAATAAATCATGTTAGTTGCAGTCAATCGTAGCAATCTCGGTTAGTCGCAGTCGATCGTAGCAATCTCGGTTAGTTACAGTCAATCGTAATAATTTCTGTTAGTTGCAGTCGATTCTAATCATTTCGGTTAGTCGCAGTCAACTTATTAATTCCGTTTAGTCGCAGTCGATTGTAATAATTTCGTTTAGTCGCAGTCAATAAAAATAAATCATGTTAGTTGCAGTCTATCGTAACAATTTAGGTTAGTTGCAGTCGATTGTAATAATTCGTGTAAAAAAAATTTCGGTTAGTCGCAGTCAATTATAACAATTTCGGTTAGTTGCAGTCGATCGTAACAATTTCGGTTAGTTGCAGTCGATTGAATAATTTCGCGATAAAAATAATTCGGGTTAGTTGCAGTCAACTGTAATAATTTCGGTTAGTCGCAGTCAATTTAATAACGGTTGTCGCAGTCAGTTGTAATAATATCGGATAGTTATCGTCGATCGTGACAATTTCGATTAGTTGCAGTCGATTGTAATAGTTCTCGATAAAAATAATTTCGGTTAGCTGCAGTCGATTGTAACAAGTTTTATTAGTAGCAGTCAATCAAAATAATTCCGGTTAGTTGCAGTCATTAATAATAATTTCGGTTAGTTGCAGTCGATTGTAATAATTTCGGTTAGTTGCAGTCGATCGTAGCAATCTCGGTTAGTTGCAGTCGATCGTAGCAATCTCGGTTAGTTGCAGTCGATCGTAATAATTTCTGTTAGTTGCCGTCGATTCTAATCATTTCGGTTAGTCGCAGTCAACTTATTAATTCCGTTTAGTCGCAGTCGATTGTAATAATTTCGGTTATTTTCAGTTGATCGTAACAATTTCGGTTAGTTGGAGTCAATTGAATAATTTCGCGATAAAAATAATTCGGGTTAGTTGCAGTCAATTGTAATAATTTCGGTTAGACGCAGTCAATTTAATAACGGTTGTCGCAGTCAGTTGTAATTATTTCGGATAGTTGCAGTCGAACGTGACAATTTCGATTAGTTGCAGTCGATTGTAATAGTTCTCGATAAAAATAATTTCGGTTAGCTCCAGTCGATTGTAATAATTCGAGATAAAAGAAATTTCGGTTAGTTGCAGTCGATTGTAACAAGTTTTATTAGTAGCAGTCAATCAAAATAATTCCGGTATTTGCAGTCATTAATAATAATTTCGGTTAGTTGCAGTCGATTGTAATAATTTCGGTTAGTTGCAGTCGATCGTAGCAATCTCGGTTAGTTGCAGTCGATCGTAGCAATCTCGGTTAGTTGCAGTCGATCGTAATAATTTCTGTTAGTTGCAGTCGATTCTAATCATTTCGGTTAGTCGCAGTCAACTTATTAATTCCGTTTAGTCGCAGTCGATTGTAATAATTTCGGTTATTTGCAGTTGATCGTAACAATTTCGGTTAGTTGGAGTCAATTGAATAATTTCGCGATAAAAATAATTCGGGTTAGTTGCAGTCAATTGTAATAATTTCGGTTATTCGCAGTCAATTTAATAACGGTTGTCGCAGTCAGTTGTAATAATTTCGGATAGTTGCAGTCGATCGTGACAATTTCGATTAGTTGCAGTCCATTGTAATAGTTCTCGATAAAAATAATTTCGGTTAGCTGCAGTCGATTGTAATAATTCGAGATAAAAGAAATTTCGGTTAGTTGCAGTCGATTGTAACAAGTTTTATTAGTAGCAGTCAATCAAAATAATTCCGGTTAGTTGCAGTCATTAATAATAATTTCGGTTAGTTGCAGTCGATTGTAATAATTTCGGTTAGTTGCAGTCGATCGTAGCAATCTCGGTTAGTTGCAGTCGATCGTAATAATTTCTGTTAGTTGCCGTCGATTCTAATCATTTCGGTTAGTCGCAGTCAACTTATTAATTCCGTTTAGTCGCAGTCGATTGTAATAATTTCGGTTATTTTCAGTTGATCGTAACAATTTCGGTTAGTTGGAGTCAATTGAATAATTTCGCGATAAAAATAATTCGGGTTAGTTGCAGTCAATTGTAATAATTTCGGTTAGTCGCAGTCAATTTAATAACGGTTGTCGCAGTCAGTTGTAATAATTTCGGATAGTTGCAGTCGATCGTGACCATTTCGATTAGTTGCAGTCGATTGTAATAGTTCTCGATAAAAATAATTTCGGTTAGCTCCAGTCGATTGTAATAATTCGAAATAAAAGAAATTTCGGTTAGTTGCAGTCGATTGTAACAAGTTTTATTAGTAGCAGTCAATCAAAATAATTCCGGTATTTGCAGTCATTAATAATAATTTCGGTTAGTTGCAGTCGATTGTAATAATTTCGGTTAGTTGCAGTCGATCGTAGCAATCTCGGTTAGTTGCAGTCGATCGTAGCAATCTCGGTTAGTTGCAGTCGATCGTAATAATTTCTGTTAGTTGCAGTTGATTCTAATCATTTCGGTTAGTCGCAGTCAACTTATTAATTCCGTTTAGTCGCAGTCGATTGTAATAATTTCGGTTATTTGCAGTTGATCGTAACAATTTCGGTTAGTTGGAGTCAATTGAATAATTTCGCGATAAAAATAATTCGGGTTAGTTGCAGTCAATTGTAATAATTTCGGTTATTCGCAGTCAATTTAATAACGGTTGTCGCAGTCAGTTGTAATAATTTCGGATAGTTGCAGTCGATCGTGACAATTTCGATTAGTTGCAGTCCATTGTAATAGTTCTCGATAAAAATAATTTCGGTTAGCTGCAGTCGATTGTAATAATTCGAGATAAAAGAAATTTCGGTTAGTTGCAGTCGATTGTAACAAGTTTTATTAGTAGCAGTCAATCAAAATAATTCCGGTTAGTTGCAGTCATTAATAATAATTTCGGTTAGTTGCAGTCGATTGTAACAAGTTTTATTAGTAGCAGTCAATCAAAATAATTCCGGTTAGTTGCAGTCATTAATAATAATTTCGGTTAGTTGCAGTCGATTGTAACAAGTTTTATTAGTAGCAGTCAATCAAAATAATTCCGGTTAGTTGCAGTCATTAATAATAATTTCGGTTAGTTGCAGGCGATTGTAATAAATTCGCGATAAAAATAATTTCGGCTAGTTGCAGTCGATTGCAACTATTTTGGTTAGTTGCAGTCGATTGCAACTATTTTGGTTAGTTGCAGTCGATTGCAATAAATTCGCGATAAAAATAATTTGGCCTACCAGCAGTCGATTGTAATAATTTCGGTCAGTCGTAGTCAATTGTAATAATTCCGGTTAGTCGCAGTCAGTTGTAACAATTTCAGTTAGTTGCAGCCGATCATAACAATTTCGTTTAGTTGCAGTCGATCGTAACAATTTCGGTTAGTTGTAGTCAATTGTAATAATTTCTCAATAAAAATAATTTCGGTTAGTTGAAGTCAATGAAAAAAAATTCGGCTAGTTGCGATCGATAATAATTATTTCGGTTCGTCGCAGTCGACTGTAATAATTTTGGTTAGTTTTAGTCGATAATAATAATTTCTTTTAGTAGCAGTAAAAAAAAAAAAAACTGTTTAGTTGCAGTCGATAATAATAATTTCAGTTAATCGATGTCGATTGTAATAATTTCAATTAGTTGCAGTCGATCGTAGCAATCTCGGTTAGTCGCAGTCGATCGTAGCAATCTCGGTTAGTTACAGTCAATCGTAATAATTTCTGTTAGTTGCAGTCGATTCTAATCATTTCGGTTAGTCGCAGTCAACTTATTAATTCCGTTTAGTCGCAGTCGATTGTAATAATTTCGTTTAGTCGCAGTCAATAAAAATAAATCATGTTAGTTGCAGTCAATCGTAGCAATCTCGGTTAGTCGCAGTCGATCGTAGCAATCTCGGTTAGTTACAGTCAATCGTAATAATTTCTGTTAGTTGCAGTCGATTCTAATCATTTCGGTTAGTCGCAGTCAACTTATTAATTCCGTTTAGTCGCAGTCGATGGTAATAATTTCGTTTAGTCGCAGTCAATAAAAATAAATCATGTTAGTTGCAGTCAATCGTAACAATTTCGGTTAGTTGCAGTCGATTGTAATAATTCGTGTAAAAAAAATTTCGGTTAGTCGCAGTCAATAATAACAATTTCGGTTAGTTGCAGTCAATCGTAACAATTTCGGTTAGTTGCAGTCGATTGAATAATTTCGCGATAAAAATAATTCGGGTTAGTTGCAGTCAACTGTAATAATTTCGGTTAGTCGCAGTCAATTTAATAACGGTTGTCGCAGTCAGTTGTAATAATATCGGATAGTTATCGTCGATCGTGACAATTTCGATTAGTTGCAGTCGATTGTAATAGTTCTCGATAAAAATAATTTCGGTTAGCTGCAGTCGATTGTAACAAGTTTTATTAGTAGCAGTCAATCAAAATAATTCCGGTTAGTTGCAGTCATTAATAATAATTTCGGTTAGTTGCAGTCGATTGTAATAATTTCGGTTAGTTGCAGTCGATCGTAGCAATCTCGGTTAGTTGCAGTCGATCGTAGCAATCTCGGTTAGTTGCAGTCGATCGTAATAATTTCTGTTAGTTGCCGTCGATTCTAATCATTTCGGTTAGTCGCAGTCAACTTATTAATTCCGTTTAGTCGCAGTCGATTGTAATAATTTCGGTTATTTTCAGTTGATCGTAACAATTTCGGTTAGTTGGAGTCAATTGAATAATTTCGCGATAAAAATAATTCGGGTTAGTTGCAGTCAATTGTAATAATTTCGGTTAGTCGCAGTCAATTTAATAACGGTGGTCGCAGTCAGTTGTAATAATTTCGGATAGTTGCAGTCGATCGTGACAATTTCGATTAGTTGCAGTCGATTGTAATAGTTCTCGATAAAAATAATTTCGGTTAGCTCCAGTCGATTGTAATAATTCGAGATAAAAGAAATTTCGGTTAGTTGCAGTCGATTGTAACAAGTTTTATTAGTAGCAGTCAATCAAAATAATTCCGGTATTTGCAGTCATTAATAATAATTTCGGTTAGTTGCAGTCGATTGTAATAATTTCGGTTAGTTGCAGTCGATCGTAGCAATCTCGGTTAGTTGCAGTCGATCGTAGCAATCTCGGTTAGTTGCAGTCGATCGTAATAATTTCTGTTAGTTGCAGTCGATTCTAATCATTTCGGTTAGTCGCAGTCGATTGTAATAATTTCGGTTATTTGCAGTTAATCGTAACAATTTCGGTTAGTTGGAGTCAATTGAATAATTTCGCGATAAAAATAATTCGGGTTAGTTGCAGTCAATTGTAATAATTTCGGTTATTCGCAGTCAATTTAATAACGGTTGTCGCAGTCAGTGGTAATAATTTCGGATAGTTGCAGTCGATCGTGACAATTTCGATTAGTTGCAGTCGATTGTAATAGTTCTCGATAAAAATAATTTCGGTTAGCTCCAGTCGATTGTAATAATTCGAGATAAAAGAAATTTCGGTTAGTTGCAGTCGATTGTAACAAGTTTTATTAGTAGAAGTCAATCAAAATAATTCCGCTTAGTTGCAGTCATTAATAATAATTTCGGTTAGTTGCAGTCGATTGTAATAATTTCGGTTAGTTGCAGTCGATCGTAAGAATTTTGGTTAGTTGGAGTCGATCGTAAGAATTTCGGTTAGTTGCAGGCGATTGTAATAAATTCGCGATAAAAATAATTTCGGCTAGTTGCAGTCGATTGCAACTATTTTGGTTAGTTGCAGTCGATTGCAATAAATTCGCGATAAAAATAATTTGGCCTACCTGCAGTCGATTGTAATAATTTCGGTCAGTCGTAGTCAATTGTAATAATTCCGGTTAGTCGCAGTCACGTGTAACAATTTCGGTTAGTTGCAGCCGATCATAACAATTTCGTTTAGTTGTAGTCAATTGTAATAATTTCGCAATAAAAATAATTTTGGTTAGTTGCACTCGATTGTAACAATTTTTGTTAGTTGCAGTCGATTGCAATAAATTCGCGATAAAATTTTTTTGAGCTAGTTGCAGTCGATTGTAATTATTTCGGTTAGTTGCAGTCGATTGAATGATTTCGCGATAAAAATAATTCGGGTTAGTTGCAGTCAACTGTAATAATTTCGGTTAGTCGCAGTCAATTTAATAACGGTTGTCGCAGTCAGTTGTAATAATATCGGATAGTTATCGTCGATCGTGACAATTTCGATTAGTTGCAGTCGATTGTAATAGTTCTCGATAAAAATAATTTCGGTTAGCTGCAGTCGATTGTAACAAGTTTTATTAGTAGCAGTCAATCAAAATAATTCCGGTTAGTTGCAGTCATTAATAATAATTTCGGTTAGTTGCAGTCGATTGTAATAATTTCGGTTAGTTGCAGTCGATCGTAGCAATCTCGGTTAGTTGCAGTCGATCGTAGCAATCTCGGTTAGTTGCAGTCGATCGTAATAATTTCTGTTAGTTGCCGTCGATTCTAATCATTTCGGTTAGTCGCAGTCAACTTATTAATTCCGTTTAGTCGCAGTCGATTGTAATAATTTCGGTTATTTTCAGTTGATCGTAACAATTTCGGTTAGTTGGAGTCAATTGAATAATTTCGCGATAAAAATATTCGGGTTAGTTGCAGTCAATTGTAATAATTTCGGTTAGTCGCAGTCAATTTAATAACGGTTGTCGCAGTCAGTTGTAATTATTTCGGATAGTTGCAGTCGATCGTGACAATTTCGATTAGTTGCAGTCCATTGTAATAGTTCTCGATAAAAATAATTTCGGTTAGCTGCAGTCGATTGTAATAATTCGAGATAAAAGAAATTTCGGTTAGTTGCAGTCGATTGTAACAAGTTTTATTAGTAGCAGTCAATCAAAATAATTCCGGTTAGTTGCAGTCATTAATAATTATTTCGGTTAGTTGCAGGCGATTGTAATAAATTCGCGATAAAAATAATTTCGGCTAGTTGCAGTCGATTGCAACTATTTTGGTTAGTTGCAGTCGATTGCAATAATTCCGGTTAGTCGCAGTCAGTTGTAACAATTTCAGTTAGTTGCAGCCGATCACAACAATTTCGTTTAGTTGCAGTCGATCGTAACAATTTCGGTTAGTTGTAGTCAATTGTAATAATTTCTCAATAAAAATAATTTCGGTTAGTTGAAGTCGATGAAAAAAAATTCGGCAAGTTGCGATCGATAATAATTATTTCGGTTCGTCGCAGTCGACTGTAATAATTTTGGTTAGTTTTAGTCGATAATAATAATTTCTTTTAGTAGCAGTCAAAAAAAAAAAAACTGTTTAGTTGCAGTCGATAATAATAATTTCGGTTAATCGATGTCGATTGTAATAATTTCAATTAGTTGCAGTCGATCGTAGCAATCTCGGTTAGTCGCAGTCGATCGTAGCAATCCCGGTTAGTTACAGTCGATCGTAATAATTTCTGTTAGTTGCAGTCGATTCTAATCATTCCGTTTAGTCGCAGTCGATTGTAATAATTTCGGTTATTTGCAGTTGATCGTAACAATTTCGGTTAGTTGCAGTCGATTGAATAATTTCCCGATAAAAATAATTCGGGTTAGTTGCAGTCAACTGTAATAATTTCGGTTAGTCGCAGTCAATTTAATAACGGTTGTCGCTGTCAGTTGTAATAATTTCGGATAGTTGTCGTCGATCGTGACAATTTCGATTAGTTGCAGTCGATTGTAATAGTTCTCGATAAAAATAATTTCGGTTAGCTGCAGTCGATTGTAATAATTCGAGATAAAAGAAATTTCGGTTAGTTGCAGTCGATCGTAAGAAATTTGGTTAGTTGCAGTCGATCGTAAGAATTTCGGTTAGTTGCAGTCGATTGAATAATTTCCCGATAAAAATAATTTCGGTTAGTTGCAGTCGATTGTAATAATTTTGGTTAGTCGCAGTGAATAAAACAAATTCTAGTTAGTTGCAGTCGATAATAATAATTTCGGCTAGTCGCAGTCGATTGTAATAATTTCGGTTAGTTGCAGTCGATTGAAACAATTTTGGTTAGTCGCAGTCAATAAAAATAATTCCGGTTAGTTGCAGTTGATCGTAGCAATTTCGGTTAGTTGCAGTCGATCGTAGCAATTTCGTTTAGTTGCAGTCGATCGTAATAATTTCGGTTAGTTGCAGTCGATTCTAATCATTTCGGTTTGTCGCAGTTAACTTAATAATTCCGTTTAGTCGCAGTCGATTGTAATAATTTCGGTTAGTTGCAGTAGATTGTAATAATTCTCGATAATAATAATTTCGGTTAGTTGCAGTCGATCGTAACAATTTCGTTTAGTCGCAGTCAATAAAAATAATTCATGTTAGTTGCAGTCAATCGTAACAATTTCGGTTAGTTGCAGTCGATTGTAATAATTCGTGTAAAAATAATTTCGGTTAGTCGCAGTCATATATAACAATTTCGGTTAGTTGTAGTCAATTGTAATAATTTCTCAATAAAAATAATTTCGGTTAGTTGCGATAGATAATATTTATTTCGGTTAGTCGCAGTCGACTGTAATAATTTTGGTTAGTTTTAGTCGATAATAATAATTTCTTTTAGTAGCAGTCAAAAAAAAAAAAACTGTTTAGTTGCAGTTGATAATAATAATTTCGGTTAATCGCAGTCGATTGTAATAATTTCAATTAGTTGCAGTCAACTTATTAATTCCGTTTAGTCGCAGTCGATTGTAATAATTTCGGTTATTTGCAGTCAATTAAATAATTTCGCGATGAAAATAATTCGGGTTAGTTGCAGTCGATTGTAATAATTTCGGTTATTTGCAGTTGATCGTAACAATTTCGGTTAGTTGGAGTCATTTGAATAATTTCGCGATAAAAATAATTCGGGTTAGTTGCAGTCAATTGTAATAATTTCGGTTAGTTGCAGTCGATTGTAATAATTTCAGTTAGTTGCAGTCGATCGTAGCAATCTCGGTTAGTTGCAGTCGATCGTAGCAATCTCGGTTAGTTGCAGTCGATTGTAATAATTTCAGTTAGTTGCAGTCGATCGTAGCAATCTCGGTTAGTTGCAGTCGATCGTAGCAATCTCGGTTAGTTGCAGTCGATCGTAATAATTTCTGTTAGTTGCAGTCGATTCTAATCATTTCGGTTAGTCGCAGTCAACTTATTAATTCCGTTTAGTCGCAGTCGATTGTAATAATTTCGGTTATTTGCAGTTGATCGTAACAATTTCGGTTAGTTGGAGTCAATTGAATAATTTCGCGATAAAAATAATTCGGGTTAGTTGCAGTCAATTGTAATAATTTCGGTTATTCGCAGTCAATTTAATAACGGTTGTCGCAGTCAGTTGTAATAATTTCGTATAGTTGCAGTCGATCGTTACAATTTCGATTAGTTGCAGTCGATTGCAACTATTTTGGTTAGTTGCAGTCGATTGCAATAAATTCGCGATAAAAATAATTTCGGTTAGCTGCAGTCGATTGTAATAATTCGAGATAAAAGAAATTTCGGTTAGTTGCAGTCGATTGTAACAAGTTTTATTAGTAGCAGTCAATCAAAATAATTCCGGTTAGTTGCAGTCATTAATAATAATTTCGGTTAGTTGCAGGCGATTGTAATAAATTCGCGATAAAAATAATTTCGGCTAGTTGCAGTCGATTGCAACTATTTTGGTTAGTTGCAGTCGATTGCAACTATTTTGGTTAGTTGCAGTCGATTGCAATAATTCCGGTTAGTCGCAGTCAGTTGTAACAATTTCAGTTAGTTGCAGCCGATCATAACAATTTCGTTTAGTTGCAGTCGATCGTAACAATTTCGGTTAGTTGTAGTCAATTGTAATAATTTCTCAATAAAAATAATTTCGGTTAGTCGAAGTCGATGAAAAAAAATTCGGCAAGTTGCGATCGATAATAATTATTTCGGTTCGTCGCAGTCGACTGTAATAATTTTGGTTAGTTTTAGTCGATAATAATAATTTCTTTTAGTAGCAGTCAAAAAAAAAAAAACTGTTTAGTTGCAGTCGATAATAATAATTTCGGTTAATCGATGTCGATTGTAATAATTTCAATTAGTTGCAGTCGATCGTAGCAATCTCGGTTAGTCGCAGCCGATCGTAGCAATCCCGGTTAGTTACAGTCGATCGTAATAATTTCTGTTAGTTGCAGTCGATTCTAATCATTTCGGTTAGTCGCAGTCAACTTATTAATTCCGTTTAGTCGCAGTCGATTGTAATAATTTCGGTTATTTGCAGTTGATCGTAACAATTTCGGTTAGTTGCAGTCGATTGAATAATTTCCCGATAAAAATAATTCGGGTTAGTTGCAGTCAACTGTAATAATTTCGGTTAGTCGCAGTCAATTTAATAACGGTTGTCGCTGTCAGTTGTAATAATTTCGGATAGTTGTCGTCGATCGTGACAATTTCGATTAGTTGCAGTCGATTGTAATAGTTCTCGATAAAAATAATTTCGGTTAGCTGCAGTCGATTGTAATAATTCGAGATAAAAGAAATTTCGGTTAGTTGCAGTCGATCGTAAGAAATTTGGTTAGTTGCAGTCGATCGTAAGAATTTCGGTTATTTGCAGTTGATCGTAACAATTTCGGTTAGTTGCAGTCGATTGAATAATTTCCCGATAAAAATAATTCGGGTTAGTTGCAGTCAACTGTAATAATTTCGGTTAGTCGCAGTGAATAAAACAAATTCTAGTTAGTTGCAGTCGATAATAATAATTTCGGCTAGTCGCAGTCGATTGTAATAATTTCGGTTAGTTGCAGTCGATTGAAACAATTTTGGTTAGTCGCAGTCAATAAAAATAATTCCGGTTAGTTGCAGTTGATCGTAGCAATTTCGGTTAGTTGCAGTCGATCGTAGCAATTTCGTTTAGTTGCAGTCGATCGTAATAATTTCGGTTAGTTGCAGTCGATCGTAATAATTTCTGTTAGTTGCAGTCGATTCTTATCATTTCGGTTAGTCGCAGTCAACTTATTAATTCCGTTTAGTCGCAGTCGATTGTAATAATTTCGGTTATTTGCAGTTGATCGTAACAATTTCGGTTAGTTGGAGTCAATTGAATAATTTCGCGATAAAAATAATTCGGGTTAGTTGCAGTCAATTATAATAATTTCGGTTATTCGCAGTCAATTTAATAACGGTTGTCGCAGTCAGTTGTAATAATTTCGGATAGTTGCAGTCGATCGTTACAATTTCGATAAGTTGCAGTCGATTGCAACTATTTTGATTAGTTGCAGTCGATTGCAATAAATTCGCGATAAAAATAATTTGGCCTACCTGCAGTCGATTGTAATAATTTCGGTCAGTCGTAGTCAATTGTAATAATTCCGGTTAGTCGCAGTCACGTGTAACAATTTCGGATAGTTGCAGCCGATCATAACAATTTCGTTTAGTTGTAGTCAATTGTAATAATTTCGCAATAAAAATAATTTTGGTTAGTTGCACTCGATTGTAACAATTTTTGTTAGTTGCAGTCGATTGCAATAAATTCGCGATAAAATTTTTTTGAGCTAGTTGCAGTCGATTGTAATTATTTCGGTTAGTTGCAGTCGATCGTAAGAATTTTGGTTAGTTGCAGTTGATCGTAACAATTTCGGTTAGTTGCAGTCGATTGAATAATTTCGCGATAAAAATAATTCGGGTTAGTTGCAGTCAATTGTAATAATTTCGGTTATTCGCAGTCAATTTAATAACGGTTGTCGCAGTCAGTTGTAATAATTTTGGATAGTTGCAGTCGATCGTGACAATTTCGATTAGTTGCAGTCGATTGTAATAGTTCTCGATAAAAATAATTTCGGTTAGCTGCAGTCGATTGTAATAATTCGAGATAAAAGAAATTTCGGTTAGTTGCAGTCGATTGTAATAAGTTTTATTAGTAGCAGACAATCAAAATAATTCCGGTTAGTTGCAGTCATTAATAATAATTTCGGTTAGTTGCAGTCGATTGTAATAATTTCGGTTAGTTGCAGTCGATCGTAGCAATCTCGGTTAGTTGCAGTCGATCGTAGCAAACTCGGTTAGTTGCAGTCAATTGTAATAATTTCGGTTATTCGCAGTCAATTTAATAACGGTTGTCGCAGTCAGTTGTAATAATTTTGGATAGTTGCAGTCGATCGTGACAATTTCGATTAGTTGCAGTCGATTGTAATAGTTCTCGATAAAAATAATTTCGGTTAGCTGCAGTCGATTGTAATAATTCGAGATAAAAGAAATTTCGGTTAGTTGCAGTCGATTGTAACAAGTTTTATTAGTAGCAGTCAATCAAAATAATTCCGGTTAGTTGCAGTCATTAATAATAATTTCGGTTAGTTGCAGGCGATTGTAATAAATTCGCGATAAAAATAATTTCGGCTAGTTGCAGTCGATTGCAACTATTTTGGTTAGTTGCAGTCGATTGCAATAATTCCGGTTAGTCGCAGTCAGTTGTAACAATTTCAGTTAGTTGCAGCCGATCATAACAATTTCGTTTAGTTGCAGTCGATCGTAACAATTTCGGTTAGTTGTAGTCAATTGTAATAATTTCTCAATAAAAATAATTTCGGTTAGTTGAAGTCGATGAAAAAAAATTCGGCAAGTTGCGATCGATAATAATTATTTCGGTTCGTCGCAGTCGACTGTAATAATTTTGGTTAGTTTTAGTCGATAATAATAATTTCTTTTAGTAGCAGTCAAAAAAAAAAAAAACTGTTTAATTGCAGTCGATAATAATAATTTCGGTTAATCGATGTCGATTGTAATAATTTCAATTAGTTGCAGTCGATCGTAGCAATCTCGGTTAGTCGCAGTCGATCGTAGCAATCCCGGTTAGTTACAGTCGATCGTAATAATTTCTGTTAGTTGCAGTCGATTCTAATCATTTCGGTTAGTCGCAGTCAACTTATTAATTCCGTTTAGTCGCAGTCAATAAAAATAATTCCGGTTAGTTGCAGTTGATCGTAGCAATTTCGGTTAGTTGCAGTCGATCGTAGCAATTTCGTTTAGTTGCAGTCGATCGTAATAATTTCGGTTAGTTGCAGTCGATTCTAATCATTTCGGTTTGTCGCAGTTAACTTAATAATTCCGTTTAGTCGCAGTCGATTGTAATAATTTCGGTTAGTTGCAGTAGATTGTAATAATTCTCGATAATAATAATTTCGGTTAGTTGCAGTCGATCGTAACAATTTCGTTTAGTCGCAGTCAATAAAAATAATTCATGTTAGTTGCAGTCAATCGTAACAATTTCGGTTAGTTGCAGTCGATTGTAATAATTCGTGTAAAAATAATTTCGGTTAGTCGCAGTCATATATAACAATTTCGGTTAGTTGTAGTCAATTGTAATAATTTCTCAATAAAAATAATTTCGGTTAGTTGCGATAGATAATATTTATTTCGGTTAGTCGCAGTCGACTGTAATAATTTTGGTTAGTTTTAGTCGATAATAATAATTTCTTTTAGTAGCAGTAAAAAAAAAAAAAACTGTTTAGTTGCAGTTGATAATAATAATTTCGGTTAATCGCAGTCGATTGTAATAATTTCAATTAGTTGCAGTCAACTTATTAATTCCGTTTAGTCGCAGTCGATTGTAATAATTTCGGTTATTTGCAGTCAATTAAATAATTTCGCGATGAAAATAATTCGGGTTAGTTGCAGTCGATTGTAATAATTTCGGTTATTTGCAGTTGATCGTAACAATTTCGGTTAGTTGGAGTCATTTGAATAATTTCGCGATAAAAATAATTCGGGTTAGTTGCAGTCAATTGTAATAATTTCGGTTAGTTGCAGTCGATTGTAATAATTTCAGTTAGTTGCAGTCGATCGTAGCAATCTCGGTTAGTTGCAGTCGATCGTAGCAATCTCGGTTAGTTGCAGTCGATTGTAATAATTTCAGTTAGTTGCAGTCGATCGTAGCAATCTCGGTTAGTTGCAGTCGATCGTAGCAATCTCGGTTAGTTGCAGTCGATCGTAATAATTTCTGTTAGTTGCAGTCGATTCTAATCATTTCGGTTAGTCGCAGTCAACTTATTAATTCCGTTTAGTTGCAGTCGATTGTAATAATTTCGGTTATTTGCAGTTGATCGTAACAATTTCGGTTAGTTGGAGTCAATTGAATAATTTCGCGATAAAAATAATTCGGGTTAGTTGCAGTCAATTGTAATAATTTCGGTTATTCGCAGTCAATTTAATAACGGTTGTCGCAGTCAGTTGTAATAATTTCGTATAGTTGCAGTCGATCGTTACAATTTCGATTAGTTGCAGTCGATTGCAACTATTTTGGTTAGTTGCAGTCGATTGCAATAAATTCGCGATAAAAATAATTTCGGTTAGCTGCAGTCGATTGTAATAATTCGAGATAAAAGAAATTTCGGTTAGTTGCAGTCGATTGTAACAAGTTTTATTAGTAGCAGTCAATCAAAATAATTCCGGTTAGTTGCAGTCATTAATAATAATTTCGGTTAGTTGCAGGCGATTGTAATAAATTCGCGATAAAAATAATTTCGGCTAGTTGCAGTCGATTGCAACTATTTTGGTTAGTTGCAGTCGATTGCAATAATTCCGGTTAGTCGCAGTCAGTTGTAACAATTTCAGTTAGTTGCAGCCGATCATAACAATTTCGTTTAGTTGCAGTCGATCGTAACAATTTCGGTTAGTTGTAGTCAATTGTAATAATTTCTCAATAAAAATAATTTCGGTTAGTCGAAGTCGATGAAAAAAAATTCGGCAAGTTGCGATCGATAATAATTATTTCGGTTCGTCGCAGTCGACTGTAATAATTTTGGTTAGTTTTAGTCGATAATAATAATTTCTTTTAGTAGCAGTCAAAAAAAAAAAACTGTTTAGTTGCAGTCGATAATAATAATTTCGGTTAATCGATGTCGATTGTAATAATTTCAATTAGTTGCAGTCGATCGTAGCAATCTCGGTTAGTTGCAGTCGATCGTAATAATTTCTGTTAGTTGCAGTCGATTCTAATCATTTCGGTTAGTCGCAGTCAACTTATTAATTCCGTTTAGTCGCAGTCGATTGTAATAATTTCGGTTATTTGCAGTTGATCGTAACAATTTCGGTTAGTTGGAGTCAATTGAATAATTTCGCGATAAAAATAATTCGGGTTAGTTGCAGTCAATTGTAATAATTTCGGTTATTCGCAGTCAATTTAATAACGGTTGTCGCAGTCAGTTGTAATAATTTCGTATAGTTGCAGTCGATAGTTACAATTTCGATTAGTTGCAGTCGATTGCAACTATTTTGGTTAGTTGCAGTCGATTGCAATAAATTCGCGATAAAAATAATTTCGGTTAGCTGCAGTCGATTGTAATAATTCGAGATAAAAGAAATTTCGGTTAGTTGCAGTCGATTGTAACAAGTTTTATTAGTAGCAGTCAATCAAAATAATTCCGGTTAGTTGCAGTCATTAATAATAATTTCGGTTAGTTGCAGGCGATTGTAATAAATTCGCGATAAAAATAATTTCGGCTAGTTGCAGTCGATTGCAACTATTTTGGTTAGTTGCAGTCGATTGCAATAATTCCGGTTAGTCGCAGTCAGTTGTAACAATTTCAGTTAGTTGCAGCCGATCATAACAATTTCGTTTAGTTGCAGTCGATCGTAACAATTTCGGTTAGTTGTAGTCAATTGTAATAATTTCTCAATAAAAATAATTTCGGTTAGTCGAAGTCGATGAAAAAAAATTCGGCAAGTTGCGATCGATAATTATTATTTCGGTTCGTCGCAGTCGACTGTAATAATTTTGGTTAGTTTTAGTCGATAATAATAATTTCTTTTAGTAGCAGTCAAAAAAAAAAAAACTGTTTAGTTGCAGTCGATAATAATAATTTCGGTTAATCGATGTCGATTGTAATAATTTCAATTAGTTGCAGTCGATCGTAGCAATCTCGGTTAGTCGCAGCCGATCGTAGCAATCCCGGTTAGTTACAGTCGATCGTAATAATTTCTGTTAGTTGCAGTCGATTCTAATCATTTCGGTTAGTCGCAGTCAACTTATTAATTCCGTTTAGTCGCAGTCGATTGTAATAATTTCGGTTATTTGCAGTTGATCGTAACAATTTCGGTTAGTTGCAGTCGATTGAATAATTTCCCGATAAAAATAATTCGGGTTAGTTGCAGTCAACTGTAATAATTTCGGTTAGTCGCAGTCAATTTAATAACGGTTGTCGCTGTCAGTTGTAATAATTTCGGATAGTTGTCGTCGATCGTGACAATTTCGATTAGTTGCAGTCGATTGTAATAGTTCTCGATAAAAATAATTTCGGTTAGCTGCAGTCGATTGTAATAATTCGAGATAAAAGAAATTTCGGTTAGTTGCAGTCGATCGTAAGAAATTTGGTTAGTTGCAGTCGATCGTAAGAATTTCGGTTATTTGCAGTTGATCGTAACAATTTCGGTTAGTTGCAGTCGATTGAATAATTTCCCGATAAAAATAATTCGGGTTAGTTGCAGTCAACTGTAATAATTTCGGTTAGTCGCAGTCAATTTAATAACGGTTGTCGCTGTCAGTTGTAATAATTTCGGATAGTTGTCGTCGATCGTGACAATTTCGATTAGTTGCAGTCGATTGTAATAGTTCTCGATAAAAATAATTTCGGTTAGCTGCAGTCGATTGTAATAATTCGAGATAAAAGAAATTTCGGTTAGTTGCAGTCGATCGTAAGAAATTTGGTTAGTTGCAGTCGATCGTAAGAATTTCGGTTATTTGCAGTTGATCGTAACAATTTCGGTTAGTTGCAGTCGATTGAATAATTTCCCGATAAAAATAATTCGGGTTAGTTGCAGTCAACTGTAATAATTTCGGTTAGTCGCAGTCAATTTAATAACGGTTGTCGCTGTCAGTTGTAATAATTTCGGATAGTTGTCGTCGATCGTGACAATTTCGATTAGTTGCAGTCGATTGTAATAGTTCTCGATAAAAATAATTTCGGTTAGCTGCAGTCGATTGTAATAATTCGAGATAAAAGAAATTTCGGTTAGTTGCAGTCGATCGTAAGAAATTTGGTTAGTTGCAGTCGATCGTAAGAATTTCGGTTAGTTGCAGTCGATTAAATAATTTCCCGATAAAAATAATTTCTGTTAGTTGCAGTCGATTGTAATAATTTTGGTTAGTCGCAGTGAATAAAACAAATTCTAGTTAGTTGCAGTCGATAATAATAATTTCGGCTAGTCGCAGTCGATTGTAATAATTTCGGTTAGTTGCAGTCGATTGAAACAATTTTGGTTAGTCGCTGTCAATAAAAATAATTCCGGTTAGTTGCAGTTGATCGTAGCAATTTCGGTTAGTTGCAGTCGATCGTAGCAATTTCGTTTAGTTGCAGTCGATCGTAATAATTTCGGTTAGTTGCAGTCGATCGTAATAATTTCTGTTAGTTGCAGTCGATTCTTATCATTTCGGTTAGTCGCAGTCGATTGTAATAATTTCGGTTAGTTGCAGTTGATTGTAATAATTCTCGATAATAATAATTTCGGTTAGTTGCAGTCGATCGTAACAATTTCGTTTAGTCGCAGTCAATAAAAAAAATTCATGTTAGTTGCAGTCAATCGTAACAATTTCGGTTAGTTGCAGTCGATTGTAATAATTCGTGTAAAAATAATTTCGGTTAGTCGCAGTCAATTATAACAATTTCGGTTAGTTGTAGTCAATTGTAATAATTTCTCAATAAAAATAATTTCGGTTAGTTGCGATAGATAATATTTATTTCGGTTAGTCGCAGTCGACTGTAATAATTTTGGTTAGTTGCAGTCGATAATAATAATTTCGGTTAATCGCAGTCGATTGTAATAATTTGAATTAGTTGCAGTCAACTTATTAATTCCGTTTAGTCGCAGTCGATTGTAATAATTTCGGTTATTTGCAGTCAATTAAATAATTTCGCGATGAAAATAATTCGGGTTAGTTGCAGTCGATTGTAATAATTTCGGTTATTTGCAGTTGATCGTAACAATTTCGGTTAGTTGGAGTCAATTGAATAATTTCGCGATAAAAATAATTCGGGTTAGTTGCAGTCAATTGTAATAATTTCGGTTAGTTGCAGTCGATTGTAATAATTTCAGTTAGTTGCAGTCGATCGTAGCAATCTCGGTTAGTTGCAGTCGATCGTAGCAATCTCGGTTAGTTGCAGTCGATTGTAATAATTTCAGTTAGTTGCAGTCGATCGTAGCAATCTCGGTTAGTTGCCGTCGATCGTAGCAATCTCGGTTAGTTGCAGTCGATCGTAATAATTTCTGTTAGTTACAGTCGATTCTAATCATTTCGGTTAGTCGCAGTCAACTTATTAATTCCGTTTAGTCGCAGTCGATTGTAATAATTTCGGTTATTTGCAGTTGATCGTAACAATTTCGGTTAGTTGGAGTCAATTGTATAATTTCGCGATAAAAATAATTCGGGTTAGTTGCAGTCAATTGTAATAATTTCGGTTATTCGCAGTCAATTTAATAACGGTTGTCGCAGTCAGTTGTAATAATTTCGGATAGTTGCAGTCGATCGTTACAATTTCGATTAGTTGCAGTCGATTGCAACTATTTTGGTTAGTTGCAGTCGATTGCAATAAATTCGCGATAAAAATAATTTGGCCTACCTGCAGTCGATTGTAATAATTTCGGTCAGTCGTAGTCAATTGTAATAATTCCGGTTAGTCGCAGTCACGTGTAACAATTTCGGATAGTTGCAGCCGATCATAACAATTTCGTTTAGTTGTAGTCAATTGTAATAATTTCGCAATAAAAATAATTTTGGTTAGTTGCACTCGATTGTAACAATTTTTGTTAGTTGCAGTCGATTGCAATAAATTCGCGATAAAAATAATTTGGCCTACCTGCAGTCGATTGTAATAATTTCGGTCAGTCGTAGTCAATTGTAATTATTTCGGTTAGTTGCAGTCGATCGTAAGAATTTTGGTTAGTTGCAGTTGATCGTAACAATTTCGGTTAGTTGCAGTCGATTGAATAATTTCGCGATAAAAATAATTCGGGTTAGTTGCAGTCAATTGTAATAATTTCGGTTATTCGCAGTCAATTTAATAACGGTTGTCGCAGTCAGTTGTAATAATTTTGGATAGTTGCAGTCGATCGTGACAATTTCGATTAGTTGCAGTCGATTGTAATAGTTCTCGATAAAAATAATTTCGGTTAGCTGCAGTCGATTGTAATAATTCGAGATAAAAGAAATTTCGGTTAGTTGCAGTCGATTGTAATAAGTTTTATTAGTAGCAGACAATCAAAATAATTCCGGTTAGTTGCAGTCATTAATAATAATTTCGGTTAGTTGCAGTCGATTGTAATAATTTCGGTTAGTTGCAGTCGATCGTAGCAATCTCGGTTAGTTGCAGTCGATCGTAGCAAACTCGGTTAGTTGCAGTCAATTGTAATAATTTCGGTTATTCGCAGTCAATTTAATAACGGTTGTCGCAGTCAGTTGTAATAATTTTGGATAGTTGCAGTCGATCGTGACAATTTCGATTAGTTGCAGTCGATTGTAATAGTTCTCGATAAAAATAATTTCGGTTAGCTGCAGTCGATTGTAATAATTCGAGATAAAAGAAATTTCGGTTAGTTGCAGTCGATTGTAACAAGTTTTATTAGTAGCAGTCAATCAAAATAATTCCGGTTAGTTGCAGTCATTAATAATAATTTCGGTTAGTTGCAGGCGATTGTAATAAATTCGCGATAAAAATAATTTCGGCTAGTTGCAGTCGATTGCAACTATTTTGGTTAGTTGCAGTCGATTGCAATAATTCCGGTTAGTCGCAGTCAGTTGTAACAATTTCAGTTAGTTGCAGCCGATCATAACAATTTCGTTTAGTTGCAGTCGATCGTAACAATTTCGGTTAGTTGTAGTCAATTGTAATAATTTCTCAATAAAAATAATTTCGGTTAGTTGAAGTCGATGAAAAAAAATTCGGCAAGTTGCGATCGATAATAATTTTTTCGGTTCGTCGCAGTCGACTGTAATAATTTTGGTTAGTTTTAGTCGATAATAATAATTTCTTTTAGTAGCAGTCAAAAAAAAAAAAACTGTTTAATTGCAGTCGATAATAATAATTTCGGTTAATCGATGTCGATTGTAATAATTTCAATTAGTTGCAGTCGATCGTAGCAATCTCGGTTAGTCGCAGTCGATCGTAGCAATCCCGGTTAGTTACAGTCGATCGTAATAATTTCTGTTAGTTGCAGTCGATTCTAATCATTTCGGTTAGTCGCAGTCAACTTATTAATTCCGTTTAGTCGCAGTCGATTGTAATAATTTCGGTTATTTGCAGTTGATCGTAACAATTTCGGTTAGTTGCAGTCGATTGAATAATTTCCCGATAAAAATAATTCGGGTCAGTTGCAGTCAACTGTAATAATTTCGGTTAGTCGCAGTCAATTTAATAACGGTTGTCGCTGTCAGTTGTAATAATTTCGGATAGTTGTCGTCGATCGTGACAATTTCGATTAGTTGCAGTCGATTGTAATAGTTCTCGATAAAAATAATTTCGGTTAGCTGCAGTCGATTGTAATAATTCGAGATAAAAGAAATTTCGGTTAGTTGCAGTCGATCGTAAGAAATTTGGTTAGTTGCAGTCGATCGTAAGAATTTCGGTTAGTTGCAGTCGATTGAATAATTTCCCGATAAAAATAATTTCGGTTAGTTGCAGTCGATTGTAATAATTTTGGTTAGTCGCAGTGAATAAAACAAATTCTAGTTAGTTGCAGTCGATAATAATAATTTCGGCTAGTCGCAGTCGATTGTAATAATTTCGGTTAGTTGCAGTCGATTGAAACAATTTTGGTTAGTCGCAGTCAATAAAAATAATTCCGGTTAGTTGCAGTTGATCGTAGCAATTTCGGTTAGTTGCAGTCGATCGTAGCAATTTCGTTTAGTTGCAGTCGATCGTAATAATTTCGGTTAGTTGCAGTCGATTCTAATCATTTCGGTTTGTCGCAGTTAACTTAATAATTCCGTTTAGTCGCAGTCGATTGTAATAATTTCGGTTAGTTGCAGTAGATTGTAATAATTCTCGATAATAATAATTTCGGTTAGTTGCAGTCGATCGTAACAATTTCGTTTAGTCGCAGTCAATAAAAATAATTCATGTTAGTTGCAGTCAATCGTAACAATTTCGGTTAGTTGCAGTCGATTGTAATAATTCGTGTAAAAATAATTTCGGTTAGTCGCAGTCAATTATAACAATTTCGGTTAGTTGTAGTCAATTGTAATAATTTCTCAATAAAAATAATTTCGGTTAGTTGCGATAGATAATATTTATTTCGGTTAGTCGCAGTCGACTGTAATAATTTTGGTTAGTTTTAGTCGATAATAATAATTTCGGTTAATCGCAGTCGATTGTAATAATTTCAATTAGTTGCAGTCAACTTATTAATTCCGTTTAGTCGCAGTCGATTATTTCGACTAGAATATTTCTGTTAGTCGCAATCGATCGTGGCAATTTCAATTAGTTGAAGTCGATTGAATAATTTCCCGATAAAAATAATTTCGGTTAGTTGCAGTCGATTGTAATAATTTTGGTTAGTCGCAGTCAATAAAGCAAATTCTAGTTAGTTGCAGTCGATAATAATAATTTCGGTTTGTCGCAGTTAACTTAATAAATCCGTTTAGTTGCAGTCGATTGAATAATTTCGCGATAAAAATAATTCGGGTTATTTGCAGGCAATTGTAGCAATTTCGGTTAGTCGCAGTCAATTTAATAACGGTTGTCGCAGTCAGTTGTAATAATTTCGGATAGTTGCAGTCGATCGTGACAATTTCGATTAGTTGCAGTCGATTGTAATAGTTCTCGATAAAAATAATTTCGGTTAGCTGCAGTCGATTGTAATAATTCGAGATAAAAGAAATTTCGGTTAGTTGCAGTCGATTGTAACAAGTTTTATTAGTAGCAGTCAATCAAAATAATTCCGGTTAGTTGCAGTCATTAATAATAATTTCGGTTAGTTGCAGTCGATTGTAATAATTTCGGTTAGTTGCAGTCGATCGTAAGAATTTTGGTTAGTTGCAGTCGATCGTAAGAATTTCGGTTAGTTGCAGGTGATTGTAATAAATTCGCGATAAAAATAATTTCGGCTAGTTGCAGTCGATTGCAACTATTTTGGTTAGTTGCAGTCGATTGCAATAAATTCCCGATAAAAATAATTTCGGTTAGTAGCAGTCGATTGTAATAATTTTGGTTAGTCGCAGTCAATAAAACAAATTCTAGTTAGTTGCAGTCGATAATAATAATTTCGGATAGTCGCAGTCGATTGTAATGATTTCGGTTAGTTGCAGTCGATTAAAACAATTTTGGTTAGTCGCAGTCAATAAAAATAATTCCGGTTAGTTGCAGTTGATCGTAGCAATTTCGGTTAGTTGCAGTCGATCGTAGCAAATTCGTTTAGTTGCAGTCGATCGTAATAATTTCGGTTAGTTGCAGTCGATTATAATAATTTCGGTTTGTCGCAGTTAACTTAATAATTCCGTTTAGTCGCAGTCGATTGTAATAATTTCGGTTAGTTGCAGTCGATTGAATAATTTCCCGATAAAAATAATTTCGGTTAGTTGGAGTCGATTGTAATAATTTTGGTTAGTCGCAGTGAATAAAACAAATTCTAGTTAGTTGCAGTCGATAATAATAATTTCGGATAGTCGCAGTCGATTGTAATAATTTCGGTTAGTTGCAGTCGATTGAAACAATTAGGTTAGTCGCAGTCAATAAAAATAATTCCGGTTAGTTGCAGTTGATCGTAGCAATTTCGGTTAGTTGCAGTCGATCGTAGCAATTTCGTTTAGTTGCAGTCGATCGTAATAATTTCGGTTAGTTGCAGTCGATTATAATAATTTCGGTTTGTCGCAGTTAACTTAATAATTCCGTTTAGTCGCAGTCGATTGTAATAATTTCGGTTATTGGCAGTTGATCGTAACAATTTCGGTTAGTTGGAGTCAATTGAATAATTTCGCGATAAAAATAATTCGGGTTAGTTGCAGTCAACTGTAATAATTTCGGTTAGTCGCAGTCAATTTAATAACGGTTGTCGCAGTCAGTTGTAATAATTTCGGATAGTTGTCGTCGATCGTGACAATTTCGATTAGTTGCAGTCGATTGTAATAGTTCTCGATAAAAATAATTTCGGTTAGCTGCAGTCGATTGTAATAATTCGAGATAAAAGAAATTTCGGTTAGTTGCAGTCGATTGTAACAAGTTATATTAGTAGCAGTCAATCAAAATAATTCCGGTTAGTTGCAGTCATTAATAATAATTTCGGTTAGTTGCAGTCGATTGTAATAATTTCGGTTAGTTGCAGTCGATCGTAGCAATCTCGGTTAGTTGCAGTCGATCGTAGCAATCTCGGTTAGTTGCAGTCGATCGTAATAATTTCTGTTAGTTGCAGTCGATTCTAATCATTTCGGTTAGTCGCAGTCAACTTATTAATTCCGTTTAGTCGCAGTCGATTGTAATAATTTCGGTTATTTGCAGTTGATCGTAACAATTTCGGTTAGTTGCAGTCGATTGAATAATTTCCCGATAAAAATAATTCGGGTTAGTTGCAGTCAACTGTAATAATTTCGGTTAGTCGCAGTCAATTTAATAACGGTTGTCGCTGTCAGTTGTAATAATTTCGGATAGTTGTCGTCGATCGTGACAATTTCGATTAGTTGCAGTCGATTGTAATAGTTCTCGATAAAAAAAATTTCGGTTAGCTGCAGTCGATTGTAATAATTCGAGATAAAAGAAATTTCGGTTAGTTGCAGTCGATCGTAAGAAATTTGGTTAGTTGCAGTCGATCGTAAGAATTTCGGTTATTTGCAGTTGATCGTAACAATTTCGGTTAGTTGCAGTCGATTGAATAATTTCCCGATAAAAATAATTCGGGTTAGTTGCAGTCAACTGTAATAATTTCGGTTAGTCGCAGTCAATTTAATAACGGTTGTCGCTGTCAGTTGTAATAATTTCGGATAGTTGTCGTCGATCGTGACAATTTCGATTAGTTGCAGTCGATTGTAATAGTTCTCGATAAAAATAATTTCGGTTAGCTGCAGTCGATTGTAATAATTCGAGATAAAAGAAATTTCGGTTAGTTGCAGTCGATCGTAAGAAATTTGGTTAGTTGCAGTCGATCGTAAGAATTTCGGTTAGTTGCAGTCGATTGAATAATTTCCCGATAAAAATAATTTCTGTTAGTTGCAGTCGATTGTAATAATTTTGGTTAGTCGCAGTGAATAAAACAAATTCTAGTTAGTTGCAGTCGATAATAATAATTTCGGCTAGTCGCAGTCGATTGTAATAATTTCGGTTAGTTGCAGTCGATTGAAACAATTTTGGTTAGTCGCAGTCAATAAAAATAATTCCGGTTAGTTGCAGTTGATCGTAGCAATTTCGGTTAGTTGCAGTCGATCGTAGCAATTTCGTTTAGTTGCAGTCGATCGTAATAATTTCGGTTAGTTGCAGTCGATCGTAATAATTTCTGTTAGTTGCAGTCGATTCTAATCATTTCGGTTAGTCGCAGTCAACTTATTAATTCCGTTTAGTCGCAGTCGATTGTAATAATTTCGGTTATTTGCAGTTGATCGTAACAATTTCGGTTAGTTGGAGTCAATTGAATAATTTCGCGATAAAAATAATTCGGGTTAGTTGCAGTCAATTGTAATAATTTCGGTTATTCGCAGTCAATTTAATAACGGTTGTCGCAGTCAGTTGTAATAATTTCGGATAGTTGCAGTCGATCGTTACAATTTCGATTAGTTGCAGTCGATTGCAACTATTTTGGTTAGTTGCAGTCGATTGCAATAAATTCGCGATAAAAATAATTTGGCCTACCTGCAGTCGATTGTAATAATTTCGGTCAGTCGTAGTCAATTGTAATAATTCCGGTTAGTCGCAGTCACGTGTAACAATTTCGGATAGTTGCAGCCGATCATAACAATTTCGTTTAGTTGTAGTCAATTGTAATAATTTCGCAATAAAAATAATTTTGGTTAGTTGCACTCGATTGTAACAATTTTTGTTAGTTGCAGTCGATTGCAATAAATTCGCGATAAAAATAATTTGGCCTACCTGCAGTCGATTGTAATAATTTCGGTCAGTCGTAGTCAATTGTAATTATTTCGGTTAGTTGCAGTCGATCGTAAGAATTTTGGTTAGTTGCAGTTGATCGTAACAATTTCGGTTAGTTGCAGTCGATTGAATAATTTCGCGATAAAAATAATTCGGGTTAGTTGCAGTCAATTGTAATAATTTCGGTTATTCGCAGTCAATTTAATAACGGTTGTCGCAGTCAGTTGTAATAATTTTGGATAGTTGCAGTCGATCGTGACAATTTCGATTAGTTGCAGTCGATTGTAATAGTTCTCGATAAAAATAATTTCGGTTAGCTGCAGTCGATTGTAATAATTCGAGATAAAAGAAATTTCGGTTAGTTGCAGTCGATTGTAATAAGTTTTATTAGTAGCCTACAATCAAAATAATTCCGGTTAGTTGCAGTCATTAATAATAATTTCGGTTAGTTGCAGTCGATTGTAATAATTTCGGTTAGTTGCAGTCGATCGTAGCAATCTCGGTTAGTTGCAGTCGATCGTAGCAAACTCGGTTAGTTGCAGTCAATTGTAATAATTTCGGTTATTCGCAGTCAATTTAATAACGGTTGTCGCAGTCAGTTGTAATAATTTTGGATAGTTGCAGTCGATCGTGACAATTTCGATTAGTTGCAGTCGATTGTAATAGTTCTCGATAAAAATAATTTCGGTTAGCTGCAGTCGATTGTAATAATTCGAGATAAAAGAAATTTCGGTTAGTTGCAGTCGATTGTAACAAGTTTTATTAGTAGCAGTCAATCAAAATAATTCCGGTTAGTTGCAGTCATTAATAATAATTTCGGTTAGTTGCAGGCGATTGTAATAAATTCGCGATAAAAATAATTTCGGCTAGTTGCAGTCGATTGCAACTATTTTGGTTAGTTGCAGTCGATTGCAATAATTCCGGTTAGTCGCAGTCGATTGTAACAATTTCAGTTAGTTGCAGCCGATCATAACAATTTCGTTTAGTTGCAGTCGATCGTAACAATTTCGGTTAGTTGTAGTCAATTGTAATAATTTCTCAATAAAAATAATTTCGGTTAGTTGAAGTCGATGAAAAAAAATTCGGCAAGTTGCGATCGATAATAATTATTTCGGTTCGTCGCAGTCGACTGTAATAATTTTGGTTAGTTTTAGTCGATAATAATAATTTCTTTTAGTAGCAGTCAAAAAAAAAAAAAACTGTTTAATTGCAGTCGATAATAATAATTTCGGTTAATCGATGTCGATTGTAATAATTTCAATTAGTTGCAGTCGATCGTAGCAATCTCGGTTAGTCGCAGTCGATCGTAGCAATCCCGGTTAGTTACAGTCGATCGTAATAATTTCTGTTAGTTGCAGTCGATTCTAATCATTTCGGTTAGTCGCAGTCAACTTATTAATTCCGTTTAGTCGCAGTCGATTGTAATAATTTCGGTTATTTGCAGTTGATCGTAACAATTTCGGTTAGTTGCAGTCGATTGAATAATTTCCCGATAAAAATAATTCGGGTTAGTTGCAGTCAACTGTAATAATTTCGGTTAGTCGCAGTCAATTTAATAACGGTTGTCGCTGTCAGTTGTAATAATTTCGGATAGTTGTCGTCGATCGTGACAATTTCGATTAGTTGCAGTCGATTGCAACTATTTTGGTTAGTTGCAGTCGATTGTAATAATTCGAGATAAAAGAAATTTCGGTTAGTTGCAGTCGATCGTAAGAAATTTGGTTAGTTGCAGTCGATCGTAAGAATTTCGGTTATTTGCAGTTGATCGTAACAATTTCGGTTAGTTGCAGTCGATTGAATAATTTCCCGATAAAAATAATTCGGGTTAGTTGCAGTCAACTGTAATAATTTCGGTTAGTCGCAGTCAATTTAATAACGGTTGTCGCTGTCAGTTGTAATAATTTCGGATAGTTGTCGTCGATCGTGACAATTTCGATTAGTTGCAGTCGATTGTAATAGTTCTCGATAAAAATAATTTCGGTTAGCTGCAGTCGATTGTAATAATTCGAGATAAAAGAAATTTCGGTTAGTTGCAGTCGATCGTAAGAAATTTGGTTAGTTGCAGTCGATCGTAAGAATTTCGGTTAGTTGCAGTCGATTGAATAATTTCCCGATAAAAATAATTTCTGTTAGTTGCAGTCGATTGTAATAATTTTGGTTAGTCGCAGTGAATAAAACAAATTCTAGTTAGTTGCAGTCGATAATAATAATATCAGCTAGTCGCAGTCGATTGTAATAATTTCGGTTAGTTGCAGTCGATTGAAACAATTTTGGTTAGTCGCAGTCAATAAAAATAATTCCGGTTAGTTGCAGTTGATCGTAGCAATTTCGGTTAGTTGCAGTCGATCGTAGCAATTTCGTTTAGTTGCAGTCGATCGTAATAATTTCGGTTAGTTGCAGTCGATTCTAATCATTTCGGTTTGTCGCAGTTAACTTAATAATTCCGTTTAGTCGCAGTCGATTGTAATAATTTCGGTTAGTTGCAGTTGATTGTAATAATTCTCGATAATAATAATTTCGGTTAGTTGCAGTCGATCGTAACAATTTCGTTTAGTCACAGTCAATAAAAAAAATTCATGTTAGTTGCAGTCAATCGTAACAATTTCGGTTAGTTGCAGTCGATTATAACAATTTCGGTTAGTTGTAGTCAATTGTAATAATTTCTCAATAAAAATAATTTCGGTTAGTTGCGATAGATAATATTTATTTCGGTTAGTCGCAGTCGACTGTAATAATTTTGGTTAGTTGCAGTCGATAATAATAATTTCGGTTAATCGCAGTCGATTGTAATAATTTCAATTAGTTGCAGTCAACTTATTAATTCCGTTTAGTCGCAGTCGATTGTAATAATTTCGGTTATTTGCAGTCAATTAAATAATTTCGCGATGAAAATAATTCGGGTTAGTTGCAGTCGATTGTAATAATTTCGGTTATTTGCAGTTGATCGTAACAATTTCGGTTAGTTGGAGTCAATTGAATA
This sequence comes from Troilus luridus, assembly GCA_964056705.1. Taxonomy (NCBI): domain Eukaryota; kingdom Metazoa; phylum Arthropoda; class Insecta; order Hemiptera; family Pentatomidae; genus Troilus; species Troilus luridus. Next base: position 134,593,361 of record OZ057412.1, read on the forward strand.
ATTTCGCGATAAAAATAATTCGGGTTAGTTGCAGTCAATTATAATAATTTCGGTTAGTTGCAGTCGATTGTAATAATTTCAGTTAGTTGCAGTCGATCGTAGCAATCTCGGTTAGTTGCAGTCGATCGTAGCAATCTCGGTTAGTTGCAGTCGATTGTAATAATTTCAGTTAGTTGCAGTCGATCGTAGCAATCTCGGTTAGTTGCCGTCGATCGTAGCAATCTCGGTTAGTTGCAGTCGATCGTAATAATTTCTGTTAGTTGCAGTCGATTCTAATCATTTCGGTTAGTCGCAGTCAACTTATTAATTCCGTTTAGTCGCAGTCGATTGTAATAATTTCGGTTATTTGCAGTTGATCGTTACAATTTCGGTTAGTTGGAGTCAATTGTATAATTTCGCGATAAAAATAATTCGGGTTAGTTGCAGTCAATTGTAATAATTTCGGTTATTCGCAGTCAATTTAATAACGGTTGTCGCAGTCAGTTGTAATAATTTCGGATAGTTGCAGTCGATCGTTACAATTTCGATTAGTTGCAGTCGATTGCAACTATTTTGGTTAGTTGCAGTCGATTGCAATAAATTCGCGATAAAAATAATTTGGCCTACCTGCAGTCGATTGTAATAATTTCGGTCAGTCGTAGTCAATTGTAATAATTCCGGTTAGTCGCAGTCACGTGTAACAATTTCGGATAGTTGCAGCCGATCATAACAATTTCGTTTAGTTGTAGTCAATTGTAATAATTTCGCAATAAAAATAATTTTGGTTAGTTGCACTCGATTGTAACAATTTTTGTTAGTTGCAGTCGATTGCAATAAATTCGCGATAAAATTTTTTTGAGCTAGTTGCAGTCGATTGTAATTATTTCGGTTAGTTGCAGTCGATCGTAAGAATTTTGGTTAGTTGCAGTTGATCGTAACAATTTCGGTTAGTTGCAGTCGATTGAATAATTTCGCGATAAAAATAATTCGGGTTAGTTGCAGTCAATTGTAATAATTTCGGTTATTCGCAGTCAATTTAATAACGGTTGTCGCAGTCAGTTGTAATAATTTTGGATAGTTGCAGTCGATCGTGACAATTTCGATTAGTTGCAGTCGATTGTAATAGTTCTCGATAAAAATAATTTCGGTTAGCTGCAGTCGATTGTAATAATTCGAGATAAAAGAAATTTCGGTTAGTTGCAGTCGATTGTAATAAGTTTTATTAGTAGCAGACAATCAAAATAATTCCGGTTAGTTGCAGTCATTAATAATAATTTCGGTAAGTTGCAGTCGATTGTAATAATTTCGGTTAGTTGCAGTCGATCGTAGCAATCTCGGTTAGTTGCAGTCGATCGTAGCAAACTCGGTTAGTTGCAGTCAATTGTAATAATTTCGGTTATTCGCAGTCAATTTAATAACGGTTGTCGCAGTCAGTTGTAATAATTTTGGATAGTTGCAGTCGATCGTGACAATTTCGATTAGTTGCAGTCGATTGTAATAGTTCTCGATAAAAATAATTTCGGTTAGCTGCAGTCGATTGTAATAATTCGAGATAAAAGAAATTTCGGTTAGTTGCAGTCGATTGTAACAAGTTTTATTAGTAGCAGTCAATCAAAATAATTCCGGTTAGTTGCAGTCATTAATAATAATTTCGGTTAGTTGCAGGCGATTGTAATAAATTTGCGATAAAAATAATTTCGGCTAGTTGCAGTCGATTGCAACTATTTTGGTTAGTTGCAGTCGATTGCAATAATTCCGGTTAGTCGCAGTCAGTTGTAACAATTTCAGTTAGTTGCAGCCGATCATAACAATTTCGTTTAGTTGCAGTCGATCGTAACAATTTCGGTTAGTTGTAGTCAATTGTAATAATTTCTCAATAAAAATAATTTCGGTTAGTTGAAGTCGATGAAAAAAAATTCGGCAAGTTGCGATCGATAATAATTATTTCGGTTCGTCGCAGTCGACTGTAATAATTTTGGTTAGTTTTAGTCGATAATAATAATTTCTTTTAGTAGCAGTCAAAAAAAAAAAAACTGTTTAATTGCAGTCGATAATAATAATTTCGGTTAATCGATGTCGATTGTAATAATTTCAATTAGTTGCAGTCGATCGTAGCAATCTCGGTTAGTCGCAGTCGATCGTAGCAATCCCGGTTAGTTACAGTCGATCGTAATAATTTCTGTTAGTTGCAGTCGATTCTAATCATTTCGGTTAGTCGCAGTCAACTTATTAATTCCGTTTAGTCGCAGTCGATTGTAATAATTTCGGTTATTTGCAGTTGATCGTAACAATTTCGGTTAGTTGCAGTCGATTGAATAATTTCCCGATAAAAATAATTCGGGTCAGTTGCAGTCAACTGTAATAATTTCGGTTAGTCGCAGTCAATTTAATAACGGTTGTCGCTGTCAGTTGTAATAATTTCGGATAGTTGTCGTCGATCGTGACAATTTCGATTAGTTGCAGTCGATTGTAATAGTTCTCGATAAAAATAATTTCGGTTAGCTGCAGTCGATTGTAATAATTCGAGATAAAAGAAATTTCGGTTAGTTGCAGTCGATCGTAAGAAATTTGGTTAGTTGCAGTCGATCGTAAGAATTTCGGTTAGTTGCAGTCGATTGAATAATTTCCCGATAAAAATAATTTCGGTTAGTTGCAGTCGATTGTAATAATTTTGGTTAGTCGCAGTGAATAAAACAAATTCTAGTTAGTTGCAGTCGATAATAATAATTTCGGCTAGTCGCAGTCGATTGTAATAATTTCGGTTAGTTGCAGTCGATTGAAACAATTTTGGTTAGTCGCAGTCAATAAAAATAATTCCGGTTAGTTGCAGTTGATCGTAGCAATTTCGGTTAGTTGCAGTCGATCGTAGCAATTTCGTTTAGTTGCAGTCGATCGTAATAATTTCGGTTAGTTGCAGTCGATTCTAATCATTTCGGTTTGTCGCAGTTAACTTAATAATTCCGTTTAGTCGCAGTCGATTGTAATAATTTCGGTTAGTTGCAGTAGATTGTAATAATTCTCGATAATAATAATTTCGGTTAGTTGCAGTCGATCGTAACAATTTCGTTTAGTCGCAGTCAATAAAAATAATTCATGTTAGTTGCAGTCAATCGTAACAATTTCGGTTAGTTGCAGTCGATTGTAATAATTCGTGTAAAAATAATTTCGGTTAGTCGCAGTCAATTATAACAATTTCGGTTAGTTGTAGTCAATTGTAATAATTTCTCAATAAAAATAATTTCGGTTAGTTGCGATAGATAATATTTATTTCGGTTAGTCGCAGTCGACTGTAATAATTTTGGTTAGTTTTAGTCGATAATAATAATTTCGGTTAATCGCAGTCGATTGTAATAATTTCAATTAGTTGCAGTCAACTTATTAATTCCGTTTAGTCGCAGTCGATTATTTCGACTAGAATATTTCTGTTAGTCGCAATCGATCGTGGCAATTTCAATTAGTTGAAGTCGATTGAATAATTTCCCGATAAAAATAATTTCGGTTAGTTGCAGTCGATTGTAATAATTTTGGTTAGTCGCAGTCAATAAAGCAAATTCTAGTTAGTTGCAGTCGATAATAATAATTTCGGTTTGTCGCAGTTAACTTAATAAATCCGTTTAGTTGCAGTCGATTGAATAATTTCGCGATAAAAATAATTCGGGTTATTTGCAGGCAATTGTAGCAATTTCGGTTAGTCGCAGTCAATTTAATAACGGTTGTCGCAGTCAGTTGTAATAATTTCGGATAGTTGCAGTCGATCGTGACAATTTCGATTAGTTGCAGTCGATTGTAATAGTTCTCGATAAAAATAATTTCGGTTAACTGCAGTCGATTGTAATAATTCGAGATAAAAGAAATTTCGGTTAGTTGCAGTCGATTGTAACAAGTTTTATTAGTAGCAGTCAATCAAAATAATTCCGGTTAGTTGCAGTCATTAATAATAATTTCGGTTAGTTGCAGTCGATTGTAATAATTTCGGTTAGTTGCAGTCGATCGTAAGAATTTTGGTTAGTTGCAGTCGATCGTAAGAATTTCGGTTAGTTGCAGGTGATTGTAATAAATTCGCGATAAAAATAATTTCGGCTAGTTGCAGTCGATTGCAACTATTTTGGTTAGTTGCAGTCGATTGCAATAAATTCCCGATAAAAATAATTTCGGTTAGTAGCAGTCGATTGTAATAATTTTGGTTAGTCGCAGTCAATAAAACAAATTCTAGTTAGTTGCAGTCGATAATAATAATTTCGGATAGTCGCAGTCGATTGTAATGATTTCGGTTAGTTGCAGTCGATTAAAACAATTTTGGTTAGTCGCAGTCAATAAAAATAATTCCGGTTAGTTGCAGTTGATCGTAGCAATTTCGGTTAGTTGCAGTCGATCGTAGCAAATTCGTTTAGTTGCAGTCGATCGTAATAATTTCGGTTAGTTGCAGTCGATTATAATAATTTCGGTTTGTCGCAGTTAACTTAATAATTCCGTTTAGTCGCAGTCGATTGTAATAATTTCGGTTAGTTGCAGTCGATTGAATAATTTCCCGATAAAAATAATTTCGGTTAGTTGGAGTCGATTGTAATAATTTTGGTTAGTCGCAGTGAATAAAACAAATTCTAGTTAGTTGCAGTCGATAATAATAATTTCGGATAGTCGCAGTCGATTGTAATAATTTCGGTTAGTTGCAGTCAATTGAAACAATTAGGTTAGTCGCAGTCAATAAGAATAATTCCGGTTAGTTGCAGTTGATCGTAGCAATTTCGGTTAGTTGCAGTCGATCGTAGCAATTTCGTTTAGTTGCAGTCGATCGTAATAATTTCGGTCAGTTGCAGTCGATTATAATAATTTCGGTTTGTCGCAGTTAACTTAATAATTCCGTTTAGTCGCAGTCGATTGTAATAATTTCGGTTATTGGCAGTTGATCGTAACAATTTCGGTTAGTTGGAGTCAATTGAATAATTTCGCGATAAAAATAATTCGGGTTAGTTGCAGTCAATTGTAATAATTTCGGTTAGTCGCAGTCAATTTAATAACGGTTGTCACAGTCAGTTGTAATAATTTCGGATAGTTGCAGTCGATCGTGATAATTTCGATTAGTTGCAGTCGATTGTAATAGTTCTCGATAGAAATAATTTCGGTTAGCTGCAGTCGATTGTAATAATTCGAGATAAAAGAAATTTCGGTTAGTTGCAGTCGATTGTAACAAGTTTTATTAGTAGCAGTCAATCAAAATAATTCCGGTTAGTTGCAGTCATTAATAATAATTTCGGTTAGTTGCAGTCGATCGTAGCAATCTCGGATAGTTGCAGCCGATCGTAGCAATCTCGGTAAGTTGCAGTCGATCGTAATAATTTCTGTTAGTTGCAGTCGATTCTAATCATTTCGGTTAGTCGCAGTCAACATATTAATTCCGTTTAGTCGCAGTCGATTGTAATAATTTCGGTTATTTGCAGTTGATCGTAACAATTTCGGTTAGTTGGAGTCAATTGAATAATTTCGCGATAAAAATAATTCGGGTTAGTTGCAGTCAATTGTAGTAATTTCGGTTAGTCGCAGTCAATTTTATAACGGTTGTCGCAGTCAGTTGTAATAATTTCGGATAGTTGCAGTCGATCGTGACAATTTCGATTAGTTGCAGTCGATTGTAATAGTTCTCGATAAAAATAATTTCGGTTAGCTGCAGTCGATTGTAATAATTCGAGATAAAAGAAATTTCGGTTAGTTGCAGTCGATTGTAACAAGTTTTATTAGTAGCAGTCAATCAAAATAATTCCGGTTAGTTGCAGTCATTAATAATAATTTCGGTTAGTTGCAGTCGATTGTAATAATTTCGGTTAGTTGCAGTCGATCGTAAGAATTTTGGTTAGTTGCAGTCGATCGTAAGAATTTCGGTTAGTTGCAGGTGATTGTAATAAATTCGCGATAAAAACAATTTCGGCTAGTTGCAGTCGATTGCAACTATTTTGGTTAGTTGCAGTCGATTGCAATAAATTCGCGATAAAAATAATTTGGCCTACCTGCAGTCGATTGTAATAATTTCGGTCAGTCGTAGTCAATTGTAATAATTCCGGTTAGTCGCAGTCACCTGTAACAATTTCGGTTCGTTGCAGCCGATCATAACAATTTCGTTTAGTTGTAGTCAATTGTAATAATTTCGCAATAAAAATAATTTTGGTTAGTTGCAGTCGATTGGAACAATTTTTGTTAGTTGCAGTCGATTGCAATAAATTCGCGATAAAATTTTTTTGAGCTAGTTGCAGTCGATTGTAATTATTTCGGTTAGTCGCAGTCAATAAAAATAATTCATGTTATTCCCAGCTAATAAAAATAATTCCTCTTAGTTGCAGTCGATAACAATAATTTCTGTTAGTCGCAATCGATCGTGGCAATTTCAATTAGTTGAAGTCGATTGAATAATTTCCCGATAAAAATAATTTCGGTTAGTTGCAGTCGATTGTAATAATTTTGGTTAGTCGCAGTCAATAAAACAAATTCTAGTTAGTTGCAGTCGATAATAATAATTTCGGTTTGTCGCAGTTAACTTAATAAATCCGTTTAGTTGCAGTCGATTGAATAATTTCGCGATAAAAATAATTCGGGTTATTTGCAGGCAATTGTAGCAATTTCGGTTAGTCGCAGTCAATTTAATAACGGTTGTCGCAGTCAGTTGTAATAATTTCGGATAGTTGCAGTCGATCGTGACAATTTCGATTAGTTGCAGTCGATTGTAATAGTTCTCGATAAAAATAATTTCGGTTAGCTGCAGTCGATTGTAATAATTCGAGATAAAAGAAATTTCGGTTAGTTGCAGTCGATTGTAACAAGTTTTATTAGTAGCAGTCAATCAAAATAATTCCGGTTAGTTGCAGTCATTAATAATAATTTCGGTTAGTTGCAGTCGATTGTAATAATTTCGGTTAGTTGCAGTCGATCGTAAGAATTTTGGTTAGTTGCAGTCGATCGTAAGAATTTCGGTTAGTTGCAGGTGATTGTAATAAATTCGCGATAAAAATAATTTCGGCTAGTTGCAGTCGATTGCAACTATTTTGGTTAGTTGCAGTCGATTGCAATAAATTCGCGATAAAAATAATTTGGCCTACCTGCAGTCGATTGTAATAATTTCGGTCAGTCGTAGTCAATTGTAATAATTCCGGTTAGTCGCAGTCACCTGTAACATTTTCGGTTAGTAGCAGCCGATCATAACAATTTCGTTTAGTTGTAGTCAATTGTAATAATTTCGCAATAAAAAAAATTTTGGTTAGTTGCAGTCGATTGGAACAATTTTTGTTAGTTGCAGTCGATTGCAATAAATTCGCGATAAAATTTTTTTGAGCTAGTTGCAGTCGATTGTAATTATTTCGCGATAAAAATAATTCGGGTTAGTTGCAGTCAATTGTAATAATTTCGGTTAGTCGCAGTCAATTTAATAACGGTTGTCGCAGTCATTTGTAATAATTTCGGATAGTTGCAGTCGATCGTGACAATTTTGATTAGTTGCAGTCGATTGTAATAGTTCTCGATAAAAATAATTTCGGTTAGCTGCAGTCGATTGCAATAATTCGAGATAAAAGAAATTTCGGTTAGTTGCAGTCGATTGTAACAAGTTTTATTAGTAGCAGTCAATCAAAATAATTCCGGTTAGTTGCAGTCATTAATAATAATTTCGGTTAGTTGCAGTCGATTGTAATAATTTCGGTTAGTTGCAGTCGATCGTAAGAATTTTGGTTAGTTGCAGTCGATTGCAAGTATTTTGGTTAGTTGCAGTCGATTGCAATAAAGTCGCGATAAAAATAATTTGGCCTACCTGCAGTCGATTGTAATAATTTCGGTCAGTCGTAGTCAATTGTAATAATTCCGGTTAGTCGCAGTCACGTGTAACAATTTCGGTTAGTTGCAGCCGATCATAACAATTTCGTTTAGTTGTAGTCAATTGTAATAATTTCGCAATAAAAATAATTTTGGTTAGTTGCAGTCGATTAGAACAATTTTTGTTAGTTGCAGTCGATTGCAATAAATTCGCGATAAAATTTTTTTGGGCTAGTTGCAGTCGATTGTAATTATTTCGGTTAGTCGCAGTCAATAAAAATAATTCATGTTATTCCCAGCTAATAAAAATAATTCCTCTTAGTTGCAGTCGATAACAATAATTTCTGTTAGTCGCAATCGATCGTGGCAATTTCAATTAGTTGCAGTCGATTGAATAATTTCCCGATAAAAATAATTTCGGTTAGTTACAGTCGATTGTAATAATTTTGGTTAGTCGCAGTCAATAAAACAAATTCTAGTTAGTTGCAGTCGATAATAATAATTTCGGATAGTCGCAGTCGATCGTAATAATTTCGGTTAGTTGCAGTCGATTATAATAATTTCGGTTTGTCGCAGTTAACTTAATAATTCCGTTTAGTTGCAGTCGATTGAATAATTTCGCGATAAAAATAATTCGGGTTAGTTGCAGTCAATTGTAATAATTTCGGTTAGTCGCAGTCAATTTAATAACGGTTGTCGCAGTCATTTGTAATAATTTCGGATAGTTGCAGTCGATCGTGACAATTTCGATTAGTTGCAGTCGATTGTAATAGTTCTCGATAAAAATAATTTCGGTTAGCTGCAATCGATTGCAATAATTCGAGATAAAAGAAATTTCGGTTAGTTGCAGTCGATTGTAACAAGTTTTATTAGTAGCAGTCAATCAAAATAATTCCGGTTAGTTGCAGTCATTAATAATAATTTCGGTTAGTTGAAGTCGATTGTAATAATTTCGGTTAGTTGCAGTCGATCATAGCAATTTCGTTTAGTTGCAGTCTATCGTAATAATTTCGGTTAGTTGCTGTCGATTATAATAATTTCGGTTTGTCGCAGTCAACTTAATAATTCCGTTTAGTCGCAGTCGATTGTAATAATTTCGGTTAGTTGCAGTAGATTGTAATTTTTTTCAATAATAATAATTTCGGTTAGTTGCAGTCGATTGTAATAATTTCGCGATAAAAAAAAGTTTCGGTTATTTGCTGTCAATTGTAAAAAATTTTAGTTAGTCGCAGTCAATAAAAACAATTTCGGTTAGTTGCAGTCGATCGTGGAAATTTTCATTAGTTGCAGTCGATTGAATAATTTCCCGATAAAAATAATTTCGGGTAGTTGCAGTCGATTATAATAATTTCGGTTTGTCGCAGTCAACTTAATAATTCCGTTTAGTCGCAGTCGATTGTAATAATTTCGGTTAGTTGCAGTAGATTGTAATAATTTTCAATAATAATAATTTCGGTTAGTTGCAGGCGATTGTAAGAATTTAGGTTAGTTTCAGTCGATCGTAAGAATTTCCGTTAGTTGCAGGCGATTGTAAATTCGCAATAAAAATAATTTCGGCTAGTTGCAGTCGATTGCAACTATTTTGGTTAGTTGCAGTCGATTGCAATAAATTCGCGATATAAATAATTTGGCCTACCTGCAGTCGATTGTAATAATTTCGGTCATTCGAAGTCAATTGTAATAATTCCGGTTAGTCGCAGTCACGTGTAACAATTTCGGTTAGCTGCAGCCGATCATAACAATTTCGTTTAGTTGTAGTCAATTGTAATAATTTCGGAATAAAAATAATTTTGGTTAGTTGCAGTCGATTGGAACAATTTTTGTTAGTTGCAGTCGATTGCAATAAATTCGCGATACAATTTTTTTGGGCTAGTTGCAGTCGATTGTAATTATTTCGGTTAGTCGCAGTCAATAAAAATAATTCATGTTATTCCCAGCTAATAAAAATAATTCCTCTTAGTTGCAGTCGATAACAATAATTTCTGTTAGTCGCAATCGATCGTGGCAATTTCAATTAGTTGCAGTCGATTGAATAATTTCCCAATAAAACAAATTCCTGTTAGTTGCAGTCGATAATAATTATTTCGGATAGTCGCAGTCAATTGTATTAATTTCGGTTAGTTGCAGTCGATTGAAACAATTTTCGATTGTCGCAGTCAAAAAAAATAATTCCGGTTAGTTGCAGTTGATCGTAGCCATTTCGGTTAGTTGCAGTTGATCGTAAGAATTTCGGTTAGTTGCAGTCGATCGTAAGAATTTCGGTTAGTTTCATGCGATTGTAATAAATTCGCGATAAAAATAATTTCGGCTAGTTGCAGTCGATTGCAACTATTTTGGTTAGTTGCAGTCGATTGCAATAATTCGAGATAAAAGAAATTTCGGTTAGTTGCAGTCGATTGTAACAATTTTTATTAGTAGCACTCAATCAAAATAATTCCGGTTAGTTGAAGTCATTAATAATAATTCCGTTTAGTCGCAGTCGATTGTAATAATTTCGGTTAGTTGCAGTAGATTGTAATAATTCTCAATAATAATATTTTCGGTTAGTTGCAGTCGATCGTAACAATTTCGGTTAGTTGCAGTCGATTGTAATAATTCGTGTAAAAATAATTTCGGTTAGTCGCAGTCAATTATAACAATTTCGGTTAGTTGTAGTCAATTGTAATAATTTCTCAATAAAAATAATTTCGGTTAGTTGAAGTCGATGAAAAAAAATTCGGCTAGTTGCGATCGATAATATTTATTTCGGTTCGTCGCAGTCGACTGTAATAATTTTGGTTAGTTTTAGTCGATAATAATAATTTCTTTTAGTAGCAGTAAAAAAAAAAAAAACTGTTTAGTTGCAGTCGATAATAATAATTTCGGTTAATCGATGTCGATTGTAATAATTTCAATTAGTTGCAGTCGATCGTAGCAATCTCGGTTAGTCGCAGTCGATCGTAGCAATCTCGGTTAGTTGCAGTCGATCGTAATAATTTCTGTTAGTTGCAGTCGATTCTAATCATTTTGGTTAGTCGCAGTCAACATATTAATTCCGTTTAGTCGCAGTCGATTGTAATAATTTCGGTTATTTGCAGTTGATCGTAACAATTTCGGTTAGTTGCAGTCGATTGAATAATTTCGCGATAAAAATAATTCGGGTTAGTTGCAGTCAACTGTAATAATTTCGGTTAGTCGCAGTCAATTTAATAACGGTTGTCGCAGTCAGTTGTAATAATTTCGGATAGTTGTCGTCGATCGTGACAATTTCGATTAGTTGCAGTCGATTGTAATAGTTCTCGATAAAAATAATTTCGGTTAGCTGCAGTCGATTGTAATAATTCAAGATAAAAGAAATTTCGGTTAGTTGCAGTCGATTGTAACAAGTTTTATTAGTAGCAGTCAATCAAAATAATTCCGGTTAGTTGCAGTCATTAATAATAATTTCGGTTAGTTGCAGTCGATTGTAATAATTTCGGTTAGTTGCAGTCGATCGTAGCAATCTCGGTTAGTTGCAGTCGATCGTAGCAATCTCGGTTAGTTGCAGTCGATCGTAATAATTTCTGTTAGTTGCAGTCGATTCTAATCATTTCGGTTAGTCGCAGTCAACTTATTAATTCCGTTTAGTCGCAGTCGATTGTAATAATTTCGGTTATTTCCAGTTGATCGTAACAATTTCGTTTAATTGGAGTCAATTGAATAATTTCGCGATAAAAATAATTCGGGTTAGTTGCAGTCAATTGTAATAATTTCGGTTAGTCGCAGTCAATTTAATAACGGTTGTCGCAGTCAGTTGTAATAATTTCGGACAGTTGCAGTCGATCGTGACAATTTCGATTAGTTGCAGTCGATTGTAATAGTTCTCGATAAAAATAATTTCGGTTAGCTGCAGTCGATTATAATAATTCGAGATAAAAGAAATTTCGGTTAGTTGCAGTCGATTGTAACAAGTTTTATTAGTAGCAGTCAATCAAAATAATTCCGGTTAGATGCAGTCATTAATAATAATTTCGGTTAGTTGGAGTCGATTGTAATAATTTCGGTTAGTTGCAGTCGATAGTAGCAATATCGGTTAGTTGCAGTCGATCGTAATAATTTCTGTTAGTTGCAGTCGATTCTAATCATTTCGGTTAGTCGCAGTAAACTTATTAATTCCGTTTAGTCGCAGTCGATTGTAATAATTTCGGTTATTTGCAGTTGATCGTAACAATTTCGGTTAGTTGGAGTCAATTGAATAATTTCGCGATAAAAATAATTCGGGTTAGTTGCAGTAGATTGTAATAATTTTCAATAATAATAATTTCGATTAGTTGCAGTCGATTGTAATAATTTCGCGATAAAAAAAAGTTTCGGTTATTTGCTGTCAATTGTAAAAAATTTTAGTTAGTCGCAGTCAATAAAAACAATTTCGGTTAGTTGCAGTCGATCGTGGAAATTTTAATTAGTTGCAGTCGATTGAATAATTTCCCGATAAAAATAATTTCGGGTAGTTGCAGTCGATTGAATAATTTCGCGATAAAAATAATTCGTGTTAGTTGCAGTCAACTGTAATAATTTCGGTTAGTCGCAGTCAATTTAATAACGGTTGTCGCAGTCAGTTGTAATAATTTCGGATAGTTGTCGTCGATCGTGACAATTTCGATTAGTTGCAGTCGATTGTAATAGTTCTCGATAAAAATAATTTCGGTTAGCTGCAGTCGATTGTAATAATTCAAGATAAAAGAAATTTCGGTTAGTTGCAGTCGATTGTAACAAGTTTTATTAGTAGCAGTCAATCAAAATAATTCCGGTTAGTTGCAGTCATTAATAATAATTTCGGTTAGTTGCAGTCGATTGTAATAATTTCGGTTAGTTGCAGTCGATAGTAGCAATCTCGGTTAGTTGCAGTCGATCGTAGCAATCTCGGTTAGTTGCAGTCGATCGTAATAATTTCTGTTAGTTGCAGTCGATTCTAATCATTTCGGTTAGTCGCAGTCAACTTATTAATTCCGTTTAGTCGCAGTCGATTGTAATAATTTCGGTTATTTCCAGTTGATCGTAACAATTTCGTTTAATTGGAGTCAATTGAATAATTTCGCGATAAAAATAATTCGGGTTAGTTGCAGTAGATTGTAATAATTTTCAATAATAATAATTTCGATTAGTTGCAGTCGATTGTAATAATTTCGCGATAAAAAAAAGTTTCGGTTATTTGCTGTCAATTGTAAAAAATTTTAGTTAGTCGCAGTCAATAAAAACAATTTCGGTTAGTTGCAGTCGATCGTGGAAATTTTAATTAGTTGCAGTCGATTGAATAATTTCCCGATAAAAATAATTTCGGGTAGTTGCAGTCGATTGAATAATTTCGCGATAAAAATAATTCGTGTTAGTTGCAGTCAACTGTAATAATTTCGGTTAGTCGCAGTCAATTTAATAACGGTTGTCGCAGTCAGTTGTAATAATTTCGGATAGTTGTCGTCGATCGTGACAATTTCGATTAGTTGCAGTCGATTGTAATAGTTCTCGATAAAAATAATTTCGGTTAGCTGCAGTCGATTGTAATAATTCAAGATAAAAGAAATTTCGGTTAGTTGCAGTCGATTGTAACAAGTTTTATTAGTAGCAGTCAATCAAAATAATTCCGGTTAGTTGCAGTCATTAATAATAATTTCGGTTAGTTGCAGTCGATTGTAATAATTTCGGTTAGTTGCAGTCGATAGTAGCAATCTCGGTTAGTTGCAGTCGATCGTAGCAATCTCGGTTAGTTGCAGTCGATCGTAATAATTTCTGTTAGTTGCAGTCGATTCTAATCATTTCGGTTAGTCGCAGTCAACTTATTAATTCCGTTTAGTCGCAGTCGATTGTAATAATTTCGGTTATTTCCAGTTGATCGTAACAATTTCGTTTAATTGGAGTCAATTGAATAATTTCGCGATAAAAATAATTCGGGTTAGTTGCAGTCAATTGTAATAATTTCGGTTAGTCGCAGTCAATTTAATAACGGTTGTCGCAGTCAGTTGTAATAATTTCGGACAGTTGCAGTCAATCGTGACAATTTCGATTAGTTGCAGTCGATTGTAATAGTTCTCGATAAAAATAATTTCGGTTAGCTGCAGTCGATTATAATAATTCGAGATAAAAGAAATTTCGGTTAGTTGCAGTCGATTGTAACAAGTTTTATTAGTAGCAGTCAATCAAAATAATTCCGGTTAGTTGCAGTCATTAATAATAATTTCGGTTAGTTGCAGTCGATTGTAATAATTTCGGTTAGTTGCAGTCGATAGTAGCAATCTCGGTTAGTTGCAGTCGATCGTAATAATTTCTGTTAGTTGCAGTCGATTCTAATCATTTCGGTTAGTCGCAGTCAACTTATTAATTCCGTTTAGTCGCAGTCGATTGTAATAATTTCGGTTATTTGCAGTTGATCGTAACAATTTCGGTTAGTTGGAGTCAATTGAATAATTTCGCGATAAAAATAATTCGGGTTAGTTGCAGTAGATTGTAATAATTTTCAATAATAATAATTTCGGTTAGTTGCAGTCGATTGTAATAATTTCGCGATAAAAAAAAGTTTCGGTTATTTGCTGTCAATTGTAAAAAATTTTAGTCAGTCGCAGTCAATAAAAACAATTTCGGTTAGTTGCAGTCGATCGTGGAAATTTTAATTAGTTGCAGTCGATTGAATAATTTCCCGATAAAAATAATTTCGGGTAGTTGCAGTCGATTATAATAATTTCGGTTTGTCGCAGTCAACTTAATAATTCCGTTTAGTCGCAGTCGATTGTAATAATTTCGGTTAGTTGCAGTAGATTGTAATAATTTTCAATAATAATAATTTCGGTTAGTTGCAGGCGATTGTAATAATTTCGCGATAAAAAAAAATTTGGGTTAGTTGCAGTCGATTGTAAGAATTTTGGTTAGTTTCAGTCGATCGTAAGAATTTCCGTTAGTTGCAGGCGATTGTAATAAATTCGCGATAAAAATAATTTCGGCTAGTTGCAGTCGATTGCAACTATTTTGGTTAGTTGCAGTCGATTGCAATAAATTCGCGATATAAATAATTTGGCCTACCTGCAGTCGATTGTAATAATTTCGGTCATTCGAAGTCAATTGTAATAATTCCGGTTAGTCGCAGTCACGTGTAACAATTTCGGTTAGTTGCAGCCGATCATAACAATTTCGTTTAGTTGTAGTCAATTGTAATAATTTCGCAATAAAAATAATTTTGGTTAGTTGCAGTCGATTGGAACAATTTTTGTTAGTTGCAGTCTATTGCAATAAATTCGCGATACAATTTTTTTGGGCTAGTTGCAGTCGATTGTAATTATTTCGGTTAGTCACAGTCAATAAAAATAATTCATGTTATTCCCAGCTAATAAAAATAATTCCTCTTAGTTGCAGTCGATAACAATAATTTCTGTTAGTCGCAATCGATCGTGGCAATTTCAATTAGTTGCAGTCGATTGAATAATTTCCCAATAAAACAAATTCCTGTTAGTTGCAGTCGATAATAATTATTTCGGATAGTCGCAGTCAATTGTATTAATTTCGGTTAGTTGCAGTCGATTGAAACAATTTTCGTTTGTCGCAGTCAAAAAAAATAATTCCGGTTAGTTGCAGTTGATCGTAGCCATTTCGGTTAGTTGCAGTTGATCGTAAGAATTTCGGTTAGTTGCAGTCGATCGTAAGAATTTCGGTTAGTTTCATGCGATTGTAATAAATTCGCGATAAAAATAATTTCGGCTAGTTGCAGTCGATTGCAACTATTTTGGTTAGTTGCAGTCGATTGCAATAATTCGAGATAAAAGAAATTTCGGTTAGTTGCAGTCGATTGTAACAATTTTTATTAGTAGCAGTCAATCAAAATAATTCCGGTTAGTTGAAGTCATTAATAATAATTCCATTTAGTCGCAGTCGATTGTAATAATTTCGGTTAGTTGCAGTAGATTGTAATAATTCTCAATAATAATATTTTCGGTTAGTTGCAGTCGATCGTAACAATTTCGGTTAGTTGCAGTCGATTGTAATAATTCGTGTAAAAATAATTTCGGTTAGTCGCAGTCAATTATAACAATTTCGGTTAGTTGTAGTCAATTGTAATAATTTCTCAATAAAAATAATTTCGGTTAGTTGAAGTCGATGAAAAAAAATTCGGCTAGTTGCGTTCGATAATATTTATTTCGGTTCGTCGCAGTCGACTGTAATAATTTTGGTTAGTTTTAATCGATAATAATAATTTCTTTTAGTAGCAGTAAAAAAAAAAAAAACTGTTTAGTTGCAGTCGATAATAATAATTTCGGTTAATCGATGTCGATTGTAATAATTTCAATTAGTTGCAGTCGATCGTAGCAATCTCGGTTAGTCGCAGTCGATCGTAGCAATCTCGGTTAGTTGCAGTCGATCGTAATAATTTCTGTTAGTTGCAGTCGATTCTAATCATTTCGGTTAGTCGCAGTCAACATATTAATTCCGTTTAGTCGCAGTCGATTGTAATAATTTCGGTTATATGCAGTTGATCGTAACAATTTCAGTTAGTTGCAGTCGATTGAATAATTTCGCGATAAAAATAATTCGGGTTAGTTGCAGTCAACTGTAATAATTTCGGTTAGTCGCAGTCAATTTAATAACGGTTGTCGCAGTCAGTTGTAATAATTTCGGATAGTTGTCGTCGATCGTGACAATTTCGATTAGCTGCAGTCGATTGTAATAATTCAAGATAAAAGAAATTTCGGTTAGTTGCAGTCGATTGTAACAAGTTTTATTAGTAGCAGTCTATCAAAATAATTCCGGTTAGTTGCAGTCATTAATAATAATTTCGGTTAGTTGCAGTCGATTGTAATAATTTCGGTTAGTTGCAGTCGATCGTAGCAATCTCGGTTAGTTGCAGTCGATCGTAGCAATCTCGGTTAGTTGCAGTCGATCGTAATAATTTCTGTTAGCTGCAGTCGATTCTAATCATTTCGGTTAGTCGCAGTCAACTTATTAATTCCGTTTAGTCGCAGTCGATTGTAATAATTTCGGTTATTTCCAGTTGATCGTAACAATTTCGTTTAGTTGGAGTCAATTGAATAATTTCGCGATAAAAATAATTCGGGTTAGTTGCAGTCAATTGTAATAATTTCGGTTAGTCGCAGTCAATTTAATAACGGTTGTCGCAGTCAGTTGTAATAATTTCGGACAGTTGCAGTCGATCGTGACAATTTCGATTAGTTGCAGTCGATTGTAATAGTTCTCGATAAAAATAATTTCGGTTAGCTGCAGTCGAGTGTAATAATTCGAGATAAAAGAAATTTCGGTTAGTTGCAGTCGATTGTAACAAGTTTTATTAGTAGCAGTCAATCAAAATAATTCCGGTTAGTTGCAGTCATTAATAATAATTTCGGTTAGTTGCAGTCGATTGTAATAATTTCGGTTAGTTGCAGTCGATAGTAGCAATCTCGGTTAGTTGCAGTCGATCGTAATAATTTCTGTTAGTTGCAGTCGATTCTAATCATTTCGGTTAGTCGCAGTCAACTTATTAATTCCGTTTAGTCGCAGTCGATTGTAATAATTTCGGTTATTTGCAGTTGATCGTAACAATTTCGGTTAGTTGGAGTCAATTGAATAATTTCGCGATAAAAATAATTCGGGTTTGTTGCAGTCAATTGTAATAATTTCGGTTATTCGCAGTCAATTTAATAACGGTTGTCGCAGTCAGTTGTAATAATTTCGGATAGTTGCAGTCGATCGTGACAATTTCGATTAGTTGCAGTCGATTGTAATAGTTCTCGATAAAAATAATTTCGGTTAGCTGCAGTCGATTGTAATAATTCGAGATAAAAGAAATTTCGGTTAGTTGCAGTCGATTGTAACAAGTTTTATTAGTAGCACTCAATCAAAATAATTCCGGTTAGTTGCAGTCATTAATAATAATTTCGGTTAGTTGCAGTCGATCGTAGCAATCTCGGATAGTTGCAGTCGATCGTAGCAATCTCGGTTAGTTGCAGTCGATCGTAATAATTTCTGTTAGTTGCAGTCGATTCTAATCATTTCGGTTAGTCGCAGTCAACCTATTAATTCCGTTTAGTCGCAGTCGATTGTAATAATTTCGGTTATTTGCAGTTGATCGTAATAATTTCGGTTAGTTGGAGTCAATTGAATAATATCGCGATAAAAATAATTCGGGTTAGTTGCAGTCAATTGTAGTAATTTCGGTTAGTCGCAGTCAATTTAATAACGGTTGTCGCAGTCAGTTGTAATAATTTCGGATAGTTGCAGTCGATCGTGACAATGTCGATTAGTTGCAGTCGATTGTAATAGTTCTCGATAAAAATAATTTCAGTTAGCTGCAGTCGATTGTAATAATTCGTGATAAAAGAAATTTCGGTTAGTTGCAGTCGATTGTAATAGTTCTCGATAAAAATAATTTCGGTTAGCTGCAGTCGATTGTAATAATTCGAGATAAAAGAAATTTCGGTTAGTTGCAGTCGATTGTAACAATTTTTATTAGTAGCAGTCGATTGAAACAATTTTGGTTAGTTGCAGTCAATAAAAATAATTCCGGTTAGTTGCAGTTGATCGTAGCAATTTCGGTTAGTTGCAGTCGATCGTAGCAATCTCGGTTAGTTGCAGTCGATTCTAATCATTTCGCAATAAAAATAATTCGGGTTAGTTGCAGTCAATTGTAATAATTTCGGATAGTTGCAGTCGATCGTTACAATTTCGATTAGTTGCAGTCGATTGTAATAGTTCTCGATAAAAATAATTTCGGTTAGCTGCAGTCGATTGTAATAATTCGAGATAAAAGAAATTTCGGTTAGTTGCAGTCGATTGTAACAAGTTTTATTAGTAGCAGTCAATCAAAATAATTCCGGTTAGTTGCAGTCATTAATAATAATTTCGGTTAGTTGCAGTCGATTGTAATAATTTCGGTTAGTTGCAGTCGATCGTAAGAATTTTGGTTAGTTGCAGGCGATTGTAATAAATTCGCGATAAAAATAATTTCGGCTAGTTGCAGTCGATTGCAACTATTTTGGTTAGTTGCAGTCGATTGCAATAAATTTGCGATCAAAATAATTTGGCCTATGTGCAGTCGATTGTAATAATTTCGGTCAGTCGTAGTCAATTGTAATAATTCCGGTTAGTTGCAGTCACGCGTAACAATTTCGGTTAGTTGCAGCCGATCATAACAATTTCGTTTAGTTGTAGTCAATTGTAATAATTTCGCAATAAAAATAATTGTGGTTAGTTGCAGTCGATTGGAACAATTTTTGTTAGTTGCAGTCGATTGCAATAAATTCGGGTTAAAATTTTTTTGGGCTAGTTGCAGTCGATTGTAATTATTTCGGTTAGTTGCAGTTGATCGTAGCAATTTCGGTTAGTTGCAGTCGATTCTAATCATTTCGGTTAGTCGCAGTCAACTTATTAATTCCGTTTAGTCGGAGTCGATTGTAATAATTTCGGTTATTTGCAGTTGATCGTAACAATTTCGGTTAGTTGGAGTCAATTGAATAATTTCGCGATAAAAATAATTCGGGTTAGTTGCAGTCAATTGTAATAATTTCGGTTAGTCGCAGTCAATTTAATAACGGTTGCCGCAGTCAGTTGTAATAATTTCGGATAGTTGCAGTCGATCGTTACAATTTCGATTAGTTGTAGTCGATTGTAATAGTTCTCGATAAAAATAATTTCGGTTAGCTGCAGTCGATTGTAATAATTCGAGATAAAAGAAATTTCGGTTAGTTGCAGTCGATTGTAACAAGTTTTATTAGTAGCAGTCAATCAAAATAATTTCGGTTAGTTGCAGTCATTAATAATAATTTCGGTTAGTTGCAGTCGATTGTAATAATTTCGGTTAGTTGCAGTCGATCGTAAGAATTTTGGTTAGTTGCAGTCGATCGTAAGAATTTCGGTTAGTTGCAGGCGATTGTAATAAATTCGCGATAAAAATAATTTCGGCTAGTTGCAGTCGATTGCAACTATATTGGTTAGTTGCAGTCGATTGCAATAAATTCGCGATAAAAATAATTTGGCCTACCAGCAGTGGATTGTAATAATTTCGGTCAGTCGTAGTCAATTGTAATAATTTCGGCTAGTTGCAGTCGATTGCAACTATTTTGGTTAGTTGCAGTCGATTGCAATAAATTTGCGATCAAAATAATTTGGCCTATGTGCAGTCGATTGTAATAATTTCGGTCAGTCGTAGTCAATTGTAATAATTCCGGTTAGTTGCAGTCACGCGTAACAATTTCGGTTAGTTGCAGCCGATCATAACAATTTCGTTTAGTTGTAGTCAATTGTAATAATTTCGCAATAAAAATAATTGTGGTTAGTTGCAGTCGATTGGAACAATTTTTGTTAGTTGCAGTCGATTGCAATAAATTCGGGTTAAAATTTTTTTGGGCTAGTTGCAGTCGATTGTAATTATTTCGGTTAGTTGCAGTCGATCGTAATAATTTCGGTTAGTTGCAGTCGATTATAATAATTTCGGTTTGTCGCAGTTAACTTAATAATTCCGTTTAGTCGCAGTCGATTGTAATAATTTCGGTTAGTTGCAGTAGATTGTAATAATTCTCGATAATAATAATTTCGGTTAGTTGCAGTCGATCGTAACAATTTCGTTTAGTCGCAGTCAATAAAAATAATTCATGTTAGTTGCAGTCAATCGTAACAATTTCGGTTAGTTGCAGTCGATTGTAATAATTCTTGTAAAAATTATTTTGGTTAGTCGCAGTCAATTATAACAGTTTCGGTTAGTTGCAGTCGATCGTAACAATTTCGGTTAGTTGTAGTCAATTGTAATAATTTATCAATAAAAATAATTTCGGTTAGTTGCGATCGATAATATTTATTTCGGTTAGTCGCAGTCGACTGTAATAATTTTGGTTAGTTTTTGTCGATAATAATAATTTCTTTTAGTAGCAGTCAAAAAAAAAAATAAACTGTTTAGTTGCAGTCGATAATAATAATTTCGGTTAATCGCAGTCAATTGTAATAATTTCAATTAGTTGCAGTCAACTTATTAATTCCGTTTAGTCGCAGTCGATTGTAATAATTTCGGTTATTTGCAGTCAATTGAATAATTTCGCGATAAAAATAATTCGGGATAGTTGCAGTCAATTGTAATAATTTCGGTTAGTCGCAGTCAATTTAATAACGGTTGTCGCAGTCAGTTGTTATAATTTCGGATAGTTGCAGTCGATCGTGACAATTTCGATTAGTTGCAGTCGATTGTAATAGTTCTCGATAAAAATAATTTCGGTTAGCTGCAGTCGATTGTAATAATTCGAGATAAAAGAAATTTCGGTTAGTTGCAGTCGATTGTAACAAGTTTTATTAGTAGCAGTCAATCAAAATAATTCCGGTTAGTTGCAGTCATTAATAATAATTTCGGTTAGTTGCAGTCGATTGTAATAATTTCGGTTAGTTGCAGTCGATCGTAGCAATCTCGGTTAGTTGCAGTCGATCGTAGCAATCTCGGTTAGTTGCAGTCGATCGTAATAATTTCTGTTAGTTGCAGTCGATTCTAATCATTTCGGTTAGTCGCAGTCAACTTATTAATTCCGTTTAGTCGGAGTCGATTGTAATAATTTCGGTTATTTGCAGTTGATCGTAACAATTTCGGTTAGTTGGAGTCAATTGAATAATTTCGCGATAAAAATAATTCGGGTTAGTTGCAGTCAATTGTAATAATTTCGGTTAGTCGCAGTCAATTTAATAACGGTTGTCGCAGTCAGTTGTAATAATTTCGGATAGTTGCAGTCGATCGTTACAATTTCGATTAGTTGTAGTCGATTGTAATAGTTCCCGATAAAAATAATTTCGGTTAGCTGCAGTCGATTGTAATAATTCGAGATAAAAGAAATTTCGGTTAGTTGCAGTCGATTGTAACAAGTTTTATTAGTAGCAGTCAATCAAAATAATTTCGGTTAGTTGCAGTCATTAATAATAATTTCGGTTAGTTGCAGTCGATTGTAATAATTTCGGTTAGTTGCAGTCGATCGTAAGAATTTTGGTTAGTTGCAGTCGATCGTAAGAATTTCGGTTAGTTGCAGTCGATTGTAATAATTTCGGTTAGTTGCAGTCGATCGTAAGAATTTTGGTTAGTTGCAGTCGATCGTAAGAATTTCGGTTAGTTGCAGGCGATTGTAATAAATTCGCGATAAAAATAATTTCGGCTAGTTGCAGTCGATTGCAACTATATTGGTTAGTTGCAGTCGATTGCAATAAATTCGCGATAAAAATAATTTGGCCTACCAGCAGTGGATTGTAATAATTTCGGTCAGTCGTAGTCAATTGTAATAATTCCGGTTAGTCGCAGTCACGTGTAACAATTTCGGTTAGTTGCAGCCGATCATAACAATATCGTTTAGTTGTAGTCAATTGTAATAATTTCGCAATAAAAATAATTTTAGTTAGTTGTAATCGATTGTAACAATTTTTGTTAATTGCAGTCGATTGCAATAAATTCGCGATAAAATTTTTTTGATCTAGTTGCAGTCGATTGTAATTATTTCGGTTAGTTGCAGTCGATCGTAAGAATTTTGGTTAGTTGCAGTCGATCGTAGCAATCTCAGTTAGTTGCAGTCGATCGTAGCAATCTCGGTTAGTTGCAGTCGATCGAAATAATTTCTGTTAGTTGCAGTCGATCCTAATCATTTCGGTTAGTCGCAGTCAACTTATTAATTCCGTTTAGTCGCAGTCGATTGAAATAATTTCGGTTAATCGCAGTCGATTGTAATAATTTCAATTAATTGCAGTCAACTTATTAATTCCGTTTAGTCGCAGTCGATTGTAATAATTTCGGTTATTTGCAGTCAATTGAATAATATCGCGATAAAAATAATTCGGGTTAGTTGCAGTCAATTGTAATAATTTCAGTTAGTCGCAAGTCAATTTAATAACGGTTGTCGCAGTCAGTTGTAATAATTTCGGATAGTTGCGGTCGATCGTGACAATATCGATTAGTTGCAGTCGATTGTAGTAGTTCTCGATAAAAATAATTTCGGTTAGCTGCAGTCGATTGTAATAATTCGAGATAAAAGAAATTTCGGTTAGTTGCAGTCGATTGTAACAAGTTTTATTAGTAGCAGTCGATTGAAACAATTTTGGTTAGTTGCAGTCAATAAAAATAATTCCGGTTAGTTGCAGTTGATCGTAGCAATTTCGGTTAGTTGCAGTCGATCGTAGCAATCTCGGTTAGTTGCAGTCGATTCTAATCATTTCGGTTAGTCGCAGTCAACTTATTAATTCCGTTTAGTCGCAGTCGATTGTAATAATTTCGGTTATTTGCAGTTGATCGTAACAATTTCGGTTAGTTGGAGTCAATTGAATAATTTCGCGATAAAAATAATTCGGGTTAGTTGCAGTCAATTGTAATAATTTCGGATAGTTGCAGTCGATCGTTACAATTTCGATTAGTTGCAGTCGATTGTAATAGTTCTCGATAAAAATAATTTCGGTTAGCTGCAGTCGATTGTAATAATTCGAGATAAAAGAAATTTCGGTTAGTTGCAGTCGATTGTAACAAGTTTTATTAGTAGCAGTCGATTGAAACAATTTTGGTTAGTTGCAGTCAATAAAAAAAATTCCGGTTAGTTGCAGTTGATCGTAGCAATTTCGGTTAGTTGCAGTCGATCGTAGCCATCTCGGTTAGTTGCAGTCGATCGTAATAATTTCTGTTAGTTGCAGTCGATTCTAATCATTTCGGTTAGTCGCAGACAACTTATTAATTCCGTTTAGTCGCAGTCGATTGTAATAATTTCGGTTATTTGCAGTTGATCGTAACAATTTCGGTTAGTTGGAGTCAATTGAATAATTTCGCGATAAAAATAATTCGGGTTAGTTGCAGTCAATTGTAATAATTTCGGATAGTTGCAGTCGATCGTTACAATTTCGATTAGTTGCAGTCGATTGTAATAGTTCTCGATAAAAATAATTTCGGTTAGCTGCAGTCGATTGTAATAATTCGAGATAAAAGAAATTTGGGTTAGTTGCAGTCGATTGTAACAAGTTTTATTAGTAGCAGTCAATCAAAATATTTCCGGTTAGTTGCAGTCATTAATAATAATTTCGGTTAGTTGCAGTCGATTGTAATAATTTCGGTTAGTTGCAGTCGATTAAAACAATTTTGGTTAGTCGCAGTCAATAAAAAAAAATCCGGTTAGTTGCAGTTGATCGTACCAATTTCGGTTAGTTGCAGTCGATCGTAGCAAATTCGTTTAGTTGCAGTCGATCGTAATAATTTCGGTTCGTTGCAGTCGATTATAATAATTTCGGTTTGTCGCAGTTAACTTAATAATTCCGTTTAGTCGCAGTCGATTGTAATAATTTCGGTTAGTTGCAGTCGATTGAATAATTTCCCGATAAAAATAATTTCGGTTAGTTGGAGTCGATTGTAATAATTTGGGTTAGTCGCAGTGAATAAAACAAATTCTAGTTAGTTGCAGTCGATAATAATAATTTCGGATAGTCGCAGTCGATTGTAATAATTTATGTTAGTTGCAGTCGATTGAAACAATTAGGTTAGTCGCAGTCAATAAAAATAATTCCGGTTAGTTGCAGTTGATCGTAATAATTTCGGTTAGTTGCAGTCGATTATAATAATTTCGGTTTGTCGCAGTTAACTTAATAATTCCGTTTAGTCGCAGTCGATTGTAATAATTTCGGTTATTGGCAGTTGATCGTAACAATTTCAGTTAGTTGGAGTCAATTGAATAATTTCGCGATAAAAATAATTCGGGTTAGTTGCAGTCAATTGTAATAATTTCGGTTAGTCGCAGTCAATTAAATAACAGTTGTCGCAGCCAGTTGTAATAATTTCGGATAGTTGCAGTCGATCGTGATAATTTCGATTAGTTGCAGTCGATTGTAATAGTTCTCGATAAAAATAATTTCGGTTAGCTGCAGTCGATTGTAATAATTCGAGATAAAAGAAATTTCGGTTAGTTGCAGTCGATTGTAACAAGTTTTATTAGTAGCAGTCAATCAAAATAATTCCGGTTAGTTGCAGTCGATTGTAATAATTTCGGTCAGTCGTAGTCAATTGTAATAATTCCGGTTAGTTGCAGTCACGCGTAACAATCTCGGTTAGTTGCAGTCGATCGTAATAATTTCTGTTAGTTGCAGTCGATTCTAATCATTTCGGTTAGTCGCAGTCAACCTATTAATTCCGTTTAGTCGCAGTCGATTGTAATAATTTCGGTTATTTGCAGTTGATCGTAATAATTTCGGTTAGTTGGAGTCAATTGAATAATATCGCGATAAAAATAATTCGGGTTAGTTGCAGTCAATTGTAGTAATTTCGGTTAGTCGCAGTCAATTTAATAACGGTTGTCGCAGTCAGTTGTAATAATTTCGGATAGTTGCAGTCGATCGTGACAATGTCGATTAGTTGCAGTCGATTGTAATAGTTCTCGATAAAAATAATTTCAGTTAGCTGCAGTCGATTGTAATAATTCGTGATAAAAGAAATTTCGGTTAGTTGCAGTCGATTGTAATAGTTCTCGATAAAAATAATTTCGGTTAGCTGCAGTCGATTGTAATAATTCGAGATAAAAGAAATTTCGGTTAGTTGCAGTCGATTGTAACAATTTTTATTAGTAGCAGTCGATTGAAACAATTTTGGTTAGTTGCAGTCAATAAAAATAATTCCGGTTAGTTGCAGTTGATCGTAGCAATTTCGGTTAGTTGCAGTCGATCGTAGCAATCTCGGTTAGTTGCAGTCGATTCTAATCATTTCGCAATAAAAATAATTCGGGTTAGTTGCAGTCAATTGTAATAATTTCGGATAGTTGCAGTCGATCGTTACAATTTCGATTAGTTGCAGTCGATTGTAATAGTTCTCGATAAAAATAATTTCGGTTAGCTGCAGTCGATTGTAATAATTCGAGATAAAAGAAATTTCGGTTAGTTGCAGTCGATTGTAACAAGTTTTATTAGTAGCAGTCAATCAAAATAATTCCGGTTAGTTGCAGTCATTAATAATAATTTCGGTTAGTTGCAGTCGATTGTAATAATTTCGGTTAGTTGCAGTCGATCGTATGAATTTTGGTTAGTTGCAGTCGATCGTAAGAATTTCGGTTAGTTGCAGGCGATTGTAATAAATTCGCGATAAAAATAATTTCGGCTAGTTGCAGTCGATTGCAAGTATTTTGGTTAGTTGCAGTCGATTGCAATAAATTTGCGATCAAAATAATTTGGCCTATGTGCAGTCGATTGTAATAATTTCGGTCAGTCGTAGTCAATTGTAATAATTCCGGTTAGTTGCAGTCACGCGTAACAATTTCGGTTAGTTGCAGCCGATCATAACAATTTCGTTTAGTTGTAGTCAATTGTAATAATTTCGCAATAAAAATAATTGTGGTTAGTTGCAGTCGATTGGAACAATTTTTGTTAGTTGCAGTCGATTGCAATAAATTCGGGTTAAAATTTTTTTGGGCTAGTTGCAGTCGATTGTAATTATTTCGGTTAGTTGCAGTTGATCGTAGCAATTTCGGTTAGTTGCAGTCGATCGTAGCAATTTCGTTTAGTTGCAGTCGATCGTAATAATTTCGGTTAGTTGCAGTCGATTATAATAATTTCGGTTTGTCGCAGTTAACTTAATAATTCCGTTTAGTCGCAGTCGATTGTAATAATTTCGGTTAGTTGCAGTAGATTGTAATAATTCTCGATAATAATAATTTCGGTTAGTTGCAGTCGATCGTAACAATTTCGTTTAGTCGCAGTCAATAAAAATAATTCATGTTAGTTGCAGTCAATCGTAACAATTTCGGTTAGTTGCAGTCGATTGTAATAATTCTTGTAAAATTTATTTCGGTTAGTCGCAGTCAATTATAACAGTTTCGGTTAGTTGCAGTCGATCGTAACAATTTCGGTTAGTTGTAGTCAATTGTAATAATTTATCAATAAAAATAATTTCGGTTAGTTGCGATCGATAATATTTATTTCGGTTAGTCGCAGTCGACTGTAATAATTTTGGTTAGTTTTTGTCGATAATAATAATTTCTTTTAGTAGCAGTCAAAAAAAAAAATAAACTGTTTAGTTGCAGTCGATAATAATAATTTCGGTTAATCGCAGTCGATTGTAATAATTTCAATTAGTTGCAGTCAACTTATTAATTCCGTTTAGTCGCAGTCGATTGTAATAATTTCGGTTATTTGCAGTCAATTGAATAATTTCGCGATAAAAATAATTCGGGATAGTTGCAGTCAATTGTAATAATTTCGGTTAGTCGCAGTCAATTTAATAACGGTTGTCGCAGTCAGTTGTAATAATTTCGGATAGTTGCAGTCGATCGTGACAATTTCGATTAGTTGCAGTCGATTGTAATAGTTCTCGATAAAAATAATTTCGGTTAGCTGCAGTCGATTGTAATAATTCGAGATAAAAGAAATTTCGGTTAGTTGCAGTCGATTGTAACAAGTTTTATTAGTAGCAGTCAATCAAAATAATTCCGGTTAGTTGCAGTCATTAATAATAATTTCGGTTAGTTGCAGTCGATTGTAATAATTTCGGTTAGTTGCAGTCGATCGTAGCAATCTCGGTTAGTTGCAGTCGATCGTAGCAATCTCGGTTAGTTGCAGTCGATCGTAATAATTTCTGTTAGTTGCAGTCGATTCTAATCATTTCGGTTAGTCGCAGTCAACTTATTAATTCCGTTTAGTCGGAGTCGATTGTAATAATTTCGGTTATTTGCAGTTGATCGTAACAATTTCGGTTAGTTGGAGTCAATTGAATAATTTCGCGATAAAAATAATTCGGGTTAGTTGCAGTCAATTGTAATAATTTCGGTTAGTCGCAGTCAATTTAATAACGGTTGTCGCAGTCAGTTGTAATAATTTCGGATAGTTGCAGTCGATCGTTACAATTTCGATTAGTTGTAGTCGATTGTAATAGTTCTCGATAAAAATAATTTCGGTTAGCTGCAGTCGATTGTAATAATTCGAGATAAAAGAAATTTCGGTTAGTTGCAGTCGATTGTAACAAGTTTTATTAGTAGCAGTGAATCAAAATAATTTCGGTTAGTTGCAGTCATTAATAATAATTTCGGTTAGTTGCAGTCGATTGTAATAATTTCGGTTAGTTGCAGTCGATCGTAAGAATTTTGGTTAGTTGCAGTCGATCGTAAGAATTTCGGTTAGTTGCAGTCGATTGTAATAATTTCGGTTAGTTGCAGTCGATCGTAAGAATTTTGGTTAGTTGCAGTCGATCGTAAGAATTTCGGTTAGTTGCAGGCGATTGTAATAAATTCGCGATAAAAATAATTTCGGCTAGTTGCAGTCGATTGCAACTATTTTGGTTAGTTGCAGTCGATTGCAATAAATTCGCGATAAAAATAATTTGGCCTACCAGCAGTGGATTGTAATAATTTCGGTCAGTCGTAGTCAATTGTAATAATTCCGGTTAGTCGCAGTCACGTGTAACAATTTGGGTTAGTTGCAGCCGATCATAACAATATCGTTTAGTTGTAGTCAATTGTAATAATTTCGCAATAAAAATAATTTTAGTTAGTTGTAATCGATTGTAACAATTTTTGTTAATTGCAGTCGATTGCAATAAATTCGCGATAAAATTTTTTTGATCTAGTTGCAGTCGATTGTAATTATTTCGGTTAGTTGCAGTCGATCGTAAGAATTTTGGTTAGTTGCAGTCGATCGTAGCAATCTCAGTTAGTTGCAGTCGATCGTAGCAATCTCGGTTAGTTGCAGTCGATCGAAATAATTTCTGTTAGTTGCAGTCAATCCTAATCATTTCGGTTAGTCGCAGTCAACTTATTAATTCCGTTTAGTCGCAGTCGATTGAAATAATTTCGGTTAATCGCAGTCGATTGTAATAATTTCAATTAATTGCAGTCAACTTATTAATTCCGTTTAGTCGCAGTCGATTGTAATAATTTCGGTTATTTGCAGTCAATTGAATAATATCGCGATAAAAATAATTCGGGTTAGTTGCAGTCAATTGTAATAATTTCAGTTAGTCGCAAGTCAATTTAATAACGGTTGTCGCAGTCAGTTGTAATAATTTCGGATAGTTGCGGTCGATCGTGACAATATCGATTAGTTGCAGTCGATTGTAGTAGTTCTCGATAAAAATAATTTCGGTTAGCTGCAGTCGATTGTAATAATTCGAGATAAAAGAAATTTCGGTTAGTTGCAGTCGATTGTAACAAGTTTTATTAGTAGCAGTCGATTGAAACAATTTTGGTTAGTTGCAGTCAATAAAAATAATTCCGGTTAGTTGCAGTTGATCGTAGCAATTTCGGTTAGTTGCAGTCGATCGTAGCAATCTCGGTTAGTTGCAGTCGATTCTAATCATTTCGGTTAGTCGCAGTCAACTTATTAATTCCGTTTAGTCGCAGTCGATTGTAATAATTTCGGTTATTTGCAGTTGATCGTAACAATTTCGGTTAGTTGGAGTCAATTGAATAATTTCGCGATAAAAATAATTCGGGTTAGTTGCAGTCAATTGTAATAATTTCGGATAGTTGCAGTCGATCGTTACAATTTCGATTAGTTGCAGTCGATTGTAATAGTTCTCGATAAAAATAATTTCGGTTAGCTGCAGTCGATTGTAATAATTCGAGATAAAAGAAATTTCGGTTAGTTGCAGTCGATTGTAACAAGTTTTATTAGTAGCAGTCGATTGAAACAATTTTGGTTAGTTGCAGTCAATAAAAAAAATTCCGGTTAGTTGCAGTTGATCGTAGCAATTTCGGTTAGTTGCAGTCGATCGTAGCCATCTCGGTTAGTTGCAGTCGATCGTAATAATTTCTGTTAGTTGCAGTCGATTCTAATCATTTCGGTTAGTCGCAGACAACTTATTAATTCCGTTTAGTCGCAGTCGATTGTAATAATTTCGGTTATTTGCAGTTGATCGTAACAATTTCGGTTAGTTGGAGTCAATTGAATAATTTCGCGATAAAAATAATTCGGGTTAGTTGCAGTCAATTGTAATAATTTCGGATAGTTGCAGTCGATCGTTACAATTTCGATTAGTTGCAGTCGATTGTAATAGTTCTCGA
This sequence comes from Troilus luridus, assembly GCA_964056705.1. Classification (NCBI taxonomy): domain Eukaryota; kingdom Metazoa; phylum Arthropoda; class Insecta; order Hemiptera; family Pentatomidae; genus Troilus; species Troilus luridus. The sequence goes on from OZ057412.1 coordinate 134,623,090, forward strand.
TAAAAATAATTTCGGTTAGCTGCAGTCGATTGTAATAATTCGAGATAAAAGAAATTTGGGTTAGTTGCAGTCGATTGTAACAAGTTTTATTAGTAGCAGTCAATCAAAATATTTCCGGTTAGTTGCAGTCATTAATAATAATTTCGGTTAGTTGCAGTCGATTGTAATAATTTCGGTTAGTTGCAGTCGATCGTAAGAAATTTGGTTAGTTGCAGTCGATCGTAAGAATTTCGGTTAGTTGCAGTCGATTGAATAATTTCCTGATAAAAATAATTTCGGTTAGTTGCAGTCTATTGTAATAAATTTGGTTAGTCGCAGTGAATAAAACAAATTCTAGTTAGTTGCAGTCGATAATAATAATTTCGGCTAGTCGCAGTCGATTGTAATAATTTCGGTTAGTTGCAGTCGATTGAAACAATTTTGGTTAGTCGCAGTCAATAAAAATAATTCCGGTTAGTTGCAGTTGATCGTAGCAATTTCGGTTAGTTGCAGTCGATCGTAGCAATTTCGTTTAGTTGCAGTCGATCGTAATAATTTCGGTTAGTTGCAGTTAACTTAATAATTCCGTTTAGTTGCAGTAGATTGTAATAATTCTCGATAATAATAATTTCGGTTAGTTGCAGTCGATCGTAACAATTTCGGTTAGTTGCAGTCGATTGTAATAATTCGTGTAAAAATAATTTCGGTTAGTCGCAGTCAATTATAACAATTTCGGTTAGTTGTAGTCAATTGTAATAATTTCTCAATAAAAATAATTTCGGTTAGTTGCGATCGATAATATTTATTTCGGTTAGTCGCAGTCGACTGTAATAATTTTGGTTAGTTTTAGTCGATAATAATAATTTCTTTTAGTAGCAGTCAAAAAAAAAAAAAACTGTTAAGTTGCAGTCGATAATAATAATTTCGGTTAATCGCAGTCGATTGTAATAATTTCAATTAGTTGCAGTCAACTTATTAATTCCGTTTAGTCGCAGTCGATTGTAATAATTTCGGTTATTTGCAGTCAATTGAATAATTTCGCGATAAAAATAATTCGGGATAGTTGCAGTCAATTGTAATAATTTCGGTTAGTCGCAGTCAATTTAATAACGGTTGTCGCAGTCAGTTGTAATAATTTCGGATAATTGCAGTCGATCGTGACAATTTCGATTAGTTGCAGTCGATTGTAATATTTCTCGATAAAAATAATTTCGGTTAGCTGCAGTCGATTGTAATAATTCGAGATAAAAGAAATTTCGGTTAGTTGCAGTCGATTGTAACAAGTTTTATTAGTAGCAGTCAATCAAAATAATTCCGGTTAGTTGCAGTCATTAATAATAATTTCGGTTAGTTGCAGTCGATTGTAATAATTTCGGTTAGTTGCAGTCGATCGTAGCAATCTCGGTTAGTTGCAGTCGTTCGTAGCAATCTCGGTTAGTTGCAGTCGATCGTAATAATTTCTGTTAGTTGCAGTCGATTCTAATCATTTCGGTTAGTCGCAGTCAACTTATTAATTCCGTTTAGTCGCAGTCGATTGTAATAATTTCGGTTATTTGCAGTTGATCGTAACAATTTCGGTTAGTTGGAGTCAATTGAATAATTTCGCGATAAAAATAATTCGGGTTAGTTGCAGTCAATTGTAATAATTTCGGTTAGTCGCAGTCAATTTAATAACGGTTGTCGCAGTCAGTTGTAATAATTTCGGATAGTTGCAGTCGATCGTTACAATTTCGATTAGTTGTAGTCGATTGTAATAGTTCTCGATAAAAATAATTTCGGTTAGCTGCAGTCGATTGTAATAATTCGAGATAAAAGAAATTTCGGTTAGTTGCAGTCGATTGTAACAAGTTTTATTAGTAGCAGTCAATCAAAATAATTTCGGTTAGTTGCAGTCATTAATAATAATTTCGGTTAGTTGCAGTCGATTGTAATAATTTCGGTTAGTTGCAGTCGATCGTAAGAATTTTGGTTAGTTACAGTCGATCGTAAGAATTTCGTTTGGTTGCAGTCGATTGTAATAATTTCGGTTAGTTGCAGTCGATCGTAAGAATTTTGGTTAGTTGCAGTCGATCGTAAGAATTTCGGTTAGTTGCAGGCGATTGTAATAAATTCGCGATAAAAATAATTTCGGCTAGTTGCAGTCGATTGCAACTATTTTGGTTAGTTGCAGTCGATTGCAATAAATTCGCGATAAAAATAATTTGGCCTACCAGCAGTCGATTGTAATAATTTCGGTCAGTCGTAGTGAATTGTAATAATTCCGGTTAGTCGCAGTCACGTGTAACAATTTCGGTTAGTTGCAGGCGATCATAACAATATCGTTTAGTTGTAGTCAATGGTAATAATTTCGCAATAAAAATAATTTTAGTTAGTTGTAATCGATTGTAACAATTTTTGTTAGTTGCAGTCGATTGCAATAAATTCGCGATAAAATTTTTTTGATCTAGTTGCAGTCGATTGTAATTATTTCGGTTAGTTGCAGTCGATCGTAAGAATTTTGGTTAGTTGCAGTCGATCGTAGCAATCTCAGTTAGTTGCAGTCGATCGTAGCAATCTCGGTTAGTTGCAGTCGATCGAAATAATTTCTGTTAGTTGCAGTCGATCCTAATCATTTCGGTTAGTCGCAGTCAACTTATTAATTCCGTTTAGTCGCAGTCGATTGAAATAATTTCGGTTAATCGCAGTCGATTGTAATAATTTCAATTAATTGCAGTCAACTTATTAATTCCGTTTAGTCGCAGTCGATTGTAATAATTTCGGTTATTTGCAGTCAATTGAATAATATCGCGATAAAAATAATTCGGATTAGTTGCAGTCAATTGTAATAATTTCAGTTAGTCGCAGTCAATTTAATAACGGTTGTCGCAGTCAGTTGTAATAATTTCGGATAGTTGCGGTCGATCGTGACAATATCGATTAGTTGCAGTCGATTGTAATAGTTCTTTATAAAAATAATTTCGGTTAGCTGCAGTCGATTGTAACAAGTTTTATTAGTAGCAGTCGATTGAAACCATTTTGGTTAGTTGCAGTCAATAAAAATAATTCCGGTTAGTTGCAGTTGATCGTAGCAATTTCGGTTAGTTGCAGTCGATCGTAGCAATCTCGGTTAGTTGCAGTCGATTCTAATCATTTCGGTTAGTCGCAGTCAACTTATTAATTCCGTTTAGTCGCAGTCGATTGTAATAATTTCGGTTATTTGCAGTTGATCGTAACAATTTCGGTTAGTTGGAGTCAATTGAATAATTTCGCGATAAAAATAATTCGGGTTAGTTGCAGTCAATTGTAATAATTTCGGATAGTTGCAGTCGATCGTTACAATTTCGATTAGTTGCAGTCGATTGTAATAGTTCTCGATAAAAATAATTTCGGTTAGTTGCAGTCGATTGTAACAAGTTTTATTAGTAGCAGTCGATTGAAACAATTTTGGTTAGTTGCAGTCAATAAAAAAAATTCCGGTTAGTTGCAGTTGATCGTAGCAATTTCGGTTAGTTGCAGTCGATCGTAGCAATCTCGGTTAGTTGCAGTCGATTCTAATCATTTCGGTTAGTCGCAGTCAACTTATTAATTCCGTTTAGTCGCAGTCGATTGTAATAATTTCGGTTATTTGCAGTTGATCGTAACAATTTCGGTTAGTTGGAGTCAATTGAATAATTTCGCGATAAAAATAATTCGGGTTAGTTGCAGTCAATTGTAATAATTTCGGATAGTTGCAGTCGATCGTTACAATTTCGATTAGTTGCAGTCGATTGTAATAGTTCTCGATAAAAATAATTTCGGTTAGCTGCAGTCGATTGTAATAATTCGAGATAAAAGAAATTTGGGTTAGTTGCAGTCGATTGTAACAAGTTTTATTAGTAGCAGTCAATCAAAATATTTCCGGTTAGTTGCAGTCATTAATAATAATTTCGGTTAGTTGCAGTCGATTGTAATAATTTCGGTTAGTTGCAGTCGATCGTAAGAAATTTGGTTAGTTGCAGTCGTTCGTAAGAATTTCGGTTAGTTGCAGTCGATTGAATAATTTCCTGATAAAAATAATTTCGGTTAGTTGCAGTCTATTGTAATAATTTTGGTTAGTCGCAGTGAATAAAACAAATTCTAGTTAGTTGCAGTCGATAATAATAATTTCGGCTAGTCGCAGTCGATTGTAATAATTTCGGTTAGTTGCAGTCGATTGAAACAATTTTGGTTAGTCGCAGTCAATAAAAATAATTCCGGTTAGTTGCAGTTGATCGTAGCAATTTCGGTTAGTTGCAGTCGATCGTAGCAATTTCGTTTAGTTGCAGTCGATCGTAATAATTTCGGTTAGTTGCAGTTAACTTAATAATTCCGTTTAGTTGCAGTAGATTGTAATAATTCTCGATAATAATAATTTCGGTTAGTTGCAGTCGATCGTAACAATTTCGGTTAGTTGCAGTCGATTGTAATAATTCGTGTAAAAATAATTTTGGTTAGTCGCAGTCAATTATAACAATTTCGGTTAGTTGTAGTCAATTGTAATAATTTCTCAATAAAAATAATTTCGGTTAGTTGCGATCGATAATATTTATTTCGGTTAGTCGCAGTCGACTGTAATAATTTTGGTTAGTTTTAGTCGATAATAATAATTTCTTTTATTAGCAGTCAAAAAAAAAAAAAACTTTTTAGTTGCAGTCGATAATAATAATTTCGGTTAATCGCAGTCGATTGTAATAATTTCAATTAGTTGCAGTCAACTTATTAATTCCGTTTAGTCGCAGTCGATTGTAATAATTTCGGTTATTTGCAGTCAATTGAATAATTTCGCGATAAAAATAATTCGGGATAGTTGCAGTCAATTGTAATAATTTCGGTTAGTCGCAGTCAATTTAATAACGGTTGTCGCAGTCAGTTGTAATAATTTCGGATAATTGCAGTCGATCGTGACAATTTCGATTAGTTGCAGTCGATTGTAATAGTTCTCGATAAAAATAATTTCGGTTAGCTGCAGTCGATTGTAATAATTCGAGATAAAAGAAATTTCGGTTAGTTGCAGTCGATTGTAACAAGTTTTATTAGTAGCAGTCGATTGAAACAATTTTGGTTAGTTGCAGTCAATAAAAAAAATTCCGGTTAGTTGCAGTTGATCGTAGCAATTTCGGTTAGTTGCAGTCGATCGTAGCCATCTCGGTTAGTTGCAGTCGATCGTAATAATTTCTGTTAGTTGCAGTCGATTCTAATCATTTCGGTTAGTCGCAGACAACTTATTAATTCCGTTTAGTCGCAGTCGATTGTAATAATTTCGGTTATTTGCAGTTGATCGTAACAATTTCGGTTAGTTGGAGTCAATTGAATAATTTCGCGATAAAAATAATTTCGGTTAGCTGCAGTCGATTGTAATAATTCGAGATAAAAGAAATTTGGGTTAGTTGCAGTCGATTGTAACAAGTTTTATTAGTAGCAGTCAATCAAAATATTTCCGGTTAGTTGCAGTCATTAATAATAATTTCGGTTAGTTGCAGTCGATTGTAATAATTTCGGTTAGTTGCAGTCGATCGTAAGAAATTTGGTTAGTTGCAGTCGATCGTAAGAATTTCGGTTAGTTGCAGTCGATTGAATAATTTCCTGATAAAAATAATTTCGGTTAGTTGCAGTCTATTGTAATAAATTTGGTTAGTCGCAGTGAATAAAACAAATTCTAGTTAGTTGCAGTCGATAATAATAATTTCGGCTAGTCGCAGTCGATTGTAATAATTTCGGTTAGTTGCAGTCGATTGAAACAATTTTGGTTAGTCGCAGTCAATAAAAATAATTCCGGTTAGTTGCAGTTGATCGTAGCAATTTCGGTTAGTTGCAGTCGATCGTAGCAATTTCGTTTAGTTGCAGTCGATCGTAATAATTTCGGTTAGTTGCAGTTAACTTAATAATTCCGTTTAGTTGCAGTAGATTGTAATAATTCTCGATAATAATAATTTCGGTTAGTTGCAGTCGATCGTAACAATTTCGGTTAGTTGCAGTCGATTGTAATAATTCGTGTAAAAATAATTTCGGTTAGTCGCAGTCAATTATAACAATTTCGGTTAGTTGTAGTCAATTGTAATAATTTCTCAATAAAAATAATTTCGGTTAGTTGCGATCGATAATATTTATTTCGGTTAGTCGCAGTCGACTGTAATAATTTTGGTTAGTTTTAGTCGATAATAATAATTTCTTTTAGTAGCAGTCAAAAAAAAAAAAAACTGTTAAGTTGCAGTCGATAATAATAATTTCGGTTAATCGCAGTCGATTGTAATAATTTCAATTAGTTGCAGTCAACTTATTAATTCCGTTTAGTCGCAGTCGATTGTAATAATTTCGGTTATTTGCAGTCAATTGAATAATTTCGCGATAAAAATAATTCGGGATAGTTGCAGTCAATTGTAATAATTTCGGTTAGTCGCAGTCAATTTAATAACGGTTGTCGCAGTCAGTTGTAATAATTTCGGATAATTGCAGTCGATCGTGACAATTTCGATTAGTTGCAGTCGATTGTAATAGTTCTCGATAAAAATAATTTCGGTTAGCTGCAGTCGATTGTAATAATTCGAGATAAAAGAAATTTCGGTTAGTTGCAGTCGATTGTAACAAGTTTTATTAGTAGCAGTCAATCAAAATAATTCCGGTTAGTTGCAGTCATTAATAATAATTTCGGTTAGTTGCAGTCGATTGTAATAATTTCGGTTAGTTGCAGTCGATCGTAGCAATCTCGGTTAGTTGCAGTCGTTCGTAGCAATCTCGGTTAGTTGCAGTCGATCGTAATAATTTCTGTTAGTTGCAGTCGATTCTAATCATTTCGGTTAGTCGCAGTCAACTTATTAATTCCGTTTAGTCGCAGTCGATTGTAATAATTTCGGTTAGTTGCAGTCGATTGAAACAATTTTGGTTAGTCGCAGTCAATAAAAATAATTCCGGTTAGTTGCAGTTGATCGTAGCAATTTCGGTTAGTTGCAGTCGATCGTAGCAATTTCGTTTAGTTGCAGTCGATCGTAATAATTTCGGTTAGTTGCAGTTAACTTAATAATTCCGTTTAGTTGCAGTAGATTGTAATAATTCTCGATAATAATAATTTCGGTTAGTTGCAGTCGATCGTAACAATTTCGGTTAGTTGCAGTCGATTGTAATAATTCGTGTAAAAATAATTTCGGTTAGTCGCAGTCAATTATAACAATTTCGGTTAGTTGTAGTCAATTGTAATAATTTCTCAATAAAAATAATTTCGGTTAGTTGCGATCGATAATATTTATTTCGGTTAGTCGCAGTCGACTGTAATAATTTTGGTTAGTTTTAGTCGATAATAATAATTTCTTTTAGTAGCAGTCAAAAAAAAAAAAAACTGTTAAGTTGCAGTCGATAATAATAATTTCGGTTAATCGCAGTCGATTGTAATAATTTCAATTAGTTGCAGTCAACTTATTAATTCCGTTTAGTCGCAGTCGATTGTAATAATTTCGGTTATTTGCAGTCAATTGAATAATTTCGCGATAAAAATAATTCGGGATAGTTGCAGTCAATTGTAATAATTTCGGTTAGTCGCAGTCAATTTAATAACGGTTGTCGCAGTCAGTTGTAATAATTTCGGATAATTGCAGTCGATCGTGACAATTTCGATTAGTTGCAGTCGATTGTAATAGTTCTCGATAAAAATAATTTCGGTTAGCTGCAGTCGATTGTAATAATTCGAGATAAAAGAAATTTCGGTTAGTTGCAGTCGATTGTAACAAGTTTTATTAGTAGCAGTCAATCAAAATAATTCCGGTTAGTTGCAGTCATTAATAATAATTTCGGTTAGTTGCAGTCGATTGTAATAATTTCGGTTAGTTGCAGTCGATCGTAGCAATCTCGGTTAGTTGCAGTCGTTCGTAGCAATCTCGGTTAGTTGCAGTCGATCGTAATAATTTCTGTTAGTTGCAGTCGATTCTAATCATTTCGGTTAGTCGCAGTCAACTTATTAATTCCGTTTAGTCGCAGTCGATTGTAATAATTTCGGTTATTTGCAGTTGATCGTAACAATTTCGGTTAGTTGGAGTCAATTGAATAATTTCGCGATAAAAATAATTCGGGTTAGTTGCAGTCAATTGTAATAATTTCGGTTAGTCGCAGTCAATTTAATAACGGTTGTCGCAGTCAGTTGTAATAATTTCGGATAGTTGCAGTCGATCGTTACAATTTCGATTAGTTGTAGTCGATTGTAATAGTTCTCGATAAAAATAATTTCGGTTAGCTGCAGTCGATTGTAATAATTCGAGATAAAAGAAATTTCGGTTAGTTGCAGTCGATTGTAACAAGTTTTATTAGTAGCAGTCAATCAAAATAATTTCGGTTAGTTGCAGTCATTAATAATAATTTCGGTTAGCTGCAGTCGATTGTAATAATTTCGGTTAGTTGCAGTCGATCGTAAGAATTTTGGTTAGTTGCAGTCGATCGTAAGAATTTCGTTTAGTTGCAGTCGATTGTAATAATTTCGGTTAGTTGCAGTCGATCGTAAGAATTTTGGTTAGTTGCAGTCGATCGTAAGAATTTCGGTTAGTTGCAGGCGATTGTAATAAATTCGCGATAAAAATAATTTCGGCTAGTTGCAGTCGATTGCAACTATTTTGGTTAGTTGCAGTCGATTGCAATAAATTCGCGATAAAAATAATTTGGCCTACCAGCAGTCGATTGTAATAATTTCGGTCAGTCGTAGTGAATTGTAATAATTCCGGTTAGTCGCAGTCACGTGTAACAATTTCGGTTAGTTGCAGCCGATCATAACAATATCGTTTAGTTGTAGTCAATGGTAATAATTTCGCAATAAAAATAATTTTAGTTAGTTGTAATCGATTGTAACAATTTTTGTTAGTTGCAGTCGACTGCAATAAATTCGCGATAAAATTTTTTTGATCTAGTTGCAGTCGATTGTAATTATTTCGGTTAGTTGCAGTCGATCGTAAGAATTTTGGTTAGTTGCAGTCGATCGTAGCAATCTCAGTTAGTTGCAGTCGATCGTAGCAATCTCGGTTAGTTGCAGTCGATCGAAATAATTTCTGTTAGTTGCAGTCGATCCTAATCATTTCGGTTAGTCGCAGTCAACTTATTAATTCCGTTTAGTCGCAGTCGATTGAAATAATTTCGGTTAATCGCAGTCGATTGTAATAATTTCAATTAATTGCAGTCAACTTATTAATTCCGTTTAGTCGCAGTCGATTGTAATAATTTCGGTTATTTGCAGTCAATTGAATAATATCGCGATAAAAATAATTCGGATTAGTTGCAGTCAATTGTAATAATTTCAGTTAGTCGCAGTCAATTTAATAACGGTTGTCGCAGTCAGTTGTAATAATTTCGGATAGTTGCGGTCGATCGTGACAATATCGATTAGTTGCAGTCGATTGTAATAGTTCTCGATAAAAATAATTTCGGTTAGCTGCAGTCGATTGTAATAATTCGAGATAAAAGAAATTTCGGTTAGTTGCAGTCGATTGTAACAAGTTTTATTAGTAGCAGTCGATTGAAACCATTTTGGTTAGTTGCAGTCAATAAAAATAATTCCGGTTAGTTGCAGTTGATCGTAGCAATTTCGGTTAGTTGCAGTCGATCGTAGCAATCTCGGTTAGTTGCAGTCGATTCTAATCATTTCGGTTAGTCGCAGTCAACTTATTAATTCCGTTTAGTCGCAGTCGATTGTAATAATTTCGGTTATTTGCAGTTGATCGTAACAATTTCGGTTAGTTGGAGTCAATTGAATAATTTCGCGATAAAAATAATTCGGGTTAGTTGCAGTCAATTGTAATAATTTCGGATAGTTGCAGTCGATCGTTACAATTTCGATTAGTTGCAGTCGATTGTAATAGTTCTCGATAAAAATAATTTCGGTTAGTTGCAGTCGATTGTAACAAGTTTTATTAGTAGCAGTCGATTGAAACAATTTTGGTTAGTTGCAGTCAATAAAAAAAATTCCGGTTAGTTGCAGTTGATCGTAGCAATTTCGGTTAGTTGCAGTCGATCGTAGCAATCTCGGTTAGTTGCAGTCGATCGTAATAATTTCTGTTAGTTGCAGTCGATTCTAATCATTTCGGTTAGTCGCAGTCAACTTATTAATTCCGTTTAGTCGCAGTCGATTGTAATAATTTCGGTTATTTGCAGTTGATCGTAACAATTTCGGTTAGTTGGAGTCAATTGAATAATTTCGCGATAAAAATAATTCGGGTTAGTTGCAGTCAATTGTAATAATTTCGGATAGTTGCAGTCGATCGTTACAATTTCGATTAGTTGCAGTCGATTGTAATAGTTCTCGATAAAAATAATTTCGGTTAGCTGCAGTCGATTGTAATAATTCGAGATAAAAGAAATTTGGGTTAGTTGCAGTCGATTGTAACAAGTTTTATTAGTAGCAGTCAATCAAAATATTTCCGGTTAGTTGCAGTCATTAATAATAATTTCGGTTAGTTGCAGTCGATTGTAATAATTTCGGTTAGTTGCAGTTGATCGTAAGAAATTTGGTTAGTTGCAGTCGTTCGTAAGAATTTCGGTTAGTTGCAGTCGATTGAATAATTTCCTGATAAAAATAATTTCGGTTAGTTGCAGTCTATTGTAATAATTTTGGTTAGTCGCAGTGAATAAAACAAATTCTAGTTAGTTGCAGTCGATAATAATAATTTCGGCTAGTCGCAGTCGATTGTAATAATTTCGGTTAGTTGCAGTCGATTGAAACAATTTTGGTTAGTCGCAGTCAATAAAAATAATTCCGGTTAGTTGCAGTTGATCGTAGCAATTTCGGTTAGTTGCAGTCGATCGTAGCAATTTCGTTTAGTTGCAGTCGATCGTAATAATTTCGGTTAGTTGCAGTTAACTTAATAATTCCGTTTAGTTGCAGTAGATTGTAATAATTCTCGATAATAATAATTTCGGTTAGTTGCAGTCGATCGTAACAATTTCGGTTAGTTGCAGTCGATTGTAATAATTCGTGTAAAAATAATTTTGGTTAGTCGCAGTCAATTATAACAATTTCGGTTAGTTGTAGTCAATTGTAATAATTTCTCAATAAAAATAATTTCGGTTAGTTGCGATCGATAATATTTATTTCGGTTAGTCGCAGTCGACTGTAATAATTTTGGTTAGTTTTAGTCGATAATAATAATTTCTTTTAGTAGCAGTCAAAAAAAAAAAAAACTTTTTAGTTGCAGTCGATAATAATAATTTCGGTTAATCGCAGTCGATTGTAATAATTTCAATTAGTTGCAGTCAACTTATTAATTCCGTTTAGTCGCAGTCGATTGTAATAATTTCGGTTATTTGCAGTCAATTGAATAATTTCGCGATAAAAATAATTCGGGATAGTTGCAGTCAATTGTAATAATTTCGGTTAGTCGCAGTCAATTTAATAACGGTTGTCGCAGTCAGTTGTAATAATTTCGGATAATTGCAGTCGATCGTGACAATTTCGATTAGTTGCAGTCGATTGTAATAGTTCTCGATAAAAATAATTTCGGTTAGCTGCAGTCGATTGTAATAATTCGAGATAAAAGAAATTTCGGTTAGTTGCAGTCGATTGTAACAAGTTTTATTAGTAGCAGTCGATTGAAACAATTTTGGTTAGTTGCAGTCAATAAAAAAAATTCCGGTTAGTTGCAGTTGATCGTAGCAATTTCGGTTAGTTGCAGTCGATCGTAGCCATCTCGGTTAGTTGCAGTCGATCGTAATAATTTCTGTTAGTTGCAGTCGATTCTAATCATTTCGGTTAGTCGCAGACAACTTATTAATTCCGTTTAGTCGCAGTCGATTGTAATAATTTCGGTTATTTGCAGTTGATCGTAACAATTTCGGTTAGTTGGAGTCAATTGAATAATTTCGCGATAAAAATAATTCGGGTTAGTTGCAGTCAATTGTAATAATTTCGGATAGTTGCAGTCGATCGTTACAATTTCGATTAGTTGCAGTCGATTGTAATAGTTCTCGATAAAAATAATTTCGGTTAGCTGCAGTCGATTGTAATAATTCGAGATAAAAGAAATTTGGGTTAGTTGCAGTCGATTGTAACAAGTTTTATTAGTAGCAGTCAATCAAAATATTTCCGGTTAGTTGCAGTCATTAATAATAATTTCGGTTAGTTGCAGTCGATTGTAATAATTTCGGTTAGTTGCAGTCGATCGTAAGAAATTTGGTTAGTTGCAGTCGATCGTAAGAATTTCGGTTAGTTGCAGTCGATTGAATAATTTCCTGATAAAAATAATTTCGGTTAGTTGCAGTCTATTGTAATAATTTTGGTTAGTCGCAGTGAATAAAACAAATTCTAGTTAGTTGCAGTCGATAATAATAATTTCGGCTAGTCGCAGTCGATTGTAATAATTTCGGTTAGTTGCAGTCGATTGAAACAATTTTGGTTAGTCGCAGTCAATAAAAATAATTCCGGTTAGTTGCAGTTGATCGTAGCAATTTCGGTTAGTTGCAGTCGATCGTAGCAATTTCGTTTAGTTGCAGTCGATCGTAATAATTTCGGTTAGTTGCAGTTAACTTAATAATTCCGTTTAGTTGCAGTAGATTGTAATAATTCTCGATAATAATAATTTCGGTTAGTTGCAGTCGATCGTAACAATTTCGGTTAGTTGCAGTCGATTGTAATAATTCGTGTAAAAATAATTTTGGTTAGTCGCAGTCAATTATAACAATTTCGGTTAGTTGTAGTCAATTGTAATAATTTCTCAATAAAAATAATTTCGGTTAGTTGCGATCGATAATATTTATTTCGGTTAGTCGCAGTCGACTGTAATAATTTTGGTTAGTTTTAGTCGATAATAATAATTTCTTTTAGTAGCAGTCAAAAAAAAAAAAAACTGTTTAGTTGCAGTCGATATTAATAATTTCGGTTAATCGCAGTCGATTGTAATAATTTCAATTAGTTGCAGTCAACTTATTAATTCCGTTTAGTCGCAGTCGATTGTAATAATTTCGGTTATTTGCAGTCAATTGAATAATTTCGCGATAAAAATAATTCGGGATAGTTGCAGTCAATTGTAATAATTTCGGTTAGTCGCAGTCAATTTAATAACGGTTGTCGCAGTCAGTTGTAATAATTTCGGATAATTGCAGTCGATCGTGACAATTTCGATTAGTTGCAGTCGATTGTAATAGTTCTCGATAAAAATAATTTCGGTTAGCTGCAGTCGATTGTAATAATTCGAGATAAAAGAAATTTCGGTTAGTTGCAGTCGATTGTAACAAGTTTTATTAGTAGCAGTCAATCAAAATAATTCCGGTTAGTTGCAGTCATTAATAATAATTTCGGTTAGTTGCAGTCGATTGTAATAATTTCGGTTAGTTGCAGTCGATCGTAGCAATCTCGGTTAGTTGCAGTCGATCGTAGCAATCTCGGTTAGTTGCAGTCGATCGTAATAATTTCTGTTAGTTGCAGTCGATTCTAATCATTTCGGTTAGTCGCAGTCAACTTATTAATTCCGTTTAGTCGCAGTCGATTGTAATAATTTCGGTTATTTGCAGTTGATCGTAACAATTTCGGTTAGTTGGAGTCAATTGAATAATTTCGCGATAAAAATAATTCGGGTTAGTTGCAGTGGATCGTAACAATTTCGGTTAGTTGTAGTCAATTGTAATAATTTCTCAATAAAAATAATTTCGGTTAGTTGCGATCGATAAAATTTATTTCGGTTAGTCGCAGTCGACTGTAATAATTTTGGTTAGTTTTTGTCGATAATAATTATTTCTTTTAGTAGCAGTCAAAAAGAAAAATAAACTGTTTAGTTGCAGTCGATTCTAATCATTTCGGTTAGTCGCAGTCAACTTATTGATTCCGTTTAGTCGCAGTCGATTGTAATAATTTCGGTTATTTGCAGTTGATCGTAACAATTTCGGTTAGTTGGAGTCAATTGAATAATTTCGCGATAAAAATAATTCGGGTTAGTTGCAGTCAATTGTAATAATTTCGGTTAGTCGCAGTCAATTTAATAACGGTTGTCGCAGTCAGTTGTAATAATTTCGGATAGTTGCAGTCGATCGTTACAATTTCGATTAGTTGTAGTCGATTGTTATAGTTCTCGATAAAAATAATTTCGGTTAGCTGCAGTCGATTGTAATAATTCGAGATAAAAGAAATTTCGGTTAGTTGCAGTCGATTGTAACAAGTTTTATTAGTAGCAGTCGATTGAAACAATTTTGGTTAGTTGCAGTTAATAAAAATAATTCCGGTTAGTTGCAGTTGATCGTAGCAATTTCGGCTAGTTGCAGTCGATCATAGCAATCTCGGTTAGTTGCAGTCGATCGTAATAATTTCTGTTAGTTGCAGTCGATTCTAATCATTTCGGTTAGTCGCAGTCAACTTATTAATTCCGTTTAGTCGCAGTCAATTGTAATAATTTCGGTTATTTGCAGTTGATCGTAACAATTTCGGTTAGTTGGAGTCAATTGAATAATTTCGCGATAAAAATAATTCGTGTTAGTTGCAGTCAATTGTAATAATTTCGGATAGTTGCAGTCGATCGTTACAATTTCGATTAGTTGCAGTCGATTGTTATAGTTCTCGATAAAAATAATTTCGGTTAGCTGCAGTCGATTGTAATAATTCGAGATAAAAGAAATTTGGGTTAGTTGCAGTCGATTGTAACAAGTTTTATTAGTAGCAGTCAATCAAAATAATTCCGGTTAGTTGCAGTCATTAATAATAATTTCGGTTAGTTGCAGTCGATTGTAATAATTTCGGTTAGTTGCAGTCGATCGTAAGAAATTTGGTTAGTTGCAGTCGATCGTAAGAATTTCGGTTAGTTGCAGTCGATTGAATAATTTCCCGATAAAAATAATTTCGGTTAGTTGCAGTCGATTGTAATAATTTTGGTTAGTCGCAGTGAATAAAACAAATTCTAGTTAGTTGCAGTCGATTGTAATAATTTCGGTTAGTTGCAGTCGATCGTAAGAATTTTGGTTAGTTGCAGTCGATCGTAAGAATTTCGGTTAGTTGCAGGCGATTGTAATAAATTCGCGATAAAAATAATTTCGGCTAGTTGCAGTCGATTGCAACTATTTTGGTTAGTTGCAGTCGATTGCAATAAATTCGCGATAAAAATAATTTGGCCTACCAGCAGTCGATTGTAATAATTTCGGTCAGTCGTAGTGAATTGTAATAATTCCGGTTAGTCGCAGTCACGTGTAACAATTTCGGTTAGTTGCAGCCGATCATAACAATATCGTTTAGTTGTAGTCAATTGTAATAATTTCGCAATAAAAATAATTTTAGTTAGTTGTAATCGATTGTAACAATTTTTGTTAGTTGCAGTCGATTGCAATAAATTCGCGATAAAATTTTTTTGATCTAGTTGCAGTCGATTGTAATTATTTCGGTTAGTTGCAGTCGATCGTAAGAATTTTGGTTAGTTGCAGTCGATCGTAGCAATCTCAGTTAGTTGCAGTCGATCGTAGCAATCTCGGTTAGTTGCAGTCGATCGTTACAATTTCGATTAGTAGCAGTCGATTGTAATAGTTCTCGATAAAAATAATTTCGGTTAGTTGCAGTCGATTGTAACAAGTTTTATTAGTAGCAGTCGATTGAAACAATTTTGGTTAGTTGCAGTCAATAAAAAAAATTCCGGTTAGTTGCAGTTGATCGTAGCAATTTCGGTTAGTTGCAGTCGATCGTAGCAATCTCGGTTAGTTGCAGTCGATCGTAATAATTTCTGTTAGTTGCAGTCGATTCTAATCATTTCGGTTAGTCGCAGTCAACTTATTAATTCCGTTTAGTCGCAGTCGATTGTAATAATTTCGGTTATTTGCAGTTGATCGTAACAATTTCGGTTAGTTGGAGTCAATTGAATAATTTCGCGATAAAAATAATTCGGGTTAGTTGCAGTCAATTGTAATAATTTCGGATAGTTGCAGTCGATCGTTACAATTTCGATTAGTTGCAGTCGATTGTAATAGTTCTCGATAAAAATAATTTCGGTTAGCTGCAGTCGATTGTAATAATTCGAGATAAAAGAAATTTGGGTTAGTTGCAGTCGATTGTAACAAGTTTTATTAGTAGCAGTCAATCAAAATATTTCCGGTTAGTTGCAGTCATTAATAATAATTTCGGTTAGTTGCAGTCGATTGTAATAATTTCGGTTAGTTGCAGTCGATCGTAAGAAATTTGGTTAGTTGCAGTCGATCGTAAGAATTTCGGTTAGTTGCAGTCGATTGAATAATTTCCTGATAAAAATAATTTCGGTTAGTAGCAGTCTATTGTAATAATTTTGGTTAGTCGCAGTGAATAAAACAAATTCTAGTTAGTTGCAGTCGATAATAATAATTTCGGCTAGTCGCAGTCGATTGTAATAATTTCGGTTAGTTGCAGTCGATTGAAACAATTTTGGTTAGTCGCAGTCAATAAAAATAATTCCGGTTAGTTGCAGTTGATCGTAGCAATTTCGGTTAGTTGCAGTCGATCGTAGCAATTTCGTTTAGTTGCAGTCGATCGTAATAATTTCGGTTAGTTGCAGTTAACTTAATAATTCCGTTTAGTTGCAGTAGATTGTAATAATTCTCGATAATAATAATTTCGGTTAGTTGCAGTCGATCGTAACAATTTCGGTTAGTTGCAGTCGATTGTAATAATTCGTGTAAAAATAATTTCGGTTAGTCGCAGTCAATTATAACAATTTCGGTTAGTTGTAGTCAATTGTAATAATTTCTCAATAAAAATAATTTCGGTTAGTTGCGATCGATAATATTTATTTCGGTTAGTCGCAGTCGACTGTAATAATTTTGGTTAGTTTTAGTCGATAATAATAATTTCTTTTAGTAGCAGTCAAAAAAAAAAAAAACTGTTTAGTTGCAGTCGATAATAATAATTTCGGTTAATCGCAGTCGATTGTAATAATTTCAATTAGTTGCAGTCAACTTATTAATTCCGTTTAGTCGCAGTCGATTGTAATAATTTCGGTTATTTGCAGTCAATTGAATAATTTCGCGATAAAAATAATTCGGGATAGTTGCAGTCAATTGTAATAATTTCGGTTAGTCGCAGTCAATTTAATAACGGTTGTCGCAGTCAGTTGTAATAATTTCGGATAGTTGCGGTCGATCGTGACAATATCGATTAGTTGCAGTCGATTGTAATAGTTCTCGATAAAAATAATTTCGGTTAGCTGCAGTCGATTGTAATAATTCGAGATAAAAGAAATTTCGGTTAGTTGCAGTCGATTGTAACAAGTTTTATTAGTAGCAGTCGATTGAAACAATTTTGGTTAGTTGCAGTCAATAAAAATAATTCCGGTTAGTTGCAGTTGATCGTAGCAATTTCGGTTAGTTGCAGTCAATCGTAGCAATCTCGGTTAGTTGCAGTCGATTCTAATCATTTCGGTTAGTCGCAGTCAACTTATTAATTCCGTTTAGTCGCAGTCGATTGTAATAATTTCGGTTATTTGCAGTTGATCGTAACAATTTCGGTTAGTTGGAGTCAATTGAATAATTTCGCGATAAAAATAATTCGGGTTAGTTGCAGTCAATTGTAATAATTTCGGATAGTTGCAGTCGATCGTTACAATTTCGATTAGTAGCAGTCGATTGTAATAGTTCTCGATAAAAATAATTTCGGTTAGTTGCAGTCGATTGTAACAAGTTTTATTAGTAGCAGTCGATTGAAACAATTTTGGTTAGTTGCAGTCAATAAAAAAAATTCCGGTTAGTTGCAGTTGATCGTAGCAATTTCGGTTAGTTGCAGTCGATCGTAGCAATCTCGGTTAGTTGCAGTCGATCGTAATAATTTCTGTTAGTTGCAGTCGATTCTAATCATTTCGGTTAGTCGCAGTCAACTTATTAATTCCGTTTAGTCGCAGTCGATTGTAATAATTTCGGTTATTTGCAGTTGATCGTAACAATTTCGGTTAGTTGGAGTCAATTGAATAATTTCGCGATAAAAATAATTCGGGTTAGTTGCAGTCAATTGTAATAATTTCGGATAGTTGCAGTCGATCGTTACAATTTCGATTAGTTGCAGTCGATTGTAATAGTTCTCGATAAAAATAATTTCGGTTAGCTGCAGTCGATTGTAATAATTCGAGATAAAAGAAATTTGGGTTAGTTGCAGTCGATTGTAACAAGTTTTATTAGTAGCAGTCAATCAAAATATTTCCGGTTAGTTGCAGTCATTAATAATAATTTCGGTTAGTTGCAGTCGATTGTAATAATTTCGGTTAGTTGCAGTCGATCGTAAGAAATTTGGTTAGTTGCAGTCGATCGTAAGAATTTCGGTTAGTTGCAGTCGATTGAATAATTTCCTGATAAAAATAATTTCGGTTAGTAGCAGTCTATTGTAATAATTTTGGTTAGTCGCAGTGAATAAAACAAATTCTAGTTAGTTGCAGTCGATAATAATAATTTCGGCTAGTCGCAGTCGATTGTAATAATTTCGGTTAGTTGCAGTCGATTGAAACAATTTTGGTTAGTCGCAGTCAATAAAAATAATTCCGGTTAGTTGCAGTTGATCGTAGCAATTTCGGTTAGTTGCAGTCGATCGTAGCAATTTCGTTTAGTTGCAGTCGATCGTAATAATTTCGGTTAGTTGCAGTTAACTTAATAATTCCGTTTAGTTGCAGTAGATTGTAATAATTCTCGATAATAATAATTTCGGTTAGTTGCAGTCGATCGTAACAATTTCGGTTAGTTGCAGTCGATTGTAATAATTCGTGTAAAAATAATTTCGGTTAGTCGCAGTCAATTATAACAATTTCGGTTAGTTGTAGTCAATTGTAATAATTTCTCAATAAAAATAATTTCGGTTAGTTGCGATCGATAATATTTATTTCGGTTAGTCGCAGTCGACTGTAATAATTTTGGTTAGTTTTAGTCGATAATAATAATTTCTTTTAGTAGCAGTCAAAAAAAAAAAAACTGTTTAGTTGCAGTCGATAATAATAATTTCGGTTAATCGCAGTCGATTGTAATAATTTCAATTAGTTGCAGTCAACTTATTAATTCCGTTTAGTCGCAGTCGATTGTAATAATTTCGGTTATTTGCAGTCAATTGAATAATTTCGCGATGAAAATAATTCGGGTTAGTTGCAGTCGATTGTAATAATTTCGGTTATTTACAGTTGATCGTAAAAATTATGGTTAGTTGGAGTCAATTGAATAATTTCGCGATAAAAATAATTCGGGTTAGTTCCAGTCAATTGTAATAATTTCGGTTAGTTGCAGTCGATTGTAACAAGTTTTATTAGTAGCAGTCAATCAAAATTATTCCGGTTAGATGCAGTCATTAATAATAATTTCGGTTAGTTGCAGTCGATTGTAATAATTTCGGTTAGTTGCAGTCGATCGTAGCAATCTCGGTTAGTTGCAGTCGATCGTAGCAATCTCAGTTAGTCGCAGTCGATTGTAATAATTTCGGTTATTTGCAGTTGATCGTAACAATTTCGGTTAGTTGGAGTCAATTGAATAATTTCGCGATAAAAATAATTCGGGTTAGTTGCAGTCAATTGTAATAATTTCGGTTATTCGCAGTCAATTTAATAACGGTTGTCGCAGTCAGTTGTAATAATTTCGGATAGTTGCAGTCGATCGTGACAATTTCGATTAGTTGCAGTCGATTGTAATAGTTCTCGATAAAAATAATTTCGGTTAGCTGCAGTCGATTGTAATAATTCGAGATAAAAGAAATTTCGGTTAGTTGCAGTCGATTGTAACAAGTTTTATTAGTAGCAGTCAATCAAAATAATTCCGGTTAGTTGCAGTCATTAATAATAATTTCGGTTAGTTGCAGTCGATAAAAATAATTCGGGTTAGTTGCAGTCGATCGTGACAATTTCGATTAGTTGCAGTCGATTGTAATAGTTCTCGATAAAAATAATTTCGGTTAGCTGCAGTCGATTGTAATAATTCGAGATAAAAGAAATTTCGGTTAGTTGCAGTCATTAATAATAATTTCGGTTAGTTGCAGTCGATTGTAATAATTTCGGTTAGTTGCAGTCGATCGTAGCAATCCCGGTTAGTTGCAGTCGATCGTAGCAATCTCGGTTAGTTGCAGTCGATCGTAATAATTTCTGTTAGTTGCAGTCGATTCTAATCATTTCGGTTAGTCGCAGTCGATTGTAATAATTTCGGTTATTTGCAGTTGATCGTAACAATTTCGGTTAGTTGGAGTCAATTGAATAATTTCGCGATAAAAATAATTCGGGTTAGTTGCAGTCAATTGTAATAATTTCGGTTAGTCGCAGTCAATCGTTACAATTTCGATTAGTTGTAGTCGATTGTAATAGTTCTCGATAAAAATAATTTCAGTTAGCTGCAGTCGATTGTAATAATTCGAGATAAAAGAAATTTCGGTTAGTTGCAGTCGATTGTAACAAGTTTTATTAGTAACAGTCAATCAAAATAATTCCGGTTAGTTGCAGTCATTAATAATAATTTCGGTTAGTTGCAGTCGATTGTAATAATTTCGGTTAGTTGCAGTCGATCGTAAGAATTTTGGTTAGTTGCAGTCGATCGTAAGAATTTCGGTTAGTTGCAGGCGATTGTAATAAATTCGCGATAAAAATAATTTCGGCTAGTTGCAGTCGATTGCAACTATTTTGGTTAGTTGCAGTCGATTGCAATAAATTCGCGATAAAAATAATTTGGCCTACCAGCAGTCGATTGTAATAATTTCGGTCAGTCGTAGTCAATTGTAATAATTCCGGTTAGTCGCAGTAACGTGTAACAATTTCGGTTAGTTGCAGCCGATCATAACAATTTCGTTTAGTTGTAGTCAATTGTAATAATTTCGCAATAAAAATAATTTTAGTTAGTTGTAATCGATTGTAACAATTTTTGTTAGTTGCAGTCGATTGCAATAAATTCGCGATAAAATTTTTTTGATCTAGTTGCAGTCGATTGTAATTATTTCGGTTAGTTGCAGTCGATCGTAAGAATTTTGGTTAGTTGCAGTCGATCGTAGCAATCTCAGTTAGTTGCAGTCGATCGTAGCAATCTCGGTTAGTTGCAGCCGATCGAAATAATTTCTGTTAGTTGCAGTCGATCCTAATCATTTCGGTTAGTCGCAGTCAACTTATTAATTCCGTTTAGTCGCAGTCGATTGAAATAATTTCGGTTAATCGCAGTCGATTGTAATAATTTCAATTAATTGCAGTCAACTTATTAATTCCGTTTAGTCGCAGTCGATTGTAATAATTTCGGTTGATCGCAGTCGATTGTAATAATTTCAATTAATTGCAGTCAACTTATTAATTCCGTTTAGTCGCAGTTGATTGTAATAATTTCGGTTATTTGCAGTCAATTGAATAATATCGCGATAAAATAAATTCGGGTTAGTTGCAGTCAATTGTAATAATTTCAGTTAGTCGCAGTCAATTTAATAACGGTTGTCGCAGTCAGTTGTAATAATTTCGGATAGTTGCAGTCGATCGTGACAATATCGATTAGTTGCAGTCGATTGTAATAGTTCTCGATAAAAATAATTTCGGTTAGCTGCAGTCGATTGTAATAATTCGAGATAAAAGAAATTTCGGTTAGTTGCAGTTGATTGTAACAAGTTTTATTAGTAGCAGTCGATTGAAACAATTTTGGTTAGTTGCAGTCAATAAAAATAATTCCGGTTAGTTGCAGTTGATCGTAGCAATTTCGGTTAGTTGCAGTCGATCGTAGCAATCTCGGTTAGTTGCAGTCGATCGTAATAATTTCTGTTAGTTGCAGTCGATTCTAATCATTTCGGTTAGTCGCAGTCAACTTATTAATTCCGTTTAGTCGCAGTCGATTGTAATAATTTCGGTTATTTGCAGTTGATCGTAACATTTTCGGTTAGTTGGAGTCAATTGAATAATTTCGCGATAAAAATAATTCGGGTTAGTTGCAGTCAATTGTAATAATTTCGGTTAGTCGAGGTCAATTTAATAACGGTTGTCGCAGTCGATTGTAATAATTTCGGTTATTTGCAGTTGATCGTAACAATTTCGGTTAGTTGGAGTCAATTGAATAATTTCGCGATAAAAATAATTCGGGTTAGTTGCAGTCAATTGTAATAATTTCGGATAGTTGCAGTCGATCGTTACAATTTCGATTAGTTGCAGTCGATTGTAATAATTCAAGATAAAAGAAATTTGGGTTAGTTGCAGTCGATTGTAACAAGTTTTATTAGTAGCAGTCAATCAAAATAATTCCGGTTAGTTGCAGTCATTAATAATAATTTCGGTTAGTTGCAGTCGATTGTAATAATTTCGGTTAGTCGCAGTGAATAAAACAAATTCTAGTTAGTTGCAGTCGATAATAATAATTTCGGCTAGTCGCAGTCGATTGTAATAATTTCGGTTAGTTGCAGTCGATTGAAACAATTTTGGTTAGTCGCAGTCAATAAAAATAATTCCGGTTAGTTGCAGTTGATCGTAGCAATTTCGGTTAGTTGCAGTCGATCGTAGCAATTTCGTTTAGTTGCAGTCGATCGTAATAATTTCGGTTAGTTGCAGTCGATTATAATAATTTCGGTTTGTCGCAGTTAACTTAATAATTCCGTTTAGTCGCAGTTGATTGTAATAATTTCGGTTAGTTGCAGTAGATTGTAATAATTCTCGATAATAATAATTTCGTTTAGTTGCAGTCGATCGTAACAATTTCGTTTAGTCGCAGTCAATAAAAATAATTCATGTTAGTTGCAGTCAATCGTAACAATTTCGGTTAGTTGCAGTCGATTGTAATAGTTCGTGTAAAAAAAATTTCGGTTAGTCGCAGTCAATTATAACAATTTCGGTTAGTTGTAGTCAATTGTAATAATTTCACAATAAAAATAATTTCGGTTAGTTGCGATCGATAATATTTATTTCGGTTAGTCGCAGTCGACTGTAATAATTTTGGTTAGTTTTAGTCGATAATAATAATTTCTTTTAGTAGCAGTCAAAAAAAAAAAAAAACTGTTTAGTTGCAGTCGATAATAATAATTTCGGTTAATCGCAGTCGATTGTAATAATTTCAATTAGCTGCAGTCAACTTATTAATTCCGTTTAGTCGCAGTCGATTGTAATAATTTCGGTTATTTGCAGTCAATTGAATAATTTCGCGATGAAAATAATTCGGGTTAGTTGAAGTCGATTGTAATAATTTCGGTTATTTGCAGTTGATCGTAACAATTTCGGTTAGTTGGAGCCAATTAAATAATTTCGCGATAAAAATAATTCGGGTTAATTGCAGTCAATTGTAATAATTTCGGTTAGTTGCAGTCGATTGTAACAAGTTTTATTAGTAGCAGTCAATCAAAATAATTCCGGTTAGTTGCAGTCATTAATAATAATTTCGGTTAGTTGCAGTCGATTGTAATAATTTCGGTTAGTTGCAGTCGATCGTAGCAATCTCGGTTAGTTGCAGTCGATCGTAGCAATCTCGGTTAGTTGCAGTCGATCGTAATAATTTCTGTTAGTTGCAGTCGATTCTAATCATTTCGGTTAGTCGCAGTCAACTTATTAATTCCGTTTAGTCGCAGTCGATTGTAATAATTTCGGTTATTTGCAGTTGATCGTAACAATTTCGGTTAGTTGGAGTCAATTGAATAATTTCGCGATAAAAATAATTCGGGTTAGTTGCAGTGGATCGTAACAATTTCGGTTAGTTGTAGTCAATTGTAATAATTTCTCAATAAAAATAATTTCGGTTAGTTGCGATCGATAAAATTTATTTCGGTTAGTCGCAGTCGACTGTAATAATTTTGGTTAGTTTTTGTCGATAATAATAATTTCTTTTAGTAGCAGTCAAAAAGAAAAATAAACTGTTTAGTTGCAGTCGATTCTAATCATTTCGGTTAGTCGCAGCCAACTTATTGATTCCGTTTAGTCGCAGTCGATTGTAATAATTTCGGTTATTTGCAGTTGATCGTAACAATTTCGGTTAGTTGGAGTCAATTGAATAATTTTGCGATAAAAATAATTCGGGTTAGTTGCAGTCAATTGTAATAATTTCGGTTAGTCGCAGTCAATTTAATAACGGTTGTCGCAGTCAGTTGTAATAATTTCGGATAGTTGCAGTCGATCGTTACAATTTCGATTAGTTGTAGTCGATTGTTATAGTTCTCGATAAAAATAATTTCGGTTAGCTGCAGTCGATTGTAATAATTCGAGATAAAAGAAATTTCGGTTAGTTGCAGTCGATTGTAACAAGTTTTATTAGTAGCAGTCGATTGAAACAATTTTGGTTAGTTGCAGTTAATAAAAATAATTCCGGTTAGTTGCAGTTGATCGTAGCAATTTCGGCTAGTTGCAGTCGATCATAGCAATCTCGGTTAGTTGCAGTCGATCGTAATAATTTCTGTTAGTTGCAGTCGATTCTAATCATTTCGGTTAGTCGCAGTCAACTTATTAATTCCGTTTAGTCGCAGTCAATTGTAATAATTTCGGTTATTTGCAGTTGATCGTAACAATTTCGGTTAGTTGGAGTCAATTGAATAATTTCGCGATAAAAATAATTCGGGTTAGTTGCAGTCAATTGTAATAATTTCGGATAGTTGCAGTCGATCGTTACAATTTCGATTAGTTGCAGTCGATTGTTATAGTTCTCGATAAAAATAATTTCGGTTAGCTGCAGTCGATTGTAATAATTCGAGATAAAAGAAATTTGGGTTAGTTGCAGTCGATTGTAACAAGTTTTATTAGTAGCAGTCAATCAAAATAATTCCGGATAGTTGCAGTCATTAATAATAATTTCGGTTAGTTGCAGTCGATTGTAATAATTTCGGTTAGTTGCAGTCGATCGTAAGAAATTTGGTTAGTTGCAGTCGATCGTAAGAATTTCGGTTAGTTGCAGTCGATTGAATAATTTCCCGATAAAAATAATTTCGGTTAGTTGCAGTCGATTGTAATAATTTTGGTTAGTCGCAGTGAATAAAACAAATTCTAGTTAGTTGCAGTCGATAATAATAATTTCGGCTAGTCGCAGTCGATTGTAATAATTTCGGTTAGTTGCAGTCGATTGAAACAATTTTGGTTAGTCGCAGTCAATAAAAATAATTCCGGTTAGTTGCAGTTGATCGTAGCAATTTCGGTTAGTTGCAGTCGATCGTAGCAATTTCGTTTAGTTGCAGTCGATTGTAATAATTTCGGTTAGTTGCAGTTGATTATAATAATTTCGGTTTGTCGCAGTTAACTTAATAATTCCGTTTAGTCGCAGTCGATTGTAATAATTTCGGTTAGTTGCAGTAGATTGTAATAATTCTCGATAATAATAATTTCGGTTAGTTGCAGTCGATCGTAACAATTTCGTTTAGTCGCAGTCAATAAAAATATTTCATGTTAGTTGCAGTCAATCGTAACAATTTCGGTTAGTTGCAGTCGATTGTAATAATTCGTGTAAAAATAATTTCGGTTAGTCGCAGTCAATTATAACAATTTCGTTTAGTTGTAGTCAATTGTAATAATTTCTCAATAAAAATAATTTCGGTTAGTTGCGATCGATAATATTTATTTCGGTTAGTCGCAGTCGACTGTAATAATTTTGGTTAGTTTTAGTCGATAATAATAATTTCTTTTAGTAGCAGTCAAAAAAAAAAAAACTGTTTAGTTGCAGTCGATAATAATAATTTCGGTTAATCGCAGTCGATTGTAATAATTTCAATTAGTTGCAGTCAACTTATTAATTCCGTTTAGTCGCAGTCGATTGTAATAATTTCGGTTATTTGCAGTCAATTGAATAATTTCGCGATGAAAATAATTCGGGTTAGTTGCAGTCGATTGTAATAATTTCGGTTATTTGCAGTTGATCGTAACAATTTCGGTTAGTTGGAGTCAATTGAATAATTTCGCGATAAAAATAATTCGGGTTAGTTGCAGTCAATTGTAATAATTTCGGTTAGTTGCAGTTGATTGTAACAAGTTTTATTAGTAGCAGTCAATCAAAATAATTCCGGTTAGTTGCAGTCATTAATAATAATTTCGGTTAGTTGCAGTCGATTGTAATAATTTCGGTTAGTTGCAGTCGATCGTAGCAATCTCGGTTAGTTGCAGTCGATCGTAGCAATCTCGGTTAGTTGCAGTCGATCGTAATAATTTCTGTTAGTTGCAGTCGATTCTAATCATTTCGGTTAGTCGCAGTCAACTTATTGATTCCGTTTAGTCGCAGTCGATTGTAATAATTTCGGTTAGTTGCAGTCGATCGTAGCAATCTCGGTTAGTTGCAGTCGATCGTAGCAATCTCGGTTAGTTGCAGTCGATCGTAATAATTTCTGTTAGTTGCAGTCGATTCTAATCATTTCGGTTAGTCGCAGTCAACTTATTAATTCCGTTTAGTCGCAGTCGATTGTAATAATTTCGGTTATTTGCAGTTGATCGTAACAATTTCGGTTAGTTGGAGTCAATTGAATAATTTCGCGATAAAAATAATTCGGGTTAGTTGCAGTCAATTGTAATAATTTCGGTTAGTCGCAGTCAATCGTTACAATTTCGATTAGTTGTAGTCGATTGTAATAGTTCTCGATAAAAATAATTTCAGTTAGCTGCAGTCGATTGTAATAATTCGAGATAAAAGAAATTTCGGTTAGTTGCAGTCGATTGTAACAAGTTTTATTAGTAACAGTCAATCAAAATAATTCCGGTTAGTTGCAGTCATTAATAATAATTTCGGTTAGTTGCAGTCGATTGTAATAATTTCGGTTAGTTGCAGTCGATCGTAAGAATTTTGGTTAGTTGCAGTCGATCGTAAGAATTTCGGTTAGTTGCAGGCGATTGTAATAAATTCGCGATAAAAATAATTTCGGCTAGTTGCAGTCGATTGCAACTATTTTGGTTAGTTGCAGTCGATTGCAATAAATTCGCGATAAAAATAATTTGGCCTACCAGCAGTCGATTGTAATAATTTCGGTCAGTCGTAGTCAATTGTAATAATTCCGGTTAGTCGCAGTAACGTGTAACAATTTCGGTTAGTTGCAGCCGATCATAACAATTTCGTTTAGTTGTAGTCAATTGTAATAATTTCGCAATAAAAATAATTTTAGTTAGTTGTAATCGATTGTAACAATTTTTGTTAGTTGCAGTCGATTGCAATAAATTCGCGATAAAATTTTTTTGATCTAGTTGCAGTCGATTGTAATTATTTCGGTTAGTTGCAGTCGATCGTAAGAATTTTGGTTAGTTGCAGTCGATCGTAGCAATCTCAGTTAGTTGCAGTCGATCGTAGCAATCTCGGTTAGTTGCAGCCGATCGAAATAATTTCTGTTAGTTGCAGTCGATCCTAATCATTTCGGTTAGTCGCAGTCAACTTATTAATTCCGTTTAGTCGCAGTCGATTGAAATAATTTCGGTTAATCGCAGTCGATTGTAATAATTTCAATTAATTGCAGTCAACTTATTAATTCCGTTTAGTCGCAGTCGATTGTAATAATTTCGGTTGATCGCAGTCGATTGTAATAATTTCAATTAATTGCAGTCAACTTATTAATTCCGTTTAGTCGCAGTCGATTGTAATAATTTCGGTTATTTGCAGTCAATTGAATAATATCGCGATAAAAATAATTCGGGTTAGTTGCAGTCAATTGTAATAATTTCAGTTAGTCGCAGTCAATTTAATAACGGTTGTCGCAGTCAGTTGTAATAATTTCGGATAGTTGCAGTCGATCGTGACAATATCGATTAGTTGCAGTCGATTGTAATAGTTCTCGATAAAAATAATTTCGGTTAGCTGCAGTCGATTGTAATAATTCGAGATAAAAGAAATTTCGGTTAGTTGCAGTTGATTGTAACAAGTTTTATTAGTAGCAGTCGATTGAAACAATTTTGGTTAGTTGCAGTCAATAAAAATAATTTCGGTTAGTTGCAGTCGATCGTAGCAATCTCGGTTAGTTGCAGTCGATCGTAATAATTTCTGTTAGTTGCAGTCGATTCTAATCATTTCGGTTAGTCGCAGTCAACTTATTAATTCCGTTTAGTCGCAGTCGATTGTAATAATTTCGGTTATTTGCAGTTGATCGTAACATTTTCGGTTAGTTGGAGTCAATTGAATAATTTCGCGATAAAAATAATTCGGGTTAGTTGCAGTCAATTGTAATAATTTCGGTTAGTCGAGGTCAATTTAATAACGGTTGTCGCAGTCGATTGTAATAATTTCGGTTATTTGCAGTTGATCGTAACAATTTCGGTTAGTTGGAGTCAATTGAATAATTTCGCGATAAAAATAATTCGGGTTAGTTGCAGTCAATTGTAATAATTTCGGATAGTTGCAGTCGATCGTTACAATTTCGATTAGTTGCAGTCGATTGTAATAATTCAAGATAAAAGAAATTTGGGTTAGTTGCAGTCGATTGTAACAAGTTTTATTAGTAGCAGTCAATCAAAATAATTCCGGTTAGTTGCAGTCATTAATAATAATTTCGGTTAGTTGCAGTCGATTGTAATAATTTCGGTTAGTTGCGGTCGATCGTAAGAAATTTGGTTAGTTGCAGTCGATCGTAAGAATTTCGGTTAGTTGCAGTCGATTGAATAATTTCCCGATAAAAATAATTTCGGTTAGTTGCAGTCGATTGTAATAATTTTGGTTAGTCGCAGTGAATAAAACAAATTCTAGTTAGTTGCAGTCGATAATAATAATTTCGGCTAGTCGCAGTCGATTGTAATAATTTCGGTTAGTTGCAGTCGATTGAAACAATTTTGGTTAGTCGCAGTCAATAAAAATAATTCCGGTTAGTTGCAGTTGATCGTAGCAATTTCGGTTAGTTGCAGTCGATCGTAGCAATTTCGTTTAGTTGCAGTCGATCGTAATAATTTCGGTTAGTTGCAGTCGATTATAATAATTTCGGTTTGTCGCAGTTAACTTAATAATTCCGTTTAGTCGCAGTTGATTGTAATAATTTCGGTTAGTTGCAGTAGATTGTAATAATTCTCGATAATAATAATTTCGTTTAGTTGCAGTCGATCGTAACAATTTCGTTTAGTCGCAGTCAATAAAAATAATTCATGTTAGTTGCAGTCAATCGTAACAATTTCTGTTAGTTGCAGTCGATTCTAATCATTTTGGTTAGTCGCAGTCAACATATTAATTCCGTTTAGTCGCAGTCGATTGTAATAATTTCGGTTAGTCGCAGTCGATTGTAATAATTTCGGTTATTTGCAGTCAATTGAATAATTTCGCGATAAAAATAATTCGGGATAGTTGCAGTCAATTGTAATAATTTCGGTTAGTCGTAGTCAATTTAATAACGGTTGTCGCAGTCAGTTGTAATAATTTCGGATAGTTGCAGTCGATCGTGACAATTTCGATTAGTTGCAGTCGATTGTAATAGTTCTCGATAAAAAAAATTTCGGTTAGCTGCAGTCGATTGTAATAATTCGAGATAAAAGAAATTACGGTTAGTTGCAGTCGATTGTAACAAGTTTTATTAGTAGCAGTCAATCAAAATAATTCCGGTTAGTTGCAGTCATTAATAATAATTTCGGTTAGTTGCAGTCGATTGTAATAATTTCGGTTAGTTGCAGTCGATCGTAGCAATCTCCGTTAGTTGCAGTCGATCGTAGCAATCTCGGTTAGTTGCAGTCGATCGTAATAATTTCTGTTAGTTGCAGTCGATTCTAATCATTTCGGTTAGTCGCAGTCAACTTATTGATTCCGTTTAGTCGCAGTCGATTGTAATAATTTCGGTTATTTGCAGTTGATCGTAACAATTTCGGTTAGTTGGAGTCAATTGAATAATTTCGCGATAAAAATAATTCGGGTTAGTTGCAGTCAATTGTAATAATTTCGGTTAGTCGCAGTCAATTTAATAACGGTTGTCGCAGTCAGTTGTAATAATTTCGGATAGTTGCAGTCGATCGTTACAATTTCGATTAGTTGTAGTCGATTGTTATAGTTCTCGATAAAAATAATTTCGGTTAGCTGCAGTCGATTGTAATAATTCGAGATAAAAGAAATTTCGGTTAGTTGCAGTCGATTGTAACAAGTTTTATTAGTAGCAGTCGATTGAAAATTTTGGTTAGTTGCAGTTAATAAAAATAATTCCGGTTAGTTGCAGTTGATCGTAGCAATTTCGGCTAGTTGCAGTCGATCGTAGCAATCTCGGTTAGTTGCAGTCGATCGTAATAATTTCTGTTAGTTGCAGTCGATTCTAATCATTTCGGTTAGTCGCAGTCAACTTATTAATTCCGTTTAGTCGCAGTCAATTGTAATAATTTCGGTTATTTGCAGTTGATCGTAACAATTTCGGTTAGTTGGAGTCAATTGAATAATTTCGCGATAAAAATAATTCGGGTTAGTTGCAGTCAATTGTAATAATTTCGGATAGTTGCAGTCGATCGTTACAATTTCGATTAGTTGCAGTCGATTGTTATAGTTCTCGATAAAAATAATTTCGGTTAGCTGCAGTCGATTGTAATAATTCGAGATAAAAGAAATTTGGGTTAGTTGCAGTCGATTGTAACAAGTTTTATTAGTAGCAGTCAATCAAAATAATTCCGGTTAGTTGCAGTCATTAATAATAATTTCGGTTAGTTGCAGTCGATTGTAATAATTTCGGTTAGTTGCAGTCGATCGTAAGAAATTTGGTTAGTTGCAGTCGATCGTAAGAATTTCGGTTAGTTGCAGTCGATTGAATAATTTCCCGATAAAAATAATTTCGGTTAGTTGCAGTCGATTGTAATATTTTCGGTTAGTTGCAGTCGATTGAAACAATTTTGGTTAGTCGCAGTCAATAAAAATAATTCCGGTTAGTTGCAGTTGATCGTAGCAATTTCGGTTAGTTGCAGTCGATCGTAGCAATTTTGTTTAGTTGCAGTCGATTGTAATAATTTCGGTTAGTTGCAGTCGATTATAATAATTTCGGTTTGTCGCAGTTAACTTAATAATTCCGTTTAGTCGCAGTCGATTGTAATAATTTCGGTTAGTTGCAGTAGATTGTAATAATTCTCGATAATAATAATTTCGGTTAGTTGCAGTCGATCGTAACAATTTCGTTTAGTCGCAGTCAATAAAAATATTTCATGTTAGTTGCAGTCAATCGTAACAATTTCGGTTAGTTGCAGTCGATTGTAATAATTCGTGTAAAAATAATTTCGGTTAGTCGCAGTCAATTATAACAATTTCGTTTAGTTGTAGTCAATTGTAATAATTTCTCAATAAAAATAATTTCGGTTAGTTGCGATCGATAATATTTATTTCGGTTAGTCGCAGTCGACTGTAATAATTTTGGTTAGTTTTAGTCGATAATAATAATTTCTTTTAGTAGCAGTCAAAAAAAAAAAACTGTTTAGTTGCAGTCGATAATAATAATTTCGGTTAATCGCAGTCGATTGTAATAATTTCAATTAGTTGCAGTCAACTTATTAATTCCGTTTAGTCGCAGTCAATTGTAATAATTTCGGTTATTTGCAGTCAATTGAATAATTTCGCAATGAAAATAATTCGGGTTAGTTGCAGTCGATTGTAATAATTTCGGTTATTTGCAGTTGATCGTAACAATTTCGGTTAGTTGGAGTCAATTTAATAATTTCGCGATAAAAATAATTCGGGTTAGTTGCAGTCAATTGTAATAATTTCGGTTAGTTGCAGTTGATTGTAACAAGTTTTATTAGTAGCAGTCAATCAAAATAATTCCGGTTAGTTGCAATCATTAATAATAATTTCGGTTAGTTGCAGTCGATTGTAATAATTTCGGTTAGTTGCAGTCGATCGTAGCAATCTCGGTTAGTTGCAGTCGATCGTAGCAATTTCGATTAGTTGTAGTCGATTGTTATAGTTCTCGATAAAAATAATTTCGGTTAGCTGCAGTCGATTGTAATAATTCGAGATAAAAGAAATTTCGGTTAGTTGCAGTCGATTGTAACAAGTTTTATTAGTAGCAGTCGATTGAAACAATTTTGGTTAGTTGCAGTCAATAAAAATAATTCCGGTTAGTTGCAGTTGATCGTAGCAATTTCGGCTAGTTGCAGTCGATCATAGCAATCTCGGTTAGTTGCAGTCGATCGTAATAATTTCTGTTAGTTGCAGTCGATTCTAATCATTTCGGTTAGTCGCAGTCAACTTATTAATTCCGTTTAGTCGCAGTCAATTTCGGTTATTTGCAGTTGATCGTAACAATTTCGGTTAGTTGGAGTCAATTGAATAATTTCGCGATAAAAATAATTCGGGTTAGTTGCAGTCAATTGTAATAATTTCGGATAGTTGCAGTCGATCGTTACAATTTCGATTAGTTGCAGTCGATTGTTATAGTTCTCGATAAAAATAATTTCGGTTAGCTGCAGTCGATTGTAATAATTCGAGATAAAAGAAATTTGGGTTAGTTGCAGTCGATTGTAACAAGTTTTATTAGTAGCAGTCAATCAAAATAATTTCGGTTAGTGTCAGTCATTAATAATAATTTCGGTTAGTTGCAGTCGATTGTAATAATTTCGGTTAGTTGCAGTCGATCGTAAGAAATTTGGTTAGTTGCAGTCGATCGTAAGAATTTCGGTTAGTTGCAGTCAATTGAATAATTTCCCGATAAAAATAATTTCGGTTAGTTGCAGTCGATTGTAATAATTTTGGTTAGTCGCAGTGAATAAAACAAATTCTAGTTAGTTGCAGTCGATAATAATAATTTCGGCTAGTCGCAGTCGATTGTAATAATTTCGGTTAGTTGCAGTCGATTGAAACAATTTTGGTTAGTCGCAGTCAATAAAAATAATTCCGGTTAGTTGCAGTTGATCGTAGCAATTTCGGTTAGTTGCAGTCGATCGTAGCAATTTCGTTTAGTTGCAGTCGATTGTAATAATTTAGGTTAGTTACAGTCGATTATAATAATTTCGGTTTGTCGCAGTTAACTTAATAATTCCGTTTAGTAGCAGTCGATTGTAATAATTTCGGTTAGTTGCAGTAGATTGTAATAATTCTCGATAATAATAATTTCGGTTAGTTGCAGTCGATCGTAACAATTTCGTTTAGTCGCAGTCAATAAAAATATTTCATGTTAGTTGCAGTCAATCGTAACAATTTCGGTTAGTTGCAGTCGATTGTAATAATTCGTGTAAAAATAATTTCGGTTAGTCGCAGTCAATTATAACAATTTCGTTTAGTTGTAGTCTATTGTAATAATTTCTCAATAAAAATAATTTCGGTTAGTTGCGATCGATAATATTTATTTCGGTTAGTCGCAGTCGACTGTAATAATTTTGGTTAGTTTTAGTCGATAATAATAATTTCTTTTAGTAGCAGTCAAAAAAAAAAAAAACTGTTTAGTTGCAGTCGATAATAATAATTTCGGTTAATCGCAGTCGATTGTAATAATTTCAATTAGTTGCAGTCAACTTATTAATTCCGTTTAGTCGCAGTCGATTGTAATAATTTCGGTTATTTGCAGTCAATTGAATAATTTCGCGATGAAAATAATTCGGGTTAGTTGCAGTCGATTGTAATAATTTCGGTTATTTGCAGTTGATCGTAACAATTTCGGTTAGTTGGAGTCAATTGAATAATTTCGCGATAAAAATAATTCGGGTTAGTTGCAGTCAATTGTAATAATTTCGGTTAGTTGCAGTTGATTGTAACAAGTTTTATTAGTAGCAGTCAATCAAAATAATTCCGGTTAGTTGCAGTCATTAATAATAATTTCGGTTAGTTGCAGTCGATTGTAATAATTTCGGTTAGTTGCAGTCGATCGTAGCAATCTCGGTTAGTTGCAGTCGATCGTAGCAATCTCGGTTAGTTGCAGTCGATCGTAATAATTTCTGTTAGTTGCAGTCGATTCTAATCATTTCGGTTAGTCGCAGTCAACTTATTAATTCCGTTTAGTCGCAGTCGATTGTAATAATTTCGGTTATTTGCAGTTGATCGTAACAATTTCGGTTAGTTGGAGTTAATTGAATAATTTCGCGATAAAAATAATTCGGGTTAGTTGCAGTCAATTGTAATAATTTCGGTTAGTCGCAGTCAATTTAATAACGGTTGTCGCAGTTAGTTGTAATAATTTCGGATAGTTGCAGTCGATCGTGACAATTTCGATTAGTTGCAGTCGATTGTAATAGTTCCCGATAAAAATAATTTCGGTTAGCTGCAGTCGATTGTAATAATTCGAGATAAAAGAAATTTCGGTTAGTTGCAGTCGATTGTAACAAGTTTTATTAGTAGCAGTCAATCAAAATAATTCCGGTTAGTTGCAGTCATTAATAATAATTTCGGTTAGTTGCAGTCGATTGTAATAATTTCGGTTAGTTGCAGTCGATCGTAAGAATTTTGGTTAGTTGCAGTCGATCGTAAGAATTTCGGTTAGTTGCAGGCGATTGTAATAAATTCGCGATAAAAATAATTTCGGCTAGTTGCAGTCGATTGCAACTATTTTGGTTAGTTGCAGTCGATTGCAATAAATTCGCGATAAAAATAATTTGGCCTACCTGCAGTCGATTGTAATAATTTCGGTCAGTCGTAGTCAATTGTAATAATTCCGGTTAGTCGCAGTCACGTGTAACAATTTCGGTTAGTTGCAGCCGATCATAACAATTTCGTTTAGTTGTAGTCAATTGTAATAATTTCGCAATAAAAATAATTTTGGTTAGTTGCACTCGATTGTAACAATTTTTGTTAGTTGCAGTCGATTGCAATAAATTCGCGATAAATTTTTTTTGAGCTAGTTGCAGTCGATTGTAATTATTTCGGTTAGTTGCAGTCGATCGTAAGAATTTTGGTTAGTTGCAGTTGATCGTAACAATTTCGGTTAGTTGCAGTCGATTGAATAATTTCGCGATAAAAATAATTCGGGTTAGTTGCAGTCAATTGTAATAATTTCGGTTATTCGCAGTCAATTTAATAACGGTTGTCGCAGTCAGTTGTAATAATTTCGGATAGTTGCAGTCGATCAAAATAACTCCGGTTAGTTGCAGTCATTAATAATAATTTCGGTTAGTTGCAGGCGATTGTAATAAATTCGCGATAAAAATAATTTCGGCTAGTTGCAGTCGATTGCAACTATTTTGGTTAGTTGCAGTCGATTGCAATAAATTCGCGATAAAAATAATTTGGCCTACCAGCAGTCGATTGTAATAATTTCGGTCAGTCGTAGTCAATTGTAATAATTCCGGTTAGTCGCAGTCAGTTGTAACAATTTCAGTTAGTTGCAGCCGATCATAACAATTTCGTTTAGTTGCAGTCGATCGTAAAAATTTCGGTTAGTTGTAGTCAATTGTAATAATTTCTCAATAAAAATAATTTCGGTTAGTTGAAGTCGATGAAAAAAAATTCGGCTAGTTGCGATCGATAATAATTATTTCGGTTCGTCGCAGTCGACTGTAATAATTTTGGTTAGTTTTAGTCGATAATAATAATTTCTTTTAGTAGCAGTAAAAAAAAAAAAACTGTTTAGTTGCAGTCGATAATAATAATTTCGGTTAATCGATGTCGATTGTAATAATTTCAATTAGTTGCAGTCGATCGTAGCAATCTCGGTTAGTCGCAGTCGATCGTAGCAATCTCGGTTAGTTACAGTCGATCGTAATAATTTCTATTAGTTGCAGTCGATTCTAATCATTTCGGTTAGTCGCAGTCAACTTATTAATTCCGTTTAGTCGCAGTCGATTGTAATAATTTCGGTTATTTGCAGTTGATCGTAACAATTTCGGTTAGTTTCAGTCAACTGTAATAATTTCGGTTAGTCGCAGTCAATTTAATAACGGTTGTCGCAGGCAGTTGTAATAATTTCGGATAGTTGTCGTCGATCGTGACAATTTCGATTAGTTCCAGTCGATTGTAATAGTTCTCGATAAAAATAATTTCGGTTAGCTGCAGTCGATTGTAATAATTCGAGATAAAAGAAATTTCGGTTAGTTGCAGTCGATTGTAACAAGTTTTATTAGTAGCAGTCAATCAAAATAATTCCGGTTAGTTGCAGTCATTAATAATAATTTCGGTTAGTTGCAGTCGATTGTAATAATTTCGGTTAGTTGCAGTCGATCGTAGCAATCTCGGTTAGTTGTAGTCGATCGTAATAATTTCTGTTAGTTGCAGTCGATTCTAATCATTTCGGTTAGTCGCAGTCAACTTATTAATTCCGTTTAGTCGCAGTCGATTGTAATAATTTCGGTTATTTGCAGTCAATTGAATAATTTCGCGATAAAAATAATTCGGGTTAGTTGCAGTCAATTGTAATAATTTCAGTTAGTCGCAGTCAATTTAGTAACGGTTGTCGCAGTCAGTTGTAATAATTTCGGATAGTTGCAGTCGATCGTGACAATTTCGATTAGTTGCAGTCGATTGTAATAGTTCTCGATAAAAATAATTTCGGTTAGCTGCAGTCGATTGTAAGAATTCGAGATAAAAGAAATTTCGGTTAGTTGCAGTCGATTGTAACAAGTTTTATTAGTAGCAGTCGATTGAAACAATTTTGGTTAGTTGCAGTCAATAAAAATAATTCCGGTTAGTTGCAGTTATCGTAGCAATTTCGGTTAGTTGCAGTCGATCGTAGCAATCTCGGTTAGTTGCAGTCGATCGTAGTAATTTCTGTTAGTTGCAGTCGATTCTAATCATTTCAGTTAGTCGCAGTCAACTTATTAATTCCGTTTAGTCGCAGTCGATTGTAATAATTTCGGTTATTTGCAGTTGATCGTAACAATTTCGGTTAGTTGGAGTCGATTGAATAATTTCGCGATAAAAATAATTCGGGTTAGTTGCAGTCAATTGTAATAATTCCGGATAGTTGCAGTCGATCGTTACAATTTCGATTAGTTGCAGTCGATTGTAATAGTTCTCGATAAAAATAATTTCGGTTAGCTGCTGCAGTCGATTGTAATAATTCGAGATAAAAGAAATTTCGGTTAGTTGCAGTAGATTGTAACAAGTTTTATTAGTAGCAGTCAATCAAAATAATTCCGGTTAGTTGCAGTCATTAATAATAATTTCGGTTAGTTGCAGTTGATAAAAATAATTCGGGTTAGTTGCAGTCAATTGTAATAATTTCGGTTATTCGCAGTCAATTTAATAACGGTTGTCGCAGTCAGTTGTAATAATTTCGGATAGTTGCAGTCGATCGTGACAATTTCGATTAGTTGCAGTCGATTGTAATAGTTCTCGATAAAAATAATTTCGGTTAGCTGCAGTCGATTGTAATAATTCGAGATAAAAGAAATTTCGGTTAGTTGCAGTCGATTGTAACAAGTTTTATTAGTAGCAGTCAATCAAAATAATTCCGGTTAGTTGCAGTCATTAATAATAATTTCGGTTAGTTGCAGGCGATTGTAATAAATTCGCGATAAAAATAATTTCGGCTAGTTGCAGTCGATTGCAACTATTTTGGTTAGTTGCAGTCGATTGCAATAAATTCGCGATAAAAATAATTTGGCCTACCAGCAGTCGATTGTAATAATTTCGGTCAGTCGTAGTCAATTGTAATAATTCCGGTTAGTCGCAGTCAGTTGTAACAATTTCAGTTAGTTGCAGCCGATCATAACAATTTCGTTTAGTTGCAGTCGATCGTAACAATTTCGGTTAGTTGTAGTCAATTGTAATAATTTCTCAATAAAAATAATTTCGGTTAGTTGAAGTCGATGAAAAAAAATTCGGCTAGTTGCGATCGATAATAATTATTTCGGTTCGTCGCAGTCGACTGTAATAATTTTGGTTAGTTTTAGTCGATAATAATAATTTCTTTTAGTAGCAGTAAAAAAAAAAAAAACTGTTTAGTTGCAGTCGATAATAATAATTTCGGTTAATCGATGTCGATTGT
Source organism: Troilus luridus (assembly GCA_964056705.1). Taxonomy (NCBI): domain Eukaryota; kingdom Metazoa; phylum Arthropoda; class Insecta; order Hemiptera; family Pentatomidae; genus Troilus; species Troilus luridus. The sequence continues at coordinate 134,660,654 of OZ057412.1, forward strand.
AATAATTTCAATTAGTTGCAGTCGATCGTAGCAATCTCGGTTAGTCGCAGTCGATCGTAGATATCTCGGTTAGTTACAGTCGATCGTAATAATTTCTGTTAGTTGCAGTCGATTCTAATCATTTCGGTTAGTCGCAGTCAACTTATTAATCCCGTTTAGTCGCAGTCGATTGTAATAATTTCGGTTATTTGCAGTTGATCGTAACAATTTCGATTAGTTGCAGTCGATTGAATAATTTCGCGATAAAAATAATTCGGGTTAGTTGCAGTCAACTGTAATAATTTCGGTTAGTCGCAGTCAATTTAATAACGGTTGTCGCAGTCAGTTGTAATAATTTCGGATAGTTGTCGTCGATCGTGACAATTTCGATTAGTTGCAGTCGATTGTAATAGTTCTCGATAAAAATAATTTCGGTTAGCTGCAGTCGATTGTAATAATTCGAGATAAAAGAAATTTCGGTTAGTTGCAGTCGATTGTAACAAGTTTTATTAGTAGCAGTCAATCAAAATAATTACGGTTAGTTGCAGTCATTAATAATAATTTCGGTTAGTTGCAGTCGATTGTAATAATTTCGGTTAGTTGCAGTCGATCGTAGCAATCTCGGTTAGTTGCAGTCGATCGTAGCAATCTCGGTTAGTTGTAGTCGATCGTAATAATTTCTGTTAGTTGCAGTCGAATTCTAATCATTTCGGTTAGTCGCAGTCAACTTATTAATTCCGTTTAGTCGCAGTCGATTGTAATAATTTCGGTTATTTGCAGTTGATCGTAACAATTTCGGTTAGTTGGAGTCAATTGAATAATTTCGCGATAAAAATAATTCGGGTTAGTTGCAGTCAATTGTAATAATTTCGGTTAGTCGCAGTCAATTTAATAACGGTTGTCACAGTCAGTTGTAATAATTTCGGATAGTTGCAGTCGATCGTGACAATTTCGATTAGTTGCAGTCGATTGTAATAGTTCTCGATAAAAATAATTTCGGTTAGCTGCAGTCGATTGTAATAATTCGAGATAAAAGAAATTTCGGTTAGTTGCAGTCGATTGTAACAAGTTTTATTAGTAGCAGTCAATCAAAATAATTCCGGTTAGTTGCAGTCATTAATAATAATTTCGGTTAGTTGCAGTCGATTGTAATAATTTCGGTTAGTTGCAGTCGATCGTAGCAATCTCGGTTAGTTGCAGTCGATCGTAGCAATTTCGGCTAGTTGCAGTCGATTGCAACTATTTTGGTTAGTTGCAGTCGATTGCAATAAATTCGCGATAAAAATAATTTGGCCTACCAGCAGTCGATTGTAATAATTTCGGTCAGTCGTAGTCAATTGTAATAATTCCGGTTAGTCGCAGTCAGTTGTAACAATTTCAGTTAGTTGCAGCCGATCATAACAATTTCGTTTAGTTGCAGTCGATCGTAACAATTTCGGTTAGTTGTAGTCAATTGTAATAATTTCTCAATAAAAATAATTTCGGTTAGTTGAAGTCGATGAAAAAAAATTCGGCTAGTTGCGATCGATAATAATTATTTCGGTTCGTCGCAGTCGACTGTAATAATTTTGGTTAGTTTTAGTCGATAATAATAATTTCTTTTAGTAGCAGTAAAAAAAAAAAAAACTGTTTAGTTGCAGTCGATAATAATAATTTCGGTTAATCGATGTCGATTGTAATAATTTCAATTAGTTGCAGTCGATCGTAGCAATCTCGGTTAGTCGCAGTCGATCGTAGATATCTCGGTTAGTTACAGTCGATCGTAATAATTTCTGTTAGTTGCAGTCGATTCTAATCATTTCGGTTAGTCGCAGTCAACTTATTAATCCCGTTTAGTCGCAGTCGATTGTAATAATTTCGGTTATTTGCAGTTGATCGTAACAATTTCGATTAGTTGCAGTCGATTGAATAATTTCGCGATAAAAATAATTCGGGTTAGTTGCAGTCAACTGTAATAATTTCGGTTAGTCGCAGTCAATTTAATAACGGTTGTCGCAGTCAGTTGTAATAATTTCGGATAGTTGTCGTCGATCGTGACAATTTCGATTAGTTGCAGTCGATTGTAATAGTTCTCGATAAAAATAATTTCGGTTAGCTGCAGTCGATTGTAATAATTCGAGATAAAAGAAATTTCGGTTAGTTGCAGTCGATTGTAACAAGTTTTATTAGTAGCAGTCAATCAAAATAATTACGGTTAGTTGCAGTCATTAATAATAATTTCGGTTAGTTGCAGTCGATTGTAATAATTTCGGTTAGTTGCAGTCGATCGTAGCAATCTCGGTTAGTTGCAGTCGATCGTAGCAATCTCGGTTAGTTGTAGTCGATCGTAATAATTTCTGTTAGTTGCAGTCGAATTCTAATCATTTCGGTTAGTCGCAGTCAACTTATTAATTCCGTTTAGTCGCAGTCGATTGTAATAATTTCGGTTATTTGCAGTTGATCGTAACAATTTCGGTTAGTTGGAGTCAATTGAATAATTTCGCGATAAAAATAATTCGGGTTAGTTGCAGTCAATTGTAATAATTTCGGTTAGTCGCAGTCAATTTAATAACGGTTGTCACAGTCAGTTGTAATAATTTCGGATAGTTGCAGTCGATCGTGACAATTTCGATTAGTTGCAGTCGATTGTAATAGTTCTCGATAAAAATAATTTCGGTTAGCTGCAGTCGATTGTAATAATTCGAGATAAAAGAAATTTCGGTTAGTTGCAGTCGATTGTAACAAGTTTTATTAGTAGCAGTCAATCAAAATAATTCCGGTTAGTTGCAGTCATTAATAATAATTTCGGTTAGTTGCAGTCGATTGTAATAATTTCGGTTAGTTGCAGTCGATCGTAGCAATCTCGGTTAGTTGCAGTCGATCGTAGCAATTTCGGCTAGTTGCAGTCGATTGCAACTATTTTGGTTAGTTGCAGTCGATTGCAATAAATTCGCGATAAAAATAATTTGGCCTACCAGCAGTCGATTGTAATAATTTCGGTCAGTCGTAGTCAATTGTAATAATTCCGGTTAGTCGCAGTCAGTTGTAACAATTTCAGTTAGTTGCAGCCGATCATAACAATTTCGTTTAGTTGCAGTCGATCGTAACAATTTCGGTTAGTTGTAGTCAATTGTAATAATTTCTCAATAAAAATAATTTCGGTTAGTTGAAGTCGATGAAAAAAAATTCGGCTAGTTGCGATCGATAATAATTATTTCGGTTCGTCGCAGTCGACTGTAATAATTTTGGTTAGTTTTAGTCGATAATAATAATTTCTTTTAGTAGCAGTAAAAAAAAAAAAAACTGTTTAGTTGCAGTCGATAATAATAATTTCGGTTAATCGATGTCGATTGTAATAATTTCAATTAGTTGCAGTCGATCGTAGCAATCTCGGTTAGTCGCAGTCGATCGTAGATATCTCGGTTAGTTACAGTCGATCGTAATAATTTCTGTTAGTTGCAGTCGATTCTAATCATTTCGGTTAGTCGCAGTCAACTTATTAATCCCGTTTAGTCGCAGTCGATTGTAATAATTTCGGTTATTTGCAGTTGATCGTAACAATTTCGATTAGTTGCAGTCGATTGAATAATTTCGCGATAAAAATAATTCGGGTTAGTTGCAGTCAACTGTAATAATTTCGGTTAGTCGCAGTCAATTTAATAACGGTTGTCGCAGTCAGTTGTAATAATTTCGGATAGTTGTCGTCGATCGTGACAATTTCGATTAGTTGCAGTCGATTGTAATAGTTCTCGATAAAAATAATTTCGGTTAGCTGCAGTCGATTGTAATAATTCGAGATAAAAGAAATTTCGGTTAGTTGCAGTCGATTGTAACAAGTTTTATTAGTAGCAGTCAATCAAAATAATTACGGTTAGTTGCAGTCATTAATAATAATTTCGGTTAGTTGCAGTCGATTGTAATAATTTCGGTTAGTTGCAGTCGATCGTAGCAATCTCGGTTAGTTGCAGTCGATCGTAGCAATCTCGGTTAGTTGTAGTCGATCGTAATAATTTCTGTTAGTTGCAGTCGAATTCTAATCATTTCGGTTAGTCGCAGTCAACTTATTAATTCCGTTTAGTCGCAGTCGATTGTAATAATTTCGGTTATTTGCAGTTGATCGTAACAATTTCGGTTAGTTGGAGTCAATTGAATAATTTCGCGATAAAAATAATTCGGGTTAGTTGCAGTCAATTGTAATAATTTCGGTTAGTCGCAGTCAATTTAATAACGGTTGTCACAGTCAGTTGTAATAATTTCGGATAGTTGCAGTCGATCGTGACAATTTCGATTAGTTGCAGTCGATTGTAATAGTTCTCGATAAAAATAATTTCGGTTAGCTGCAGTCGATTGTAATAATTCGAGATAAAAGAAATTTCGGTTAGTTGCAGTCGATTGTAACAAGTTTTATTAGTAGCAGTCAATCAAAATAATTCCGGTTAGTTGCAGTCATTAATAATAATTTCGGTTAGTTGCAGTCGATTGTAATAATTTCGGTTAGTTGCAGTCGATCGTAGCAATCTCGGTTAGTTGCAGTCGATCGTAGCAATCTCGGTTAGTTGCAGTCGATCGTAATAATTTCTGTTAGTTGCAGTCGATTCTAATCATTTCGGTTAGTCGCAGTCAACTTATTAATTCCGTTTAGTCGCAGTCGATTGTAATAATTTAGGTTATTTGCAGTTGATCGTAACAATTTCGGTTAGTTGCAGTCGATTGAATAATTTCGCGATAAAAATAATTCGGGTTAGTTGCAGTCAATTGTAATAATTTCGGTTATTCGCAGTCAATTTAATCACGGTTGTCGCAGTCAGTTGTAATAATTTCGGATAGTTGCAGTCGATCAAAATAACTCCGGTTAGTTGCAGTCATTAATAATAATTTCGGTTAGTTGCAGGCGATTGTAATAAATTCGCGATAAAAATAATTTCGGCTAGTTGCAGTCGATTGCAACTATTTTGGTTAGTTGCAGTCGATTGCAATAAATTCGCGATAAAAATAATTTGGCCTACCAGCAGTCGATTGTAATAATTTCGGTCAGTCGTAGTCAATTGTAATAATTCCGGTTAGTCGCAGTCAGTTGTAACAATTTCAGTTAGTTGCAGCGGATCATAACAATTTCGTTTAGTTGCAGTCGATCGTAAAAATTTCGGTTAGTTGTAGTCAATTGTAATAATTTCTCAATAAAAATAATTTCGGTTAGTTGAAGTCGATGAAAAAAAATTCGGCTAGTTGCGATCGATAATAATTATTTCGGTTCGTCGCAGTCGACTGTAATAATTTTGGTTAGTTTTAGTCGATGATAATAATTTCTTTTAGTAGCAGTAAAAAAAAAAAAAACTGTTTAGTTGCAGTCGATAATAATAATTTCGGTTAATCGATGTCGATTGTAATAATTTCAATTAGTTGCAGTCGATCGTAGCAATCTCGGTTAGTCGCAGTCGATCGTAGCAATCTCGGTTAGTTACAGTCGATCGTAATAATTTCTATTAGTTGCAGTCGATTCTAATCATTTCGGTTAGTCGCAGTCAACTTATTAATTCCGTTTAGTCGCAGTCGATTGTAATAATTTCGGTTATTTGCAGTTGATCGTAACAATTTCGGTTAGTTTCAGTCAACTGTAATAATTTCGGTTAGTCGCAGTCAATTTAATAACGGTTGTCGCAGGCAGTTGTAATAATTTCGGATAGTTGTCGTCGATCGTGACAATTTCGATTAGTTCCAGTCGATTGTAATAGTTCTCGATAAAAATAATTTCGGTTAGCTGCAGTCGATTGTAATAATTCGAGATAAAAGAAATTTCGGTTAGTTGCAGTCGATTGTAACAAGTTTTATTAGTAGCAGTCAATCAAAATAATTCCGGTTAGTTGCAGTCATTAATAATAATTTCGGTTAGTTGCAGTCGATTGTAATAATTTCGGTTAGTTGCAGTCGATCGTAGCAATCTCGGTTAGTTGTAGTCGATCGTAATAATTTCTGTTAGTTGCAGTCGATTCTAATCATTTCGGTTAGTCGCAGTCAACTTATTAATTCCGTTTAGTCGCAGTCGATTGTAATAATTTCGGTAATTTGCAGTCAATTGAATAATTTCGCGATAAAAATAATTCGGGTTAGTTGCAGTCAATTGTAATAATTTCAGTTAGTCGCAGTCAATTTAATAACGGTTGTCGCAGTCAGTTGTAATAATTTCGTATAGTTGCAGTCGATCGTGACAATTTCGATTAGTTGCAGTCGATTGTAATAGTTCTCGATAAAAATAATTTCGGTTAGCTGCAGTCGATTGTAAGAATTCGAGATAAAAGAAATTTCGGTTAGTTGCAGTCGATTGTAACAAGTTTTATTAGTAGCAGTCGATTGAAACAATTTTGGTTAGTTGCAGTCAATAAAAATAATTCCGGTTAGTTGCAGTTATCGTAGCAATTTCGGTTAGTTGCAGTCGATCGTAGCAATCTCGGTTAGTTGCAGTCGATCGTAGTAATTTCTGTTAGTTGCAGTCGATTCTAATCATTTCGGTTAGTCGCAGTCAACTTATTAATTCCGTTTAGTCGCAGTCGATTGTAATAATTTCGGTTATTTGCAGTTGATCGTAACAATTTCGGTTAGTTGGAGTCGATTGAATAATTTCGCGATAAAAATAATTCGGGTTAGTTGCAGTCAATTGTAATAATTCCGGATAGTTGCAGTCGATCGTTACAATTTCGAATAGTTGCAGTCGATTGTAATAGTTCTCGATAAAAATAATTTCGGTTAGCTGCTGCAGTCGATTGTAATAATTCGTGATAAAAGAAATTTCGGTTAGTTGCAGTAGATTGTAACAAGTTTTATTAGTAGCAGTCAATCAAAATAATTCCGGTTAGTTGCAGTCATTAATAATAATTTCGGTTAGTTGCAGTTGATAAAAATAATTCGGGTTAGTTGCAGTCAATTGTAATAATTTCGGTTATTCGCAGTCAATTTAATAACGGTTGTCGCAGTCAGTTGTAATAATTTCGGATAGTTGCAGTCGATCGTGACAATTTCGATTAGTTGCAGTCGATTGGAGTTGCGCTCCGGCAGTCAAGTAGAGAGGACGCACGCTAACTTGGCTCCCGGGGATTATCCCCACCTTTCTAGAGATAGCCAGTGATCAGTCTGCGCTCAGCTGTCATAGAGGTAAGAGGTGTTTTTCAGAGCTCCGTGATTAGTGCGTTGATGTGTATTAGTGAGTGTGGTTGAGCCCCGAGGGACACTAGTGCGAGTCGGGACTCCCACGGACAGGAGTATTTTAGTTTTTAAGAAAAATTTGAAAAACCAAAAATTTTCCAAAAAAAGATTTTTTGGAAAAAAAATTTTTTGAAAATTTTAGGTCCAGAACTAATTATTTTTCGTGGGACGAAAAATGGACCCAAAAAATCAGGAAGAAAGTGAAATGGAGGCGACTGAAAACATCGCAAACAACAATAAGTTGAGAGACCTCAACGCTGGGGAAGAAGAGGAGATGCCCCTCGAAGGCAAACAGGAGACCTCAACGGTGGGGAAGGCTGTCAAAAAAGTGTCAGGAGTACCGGAAAACCTGCCTTCCCTCTCCGGCTTCGTGGATAAGCTGCTGCAGCCGCGCAGGGTCGGACTAAGGGTGAAACTCCCCCCCACAAGTGAAAGTGATGTCAACGAAGCAAAAGAATCCGAAGAGGCGTCAGGATTTAGCCCTGAGTCCAAGAAAAGGAGGAGAGGAAGGAGAGGGAGTACCCCCCCCCATGCCTACAGCGAGGGAAGCCCGTCGGACCAGGCGCGGGCAATTCAGAAAAGCGTGCTTGAATACATGGAGCGATTTAAGCATAACTTCTCCAAGGAGAGGAAAGAATATATAAATGGGAACGTGAACAAACTCCGGGATATTATCCTGAGAATGGAGGGGGAGAGGAAGCTGATCCCCGAAGTGGTGAAGCACGTGGTGAGGGAAATCCTTCACACGGAGGAGCTTCACCAGATGGTGGCAACAAAGGTGGCAGAGATAGTGGGCCCGATGGTGGTGACGGGGCTGCCGAAGCCACAGAGAGAGGAGAAGAGGGCCCGTAGGCAGCAGGAGGCTGGGCCGTCGGTTGCCACCAGGGATCAGCGGCCGGCCGAGGAGAGGGGGAAGATGACAAAGGCCCCGAAGGAGCAGGAGAAGGTGGCGGCCGGGCCTTCCGGGGTGCCCCCACCCAAGGGGAGAGAGGTCGCTCGAGGCAGGTACGACGGCCTCGAACTTGTCCCGGCCCCAATGCCGCAGAGGTGGACCAGTGCCACGGCAATGTGCCGTGGGAGGAATAAGGAGGCGGACTCCAGCGAGGAGGACGCTGTACCCTGGGAGGAGGTAAGGAAAAAGAAGAAGAAAAAGAAGAAGGAGAGGCCTACCTCCCAGGAACAAGGGAGGAAAAAGATGACCTTCGCTGGGGTCCTGGCCAGCGTTCCCGCGGGGCCGGGAAAACCAGAGGAGGCCTCCACCTATATTACCCTTAAGGGCAATGGAGCAGGATGGGAGGCCGGGAGGATCCTGGAGCAACTCCCGTCTCAGGAGGAGCTGAAGGAAGTAGGCGCCAGCGTCAGCGTCGTGAGAGTGACGAGGGCTGGCGCCGTCCTGGTCAAGACCGGAGGAGCTGACCAGGCGAAGCGGCTGTTGGCTTGGGACGCCCTTAAAAGCAGGGGCCTCGATGCTAAGATGGCTATGGCCAAGAGACCCCGCTTAGAAGTGAGAGGCGTTCCCAACCATTGGACGGTGGAGGCCCTGGAGAGGTACCTTTGGGGCAAGGTAACCGTCGAAAGACCGGAGGAGGAGTCGGTCAGGAGGGAGTTGTTGAGGCCCTGCTTCGCTGCTCCCGTGAGGGGCGGGCTGACCAAGAAGTGGATCGTGGAGGTCCACCACACGATGAGGCTCGCCCTGATGAACCTGACCGAGGCGGATCTGAGTGGGGGATGGTGGTGCCTAGCCATCAGGGACAACCTCGACCCCCTGCTCTGCCTAAAATGCTTGCAGTACGGCCACCCGGCGAAGGCATGCCAATCGACCGGGATGGCGTGCAGGTGGTGCGGAGAGACCGGGCATAAAATTAAGGACTGCCCGGTAAAGAAGATAGGTCAGTCACCAACCTGCGGAAACTGCAAGGCGAAAGGCAGAGAGGGGAAAGATCTCCGACACTGCGTGGGCAGCAAGGAGTGCCCGCAGCACCTGGAGATGATGGCTGGGCAGGTGAAGAGAACCCGGTATGCGTAGGCTGCGGATTCTGCAGGTCAATATGGGCCGAAGGCGAGTGGTCGCGGACGAGCTGAGAGCTCTCGCAAGGAAAACCGACATCATGGCTATACAGGAGCCATGGTGTCGGGGAAATGTGGTCGCCGGATTCGGTGTCGCGTCGAGGATAGTCGCGATGGGCAGTGGTGAGAGGAGGCCCAGGGCGGCTATTGTGATAGTTAATCCCAACCTCGACGTAATGGAATTGAAGCAATTCACCACGGCTGATCAGGCGGCGTGTTGTGTCAGATGGGGGAGGATATCCTTCGCCCTTGTCTCGTCATACATGCCGCCAACGCAAAGGATAGAGGAAAGCGTTGCCGCCGTGGAGGCCATCACACAACGTTATAGAAGTGTGGTGGTCTGTTCCGACACCAATTCGTGGAGCACGGCCTGGGGTTCGGTTCGCACAGACGCTAGAGGAAGAGTGGTGGATGAGACCGTGGCGAGGTGTCAGCTCATAGTGGTTAATGAGCCCTCTGGTCCCACTTTTGTTGGAGCCAGGGGCCAGAGTTGGATCGACGTGACACTCGCCACGGCCACCATGGCGAGGCGCATAGCGGACTGGACCCTAAGGTCTGACACGAGCTCCGACCACCGGGTCATTGCCTTCAGTGTGGTAGAGGAGGAAGGCGAAGTCCTTCCAGTCGAGAAGGGCTACGTGACCCGAACGGCGAACTGGGGAGCTTTCTCCAGTGAACTGGAGGGAATATTGGTCGATAGAGAATGGGAAGAGATGGCGCCGATGGAAGTAGGAGAGTCAGTTATAGACCGCAGAGTTGCGGAGCTGACGGGCGCCATCACAGAAGCGGCCAATATGACCCTCCAGCGCCGCAGAGCGAGAGCGCGTCCGGTCCCATGGTGGACGCCAGCCCTGACGCTACTCAAGAGGGAGTACTACAGGGCTAGGCGCAGGTACCAGGAGTGCAGGGACGAGGAGAGGAGACCTGCACTCCGAGATTAATCGAAACGGAGGTATAGGGCATACCGAAACGGAGTGCGTCACCGGAAAAAGGAATCCTTGGACGAGTTTATCGTCAAGGAGACTGAGAAGAATCCCTGGGGTATCCCGTACAGGGTGGCACTGGGCAAGGTGAAGCCGCTAACATTAATGGCGGCTCTCAGAGTGGGAGATGCCCAGGCAGTCACCCTGGAGGAGACGGTGAATATGTATGTAGACTATACATACCCCAGGGATGATCCGTCCCAGGATACAGAGGAAGATAGGATGGTGAGACGCACCACGGTGTGCCCTTCCGGTACCGAGTTTTGTCCGCCATGGGATATATGGGACCTTCGCCTCGCCGTGGAAAGGCAGAGGATCGGCAGAGCCCCAGGACTTGATGGGATTGACGCCGCGATCCTGAGGGAGAGCGCCCCCCTCATTGAGGATGGCCTACTGGCGATCTTCAATGAGTGTTTGGACCAGGGGTGGTTCCCGAGTAGGTGGAGGATCGCGGACTTGAGACTGCTCTACAAGGGAGGAGGTAAGGATAAAGAGGATCCTAAGGCGTACAGACCGATATGCCTCCTCCCGGTCCTCAGCAAGGTCCTGGAGAGCTTGATTGTCAATAGCCTGAAGCCGGTCCTCATCGAAGCAAGCCATCCACGGCAGTTCGGCTCGACCCGTGGCAGGGGAACCACAGACGCGCTGCTGAGAGTGCGCAGGGACGTTGAAGGGAAGGCGGAGAAGTATGTTATGCTTATGCTATTTGACATATCCTCCGCCTTCGATAGTGTATGGTGGCCCTGTGTACTCCAGCGGCTGCAGGAGTTTAACACCCCCAGCAACTTGTACTCCCTCATAAGTAGTTACCTCAGTGACAGGAGCGTTAGGATTAGAGGTAGCTACTACGAGGTCGAGAGAAGGATTGAGAGAGGATGCCCACAGGGGTCGGTCCTCGGACCGGCCCTGTGGAAGCTCGTTTTCGACCCGTTGCTGGGGGAGTTAGAACAGGAAGGGTTCCTTGCCACGGCCTACGTCGACGACCTGGCAGTCATCGTGGCGGAGAACAGCAGAGCCAGAGTGAAGACACAAGCGGAGAGGTGCGCCGGTCTCGTAGCGGAATGGTGCGTGGGGAAAAAGTTGAGTATGGCCGCAGCCAAGACCCAGGCCATACTCCTGAGAGGCTCCACCGACAGGGCTCACCCTGTCATACTAGATGTTCAGGGAGAAAGGGTGAGGCTGGGTGAGGAGGTGAGGTACCTGGGTGTGAAGTTCAGAAGGAACTTCGACGCCACCCCTCACCTGGTGTACCTGAAGGATAGGGTGACCCTGTCACTCAATGGCCTATCAAGAATAGGGGGTGCATTTTGGGGCCTCAGGTACCCGGCAACGATGACCATTTATAAAGGCGTGGTCCTGGGTATCCTGAGGTATGCATCCCCAATGTGGAGCCGAAACCTCACGCAGCTACAGAGGAGGAGATTGGCCACCATCCAGAGACTGGCTCTGCTGCGAGTCACGAAGGCGTACCGAACGGTGTCGCACGAGGCGGTGCAGGTGCTGGCGGGAGCGATGCCCCTGGACCTCGTCCTTAAGGAGGACGCGGTGGTCTACGAGGTGAAGAGACAGGGGCTAGCGGCGCTCCCGGAGGGACTCCGAGAAAGGATCGGCGAGACCCCCAACAGATGGAGGAGGATTGTTAGGGAGGACTCGATCGAGGGGTGGAACGGACGGTGGGTGGGAAGCCAGAAAGGCTCCACCTTGAGGAAGTTCTTCCCCACCGTCCAGTCGAGAATGACCGCGACATGGGTCCTCCCGGACTACTGGGTCTCGCAGATGTTGACAGGACATGGCGGGTTCCGGGGAAAGCTCAGCGAGCATAAGAGAGAAATCGACCCCCGGTGCCTTGCCTGTGGAGTCCCTGAGACAGCGGAGCACGTTATTGTTTCCTGCACCGCGATGGAAGGACACCGTGCCAGGTTGTCGCGGAAAACCGGGATTTTCGCCCTCGCCGAGGAGGACTTCCCCCGTTTGATGGAGGAAGGTAATTACCCCTTCTTCAAGGAGTTTGTCTACGGGTGGAAGGAAGTGGTCGGGCCTGCGCATTTCACCATTAGCAGGGTCCGGCCCCTCGGCGAGCCACCAGACGAGGAGCCACCAGATGAGGAGCCAGACGGGGAACCACCCCCGGAAGAGAGAGATGGAGCTGAGGACCGGACGGATGCGGACCAGGAGGGCTGGACGGCATCCGGACGGATGGAGACCGGCCAGGAGGCTTAAAGGTGCTGCCCCAACAGTAAGGTGCACATCCGTGCACCGGGCAGCACCACAGATTAACAAAAAAAAAAAAATGTACCCAAAAAATTAAATGGTACCCCCCATCTAATGTAGTAAAAGCTTAATGAAATAAAGATTAAAAAAAGTTGATTTATTGGCAGTGGCGGGCGTGCGTAAACCCAACGCATCAACACGTCACTGCCGAGAACCCCGTATGCCAGCAATGGCAGGAAGGGGGCCCTAAAAAAAAAAAAAAAAAAAAAAAAAAAAAAAAAAAAAAAAAAAAAAAAGTTGCAGTCGATTGTAATAGTTCTCGATAAAAATAATTTCGGTTAGCTGCAGTCGATTGTAATAATTCGAGATAAAAGAAATTTCGGTTAGTTGCAGTCGATTGTAACAAGTTTTATTAGTAGCAGTCAATCAAAATAATTCCGGTTAGTTGCAGTCATTAATAATAATTTCGGTTAGTTGCAGGCGATTGTAATAAATTCGCGATAAAAATAATTTCGGCTAGTTGCAGTCGATTGCAACTATTTTGGTTAGTTGCAGTCGATTGCAATAAATTCGCGATAAAAATAATTTGGCCTACCAGCAGTCGATTGTAATAATTTCGGTCAGTCGTAGTCAATTGTAATAATTCCGGTTAGTCGCAGTCAGTTGTAACAATTTCAGTTAGTTGCAGCCGATCATAACAATTTCGTTTAGTTGCAGTCGATCGTAACAATTTCGGTTAGTTGTAGTCAATTGTAATAATTTCTCAATAAAAATAATTTCGGTTAGTTGAAGTCGATGAAAAAAAATTCGGCTAGTTGCGATCGATAATAATTATTTCGGTTCGTCGCAGTCGACTGTAATAATTTTGGTTAGTTTTAGTCGATAATAATAATTTCTTTTAGTAGCAGTAAAAAAAAAAAAAACTGTTTAGTTGCAGTCGATAATAATAATTTCGGTTAATCGATGTCGATTGTAATAATTTCAATTAGTTGCAGTCGATCGTAGCAATCTCGGTTAGTCGCCGTCGATCGTAGATATCTCGGTTAGTTACAGTCGATCGTAATAATTTCTGTTAGTTGCAGTCGATTCTAATCATTTCGGTTAGTCGCAGTCAACTTATTAATTCCGTTTAGTCGCAGTCGATTGTAATAATTTCGGTTATTTGCAGTTGATCGTAACAATTTCGGTTAGTTGCAGTCGATTGAATAATTTCGCGATAAAAATAATTCGGGTTAGTTGCAGTCAACTGTAATAATTTCGGTTAGTCGCAGTCAATTTAATAACGGTTGTCGCAGTCAGTTGTAATAATTTCGGATAGTTGTCGTCGATCGTGACAATTTCGATTAGTTGCAGTCGATTGTAATAGTTCTCGATAAAAATAATTTCGGTTAGCTGCAGTCGATTGTAATAATTCGAGATAAAAGAAATTTCGGTTAGTTGCAGTCGATTGTAACAAGTTTTATTAGTAGCAGTCAATCAAAATAATTACGGTTAGTTGCAGTCATTAATAATAATTTCGGTTAGTTGCAGTCGATTGTAATAATTTCGGTTAGTTGCAGTCGATCGTAGCAATCTCGGTTAGTTGCAGTCGATCGTAGCAATCTCGGTTAGTTGTAGTCGATCGTAATAATTTCTGTTAGTTGCAGTCGAATTCTAATCATTTCGGTTAGTCGCAGTCAACTTATTAATTCCGTTTAGTCGCAGTCGATTGTAATAATTTCGGTTATTTGCAGTTGATCGTAACAATTTCGGTTAGTTGGAGTCAATTGAATAATTTCGCAATAAAAATAATTCGGGTTAGTTGCAGTCAATTGTAATAATTTCGGTTAGTCGCAGTCAATTTAATAACGGTTGTCACAGTCAGTTGTAATAATTTCGGATAGTTGCAGTCGATCGTGACAATTTCGATTAGTTGCAGTCGATTGTAATAGTTCTCGATAAAAATAATTTCGGTTAGCTGCAGTCGATTGTAATAATTCGAGATAAAAGAAATTTCGGTTAGTTGCAGTCGATTGTAACAAGTTTTATTAGTAGCAGTCAATCAAAATAATTCCGGTTAGTTGCAGTCATTAATAATAATTTCGGTTAGTTGCAGTCGATTGTAATAATTTCGGTTAGTTGCAGTCGATCGTAGCAATCTCGGTTAGTTGCAGTCGATCGTAGCAATCTCGGTTAGTTGCAGTCGATCGTAATAATTTCTGTTAGTTGCAGTCGATTCTAATCATTTCGGTTAGTCGCAGTCAACTTATTAATTCCGTTTAGTCGCAGTCGATTGTAATAATTTCGGTTATTTGCAGTTGATCGTAACAATTTCGGTTAGTTGGAGTCAATTGAATAATTTCGCGATAAAAATAATTCGGGTTAGTTGCAGTCAATTGTAATAATTTCGGTTATTCGCAGTCAATTTAATAACGGTTGTCGCAGTCAGTTGTAATAATTTCGGATAGTTGCAGTCGATCGTGACAATTTCGATTAGTTGCAGTCGATTGTAATAGTTCTCGATAAAAATAATTTCGGTTAGCTGCAGTCGATTGTAATAATTCGAGATAAAAGAAATTTCGGTTAGTTGCAGTCAATTGTAACAAGTTTTATTAGTAGCAGTCAATCAAAATAATTCCGGTTAGTTGCAGTCATTAATAATAATTTCGGTTAGTTTCAGTCGATTGTAATAATTTCGGTTAGTTGCAGTCGATCGTAAGAATTTTGGTTAGTTGCAGTCGATCGTAAGAATTTCGGTTAGTTGCAGGCGATTGTAATAAATTCGCGATAAAAATAATTTCGGCTAGTTGCAGTCGATTGCAACTATTTTGGTTAGTTGCAGTCGATTGCAATAAATTCGCGATAAAAATAATTTGGCCTACCTGCAGTCGATTGTAATAATTTCGGTCAGTCGTAGTCAATTGTAATAATTCCGGTTAGTTGCAGTCACGTGTAACAATTTCGGTTAGTTGCAGCCGATCATAACAATTTCGTTTAGTTGTAGTCAATTGTAATAATTTCGCTATAAAAATAATATTGGTTAGTTGCACTCGATTGTAACAATTTTTGTTAGTTGCAGTCGATTGCAATAAATTCGCGATAAAATTTTTTTGAGCTAGTTGCAGTCGATTGTAATTATTTCGGTTAGTTGCAGTCGATCGTAAGAATTTTGGTTAGTTGCAGTTGATCGTAACAATTTCGGTTAGTTGCAGTCGATTGAATAATTTCGCGATAAAAATAATTCGGGTTAGTTGCAGTCAATTGTAATAATTTCTGTTATTCGCAGTCAATATAACGGTTGTCGCAGTCAGTTGTAATAATTTCGGATAATTGCAGTCGATCGTGACAATTTGGATTAGTTGCAGTCGATTGTAATAGTTCTCGATAAAAATAATTTCGGTTAGCTGCAGTCGATTGTAATAATTCGAGATAAAAGAAATTTCGGTTAGTTGCAGTCGATTGTAACAAGTTTTATAAGTAGCAGTCAATCAAAATAATTCCGGTTAGTTGCAGTCATTAATAATAATTTCGGTTAGTTGCAGGCGATTGTAATAAATTCGCGATAAAAATAATTTCGGCTAGTTGCAGTCGATTGCAACTATTTTGGTTAGTTGCAGTCGATTGCAATAAATTCGCGATAAAAATAATTTGGCCTACCAGCAGTCGATTGTAATAATTTCGGTCAGTCGTAGTCAATTGTAATAATTCCGGTTAGTCGCAGTCAGTTGTAACAATTTCAGTTAGTTGCAGCCGATCATAACAATTTCGTTTAGTTGCAGTCGTTCGTAAAAATTTCGGTTAGTTGTAGTCAATTGTAATAATTTCTCAATAAAAATAATTTCGGTTAGTTGAAGTCGATGAAAAAAAATTCGGCTAGTTGCGATCGATAATAATTATTTCGGTTCGTCGCAGTCGACTGTAATAATTTTGGTTAGTTTTAGTCGATAGTAATAATTTCTTTTAGTAGCAGTAAAAAAAAAAAAAACTGTTTAGTTGCAGTCGATAATAATAATTTCGGTTAATCGATGTCGATTGTAATAATTTCAATTAGTTGCAGTCGATCGTAGCAATCTCGGTTAGTCGCAGTCGATCGTAGCAATCTCGGTTAGTTACAGTCGATCGTAATAATTTCTATTAGTTGCAGTCGATTCTAATCATTTCGGTTAGTCGCAGTCAACTTATTAATTCCGTTTAGTCTCAGTCGGTTGTAATAATTTCGGTTATTTGCAGTTGATCGTAACAATTTCGGTTAGTTGCAGTCGATTGAATAATTTCGCAATAAAAATAATTCGGGTTAGTTGCAGTCAACTGTAATAATTTCGGTTAGTCGCAGTCAATTTAATAACGGTTGTCGCAGTCAGTTGTAATAATTTCGGATAGTTGTCGTCGATCGTGACAATTTCGATTAGTTGCAGTCGATTGTAATAGTTATCGATAAAAATAATTTCGGTTAGCTGCAGTCGATTGTAATAATTCGAGATAAAAGAAATTTCGGTTAGTTGCAGTCGATTGTAACAAGTTTTATTAGTAGCAGTCAATCAAAATAATTACGGTTAGTTGCAGTCATTCATAATAATTTCGGTTAGTTGCAGTCGATTGTAATAATTTCGGTTAGTTGCAGTCGATCGTAGCAATCTCGGTTAGTTGCAGTCGATCGTAGCAATCTCGGTTAGTTGTAGTCGATCGTAATAATTTCTGTTAGTTGCAGTCGAATTCTAATCATTTCGGTTAGTCGCAGTCAACTTATTAATTCCGTTTAGTCGCAGTCGATTGTAATAATTTCGGTTATTTGCAGTTGATCGTAACAATTTCGGTTAGTTGGAGTCAATTGAATAATTTCGCGATAAAAATAATTCGGGTTAGTTGCAGTCAATTGTAATAATTTCGGTTAGTCGCAGTCAATTTAATAACGGTTGTCACAGTCAGTTGTAATAATTTCGGATAGTTGCAGTCGATCGTGACAATTTCGATTAGTTGCAGTCGATTGTAATAGTTCTCGATAAAAATAATTTCGGTTAGCTGCAGTCGATTGTAATAATTCGAGATAAAAGAAATTTCGGTTAGTTGCAGTCGATTGTAACAAGTTTTATTAGTAGCAGTCAATCAAAATAATTCCGGTTAGTTGCAGTCATTAATAATAATTTCGGTTAGTTGCAGTCGATTGTAATAATTTCGGTTAGTTGCAGTCGATCGTAAGAATTTTGGTTAGTTGCAGTCGATCGTAAGAATTTCGGTTAGTTGCAGGCGATTGTAATAAATTCGCGATAAAAATAATTTCGGCTAGTTGCAGTCGATTGCAACTATTTTGGTTAGTTGCAGTCGATTGCAATAAATTCGCGATAAAAATAATTTGGCCTACCTGCAGTCGATTGTAATAATTTCGGTCAGTCGTAGTCAATTGTAATAATTCCGGTTAGTTGCAGTCACGTGTAACAATTTCGGTTAGTTGCAGCCGATCATAACAATTTCGTTTAGTTGTAGTCAATTGTAATAATTTCGCTATAAAAATAATTTTGGTTAGTTGCACTCGATTGTAACAATTTTTGTTAGTTGCAGTCGATTGCAATAAATTCGCGATAAAATTTTTTTGAGCTAGTTGCAGTCGATTGTAATTATTTCGGTTAGTTGCAGTCGATCGTAAGAATTTTGGTTAGTTGCAGTTGATCGTAACAATTTCGGTTAGTTGCAGTCGATTGAATAATTTCGCGATAAAAATAATTCGGGTTAGTTGCAGTCAATTGTAATAATTTCTGTTATTCGCAGTCAATACAACGGTTGTCGCAGTCAGTTGTAATAATTTCGGATAATTGCAGTCGATCGTGACAATTTCGATTAGTTGCAGTCGATTGTAATAGTTCTCGATAAAAATAATTTCGGTTAGCTGCAGTCGATTGTAATAATTCGAGATAAAAGAAATTTCGGTTAGTTGCAGTCGATTGTAACAAGTTTTATAAGTAGCAGTCAATCAAAATAATTCCGGTTAGTTGCAGTCATTAATAATAATTTCGGTTAGTTGCAGGCGATTGTAATAAATTCGCGATAAAAATAATTTCGGCTAGTTGCAGTCGATTGCAACTATTTTGGTTAGTTGCAGTCGATTGCAATAAATTCGCGATAAAAATAATTTGGCCTACCAGCAGTCGATTGTAATAATTTCGGTCAGTCGTAGTCAATTGTAATAATTCCGGTTAGTCGCAGTCAGTTGTAACAATTTCAGTTAGTTGCAGCCGATCATAACAATTTCGTTTAGTTGCAGTCGTTCGTAAAAATTTCGGTTAGTTGTAGTCAATTGTAATAATTTCTCAATAAAAATAATTTCGGTTAGTTGAAGTCGATGAAAAAAAATTCGGCTAGTTGCGATCGATAATAATTATTTCGGTTCGTCGCAGTCGACTGTAATAATTTTGGTTAGTTTTAGTCGATAGTAATAATTTCTTTTAGTAGCAGTAAAAAAAAAAAAACTGTTTAGTTGCAGTCGATAATAATAATTTCGGTTAATCGATGTCGATTGTAATAATTTCAATTAGTTGCAGTCGATCGTAGCAATCTCGGTTAGTCGCAGTCGATCGTAGCAATCTCGGTTAGTTACAGTCGATCGTAATAATTTCTATTAGTTGCAGTCGATTCTAATCATTTCGGTTAGTCGCAGTCAACTTATTAATTCCGTTTAGTCTCAGTCGATTGTAATAATTTCGGTTATTTGCAGTTGATCGTAACAATTTCGGTTAGTTGCAGTCGATTGAATAATTTCGCAATAAAAATAATTCGGGTTAGTTGCAGTCAACTGTAATAATTTCGGTTAGTCGCAGTCAATTAAATAACGGTTGTCGCAGTCAGTTGTAATAATTTCGGATAGTTGTCGTCGATCGTGACAATTTCGATTAGTTGCATTCGATTGTAATAGTTCTCGATAAAAATAATTTCGGTTAGCTGCAGTCGATTGTAATAATTCGAGATAAAAGATATTTCGGTTAGTTGCAGTCGATTGTAACAAGTTTTATTAGTAGCAGTCAATCAAAATAATTCCGGTTAGTTGCAGTCATTAATAATAATTTCGGTTAGTTGCAGTCGATTGTAATAATTTCGGTTAGTTGCAGTCAATCGTAGCAATCTCGGTTAGTTGTAGTCGATCGTAATAATATCTGTTAGTTGCAGTCGATTCTAATCATTTCGGTTAGTCGCAGTCAACTTATTAATTCCGTTTAGTCGCAGTCGATTGTAATAATTTCGGTTATTTGCAGTCAATTGAATAATTTCACGATAAAAATAATTCGGGTTAGTTGCAGTCAATTGTAATAATTTCAGTTAGTCGCAGTCAATTTAATAACGGTTGTCGCAGTCAGTTGTAATAATTTCGGATAGTTGCAGTCGATCGTGACAATTTCGATTAGTTGCAGTCGATTGTAATAGTTCTCGATAAAAATAATTTCGGTTAGCTGCAGTCGATTGTAATAATTCGAGATAAAAGAAATTTCGGTTAGTTGCAGTCGATTGTAACAAGTTTTATTAGTAGCAGTCGATTGAAACAATTTTGGTTAGTTGCAGTCAATAAAAATAATTCCGGTTAGTTGCAGTTATCGTAGCAATTTCGGTTAGTTCCAGTCGATCGTAGCAATCTCGAATAGTTGCAGTCGATCGTAATAATTTCTGTTAGTTGCAGTCGATTCTAATCATTTCGGTTAGTCGCAGTCAACTTATTAATTCCGTTTAGTCGCAGTCGATTGTAATAATTTCGGTTATTTGCAGTTGATCGTAACAATTTCGGTTAGTTGGAGTCAATTGAATAATTTCGCGATAAAAATAATTCGGGATAGTTGCAGTCAATTGTAATAATTTCGGATAGTTGCAGTCGATCGTTACAATTTCGATTAGTTGCAGTCGATTGTAATTGTTCTCGATAAAAATAATTTCGGTTAGCTGCAGTCGATTGTAATAATTCGAGATAAAAGAAATTTCGGTTAGTTGCAGTCGATTGTAACAAGTTTTATTAGTAGCAGTCAATCAAAATAATTCCGGTTAGTTGCAGTCATTAATAATAATTTCGGTTAGTTGCAGTCGATTGTAATAATTTCGGTTAGTTGCAGTCGATCGTAAGAATTTTGGTTAGTTGCAGTCGATCGTAAGAATTTCGGTTAGTTGCAGGCGATTGTAATAAATTCGCGATAAAAATAATTTCGGCTAGTTGCAGTCGATTGCAACTATTTTGGTTAGTTGCAGTCGATTTCAATAAATTCGCGATAAAAATAATTTGGCCTACTAGCAGTCGATTGTAATAATTTCGGTTAGTCGTAGTCAATTGTAATAATTCCAGTTAGTCGCAGTCACGTGTAACAATTTCAGTTAGTTGCACCCGATCATAACAATTTCGTTTAGTTGTAGTCAATTGTAATAATTTCGCAATAAAAATAATTTTGGTTAGTTGCAGTCGATTGGAAAAATTTTTGTTAGTTTCAGACGATTGCAATAAATTCGCGATAAAATTTTTTTGGGCTAGTTGCAGTCGATTGTAATTATTTCGGTTAGTTGCAGTCGATCGTAAGAATTTTAGTTAGTTGCAGTCCATCGTAGCAATCTTGGTTAGTTGCAGTCGATCGTAGCAATCTCGGTTAGTTGCAGTCGATCGTAATAATTTCTGTTAGTTGCAGTCGATTCTAATCATTTCGGTTAGTCGCAGTCAACTTATTAATTCCGTTTAGTCGCAGTCGATTGTAATAATTTCGGTTATTTGCAGTTGATCGTAATAATTTTCAATAATAATAATTTCGGTTAGTTGCAGGCAATTGTAATAATTTCGCGATAAAAAAAAATTTGGCCTACCTGCAGTCGATTGTAATAATTTCGGTCAGTCGTAGTCAATTGTAATAATTCCGGTTAGTCGCAGTCACGTGTAACAATTTCGGTTAGTTGCAGCCGATCATAACAATTTCGTTTAGTTGTAGTCAATTGTAATAATTTCGCAATAAAAATAATTCGGGTTAGTTGCAGTCAATTGTAATAATTTCGGATAGTTGCAGTCGATCGTTACAATTTCGATTAGTTGCAGTCGATTGTAATAGTTCTCGATAAAAATAATTTCGTTTAGCTGCAGTCGATTGTAATAATTCGAGATAAAAGAAATTTCGGTTAGTTGCAGTCGATTGTAACAAGTTTTATTAGTAGCAGTCAATCAAAATAATTCCGGTTAGTTGCAGTCATTAATAATAATTTCGGTTAGTTGCAGTCGATTGTAATAATTTCGGTTAGTTGCAGTCGATCGTAAGAATTTTGGTTAGTTGCAGTCGATCGTAAGAATTTCGGTTAGTTGCAGGCGATTGTAATAAATTCGCGATAAAAATAATTTCGGCTAGTTGCAGTCGATTGCAACTATTTTGGTTAGTTGCAGTCGATTTCAATAAATTCGCGATATAAATAATTTGGCCTACTAGCAGTCGATTGTAATAATTTCGGTTAGTCGTAGTCAATTGTAATAATTCCAGTTAGTCGCAGTCACGTGTAACAATTTCAGTTAGTTGCACCCGATCATAACAATTTCGTTTAGTTGTAGTCAATTGTAATAATTTCGCAATAAAATTAATTTTGGTTAGTTGCAGTCGATTGGAAAAATTTTTGTTAGTTTCAGACGATTGCAATAAATTCGCGATAAAATTTTTTTGGGCTAGTTGCAGTCGATTGTAATTATTTCGGTTAGTTGCAGTCGATCGTAAGAATTTTAGTTAGTTGCAGTCCATCGTAGCAATCTTGGTTAGTTGCAGTCGATCGTAGCAATCTCGGTTAGTTGCAGTCGATCGTAATAATTTCTGTTAGTTGCAGTCGATCGTAAGAATTTTGGTTAGTTGCAGTCGATCGTAAGAATTTCGGTTAGTTGCAGGCGATTGTAATAAATTCGCGATAAAAATAATTTCGGCTAGTTGCAGTCGATTGCAACTATTTTGGTTAGTTGCAGTCGATTTCAATAAATTCGCGATAAAAATAATTTGGCCTACTAGCAGTCGATTGTAATAATTTCGGTTAGTCGTAGTCAATTGTAATAATTCCAGTTAGTCGCAGTCACGTGTAACAATTTCAGTTAGTTGCAGCCGATCATAACAATTTCGTTTAGTTGTAGTCAATTGTAATAATTTCGCAATAAAAATAATTTTGGTTAGTTGCAGTCGATTGGAAAAATTTTTGTTAGTTTCAGACGATTGCAATAAATTCGCGATAAAATTTTTTTGGGCTAGTTGCAGTCGATTGTAATTATTTCGGTTAGTTGCAGTCGATCGTAAGAATTTTAGTTAGTTGCAGTCCATCGTAGCAATCTTGGTTAGTTGCAGTCGATCGTAGCAATCTCGGTTAGTTGCAGTCGATCGTAATAATTTCTGTTAGTTGCAGTCGATTCTAATCATTTCGGTTAGTCGCAGTCAACTTATTAATTCCGTTTACTCGCAGTCGATTGTAATAATTTCGGTTATTTGCAGTTGATCGTAATAATTTTCAATAATAATAATTTCGGTTAGTTGCAGGCGATTGTAATAATTTCGCGATAAAAAAAAATTTGGCCTACCTGCAGTCGATTGTAATAATTTCGGTCAGTCGTAGTCAATTGTAATAATTCCGGTTAGTCGCAGTCACGTGTAACAATTTCGGTTAGTTGTAGCCGATCATAACAATTTCGTTTAGTTGTAGTCAATTGTAATAATTTTGCAATAAAAAAAAATTCGGTTAGTTGCAGTCAATTGTAATAATTCCGGTTAGTCGCAGTCACGTGTAACAATTTCGGTTAGTTGCAGTCGATCGTGGCAATTTTAATTAGTTGCAGTCGATTGAATAATTTCCCGATAAAAATAATTTCGGGTAGTTGCAGTCGATTATAATAATTTCGGTTTGTCGCAGTCAACTTAATAATTCCGTTTAGTCTCAGTCGATTGTAATAATTTCGGTTAGTTGCAGTAGATTGTAATAATTTTCAATAATAATAATTTCTGTTAGTTGCGGGCGATTGTAAGAATTTTGGTTAGTTTCAGTCGATCGTAAGAATTTCGGGTAGTTGCAGGCGATTGTAATAAATTCGCGATAAAAATAATTTCGGCTAGTTGCAGTCGATTGCAACTATTTTGGTTAGTTGCAGTCGATTGCAATAAATTCGCGATATAAATAATTTGGCCTACCTGCAGTCGATTGTAATAATTTCGGTCATTCGAAGTCAATTGTAATAATTCCGGTTAGTCGCAGTCACGTGTAACAATTTCGGTTAGTTGCAGCCGATCATAACAATTTCGTTTAGTTGTAGTCAATTGTAATAATTTCGCAATAAAAATAATTTTGGTTAGTTGCAGTCTATTGCAATAAATTCGCGATAAATTTTTTTTGGGCTAGTTGCAGTCGATTGTAATTATTTCGGTTAGTCGCAGTCAATAAAAATAATTCATGTTATTCCCAGCTAATAAAAATAATTCCTCTTAGTTGCAGTCGATAACAATAATTTCTGTTAGTCACAATTGATCGTGCCATCTTCAATTAGTTGCAGTCGATTGAATAATTTCCCGATAAAAATAATTTCGGTTAGTAGCAGTCAATAAAACAAATTCTAGTTAGTTGCAGTCGATAATAATAATTTCGGATAGTCGCAGTCGATAAAAATAATTCCGGTTAGTTGCAGTTGATCGTAGCAATTTCGGTTAGTTGCAGTCGATCGTAGCAAATTCGTTTAGTTGCAGTCGATTGTAATAATTTCGGATAGCTGCAGTCGATTGCATAATTTCCCGATAAAAATAATTTCGGTTAGTTGCAGTCGATTGTAATAATTTTGGTTAGTCGCAGTGAATAAAACAAATTCTAGTTAGTTGCAGTCGATAATAATAATTTCGGATAGTCGCAGTCGATTGTAACAATTTCAGTTAGTTGCAGCCGATCATAACAATTTCGTTTAGTTGTAGTCAATTGTAATAATTTCGCAATAAAAATAATTTTGGTTAGTTGCAGTCGATTGGAAAAATTTTTGTTAGTTTCAGACGATTGCAATAAATTCGCGATAAAATTTTTTTGGGCTAGTTGCAGTCGATTGTAATTATTTCGGTTAGTTGCAGTCGATCGTAAGAATTTTAGTTAGTTGCAGTCCATCGTAGCAATCTTGGTTAGTTGCAGTCGATCGTAGCAATCTCGGTTAGTTGCAGTCGATCGTAATAATTTCTGTTAGTTGCAGTCGATTATAATCATTTCGGTTAGTCGCAGTCAACTTATTAATTCCGTTTAGTCGCAGTCGATTGTAATAATTTCGGTTATTTGCAGTTGATCGTAATAATTTTCAATAATAATAATTTCGGTTAGTTGCAGGCGATTGTAATAATTTCGCGATAAAAAAAAATTTGGCCTACCTGCAGTCGATTGTAATAATTTCGGTCAGTCGTAGTCAATTGTAATAATTCCGGTTAGTCGCAGTCACGTGTAACAATTTCGGTTAGTTGCAGCCGATCATAACAATTTCGTTTAGTTGTAGTCAATTGTAATAATTTTGCAATAAAAAAAAATTCGGTTAGTTGCAGTCAATTGTAATAATTCCGGTTAGTCGCAGTCACGTGTAACAATTTCGGTTAGTTGCAGTCGATCGTGGCAATTTTAATTAGTTGCAGTCGATTGAATAATTTCCCGATAAAAATAATTTCGGGTAGTTGCAGTCGATTATAATAATTTCGGTTTGTCGCAGTCAACTTAATAATTCCGTTTAGTCTCAGTCGATTGTAATAATTTCGGTTAGTTGCAGTAGATTGTAATAATTTTCAATAATAATAATTTCTGTTAGTTACAGGCGATTGTAAGAATTTTGGTTAGTTTCAGTCGATCGTAAGAATTTCGGGTAGTTGCAGGCGATTGTAATAAATTCGCGATAAAAATAATTTCGGCTAGTTGCAGTCGATTGCAACTATTTTGGTTAGTTGCAGTCGATTGCAATAAATTCGCGATATAAATAATTTGGCCTACCTGCAGTCGATTGTAATAATTTCGGTCATTCGAAGTCAATTGTAATAATTCCGGTTAGTCGCAGTCACGTGTAACAATTTCGGTTAGTTGCAGCCGATCATAACAATTTCGTTTAGTTGTAGTCAATTGTAATAATTTCGCAATAAAAATAATTTTGGTTAGTTGCAGTCTATTGCTATAAATTCGCGATAAATTTTTTTTGGGCTAGTTGCAGTCGATTGTAATTACTTCGGTTAGTCGCAGTCAATAAAAATAATTCATGTTATTCCCAGCTAATAAAAATAATTCCTCTTAGTTGCAGTCGATAACAATAATTTCTGTTAGTCACAATTGATCGTGCCATCTTCAATTAGTTGCAGTCGATTGAATAATTTCCCGATAAAAATAATTTCGGTTAGTAGCAGTCAATAAAACAAATTCTAGTTAGTTGCAGTCGATAATAATAATTTCGGATAGTCGCAGTCGATAAAAATAATTCCGGTTAGTTGCAGTTGATCGTAGCAATTTCGGTTAGTTGCAGTCGATCGTAGCAAATTCGTTTAGTTGCAGTCGATTGTAATAATTTCGGATAGCTGCAGTCGATTGCATAATTTCCCGATAAAAATAATTTCGGTTAGTTGCAGTCGATTGTAATAATTTTGGTTAGTCGCAGTGAATAAAACAAATTCTAGTTAGTTGCAGTCGATAATAATAATTTCGGATAGTCGCAGTCGATTGTAACAATTTCAGTTAGTTGCAGCCGATCATAACAATTTCGTTTAGTTGTAGTCAATTGTAATAATTTCGCAATAAAAATAATTTTGGTTAGTTGCAGTCGATTGGAAAAATTTTTGTTAGTTTCAGACGATTGCAATAAATTCGCGATAAAATTTTTTTGGGCTAGTTGCAGTCGATTGTAATTATTTCGGTTAGTTGCAGTCGATCGTAAGAATTTTAGTTAGTTGCAGTCCATCGTAGCAATCTTGGTTAGTTGCAGTCGATCGTAGCAATCTCGGTTAGTTGCAGTCGATCGTAATAATTTCTGTTAGTTGCAGTCGATTATAATCATTTCGGTTAGTCGCAGTCAACTTATTAATTCCGTTTAGTCGCAGTCGATTGTAATAATTTCGGTTATTTGCAGTTGATCGTAATAATTTTCAATAATAATAATTTCGGTTAGTTGCAGGCGATTGTAATAATTTCGCGATAAAAAAAAATTTGGCCTACCTGCAGTCGATTGTAATAATTTCGGTCAGTCGTAGTCAATTGTAATAATTCCGGTTAGTCGCAGTCACGTGTAACAATTTCGGTTAGTTGCAGCCGATCATAACAATTTCGTTTAGTTGTAGTCAATTGTAATAATTTCGCAATAAAAAAAAATTCGGTTAGTTGCAGTCAATTGTAATAATTCCGGATAGTCGCAGTCACGTGTAACAATTTCGGTTAGTTGCAGTCGATCGTGGCAATTTTAATTAGTTGCAGTCGATTGAATAATTTCCCGATAAAAATAATTTCGGGTAGTTGCAGTCGATTATAATAATTTCGGTTTGTCGCAGTCAACTTAATAATTCCGTTTAGTCTCAGTCGATTGTAATAATTTCGGTTAGTTGCAGTAGATTGTAATAATTTTCAATAATAATAATTTCTGTTAGTTGCAGGCGATTGTAAGAATTTTGGTTAGTTTCAGTCGATCGTAAGAATTTCGGGTAGTTGCAGGCGATTGTAATAAATTCGCGATAAAAATAATTTCGGCTAGTTGCAGTCGATTGCAACTATTTTGGTTAGTTGCAGTCGATTGCAATAAATTCGCGATATAAATAATTTGGCCTACCTATTATTACAGTCGATTGTAATAATTTCGGTCATTCGAAGTCAATTGTAATAATTCCGGTTAGTCGCAGTCACGTGTAACAATTTCGGTTAGTTGCAGCCGATCATAACAATTTCGTTTAGTTGTAGTCAATTGTAATAATTTCGCAATAAAAATAATTTTGGTTAGTTGCAGTCGATTGCAATAAATTCGCGATAAATTTTTTTTGGGCTAGTTGCAGTCGATTGTAATTATTTCGGTTAGTCGCAGTCAATAAAAATAATTCATGTTATTCCCAGCTAATAAAAATAATTCCTCTTAGTTGCAGTCGATAACAATAATTTCTGTTAGTCACAATCGATCGTGCCATCTTCAATTAGTTGCAGTCGATTGAATAATTTCCCGATAAAAATAATTTCGGTTAGTAGCAGTCGATTGTAATAATTTTGGTTAGTCGCAGTCAATAAAAAAAATTCTAGTTAGTTGCAGTCGATAAAAAAAATTCCGGTTAGTTGCAGTTGATCGTAGCAAATTCGTTTAGTTGCAGTCGATTGTAATAATTTCGGATAGCTGCAGTCGATTGCATAATTTCCCGATAAAAATAATTTCGGTTAGTTGCAGTCGATTGTAATAATTTTGGTTAGTCGCAGTGAATAGAACAAATTCTAGTTAGTTGCAGTCGATAATAATAATTTCGGATAGTCGCAGTCGATTGTAATAATTTCGGTTAGTTGCAGTCGATTGAAACAATTTTGGTTAGTCGCAGTCAATAAAAATAATTCCGGTTTGTCGCAGTAGATTGTAATAATTCTCTATAATAATAATTTCGGTTAGTTGCAGTCGATCGTAACAATTTCGTTTAGTCGCAGTCAATAAAAATAAATCATGTTAGTTGCAGTCAATCGTAACAATTTCGGTTAGTTGCAGTCGATTGTAATAATTCGTGTAAAAATAATTTCGGTTAGTCGCAGTCAATTATAACAATTTCGGTTAGTTGCAGTCGATCGTAACAATTTCAGTTAAATGTAGTCAATTGTAATAATTTCTCAATAAAAATAATTTCGGTTAGTTGAAGTCGATGAAAAAAAATTCGGCTAGTTGCGATCGATAATATTTATTTCGGTTAGTCGCAGTCGACTGTAATAATTTTGGTTAGTTTTAGTCGATAATAATAATAATTTCTTTTAGTAGCAGTCAAAAAAAAAAAAAAACTGTTTAGTTGCAGTCGATAATAATAATTTCGGTTAATCGCAGTCGATTGTAATAATTTCAATTAGTTGCAGTCAACTTATTAATTCCGTTTAGTCGCAGTCGATTGTAATAATTTCGGTTATTTGCAGTCAATTGAATAATTTCGCGATCAAAATAATTCGGGTTAGTTGCAGTCAATTGTAATAATTTCGGTTAGTCGCAGTCAATTTAATAACGGTTGTCGCAGTCAGTTGTAATAATTTCGGATAGTTGCAGTCGATCGTGACAATTTCGATTAATTGCAGTCGATTGTAATAGTTCTCGATAAAAATAATTTCGGTTAGCTGCAGTCGATTGTAATAATTCGAGATAAAAGAAATTTCGGTTAGTTGCAGTCGATTGTAACAAGTTTTATTAGTAGCAGTCAATCAAAATAATTTCGGTTAGTTGCAGTCATTAATAATAATTTCGTTTAGTTGCAGTCGATTGTAATAATTTCGGATAGCTGCAGTCGATTGCATAATTTCCCGATAAAAATAATTTCGGTTAGTTGCAGTCGATTGTAATAATTTTGGTTAGTCGCAGTGAATAAAACAAATTCTAGTTAGTTGCAGTCGATAATAATAATTTCGGATAGTCGCAGTCGATTGTAACAATTTCAGTTAGTTGCAGCCGATCATAACAATTTCGTTTAGTTGTAGTCAATTGTAATAATTTCGCAATAAAAATCATTTTGGTTAGTTGCAGTCGATTGGAAAAATTTTTGTTAGTTTCAGACGATTGCAATAAATTCGCGATAAAATTTTTTTGGGCTAGTTGCAGTCGATTGTAATTATTTCGGTTAGTTGCAGTCGATCGTAAGAATTTTAGTTAGTTGCAGTCCATCGTAGCAATCTTGGTTAGTTGCAGTCGATCGTAGCAATCTCGGTTAGTTGCAGTCGATCGTAATAATTTCTGTTAGTTGCAGTCGATTATAATCATTTCGGTTAGTCGCAGTCAACTTATTAATTCCGTTTAGTCGCAGTCGATTGTAATAATTTCGGTTATTTGCAGTTGATCGTAATAATTTTCAATAATAATAATTTCGGTTAGTTGCAGGCGATTGTAATAATTTCGCGATAAAAAAAAATTTGGCCTACCTGCAGTCGATTGTAATAATTTCGGTCAGTCGCAGTCAATTGTAATAATTCCGGTTAGTCGCAGTCACGTGTAACAATTTCGGTTAGTTGCAGCCGATCATAACAATTTCGTTTAGTTGTAGTCAATTGTAATAATTTCGCAATAAAAAAAAATTCGGTTAGTTGCAGTCAATTGTAATAATTCCGGATAGTCGCAGTCACGTGTAACAATTTCGGTTAGTTGCAGTCGATCGTGGCAATTTTAATTAGTTGCAGTCGATTGAATAATTTCCCGATAAAAATAATTTCGGGTAGTTGCAGTCGATTATAATAATTTCGGTTTGTCGCAGTCAACTTAATAATTCCGTTTAGTCTCAGTCGATTGTAATAATTTCGGTTAGTTGCAGTAGATTGTAATAATTTTCAATAATAATAATTTCTGTTAGTTGCAGGCGATTGTAAGAATTTTGGTTAGTTTCAGTCGATCGTAAGAATTTCGGGTAGTTGCAGGCGATTGTAATAAATTCGCGATAAAAATAATTTCGGCTAGTTGCAGTCGATTGCAACTATTTTGGTTAGTTGCAGTCGATTGCAATAAATTCGCGATATAAATAATTTGGCCTACCTGCAGTCGATTGTAATAATTTCGGTCATTCGAAGTCAATTGTAATAATTCCGGTTAGTCGCAGTCACGTGTAACAATTTCGGTTAGTTGCAGCCGATCATAACAATTTCGTTTAGTTGTAGTCAATTGTAATAATTTCGCAATAAAAATAATTTTGGTTAGTTGCAGTCGATTGCAAAAAATTCGCGATAAATTTTTTTTGGGCTAGTTGCAGTCGATTGTAATTATTTCGGTTAGTCGCAGTCAATAAAAATAATTCATGTTATTCCCAGCTAATAAAAATAATTCCTCTTAGTTGCAGTCGATAACAATAAGTTCTGTTAGTCACAATCGATCGTGCCATCTTCAATTAGTTGCAGTCGATTGAATAATTTCCCGATAATATTTATTTCGGTTAGTCGCAGTCGACTGTAATAATTTTGGTTAGTTTTAGTCGATAATAATAATAATTTCTTTTAGTAGCAGTCAAAAAAAAAAAAAAACTGTTTAGTTGCAGTCGATAATAATAATTTCGGTTAATCGCAGTCGATTGTAATAATTTCAATTAGTTGCAGTCAATTGAATAATTTCGCGATAAAAATAATTCGGGTTAGTTGCAGTCAATTGTAATAATTTCGGTTAGTCGCAGTCAATTTAATAACTGTTGTCGCAGTCAGTTGTAATAATTTCGGATAGTTGCAGTCGATCGTGACAATTTCGATTAATTGCAGTCGATTGTAATAGTTCTCGATAAAAATAATTTCGGTTAGCTGCAGTCGATTGTAATAATTCGAGATAAAAGAAATTTCGGTTAGTTGCAGTCGATTGTAACAAGTTTTATTAGTAGCAGTCAATCAAAATAATTTCGGTTAGTTGCAGTCATTAATAATAATTTCGGTTAGTTGCAGTCGATTGTAATAATTTCGGTTAGTTGCAGTCGATCGTAGCAATTTCGTTTAGTCGCAGTCAATAAAAATAAATCATGTTAGTTGCAGTCAATCTTAACAATTTCGGTTAGTTGCAGTCGATTGTAATAATTCGTGTAAAAATAATTTCGGTTAGTCGCAGTCAATTATAACAATTTCGGTTAGTTGCAGTCGATCGTAACAATTTCAGTTAGTTGTAGTCAATTGTAATAATTTCTCAATAAAAATAATTTCGGTTAGTTGCAGTCGATTGCAATAAATTCGCGATAAATTTTTTTTGGGCTAGTTGCAGTCGATTGTAATTATTTCGGTTAGTCGCAGTCAATAAAAATAATTCATGTTATTCCCAGCTAATAAAAATAATTCCTCTTAGTTGCAGTCGATAACAATAATTTCTGTTAGTCACAATCGATCGTGCCATCTTCAATTAGTTGCAGTCGATTGAATAATTTCCCGATAAAAATTATTTCGGTTAGTAGCAGTCGATTGTAATAATTTTGGTTAGTCGCAGTCAATAAAACAAATTCTAGTTAGTTGCAGTCGATAATAATAATTTCGGATAGTCGCAGTCGATAAAAATAATTCCGGTTAGTTGCAGTTGATCGTAGCAATTTCGGTTAGTTGCAGTCGATCGTAGCAAATTCGTTTAGTTGCAGTCGATTGTAATAATTTCGGATAGCTGCAGTCGATTGCATAATTTCCCGATAAAAATAATTTCGGTTAGTTGCAGTCGATTGTAATAATTTTGGTTAGTCGCAGTGAATAAAACAAATTCTAGTTAGTTGCAGTCGATAATAATAATTTCGGATAGTCGCAGTCGATTGTAATAATTTTGGTTAGTTGCAGTCGATTGAAACAATTTTGGTTAGTCGCAGTCAATAAAAATAATTCCGGTTTGTCGCAGTAGATTGTTATAATTCTCGATAATAATAATTTCGGTTAGTTGCAGTCGATCGTAACAATTTCGGTTAGTTGCAGTCGATTGTAATAATTCGTGTAAAAATAATTTCGGTTAGTCGCAGTCAATTATAACAATTTCGGTTAGTTGCAGTCGATCGTAACAATTTCAGTTAGTTGTAGTCAATTGTAATAATTTCTCAATAAAAATAATTTCGGTTAGTTGAAGTCGATGAAAAAAAATTCGGCTAGTTGCGATCGATAATATTTATTTCGGTTAGTCGCAGTCGACTGTAATAATTTTGGTTAGTTTTAGTCGATAATAATAATTTCTTTTAGTAGCAGTAAAAAAAAAACAAAACTGTTTAGTTGCAGTCGATAATAATAATTTCGGTTAATCGCAGTCGATTGTAATAATTTCAATTAGTTGCAGTCAACTTATTAATTCCGTTTAGTCGCAGTCGATTGTAATAATTTCGGTTATTTGCAGTCAATTGAATAATTTCGCGATAAAAATAATTCGGGTTAGTTGCAGTCAATTGTAATAATTTCGGTTAGTCGCAGTCAATTTAATAACTGTTGTCGCAGTCAGTTGTAATAATTTCGGATAGTTGCAGTCGATCGTGACAATTTCGATTAATTGCAGTCGATTGTAATAGTTCTCGATAAAAATAATTTCGGTTAGCTGCAGTCGATTGTAATAATTCGAGATAAAAGAAATTTCGGTTAGTTGCAGTCGATTGTAACAAGTTTTATTAGTAGCAGTCAATCAAAATAATTTCGGTTAGTTGCAGTCATTAATAATAATTTCGGTTAGTTGCAGTCGATTGTAATAATTTCGGTTAGTTGCATTCGATCGTAACAATTTCGTTTAGTCGCAGTCAATAAAAATAAATCATGTTAGTTGCAGTCAATCTTAACAATTTCGGTTAGTTGCAGTCGATTGTAATAATTCGTGTAAAAATAATTTCGGTTAGTCGCAGTCAATTATAACAATTTCGGTTAGTTGCAGTCGATCGTAACAATTTCAGTTAGTTGTAGTCAATTGTAATAATTTCTCAATAAAAATAATTTCGGTTAGTTGAAGTCGATGAAAAAAAATTCGGCTAGTTGCGATCGATAATATTTATTTCGGTTAGTCGCAGTCGACTGTAATAATTTTGGTTAGTTTTAGTCGATAATAATAATTTCTTTTAGTAGCAGTCAAAAAAAAAAAAACTGTTTAGTTGCAGTCGATAATAATAATTCCGTTTAGTCGCAGTCGATTGTAATAATTTCGGTTATTTGCAGTCAATTGAATAATTTCGCGATAAAAATAATTCGGGTTAGTTGCAGTCAATTGTAATAATTTCGGTTAGTCGCAGTCAATTTAATAACTGTTGTCGCAGTCAGTTGTAATAATTTCGGATAGTTGCAGTCGATCGTGACAATTTCGATTAATTGCAGTCGATTGTAATAGTTCTCGATAAAAATAATTTCGGTTAGCTGCAGTCGATTGTAATAATTCGAGATAAAAGAAATTTCGGTTAGTTGCAGTCGATTGTAACAAGTTTTATTAGTAGCAGTCAATCAAAATAATTTCGGTTAGTTGCAGTCATTAATAATAATTTCGGTTAGTTGCAGTCGATTGTAATAATTTCGGTTAGTTGCATTCGATCGTAACAATTTCGTTTAGTCGCAGTCAATAAAAATAAATCATGTTAGTTGCAGTCAATCTTAACAATTTCGGTTAGTTGCAGTCGATTGTAATAATTCGTGTAAAAATAATTTCGGTTAGTCGCAGTCAATTATAACAATTTCGGTTAGTTGCAGTCGATCGTAACAATTTCAGTTAGTTGTAGTCAATTGTAATAATTTCTCAATAAAAATAATTTCGGTTAGTTGAAGTCGATGAAAAAAAATTCGGCTAGTTGCGATTGATAATATTTATTTCGGTTAGTCGCAGTCGACTGTAATAATTTTGGTTAGTTTTAGTCGATAATAATAATTTCTTTTAGTAGCAGTCAAAAAAAAAAAAACTGTTTAGTTGCAGTCGATAATAATAATTCCGTTTAGTCGCAGTCGATTGTAATAATTTCGGTTATTTGCAGTCAATTGAATAATTTCGCGATAAAAATAATTCGGGTTAGTTGCAGTCAATCGTAATAACTTTGGTTAGTCACAGTCAATTTAATAACGGTTGTCGCAGTCAGTTGTAATAATTTCGGATAGTTGTCGTCGATCGTGTCAATTTCGATTAGTTGCAGTCGATTGTAATAGTTCTCGATAAAAATAATTTCGGTTAGCTGCAGTCGATTGTAATAATTCGAGATAATAGAAATTTCGGTTAGTTGCAGTCGATTGTAACAAGTTTTATTAGTAGCAGTCAATCAAAATAATTCCGGTTAGTTGCAGTCATTAATAATAATTTCGGTTAGTTGCAGTCGATTGTAATAATTTCGGTTAGTTGCAGTCGATCGTAGCAATCTCGGTTAGTTGCAGTCGATCGTAGCAATCTCGGTTAGTTGCAGTCGATCGTAATAATTTCTGTTAGTTGCAGTCGATTCTAATCATTTCGGTTAGTCGCAGTCAACTTATTAATTCCGTTTAGTCGCAGTCGATTGTAATAATTTCGGTTATTTGCAGTTGATCGTAACAATTTCGTTTAGTCGCAGTCAATAAAAATAATTTTGGTTAGTCGCAGTGAATAAAACAAATTCTAGTTAGTTGCAGTCGATAATAATAACTTCGGATAGTCGCAGTCGATTGTAATAATTTCGGTTAGTTGCAGTCGATTGAAACAATTTTGGTTAGTCGCAGTCAATAAAAATAATTCCGGTTTGTCGCAGTAGATTGTAATAATTCTCGATAATAATAATTTCGGTTAGTTGCAGTCGATCGTAACAATTTCGTTTAGTCGCAGTCAATAAAAATAAATCATGTTAGTTGCAGTCAATCGTAACAATTTCGGTTAGTTGCAGTCGATTGTAATAATTCGTGTAAAAATAATTTCGGTTAGTCGCAGTCAATTATAACAATTTCGGTTAGTTGCAGTCGATCGTAACAATTTCAGTTAGTTGTAGTCAATTGTAATAATTTCTCAATAAAAATAATTTCGGTTAGTTGAAGTCGATGAAAAAAAATTCGGCTAGTTGCGATCGATAATATTTATTTCGGTTAGTCGCAGTCGACTGTAATAATTTTGGTTAGTTTTAGTCGATAATAATAATTTCTTTTAGTAGCAGTCAAAAAAAAACAAAACTGTTTAGTTGCAGTCGATAATAATAATTTCGGTTAATCGCAGTCGATTGTAATAATTTCAATTAGTTGCAGTCAACTTATTAATTCCGTTTAGTTATAATAATTAATAAGTGATTGTAATAATTTCGGTTATTTGCAGTCAATTGAATAATTTCGCGATAAAAATAATTCGGGTTAGTTGCAGTCAATTGTAATAATTTCGGTTAGTCGCAGTCAATTTAATAACTGTTGTCGCAGTCAGTTGTAATAATTTCGGATAGTTACAGTCGATCATGACAATTTCGATTAGTTGCAGTCGATTGTAATCAATTCGCGATAAAAATAATTTCGGCTAGTTGCAGTCGATTGCAACTATTTTGGTTAGTTGCAGTCGATTGCAATAAATTCGCGATAAAAATAATTTGGCCTACCAGCAGTCGATTGTAATAATTTCGGTCAGTCGTAGTCAATTGTAATAATTCCGGTTGGTCGCAGTCACGTGTAACAATTTCAGTTAGTTGCAGCCAATCATAACAATTTCGTTTAGTTGCAGTCGATCGTAACAATTTCGGTTAGTTGTAGTCAATTGTAATAATTTCTCAATAAAAATAATTTCGGTTAGTTGAAGTCGATGAAAAAAAATTCGGCTAGTTGCGATCGATAATATTTATTTCGGTTCGTCGCAGTCGACAGTAATAATTTTGGTTAGTTTTAGTCGATAATAATAATTTCTTTTAGTAGCAGTAAAAAAAAAAAAACTGTTTAGTTGCAGTCGATAATAATAATTTCGGTTAATCGATATCGATTGTAATAATTTCAATTAGTTGCAGTCGATCGTAGCAGTCCCGGTTAGTCGCAGTCGATCGTAGCAATCTCGGTTAGTTGCAGTCGATCGTAATAATTTCTGTTAGTTGCAGTCGATTCTAATCATTTCGGTTAGTCGCAGTCAACTTATTAATTCCGTTTAGTCGCAGTCGATTGTAATAATTTCGGTTATTTGCAGTTGATCGTAATAATTCCGGTTAGTCGCAGTCACGTGTAACAATTTCGGTTAGTTGCAGCCGATCATAACAATGTCGTTTAGTTGTAGTCAATTGTAATAATTTCGCAATAAAAATAATTTTAGTTAGTTGTAATCGATTGTAACAATTTTAGTTAGTTGCAGTCGATTGTAATTATTTCGGTTAGTTGCAGTCGATCGTAAGAATTTTGGTTAGTTGCAGTCGATCGTAGCAATCTTGGTTAGTTGCAGTCGATCGTAGCAATCTCTGTTAGTTGCAGTCGATCGTAATAATTTCTGTTAGTTGCAGTCGATTCTAATCATTTCGGTTAGTCGCAGTCAACTTATTAATTCCGTTTAGTCGCAGTCGATTGTAATAATTTCGGTTATTTGCAGTTGATCGTAACAATTTCGGTTAGTTGGAGTCAATTGAATAATTTCGCGATAAAAATAATTCGGGTTAGTTGCAGTCAATTGTAATAATTTCGGTTAGTCGCAGTCAATTTAATAACAGTTGTCGCAGTCAGTTGTAATAATTTCGGATAGTTGCAGTCGATCGTTACAATTTCGATTAGTTGCAGTCGATTGTAATAGTTCTCGATAAAAATAATTTCGGTTAGCTGCAGTCGATTGTAATAATTCGAGATAAAAGAAATTTCGGTTAGTTGCAGTCGATTGTAACAAGTTTTATTAGTAGCAGTCAATCAAAAAAATTCCGGTTAGTTGCAGTCATTAATAATAATTTCGGTTAGTTGCAGTCGATTGTAATAATTTCGGTTAGTTGCAGTCGATCGTAAGAATTTTGGTTAGTTGCAGTCGATCGTAAGAATTTCGGTTAGTTGCAGGCGATTGTAATAAATTCGCGATAAAAATAATTTCGGCTAGTTACAGTCGATTGCAACTATTTTGGTTAGTTGCAGTCGATTGCAATAAATTCGCGATAAAAATAATTTGGCCTACCAGCAGTCGATTGTAATAATTTCGGTCAGTCGTAGTCAATTGTAATAATTCCGGTTAGTCGCAGTCACGTGTAACAATTTCAGTTAGTTGCAGCCAATCATAACAATTTCGTTTAGTTGCAGTCGATCGTAACAATTTCGGTTAGTTGTAGTCAATTGTAATAATTTCTCAATAAAAATAATTTCGGTTAGTTGAAGTCGATGAAAAAAAATTCGGCTAGTTGCGATCGATAATATTTATTTCGGTTCGTCGCAGTCGACTGTAATAATTTTGGTTAGTTTTAGTCGATAATAATAATTTCTTTTAGTAGCAGTAAAAAAAAAAAAACTGTTTAGTTGCAGTCAATAATAATAATATCGGTTAATCGATATCGATTGTAATAATTTCAATTAGTTGCAGTCGATCGTAGCAATCTCGGTTAGTCGCAGTCGATCGTAGCAATCTCGGTTAGTTGCAGTCGATCGTAATAATTTCTGTTAGTTGCAGTCGATTCTAATCTTTTCGGTTAGTCGCAGTCAACTTATTAATTCCGTTTAGTCGCAGTCGATTGTAATAATTTCGGTTAGTTGCAGTTGATCGTAACAATTTCGGTTAGTTGCAGTCGATTGAATAATTTCGCGATAAAAATAATTCGGGTTAGTTGCAGTCAACTGTAATAATTTCGGTTAGTCGCAGTCAATTTAATAACGGTTGTCGCAGTCAGTTGTAGTAATTTCGGATAGTTGCAGTCGATCGTGACAATTTCGATTAGTTGCAGTCGATTGTAATAGTTCTCGATAAAAATAATTTCGTTTAGCTGCAGTCGATTGTAATAATTCGAGATAAAAGAAATTTCGGTTAGTTGCAGTCGATTTTAACAAGTTTTATTAGTAGCACTCAATCAAAATAATTCCTGTTAGTTGCAGTCATTAACAATAATTTCGGTTAGTTGCAGTCGATTGTAATAATTTCGGTTAGTTGCAGTCGATCGTAAGAATTTTGGTTAGTTGCAGTCGATCGTAAGAATTTCGGTTAGTTGCAGGCGATTGTAATAAATTCGCGATAAAAATAATTTCGGCTAGTTGCAGTCGATTGCAAATATTTTGGTTAGTTGCAGTCGATTGCAATAAATTCGCGATAAAAATAATTTGGCCTACCTGCAGTCGATTGTAATAATTTCGGTCAGTCGTAGTCAATTGTAATAATTCCGGTTAGTCGCAGTCACGTGTAACAATTTCGGTTAGTTGCAGCCGATCATAACAATTTCGTTTAGTTGTAGTCAATTGTAATAATTTCGCAATAAAAATAATTTTGGTTAGTTGCAGTCGATTGGAACAATTTTTGTTAGTTGCAGTTGATTGCAATAAATTCGCAATAAAATTTTTTTGGGCTAGTTGCAGTCGATTGTAATTATTTCGGTTAGTTGCAGTCGATCGTAAGAATTTTGGTTAGTTGCAGTCAATCGTAGCAATCTTGGTTAGTTGCAGTCGATCGTAGCAATCTCGGTTAGTTGCAGTCGATCGTAATAATTTCTGTTAGTTGGAGTCAATTGAATAATTTCGCGATAAAAATAATTCGGGTTAGTTGCAGTCAATTGTAATAATTTCGGTTAGTCGCAGTCAATTTAATAACGGTTGTCGCAGTCAGTTGTAATAATTTCGGATAGTTGCAGTCGATTCTAATCATTTCGGTTAGTCGCAGTCAACTTATTAATTCCGTTTAGTCGCAGTCGATTGTAATAATTTCGGTTATTTGCAGTTGATCGTAACAATTTCAATTAATTGCAGTCAACTTATTAATTCCGTTTAGTCGCAGTCGATTGTAATAATTTCGGTTATTTGCAGTCAATTGAATAATATCGCGATAAAAATAATTCGGGTTAGTTGCAGTCAATTGTAATAATTTCAGTTAGTCGCAGTCAATTTAATAACGGTTGTCGCAGTGAGTTGTAATAATTTCGGATAGTTGCGGTCGATCGTGACAATATCGATTAGTTGCAGTCGATTGTAATAGTTCTCGATAAATATAATTTCGGTTAGCTGCAGTCGATTGTAATAATTCGAGATAAAAGAAATTTCGGTTAGTTGCAGTCGATTGTAACAAGTTTTATTAGTAGCAGTCAATAAAAATAATTCCGGTTAGTTGCAGTCATTAATAATAATTTCGGTTAGTTGCAGTCGATTGTAATAATTTCGGTTAGTTGCAGTCGATCGTAAGAATTTTGGTTAGTTGCAGTCGATCGTAAGAATTTCGGTTAGTTGCAGGCGATTGTAATAAATTCGCGATAAAAATAATTTCGGCTAGTTGCAGTCGATTGCAACTATTTTGGTTAGTTACAGTCGATTGCAATAAATTCGCGATAAAAATAATTTGGCCTACCTGCAGTCGATTGTAATAATTTCGGTCAGTCGTAGTCAATTGTAATAATTCCCGTTAGTCGCAGTCACGTGTAACAATTTCGGTTAGTTGCAGCCGATCATAACAATTTCGTTTAGTTGTAGTCAATTGTAATAATTTCGCAATAAAAATAATTTTGGTTAGTTGCAGTCGATTGGAACAATTTTTGTTAGTTGCAGTCGATTGCAATAAATTCGCGATAAAATTTTTTTGGGCTAGTTGCAGTCGATTGTAATTATTTCGGTTAGTTGCAGTCGATCGTAAGAATTTTGGTTAGTTGCAGTCGATCGTAGCAATCTTGGTTAGTTGCAGTCGATCGTAGCAATCTCTGTTGGTTGCAGTCGATCGTAATAATTTCTGTTAGTTGCAGTCGATTCTAATCATTTCGGGTTAGTCGCAGTCAACTTATTAATTCCGTTTAGTCGCAGTCGATTGTAATAATTTCGGTTATTTGCAGTTGATCGTAACAATTTCGGTTAGTTGGAGTCAATTGAATAATTTCGCGATAAAAATAATTCGGGTTAGTTGCAGTCAATTGTAATAATTTCGGTTAGTCGCAGTCAATTTAATAACGGTTGTCGCAGTCAGTTGTAATAATTTCGGATAGTTGTAGTCGATCGTTACAATTTCGATTAGTTGCAGTCGATTGTAATAGTTCTCGATAAAAATAATTTCGGTTAGCTGCAGTCGATTGTAATAATTCGAGATAAAAGAAATTTCGGTTAGTTGCAGTCGATTGTAACAAGTTTTTTAGTAGCAGTCAATCAAAATAATTCCGGTTAGTTGCAGTCATTAATAATAATTTCGGTTAGTTGCAGTCGATTGTAATAATTTCGGTTAGTTGCAGTCAATCGTAAGAATTTTGGTTAGTTGCAGTCGATCGTAAGAATTTCGGTTAGTTGCAGGCGATTGTAATAAATTCGCGATAAAAATAATTTCGGCTAGTTGCAGTCGATTGCAACTATTTTGGTTAGTTGCAGTCGATTGCAATAAATTCGCGATAAAAATAATTTGGCCTACCTGCAGTCGATTGTAATAATTTCGGTCAGTCGTAGTCAATTGTAATAATTCCGGTTAGTCGCAGTCACGTGTAACAATTTCGGTTAGTTGCAGCCGATCATAACAATTTCGTTTAGTTGTAGTCAATTGTAATAATTTCGCAATAAAAATAATTTTGGTTAGTTGCAGTCGATTGGAACAATTTTTGTTAGTTGCAGTCGATTGCAATAAATTCGCGATAAAACTTTTTTGGGCTAGTTGCAGTCGATTGTAATTATTTCGGTTAGTTGCAGTCGATCGTAAGAATTTTGGTTAGTTGCAGTCGATCGTAGCAATCTTGGTTAGTTGCAGTCGATCGTAGCAATCTCTGTTAGTTGCAGTCGATCGTAATAATTTCTGTTAGTTGCAGTCGATTCTAATCATTTCGGTTAGTCGCAGTCAACTTATTAATTCCGTTTAGTCGCAGTCGATTGTAATAATTTCGGTTATTTGCAGTTGATCGTAACAATTTCGGTTAGTTGGAGTCAATTGAATAATTTCGCGATAAAAATAATTCGGGTTAGTTGCAGTCGATTGTAATAATTTCAATTAGTTGCAGTCAACTTATTAATTCCGTTTAGTCGCAGTCGATTGTAATAATTTTGGTTATTTGCAGTCAATTGAATAATTTCGCGTTAAAAATAATTCGGGATAGTTGCAGTCAATTGTAATAATTTCGGTTAGTCGCAGTCAATTTAATAACGGTTGTCGCAGTCAGTTGTAATAATTTCGGATAATTGCAGTCGATCGTGACAATTTCGATTAGTTGCAGTCGATTGTAAAAGTTCTCGATAAAAATAATTTCGGTTAGCTGCAGTCGATTGTAATAATTCCAGATAAAAGAAATTTCGGTTAGTTGCAGTCGATTGTAACAAGTTTTATTAGTAGCAGTCGATTGAAACAATTTTGGTTAGTTGCAGTCAATAAAAAAAATTCCGGTTAGTTGCAGTCACGTGTAACAATTTCGGTTAGTTGCAGCCGATCATAACAATTTCGTTTAGTTGTAGTCAATTGTAATAATTTCGCAATAAAAATAATTTTGGTTAGTTGCAGTCGATTGGAACAATTTTTGTTAGTAGCAGTCGATTGCAATAAATTCGCGATAAAATTTTTTTGGGCTAGTTGCAGTCGATTGTAATTATTTCGGTTAGTTGCAGTCGATCGTAAGAATTTTGGTTAGTTGCAGTCTATCGTAGCAATCTTGGTTAGTTGCAGTCGATCGTAGCAATCTCTGTTAGTTGCAGTCGATCGTAATAATTTCTGTTAGTTGCAGTCGATTCTAATCATTTCGGTTAGTCGCAGTCAACTTATTAATTCCGTTTAGTCGCAGTCGATTGTAATAATTTCTGTTATTTGCAGTTGATCGTAACAATTTCGGTTAGTTGGAGTCAATTGAATAATTTCGCGATAAAAATAATTCGGGTTAGTTGCAGTCAATTGTAATAATTTCGGTTAGTCGCAGTCAATTTAATAACGGTTGTCGCAGTCAGTTGTAATAATTTCGGATAGTTGCTGTCGATCGTAAGAATTTCGGTTAGTTGCAGTCGATTGAATAATTTCCCGATAAAAATAATTTCGGTTAGTTGCAGTCGATTGTAATAATTTTGGTTAGTCGCAGTGAATAAAACAAATTCTAGTTAGTTGCAGTCGATAATAATAATTTCGGCTAGTTGCAGTCGATTGCAACTATTTTGGTTAGTTGCAGTTGATCGTAGCAATTTCGGTTAGTTGCAGTCGATCGTAGCAATTTCGTTTAGTTGCAGTCGATCGTAATAATTTCGGTTAGTTGCAGTCGATTATAATAATTTCGGTTTGTCGCAGTTAACTTAATAATTCCGTTTAGTCGCAGTTGATTGTAATAATTTCGGTTAGTTGCAGTAGATTGTAATAATTCTCGATAATAATAATTTCGGTTAGTTGCAGTCGATCGTAACAATTTCGTTTAGTCGCAGTCAATAAAAATAATTCATGTTAGTTGCAGTCAATCGTAACAATTTCGGTTAGTTGCAGTCAATTGTAATAATTCGTGTAAAAATAATTTCGGTTAGTCGCAGTCAATTATAACAATTTCGGTTAGTTGTAGTCAACTGTAATAATTTCACAATAAAAATAATTTCGGTTAGTTGCGATCGATAATATTTATTTCGGTTAGTCGCAGTCGACTGTAATAATTTTGGTTAGTTTTAGTCGATAATAATAATTTCTTTTAGTAGCAGTCAAAAAAAAAAAAAACTGTTTAGTTGCAGTCGATAATAATAATTTCGGTTAATTGCAGTCGATTGTAATAATTTCAATTAGCTGCAGTCAACTTATTAATTCCGTTTAGTCGCAGTTGATCGTAATAATTTCGGTTAGTCGCAGTCAATTTAATAACGGTTGTCGCAGTCAATTGTAATAATTTCGGTTCTTTGCAGTTGATCGTAACAATTTCGGTTAGTTGGAGTCAATTGAATAATTTCGCGATAAAATTAATTCGGGTTAGTTGCAGTCAATTGTAATAATTTCGGTTATTCGCAGTCAATTTAATAACGGTTGTCGCAGTCAGTTGTAATAATTTCGGATAGTTGCAGTCGATCGTGACAATTTCGATTAGTTGCAGTCGATTGTAATAGTTCTCGATAAAAATAATTTCGGTTAGCTGCAGTCGATTGTAATAATTCGAGATAAAAGAAATTTCGGTTAGTTGCAGTCGATTGTAACAAGTTTTATTAGTAGCAGTCAATCAAAATAATTCCTGTTAGTTGCAGTCATTAATAATAATTTCGGTTAGTTGCAGTCGATAAAAATAATTCGGGTTAGTTGCAGTCAATTGTAATAATTTCGGTTAGTTGCAGTCGATCGTAAGAATTTCAGTTAGTTGCAGGCGATTGTAATAAATTCGCGATAAAAATAATTTCGGCTAGTTGCAGTCGATTGCAACTATTTTGGTTAGTTGCAGTCGATTGCAATAAATTCGCGATAAAAATAATTTGGCCTACCTGCAGTCGATTGTAATAATTTCGGTCAGTCGTAGTCAATTGTAATAATTCCGGTTAGTCGCAGTCACGTGTAACAATTTCGGTTAGTTGCAGCCGATCATAACAATTTCGTTTAGTTGTAGTCAATTGTAATAATTTCGCAATAAAAATAATTTTGGTTAGTTGCACTCGATTGTAAGAATTTTTTTTAGTTGCAGTCGATTGCAATAAATTCGCGATAAAATTTTTTTGAGCTAGTTGCAGTCGATTGTAATTATTTCGGTTAGTTGCAGTCGATCGTAAGAATTTTGGTTAGTTGCAGTTGATCGTAACAATTTCGGTTAGTTGCAGTCGATTGAATAATTTCGCGATAAAAATAATTCGGGTTAGTTGCAGTCAATTGTAATAATTTCGGTTATTCGCAGTCAATTTAATAACGGTTGTCGCAGTCAGTTGTAATAATTTCGGATAGTTGCAGTCGATCAAAATAACTCCGGTTAGTTGCAGTCATTAATAATAATTTCGGTTAGTTGCAGGCGATTGTAATAAATTCGCGATAAAAATAATTTCGGCTAGTTGCAGTCGATTGCAACTATTTTGGTTAGTTGCAGTCGATTGCAATAAATTCGCGATAAAAATAATTTGGCCTACCAGCAGTCAATTGTAATAATTCCGGTTAGTCGCAGTCAGTTGTAACAATTTCAGTTAGTTGCAGCCGATCATAACAATTTCGTTTAGTTGCAGTCGTTCGTAAAAATTTCGGTTAGTTGTAGTCAATTGTAATAATTTCTCAATAAAAATAATTTCGGTTAGTTGAAGTCGATGAAAAAAAATTCGGCTAGTTGCGATCGATAATAATTATTTCGGTTCGTCGCAGTCGACTGTAATAATTTTGGTTAGTTTTAGTCGATAATAATAATTTCTTTTAGTAGCAGTAAAAAAAAAACAACTGTTTAGTTGCAGTCGATAATAATAATTTCGGTTAATCGATGTCGATTGTAATAATTTCAATTAGTTGCAGTCGATCGTAGCAATCTCGGTTAGTCGCAGTCGATCGTAGCAATCTCGGTTAGTTACAGTCGATCGTAATAATTTCTATTAGTTGCAGTCGATTCTAATCATTTCGGTTAGTCGCAGTCAACTTATTAATTCCGTTTAGTCTCAGTCGATTGTAATAATTTCGGTTATTTGCAGTTGATCGTAACAATTTCGGTTAGTTGCAGTCGATTGAATAATTTCGCAATAAAAATAATTCGGGTTAGTTGCAGTCAACTGTAATAATTTCGGTTAGTCGCAGTCAATTTAATAACGGTTGTCGCAGTCAGTTGTAATAATTTCGGATAGTTGTCGTCGATCGTGACAATTTCGATTAGTTGCAGTCGATTGTAATAGTTCTCGATAAAAATAATTTCGGTTAGCTGCAGTCGATTGTAATAATTCGAGATAAAAGAAATTTCGGTTAGTTGCAGT
This sequence comes from Troilus luridus, assembly GCA_964056705.1. Lineage (NCBI taxonomy): Eukaryota > Metazoa > Arthropoda > Insecta > Hemiptera > Pentatomidae > Troilus > Troilus luridus. The sequence continues at coordinate 134,705,551 of OZ057412.1, forward strand.
CGATTGTAACAAGTTTTATTAGTAGCAGTCAATCAAAATAATTCTGGTTAGTTGCAGTCATTAATAATAATTTCGGTTAGTTGCAGTCGATTGTAATAATTTCGGTTAGTTGCAGTCGATCGTAGCAATCTCGGTTAGTTGTAGTCGATCGTAATAATTTCTGTTAGTTGCAGTCGATTCTAATCATTTCGGTTAGTCGCAGTCAACTTATTAATTCCGTTTAGTCGCAGTCGATTGTAATAATTTCGGTTATTTGCAGTCAATTGAATAATTTCGCGATAAAAATAATTCGGGTTAGTTGCAGTCAATTGTAATAATTTCAGTTAGTCGCAGTCAATTTAATAACGGTTGTCGCAGTCAGTTGTAATAATTTCGGATAGTTGCAGTCGATCGTGACAATTTCGATTAGTTGCAGTCGATTGTAATAGTTCTCGATAAAAATAATTTCGGTTAGCTGCAGTCGATTGTAATAATTGGAGATAAAAGAAATTTCGGTTAGTTGCAGTCGATTGTAACAAGTTTTATTAGTAGCAGTCGATTGAAACAATTTTGGTTAGTTGCAGTCAATAAAAATAATTCCGGTTAGTTGCAGTTATCGTAGCAATTTCGGTTAGTTGCAGTCGATCGTAGCAATCTCGGTTAGTCGAAGTCGATCGTAGCAATCTCGGTTAGTTGCAGTCGATCGTAATAATTTCTGTTAGTTGCAGTCGATTCTAATCATTTCGGTTAGTCGCAGTCAACTTATTAATTCCGTTTAGTCGCAGTCGATTGTAATAATTTCGGTTATTTGCAGTTGATCGTAACAATTTCGGTTAGTTGCAGTCGATTGAATAATTTCGCAATAAAAATAATTCGGGTTAGTTGCAGTCAACTGTAATAATTTCGGTTAGTCGCAGTCAATTTAATAACGGTTGTCGCAGGCAGTTGTAATAATTTCGGATAGTTGTCGTCGATCGTGACAATTTCGATTAGTTCCAGTCGATTGTAATAGTTCTCGATAAAAATAATTTCGGTTAGCTGCAGTCGATTGTAATAATTCGAGATAAAAGAAATTTCGGTTAGTTGCAGTCGATTGTAACAAGTTTTATTAGTAGCAGTCAATCAAAATAATTCCGGTTAGTTGCAGTCATTAATAATAATTTCGGTTAGTTGCAGTCGATTGTAATAATTTCGGTTAGTTGCAGTCGATCGTAGCAATCTCGGTTAGTTGTAGTCGATCGTAATAATTTCTGTTAGTTGCAGTCGATTCTAATCATTTCGGTTAGTCGCAGTCAACTTATTAATTCCGTTTAGTCGCAGTCGATTTTAATAATTTCGGTTATTTGCAGTCAATTGAATAATTTCGCGATAAAAATAATTCGGGTTAAATGCAGTCAATTGTAATAATTTCAGTTAGTCGCAGTCAATTTAATAACGGTTGTCGCAGTCAGTTGTAATAATTTCGGATAGTTGCAGTCGATCGTGACAATTTCGATTAGTTGCAGTCGATTGTAATAGTTCTCGATAAAAATAATTTCGGTTAGCTGCAGTCGATTGTAATAATTCGAGATAAAAGAAATTTCGGTTAGTTGCAGTCGATTGTAACAAGTTTTATTAGTAGCAGTCGATTGAAACAATTTTGGTTAGTTGCAGTCAATAAAAATAATTCCGGTTAGTTGCAGTTATCGTAGCAATTTCGGTTAGTTGCAGTCGATCGTAGCAATCTCGGTTAGTTGCAATCGATCGTAATAATTTCTGTTAGTTGCAGTCGATTCTAATCATTTCGGTTAGTCGCAGTCAACTTATTAATTCCGTTTAGTCGCAGTCGATTGTAATAATTTCGGTTATTTTCAGTTGATCGTAACAATTTCGGTTAGTTGGAGTCGATTGAATAATTTCGCGATAAAAATAATTCGGGTTAGTTGCAGTCAATTGTAATAATTTCGGATAGTTGCAGTCGATCGTTACAATTTCGATTAGTTGCAGTCGATTGTAATAGTTCTCGATAAAAATAATTTCGGTTAGCTGCAGTCGATTGTAATAATTCGAGATAAAAGAAATTTCGGTTAGTTGCAGTCGATTGTAACAAGTTTTATTAGTAGCAGTCAATCAAAATAACTCCGGTTAGTTGCAGTCATTAATAATAATTTCGGTTAGTTGCAGTTGATAAAAATAATTAGGGTTAGTTGCAGTCAATTGTAATAATTTCGGTTATTCGAAGTCAATTTAATAACGGTTGTCGCAGTCAGTTGTAATAATTTCGAATAGTTGCAGTCGATCGTGACAATTTCGATTAGTTGCAGTCGATTGTAATAGTTCTCGATAAAAATAATTTCGGTTAGCTGCAGTCGATTGTAATAATTCGAGATAAAAGAAATTTCGGTTAGTTGCAGTCGATTGTAACAAGTTTTATTAGTAGCAGTCAATCAAAACAATTCCGGTTAGTTGCAGTCATTAATAATAATTTCGGTTAGTTGCAGTCGATTGTAATAATTTCGGTTAGTTGCAGTCGATCGTAGCAATCTCGGTTAGTTGCAGTCGAGCGTAGCAATCTCGGTTAGTTGCAGTCGATCGTAATAATTTCTGTTAGTTGCAGTCGATTCTAATCATTTCGGTTAGTCGCAGTCAACTTATTAATTCCGTTTAGTCGCAGTCGATTGTAATAATTTCGGTTATTTGCAGTTGATCGTAACAATTTCGGTTAGTTGGAGTCAATTGAATAATTTCGCGATAAAAATAATTCGGGTTAGTTGCAGTCAATTGTAATAATTTCGGTTATTCGCAGTCAATTTAATAACGGTTGTCGCAGTCAATTGTAATAATTTCGGATAGTTGCAGTCGATCGTGACAATTTCGATTAGTTGCAGTCGATTGTAATAGTTCTCGATAAAAATAATTTCGGTTAGCTGCAGTCGATTGTAATAATTCGAGATAAAAGAAATTTCGGTTAGTTGCAGTCAATTGTAACAAGTTTTATTAGTAGCAGTCAATCAAAAAAATTCCGGTTAGTTGCAGTCATTAATAATAATTTCGGTTAGTTGCAGTCGATTGTAATAATTCCGGTTAGTTGCAGTCATTAATAATAATTTCGGTTAGTTGCAGTCGATCGTAAGAATTTCGGTTAGTTGCAGTTGATCGTAACAATTTCGGTTAGTTGGAGTCAATTGAATAATTTCGCGATAAAAATAATTCGGGTTAGTTGCAGTCAATTGTAATAATTTCGGTTATTCGCAGTCAATTTAATAACGGTTGTCGCAGTCAATTGTAATAATTTCGGATAGTTGCAGTCGATCGTGACAATTTCGATTAGTTGCAGTCGATTGTAATAGTTCTCGATAAAAATAATTTCGGTTAGCTGCAGTCGATTGTAATAATTCGAGATAAAAGAAATTTCGGTTAGTTGCAGTCAATTGTAACAAGTTTTATTAGTAGCAGTCAATCAAAATAATTCCGGTTAGTTGCAGTCATTAATAATAATTTCGGTTAGTTGCAGTCGATTGTAATAATTTCGGTTAGTTGCAGTCGATCGTAAGAATTTTGGTTAGTTGCAGTCGATCGTAAGAATTTCGGTTAGTTGCAGGCGATTGTAATAAATTCGCGATAAAAATAATTTCGGCTAGTTGCAGTCGATTGCAACTATTTTGGTTAGTTGCAGTCGATTGCAATAAATTCGCGATAAAAATAATTTGGCCTACCTGCAGTCGATTGTAATAATTTCGGTCAGTCGTAGTCAATTGTAATAATTCCGGTTAGTCGCAGTCACGTGTAACAATTTCGGTTAGTTGCAGCCGATCATAACAATTTCGTTTAGTTGTAGTCAATTGTAATAATTTCGCTATAAAAATAGTTTTGGTTAGTTGCACTCGATTGTAACAATTTTTGTTAGTTGCAGTCGATTGCAATAAATTCGCGATAAAATTTTTTTGAGCTAGTTGCAGTCGATTGTAATTATTTCGGTTAGTTGCAGTCGATAGTAAGAATTTTGGTTAGTTGCAGTTGATCGTAACAATTTCGGTTAGTTGCAGTCGATTGAATAATTTCGCGATAAAAATAATTCGGGTTAGTTGCAGTCAATTGTAATAATTTCGGTTATTCGCAGTCAATATAACGGTTGTCGCAGTCAGTTGTAATAATTTCGAATAATTGCAGTCGATCGTGACAATTTCGATTAGTTGCAGTCGATTGTAATAGTTCTCGATAAAAATAATTTCGGTTAGCTGCAGTCGATTGTAATAATTCGAGATAAAAGAAATTTCGGTTAGTTGCAGTCGATTGTAACAAGTTTTATTAGTAGCAGTCGATTGAAACAATTTTGGTTAGTTGCAGTCAATAAAAATAATTCCGGTTAGTTGCAGTTATCGTAGCAATTTCGGTTAGTTGCAGTCGATCGTAGCAATCTCGGTTAGTTGCAATCGATCGTAATAATTTCTGTTAGTTGCAGTCGATTCTAATCATTTCGGTTAGTCGCAGTCAACTTATTAATTCCGTTTAGTCGCAGTCGATTGTAATAATTTCGGTTATTTTCAGTTGATCGTAACAATTTCGGTTAGTTGGAGTCGATTGAATAATTTCGCGATAAAAATAATTCGGGTTAGTTGCAGTCAATTGTAATAATTTCGGATAGTTGCAGTCGATCGTTACAATTTCGGTTAGTTGCAGTCGATCGTAGCAATCTCGGTTAGTTGCAGTCGAGCGTAGCAATCTCGGTTAGTTGCAGTCGATCGTAATAATTTCTGTTAGTTGCAGTCGATTCTAATCATTTCGGTTAGTCGCAGTCAACTTATTAATTCCGTTTAGTCGCAGTCGATTGTAATAATTTCGGTTATTTGCAGTTGATCGTAACAATTTCGGTTAGTTGGAGTCAATTGAATAATTTCGCGATAAAAATAATTCGGGTTAGTTGCAGTCAATTGTAATAATTTCTGTTATTCGCAGTCAATTTAATAACGGTTGTCGCAGTCAATTGTAATAATTTCGGATAGTTGCAGTCGATCGTGACAATTTCGACCAGTTGCAGTCGATTGTAATAGTTCTCGATAAAAATAATTTCGGTTAGCTGCAGTCGATTGTAATAATTCGAGATAAAAGAAATTTCGGTTAGTTGCAGTCAATTGTAACAAGTTTTATTAGTAGCAGTCAATCAAAATAATTCCGGTTAGTTGCAGTCATTAATAATAATTTCGGTTAGTTGCAGTCGATTGTAATAATTTCGGTTAGTTGCAGTCGATCGTAAGAATTTTGGTTAGTTGCAGTCGATCGTAAGAATTTCGGTTAGTTGCAGGCGATTGTAATAAATTCGCGATAAAAATAATTTCGGCTAGTTGCAGTCGATTGCAACTATTTTGGTTAGTTGCAGTCGATTGCAATAAATTCGCGATAAAAATACTTTGGCCTACCTGCAGTCGATTGTAATAATTTCGGTCAGTCGTAGTCAATTGTAATAATTCCGGTTAGTCGCAGTCACGTGTAACAATTTCGGTTAGTTGCAGCCGATCATAACAATTTCGTTTAGTTGTAGTCAATTGTAATAATTTCGCTATAAAAATAATTTTGGTTAGTTGCACTCGATTGTAACAATTTTTGTTAGTTGCAGTCGATTGCAATAAATTCGCGATAAAATTTTTTTGAGCTAGTTGCAGTCGATTGTAATTATTTCGGTTAGTTGCAGTCGATAGTAAGAATTTTGGTTAGTTGCAGTTGATCGTAACAATTTCGGTTAGTTGCAGTCGATTGAATAATTTCGCGATAAAAATAATTCGGGTTAGTTGCAGTCAATTGTAATAATTTCGGTTATTCGCAGTCAATATAACGGTTGTCGCAGTCAGTTGTAATAATTTCGAATAATTGCAGTCGATCGTGACAATTTCGATTAGTTGCAGTCGATTGTAATAGTTCTCGATAAAAATAATTTCGGTTAGCTGCAGTCGATTGTAATAATTCGAGATAAAAGAAATTTCGGTTAGTTGCAGTCGATTGTAACAAGTTTTATTAGTAGCAGTCAATCAAAATTATCCCGGTTAGTTGCAGTCATTAATAATAATTTCGGTTAGTTGCAGGCGATTGTAATAAATTCGCGATAAAAATAATTTCGGCTATTTGCAGTCGATTGCAACTATTTTGGTTAGTTGCAGTCGATTGCAATAAATTCGCGATAAAAATAATTTGGCCTACTTGCAGTCGATTGTAATAATTTCGGTCAGTCGTAGTCAATTGTAATAATTCCGGTTAGTCGCAGTCACGTGTAACAATTTCGGTTAGTTGCAGCCGATCATAACAATTTCGTTTAGTTGTAGTCAATTGTAATAATTTCGCTATAAAAATAATTTTGGTTAGTTGCACTCGATTGTAACAATTTTTGTTAGTTGCAGTCGATTGCAATAAATTCGCGATAAAATTTTTTTGAGCTAGTTGCAGTCGATTGTAATTATTTCGGTTAGTTGCAGTCGATAGTAAGAATTTTGGTTAGTTGCAGTTGATCGTAACAATTTCGGTTAGTTGCAGTCGATTGAATAATTTCGCGATAAAAATAATTCGGGTTAGTTGCAGTCAATTGTAATAATTTCGGTTATTCGCAGTCAATATAACGGTTGTCGCAGTCAGTTGTAATAATTTCGAATAATTGCAGTCGATCGTGACAATTTCGATTAGTTGCAGTCGATTGTAATAGTTCTCGATAAAAATAATTTCGGTTAGCTGCAGTCGATTGTAATAATTCGAGATAAAAGAAATTTCGGTTAGTTGCAGTTGATTGTAACAAGTTTTATTAGTAGCAGTCAATCAAAATAATTCCGGTTAGTTGCAGTCATTAATAATAATTTCGGTTAGTTGCAGGCGATTGTAATAAATTCGCGATAAAAATAATTTCGGCTAGTTGCAGTCGATTGCAACTATTTTGGTTAGTTGCAGTCTATTGCAATAAATTCGCGATAAAAATAATTTGGCCTACCAGCAGTCGATTGTAATAATTTCAGTCAGTCGTAGTCAATTGTAATAATTCCGGTTAGTCGCAGTCAGTTGTAACAATTTCAGTTAGTTGCAGCCGATCATAACAATTTCGTTTAGTTGCAGTCGTTCGTAAAAATTTCGGTTAGTTGTAGTCAATTGTAATAATTTCTCAATAAAAATAATTTCGGTTAGTTGAAGTCGATGAAAAAAAATTCGGCTAGTTGCGATCGATAATAATTATTTCGGTTCGTCGCAGTCGACTGTAATAATTTTGGTTAGTTTTAGTCGATAATAATAATTTCTTTTAGTAGCAGTAAAAAAAAAAAAAACTGTTTAGTTGCAGTCGATAATAATAATTTCGGTTAATCGATGTCGATTGTAATAATTTCAATTAGTTGCAGTCGATCGTAGCAATCTCGGTTAGTCGCAGTCGATCGTAGCAATCTCGGTTAGTTACAGTCGATCGTAATAATTTCTATTAGTTGCAGTCGATTCTAATCATTTCGGTTAGTCGCAGTCAACTTATTAATTCCGTTTAGTCTCAGTCGATTGTAATAATTTCGGTTATTTGCAGTTGATCGTAACAATTTCGGTTAGTTGCAGTCGATTGAATAATTTCGCAATAAAAATAATTCGGGTTAGTTGCAGTCAACTGTAATAATTTCGGTTAGTCGCAGTCAATTTAATAACGGTTGTCGCAATCAGTTGTAATAATTTCGGATAGTTGTCGTCGATCGTGACAATTTCGATTAGTTGCAGTCGATTGTAATAGTTCTCGATAAAAATAATTTCGGTTAGCTGCAGTCGATTGTAATAATTCGAGATAAAAGAAATTTCGGTTAGTTGCAGTCGATTGTAACAAGTTTTATTAGTAGCAGTCAATCAAAATAATTCCGGTTAGTTGCAGTCATTAATAATAATTTCGGTTAGTTGCAGTCGATTGTAATAATTTCGGTTAGTTGCAGTCGATCGTAGCAATCTCGGTTAGTTGTAGTCGATCGCAATAATTTCTGTTAGTTGCAGTCGATTCTAATCATTTCGGTTAGTCGCAGTCAACTTATTAATTCCGTTTAGTCGCAGTCGATTGTAATAATTTCGGTTATTTGCAGTCAATTGAATAATTTCGCGATAAAAATAATTCGGGTTAGTTGCAGTCAATTGTAATAATTTCAGTTAGTCGCAGTCAATTTAATAACGGTTGTCGCAGTCAGTTGTAATAATTTCGGATAGTTGCAGTCGATCGTGACAATTTCGATTAGTTGCAGTCGATTGTAATAGTTCTCGATAAAAATAATTTCGGTTAGCTGCAGTCGATTGTAATAATTCGAGATAAAAGAAATTTCGGTTAGTTGCAGTCGATTGTAACAAGTTTTATTAGTAGCAGTCGATTGAAAAAATTTTGGTTAGTTGCAGTCAATAAAAATAATTCCGGTTAGTTGCAGTTATCGTAGCAATTTCGGTTAGTTGCAGTCGATCGTAGCAATCTCGGTTAGTCGAAGTCGATCGTAGCAATCTCGGTTAGTTGCAGTCGATCGTAATAATTTCTGTTAGTTGCAGTCGATTCTAATCATTTCGGTTAGTCGCAGTCAACTTATTAATTCCGTTTAGTCGCAGTCGATTGTAATAATTTCGGTTATTTGCAGTTGATCGTAACAATTTCGGTTAGTTGCAGTCGATTGAATAATTTCGCGATAAAAATAATTAGGGTTAGTTGCAGTCAACTGTAATAATTTCGGTTAGTCGCAGTCAATTTAATAACGGTTGTCGCACTCAGTTGTAATAATTTCGATTAGTTGCAGTCGATTGTAATAGTTCTCGATAAAATTAATTTCGGTTAGCTGCAGTCGATTGTAATAATTCGAGATAAAAGAAATTTCGGTTAGTTGCAGTCGATTGTAACAAGTTTTATTAGTAGCAGTCAATCAAAATAATTCCGGTTAGTTGCAGTCATTAATAATAATTTCGGTTAGTTGCAGTCGATTGTAATAATTTCGGTTAGTTGCAGTCGATCGTAAGAATTTTGGTTAGTTGCAGTCGATCGTAAGAATTTCGGTTAGTTGCAGGCGATTGTAATAAATTCGCGATAAAAATAATTTCGGCTAGTTGCAGTCGATTGCAACTATTATGGTTAGTTGCAGTCGATTGCAATAAATTCGCGATAAAAATAATTTGGCCTACCTGCAGTCGATTGTAATAATTTCGGTCAGTCGTAGTCATTTGTAATAATTCCGGTTAGTCGCAGTCACGTGTAACAATTTCGGTTAGTTGCAGCCGATCATAACAATTTCGTTTAGTTGTAGTCAATTGTAATAATTTCGCAATAAAAATAATTTTGGTTAGTTGCAGTCGATAGGAACAATTTTTGTTAGTTGCAGTCGATTGCAACAAATTCGCGATAAAATTTTTTTGGGCTAGTTGCAGTCGATTGTAATTATTTCGGTTAGTTGCAGTCGATCGTAAGAATTTTGGTTAGTTGCAGTCGATCGTAGCAATCTTGGTTAGTTGCAGTCAATAAAAACAATTTCGTTTAGTTGCATTCGATCGTGGCAATTTTAATTAGTTGCAGTCGATTGAATAATTTCCCGATAAAAATAATTTCGGGTAGTTGCAGTCGATTATAATAATTTCGGTTTGTCGCAGTCAACTTAATAATTCCGTTTAGTCGCAGTCGATTGTAATAATTTCGGTTAGTTGCAGTAGATTGTAATAATTTTCAATAATAATAATTTCGGTTAGTTGCAGGCGGTTGTAATAATTTCGCGATAAAAAAAAAATTTCGGTTAGTTGCAGTCGATTGTAAGAATTTTGGTTAGTTTCAGTCGATCGTAAGAATTTCGGTTAGTTGCAGGCGATTGTAATAAATTCGCGATAAAAATAATTTTGGTTAGTTGCAGTCGATTGCAATAAATTCGCGATATAAATAATTTGGCCTACCTGCAGTCGATTGTACTAATTTCGGTCATTCGAAGTCAATTCTAATAATTCCGGTTAGTCGCAGTCACCTGTAACAATTTCGGTTAGTTGCAGCCGATCATAACAATTTCGTTTAGTTGTAGTCAATTGTAATAATTTCACAATAAAAATAATTTTGGTTAGTTGCAGTCGATTGGAACAATTTTTGTTAGTTGCAGTCGATTGCTATAAATTCGCGATAAATTTTTTTTGGGCTAGTTGCAGTCGATTGTAATTATTTCGAATAGTCGCAGTCAATAAAAATAATTCATGTTATTCCCAGCTAATAAAAATAATTCCTCTTAGTTGCAGTCGATAACGATAATTTCTGTTAGTCGCAATCGATCGTGGCAATTTCAATTAGTTGCAGTCGATTGAATAATTTCCCGATAAAAATAATTTCGGTTAGTAGCAGTCGATTGTAATAATTTTGGTTAGTCGCAGTCAATAAAACAAATTCTAGTTAGTTGCAGTCGATAATAATAATTTCGGATAGTCGCAGTCGATTGTAATGATTTCGGTTAGTTGCAGTCGATTAAAACAATTTTGGTTAGTCGCAGTCAATAAAAATAATTCCGGTTAGTTGCAGTTGATCGTAGCAATTTCGGTTAGTTGCAGTCGATCGTAGCAAATTCGTTTAGTTGCAGTCGATCGTAATAATTTCGGTTAGTTGCAGTCGATTATAATAATTTCGGTTTGTCGCAGTTAACTTAATAATTCCGTTTAGTCGCAGTCGATTGTAATAATTTCGGTTAGTTGCAGTCGATTGAATAATTTCCCGATAAAAATAATTTCGGTTAGTTGGAGTCGATTGTAATAATTTTGGTTAGTCGCAGTGAATAAAACAAATTCTAGTTAGTTGCAGTCGATAATAATAATTTCGGATAGTCGCAGTCGATTGTAATAATTTCGGTTAGTTGCAGTCGATTGAAACAATTAGGTTAGTCGCAGTCAATAAAAATAATTCCGGTTAGTTGCAGTTGATCGTAATAATTTCGGTTAGTTGCAGTCGATTATAATAATTTCGGTTTGTCGCAGTTAACTTAATAATTCCGTTTAGTCGCAGTCGATTGTAATAATTTCGGTTATTGGCAGTTGATCGTAACAATTTCGGTTAGTTGGAGTCAATTGAATAATTTCGCGATAAAAATAATTCGGGTTAGTTGCAGTCAATTGTAATAATTTCGGTTAGTCGCAGTCAATTTAATAACGGTTGTCGCAGTCAGTTGTAATAATTTCGGATAGTTGCAGTCGATCGTGATAATTTCGATTAGTTGCAGTCGATTGTAATAGTTCTCGATAAAAATAATTTCGGTTAGCTGCAGTCGAATGTAATAATTCGAGATAAAAGAAATTTCGCTTAGTTGCAGTCGATTGTAACAAGTTTTATTAGTAGCAGTCAATCAAAATAATTCCGGTTAGTTGCAGTCATTAATAATAATTTCGGTTAGATGCAGTCGATCGTAGCAATCTCGGATAGTTGCAGTCGATCGTAGCAATCTCGGTTAGTTGCAGTCGATCGTAATAATTTCTGTTAGTTGCAGTCGATTCTAATCATTTCGGTTAGTCGCAGTCAACTTATTAATTCCGTTTAGTCGCAGTCGATTGTAATAATTTCGGTTATTTGGAGTCAATTGTAATAATTCGAGATAAAAGAAATTTCGGTTAGTTGCAGTCGATTGTAACAAGTTTTATTAGTAGCAGTCAATCAAAATAATTCCGGTTAGTTGCAGTCACTAATAATAATTTCGGTTAGCTGCAGTCGATTGTAATAATTCGAGATAAAAGAAATTTCGGTTAGTTGCAGTCGATTGTAACAAGTTTTATTAGTAGCAGTCAATCAAAATAATTCCGTTTAGTTGCAGTCATTAATAATAATTTCGGTTAGTTGCAGTCGATTGTAATAATTTCGGTTAGTTGCAGTCGATCGTAGCAATCTCGGTTAGTTGCAGTCGATCGTAGCAATCTCGGTTAGTTGCAGTCGACCGTAATAATTTCTGTTAGTTGCAGTCGATTCTAATCATTTCGGTTAGTCGCAGTCAACTTATTAATTCCGTTTAGTCGCAGTCGATTGTAATAATTTCGGTTATTTGCAGTTGATCGTAACAATTTCGGTTAGTTGGAGTCAATTGAATAATTTCGCGATAAAAATAATTCGGTTTAGTTGCAGTCAATTGTAGTAATTTCGGTTAGTCGCAGTCAATTTAATAACGGTTGTCGCAGTCAGTTGTAATAATTTCGGATAGTTGCAGTCGATCGTGACAATTTCGATTAGTTGCAGTCGATTGTAATAGTTCTCAAAAAAATAATTTCGGTTAGCTGCAGTCGATTGTAATAATTCGAGATAAAAGAAATTTCGGTTAGTTGCAGTCGATTGTAACAAGTTTTATTAGTAGCAGTCAATCAAAATAATTCCGGTTAGTTGCAGTCATTAATAATAATTTCGGTTAGTTGCAGTCGATTGTAATAATTTCGGTTAGTTGCAGTCGATCGTAAGAATTTTGGTTAGTTGCAGTCGATCGTAAGAATTTCGGTTAGTCGTAGTCAATTGTAATAATTCCGGTTAGTCGCAGTCACGTGTAACAATTTCGGTTAGTTGCAGCCGATCATAACAATTTCGTTTAGTTGTAGTCAATTGTAATAATTTCGCAATAAAAATAATTTTGGTTAGTTGCACTCGATTGTAACAATTTTTGTTAGTTGCAGTCAATTGCAATAAATTCGCGATAAAATTTTTTTGAACTAGTTGCAGTCGATTGTAATTATTTCGGTTAGTTGCAGTCGATCGTAGCAATCTCGGTTAGTTGCAGTCGATCGTAGCAATCTCGGTTAGTTGCAGTCGACCGTAATAATTTCTGTTAGTTGCAGTCGATTCTAATCATTTCGGTTAGTCGCAGTCAACTTATTAATTCCGTTTAGTCGCAGTCGATTGTAATAATTTCGGTTATTTGCAGTTGATCGTAACAATTTCGGTTAGTTGGAGTCAATTGAATAATTTCGCGATAAAAATAATTCGGTTTAGTTGCAGTCAATTGTAGTAATTTCGGTTAGTCGCAGTCAATTTAATAACGGTTGTCGCAGTCAGTTGTAATAATTTCGGATAGTTGCAGTCGATCGTGACAATTTCGATTAGTTGCAGTCGATTGTAATAGTTCTCAAAAAAATAATTTCGGTTAGCTGCAGTCGATTGTAATAATTCGAGATAAAAGAAATTTCGGTTAGTTGCAGTCGATTGTAACAAGTTTTATTAGTAGCAGTCAATCAAAATAATTCCGGTTAGTTGCAGTCATTAATAATAATTTCGGTTAGTTGCAGTCGATTGTAATAATTTCGGTTAGTTGCAGTCGATCGTAAGAATTTTGGTTAGTTGCAGTCGATCGTAAGAATTTCGGTTAGTCGTAGTCAATTGTAATAATTCCGGTTAGTCGCAGTCACGTGTAACAATTTCGGTTAGTTGCAGCCGATCATAACAATTTCGTTTAGTTGTAGTCAATTGTAATAATTTCGCAATAAAAATAATTTTGGTTAGTTGCACTCGATTGTAACAATTTTTGTTAGTTGCAGTCAATTGCAATAAATTCGCGATAAAATTTTTTTGAACTAGTTGCAGTCGATTGTAATTATTTCGGTTAGTTGCAGTCGATCGTAAGAATTTTGGTTAGTTGCAGTCGATCGTAGCAATCTCGGTTAGTTGCAGTCGATCGTAGCAATCTCGGTTAGTTGCAGTCGATCGTAATAATTTCTGTTAGTTACAGTCGATTCTAATCATTTCGGTTAGTCGCAGTCAACTTATTAATTCCGTTTAGTGGCAGTCGATTGTAATAATTTCGGTTAATCGCAGCCGATTGTAATAATATCAATTAGTTGCAGTCAACTTATTAATTCCGTTTAGTCGCAGTCGATTGTAATAATTTCGGTTATTTGCAGTCAATTGTATAATTTCGCGATAAAAAAAATTCGGGTTAGTTGCAGTCAATTGTAATAATTTCAGTTAGTCGCAGTCAATTTAATAACGGTTGTCGCAGTCAGTTGTAATAATTTCGGATAGTTGCAGTCGATCGTGACAATTTCGATTAGTTGCAGTCGATTGTAATAGTTCTCGATAAAAGAAATTTCGGTTAGTTGCAGTCGATTGTAACAAGTTTTATTAGTAGCAGTCGATTGAAACAATTTTGGTTAGTTGCAGTCAATAAAAATAATTCCGGTTAGTTGCAGTTGATCGTAGCAATTTCGGTTAGTTGCAGTCGATCGTAGCAATCTCGGTTAGTTGCAGTCGATTCTAATCATTTCGGTTAGTCGCAGTCAACTTATTAATTCCGTTTAGTCGCAGTCGATTGTAATAATTTCGGTTATTTGCAGTTGATCGTAACAATTTCGGTTAGTTGGAGTCAATTGAATAATTTCGCGATAAAAATAATTTTGGTTAGTTGCACTCGATTGTAACAATTTTTGTTAGTTGCAGTCAATTGCAATAAATTCGCGATAAAATTTTTTTGAACTAGTTGCAGTCGATTGTAATTATTTCGGTTAGTTGCAGTCGATCGTAAGAATTTTGGTTAGTTGCAGTCGATCGTAGCAATCTCGGTTAGTTGCAGTCGATCGTAGCAATCTCGGTTAGTTGCAGTCGATCGTAATAATTTCGGTTAGTTGCAGTCGATCCTAATCATTTCGGTTAGTCGCAGTCAACTTATTAATACCGTTTAGTCGCAGTCGATTGTAATAATTTTGGTTAATCGCAGCCGATTGTAATAATATCAATTAGTTGCAGTCAACTTATTAATTCCGTTTAGTCGCAGTCGATTGTAATAATTTCGGTTATTTGCAGTCAATTGAATAATTTCGCGATAAAAAAAATTCGGGTTAGTTGCAGTCAATTGTAATAATTTCAGTTAGTCGCAGTCAATTTAATAACGGTTGTCGCAGTCAGTTGTAATAATTTCGGATAGTTGCAGTCGATCGTGACAATTTCGATTAGTTGCAGTCGATTGTAATAGTTCTCGATAAAAGAAATTTCGGTTAGTTGCAGTCGATTGTAACAAGTTTTATTAGTAGCAGTCGATTGAAACAATTTTGGTTAGTTGCAGTCAATAAAAATAATTCCGGTTAGTTGCAGTTGATCGTAGCAATTTCGGTTAGTTGCAGTCGATCGTAGCAATCTCGGTTAGTTGCAGTCGATTCTAATCATTTCGGTTATTCGCAGTCAACTTATTAATTCCGTTTAGTCGCAGTCGATTGTAATAATTTCGGTTATTTGCAGTTGATCGTAACAATTTCGGTTAGTTGGAGTCAATTGAATAATTTCGCGATAAAAATAATTCGGGTTAGTTGCAGTCAAATGTAATAATTTCGGATAGTTGCATGTCGATTGCCATAAATTCGCGATAAAAATAATTTGGCCTACCTGCAGTCGATTGTAATAATTTCGGTCAGTCGTAGTCAATTGTAATAATTCCGGTTAGTCGCAGTCACGTGTAACAATTTCGGTTAGTTGCAGCCGATCATAACAATTTCGTTTAGTTGTAGTCAATTGTAATAATTTCGCAATAAAAAAAATTTCGGTTAGTTGCAGTCGATTGTAAAAAATTTTAGTTAGTCGCAGTCAATAAAAACAATTTCGTTTAGTTGCAGTCGATCGTGGCAATTTTAATTAGTTGCAGTCGATTGAATAATTTCCCGATAAAAATAATTTCGAGTAGTTGCAGTCGATTATAATAATTTCGGTTTGTCGCAGTCAACTTAATAATTCCGTTTAGTCGCAGTCGATTGTAATAATTTCGGTTAGTTGCAGTAGATTGTAATAATTTTCAATTATAATAATTTCGGTTAGTTGCAGGCGGTTGTAATAATTTCGCGATAAAAAAAAAATTTCGGTTAGTTGCAGTCGATTGTAAGAATTTTGGTTAGTTTCAGTCGATCGTA
The DNA here is from genome assembly GCA_964056705.1 of Troilus luridus. Lineage (NCBI taxonomy): Eukaryota > Metazoa > Arthropoda > Insecta > Hemiptera > Pentatomidae > Troilus > Troilus luridus. The sequence continues at coordinate 134,721,346 of OZ057412.1, forward strand.
AGAATTTCGGTTAGTTGCAGGCGATTGTAATAAATTCGCGATAAAAATAATTTTGGTTAGTTGCAGTCGATTGCAATAAATTCGCGATATAAATAATTTGGCCTACCTGCAGTCGATTGTACTAATTTTGGTCATTCGAAGTCAATTGTAATAATTCCGGTTAGTCGCAGTCACCTGTAACAATTTCGGTTAGTTGCAGCCGATCATAACAATTTCGTTTAGTTGTAGTCAATTGTAATAATTTCACAATAAAAATAATTTTGGTTAGTTGCAGTCGATTGGAACAATTTTTGTTAGTTGCAGTCGATTGCTATAAATTCGCGATAAATTTTTTTTGGGCTAGTTGCAGTCGATTGTAATTATTTCGGTTAGTCGCAGTCAATAAAAATAATTTATGTTATTCCCAGCTACTAAAAATAATCCCTCTTAGTTGCAGTCGATAACGATAATTTCTGTTAGTCGCAATCGATCGTGGCAATTTCAATTAGTTGCAGTCGATTGAATAATTTCCCGATAAAAATAATTTCGGTTAGTAGCAGTCGATTGTAATAATTTTGGTTAGTCGCAGTCAATAAAACAAATTCTAGTTAGTTGCAGTCGATAATAATAATTTCGGATAGTCGCAGTCGATTGTAATGATTTCGGTTGGTTGCAGTCGATTAAAACAATTTTGGTTAGTCGCAGTCAATAAAAATAATTCCGGTTAGTTGCAGTTGATCGTAGCAATTTCGGTTAGTTGCAGTCGATCGTAGCAAATTCGTTTAGTTGCAGTCGATCGTAATAATTTCGGTTAGTTGCAGTCGATTATAATAATTTCGGTTTGTCGCAGTTAACTTAATAATTCCGTTTAGTCGCAGTCGATTGTAATAATTTCGGTTAGTTGCAGTCGATTGAATAATTTCCCGATAAAAATAATTTCGGTTAGTTGGAGTCGATTGTAATAATTTTGGTTAGTCGCAGTGAATAAAACAAATTCTAGTTAGTTGCAGTCGATAATAATAATTTCGGATAGTCGCAGTCGATTGTAATAATTTCGGTTAGTTGCAGTCGATTGAAACAATTAGGTTAGTCGCAGTCAATAAAAATAATTCCGGTTAGTTGCCGTTGATCGTAATAATTTCGGTTAGTTGCAGTCGATTATAATAAGTTCGGTTTGTCGCAGTTAACTTAATAATTCCGTTTAGTCGCAGTCGATTGTAATAATTTCGGTTATTGGCAGTTGATCGTAACAATTACGGTTAGTTGGAGTCAATTGAATAATTTCGCGATAAAAATAATTCGGGTTAGTTGCAGTCAATTGTAATAATTTCGGTTAGTCGCAGTCAATTTAATAACGGTTGTCGCAGTCAGTTGTAATAATTTCGGATAGTTGCAGTCGATCGTGATAATTTCGATTAGATGCAGTCGATTGTAATAGTTCTCGATAAAAATAATTTCGGTTAGCTGCAGTAGATTGTAATAATTTTCAATAATAATAACTTCGGTTAGTTGCAGGCGGTTGTAATAATATCGCGATAAAAAAAAAATTTCGGTTAGTTGCAGTCGATTGTAAGAATTTTGGCTAGTTTCAGTCGATCGTAAGAATTTCGGTTAGTTGCAGGCGATTGTAATAAATTCGCGATAAAAATAATTTTGGTTAGTTGCAGTCGATTGCAATAAATTCGCGATATAAATAATTTGGCCTACCTGCAGTCGATTGTACTAATTTCGGTCATTCGAAGTCAATTGTAATAATTCCGGTTAGTCGCAGTCACGTGTAACAATTTCGGTTAATTGCAGCCGATCATAACAATTTCGTTTAGTTGTAGTCAATTGTAATAATTTCACAATAAAAATAATTTTGGTTAGTTGCAGTCGATTGGAACAATTTTTGTTAGTTGCAGTCGATTGCTATAAATTCGCGATAAATTTTTTTTGGGCTAGTTGCAGTCGATTGTAATTATTTCGGTTAGTCGCAGTCAATAAAAATAATTCATGTTATTCCCAGCTAATAAAAATAATTCCTCCCTCGTTGCAGTCGATAACAATAATTTCTGTTAGTCGCAATCGATCGTGGCAATTTCAATTAGTTGCAGTCGATTGAATAATTTCCCGATAAAAATAATTCGTGTTAGTTGCAGTCAACTGTAATAATTTCGGTTAGTAGCAGTCAATTGAATAATTTCGCGATAAAAAAAATTCGGGTTAGTTGCAGTCAATTGTAATAATTTCAGTTAGTCGCAGTCAATTTAATAACGGTTGTCGCAGTCAGTTGTAATAATTTCGGATAGTTGCAGTCGATCGTGACAATTTCGATTAGTTGCAGTCGATTGTAATAGTTCTCGATAAAAGAAATTTCGGTTAGTTGCAGTCGATTGTAACAAGTTTTATTAGTAGCAGTCGATTGAAACAATTTTGGTTAGTTGCAGTCAATAAAAATAATTCCGGTTAGTTGCAGTTGATCGTAGCAATTTCGGTTAGTTGCAGTCGATCGTAGCAATCTCGGTTAGTTGCAGTCGATTCTAATCATTTCGGTTAGTCGCAGTCAACTTATTAATTCCGTTTAGTCGCAGTCGATTGTAATAATTTCGGTTATTTGCAGTTGATCGTAACAATTTCGGTTAGTTGGAGTCAATTGAATAATTTCGCGATAAAAATAATTCGGGTTAGTTGCAGTCAAATGTAATAATTTCGGATAGTTGCAGTCGATTGCCATAAATTCGCGATAAAAATAATTTGGCCTACCTGCAGTCGATTGTAATAATTTCGGTCAGTCGTAGTCAATTGTAATAATTCCGGTTAGTCGCAGTCACGTGTAACAATTTCGGTTAGTTGCAGCCGATCATAACAATTTCGTTTAGTTGTAGTCAATTGTAATAATTTCGCAATAAAAAAAATTTCGGTTAGTTGCAGTCGATTGTAAAAAATTTTAGTTAGTCGCAGTCAATAAAAACAATTTCGTTTAGTTGCAGTCGATCGTGGCAATTTTAATTAGTTGCAGTCGATTGAATAATTTCCCGATAAAAATAATTTCGGGTAGTTGCAGTCGATTATAATAATTTCGGTTTGTCGCAGTCAACTTAATAATTCCGTTTAGTCGCAGTCGATTGTAATAATTTCGGTTAGTTGCAGTAGATTGTAATAATTTTCAATAATAATAATTTCGGTTAGTTGCAGGCGGTTGTAATAATTTCGCGATAAAAAAAAAATTTCGGTTAGTTGCAGTCGATTGTAAGAATTTTGGTTAGTTTCAGTCGATCGTAAGAATTTCGGTTAGTTGCAGGCGATTGTAATAAATTCGCGATAAAAATAATTTTGGTTAGTTGCAGTCGATTGCAATAAATTCGCGATATAAATAATTTGGCCTACCTGCAGTCGATTGTACTAATTTCGGTCATTCGAAGTCAATTGTAATAATTCCGGTTAGTCGCAGTCACGTGTAACAATTTCGGTTAGTTGCAGCCGATCATAACAATTTCGTTTAGTTGTAGTCAATTGTAATAATTTCACAATAAAAATAATTTTGGTTAGTTGCAGTCGATTGGAACAATTTTTGTTAGTTGCAGTCGATTGCTATAAATTCGCGATAAATTTTTTTTGGGCTAGTTGCAGTCGATTGTAATTATTTCGGTTAGTCGCAGTCAATAAAAATAATTCATGTTATTGCCAGCTAATAAAAATAATTCCTCTTAGTTGCAGTCGATAACAATAATTTCTGTTAGTCGCAATCGATCGTGGCAATTTCAATTAGTTGCAGTCGATTGAATAATTTCCCGATAAAAATAATTTCGGTTAGTAGCAGTCGATTGTAATAATTTTGGTTAGTCGCAGTCAATAAAACAAATTCTAGTTAGTTGCAGTCGATAATAATAATTTCGGATAGTCGCAGTCGATTGTAATGATTTCGGTTGGTTGCAGTCGATTAAAACAATTTTGGTTAGTCGCAGTTAATAAAAATAATTCCGGTTAGTTGCAGTTGATCGTAGCAATTTCGGTTAGTTGCAGTCGATCGTAGCAAATTCGTTTAGTTGCAGTCGATCGTAATAATTTCGGTTAGTTGCAGTCGATTATAATAATTTCGGTTTGTCGCAGTTAACTTAATAATTCCGTTTAGTCGCAGTCGATCGTGACAATTTCGATTAGTTGCAGTCGATTGTAATAGTTCTCGATAAAAGAAATTTCGGTTAGTTGCAGTCGATTGTAACAAGTTTTATTAGTAGCAGTCGATTGAAACAATTTTGGTTAGTTGCAGTCAATAAAAATAATTCCGGTTAGTTGCAGTTGATCGTAGCAATTTCGGTTAGTTGCAGTCGATCGTAGCAATCTCGGTTAGTTGCAGTCGATTCTAATCATTTCGGTTAGTCGCAGTCAACTTATTAATTCCGTTTAGACGCAGTCGATTGAAATAATTTCGGTTATTTGCAGTTGATCGTAACAATTTCGGTTAGTTGGAGTCAATTGAATAATTTCGCGATAAAAATAATTCGGGTTAGTTGCAGTCAAATGTAATAATTTCGGATAGTTGCAGTCGATTGCCATAAATTCGCGATAAAAATAATTTGGCCTACCTGCAGTCGATTGTAATAATTTCGGTCAGTCGTAGTCAATTGTAATAATTCCGGTTAGTCGCAGTCACGTGTAACAATTTCGGTTAGTTGCAGCCGATCATAACAATTTCGTTTAGTTGTAGTCAATTGTAATAATTTCGCAATAAAAAAAATTTCGGTTAGTTGCAGTCGATTGTAAAAAATTTTAGTTAGTCGCAGTCAATAAAAACAATTTCGTTTAGTTGCAGTCGATCGTGGCAATTTTAATTAGTTGCAGTCGATTGAATAATTTCCCGATAAAAATAATTTCGGGTAGTTGCAGTCGATTATAATAATTTCGGTTTGTCGCAGTCAACTTAATAATTCCGTTTAGTCCCAGTCGATTGTAATAATTTCGATTAGTTGCAGTAGATTGTAATAATTTTCAATAATAATAATTTCGGTTAGTTGCAGGCGGTTGTAATAATTTCGCGATAAAAAAAAAATTTCGGTTAGTTGCAGTCGATTGTAAGAATTTTGGTTAGTTTCAGTCGATCGTAAGAATTTCGGTTAGTTGCAGGCGATTGTAATAAATTCGCGATAAAAATAATTTTGGTTAGTTGCAGTCGATTGCAATAAATTCGCGATATAAATAATTTGGCCTACCTGCAGTCGATTGTACTAATTTCGGTCATTCGAAGTCAATTGTAATAATTCCGGTTAGTCGCAGTCACGTGTAACAATTTCGGTTAGTTGCAGCCGATCATAACAATTTCGTTTAGTTGTAGTCAATTGTAATAATTTCACAATAAAAATAATTTTGGTTAGTTGCAGTCGATTGGAACAATTTTTGTTAGTTGCAGTCGATTGCTATAAATTCGCGATAAATTTTTTTTGGGCTAGTTGCAGTCGATTGTAATTATTTCGGTTAGTCGCAGTCAATAAAAATAATTCATGTTATTCCCAGCTAATAAAAATAATTCCTCTTAGTTGCAGTCGATAACAATAATTTCTGTTAGTCGCAATCGATCGTGGCAATTTCAATTAGTTGCAGTCGATTGAATAATTTCCCGATAAAAATAATTTCGGTTAGTAGCAGTCGATTGTAATAATTTTGGTTAGTCGCAGTCAATAAAACAAATTCTAGTTAGTTGCAGTCGATAATAATAATTTCGGATAGTCGCAGTCGATTGTAATGATTTCGGTTGGTTGCAGTCGATTAAAACAATTTTGGTTAGTCGCAGTCAATAAAAATAATTCCGGTTAGTTGCAGTTGATCGTAGCAATTTCGGTTAGTTGCAGTCGATCGTAGCAAATTCGTTTAGTTGCAGTCGATCGTAATAATTTCGGTTAGTTGCAGTCGATTATAATAATTTCGGTTTGTCGCAGTTAACTTAATAATTCCGTTTAGTCGCAGTCGATTGTAATAATTTCGGTTAGTTGCAGTCGATTGAATAATTTCCCGATAAAAATAATTTCGGTTAGTTGGAGTCGATTGTAATAATTTTGGTTAGTCGCAGTGAATAAAACAAATTCTAGTTAGTTGCAGTCGATAATAATAATTTCGGATAGTCGCAGTCGATTGTAATAATTTCGGTTAGTTGCAGTCGATTGAAACAATTAGGTTAGTCGCAGTCAATAAAAATAATTCCGGTTAGTTGCCGTTGATCGTAATAATTTCGGTTAGTTGCAGTCGATTATAATAAGTTCGGTTTGTCGCAGTTAAATTAATAATTCCGTTTAGTCGCAGTCGATTGTAATAATTTCGGTTATTGGCAGTTGATCGTAACAATTACGGTTAGTTGGAGTCAATTGAATAATTTCGCGATAAAAATAATTCGGGTTAGTTGCAGTCAATTGTAATAATTTCGGTTAGTCGCAGTCAATTTAATAACGGTTGTCGCAGTCAGTTGTAATAATTTCGGATAGTTGCAGTCGATCGTGATAATTTCGATTAGATGCAGTCGATTGTAATAGTTCTCGATAAAAATAATTTCGGTTAGCTGCAGTAGATTGTAATAATTTTCAATAATAATAATTTCGGTTAGTTGCAGGCGGTTGTAATAATTTCACGATAAAAAAAAAATTTCGGTTAGTTGCAGTCGATTGTAAGAATTTTGGTTAGTTTCAGTCGATCGTAAGAATTTCGGTTAGTTGCAGGCGATTGTAATAAATTCGCGATAAAAATAATTTTGGTTAGTTGCAGTCGATTGCAATAAATTCGCGATATAAATAATTTGGCCTACCTGCAGTCGATTGTACTAATTTCGGTCATTCGAAGTCAATTGTAATAATTCCGGTTAGTCGCAGTCACGTGTAACAATTTCGGTTAGTTGCAGCCGATCATAACAATTTCGTTTAGTTGTAGTCAATTGTAATAATTCCACAATAAAAATAATTTTGGTTAGTTGCAGTCGATTGGAACAATTTTTGTTAGTTGCAGTCGATTGCTATAAATTCGCGATAAATTTTTTTTGGGCTAGTTGCAGTCGATTGTAATTATTTCGGTTAGTCGCAGTCAATAAAAATAATTCATGTTATTCCCAGCTAATAAAAATAATTCCTCTTAGTTGCAGTCGATAACAATAATTTCTGTTAGTCGCAATCGATCGTGGCAATTTCAATTAGTTGCAGTCGATTGAATAATTTCCCGATAAAAATAATTTCGGTTAGTAGCAGTCGATTGTAATAATTTTGGTTAGTCGCAGTCAATAAAACAAATTCTAGTTAGTTGCAGTCGATAATAATAATTTCGGATAGTCGCAGTCGATTGTAATGATTTCGGTTGGTTGCAGTCGATTAAAACAATTTTGGTTAGTCGCAGTCAATAAAAATAATTCCGGTTAGTTGCAGTTGATCGTAGCAATTTCGGTTAGTTGCAGTCGATCGTAGCAAATTCGTTTAGTTGCAGTCGATCGTAATAATTTCGGTTAGTTGCAGTCGATTATAATAATTTCGGTTTGTCGCAGTTAACTTAATAATTCCGTTTAGTCGCAGTCGATTGTAATAATTTCGGTTAGTTGCAGTCGATTGAATAATTTCCCGATAAAAATAATTTCGGTTAGTTGGAGTCGATTGTAATAATTTTGGTTAGTCGCAGTGAATAAAACAAATTCTAGTTAGTTGCAGTCGATAATAATAATTTCGGATAGTCGCAGTCGATTGTAATAATTTCGGTTAGTTGCAGTCGATTGAAACAATTAGGTTAGTCGCAGTCAATAAGAATAATTCCGGTTAGTTGCCGTTGATCGTAATAATTTCGGTTAGTTGCAGTCGATTATAATAAGTTCGGTTTGTCGCAGTTAAATTAATAATTCCGTTTAGTCGCAGTCGATTGTAATAATTTCGGTTATTGGCAGTTGATCGTAACAATTACGGTTAGTTGGAGTCAATTGAATAATTTCGCGATAAAAATAATTCGGGTTAGTTGCAGTCAATTGTAATAATTTCGGTTAGTCGCAGTCAATTTAATAACGGTTGTCGCAGTCAGTTGTAATAATTTCGGATAGTTGCAGTCGATCGTGACAATTTCGATTAGTTGCAGTCGATTGTAATAGTTCTCAAAAAAATAATTTCGGTTAGCTGCAGTCGATTGTAATAATTCGAGATAAAAGAAATTTCGGTTAGTTGCAGTCGATTGTAACAAGTTTTATTAGTAGCAGTCAATCAAAATAATTCCGGTTAGTTGCAGTCATTAATAATAATTTCGGTTAGTTGCAGTCGATTGTAATAATTTCGGTTAGTTGCAGTCGATCGTAAGAATTTTGGTTAGTTGCAGTCGATCGTAAGAATTTCGGTTAGTCGTAGTCAATTGTAATAATTCCGGTTAGTCGCAGTCACGTGTAACAATTTCGGTTAGTTGCAGCCGATCATAACAATTTCGTTTAGTTGTAGTCAATTGTAATAATTTCGCAATAAAAATAATTTTGGTTAGTTGCACTCGATTGTAACAATTTTTGTTAGTTGCAGTCAATTGCAATAAATTCGCGATAAAATTTTTTTGAACTAGTTGCAGTCGATTGTAATTATTTCGGTTAGTTGCAGTCGATCGTAAGAATTTTGGTTAGTTGCAGTCGATCGTAGCAATCTCGGTTAGTTGCAGTCGATCGTAGCAATCTCGGTTAGTTGCAGTCGATCGTAATAATTTCGGTTAGTTGCAGTCGATCCTAATCATTTCGGTTAGTCGCAGTCAACTTATTAATTCCGTTTAGTCGCAGTCGATTGTAATAATTTCGGTTAATCGCAGCCGATTGTAATAATATCAATTAGTTGCAGTCAACTTATTAATTCCGTTTAGTCGCAGTCGATTGTAATAATTTCGGTTATTTGCAGTCAATTGAATAATTTTGCGATAAAAAAAATTCGGGTTAGTTGCAGTCAATTGTAATAATTTCAGTAAGTCGCAGTCAATTTAATAACGGTTGTCGCAGTCAGTTGTAATAATTTCGGATAGTTGCAGTCGATCGTGACAATTTCGATTAGTTGCAGTCGATTGTAATAGTTCTCGATAAAAATAATTTCGGTTAGCTGCAGTCGATTGTAATAATTCGAGATAAAAGAAATTTCGGTTAGTTGCAGTCGATTGTAACAAGTTTTATTAGTAGCAGTCGATTGAAACAATTTTGGTTAGTTGCAGTCAATAAAAATAATTCCGGTTAGTTGCAGTTGATCGTAGCAATTTCGGTTAGTTGCAGTCGATCGTAGCAATCTCGGTTAGTTGCAGTCGATTCTAATCATTTCGGTTAGTCGCAGTCAACTTATTAATTCCGTTTAGTCGCAGTCGATTGTAATAATTTCGGTTATTTGCAGTTGATCGTAACAATTTCGGTTAGTTAGAGTCAATTGAATAATTTCGCGATAAAAATAATTCGGGTTAGTTGCAGTCAAATGTAATAATTTCGGATAGTTGCAGTCGATTGCCATAAATTCGCGATAAAAATAATTTGGCCTACCTGCAGTCGATTGTAATAATTTCGGTCAGTCGTAGTCAATTGTAATAATTCCGGTTAGTCGCAGTCACGTGTAACAATTTCGGTTAGTTGCAGCCGATCATACCAATTTCGTTTAGTTGTAGTCAATTGTAATAATTTCGCAATTAAAAAAATTTCGGTTAGTTGCAGTCGATTGTAAAAAATTTTAGTTAGTCGCAGTCAATAAAAACAATTTCGTTTAGTTGCAGTCGATCGTGGCAATTTTAATTAGTTGCAGTCGATTGAATAATTTCCCGATAAAAATAATTTCGGGTAGTTGCAGTCGATTATAATAATTTCGGTTTGTCGCAGTCAACTTAATAATTCCGTTTAGTCGCAGTCGATTGTAATAATTTCGGTTAGTTGCAGTAGATTGTAATAATTTTCAAAAATTATAATTTCGGTTAGTTGCAGGCGGTTGTAATAATTTCGCGATAAAAAAAAAAATTCGGTTAGTTGCAGTCGATTGTAAGAATTTTGGTTAGTTTCAGTCGATCGTAAGAATTTCGGTTAGTTGCAGGCGATTGTAATAAATTCGCGATATAAATAATTTGGCCTACCTGCAGTCGATTGTACTAATTTCGGTCATTCGAAGTCAATTGTAATAATTCCGGTTAGTCGCAGTCACGTGTAACAATTTCGGTTAGTTGCAGCCGATCATAACAATTTCGTTTAGTTGTAGTCAATTGTAATAATTTCACAATAAAAATAATTTTGGTTAGTTGCAGTCGATTGGAACAATTTTTGTTAGTTGCAGTCGATTGCTATAAATTCGCGATAAATTTTTTTTGGGCTAGTTGCAGTCGATTGTAATTATTTCGGTTAGTCGCAGTCAATAAAAATAATTCATGTTATTCCCAGCTAATAAAAATAATTCCTCTTAGTTGCAGTCGATAACAATAATTTCTGTTAGTCGCAATCGATCGTGGCAATTTCAATTAGTTGCAGTCGATTGAATAATTTCCCGATAAAAATAATTTCGGTTAGTAGCAGTCGATTGTAATAATTTTGGTTAGTCGCAGTCAATAAAACAAATTCTAGTTAGTTGCAGTCGATAATAATAATTTCGGATAGTCGCAGTCGATTGTAATGATTTCGGTTGGTTGCAGTCGATTAAAACAATTTTGGTTAGTCGCAGTCAATAAAAATAATTCCGGTTAGTTGCAGTTGATCGTAGCAATTTCGGTTAGTTGCAGTCGATCGTAGCAAATTCGTTTAGTTGCAGTCGATCGTAATAATTTCGGTTAGTTGCAGTCGATTATAATAATTTCGGTTTGTCGCAGTTAACTTAATAATTCCGTTTAGTCGCAGTCGATTGTAATAATTTCGGTTAGTTGCAGTCGATTGAATAATTTCCCGATAAAAATAATTTCGGTTAGTTGGAGTCGATTGTAATAATTTTGGTTAGTCGCAGTGAATAAAACAAATTCTAGTTAGTTGCAGTCGATAATAATAATTTCGGATAGTCGCAGTCGATTGTAATAATTTCGGTTAGTTGCAGTCGATTGAAACAATTAGGTTAGTCGCAGTCAATAAAAATAATTCCGGTTAGTTGCCGTTGATCGTAATAATTTCGGTTAGTTGCAGTCGATTATAATAAGTTCGGTTTGTCGCAGTTAACTTAATAATTCCGTTTAGTCGCAGTCGATTGTAATAATTTCGGTTATTGGCAGTTGATCGTAACAATTACGGTTAGTTGGAGTCAATTGAATAATTTCGCGATAAAAATAATTCGGGTTAGTTGCAGTCAATTGTAATAATTTCGGTTAGTCGCAGTCAATTTAATAACGGTTGTCGCAGTCAGTTGTAATAATTTCGGATAGTTGCAGTCGATCGTGATAATTTCGATTAGATGCAGTCGATTGTAATAGTTCTCGATAAAAATAATTTCGGTTAGCTGCAGTAGATTGTAATAATTTTCAATAATAATAATTTCGGTTAGTTGCAGGCGGTTGTAATAATTTCACGATAAAAAAAAAATTTCGGTTAGTTGCAGTCGATTGTAAGAATTTTGGTTAGTTTCAGTCGATCGTAAGAATTTCGGTTAGTTGCAGGCGATTGTAATAAATTCGCGATAAAAATAATTTTGGTTAGTTGCAGTCGATTGCAATAAATTCGCGATATAAATAATTTGGCCTACCTGCAGTCGATTGTACTAATTTCGGTCATTCGAAGTCAATTGTAATAATTCCGGTTAGTCGCAGTCACGTGTAACAATTTCGGTTAGTTGCAGCCGATCATAACAATTTCGTTTAGTTGTAGTCAATTGTAATAATTTCACAATAAAAATAATTTTGGTTAGTTGCAGTCTATTGGAACAATTTTTGTTAGTTGCAGTCGATTGCTATAAATTCGCGATAAATTTTTTTTGGGCTAGTTGCAGTCGATTGTAATTATTTCGGTTAGTCGCAGTCAATAAAAATAATTCATGTTATTCCCAGCTAATAAAAATAATTCCTCTTAGTTGCAGTCGATAACAATAATTTCTGTTAGTCGCAATCGATCGTGGCAATTTCAATTAGTTGCAGTCGATTGAATAATTTCCCGATAAAAATAATTTCGGTTAGTAGCAGTCGATTGTAATAATTTTGGTTAGTCGCAGTCAATAAAACAAATTCTAGTTAGTTGCAGTCGATAATAATAATTTCGGATAGTCGCAGTCGATTGTAATGATTTCGGTTAGTTGCAGTCGATTAAAACAATTTTGGTTAGTCGCAGTCAATAAAAATAATTCCGGTTAGTTGCAGTTGATCGTAGCAATTTCGGTTAGTTGCAGTCGATCGTAGCAAATTCGTTTAGTTGCAGTCGATCGTAATAATTTCGGTTAGTTGCAGTCGATTATAATAATTTCGGTTTGTCGCAGTTAACTTAATAATTCCGTTTAGTCGCAGTCGATTGTAATAATTTCGGTTAGTTGCAGTCGATTGAATAATTTCCCGATAAAAATAATTTCGGTTAGTTGGAGTCGATTGTAATAATTTTGGTTAGTCGCAGTGAATAAAACAAATTCTAGTTAGTTGCAGTCGATAATAATAATTTCGGATAGTCGCAGTCGATTGTAATAATTTCGGTTAGTTGCAGTCGATTGAACCAATTAGGTTAGTCGCAGTCAATAAAAATAATTCCGGTTAGTTGCAGTTGATTATAATAAGTTCGGTTTGTCGCAGTTAACTTAATAATTCCGTTTAGTCGCAGTCGATTGTAATAATTTCGGTTATTGGCAGTTGATCGTAACAATTTCGGTTAGTTGGAGTCAATTGAATAATTTCGCGATAAAAATAATTCGGGTTAGTTGCAGTCAATTGTAATAATTTCGGTTAGTCGCAGTCAATTTAATAACGGTTGTCGCAGTCAGTTGTAATAATTTCGGATAGTTGCAGTCGATCGTGATAATTTCGATTAGTTGCAGTCGATTGTAATAGTTCTCGATAAAAATAATTTCGGTTAGCTGCAGTCGAATGTAATAATTCGAGATAAAAGAAATTTCGGTTAGTTGCAGTCGATTGTAACAAGTTTTATTAGTAGCAGTCAATCAAAATAATTCCGGTTAGTTGCAGTCATTAATAATAATTTCGGTTAGATGCAGTCGATAGTAGCAATCTCGGATAGTTGCAGTCGATCGTAGCAATCTCGGTCAGTTGCAGTCGATCGTAATAATTTCTGTTAGTTGCAGACGATTCTAATCATTTCGGTTAGTCGCAGTCAACTTATTAATTCCGTTTAGTCGCAGTCGATTGTAATAATTTCGGTTATTTGCAGTTGATCGTAACAATTTCGGTTAGTTGGAGTCAATTGAATAATTTCGCGATAAAAATAATTCGGGTTAGTTGCAGTCAATTGTAGTAATTTCGGTTAGTCGCAGTCAATTTAATAACGGTTGTCGCAGTCAGTTGTAATAATTTCGGATAGTTGCAGTCGATCGTGACAATTTCGATTAGTTGCAGTCGATTGTAATAGTTCTCGATAAAAATAATTTCGGTTAGCTGCAGTCGATTGTAATAATTCGAGATAAAAGAAATTTCGGTTAGTTGCAGTCGATTGTAACAAGTTTTATTAGTAGCAGTCAATCAAAATAATTCCGTTTAGTTGCAGTCATTAATAATAATTTCGGTTAGTTGCAGTCGATTGTAATAATTTCGGTTAGTTGCAGTCGATCGTAGCAATCTCGGTTAGTTGCAGTCGATCGTAGCAATCTCGGTTAGTTGCAGTCGACCGTAATAATTTCTGTTAGTTGCAGTCGATTCTAATCATTTCGGTTAGTCGCAGTCAACTTATTAATTCCGTTTAGTCGCAGTCGATTGTAATAATTTCGGTTATTTGCAGTTGATCGTAACAATTTCGGTTAGTTGGAGTCAATTGAATAATTTCGCGATAAAAATAATTCGGTTTAGTTGCAGTCAATTGTAGTAATTTCGAATAGTCGCAGTCAATTTAATAACGGTTGTCGCAGTCAGTTGTAATAATTTCGGATAGTTGCAGTCGATCGTGACAATTTCGATTAGTTGCAGTCGATTGTAATAGTTCTCAAAAAAATAATTTCGGTTAGCTGCAGTCGATTGTAATAATTCGAGATAAAAGAAATTTCGGTTAGTTGCAGTCGATTGTAACAAGTTTTATTAGTAGCAGTCAATCAAAATAATTCCGGTTAGTTGCAGTCATTAATAATAATTTTGGTTAGTTGCAGTCGATTGTAATAATTTCGGTTAGTTGCAGTCGATCGTAAGAATTTCGGTTAGTTGCAGGCGATTGTAAAAATTCGCGATAAAAATAATTTCGGCTAGTTGCAGTCGATTGCAACTATTTTGGTTAGTTGCAGTCGATTGCAATAAATTCGCGATAAAAATAATTTGGCCTACCAGCAGTCGATTGTAATAATTTCGGTCAGTCGTAGTCAATTGTAATAATTCCGGTTAGTCGCAGTCAGTTGTAACAATTTCAGTTAGTTGCAGCCGATCATAACAATTTCGTTTAGTGGCAGTCGATCGTAACAATTTCGGTTAGTTGTAGTCAATTGTAATAATTTCTCAATAAAAATAATTTCGGTTAGTTGAAGTCGATGAAAAAAAATTCGGCTAGTTGCGATCGATAATAATTATTTCGGTTCGTCGCAGTCGACTGTAAAAATTTTGGTTAGTTTTAGTCGATAATAATAATTTCTTTTAGTAGCAGTAAAAAAAAAAAAACTGTTTAGTTGCAGTCGATAATAATAATTTCGGTTAATTGATGTCGATTGTAATAATTTCAATTAGTTGCAGTCGATCGTAGCAATCTCGGTTAGTCGCAGTTGATCGTAGCAATCTCGGTTAGTTGCAGTCGATCGTAATAATTTCTGTTAGTTGCAGTCGATTCTAATCATTTCGGTTAGTCGCAGTCAACTTATTAATTCCGTTTAGTCGCAGTCGATTGTAATAATTTCGGTTATTTGCAGTTGATCGTAACAATTTCGGTTAGTTGCAGTCGACTGTAATAGTTCTCGATAAAAATAATTTCGGTTAGCTGCAGTCGATTGTAATAATTCGAGATAAAAGAAATTTCGGTTAGTTGCAGTCGATTGTAACAAGTTTTATTAGTAGCAGTCAATCAAAATAATTCCGGTTAGTTGCAGTCATTAATAATAATTTCGGTTAGTTGCAGTCGATTGTAATAATTTCGGTTAGTTGCAGTCGATCGTAGCAATCTCGGTTAGTTGCAGTCGATCGTAGCAATCTCGGTTAGTTGCAGTCGATCGTAATAATTTCTGGTAGTTGCAGTCGATTGTAATAATTTCGGTTAGTTGCAGTCGATCGTAGCAATCTCGGTTAGTTGCAGTCGATCGTAGCAATCTCGGTTAGTTTCAGTCGATCGTAATAATTTCTGTTAGTTGCAGTAGATTCTAATCATTTCGGTTAGTCGCAGTCAACTTATTAATTCCGTTTAGTCGCAGTCGATTGTAATAATTTCGGTTATTTGCAGTTGATCGTAACAATTTCGGTTAGTTGGAGTCAATTGAATAATTTCGCGATAAAAATAATTCGGGTTAGTTGCAGTCAATTGTAATAATTTCGGTTAGTCGCAGTCAATTTAATAACGGTTGTCGCAGTCAGTTGTAATAATTTCGGATAGTTGCAGTCGATCGTTACAATTTCGATTAGTTGCAGTCGATTGTAATAGTTCTCGATAAAAATAATTTCGGTTAGCTGCAGTCGATTGTAATAATTCGAGATAAAAGAAATTTCGGTTAGTTGCAGTCGATTGTAACAAGTTTTATTAGTAGCAGTCAATCAAAATAATTCCGGTTAGTTGCAGTCATTAATAATAATTTCGGTTAGTTGCTGTCGATTGTAATAATTTCGGTTAGTTGCAGTAAATCGTAAGAATTTCGGTTAGTTGCAGGCGATTGTAATAAATTCGCGTTAAAAATTATTTCGGCTAGTTGCAGTCGATTGCAACTATTTTGGTTAGTTGCAGTCGATTGCAATAAATTCGCGATAAAAATAATTTGGCCTACCAGCAGTCGATTGTAATAATTTCGGTCAGTCGTAGTCAATTGTAATAATTCCGGTTAGTCGCAGTCAGTTGTAACAATCTCGGTTAGTTGCAGTCGATCGTAGCAATCTCGGTTAGTTTCAGTCGATCGTAATAATTTCTGTTAGTTGCAGTAGATTCTAATCATTTCGGTTAGTCGCAGTCAACTTATTAATTCCGTTTAGTCGCAGTCGATTGTAATAATTTCGGTTATTTGCAGTTGATCGTAACAATTTCGGTTAGTTGGAGTCAATTGAATAATTTCGCGATAAAAATAATTCGGGTTAGTTGCAGTCAATTGTAATAATTTCGGTTAGTCGCAGTCAATTTAATAACGGTTGTCGCAGTCAGTTGTAATAATTTCGGATAGTTGCAGTCGATCGTTACAATTTCGATTAGTTGCAGTCGATTGTAATAGTTCTCGATAAAAATAATTTCGGTTAGCTGCAGTCGATTGTAATAATTCGAGATAAAAGAAATTTCGGTTAGTTGCAGTCGATTGTAACAAGTTTTATTAGTAGCAGTCAATCAAAATAATTCCGGTTAGTTGCAGTCATTAATAATAATTTCGGTTAGTTGCTGTCGATTGTAATAATTTCGGTTAGTTGCAGTAAATCGTAAGAATTTCGGTTAGTTGCAGGCGATTGTAATAAATTCGCGTTAAAAATTATTTCGGCTAGTTGCAGTCGATTGCAACTATTTTGGTTAGTTGCAGTCGATTGCAATAAATTCGCGATAAAAATAATTTGGCCTACCAGCAGTCGATTGTAATAATTTCGGTCAGTCGTAGTCAATTGTAATAATTCCGGTTAGTCGCAGTCAGTTGTAACAATTTCAGTTAGTTGCAGCCGATCATAACAATTTCGTTTAGTTGCAGTCGATCGTAACAATTTCGGTTAGTTGTAGTCAATTGTAATAATTTCTCAATAAAAATAATTTCGGTTAGTTGAAGTCGATGAAAAAAAATTCGGCTAGTTGCGATCGATAATAATTATTTCGGTTCGTCGCAGTCGACTGTAATAATTTTTGTTAGTTTTAGTCGATAATAATAATTTCTTTAAGTAGCAGTAAAAAAAAAAAAAAACTGTTTAGTTGCAGTAAATTCGCGATAAAAATAATTTGGCCTACCAGCAGTCGATCGTAGCAATCTCGGTTAGTTGCAGTCGATCGTAATAATTTCTGTTAGTTGCAGTCGATTCTAATCATTTCGGTTAGTCGCAGTCAACTTATTAATTCCGTTTAGTCGCAGTCGATTGTAATAATTTCGGTTATTTGCAGTTGATCGTAACAATTTCGGTTAGTTGCAGTCGATTGAATAATTTCGCGATAAAAATAATTCGGGATAGTTGCAGTCAATTGTAGTAATTTCGGTTAGTCGCGGTCAATTTAATAACGGTTGTCGCAGTCAGTTGTAATAATTTCGGATAGTTGCAGTCGATCGTGACAATTTCGATTAGTTGCAGTCGATTGTAATAGTTCTCGATAAAAATAATTTCGGTTAGTTGCGATCGATAATATTTATTTCGGTTAGTCGCAGTCGACCTTAATAATTTTGGTTAGTTTTAGTCGATAATAATAATTTCTTTTAGTAGCAGTCAAAAAAAAAAAATAAAATGTTTAATTGCAGTCGATAATAATAATTTCGGTTAATCGCAGTCGATTGTAATAATTTCAATTAGTTGCAGTCAACTTATTAATTCCGTTTAGTCGCAGTCGATTGTAATAATTTCGGTTATTAGCAGTCAATTGAATAATTTCGCGATAAAAATAATTCGGGTTAGTTGCAGTCAATTGTAATAATTTCGGTTAGTCGCAGTCAATTTAATAACGGTTGTCGCAGTCAGTTGTAATAATTTCGGATAGTTGCAGTCGATCCCAGTTGCGCTCCGGCAGTCGAGAAGAGAGGACGCACGCTAGTTCTGTTCCCGGGGATTATCCCCACCCTAACTGTACTCTGCAGCTATCAGTCGTTGCTCAGCGCTTGACCAGGTAAGACGTGTTTTCACTGTTCTCCGTGTTAAGTGCGCTGGAGTGTGCGTGTGTGTGTGGTTGAGACCCGAGGGACACTAAGCGGCGATTCGGGACTCCCACAAGGACAGGAGTTAGTTATAATTAACAAATAATTAAAAGAAAAAAAAAAAAAGTTTTTTTTCAAAAAAAAAATTTTTATTTCTTTTAAATTTTAAAAAATTTTTGGTCCAATAGTAATCATATATCGGCGGACCAAAAATGGACAAAAAAAATTGTAACAAAGTTGAACAGGAAGAGAGCGAAAAGATCGCAGAGCCCTCAAAGCCGAGAGACTTCAACGCTGGGGTAGACGAGGAGAGGGCCCTCCATGGAAGTCGGGAGACTTTAATGGGGGGGCAGGATGTAGAAGGACCTCAGAGGACCACAGAAGAGGTCGCTGGTAGGAAAGTGGCGTCTGCGTCCGATACAGCGGACACGGACGCAGAAGAGAAGAAAGGACCGGGGCGTAAGGTTAAGAGGCCGAGAGAGGAAATCAACTCCCCTCCAGAGATTGAAGAGGCCCCTACTAAAAGGGGAGAGAAAATCGCGGATCAGATAAGAGCATACCTGATCCGGAAGAAGATTAGCCAGGAGGTCCAGGCCTACCTGAACGGCCAGGTCAGGGAAATCCTGAACATAACGGTTGGACTCGAAGCCCAGTGGAGGATGGTCCCCACGATCGTGGAGGAGGTCGTGAAGGAGGCCTTGAGTGGGGACACCTTGCACAAGATAATAGCAAGCAAGGTTTCCGAGGTTATCGCTCCCATGGTGGTGACATCGATTAGTGATGCCATGGGGGTAGAGTATGACCAAAAGAAGAAGGAGTGGGTCTCCCCCACCTTAAATAGGGTGCAAGGGATCATCGGGGACCTCCAGCTTAAGGACCAGGAGGTCGGTATCCTCAGGCATGCCGCGGAGGTAAGGGCGGGGGAGAGAAGAAAGCTAAAGAAGACCCCTAAGGAGACAGAGAGGGCGGTAGCTGGACCGTCTGGGGTGGCCCCGCCCAGGACGAGAGAGGCCGACCGCGGAAAATACGACGGCCAGGAGCTTGCCCCTGCCCCAATGCCGCAGAGGTGGACAAGTGCCACTCCAATGTGTCGAGGGAGGAACAAGGAGGTGGACTCCAGCGAAGAGGACGCTGTACCCTGGGTGGAGGTAAAAAAGAAGAAGAAGAAGAAAAAGAAGCAGAACCAGCCGACCTCCCAGGGTGAAGAGGGGGAAGAAAAAGAAGAAAAGAAGGAAAAAAAACCAAAGAAGATCACCTTCGCTGGAGTCCTGGCGAGCGTTCCCGCGGCGCCGAGGAGGCCCGAGGACGCCCCCACCTACGTGACCCTGAAGGGGAACACGGAAGGGTGGGAGGCGAGTAAGATTCACGAGCAGCTCCCGTCCCAGGAGGAACTGAAGCAGATTGGTGCCAGCGTGAACATGGTCAGAGTGACGAGGGCTGGCACCGTCCTGGTCAGGACCGGAGGGGCTGACCAGGCGAAGAGGCTGATCGAATGGGACGCCTTGAAGAAGAAGGGAATAGAGGTCAAACTCGCAGCTGCGAGAAGGCCACGCCTAGAAGTCAGAGGCGTCCCTAGGCACTGGGACGGGAGTAGCCTGGAGAGCTACCTCTGGAATAAGGTAGCGGTTGAGAAGCCGAAGGAGGAAGGGGTCAGGAGGGAGTGGTTGAGGCCAAGCTTTTCCACTCCCGCGAGGGGCGGGCTGACCAGGAATTGGGTCATTGAGGTCCATCAGTCAATGAGGCTCGCCCTGATGAACTTGACTCCGGAAGATGTGAGTGGTGGATGGTGGTGCGTAGACATCCGAGATTACCTCGACCCCCTGCTCTGCCTGAGGTGCCTTGAGCACGGCCACATGGCAAAGGTCTGCACGAAGGAGATCGCGTGCAGATGGTGTGAGGAAGACGGGCACAAAATGAAGGACTGCCCGGCCAAGACGAGACATTCCCCACCTAAATGTAGGCATTGCAAGGCCAACGGCAGAGAGGGGAAAGAGCTCCGCCACTGCGCAGGTACCAGGGAGTGCCAGGCGTACTTGGAGCTGATGGTCACGCAGGCGAAAAAAACCCGTTATGCGTAGGCTGCAGATTCTGCAGGTCAATATGGGCCGAAGACGAGTGGTCGCGGACGAGCTGAGAGCTCTCGCTAGGAAGGCTGACATCATGGCTATACAAGAGCCGTGGTGTCAGGGAAACGTGGTCGCCGGATTCGGTGTCGCGTCGAGGGTAGTCGCAATGGGCAGTGGCGAGAGGAGGCCCAGGGCGGCTATAGTGATAGTGAATCCAAACCTCGATGTTATGGAACTGAAGCAATTCACCACGGCGGATCAGGCGGCGTGCTATGTCAGATGGGGGAGGATATCCTTCGCCCTCGTCTCGTCATACATGCCGCCGAAACAGCGGATAGAGGAGAACGTTGCCGCCGTGGAGGCCATCGCACAACGTTATAGGAGTGTGGTGGTCTGTTCCGACACCAATTCGTGGAGCACGGCCTGGGGTTCGGTGCGCACAGACGCCAGAGGGAAAGTGGTGGACGAAACCGTGGCGAGGTGTCAGCTCATTGTGATGAATGAGCCCTCTGGTCCCACATTCGTTGGAGCCAGGGGCCAGAGCTGGATAGACGTGACACTCGCCACGGCCACCATGGCGAGGCGCATAGCGGACTGGACCCTACGGTCTGACACGAGCTCCGACCACCGGGTCATAGCCTTCAGTGTGGTAGAGGAGGAAGGCGAAGTCCTTCCGGTCGAGAAGGGCTTCGTGACCCGTACGGCGAACTGGGGAGCTTTCTCCAGTGAACTGGAGGGAATATTGGTCGATAGAGAATGGGAAGAGATGGCGCCGATGGAAGTGGGAGAGTCAGTTATAGACCGCAGAGTGGCGGAGCTGACGGGCGCCATCACAGAAGCGGCCAATATGACCCTCCAGCGCCGCAGAGCGAGAGCGCGTCCGGTCCCATGGTGGACGCCTGCCCTGACGCTCCTCAAGAGGGAGTATTACAGGGCCAGGCGCAGGTACCAGGAGTGCAGGGACGAGGAGAGGAGACCTGCACTTCGACTGGAAACGAAGGGGAAGTATAGGGCATACCGAAACGGCGTGCGTCACCAGAAGAAGGAATCCTGGGACGAGTTCATCGTCAAGGAGTCAGAGAAGAATCCCTGGGGCATTCCGTACAGGGTGGCACTGGGCAAGGTTAAGCCGCTGACTATGATGGCGGCTATCAGAGTTGGAGATGCCCAGGCAACCACCCTGGAGGAGACCGCATCTATGTATATAGATTATACATACCCCAGGGATGATCCGTCCCAGGATACGGAAGAAGACCAAATGGTAAGACGCACCACGGTGTGCCCTCCCGGTACCGAGTTTTGTCCACCATGGGATTTATGGGACCTACGTCTTGCCGTGGAGAGACAGAGGATCGGCCGAGCCCCAGGACTCGACGGGATAGATGCCGCGATCCTGAGGAAAAGCGCCCCCCTCATTGAGGATGACCTTCTGGGCATCTTCAATGAGTGTCTGGACCAGGGCCGCTTCCCTAGTGAGTGGAGGATCGCGGACTTGAGACTCCTCTACAAAGGAGGAGGCAAGGATAAGGAGTCGCCCAAGGCGTACAGGCCTATATGCCTCCTCCCAGTCGTCAGTAAAGTCCTGGAGAGCCTTATAGTCACCAGCCTAAGGCCGGTCCTCAGTGCAGCTAGCCATCCACGGCAGTTCGGCTCGACCCGTGGCAAGGGAACCACAGATGCGCTGTTGAGAGTGCGCAGGGACGTGGAAGAGAGGGCGGAGAAGTACGTAATGCTCGTACTGTTCGATATATCCTCCGCCTTCGACAGTGTATGGTGGCCCTGCGTACTCCAGCGGCTGCAAGAGTTCAACACCCCCAGCAACCTGTACTCCCTCGTAAGTAGCTACCTGAGTGACAGGAGTGTCAGAGTAAGGGGTAGTTACTACGAGGTGGAAAGAAGAATAGAGAGAGGGTGCCCACAAGGGTCGGTCCTCGGGCCGGCACTGTGGAAGCTCGTTTTTGATCAGTTGCTGGGGGAGCTAGAAGGCGAAGGGTTCCTTGCCACGGCCTACGTCGACGACCTGGCAGTCCTAGTGGCCGAGAATAGCAGAGCCAGATTGAAGACTCAAGCGGAGAGATGCGCCAGCCTCGTAGCGGAATGGTGCGTGAGGCGGAAGTTGAGTATGGCCGCAGCCAAGACCCAGGCCATACTCCTGAGAGGCTCCACCGACAGGGCTCACCCTATCATTATGGAGATTCAGGGAGAGAGAGTTAGGCTGGGTGAGGAGGTGACATACCTCGGCGTGAGGTTCAGAAGGAACTTCGACGCCACCCCTCACCTGGCATACCTGAAAGATAGGGTGACCCTGTCACTTAATGGACTTGGAAGAATAGGGGGTGCTTTCTGGGGCCTCAGGTACCCGGCAACCATGACCATTTACAAAGGCGTGGTCTTGGGTATCCTGAGGTACGCATCCCCTGCGTGGAGCCGTAACCTCACGCAACCGCATAAGAGGAGGCTGGCGACCATCCAGAGACTGGCTCTGCTGAGAGTTTCGAAGGCCTATAGGACGGTGTCGCACGAGGCGGTGCAGGTGCTGACCGGAGCGATGCCCCTGGACCTCGTCCTCAGGGAGGACGCCCTGAAATATGAGGTGAAGAGGCAGGGGCTGGCGGCGCTCCCGGAGGGACTCCGAGAGAGGATCGGCGAGACCCCTAACAGATGGAAGAAGATATTGAGGGAGGACTCGATCGACGAGTGGAATGGACGGTGGGTGGGAAGCCAGAAGGGCTCGACCTTGAGGAAGTACTTCCCCACCGTCCAGTCGAGATTGGTAGCGACGTGGGTCCTCCCGGACTACTGGGTCTCGCAGATCCTTACAGGACACGGCGGGTTCCGGGGTAAGCTCAGTGAGCATAGGAGAGAAATCGACCCCCGGTGCCCGGATTGTGGGGTCCCTGAGACTGCGGAGCACGTAGTGCTCTCCTGCACCGCGATGGAGCGACACCGTGCCAGGTTGTCGCGGAACACGGGTATTTTCGCCCTCGCCGAGGATGACTTCCCCCGGTTGATGGAGAAGGACAATTACCCCTTCTTTAGGGATTTTGTCTACGGGTGGAAGGAAGTGGTCGGGCCTGCGCACTTCACCATTAGCAGGGTCCGGCCCCTCGGCGAGCCACCGGACGAAGAGCCACCAGAAGAGGAGGCGCCAGAGGAGAGAGAAGAGGAAGGAGACCGAAGTGATTGAGACTGGCTGGATGACCGGACGGATGCGGCTGACCAGGCTTGCTGGACGGCGTCCGGACGGATGGGGACCGGCCAGGAGGAGCGGTAAGGTGCTGCCCCAACAGTAAGGTGCACATCCGTGCACCGGGCAGCACCACAGAAAGATTTAATAAAATTGTTCCCAATTATTAAATGGTACCCCCCCAAGAGAATGTGGAAAAAATTGTAAATAAAGTTTTTGTAAATAAAAGAGTTGATTTGTGGCAGTGGCGGGCGTGCGTATACCCAACGCACTAACCCGTCACTGCCGAAACCCGTATGCCAGCAATGGCAGGAAGGGTGAAAAAAAAAAAAAAAAAAAAAAAAAAAAAAAAAAAAAAAAAAAAAAAAGTTGCAGTCGATCGTGACAATTTCGATTAGTTGCAGTCGACTGTAATAGTTCTCGATAAAAATAATTTCGGTTAGCTGCAGTCGATTGTAATAATTCGAGATAAAAGAAATTTCGGTTAGTTGCAGTCGATTGTAACAAGTTTTATTAGTAGCAGTCAATCAAAATAATTCCGGTTAGTTGCAGTCATTAATAATAATTTCGGTTAGTTGCAGTCGATTGTAATAATTTCGGTTAGTTGCAGTCGATCGTAGCAATCTCGGTTAGTTGCAGTCGATCGTAGCAATCTCGGTTAGTTGCAGTCGATCGTAATAATTTCTGGTAGTTGCAGTCGATTGTAATAATTTCGGTTAGTTGCAGTCGATCGTAGCAATCTCGGTTAGTTGCAGTCGATCGTAGCAATCTCGGTTAGTTTCAGTCGATCGTAATAATTTCTGTTAGTTGCAGTAGATTCTAATCATTTCGGTTAGTCGCAGTCAACTTATTAATTCCGTTTAGTCGCAGTCGATTGTAATAATTTCGGTTATTTGCAGTTGATCGTAACAATTTCGGTTAGTTGGAGTCAATTGAATAATTTCGCGATAAAAATAATTCGGGTTAGTTGCAGTCAATTGTAATAATTTCGGTTAGTCGCAGTCAATTTAATAACGGTTGTCGCAGTCAGTTGTAATAATTTCGGATAGTTGCAGTCGATCGTTACAATTTCGATTAGTTGCAGTCGATTGTAATAGTTCTCGATAAAAATAATTTCGGTTAGCTGCAGTCGATTGTAATAATTCGAGATAAAAGAAATTTCGGTTAGTTGCAGTCGATTGTAACAAGTTTTATTAGTAGCAGTCAATCAAAATAATTCCGGTTAGTTGCAGTCATTAATAATAATTTCGGTTAGTTGCTGTCGATTGTAATAATTTCGGTTAGTTGCAGTAAATCGTAAGAATTTCGGTTAGTTGCAGGCGATTGTAATAAATTCGCGTTAAAAATTATTTCGGCTAGTTGCAGTCGATTGCAACTATTTTGGTTAGTTGCAGTCGATTGCAATAAATTCGCGATAAAAATAATTTGGCCTACCAGCAGTCGATTGTAATAATTTCGGTCAGTCGTAGTCAATTGTAATAATTCCGGTTAGTCGCAGTCAGTTGTAACAAGTTTTATTAGTAGCAGTCAATCAAAATAATTCCGGTTAGTTGCAGTCATTAATAATAATTTCGGTTAGTTGCAGTCGATTGTAATAATTTCGGTTAGTTGCAGTCGATCGTAGCAATCTCGGTTAGTTGCAGTCGATCGTAATAATTTCTGTTAGTTGCAGTCGATTCTAATCATTTCGGTTAGTTGCAGTCATTAATAATAATTTCGGTTAGTTGCAGTCGATTGTAATAATTTCGGTTAGTTGCAGTCGATCGTAAGAATTTCGGTTAGTTGGAGTCAATTGTAATAATTTCGCGATAAAAATAATTCGGGTTAGTTGCAGTCAATTGTAATAATTTCAGTTAGTCGCAGTCAATTTAATAACGGTTGTCGCAGTCAGTTGTAATAATTTCGGATAGTTGCAGTCGATCGTGACAACATCGATTAGTTGCAGTCGATTGTAATAGTTCTCGATAAAAATAATTTCGATTAGTTGCAGTCGATTGTAACAAGTTTTATTAGTAGCAGTCAATCAAAATAATTCCGGTTAGTTGCAGTCATTAATAATAATTTCGGTTAGTTGCAGTCGATCGTAGCAATTTCGGTTAGTTGCAGTCGATCGTAGCAATCTCGGTTAGTTGCAGTCGATCGTAATAATTTCTGTTAGTTGCAGTCGATTCTAATAATTTCTGTTAGTTGCAGTCGATTCTAATCATTTCGGTTAGTCGCAGTCAACTTATTAATTCCGTTTAGTCGCAGTCGATTGTAATAATTTCGATTATTTGCAGTTGATCGTAACAATTTCGGTTAGTTGGAGTCAATTGAATAATTTCGCGATAAAAATAATTCGGGTTAGTTGCAGTCTATTTAATAACGGTTGTCGCAGTCAGTTGTAATAATTTCGGATAGTTGCAGTCGATCGTTACAATTTCGATTAGTTGCAGTCGATTGTAATAGTTCTCGATAAAAATAATTTCGGTTAGCTGCAGTCGATTGTAATAATTCGAGATAAAAGAAATTTCGGTTAGTTGCAGTCGATTGTAACAAGGTTTATTAGTAGCAGTCAATCAAAATAATTCCGGTTAGTTGCAGTCATTAATAATAATTTCGGTTAGTTGCAGTCGATTGTAATAATTTCGGTTAGTTGCAGTCGATCGTAAGAATTTTGGTTAGTTGCAGTCGATCGTAAGAATTTCGGTTAGTTGCAGGCGATTTTAATAAATTCGCGATAAAAATAATTTCGGCTAGTTGCAGTCGATTGCAACTATTTTGGTTAGTTGCAGTCGATTGCAATAAATTCGCGATAAAAATAATTTGGCCTACCAGCAGTCGATTGTAATAATTTCGGTCAGTCGTAGTCAATTGTAATAATTCCGGTTAGTCGCAGTCAGTTGTAACAATTTCAGTTAGTTGCAGCCGATCATAACAATTTCGTTTAGTTGCAGTCGATCGTAACAATTTCGGTTAGTTGTAGTCAATTGTAATAATTTCTCAATAAAAATAATTTCGGTTAGTTGAAGTCGATGAAAAAAAATTCGGCTAGTTGCGATCGATAATAATTATTTCGGTTCGTCGCAGTAAACTGTAATAATTTTGGTTAGTTTTAGTCGATAATAATAATTTCTTTTAGTAGCAGTAAAAAAAAAAAAAACTGTTTAGTTGCAGTCGATTATAATAATTTCGGTTAATCGATGTCGATTGTAATAATTTCAATTAGTTGCAGTCGATCGTAGCAATCTCGGTTAGTCGCAGTCGATCGTAGCAATCTCGGTTAGTTGCAGTCGATCGTAATAATTTCTGTTAGTTGCAGTCGATTCTAATCATTTCGGTTAGTCGCAGTCAACTTATTAATTCGGTTTAGTCGCAGTCGATTGTAAATATTTCGGTTATTTGCAGTTGATCGTAACAATTTCGGTTAGTTGCAGTCGATTGAATAATTTCGCGATAAAAATAATTCGGGATAGTTGCAGTCAATTGTAGTAATTTCGGTTAGTCGCAGTCAATTTAATAACGGTTGTCGCAGTCAGTTGTAATAATTTCGGATAGTTGCAGTCGATCGCAGGTAGCGTTCCGGCAGTCAATGAGAGCGGACCTACGTTACATTGGCTCCCGGGGATTATCCCCACCTTTGAGAACAGTTTTAGCTATCAGTCGTCGCTCAGACTTCGGTAAGGTAAGACGTATTTGTTAATAGCTCTACGTTTTAGTGCGCTGGAGTGTCAGTTAGTGTGTGGTTGAGGCCCGAGGGACACAAGTGCGAATCGGAGCCCTCCACGGACAGGAGAAAATAAAGTTGGAAAAATTTTTTGAGTTCGGAAAAATTTTCAAAAAAAATTTTTTCGAAAAAATTTTTTTTGGAAATTTCAGGTTCAGAATTAATTGTTTTTTGTGGGACGGAAAATGGAACCAAAAAAGCAGGTAAAAAGTGAAATGGAGGCGACTGAAAACATCGCAAACAACGATGAGTTGAGAGACTTCAACGCTGGGGAAGAAGAGGAGATGCCCCTCGAAGGCAAACAGGAGACCTCAACGGTGGGGCAGGCTGGCAAAAAAGTGTCAGGAGTACCGGAAAACCTGCCTTCCCTCTCCGGCTTCGTGGATAAGCTGCTGCAGCCGCGCAGGGTCGGACTAAGGGTGAAACTCCCCCCCACAAGTGAAAGTGATGTCAACGAAGCAAAAGAATCCGAAGAGGCGTCAGGATTTAGCCCTGAGTCCAAGAAAAGGAGGAGAGGAAGGAGAGGGAGTACCCCCCCCCATGCCTACAGCGAGGGAAGCCCGTCGGACCAGGCGCGGGCAATTCAGAAAAGCGTGCTTGAATACATGGAGCGATTTAAGCATAACTTCTCCAAGGAGAGGAAAGAATATATAAATGGGAACGTGAACAAACTCCGGTATATTATCCTGAGAATGGAGGGGGAGAGGAAGCTGATCCCCGAAGTGGTGAAGCACGTGGTGAGGGAAATCCTTCACACGGAGGAGCTTCACCAGATGGTGGTAACAAAGGTGGCAGAGATAGTGGGCCCGATGGTGGTGACGGGGCTGCCGAAGCCACAGAGAGAGGAGAAGAGGGCCCGTAGGCAGCAGGAGGCTGGGCCGTCGGTTGCCACCAGGGATCAGCGGCCGGCCGAGGAGAGGGGGAAGATGACAAAGGCCCCGAAGGAGCAGGAGAAGGTGGTGGCCGGGCCTTCCGGGGTGCCCCCACCCAAGGGGAGAGAGGTCGCTCGAGGCAGGTACGACGGCCTCGAACTTGTCCCGGCCCCAATGCCGCAGAGGTGGACCAGTGCCACGGCAATGTGCCGTGGGAGGAATAAGGAGGCGGACTCCAGCAAGGAGGACGCTGTACCCTGGGAGGAGGTAAGGAAAAAGAAGAAGAAAAAGAAGAAGGAGAGGCCTACCTCCCAGGAACAAGGGAGGAAAAAGATGACCTTCGCTGGGGTCCTGGCCAGCGTTCCCGCGGGGCCGGGAAAACCAGAGGAGGCCTCCACCTGTATTACCCTTAAGGGCAATGGAGCAGGATGGGAGGCCGGGAGGATCCTGGAGCAACTCCCGTCTCAGGAGGAGCTGAAGGAAGTAGGCGCCAGCGTCAGAGTCGTGAGAGTGACGAGGGCTGGCGCCGTCCTGGTCAAGACCGGAGGAGCTGACCAGGCGAAGCGGCTGTTGGCTTGGGACGCCCTTAAAAGCAGGGGCCTCGATGCTAAGATGGCTATGGCCAAGAGACCCCGCTTAGAAGTGAGAGGCGTTCCCAACCATTGGACGGTGGAGGCCCTGGAGAGGTACCTTTGGGGCAAGGTAACCGTCGAAAGACCGGAGGAGGAGTCGGTCAGGAGGGAGTTGTTGAGGCCCTGCTTCGCTGCTCCCGTGAGGGGCGGGCTGACCAAGAAGTGGATCGTGGAGGTCCACCACACGATGAGGCTCGCCCTGATGAACCTGACCGAGGCGGATCTGAGTGGGGGATGGTGGTGCCTAGCCATCAGGGACAACCTCGACCCCCTGCTCTGCCTAAAATGCTTGCAGTACGGCCACCCGGCGAAGGCATGCCAATCGACCGGGATGGCGTGCAGGTGGTGCGGAGAGACCGGGCATAAAATTAAGGACTGCCCGGTAAAGAAGATAGGTCAGGCACCAACCTGCGGAAACTGCAAGGCGAAAGGCAGAGAGGGGAAAGATCTCCGACACTGCGTGGGCAGCAAGGAGTGCCCGCAGCACCTGGAGATGATGGCTGGGCAGGTGAAGAGAACCCGGTATGCGTAGGCTGCGGATTCTGCAGGTCAATATGGGCCGAAGGCGAGTGGTCGCGGACGAGCTGAGAGCTCTCGCAAGGAAAACCGACATCATGGCTATACAGGAGCCATGGTGTCGGGGAAATGTGGTCGCCGGATTCGGTGTCGCGTCGAGGATAGTCGCGATGGGCAGTGGTGAGAGGAGGCCCAGGGCGGCTATTGTGATAGTTAATCCCAACCTCGACGTAATGGAATTGAAGCAATTCACCACGGCTGATCAGGCGGCGTGTTGTGTCAGATGGGGGAGGATATCCTTCGCCCTTGTCTCGTCATACATGCCGCCAACGCAAAGGATAGAGGAAAGCGTTGCCGCCGTGGAGGCCATCACACAACGTTATAGAAGTGTGGTGGTCTGTTCCGACACCAATTCGTGGAGCACGGCCTGGGGTTCGGTTCGCACAGACGCTAGAGGCAGAGTGGTGGATGAGACCGTGGCGAGGTGTCAGCTCATAGTGGTTAATGAGCCCTCTGGTCCCACATTCGTTGGAGCCAGGGGCCAGAGTTGGATCGACGTGACACTCGCCACGGCCACCATGGCGAGGCGCATAGCGGACTGGACCCTAAGGTCTGACACGAGCTCCGACCACCGGGTCATTGCCTTCAGTGTGGTAGAGGAGGAAGGCGAAGTCCTTCCAGTTGAGAAGGGCTACGTGACCCGAGCGGCGAACTGGGGAGCTTTCACCAGTGAACTGGAGGGTATATTGGTCGATAGAGAATGGGAAGAGATGGCGCCGATGGAAGTAGGAGAGTCAGTTATAGACCGCAGAGTTGCGGAGCTGACGGGTGCCATCACAGAAGCGGCCAATATGACCCTCCAGCGCCGCAGAGCGAGAGCGCGTCCGGTCCCATGGTGGACGCCAGCCCTGACGCTTCTCAAGAGGGAGTACTACAGGGCTAGGCGCAGGTACCAGGAGTGCAGGGACGAGGAGAGGAGACCTGCACTCCGAGATGAATCGAAACGGAGGTATAGGGCATACCGAAACGGAGTGCGTCACCGGAAAAAGGAATCCTGGGACGAGTTTATCGTCAAGGAGACTGAGAAGAATCCCTGGGGTATCCCGTACAGGGTGGCACTGGGCAAGGTGAAGCCGCTAACATTAATGGCGGCTCTCAGAGTGGGAGATGCCCAGGCAGTCACCCTGGAGGTGACGGTGAGTATGTATGTAGACTATACATACCCCAGGGATGATCCGTCCCAGGATACAGAGGAAGATAGGATGGTGAGACGCACCACGGTGTGCCCTTCCGGTACCGAGTTTTGCCCACCATGGGATATATGGGACCTTCGCCTCGCCGTGGAAAGGCAGAGGATCGGCAGAGCCCCAGGACTTGATAGGATTGACGCCGCGATCCTGAGGGAGAGCGCCCCCCTTATTGAGGATGACCTGCTGGGAATCTTCAATGAGTGTTTGGACCAGGGGTGGTTCCCGAGTAGGTGGAGGATCGCGGACTTGAGACTGTTCTACAAGGGAGGAGGTAAGGATAAAGAGGATCCTAAGGCGTACAGACCGATATGCCTCCTCCCGGTCCTCAGCAAGGTCCTGGAGAGCTTGATTGTCAATAGCCTGAAGCCGGTCCTCGTCGAAGCAAGCCATCCACGGAAGTTCGGCTCGACCCGTGGCAGGGGAACTACAGATGCGCTGCTGAGGGTGCGCAGGGACGTGGAAGGGAGGGCGGAGAAGTATGTTATGCTTATACTATTTGACATATCTTCCGCCTTCGACAGTGTATGGTGGCCCTGTGTACTCCAGCGGCTGCAGGAGTGCAACACCCCCGGCAACTTGTACTCCCTCATAAGTAGTTACCTCAGTGACAGGAGCGTTAGGATTAGAGGTAGCTACTACGAGGTCGAGAGAAGGATTGAGAGAGGATGCCCGCAGGGGTCGGTCCTCGGACCGGCCCTGTGGAAGCTCGTTTTCGACCCGTTGCTGGGGGAGTTAGAACAGGAAGGGTTCCTTGCCACGGCCTACGTTGACGACCTGGCAGTCATCGTGGCGGAAAACAGCAGAGCCAGAGTGAAGACACAAGCGGAGAGGTGCGCCGGTCTCGTAGCGGAATGGTGCGTGGGGAAAAAGTTGAGTATGGCCGCAGCCAAGACCCAGGCCATACTCCTGAGAGGCTCCACCGACAGGGCTCACCCTGTCATACTAGATGTTCGGGGAGAAAGGGTGAGGCTGGGTGAGGAGGTCAGGTACCTGGGTGTGAAGTTCAGAAGGAACTTCGACGCCACCCCTCACCTGGTGTACCTGAAGGACAGGGTGACCCTGTCACTCAATGGCCTATCAAGAATAGGGGGTGCATTTTGGGGCCTCAGGTACCCAGCAACGATGACCATTTATAAAGGCGTGGTCCTGGGTATCCTGAGGTATGCATCCCCAATGTGGAGCCGAAACCTCACGCAGCTACAGAGGAGGAGATTGGCCACCATCCAGAGACTGGCTCTGCTGCGAGTCACGAAGGCGTACCGAACGGTGTCACACGAGGCGGTGCAGGTGCTGGCGGGAGCGATGCCCCTGGACCTCGTCCTTGAGGAGGACGCGATGGTCTACGAGGTGAAGAGACAGGGGCTAGCGGCGCTCCCGGAGGGACTCCGAGAAAGGATCGGCGAGACCCCCAACAGATGGAGGAGGATTGTTAGGGAGGACTCGATCGAGGCGTGGAACGGACGGTGGGTGGGAAGCCAGAAAGGCTCCACCTTGAGGAAGTTCTTCCCCACCGTCCAGTCGAGAATGACCGCGACATGGGTCCTCCCGGACTACTGGGTCTCGCAGATGTTGACAGGACATGGCGGGTTCCGGGGAAAGCTCAGCGAGCATAAGAGAGAAATCGACCCCCGGTGCCCTGCCTGTGGAGTCCCTGAGACAGCGGAGCACGTTATTGTTTCCTGCACCGCGATGGAAGGACACCGTGCCAGGTTGTCGCGGAAAACCGGGATTTTCGCCCTCGCCGAGGAGGACTTCCCCCGTTTGATGGAGGAAGGGAATTACCCCTTCTTCAAGGAGTTTGTCTACGGGTGGAAGGAAGTGGTCGGGCCTGCGCATTTCACTATTAGCAGGATCCGGCCCCTCGGCGAGCCACCAGACGAGGAGCCACCAGATGAGGAGCCAGATGGGGAACCCCCCCCCCCGGAGGAGAGAGACGCAGTTGAGGACCGGGCGGATGCGGACCGGGAGGGCTGGACGGCATCCGGACGGATGGAGACCGGCCAGGAGACCTAAAGGTGCTGCCCCAACAGTAAGGTGCACATCCGTGCACCGGGCAGCACCACAGATTAACAAAAAAAAATGTACCCACAAAAATAAATGGTACCCCCCCATTTAATGTAGTTTTTTTTTTTAAATAAAGATTAAAAAAAAAAAAAGTTGATTTATTGGCCGTGGCGGGTGTGCGTAAACCCAACGCATCAACCCGTCACTGCCGAGAACCCCGTATGCCAGCAATGGCAGGAAGGGGGCCCCAAAAAAAAAAAAAAAAAAAAAAAAGAAAAAAAAAAAAAAAAAAAAAAAAAAAAGTTGCAGTCGATCGTGACAATTTCGATTAGTTGCAGTCGATTGTAATAGTTCTCGATAAAAATAATTTCGGTTAGCTGCAGTCGATTGTAATAATTCGAGATAAAAGAAATTTCGGTTAGTTGCAGTCGATTGTAACAAATTTTATTAGTAGCAGTCAATCAAAATAGTTCCGGTTAGTTGCAGTCATTAATAATAATTTCGGTTAGTTGCAGTCGATTGTAATAATTTCGGTTAGTTGCAGTCGATCGTAAGAATTTTGGTTAGTTGCAGTCGATCGTAAGAATTTCAGTTAGTTGCAGGTGATTGTAATAAATTCGCGATAAAAATAATTTCGGCTAGTTGCAGTCGATTGCAACTATTTTGGTTAGTTGCAGTCGATTGCAATAAATTCGCGATAAAAATAATTTGGCCTACCTGCAGTCGATTGTAATAATTCCGGTTAGTCGCAGTCACGTGTAACAATTTCGGTTAGTGGCAGCCGATCATAACAATTTCGTTTAGTTGTAGTCAATTGTAATAATTTCGCAATAAAAATAATTTTAGTTAGTTGTAATCGATTGTAAAAATTTTTGTTAGGTGCAGTCGATTGCAATAATTCGAAATAAAAGAAATTTGGGTTAGTTGCAGTCGATTGTAACAAGTTTTATTAGTAGCAGTCAATCAAAATAATTCCGGTTAGTTTCAGTCATTAATAATAATTTCGGTTAGTTGCAGTCGATTGTAATAATTTCGGTTAGTTGCAGTCGATCGTAAGAAATTTGGTTAGTTGCAGTCGATCGTAAGAATTTCGGTTAGTTGCAGTCGATTGAATAATTTCCCGATAAAAATAATTTCGGTTAGTTGCAGTCGATTGTAATAATTTTGGTTAGTCGCAGTGAATAAAACAAATTCTAGTTAGTTGCAGTCGATAATAATAATTTCGGCTAGTCGCAGTCGATTGTAATAATTTCGGTTAGTTGCAGTCGATTGAAACAATTTTGGTTAGTCGCAGTCAATAAAAATAATTCCGGTTAGTTGCAGTTGATCGTAGCAATTTCGGTTAGTTGCAGTCGATCGTAGCAATTTCGTTTAATTGCAGTCGATCGTAATAATTTCGGTTAGTTGCAGTCGATTCTAATCATTTCGGTTTGTCGCAGTTAACTTAATAATTCCGTTTAGTCGCAGTCGATTGTAATAATTTCGGTTAGTTGCAGTAGATTGTAATAATTCTCGATAATAATAATTTCGGTTAGTTGCAGTCGATCGTAACAATTTCGATTAGTCGCAGTCAATAAAAATAATTCATGTTAGTTGCAGTCAATCGTGACAATTTCGATTAGTTGCAGTCGATTGTAATAGTTCTCGATAAAAATAATTTCGGTTAGCTGCAGTCGATTGTAATAATTCGAGATAAAAGAAATTTCGGTTAGTTGCAGTCGATTGTAACAAATTTTATTAGTAGCAGTCAATCAAAATAATTCCGGTTAGTTGCAGTCATTAATAATAATTTCGGTTAGTTGCAGTCGATTGTAATAATTTCGGTTAGTTGCAGTCGATCGTAAGAATTTTGGTTAGTTGCAGTCGATCGTAAGAATTTCAGTTAGTTGCAGGTGATTGTAATAAATTCGCGATAAAAATAATTTCGGCTAGTTGCAGTCGATTGCAACTATTTTGGTTAGTTGCAGTCGATTGCAATAAATTCGCGATAAAAATAATTTGGCCTACCTGCAGTCGATTGTAATAATTCCGGTTAGTCGCAGTCACGTGTAACAATTTCGGTTAGTGGCAGCCGATCATAACAATTTCGTTTAGTTGTAGTCAATTGTAATAATTTCGCAATAAAAATAATTTTAGTTAGTTGTAATCGATTGTAAAAATTTTTGTTAGGTGCAGTCGATTGCAATAATTCGAAATAAAAGAAATTTGGGTTAGTTGCAGTCGATTGTAACAAGTTTTATTAGTAGCAGTCAATCAAAATAATTCCGGTTAGTTTCAGTCATTAATAATAATTTCGGTTAGTTGCAGTCGATTGTAATAATTTCGGTTAGTTGCAGTCGATCGTAAGAAATTTGGTTAGTTGCAGTCGATCGTAAGAATTTCGGTTAGTTGCAGTCGATTGAATAATTTCCCGATAAAAATAATTTCGGTTAGTTGCAGTCGATTGTAATAATTTTGGTTAGTCGCAGTGAATAAAACAAATTCTAGTTAGTTGCAGTCGATAATAATAATTTCGGCTAGTCGCAGTCGATTGTAATAATTTCGGTTAGTTGCAGTCGATTGAAACAATTTTGGTTAGTCGCAGTCAATAAAAATAATTCCGGTTAGTTGCAGTTGATCGTAGCAATTTCGGTTAGTTGCAGTCGATCGTAGCAATTTCGTTTAATTGCAGTCGATCGTAATAATTTCGGTTAGTTGCAGTCGATTCTAATCATTTCGGTTTGTCGCAGTTAACTTAATAATTCCGTTTAGTCGCAGTCGATTGTAATAATTTCGGTTAGTTGCAGTAGATTGTAATAATTCTCGATAATAATAATTTCGGTTAGTTGCAGTCGATCGTAACAATTTCGATTAGTCGCAGTCAATAAAAATAATTCATGTTAGTTGCAGTCAATCGTAACAATTTCGGTTAGTTGCATTCGATTGTAATAATTCGTGTAAAAATAATTTCGGTTAGTCGCAGTCAATTATAACAATTTCGGTTAGTTGTAGTCAATTGTAATAATTTCTCAATAAAAATAATTTCGGTTAGTTGCGATCGATAATATTTATTTCGGTTAGTCGCAGTCGACTGTAATAATTTTGGTTAGTTTTAGTCGATAATAATAATTTCTTTTAGTAGCAGTCAAAAAAAAAAAAAACTGTTTAGTTGCAGTCGATAATAATAATTTCGGTTAATCGCAGTCGATTGTAATAATTTCAATTAGTTGCAGTCAACTTATTAATTCCGTTTAGTCGCAGTCGATTGTAATAATTTCGGTTATTTGCAGTCAATTAAATAATTTCGCGATGAAAATAATTCGGGTTAGTTGCAGTCGATTGTAATAATTTCGGTTATTTGCAGTTGATCGTAACAATTTCGGTTAGTTGGAGTCAATTGAATAATTTCGCGATAAAAATAATTCGGGTTAGTTGCAGTCAATTGTAATAATTTCGGTTAGTTGCAGTAGATTGTAACAAGTTTTATTAGTAGCAGTCAATCAAAATAATTCAGGTTAGTTGCAGTCATTAATAATAATTTCGGTTAGTTGCAGTCGATTGTAATAATTTCAGTTAGTTGCAGTCGATCGTAGCAATCTCGGTTAGTTGCAGTCGATCGTAGCAATCTCGGTTAATCGATGTCAATTGTAATAATTTCAATTAGTTGCAGTCGATCGTAGCAATCTCGGTTAGTCGCAGTCGATCGTAGCAATCTCGGTTAGTTACAGTCGATCGTAATAATTTCTGTTAGTTGCAGTTGATCGTAACAATTTCGGTTAGTTGGAGTCAATTGAATAATTTCGCGATAAAAATAATTCGGGTTAGTTGCAGTCAATTGTAATAATTTCGGTTAGTCGCAGTCAATTTAATAACGGTTGTCGCAGTCAGTATTAATAATTTCGGATAATTGCAGTCGATCGTGACAATTTCGATTAGTTGCAGTCGATTGTAATAGTTCTCGATAAAAATAATTTCGGTTAGCTGCAGTCGATTGTAATAATTTGAGATAAAAGAAATTTCGGTTAGTTGCAGTCGATTGTAACAAATTTTATTAGTAGCAGTCAATCAAAATAATTCCGGTTAGTTGCAGTCATTAATAATAATTTCGGTTAGTTGCAGTCGATTGTAATAATTTCGGTTAGTTGCAGTCGTTCGTAGCAATCTCGGTTAGTTGCAGTCGATCGTAGCAAACTCAGTTAGTTGCAGTCGATCGTAATAATTTCTGTTAGTTGCAGTCGATTCTAATCATTTCGGTTAGTCGCAGTCAACTTATTAATTCCGTTTAGTCGCAGTCGATTGTAATAATTTCGGTTATTTGCAGTTGATCGTAACAATTTCGGTTAGTTGGAGTCAATTGAATAATTTCGCGATAAAAATAATTCGGGTTAGTTGCAGTCGATCGTGACAATTTCGGTTAGTTGCAGTCATTAATAATAATTTCGGTTAGTTGCAGGCGATTGTAATAAATTCGCGATAAAAATAATTTCGGCTAGTTGCAGTCGATTGCAACTATTTTGGTTAGTTGCAGTCGATTGCAATAAATTCGCGATAAAAATAATTTGGCCTACCAGCAGTCGATTGTAATAATTTCGGTCAGTCGTAGTCAATTGTAATAATTCCGGTTAGTCGCAGTCAGTTGTAACAATTTCAGTTAGTTGCAGCAGATCATAACAATTTCGTTTAGTTGCAGTCGATCGTAACAATTTCGGTTAGTTGTAGTCAATTGTAATAATTTCTCAATAAAAATAATTTCGGTTAGTTGAAGTCGATGAAAAAAAATTCGGCTAGTTGCGATCGATAACAATTATTTCGGTTCGTCGCAGTCGACTGTAATAATTTTGGTTAGTTTTAGTCGATAATAATAATTTCTTTTAGTAGCAGTCAAAAAAAAAAAAACAGTTTAGTTGCAGTCGATAATAATAATTTCGGTTAATCGATGTCGATTGTAATAATTTCAATTAGTTGCAGTCGATCGTAGCAATCTCGGTTAGTCGCAGTCGATCGTAGCAATCTCGGTTAGTTACAGTCGATCGTAATAAATTCTGTTAGTTGCAGTCGATTCTAATCATTTCGGTTAGTCGCAGTCAACTTATTAATTCCGTTTAGTCGCAGTCGATTGTAATAATTTCGGTTATTTGCAGTTGATCGTAACAATTTCGGTTAGTTGCAGTCGATTGAATAATTTCGCGATAAAAATAATTCGGGTTAGTTGCAGTCAATTGTAATAATTTCGGTTAGTCGCAGTCAATTTAATAACGGTTGTCGCAGTCAGTTGTAATAATTTCGGATAGTTGCAGTCGATCGTGACAATTTCGATTAGTTGCAGTCGATTGTAATAGTTCTCGATAAAAATAATTTCGGTTAGCTGCAGTCGATTGTAATAATTCGAGATAAAAGAAATTTCGGTTAGTTGCAGTCGATTGTAACAAGTTTTATTAGTAGCAGTCAATCAAAATAATTCCGGTTAGTTGCAGTCATTAATAATAATTTCGGTTAGTTGCAGTCGATTGTAATAATTTCGGTTAGTTGCAGTCGATCGTAGCAATCTCGGTTAGTTGCAGTCGATCGTAGCAATCTCGGTTAGTTGCAGTCGATCGTAATAATTTCTGTTAGTTGCAGTCGATTCTAATCATTTCGGTTAGTCGCAGTCAACTTATTAATTCCGTTTAGTCGCAGTCGATTGTAATAATTTCGGTTATTTGCAGTTGATCGTAGCAATTTCGGTTAGTTGGAGTCAATTGAATAATTTCGCGATAAAAATAATTCGGGTTAGTTGCAGTCAATTGTAATAATTTCGGTTATTCGCAGTCAATTTAATAACGGTTGTCGCTGTCAGTTGTAATATTTTTGGGTAGTTGCAGTCGATCGTGACAATTTCGATTAGTTGCAGTCGATTGTAATAGTTCTCGATAAAAATAATTTCGGTTAGCTGCAGTCGATTGTAATAATTCGAGATAAAAGAAATTTCGGTTAGTTGCAGTCGATTGTAACAAGTTTTATTAGTAGCAGTGAATCAAAATAATTCCGGTTAGTTACAGTCATTAATAATAATTTCGGTTAGTTGCAGTCGATTGTAATAATTTCGGTTAGTTGCAGTCGATCGTAAGAATTTCGGTTAGTTGCAGGCGATTGTAATAAGTTCGCGATAAAAATAATTTCGGCTAGTTGCAGTCGATTGCAACTATTTTGGTTAGTTGCAGTCGATTGCAATAAATTCGCGATAAAAATAATTTGGCCTACCTGCAGTCGATTGTAATAATTTCGGTCAGTCGTAGTCAATTGTAATAATTCCGATTAGTCGCAGTCACGTGTAACAATTTCGGTTAGTTGCAGCCGATCATAGCAATTTCGTTTAGTTGTAGTCAATTGTAATAATTTTGCAATAAAAATAAGTTTGGTTAGTTGCACTCGATTGTAACAATTTTTGTTAGTTGCAGTCGATTGCAATAAATTCGCGATACAATTTTTTTGAGCTAGTTGCAGTCGATTGTAATTATTTCGGTTAGTTGCAGTCGATCGTAAGAATTTTGGTTAGTTGCAGTCGATCGTAGCAATCTCGGTTAGTTGCAGTCGATCGTAGCAATCTCGGTTAGTTGCAGTCGATCGTAGCAATCTCGGTTAGTTGCAGTCGATCGTAATAATTTCTGTTAGTCGCAGTCGATTGTAATAATTTCGGTTATTTGCAGTCAATTGAACAATATCGCGATAAAAATAATTCGGGTTAGTTGCAGTCAATTGTAATAATTTCAGTTAGTCGCAGTCAATTTAATAACGGTTGTCGCAGTCAGTTGTAATAATTTCGGATAGTTGCAGTCTATCGTGACAATTTCGATTAGTTCGTAGCAGTCTCGGTTAGTTGCAGTCGATCGTAGCAATCTCGGTTAGTTGCAGTCGATCGTAATAATTTCTGTTAGTCGCAGTCGATTGTAATAATTTCGGTTATTTGCAGTCAATTGAATAATATCGCGATAAAAATAATTCGGGTTAGTTGCAGTCAATTGTAATAATTTCAGTTAGTCGCAGTCAATTTAATAACGGTTGTCGCAGTCAGTTGTAATAATTTCGGATAGTTGCAGTCGATTGTAATAGTTCTCGATAAAAATAATTTCGGTTAGCTGCAGTCGATTGTAATAATTCGAGATAAAAGAAATTTCGGTTAGTTGCAGTCGATTGTAACAAGTTTTATTAGTAGCAGTCGATTGAAACAATTTTGTTTAGTTGCAGTCAATAAAAATAATTCCAGTTAGTTGCAGTTGATCGTAGCAATTTCGGTTAGTTGCAGTCGATCGTAGCAATCTCGGTTAGTTGCAGTCGATCGTAATTATTTCTGTTAGTTGCAGTCGATTCTAATCATTTCGGTTATTCGCAGTCAACTTATTAATTTCGTTTAGTCGCAGTCGATTGTAATAATTTCGGTTATTTGCAGTTGATCGTAACAATTTCGGTTAGTTGGAGTCAATTGAATAATTTCGCGATAAAAATAATTCTGGTTAGTTGCAGTCAATTGTAATAATTTCGGATAGTTGCAGTCGATCGTTACAATTTCGATTAGTTGCAGTCGATTGTAATAGTTCTCGATAAAAATAATTTCGGTTAGCTGCAGTCGATTGTAATAATTCGAGATAAAAGAAATATCGGTTAGTTGCAGTCGATTGTAACAAGTTTTATTAGTAGCAGTCAATCAAAATAATTCCGGTTAGTTGCAGTCATTAATAATAATTTCGGTTAGTTGCAGTCGATTGTAACAAGTTTTATTAGTAGCAGTCGATTGAAACAATTTTGGTTAGTTGCAGTCAATAAAAATAATTCCGGTTAGTTGCAGTTGATTGTAGCATTTTCGGTTAGTTGCAGTCGATCGTAGCAATCTCGGTTAGTTGCAGTCGATCGTAATTATTTCTGTTAGTTGCAGTCGATTCTAATCATTTCGGTTATTCGCAGTCAACTTATTAATTCCGTTTAGTCGCAGTCGATTGTAATAATTTCGGTTATTTGCAGTTGATCGTAACAATTTCGGTTAGTTGGAGTCAATTGAATAATTTCGCGATAAAAATAATTCTGGTTAGTTGCAGTCAATTGTAATAATTTCGGATAGGTGCAGTCGATCGTTACAATTTCGATTAGTTGCAGTCGATTGTAATAATTCGAGATAAAAGAAATTTCGGTTAGTTGCAGTCGATTGTAACAAGTTTTATTAGTAGCAGTCAATCAAAATAATTCCGGTTAGTTGCAGTCATTAATAATAATTTCGGTTAGTTGCAGTCGATTGTAATAATTTCGGTTAGTTGCAGTCGATCGTAAGAATTTGGTTAGTTGCAGTCGATCGTAAGAATTTCGGTTAGTTGCAGGCGATTGTAATAAATTCGCGATAAAAATAATTTCGGCTAGTTGCAGTCGATTGCAACTATTTTGGTTAGTTGCAGTCGATTTCAATAAATTCGCGATAAAAATAATTTGGCCTACTAGCAGTCGATTGTAATAATTTCGGTCAGTCGTAGTCAATTGTAATAATTCCGATTAGTCGCAGTCACGTGTAACAATTTCGGTTAGTTGCAGCCGATCATAACAATTTCGTTTAGTTGTAGTCAATTGTAATAATTTCGCAATAAAAATAATTTTGGTTAGTTGCACTCGATTGTAACAATTTTTGTTAGTTGCAGTCGATTGCAATAAATTCGCGATACAATTTTTTTTAGCTAGTTGCAGTCGATTGTAATTATTTCGGTTAGTTGCAGTCGATCGTAAGAATTTTGGTTAGTTGCAGTCGATCGTAGCAATCTCGGTTAGTTGCAGTCGATCGTAGCAATCTCGGTTAGTTGCAGTCGATCGTAATAATTTCTGTTAGTTGCAGTCGATTGTAATAATTTCAATTAGTTGCAGTCAACTTATTAATTCCGTTTAGTCGCAGTCGATTGTAATAATTTCGGTTATTTGTAGTCAATTGAATAATTTCGCGATAAAAATAATTCGGGTTAGTTGCAGTCAATTGTAATAATTTCAGTTAGTCGCAGTCAATTTAATAACGGTTGTCGCAGTCAGTTGTAATAATTTCGGATAGTTGCAGTCGATCGTGACAATTTCGATTAGTTGCAGTCGATTGTAATAGTTCTCGATAAAAATAATTTCGGTTAGCTGCAGTCGATTGTAATAATTCGAGATAAAAGAAAATTCGGTTAGTTGCAGTCGATTGTAACAAGTTTTATTAGTAGCAGTCGATTGAAACAATTTTGGTTAGTTGCAGTCAATAAAAATAATTTCGGTTA
Source organism: Troilus luridus (assembly GCA_964056705.1). Lineage (NCBI taxonomy): Eukaryota > Metazoa > Arthropoda > Insecta > Hemiptera > Pentatomidae > Troilus > Troilus luridus. The sequence goes on from OZ057412.1 coordinate 134,762,814, forward strand.
GTCGCAGTTGATCGTAGCAATTTCGCTTAGTTGCAGTCGATCGTAGCAATCTCGGTTAGTTGCAGTCGATCGTAATAATTTCTGTTAGTTGCAGTCGATTCTAATCATTTCGGTTAGTCGCAGTCAACTTATTAATTCCGTTTAGTCGCAGTCGATTGTAATAATTTCGGTTATTTGCAGTTGATCGTAACAATTTCGGTTAGTTGGAGTCAATTGAATAATTTCGCGATAAATATAATTCGGGTTAGTTGCAGTCAATTGTAATAATTTCGGATAGTTGCAGTCGATCGTTACAATTTCGATTAGTTGCAGTCGATTGTAATAGTTCTCGATAAAAATAATTTCGGTTAGCTGCAGTCGATTGTAATAATTCGAGATAAAAGAAATTTCGGTTAGTTGCTGTCGATTGTAACAAGTTTTATTAGTAGCAGTCAATCAAAATAATTCCGGTTAGTTGCAGTCATTAATAATAATTTCGGTTAGTTGCAGTCGATCGTAAGAATTTTGGTTAGTTGCAGTCGATCGTAAGAATTTCGGTTAGTTGCAGGCGATTGTAATAAATTCGCGATAAAAATAATTTCGGCTAGTTGCAGTCGATTGCAATTATTTTGGTTAGTTGCAGTCGATTTCAATAAATTCGCGATAAAAATAATTTGGCCTACTAGCAGTCGATTGTAATAATTTCGGTCAGTCGTAGTCAATTGTAATAATTCCGGTTAGTCGCAGTCACGTGTAACAATTTCAGTTAGTTGCAGCCGATCATAACAATTTCGTTTAGTTGTAGTCAATTGTAATAATTTCGCAATAAAAATAATTTTGGTTAGTTGCAATCGATTGGAAAATTTTTTGTTAGTTTCAGACGATAGCAATAAATTCGCGATAAAATTTTTTTGGGCTAGTTGCAGTCGATTGTAATTATTTCGGTTAGTTGCAGTCGATCGTAAGAATTTTAGTTAGTTGCAGTCGATCGTAGCAATCTTGGTTAGTTGCAGTCGATCGTAGCAATCTCGGTTAGTTGCAGTCGATCGTAATAATTTCTGTTAGTTGCAGTCGATTCTAATCATTTCGGTTAGTCGCAGTCAACTTATTAATTCCGTTTAGTCGCAGTCGATTGTAATAATTTCGGTTAGTTGCAGGCGATTGTAATAATTTCGCGATAAAAAAAAATTTCGGTTAGTTGCAGTCGATTGCAACTATTTTGGTTAGTTGCAGTCGATTGCAATAAATTCGCGATAAAAATAATTTGGCCTACCTGCAGTCGATAGTAATAATTTCGGTCAGTCGTAGTCAATTGTAATAATTCCGGTTAGTCGCAGTCACGTGTAACAATTTCGGTTAGTTGCAGCCGATCATAACAATTTCGTTTATTTGTAGTCAATTGTAATAATTTCGCAATAAAAAAAATTTCGGTTAGTTGCAGTCAATTGTAATAATTCCGGTTAGTCGCAGTCACGTGTAACAATTTCGGTTAGTTGCAGTCGATCGTTACAATTTCGATTAGTTGCAGTCGATTGTAATAGTTCTCGATAAAAATAATTTCGGTTAGCTGCAGTCGATTGTAATAATTCGAGATAAAAGAAATTTGGGTTAGTTGCAGTCGATTGTAACAAGTTTTATTAGTAGCAGTCAATCAAAATAATTCCGGTTAGTTGCAGTCATTAATAATAATTTCGGTTAGTTGCAGTCGATTGTAATAATTTCGGTTAGTTGCAGTCGATCGTAAGAAATTTGGTTAGTTGCAGTCGATCGTAAGAATTTCGGTTAGTTGCGGTCGATTGAATAATTTCCCGATAAAAATAATTTCGGTTAGTTGCAGTCGATTGTAATAATTTTGGTTAGTCGCAGTGAATAAAAAAATTCTAGTTATTTGCAGTCGATAATAATAATTTCGGCTAGTCGCAGTCGATTGTAATAATTTCGGTTAGTTGCAGTCGATTGAAACAATTTTGGTTAGTCGCAGTCAATAAAAATAATTCCGGTTAGTTGCAGTTGATCGTAGCAATTTCGGTTAGTTGCAGTCGATCGTAGCAATTTCGTTTAGTTGCAGTCGATCGTAATAATTTCGGTTAGTTGCAGTCGATTCTAATCATTTCGGTTTGTCGCAGTTAACTTAATAATTCCGTTTAGTCGCAGTCGATTGTAATAATTTCGGTTAGTTGCAGTAGATTGTAATAATTCTCGATAATAATAATTTCGGTTAGTTGCAGTCGATCGTAACAATTTCGTTTAGTCGCAGTCAATAAAAATAATTCATGTTAGTTGCAGTCAATCGTAACAATTTCGGTTAGTTGCAGTCGATTGTAATAATTCTTGTAAAAATAATTTCGGTTAGTCGCAGTCAATTATAACAATTTCGGTTAGTTGTAGTCAATTGTAATAATTTCTCAATAAAAATAATTTCGGTTAGTTGCGATCGATAATATTTATTTCGGTTAGTCGCAGTCGACTGTAATAATTTTGGTTAGTTTTAGTCGATAATAATAATTTCTTTTAGTAGCAGTAAAAAAAAAATAAAACTGTTTAGTTGCAGTCGATAATAATAATTTCGGTTAATCGCAGTCGATTGTAATAATTTCGGTTATTTGCAGTTGATCGTAACAATTTCGGTTAGTTGGAGTCAATTGAATAATTTAGCGATAAAAATAATTCGGGTTAGTTGCAGTCAATTGCAATAATTTCGGATAGTTGCAGTCGATCGTTACAATTTCGATTAGTTGCAGTCGATTGTAATAGTTCTCGATAAAAATAATTTCGGTTAGCTGCAGTCGATTGTAATAATTCGAGATAAAAGAAATTCGGTTAGTTGCAGTCGATTGTAACAAGTTTTATTAGTAGCAGTCAATCAAAATAATTCCGGTTAGTTGCAGTCATTAATAATAATTTCGGTTAGTTGCAGTCGATTGTAATAATTTCGGTTAGTTGCAGTCGATCGTAAGAATTTTGGTTAGTTGCAGTCGATCGTAAGAATTTCGGTTAGTTGCAGGCGATTGTAATAAATTCGCGATAAAAATAATTTCGGCTAGTTGCAGTCGATTGCAACTATTTTGGTTAGTTGCAGTCGATTTCAATAAATTCGCGATAAAAATAATTTGGCCTACTAGCAGTCGATTGTAATAATTTCGGTCAGTCGTAGTCAATTGTAATAATTCCGGTTAGTCGCAGTCAATTGTAATAATTCCGGTTAGTCGCAGTCACGTGTAACAATTTCAGTTAGTTGCAGCCGATCATAACAATTTCGTTTAGTTGTAGTCAATTGTAATAATTTCGCAATAAAAATAATTTTGGTTAGTTGCAGTCGATTGGAAATTTTTTTGTTAGTTTCAGACGATTGCAATAAATTCGCGATAAAATTTTTTTGGGCTAGTTGCAGTCGATTGTAATTATTTCGGTTAGTTGCAGTCGATCGTAAGAATTTTAGTTAGTTGCAGTCGATCGTAGCAATCTTGGTTAGTTGCAGTCGATCGTAGCAATCTCGGTTAGTTGCAGTCGATCGTAATAATTTCTGTTAGTTGCAGTCGATTCTAATCATTTCGGTTAGTCGCAGTCAACTTATTAATTCCGTTTAGTCGCAGTCGATTGTAATAATTTCGGTTATTTGCAGTTGATCGTAATAATTTTCAATAATAATAATTTCGGTTAGTTGCAGGCGATTGTAATAATTTCGCGATAAAAAAAATTTCGGTGAGTTGCAGTCGATTGCAACTATTTTGGTTAGTTGCAGTCGATTGCAATAAATTCGCGATAAAAAAAATTTGGCCTACCTGCAGTCGATAGTAATAATTTCGGTCAGTCGTAGTCAATTGTAATAATTCCGGTTAGTCGCAGTCACGTGTAACAATTTCGGTTAGTTGCAGCCGATCATAACAATTTCGTTTAGTTGTAGTCAATTGTAATAATTTCGCAATAAAAAAAATTTCGGTTAGTTGCAGTCAATTGTAATAATTCCGGTTAGTCGCAGTCACGTGTAACAATTTCGGTTAGTTGCAGTCGATCGTTACAATTTCGATTAGTTGCAGTCGATTGTAATAGTTCTCGATAAAAATAATTTCGTTTAGTTGCAGTCGATTGTAATAATTCGAGATAAAAGAAATTTGGGTTAGTTGCAGTCGATTGTAAGAAGTTTTATTAGTAGCAGTCAATCAAAATAATTCCGGTTAGTTGCAGTCATTAATAATAATTTCAGCTAGTCGCAGTCGATTGTAATAATTTCGGTTAGTTGCAGTCGATTGAAACAATTTTGGTTAGTCGCAGTCAATAAAAATAATTCCGGTTAGTTGCAGTTGATCGTAGCAATCTTGGTTAGTTGCAGTCGATCGTAGCAATCTCGGTTAGTTGCAGTCGATCGTAATAATTTCTGTTAGTTGCAGTCGATTCTAATCATTTCGGTTAGTCGCAGTCAACTTATTAATTCCGTTTAGTCGCAGTCGATTGTAATAATTTCGGTTATTTGCAGTTGATCGTAATAATTTTCAATAATAATAATTTCGGTTAGTTGCAGGCGATTGTAATAATTTCGCGATAAAAAAAAAATTCGGTTAGTTGCAGTCGATTGCAACTATTTTGGTTAGTTGCAGTCGATTGCAATAAATTCGCGATAAAAATAATTTGGCCTACCTGCAGTCGATAGTAATAATTTCGGTCAGTCGTAGTCAATTGTAATAATTCCGGTTAGTCGCAGTCACGTGTAACAATTTCGGTTAGTTGCAGCCGATCATAACAATTTCGTTTAGTTGTAGTCAATTGTAATAATTTCGCAATAAAAAAAATTTCGGTTAGTTGCAGTCAATTGTAATAATTCCGGTTAGTCGCAGTCACGTGTAACAATTTCGGTTAGTTGCAGTCGATCGTTACAATTTCGATTAGTTGCAGTCGATTGTAATAGTTCTCGATAAAAATAATTTCGGTTAGCTGCAGTCGATTGTAATAATTCGAGATAAAAGAAATTTGGGTTAGTTGCAGTCGATTGTAACAAGTTTTATTAGTAGCAGTCAATCAAAATAATTCCGGTTAGTTGCAGTCATTAATAATAATTTCGGTTAGTTGCAGTCGATTGTAATAATTTCGGTTAGTTGCAGTCGATCGTAAGAAATTTGGTTAGTTGCAGTCGATCGTAAGAATTTCGGTTAGTTGCGGTCGATTGAATAATTTCCCGATAAAAATAATTTCGGTTAGTTGCAGTCGATTGTAATAATTTTGGTTAGTCGCAGTGAATAAAAAAATTCTAGTTATTTGCAGTCGATAATAATAATTTCGGCTAGTCGCAGTCGATTGTAATAATTTCGGTTAGTTGCAGTCGATTGAAACAATTTTGGTTAGTCGCAGTCAATAAAAATAATTCCGGTTAGTTGCAGTTGATCGTAGCAATTTCGGTTAGTTGCAGTCGATCGTAGCAATTTCGTTTAGTTGCAGTCGATCGTAATAATTTCGGTTAGTTGCAGTCGATTCTAATCATTTCGGTTTGTCGCAGTTAACTTAATAATTCCGTTTAGTCGCAGTCGATTGTAATAATTTCGGTTAGTTGCAGTAGATTGTAATAATTCTCGATAATAATAATTTCGGTTAGTTGCAGTCGATCGTAACAATTTCGTTTAGTCGCAGTCAATAAAAATAATTCATGTTAGTTGCAGTCAATCGTAACAATTTCGGTTAGTTGCAGTCGATTGTAATAATTCGTGTAAAAATAATTTCGGTTAGTCGCAGTCAATTATAACAATTTCGGTTAGTTGTAGTCAATTGTAATAATTTCTCAATAAAAATAATTTCGGTTAGTTGCGATCGATAATATTTATTTCGGTTAGTCGCAGTCGACTGTAATAATTTTGGTTAGTTTTAGTCGATAATAATAATTTCTTTTAGTAGCAGTAAAAAAAAAATAAAACTGTTTAGTTGCAGTCGATAATAATAATTTCGGTTAATCGCAGTCGATTGTAATAATTTCGGTTATTTGCAGTTGATCGTAACAATTTCGGTTAGTTGGAGTCAATTGAATAATTTAGCGATAAAAATAATTCGGGTTAGTTGCAGTCAATTGTAATAATTTCGGATAGTTGCAGTCGATCGTTACAATTTCGATTAGTTGCAGTCGATTGTAATAGTTCTCGATAAAAATAATTTCGGTTAGCTGCAGTCGATTGTAATAATTCGAGATAAAAGAAATTCGGTTAGTTGCAGTCGATTGTAACAAGTTTTATTAGTAGCAGTCAATCAAAATAATTCCGGTTAGTTGCAGTCATTAATAATAATTTCGGTTAGTTGCAGTCGATTGTAATAATTTCGGTTAGTTGCAGTCGATCGTAAGAATTTTGGTTAGTTGCAGTCGATCGTAAGAATTTCGGTTAGTTGCAGGCGATTGTAATAAATTCGCGATAAAAATAATTTCGGCTAGTTGCAGTCGATTGCAACTATTTTGGTTAGTTGCAGTCGATTTCAATAAATTCGCGATAAAAATAATTTGGCCTACTAGCAGTCGATTGTAATAATTTCGGTCAGTCGTAGTCAATTGTAATAATTCCGGTTAGTCGCAGTCACGTGTAACAATTTCGGTTAGTTGCAGCCGATCATAGCAATTTCGTTTAGTTGTAGTCAATTGTAATAATTTTGCAATAAAAATAAGTTTGGTTAGTTGCACTCGATTGTAACAATTTTTGTTAGTTGCAGTCGATTGCAATAAATTCGCGATACAATTTTTTTGAGCTAGTTGCAGTCGATTGTAATTATTTCGGTTAGTTGCAGTCGATCGTAAGAATTTTGGTTAGTTGCAGTCGATCGTAGCAATCTCGGTTAGTTGCAGTCGATCGTAGCAATCTCGGTTAGTTGCAGTCGATCGTAGCAATCTCGGTTAGTTGCAGTCGATCGTAATAATTTCTGTTAGTCGCAGTCGATTGTAATAATTTCGGTTATTTGCAGTCAATTGAATAATATCGCGATAAAAATAATTCGGGTTAGTTGCAGTCAATTGTAATAATTTCAGTTAGTCGCAGTCAATTTAATAACGGTTGTCGCAGTCGATCGTGACAATTTCGATTAGTTGCAGTCGATTGTAATAGTTCTCGATAAAAATAATTTCGGTTAGCTGCAGTCGATTGTAATAATTCGAGATAAAAGAAATTTCGGTTAGTTGCAGTCGATTGTAACAAGTTTTATTAGTAGCAGTCGATTGAAACAATTTTGTTTAGTTGCAGTCAATAAAAATAATTCCAGTTAGTTGCAGTTGATCGTAGCAATTTCGGTTAGTTGCAGTCGATCGTAGCAATCTCGGTTAGTTGCAGTCGATCGTAATTATTTCTGTTAGTTGCAGTCGATTCTAATCATTTCGGTTATTCGCAGTCAACTTATTAATTCCGTTTAGTCGCAGTCGATTGTAATAATTTCGGTTATTTGCAGTTGATCGTAACAATTTCGGTTAGTTGGAGTCAATTGAATAATTTCGCGATAAAAATAATTCTGGTTAGTTGCAGTCAATTGTAATAATTTCGGATAGTTGCAGTCGATCGTTACAATTTCGATTAGTCGCAGTCGATTGTAATAGTTCTCGATAAAAATAATTTCGGTTAGCTGCAGTCGATTGTAATAATTCGAGATAAAAGAAATTTCGGTTAGTTGCAGTCGATTGTAACAAGTTTTATTAGTAGCAGTCAATCAAAATAATTCCGGTTAGTTGCAGTCATTAATAATAATTTCGGTTAGTTGCAGTCGATTGTAACAAGTTTTATTAGTAGCAGTCGATTGAAACAATTTTGGTTAGTTGCAGACAATAAAAATAATTCCGGTTAGTTGCAGTTGATTGTAGCAATTTCGGTTAGTTGCAGTCGATCGTAGCAATCTCGGTTAGTTGCAGTCGATCGTAATTATTTCTGTTAGTTGCAGTCGATTCTAATCATTTCGGTTATTCGCAGTCAACTTATTAATTCCGTTTAGTCGCAGTCGATTGTAATAATTTCGGTTATTTGCAGTTGATCGTAACAATTTCGGTTAGTTGGAGTCAATTGAATAATTTCGCGATAAAAATAATTCTGGTTAGTTGCAGTCAATTGTAATAATTTCGGATAGGTGCAGTCGATCGTTACAATTTCGATTAGTTGCAGTCGATTGTAATAGTTCTCGATAAAAATAATTTCGGTTAGCTGCAGTCGATTGTAATAATTCGAGATAAAAGAAATTTCGGTTAGTTGCAGTCGATTGTAACAAGTTTTATTAGTAGCAGTCAATCAAAATAATTCCGGTTAGTTGCAGTCGATTGTAATAATTTCGGTTAGTTGCAGTCGATCGTAAGAATTTTGGTTAGTTGCAGTCGATCGTAAGAATTTCGGTTAGTTGCAGGCGATTGTAATAAATTCGCGATAAAAATAATTTCGGCTAGTTGCAGTCGATTGCAACTATTTTGGTTAGTTGCAGTCGATTTCAATAAATTCGCGATAAAAATAATTTGGCCTACTAGCAGTCGATTGTAATAATTTCGGTCAGTCGTAGTCAATTGTAATAATTCCGGTTAGTCGCAGTCACGTGTAACAATTTCGGTTAGTTGCAGCCGATCATAGCAATTTCGTTTAGTTGTAGTCAATTGTAATAATTTTGCAATAAAAATAAGTTTGGTTAGTTGCACTCGATTGTAACAATTTTTGTTAGTTGCAGTCGATTGCAATAAATTCGCGATACAATTTTTTTGAGCTAGTTGCAGTCGATTGTAATTATTTCGGTTAGTTGCAGTCGATCGTAAGAATTTTGGTTAGTTGCAGTCGATCGTAGCAATCTCGGTTAGTTGCAGTCGATCGTAGCAATCTCGGTTAGTTGCAGTCGATCGTAGCAATCTCGGTTAGTTGCAGTCGATCGTAATAATTTCTGTTAGTCGCAGTCGATTGTAATAATTTCGGTTATTTGCAGTCAATTGAATAATATCGCGATAAAAATAATTCGGGTTAGTTGCAGTCAATTGTAATAATTTCAGTTAGTCGCAGTCAATTTAATAACGGTTGTCGCAGTCGATCGTGACAATTTCGATTAGTTGCAGTCGATTGTAATAGTTCTCGATAAAAATAATTTCGGTTAGCTGCAGTCGATTGTAATAATTCGAGATAAAAGAAATTTCGGTTAGTTGCAGTCGATTGTAACAAGTTTTATTAGTAGCAGTCGATTGAAACAATTTTGTTTAGTTGCAGTCAATAAAAATAATTCCAGTTAGTTGCAGTTGATCGTAGCAATTTCGGTTAGTTGCAGTCGATCGTAGCAATCTCGGTTAGTTGCAGTCGATCGTAATTATTTCTGTTAGTTGCAGTCGATTCTAATCATTTCGGTTATTCGCAGTCAACTTATTAATTCCGTTTAGTCGCAGTCGATTGTAATAATTTCGGTTATTTGCAGTTGATCGTAACAATTTCGGTTAGTTGGAGTCAATTGAATAATTTCGCGATAAAAATAATTCTGGTTAGTTGCAGTCAATTGTAATAATTTCGGATAGTTGCAGTCGATCGTTACAATTTCGATTAGTCGCAGTCGATTGTAATAGTTCTCGATAAAAATAATTTCGGTTAGCTGCAGTCGATTGTAATAATTCGAGATAAAAGAAATTTCGGTTAGTTGCAGTCGATTGTAACAAGTTTTATTAGTAGCAGTCAATCAAAATAATTCCGGTTAGTTGCAGTCATTAATAATAATTTCGGTTAGTTGCAGTCGATTGTAACAAGTTTTATTAGTAGCAGTCGATTGAAACAATTTTGGTTAGTTGCAGACAATAAAAATAATTCCGGTTAGTTGCAGTTGATTGTAGCAATTTCGGTTAGTTGCAGTCGATCGTAGCAATCTCGGTTAGTTGCAGTCGATCGTAATTATTTCTGTTAGTTGCAGTCGATTCTAATCATTTCGGTTATTCGCAGTCAACTTATTAATTCCGTTTAGTCGCAGTCGATTGTAATAATTTCGGTTATTTGCAGTTGATCGTAACAATTTCGGTTAGTTGGAGTCAATTGAATAATTTCGCGATAAAAATAATTCTGGTTAGTTGCAGTCAATTGTAATAATTTCGGATAGGTGCAGTCGATCGTTACAATTTCGATTAGTTGCAGTCGATTGTAATAGTTCTCGATAAAAATAATTTCGGTTAGCTGCAGTCGATTGTAATAATTCGAGATAAAAGAAATTTCGGTTAGTTGCAGTCGATTGTAACAAGTTTTATTAGTAGCAGTCAATCAAAATAATTCCGGTTAGTTGCAGTCATTAATAATAATTTCGGTTAGTTGCAGTCGATTGTAATAATTTCGGTTAGTTGCAGTCGATTGTAAGAATTTGGTTAGTTGCAGTCGATCGTAAGAATTTCGGTTAGTTGCAGGCGATTGTAATAAATTCGCGATAAAAATAATTTCGGCTAGTTGCAGTCGATTGCAACTATTTTGGTTAGTTGCAGTCGATTTCAATAAATTCGCGATAAAAATAATTTGGCCTACTAGCAGTCGATTGTAATAATTTCGGTCAGTCGTAGTCAATTGTAATAATTCCGATTAGTCGCAGTCACGTGTAACAATTTCGGTTAGTTGCAGCCGATCATAACAATTTCGTTTAGTTGTAGTCAATTGTAATAATTTCGCAATAAAAATAATTTTGGTTAGATGCACTCGATTGTAACAATTTTTGTTAGTTGCAGTCGATTGCAATAAATTCGCGATACAATTTTTTTTAGCTAGTTGCAGTCGATTGTAATTATTTCGGTTAGTTGCAGTCGATCGTAAGAATTTTGGTTAGTTGCAGTCGATCGTAGCAATCTCGGTTAGTTGCAGTCGATTGTAATAATTCGAGATAAAAGAAATTTCGGTTAGTTGCAGTCGATTGTAACAAGTTTTATTAGTAGCAGTCAATCAAAATAATTCCGGTTAGTTGCAGTCATTAATAATAATTTCGGTTAGTTGCAGTCGATTGTAACAAGTTTTATTAGTAGCAGTCGATTGAAACAATTTTGGTTAGTTGCAGACAATAAAAATAATTCCGGTTAGTTGCAGTTGATTGTAGCAATTTCGGTTAGTTGCAGTCGATCGTAGCAATCTCGGTTAGTTGCAGTCGATCGTAATTATTTCTGTTAGTTGCAGTCGATTCTAATCATTTCGGTTATTCGCAGTCAACTTATTAATTCCGTTTAGTCGCAGTCGATTGTAATAATTTCGGTTATTTGCAGTTGATCGTAACAATTTCGGTTAGTTGGAGTCAATTGAATAATTTCGCGATAAAAATAATTCTGGTTAGTTGCAGTCAATTGTAATAATTTCGGATAGGTGCAGTCGATCGTTACAATTTCGATTAGTTGCAGTCGATTGTAATAGTTCTCGATAAAAATAATTTCGGTTAGCTGCAGTCGATTGTAATAATTCGAGATAAAAGAAATTTCGGTTAGTTGCAGTCGATTGTAACAAGTTTTATTAGTAGCAGTCAATCAAAATAATTCCGGTTAGTTGCAGTCATTAATAATAATTTCGGTTAGTTGCAGTCGATTGTAATAATTTCGGTTAGTTGCAGTCGATTGTAAGAATTTGGTTAGTTGCAGTCGATCGTAAGAATTTCGGTTAGTTGCAGGCGATTGTAATAAATTCGCGATAAAAATAATTTCGGCTAGTTGCAGTCGATTGCAACTATTTTGGTTAGTTGCAGTCGATTTCAATAAATTCGCGATAAAAATAATTTGGCCTACTAGCAGTCGATTGTAATAATTTCGGTCAGTCGTAGTCAATTGTAATAATTCCGATTAGTCGCAGTCACGTGTAACAATTTCGGTTAGTTGCAGCCGATCATAACAATTTCGTTTAGTTGTAGTCAATTGTAATAATTTCGCAATAAAAATAATTTTGGTTAGATGCACTCGATTGTAACAATTTTTGTTAGTTGCAGTCGATTGCAATAAATTCGCGATACAATTTTTTTTAGCTAGTTGCAGTCGATTGTAATTATTTCGGTTAGTTGCAGTCGATCGTAAGAATTTTGGTTAGTTGCAGTCGATCGTAGCAATCTCGGTTAGTTGCAGTCGATCGTAGCAATCTCGGTTAGTTGCAGTCGATCGTAATAATTTCTGTTAGTTGCAGTCGATTGTAATAATTTCAATTAGTTGCAGTCAACTTATTAATTCCGTTTAGTCGCAGTCGATTGTAATAATTTCGGTTATTTGTAGTCAATTGAATAATTTCGCGATAAAAATAATTCGGGTTAGTTGCAGTCAATTGTAATAATTTCAGTTAGTCGCAGTCAATTTAATAACGGTTGTCGCAGTCAGTTGTAATAATTTCGGATAGTTGCAGTCGATCGTGACAATTTCGCGATAAAAATAATTTCGGTTAGCTGCAGTCGATTGTAATAATTCGAGATAAAAGAAAATTCGGTTAGTTGCAGTCGATTGTAACAAGTTTTATTAGTAGCAGTCGATTGAAACAATTTTGGTTAGTTGCAGTCAATAAAAATAATTTCGGTTAGTTGCAGTTGATCGTAGCAATTTCGCTTAGTTGCAGTCGATCGTAGCAATCTCGGTTAGTTGCAGTCGATCGTAATAATTTCTGTTAGTTGCAGTCGATTCTAATCATTTCGGTTAGTCGCAGTCAACTTATTAATTCCGTTTAGTCGCAGTCGATTGTAATAATTTCGGTTATTTGCAGTTGATCGTAACAATTTCGGTTAGTTGGAGTCAATTGAATAATTTCGCGATAAATATAATTCGGGTTAGTTGCAGTCAATTGTAATAATTTCGGATAGTTGCAGTCGATCGTTACAATTTCGATTAGTTGCAGTCGATTGTAATAATTCGAGATAAAAGAAATTTCGGTTAGTTGCAGTCGATTGTAACAAGTTTTATTAGTAGCAGTCAATCAAAATAATTCCGGTTAGTTGCAGTCATTAATAATAATTTCGGTTAGTTGCAGTCGATCGTAAGAATTTTGGTTAGTTGCAGTCGATCGTAAGAATTTCGGTTAGTTGCAGGCGATTGTAATAAATTCGCGATAAAAATAATTTCGGCTAGTTGCAGTCGATTGCAACTATTTTGGTTAGTTGCAGTCGATTTCAATAAATTCGCGATAAAAATAATTTGGCCTACTAGCAGTCGATTGTAATAATATCGGGCAGTCGTAGTCAATTGTAATAATTCCGGTTAGTCGCAGTCACGTGTAACAATTTCAGTTAGTTGCAGCCGATCATAACAATTTCGTTTAGTTGTAGTCCATTGTAATAATTTCGCAATAAAAATAATTTTGGTTAGTTGCAGTCGATTGGAAAATTTTTTGTTAGTTTCAGACGATAGCAATAAATTCGCGATAAAATTTTTTTGGGCTAGTTGCAGTCGATTGTAATTATTTCGGTTAGTTGCAGTCGATCGTAAGAATTTTAGTTAGTTGCAGTCGATCGTAGCAATCTTGGTTAGTTGCAGTCGATCGTAGCAATCTCGGTTAGTTGCAGTCGATCGTAATAATTTCTGTTAGTTGCAGTCGATTCTAATCATTTCGGTTAGTCGCAGTCAACTTATTAATTCCGTTTAGTCGCAGTCGATTGTAATAATTTCGGTTAATTGCAGTTGATCGTAATAATTTTCAATAATAATAATTTCGGTTAGTTGCAGGCGATTGTAATAATTTCGCGATAAAAAAAATTTCGGTGAGTTGCAGTCGATTGCAACTATTTTGGTTAGTTGCAGTCGATTGCAATAAATTCGCGATAAAAATAATTTGGCCTACCTGCAGTCGATAGTAATAATTTCGGTCAGTCGTAGTCAATTGTAATAATTCCGGTTAGTCGCAGTCACGTGTAACAATTTCGGTTAGTTGCAGCCGATCATAACAATTTCGTTTAGTTGTAGTCAATTGTAATAATTTCGCAATAAAAAAAATTTCGGTTAGTTGCAGTCAATTGTAATAATTCCGGTTAGTCGCAGTCACGTGTAACAATTTCGGTTAGTTGCAGTCGATCGTTACAATTTCGATTAGTTGCAGTCGATTGTAATAGTTCTCGATAAAAATAATTTCGATTAGCTGCAGTCGATTGTAATAATTCGAGATAAAAGAAATTTGGGTTAGTTGCAGTCGATTGTAACAAGTTTTATTAGTAGCAGTCAATCAAAATAATTCCGGTTAGTTGCAGTCATTAATAATAATTTCGGTTAGTTGCAGTCGATTGTAATAATTTCGGTTAGTTGCAGTCGATCGTAAGAAATTTGGTTAGTTGCAGTCGATCGTAAGAATTTCGGTTAGTTGCGGTCGATTGAATAATTTCCCGATAAAAATAATTTCGGTTAGTTGCAGTCGATTGTAATAATTTTGGTTAGTCGCAGTGAATAAAAAAATTCTAGTTATTTGCAGTCGATAATAATAATTTCGGCTAGTCGCAGTCGATTGTAATAATTTCGGTTAGTTGCAGTCGATTAAAACAATTTTGGTTAGTCGCAGTCAATAAAAATAATTCCGGTTAGTTGCAGTTGATCGTAGCAATTTCGGTTAGTTGCAGTCGATCGTAGCAATTTCGTTTAGTTGCAGTCGATCGTAATAATTTCGGTTAGTTGCAGTCGATTCTAATCATTTCGGTTTGTCGCAGTTAACTTAATAATTCCGTTTAGTCGCAGTCGATTGTAATAATTTCGGTTAGTTGCAGTAGATTGTAATAATTCTCGATAATAATAATTTCGGTTAGTTGCAGTCGATCGTAACAATTTCGTTTAGTCGCAGTCAATAAAAATAATTCATGTTAGTTGCAGTCAATCGTAACAATTTCGGTTAGTTGCAGTCGATTGTAATAATTCTTGTAAAAATAATTTCGGTTAGTCGCAGTCAATTATAACAATTTCGGTTAGTTGTAGTCAATTGTAATAATTTCTCAATAAAAATAATTTCGGTTAGTTGCGATCGATAATATTTATTTCGGTTAGTCGCAGTCGACTGTAATAATTTTGGTTAGTTTTAGTCGATAATAATAATTTCTTTTAGTAGCAGTAAAAAAAAAATAAAACTGTTTAGTTGCAGTCGATAATAATAATTTCGGTTAATCGCAGTCAATTGTAATAATTTCGGTTATTTGCAGTTGATCGTAACAATTTCGGTTAGTTGGAGTCAATTGAATAATTTAGCGATAAAAATAATTCGGGTTAGTTGCAGTCAATTGTAATAATTTCGGATAGTTGCAGTCGATCGTTACAATTTCGATTAGTTGCAGTCGATTGTAATAGTTCTCGATAAAAATAATTTCGGTTAGCTGCAGTCGATTGTAATAATTCGAGATAAAAGAAATTCGGTTAGTTGCAGTCGATTGTAACAAGTTTTATTAGTAGCAGTCAATCAAAATAATTCCGGTTAGTTGCAGTCATTAATAATAATTTCGGTTAGTTGCAGTCGATTGTAATAATTTCGGTTAGTTGCAGTCGATCGTAAGAAATTTGGTTAGTTGCAGTCGATCGTAAGAATTTCGGTTAGTTGCAGTCGATTGAATAATTTCCCGATAAAAATAATTTCGGTTAGTTGCAGTCGATTGTAATAATTTTGGTTAGTCGCAGTGAATAAAAAAATTCTAGTTAGTTGCAGTCGATAATAATAATTTCAGCTAGTCGCAGTCGATTGTAATAATTTCGGTTAGTTGCAGTCGATTGAAACAATTTTGGTTAGTCGCAGTCAATCAAAATAATTCCGGTTAGTTGCAGTTGATCGTAGCAATCTTGGTTAGTTGCAGTCGATCGTAGCAATCTCGGTTAGTTGCAGTCGATCGTAATAATTTCTGTTAGTTGCAGTCGATTCTAATCATTTCGGTTAGTCGCAGTCAACTTATTAATTCCGTTTAGTCGCAGTCGATTGTAATAATTTCGGTTATTTGCAGTTGATCGTAATAATTTTCAATAATAATAATTTCGGTTAGTTGCAGGCGATTGTAATAATTTCGCGATAAAAAAAAATTTCGGTTAGTTGCAGTCGATTGCAACTATTTTGGTTAGTTGCAGTCGATTGCAATAAATTCGCAATAAAAATAATTTGGCCTACCTGCAGTCGATAGTAATAATTTCGGTCAGTCGTAGTCAATTGTAATAATTCCGGTTAGTCGCAGTCACGTGTAACAATTTCGGTTAGTTGCAGCCGATCATAACAATTTCGTTTAGTTGTAGTCAATTGTAATAATTTCGCAATAAAAAAAATTTCGGTTAGTTGCAGTCAATTGTAATAATTCCGGTTAGTCGCAGTCACGTGTAACAATTTCGGTTAGTTGCAGTCGATCGTTACAATTTCGATTAGTTGCAGTCGATTGTAATAGTTCTCGATAAAAATAATTTCGGTTAGCTGCAGTCGATTGTAATAATTCGAGATAAAAGAAATTTGGGTTAGTTGCAGTCGATTGTAACAAGTTTTATTAGTAGCAGTCAATCAAAATAATTCCGGTTAGTTGCAGTCATTAATAATAATTTCGGTTAGTTGCAGTCGATTGTAATAATTTCGGTTAGTTGCAGTCGATCGTAAGAAATTTGGTTAGTTGCAGTCGATCGTAAGAATTTCGGTTAGTTGCGGTCGATTGAATAATTTCCCGATAAAAATAATTTCGGTTAGTTGCAGTCGATTGTAATAATTTTGGTTAGTCGCAGTGAATAAAAAAATTCTAGTTATTTGCAGTCGATAATAATAATTTCGGCTAGTCGCAGTCGATTGTAATAATTTCGGTTAGTTGCAGTCGATTGAAACAATTTTGGTTAGTCGCAGTCAATAAAAATAATTCCGGTTAGTTGCAGTTGATCGTAGCAATTTCGGTTAGTTGCAGTCGATCGTAGCAATTTCGTTTAGTTGCAGTCGATCGTAATAATTTCGGTTAGTTGCAGTCGATTCTAATCATTTCGGTTTGTCGCAGTTAACTTAATAATTCCGTTTAGTCGCAGTCGATTGTAATAATTTCGGTTAGTTGCAGTAGATTGTAATAATTCTCGATAATAATAATTTCGGTTAGTTGCAGTCGATCGTAACAATTTCGTTTAGTCGCAGTCAATAAAAATAATTCATGTTAGTTGCAGTCAATCGTAACAATTTCGGTTAGTTGCAGTCGATTGTAATAATTCGTGTAAAAATAATTTCGGTTAGTCGCAGTCAATTATAACAATTTCGGTTAGTTGTAGTCAATTGTAATAATTTCTCAATAAAAATAATTTCGGTTAGTTGCGATCGATAATATTTATTTCGGTTAGTCGCAGTCGACTGTAATAATTTTGGTTAGTTTTAGTCGATAATAATAATTTCTTTTAGTAGCAGTAAAAAAAAAATAAAACTGTTTAGTTGCAGTCGATAATAATAATTTCGGTTAATCGCAGTCGATTGTAATAATTTCGGTTATTTGCAGTTGATCGTAATAATTTTCAATAATAATAATTTCGGTTAGTTGCAGGCGATTGTAATAATTTCGCGATAAAAAAAATTTCGGTGAGTTGCAGTCGATTGCAACTATTTTGGTTAGTTGCAGTCGATTGCAATAAATTCGCGATAAAAAAAATTTGGCCTACCTGCAGTCGATAGTAATAATTTCGGTCAGTCGTAGTCAATTGTAATAATTCCGGTTAGTCGCAGTCACGTGTAACAATTTCGGTTAGTTGCAGCCGATCATAACAATTTCGTTTAGTTGTAGTCAATTGTAATAATTTCGCAATAAAAAAAATTTCGGTTAGTTGCAGTCAATTGTAATAATTCCGGTTAGTCGCAGTCACGTGTAACAATTTCGGTTAGTTGCAGTCGATCGTTACAATTTCGATTAGTTGCAGTCGATTGTAATAGTTCTCGATAAAAATAATTTCGGTTAGTTGCAGTCGATTGTAATAATTCGAGATAAAAGAAATTTGGGTTAGTTGCAGTCGATTGTAAGAAGTTTTATTAGTAGCAGTCAATCAAAATAATTCCGGTTAGTTGCAGTCATTAATAACTGTAGTTAGTTGCAGTTGATCGTAGCAATTTCGGTTAGTTGCAGTCGATCGTAGCAATCTCGGTTAGTTGCAGTCGATCGTAATTATTTCTGTTAGTTGCAGTCGATTCTAATCATTTCGGTTATTCGCAGTCAACTTATTAATTCCGTTTAGTCGCAGTCGATTGTAATAATTTCGGTTATTTGCAGTTGATCGTAACAATTTCGGTTAGTTGGAGTCAATTGAATAATTTCGCGATAAAAATAATTCTGGTTAGTTGCAGTCAATTGTAATAATTTCGGATAGTTGCAGTCGATCGTTACAATTTCGATTAGTTGCAGTCGATTGTAATAGTTCTCGATAAAAATAATTTCGGTTAGCTGCAGTCGATTGTAATAATTCGAGATAAAAGAAATTTCGGTTAGTTGCAGTCGATTGTAACAAGTTTTATTAGTAGCAGTCAATCAAAATAATTCCGGTTAGTTGCAGTCATTAATAATAATTTCGGTTAGTTGCAGTCGATTGTAACAAGTTTTATTAGTAGCAGTCGATTGAAACAATTTTGGTTAGTTGCAGTCAATAAAAATAATTCCGGTTAGTTGCAGTTGATTGTAGCAATTTCGGTTAGTTGCAGTCGATCGTAGCAATCTCGGTTAGTTGCAGTCGATCGTAATTATTTCTGTTAGTTGCAGTCGATTCTAATCATTTCGGTTATTCGCAGTCAACTTATTAATTCCGTTTAGTCGCAGTCGATTGTAATAATTTCGGTTATTTGCAGTTGATCGTAACAATTTCGGTTAGTTGGAGTCAATTGAATAATTTCGCGATAAAAATAATTCTGGTTAGTTGCAGTCAATTGTAATAATTTCGGATAGGTGCAGTCGATCGTTACAATTTCGATTAGTTGCAGTCGATTGTAATAGTTCTCGATAAAAATAATTTCGGTTAGCTGCAGTCGATTGTAATAATTCGAGATAAAAGAAATTTCGGTTAGTTGCAGTCGATTGTAACAAGTTTTATTAGTAGCAGTCAATCAAAATAATTCCGGTTAGTTGCAGTCATTAATAATAATTTCGGTTAGTTGCAGTCGATTGTAATAATTTCGGTTAGTTGCAGTCGATCGTAAGAATTTGGTTAGTTGCAGTCGATCGTAAGAATTTCGGTTAGTTGCAGGCGATTGTAATAAATTCGCGATAAAAATAATTTCGGCTAGTTGCAGTCGATTGCAACTATTTTGGTTAGTTGCAGTCGATTTCAATAAATTCGCGATAAAAATAATTTGGCCTACTAGCAGTCGATTGTAATAATTTCGGTCAGTCGTAGTCAATTGTAATAATTCCGATTAGTCGCAGTCACGTGTAACAATTTCGGTTAGTTGCAGCCGATCATAACAATTTCGTTTAGTTGTAGTCAATTGTAATAATTTCGCAATAAAAATAATTTTGGTTAGTTGCACTCGATTGTAACAATTTTTGTTAGTTGCAGTCGATTGCAATAAATTCGCGATACAATTTTTTTTAGCTAGTTGCAGTCGATTGTAATTATTTCGGTTAGTTGCAGTCGATCGTAAGAATTTTGGTTAGTTGCAGTCGATCGTAGCAATCTCGGTTAGTTGCAGTCGATCGTAGCAATCTCGGTTAGTTGCAGTCGATCGTAATAATTTCTGTTAGTTGCAGTCGATTGTAATAATTTCAATTAGTTGCAGTCAACTTATTAATTCCGTTTAGTCGCAGTCGATTGTAATAATTTCGGTTATTTGTAGTCAATTGAATAATTTCGCGATAAAAATAATTCGGGTTAGTTGCAGTCAATTGTAATAATTTCAGTTAGTCGCAGTCAATTTAATAACGGTTGTCGCAGTCAGTTGTAATAATTTCGGATAGTTGCAGTCGATCGTGACAATTTCGATTAGTTGCAGTCGATTGTAATAGTTCTCGATAAAAATAATTTCGGTTAGCTGCAGTCGATTGTAATAATTCGAGATAAAAGAAAATTCGGTTAGTTGCAGTCGATTGTAACAAGTTTTATTAGTAGCAGTCGATTGAAACAATTTTGGTTAGTTGCAGTCAATAAAAATAATTTCGGTTAGTTGCAGTTGATCGTAGCAATTTCGCTTAGTTGCAGTCGATCGTAGCAATCTCGGTTAGTTGCAGTCGATCGTAATAATTTCTGTTAGTTGCAGTCGATTCTAATCATTTCGGTTAGTCGCAGTCAACTTATTAATTCCGTTTAGTCGCAGTCGATTGTAATAATTTCGGTTATTTGCAGTTGATCGTAACAATTTCGGTTAGTTGGAGTCAATTGAATAATTTCGCGATAAATATAATTCGGGTTAGTTGCAGTCAATTGTAATAATTTCGGATAGTTGCAGTCGATCGTTACAATTTCGATTAGTTGCAGTCGATTGTAATAGTTCTCGATAAAAATAATTTCGGTTAGCTGCAGTCGATTGTAATAATTCGAGATAAAAGAAATTTCGGTTAGTTGCAGTCGATTGTAACAAGTTTTATTAGTAGCAGTCAATCAAAATAATTCCGGTTAGTTGCAGTCATTAATAATAATTTCGGTTAGTTGCAGTCGATCGTAAGAATTTTGGTTAGTTGCAGTCGATCGTAAGAATTTCGGTTAGTTGCAGGCGATTGTAATAAATTCGCGATAAAAATAATTTCGGCTAGTTGCAGTCGATTGCAACTATTTTGGTTAGTTGCAGTCGATTTCAATAAATTCGCGATAAAAATAATTTGGCCTACTAGCAGTCGATTGTAATAATTTCGGTCAGTCGTAGTCAATTGTAATAATTCCGGTTAGTCGCAGTCACGTTTAACAATTTCAGTTAGTTGCAGCCGATCATAACAATTTCGTTTAGTTGTAGTCAATTGTAATAATTTCGCAATAAAAATAATTTTGGTTAGTTGCAGTCAATTGGAAAATTTTTTGTTAGTTTCAGACGATAGCAATAAATTCGCGATAAAATTTTTTTGGGCTAGTTGCAGTCGATTGTAATTATTTCGGTTAGTTGCAGTCGATCGTAAGAATTTTAGTTAGTTGCAGTCGATCGTAGCAATCTTGGTTAGTTGCAGTCGATCGTAGCAATCTCGGTTAGTTGCAGTCGATCGTAATAATTTCTGTTAGTTGCAGTCGATTCTAATCATTTCGGTTAGTCGCAGTCAACTTATTAATTCCGTTTAGTCGCAGTCGATTGTAATAATTTCGGTTAATTGCAGTTGATCGTAATAATTTTCAATAATAATAATTTCGGTTAGTTGCAGGCGATTGTAATAATTTCGCGATAAAAAAAAATTTCGGTTAGTTGCAGTCGATTGCAACTATTTTGGTTAGTTGCAGTCGATTGCAATAAATTCGCGATAAAAATAATTTGGCCTACCTGCAGTCGATAGTAATAATTTCGGTCAGTCGTAGTCAATTGTAATAATTCCGGTTAGTCGCAGTCACGTGTAACAATTTCGGTTAGTTGCAGCCGATCATAACAATTTCGTTTAGTTGTAGTCAATTGTAATAATTTCGCAATAAAAAAAATTTCGGTTAGTTGCAGTCAATTGTAATAATTCCGGTTAGTCGCAGTCACGTGTAACAATTTCGGTTAGTTGCAGTCGATCGTTACAATTTCGATTAGTTGCAGTCGATTGTAATAGTTCTCGATAAAAATAATTTCGGTTAGCTGCAGTCGATTGTAATAATTCGAGATAAAAGAAATTTGGGTTAGTTGCAGTCGATTGTAACAAGTTTTATTAGTAGCAGTCAATCAAAATAATTCCGGTTAGTTGCAGTCATTAATAATAATTTCGGTTAGTTGCAGTCGATTGTAATAATTTCGGTTAGTTGCAGTCGATCGTAAGAAATTTGGTTAGTTGCAGTCGATCGTAAGAATTTCGGTTAGTTGCGGTCGATTGAATAATTTCCCGATAAAAATAATTTCGGTTAGTTGCAGTCGATTGTAATAATTTTGGTTAGTCGCAGTGAATAAAAAAATTCTAGTTATTTGCAGTCGATAATAATAATTTCGGCTAGTCGCAGTCGATTGTAATAATTTCGGTTAGTTGCAGTCGATTGAAACAATTTTGGTTAGTCGCAGTCAATAAAAATAATTCCGGTTAGTTGCAGTTGATCGTAGCAATTTCGGTTAGTTGCAGTCGATCGTAGCAATTTCGTTTAGTTGCAGTCGATCGTAATAATTTCGGTTAGTTGCAGTCGATTCTAATCATTTCGGTTTGTCGCAGTTAACTTAATAATTCCGTTTAGTCGCAGTCGATTGTAATAATTTCGGTTAGTTGCAGTAGATTGTAATAATTCTCGATAATAATAATTTCGGTTAGTTGCAGTCGATCGTAACAATTTCGTTTAGTCGCAGTCAATAAAAATAATTCATGTTAGTTGCAGTCAATCGTAACAATTTCGGTTAGTTGCAGTCGATTGTAATAATTCTTGTAAAAAAAATTTCGGTTAGTCGCAGTCAATTATAACAATTTCGGTTAGTTGTAGTCAATTGTAATAATTTCTCAATAAAAATAATTTCGGTTAGTTGCGATCGATAATATTTATTTCGGTTAGTCGCAGTCGACTGTAATAATTTTGGTTAGTTTTAGTCGATAATAATAATTTCTTTTAGTAGCAGTAAAAAAAAAATAAAACTGTTTAGTTGCAGTCGATAATAATAATTTCGGTTAATCGCAGTCGATTGTAATAATTTCGGTTATTTGCAGTTGATCGTAACAATTTCGGTTAGTTGGAGTCAATTGAATAATTTAGCGATAAAAATAATTCGGGTTAGTTGCAGTCAATTGCAATAATTTCGGATAGTTGCAGTCGATCGTTACAATTTCGATTAGTTGCAGTCGATTGTAATAGTTCTCGATAAAAATAATTTCGGTTAGCTGCAGTCGATTGTAATAATTCGAGATAAAAGAAATTCGGTTAGTTGCAGTCGATTGTAACAAGTTTTATTAGTAGCAGTCAATCAAAATAATTCTGGTTAGTTGCAGTCATTAATAATAATTTCGGTTAGTTGCAGTCGATTGTAATAATTTCGGTTAGTTGCAGTCGATCGTAAGAAATTTGGTTAGTTGCAGTCGATCGTAAGAATTTCGGTTAGTTGCAGTCGATTGAATAATTTCCCGATAAAAATAATTTCGGTTAGTTGCAGTCGATTGTAATAATTTTGGTTAGTCGCAGTGAATAAAAAAATTCTAGTTAGTTGCAGTCGATAATAATAATTTCAGCTAGTCGCAGTCGATTGTAATAATTTCGGTTAGTTGCAGTCGATTGAAACAATTTTGGTTAGTCGCAGTCAATAAAAATAATTCCGGTTAGTTGCAGTTGATCGTAGCAATCTTGGTTAGTTGCAGTCGATCGTAGCAATCTCGGTTAGTTGCAGTCGATCGTAATAATTTCTGTTAGTTGCAGTCGATTCTAATCATTTCGGTTAGTCGCAGTCAACTTATTAATTCCGTTTAGTCGCAGTCGATTGTAATAATTTCGGTTATTTGCAGTTGATCGTAATAATTTTCAATAATAATAATTTCGGTTAGTTGCAGGCGATTGTAATAATTTCGCGATAAAAAAAAATTTCGGTTAGTTGCAGTCGATTGCAACTATTTTGGTTAGTTGCAGTCGATTGCAATAAATTCGCGATAAAAATAATTTGGCCTACCTGCAGTCGATAGTAATAATTTCGGTCAGTCGTAGTCAATTGTAATAATTCCGGTTAGTCGCAGTCACGTGTAACAATTTCGGTTAGTTGCAGCCGATCATAACAATTTCGTTTAGTTGTAGTCAATTGTAATAATTTCGCAATAAAAAAAATTTCGGTTAGTTGCAGTCAATTGTAATAATTCCGGTTAGTCGCAGTCACGTGTAACAATTTCGGTTAGTTGCAGTCGATCGTTACAATTTCGATTAGTTGCAGTCGATTGTAATAGTTCTCGATAAAAATAATTTCGGTTAGCTGCAGTCGATTGTAATAATTCGAGATAAAAGAAATTTGGGTTAGTTGCAGTCGATTGTAACAAGTTTTATTAGTAGCAGTCAATCAAAATAATTCCGGTTAGTTGCAGTCATTAATAATAATTTCGGTTAGTTGCAGTCGATTGTAATAATTTCGGTTAGTTGCAGTCGATCGTAAGAAATTTGGTTAGTTGCAGTCGATCGTAAGAATTTCGGTTAGTTGCGGTCGATTGAATAATTTCCCGATAAAAATAATTTCGGTTAGTTGCAGTCGATTGTAATAATTTTGGTTAGTCGCAGTGAATAAAAAAATTCTAGTTATTTGCAGTCGATAATAATAATTTCGGCTAGTCGCAGTCGATTGTAATAATTTCGGTTAGTTGCAGTCGATTGAAACAATTTTGGTTAGTCGCAGTCAATAAAAATAATTCCGGTTAGTTGCAGTTGATCGTAGCAATTTCGGTTAGTTGCAGTCGATCGTAGCAATTTCGTTTAGTTGCAGTCGATCGTAATAATTTCGGTTAGTTGCAGTCGATTCTAATCATTTCGGTTTGTCGCAGTTAACTTAATAATTCCGTTTAGTCGCAGTCGATTGTAATAATTTCGGTTAGTTGCAGTAGATTGTAATAATTCTCGATAATAATAATTTCGGTTAGTTGCAGTCGATCGTAACAATTTCGTTTAGTCGCAGTCAATAAAAATAATTCATGTTAGTTGCAGTCAATCGTAACAATTTCGGTTAGTTGCAGTCGATTGTAATAATTCGTGTAAAAATAATTTCGGTTAGTCGCAGTCAATTATAACAATTTCGGTTAGTTGTAGTCAATTGTAATAATTTCTCAATAAAAATAATTTCGGTTAGTTGCGATCGATAATATTTATTTCGGTTAGTCGCAGTCGACTGTAATAATTTTGGTTAGTTTTAGTCGATAATAATAATTTCTTTTAGTAGCAGTAAAAAAAAAATAAAACTGTTTAGTTGCAGTCGATAATAATAATTTCGGTTAATCGCAGTCGATTGTAATAATTTCGGTTATTTGCAGTTGATCGTAACAATTTCGGTTAGTTGGAGTCAATTGAATAATTTCGCGATAAAAATAATTCTGGTTAGTTGCAGTCAATTGTAATAATTTCGGATAGTTGCAGTCGATCGTTACAATTTCGATTAGTTGCAGTCGATTGTAATAGTTCTCGATAAAAATAATTTCGGTTAGCTGCAGTCGATTGTAATAATTCGAGATAAAAGAAATTTCGGTTAGTTGCAGTCGATTGTAACAAGTTTTATTAGTAGCAGTCAATCAAAATAATTCCGGTTAGTTGCAGTCATTAATAATAATTTCGGTTAGTTGCAGTCGATTGTAATAATTTCGGTTAGTTGCAGTCGATCGTAAGAATTTTGGTTAGTTGCAGTCGATCGTAAGAATTTCGGTTAGTTGCAGGCGATTGTAATAAATTCGCGATAAAAATAATTTCGGCTAGTTGCAGTCGATTGCAACTATTTTGGTTAGTTGCAGTCGATTTCAATAAATTCGCGATAAAAAAAATTTGGCCTACTAGCAGTCGATTGTAATAATTTCTGTCAGTCGTAGTCAATTGTAATAATTCCGGTTAGTCGCAGTCACGTGTAACGATTTCAGTTAGTTGCAGCCGATCATAACAATTTCGTTTAGTTGTAGTCAATTGTAATAATTTCGCAATAAAAATAATTTTGGTTAGTTGCAGTCGATTGGAAAATTTTTTGTTAGTTTCAGACGATTGCAATAAATTCGCGATAAAATTTTTTTGGGCTAGTTGCAGTCGATTGTAATTATTTCGGTTAGTTGCAGTCGATCGTAAGAATTTTAGTTAGTTGCAGTCGATCGTAGCAATCTTGGTTAGTTGCAGTCGATCGTAGCAATCTCGGTTAGTTGCAGTCGATCGTAATAATTTCTGTTAGTTGCAGTCGATTCTAATCATTTCGGTTAGTCGCAGTCAACTTATTAATTCCGTTTAGTCGCAGTCGATTGTAATAATTTCGGTTATTTGCAGTTGATCGTAATAATTTTCAATAATAATAATTTCGGTTAGTTGCAGGCGATTGTAATAATTTCGCGATAAAAAAAATTTCGGTGAGTTGCAGTCGATTGCAACTATTTTGGTTAGTTGCAGTCGATTGCAATAAATTCGCGATAAAAAAAATTTGGCCTACCTGCAGTCGATAGTAATAATTTCGGTCAGTCGTAGTCAATTGTAATAATTCCGGTTAGTCGCAGTCACGTGTAACAATTTCGGTTAGTTGCAGCCGATCATAACAATTTCGTTTAGTTGTAGTCAATTGTAATAATTTCGCAATAAAAAAAATTTCGGTTAGTTGCAGTCAATTGTAATAATTCCGGTTAGTCGCAGTCACGTGTAACAATTTCGGTTAGTTGCAGTCGATCGTTACAATTTCGATTAGTTGCAGTCGATTGTAATAGTTCTCGATAAAAATAATTTCGGTTAGTTGCAGTCGATTGTAATAATTCGAGATAAAAGAAATTTGGGTTAGTTGCAGTCGATTGTAAGAAGTTTTATTAGTAGCAGTCAATCAAAATAATTCCGGTTAGTTGCAGTCATTAATAATAATTTCGGTTAGTTGCAGTCGATTGTAATAATTTCGGTTAGTTGCAGTCGATCGTAAGAAATTTGGTTAGTTGCAGTCGATCGTAAGAATTTCGGTTAGTTGCAGTCGATTGAATAATTTCCCGATAAAAATAATTTCGGTTAGTTGCAGTCGATTGTAATAATTTTGGTTAGTCGCAGTGAATAAAAAAATTCTAGTTAGTTGCAGTCGATAATAATAATTTCAACTAGTCGCAGTCGATTGTAATACTTTCGGTTAGTTGCAGTCGATTGAAACAATTTTGGTTAGTCGCAGTCAATAAAAATAATTCCGGTTAGTTGCAGTTGATCGTAGCAATCTTGGTTAGTTGCAGTCGATCGTAGCAATCTCGGTTAGTTGCAGTCGATCGTAATAATTTCTGTTAGTTGCAGTCGATTCTAATCATTTCGGTTAGTCGCAGTCAACTTATTAATTCCGTTTAGTCGCAGTCGATTGTAATAATTTCGGTTATTTGCAGTTGATCGTAATAATTTTCAATAATAATAATTTCGGTTAGTTGCAGGCGATTGTAATAATTTCGCGATAAAAAAAAATTTCGGTTAGTTGCAGTCGATTGCAACTATTTTGGTTAGTTGCAGTCGATTGCAATAAATTCGCGATAAAAATAATTTGGCCTACCTGCAGTCGATAGTAATAATTTCGGTCAGTCGTAGTCAATTGTAATAATTCCGGTTAGTCGCAGTCACGTGTAACAATTTCGGTTAGTTGCAGCCGATCATAACAATTTCGTTTAGTTGTAGTCAATTGTAATAATTTCGCAATAAAAAAAATTTCGGTTAGTTGCAGTCAATTGTAATAATTCCGGTTAGTCGCAGTCACGTGTAACAATTTCGGTTAGTTGCAGTCGATCGTTACAATTTCGATTAGTTGCAGTCGATTGTAATAGTTCTCGATAAAAATAATTTCGGTTAGCTGCAGTCGATTGTAATAATTCGAGATAAAAGAAATTTGGGTTAGTTGCAGTCGATTGTAACAAGTTTTATTAGTAGCAGTCAATCAAAATAATTCCGGTTAGTTGCAGTCATTAATAATAATTTCGGTTAGTTGCAGTCGATTGTAATAATTTCGGTTAGTTGCAGTCGATCGTAAGAAATTTGGTTAGTTGCAGTCGATCGTAAGAATTTCGGTTAGTTGCGGTCGATTGAATAATTTCCCGATAAAAATAATTTCGGTTAGTTGCAGTCGATTGTAATAATTTTGGTTAGTCGCAGTGAATAAAAAAATTCTAGTTATTTGCAGTCGATAATAATAATTTCGGCTAGTCGCAGTCGATTGTAATAATTTCGGTTAGTTGCAGTCGATTGAAACAATTTTGGTTAGTCGCAGTCAATAAAAATAATTCCGGTTAGTTGCAGTTGATCGTAGCAATTTCGGTTAGTTGCAGTCGATCGTAGCAATTTCGTTTAGTTGCAGTCGATCGTAATAATTTCGGTTAGTTGAAGTCGATTCTAATCATTTCGGTTTGTCGCAGTTAACTTAATAATTCCGTTTAGTCGCAGTCGATTGTAATAATTTCGGTTAGTTGCAGTAGATTGTAATAATTCTCGATAATAATAATTTCGGTTAGTTGCAGTCGATCGTAACAATTTCGTTTAGTTGCAGTCAATAAAAATAATTCATGTTAGTTGCAGTCAATCGTAACAATTTCGGTTAGTTGCAGTCGATTCTAATCATTTCGGTTAGTCGCAGTCAACTTATTAATTCCGTTTAGTCGCAGTCGATTGTAATAATTTCGGTTATTTGCAGTTGATCGTAATAATTTTCAATAATAATAATTTCGGTTAGTTGCAGGCGATTGTAATAATTTCGCGATAAAAAAAATTTCGGTGAGTTGCAGTCGATTGCAACTATTTTGGTTAGTTGCAGTCGATTGCAATAAATTCGCGATAAAAATAATTTGGCCTACCTGCAGTCGATAGTAATAATTTCGGTCAGTCGTAGTCAATTGTAATAATTCCGGTTAGTCGCAGTCACGTGTAACAATTTCGGTTAGTTGCAGCCGATCATAACAATTTCGTTTAGTTGTAGTCAATTGTAATAATTTCGCAATAAAAAAAATTTCGGTTAGTTGCAGTCAATTGTAATAATTCCGGTTAGTCGCAGTCACGTGTAACAATTTCGGTTAGTTGCAGTCGATCGTTACAATTTCGATTAGTTGCAGTCGATTGTAATAGTTCTCGATAAAAATAATTTCGGTTAGCTGCAGTCGATTGTAATAATTCGAGATAAAAGAAATTTGGGTTAGTTGCAGTCGATTGTACTAAGTTTTATTAGTAGCAGTCAATCAAAATAATTCCGGTTAGTTGCAGTCATTAATAATAATTTCGGTTAGTTGCAGTCGATTGTAATAATTTCGGTTAGTTGCAGTCGATCGTAAGAAATTTGGTTAGTTGCAGTCGATCGTAAGAATTTCGGTTAGTTGCAGTCGATTGAATAATTTCCCGATAAAAATAATTTCGGTTAGTTGCAGTCGATTGTAATAATTTTGGTTAGTCGCAGTGAATAAAAAAAGTCTAGTTATTTGCAGTCGATAATAATAATTTCGGCTAGTCGCAGTCGATTGTAATAATTTCGGTTAGTTGCAGTCGATTGAAACAATTTTGGTTAGTCGCAGTCAATAAAAATAATTCCGGTTACTTGCAGTTGATCGTAGCAATCTTGGTTAGTTGCAGTCGATCGTAGCAATCTCGGTTACTTGCAGTCGATCGTAATAATTTCTGTTAGTTGCAGTCGATTCTAATCATTTCGGTTAGTCGCAGTCAACTTATTAATTCCGTTTAGTCGCAGTCGATTGTAATAATTTCGGTTATTTGCAGTTGATCGTAATAATTTTCAATAATAATAATTTCGGTTAGTTGCAGGCGATTGTAATAATTTCGCGATAAAAAAAAATTTCGGTTAGTTGCAGTCGATTGCAACTATTTTGGTTAGTTGCAGTCGATTGCAATAAATTCGCGATAAAAATAATTTGGCCTACCTGCAGTCGATAGTAATAATTTCGGTCAGTCGTAGTCAATTGTAATAATTCCGGTTAGTCGCAGTCACGTGTAACAATTTCGGTTAGTTGCAGCCGATCATAACAATTTCGTTTAGTTGTAGTCAATTGTAATAATTTCGCAATAAAAAAAATTTCGGTTAGTTGCAGTCAATTGTAATAATTCCGGTTAGTCGCAGTCACGTGTAGCAATTTCGGTTAGTTGCAGTCGATCGTTACAATTTCGATTAGTTGCAGTCGATTGTAATAGTTCTCGATAAAAATAATTTCGGTTAGCTGCAGTCGATTGTAATAATTCGAGAAAAAAGAAATTTGGGTTAGTTGCAGTCGATTGTAACAAGTTTTATTAGTAGCAGTCAATCAAAATAATTCCGGTTAGTTGCAGTCATTAATAATAATTTCGGTTAGTTGCAGTCGATTGTAATAATTTCGGTTAGTTGCAGTCGATCGTAAGAAATTTGGTTAGTTGCAGTCGATCGTAAGAATTTCGGTTAGTTGCAGTCGATTGAATAATTTCCCGATAAAAATAATTTCGGTTAGTTGCAGTCGATTGTAATAATTTTGGTTAGTCGCAGTGAATAAAAAAATTCTAGTTATTTGCAGTCGATAATAATAATTTCGGCTAGTCGCAGTCGATTGTAATAATTTCGGTTAGTTGCAGTCGATTGAAACAATTTTGGTTAGTCGCAGTCAATAAAAATAATTCCGGTTAGTTGCAGTCATTAATAATAATTTCGGTTAGTTGCAGTCGATTGTAATAATTTCGGTTAGTTGCAGTCGATCGTAAGAAATTTGGTTAGTTGCAGTCGATCGTAAGAATTTCGGTTAGTTGCAGTCGATTGAATAATTTCCCGATAAAAATAATTTCGGTTAGTTGCAGTCGATTGTAATAATTTTGGTTAGTCGCAGTGAATAAAAAAATTCTAGTTATTTGCAGTCGATAATAATAATTTCGGCTAGTCGCAGTCGATTGTAATAATTTCGGTTAGTTGCAGTCGATTGAAACAATTTTGGTTAGTCGCAGTCAATAAAAATAATTCCGGTTAGTTGCAGTTGATCGTAGCAATTTCGGTTAGTTGCAGTCGATCGTAATAATTTCGGTTAGTTGAAGTCGATTCTAATCATTTCGGTTTGTCGCAGTTAACTTAATAATTCCGTTTAGTCGCAGTCGATTGTAATAATTTCGGTTAGTTGCAGTAGATTGTAATAATTCTCGATAATAATAATTTCGGTTAGTTGCAGTCGATCGTAACAATTTCGTTTAGTTGCAGTCAATAAAAATAATTCATGTTAGTTGCAGTCAATCGTAACAATTTCGGTTAGTTGCAGTCGATTGTAATAATTCGTGTAAAAATAATTTCGGTTAGTCGCAGTCAATTATAACAATTTCGGTTAGTTGTAGTCAATTGTAATAATTTCTCAATAAAAATAATTTCGGTTAGTTGCGATAGATAATATTTATTTCGGTTAGTCGCAGTCGACTGTAATAATTTTGGTTAGTTTTAGTCGATAATAATAATTTCTTTTAGTAGCAGTCAAAAAAAAAAAAAAACTGTTTAGTTGCAGTCGATAATAATAATTTCGGTTTCTCGCAGTCGATTGTAATAATTTCAATTAGTTGCAGTCAACTTATTAATTCCGTTTAGTCGCAGTCGATTGTAATAATTTCGGTTATTTGCAGTTGATCGTAACAATTTCGGTTAGTAGGAGTCAATTGAATAATTTCGCGATAAAAATAATTCGGGTTAGTTGCAGTAATTGTAATAATTTCGGTTAGTTGCAGTCGATTGTAACAAGTTTTATTAGTAGCAGTCAATCAAAATAATTCCGGTTAGTTGCAGTCATTAATAATAATTTCGGTTAGTTGCAGTCGATTGTAATAATTTCGGTTAGTTGCAGTCGATCGTAGCAATCTCGGTTAGTTGCAGTCGATCGTAGCAAACTCGGTTAGTTGCAGTCGATCGTAATAATTTCTGTTAGTTGCAGTCGATTCTAATCATTTCGGTTAGTCGCAGTCAACTTATTAATTCCGTTTAGTCGCAGTCGATTGTAATAATTTCGGTTATTTGCAGTTGATCGTAACAATTTCGGTTAGTTGGAGTCAATTGAATAATTTCGCGATAAAAATAATTCGGGTTAGTTGCAGTCAATTGTAATAATTTCGGTTATTCGCAGTCAATTTAATAACGGTTGTCGCAGTCAGTTGTAATAATTTCGGATAGTTGCAGTCGATCGTGACAATTTCGATTAGTTGCAGTCCATTGTAATAGTTCTCGATAAAAATAATTTCGGTTAGCTGCAGTCGATTGTAATAATTCGAGATAAAAGAAATTTCGGTTAGTTGCAGTCGATTGTAACAAGTTTTATTAGTAGCAGTCAATCAAAATAATGCCGGTTAGTTGCAGTCATTAATAATAATTTCGGTTAGTTGCAGTCGATTGTAACAAGTTTTATTAGTAGCAGTCAATCAAAATAATTCCGGTTAGTTGCAGTCATTAATAATAATTTCGGTTAGTTGCAGGCGATTGTAATAAATTCGCGATAAAAATAATTTCGGCTAGTTGCAGTCGATTGCAACTATTTTGGTTAGTTGCAGTCGATTGCAATAAATTCGCGATAAAAATAATTTGGCCTACCAGCAGTCGATTGTAATAATTTCGGTCAGTCGTAGTCAATTGTAATAATTCCGGTTAGTCGCAGTCAGTTGTAACAATTTCAGTTAGTTGCAGCCGATCATAACAATTTCGTTTAGTTGCAGTCGATCGTAACAATTTCGGTTAGTTGTAGTCAATTGTAATAATTTCTCAATAAAAATAATTTCGGTTAGTTGAAGTCAATGAAAAAAAATTCGGCTAGTTGCGATCGATAATAATTATTTCGGTTCGTCGCAGTCGACTGTAATAATTTTGGTTAGTTTTAGTCGATAATAATAATTTCTTTTAGTAGCAGTAAAAAAAAAAAAAACTGTTTAGTTGCAGTCGATAATAATAATTTCAGTTAATCGATGTCGATTGTATTAATTTCAATTAGTTGCAGTCGATCGTAGCAATCTCGGTTAGTCGCAGTCGATCGTAGCAATCTCGGTTAGTTACAGTCAATCGTAATAATTTCTGTTAGTTGCAGTCGATTCTAATCATTTCGGTTAGTCGCAGTCAACTTATTAATTCCGTTTAGTCGCAGTCGATTGTAATAATTTCGTTTAGTCGCAGTCAATAAAAATAAATCATTTTAGTTGCAGTCAATCGTAGCAATCTCGGTTAGTCGCAGTCGATCGTAGCAATCTCGGTTAGTTACAGTCAATCGTAATAATTTCTGTCAGTTGCAGTCGATTCTAATCATTTCGGTTAGTCGCAGTCAACTTATTAATTCCGTTTAGTCGCAGTCTATTGTAATAATTTCGTTTAGTCGCAGTCAATAAAAATAAATCATGTTAGTTGCAGTCAATCGTAACAATTTCGGTTAGTTGCAGTCGATTGTAATAATTCGTGTAAAAAAAATTTCGGTTAGTCGCAGTCAATTATAACAATTTCGGTTAGTTGCAGTCGATCGTAACAATTTCGGTTAGTTGCAGTCGATTGAATAATATCGCGATAAAAATAATTCGGGTTAGTTGCAGTCAACTGTAATAATTTCGGTTAGTCGCAGTCAATTTAATAACGGTTGTCGCAGTCAGTTGTAATAATATCGGATAGTTATCGTCGATCGTGACAATTTCGATTAGTTGCAGTCGATTGTAATAGTTCTCGATAAAAATAATTTCGGTTAGCTGCAGTCGATTGTAACAAGTTTTATTAGTAGCAGTCAATCAAAATAATTCCGGTTAGTTGCAGTCATTAATAATAATTTCGGTTAGTTGCAGTCGATTGTAATAATTTCGGTTAGTTGCAGTCGATCGTAGCAATCTCGGTTAGTTGCAGTCGATCGTAGCAATCTCGGTTAGTTGCAGTCGATCGTAATAATTTCTGTTAGTTGCCGTCGATTCTAATCATATCGGGTAGTCGCAGTCAACTTATTAATTCCGTTTAGTCGCAGTCGATTGTAATAATTTCGGTTATTTTCAGTTGATCGTAACAATTTCGGTTAGTTGGAGTCAATTGAATAATTTCGCGATAAAAATAATTCGGGTTAGTTGCAGTCAATTGTAATAATTTCGGTTAGTCGCAGTCAATTTAATAACGGTTGTCGCAGTCAGTTGTAATAATTTCGGATAGTTGCAGTCGATCGTGACAATTTCGATTAGTTGCAGTCGATTGTAATAGTTCTCGATAAAAATAATTTCGGTTAGCTCCAGTCGATTGTAATAATTCGAGATAAAAGAAATTTCGGTTAGTTGCAGTCGATTGTAACAAGTTTTATTAGTAGCAGTCAATCAAAATAATTCCGGTATTTGCAGTCATTAATAATAATTTCGGTTAGTTGCAGTCGATTGTAATAATTTCGGTTAGTTGCAGTCGATCGTAGCAATCTCGGTTAGTTGCAGTCGATCGTAGCAATCTCGGTTAGTTGCAGTCGATCGTAATAATTTCTGTTAGTTGCAGTCGATTCTAATCATTTCGGTTAGTCGCAGTCAACTTATTAATTCCGTTTAGTCGCAGTCGATTGTAATAATTTCGGTTATTTGCAGTTGATCGTAACAATTTCGGTTAGTTGGAGTCAATTGAATAATTTCGCGATAAAAATAATTCGGGTTAGTTGCAGTCAATTGTAATAATTTCGGTTATTCGCAGTCAATTTAATAACGGTTGTCGCAGTCAGTTGTAATAATTTCGGATAGTTGCAGTCGATCGTGACAATTTCGATTAGTTGCAGTCCATTGTAATAGTTCTCGATAAAAATAATTTCGGTTAGCTGCAGTCGATTGTAATAATTCGAGATAAAAGAAATTTCGGTTAGTTGCAGTCGATTGTAACAAGTTTTATTAGTAGCAGTCAATCAAAATAATTCCGGTTAGTTGCAGTCATTAATAATAATTTCGGTTAGTTGCAGTCGATTGTAACAAGTTTTATTAGTAGCAGTCAATCAAAATAATTCCGGTTAGTTGCAGTCATTAATAATAATTTCGGTTAGTTGCAGGCGATTGTAATAAATTCGCGATAAAAATAATTTCGGCTAGTTGCAGTCGATTGCAACTATTTTGGTTAGTTGCAGTCGATTGCAACTTTTTTGGTTAGTTGCAGTCGATTGCAATAAATTCGCGATAAAAATAATTTGGCCTACCAGCAGTCGATTGTAATAATTTCGGTCAGTCGTAGTCAATTGTAATAATTCCGGTTAGTCGCAGTCAGTTGTAACAATTTCAGTTAGTTGCAGCCGATCATAACAATTTCGGTTAGTTGCAGTCGATCGTAATAATTTCTGTTAGTTGCCGTCGATTCTAATCATTTCGGTTAGTCGCAGTCAACTTATTAATTCCGTTTTGTCGCAGTCGATTGTAATAATTTCGGTTATTTTCAGTTGATCGTAACAATTTCGGTTAGTTGGAGTCAATTGAATAATTTCGCGATAAAAATAATTCGGGTTAGTTGCAGTCAATTGTAATAATTTCGGTTAGTCGCAGTCAATTTAATAACGGTTGTCGCAGTCAGTTGTAATAATTTCGGATAGTTGCAGTCGATCGTGACAATTTCGATTAGTTGCAGTCGATTGTAATAGTTCTCGATAAAAATAATTTCGGTTAGCTCCAGTCGATTGTAATAATTCGAGATAAAAGAAATTTCGGTTAGTTGCAGTCGATTGTAACAAGTTTTATTAGTAGCAGTCAATCAAAATAATTCCGGTATTTGCAGTCATTAATAATAATTTCGGTTAGTTGCAGTCGATTGTAATAATTTCGGTTAGTTGCAGTCGATCGTAGCAATCTCGGTTAGTTGCAGTCGATCGTAGCAATCTCGGTTAGTTGCAGTCGATCGTAATAATTTCTGTTAGTTGCAGTCGATTCTAATCATTTCGGTTAGTCGCAGTCAACTTATTAATTCCGTTTAGTCGCAGTCGATTGTAATAATTTCGGTTATTTGCAGTTGATCGTAACAATTTCGGTTAGTTGGAGTCAATTGAATAATTTCGCGATAAAAATAATTCGGGTTAGTTGCAGTCAATTGTAATAATTTCGGTTATTCGCAGTCAATTTAATAACGGTTGTCGCAGTCAGTTGTAATAATTTCGGATAGTTGCAGTCGATCGTGACAATTTCGATTAGTTGCAGTCCATTGTAATAGTTCTCGATAAAAATAATTTCGGTTAGCTGCAGTCGATTGTAATAATTCGAGATAAAAGAAATTTCGGTTAGTTGCAGTCGATTGTAACAAGTTTTATTAGTAGCAGTCAATCAAAATAATTCCGGTTAGTTGCAGTCATTAATAATAATTTCGGTTAGTTGCAGTCGATCGTAACAATTTCGGTTAGTTGCAGTCGATTGAATAATATCGCGATAAAAATAATTCGGGTTAGTTGCAGTCAACTGTAATAATTTCGGTTAGTCGCAGTCAATTTAATAACGGTTGTCGCAGTCAGTTGTAATAATATCGGATAGTTATCGTCGATCGTGACAATTTCGATTAGTTGCAGTCGATTGTAATAGTTCTCGATAAAAATAATTTCGGTTAGCTGCAGTCGATTGTAACAAGTTTTATTAGTAGCAGTCAATCAAAATAATTCCGGTTAGTTGCAGTCATTAATAATAATTTCGGTTAGTTGCAGTCGATTGTAATAATTTCGGTTAGTTGCAGTCGATCGTAGCAATCTCGGTTAGTTGCAGTCGATCGTAGCAATCTCGGTTAGTTGCAGTCGATCGTAATAATTTCTGTTAGTTGCCGTCGATTCTAATCATTTCGGTTAGTCGCAGTCAACTTATTAATTCCGTTTAGTCGCAGTCGATTGTAATAATTTCGGTTATTTTCAGTTGATCGTAACAATTTCGGTTAGTTGGAGTCAATTGAATAATTTCGCGATAAAAATAATTCGGGTTAGTTGCAGTCAATTGTAATAATTTCGGTTAGTCGCAGTCAATTTAATAACGGTTGTCGCAGTCAGTTGTAATAATTTCGGATAGTTGCAGTCGATCGTGACAATTTCGATTAGTTGCAGTCGATTGTAATAGTTCTCGATAAAAATAATTTCGGTTAGCTCCAGTCGATTGTAATAATTCGAGATAAAAGAAATTTCGGTTAGTTGCAGTCGATTGTAACAAGTTTTATTAGTAGCAGTCAATCAAAATAATTCCGGTATTTGCAGTCATTAATAATAATTTCGGTTAGTTGCAGTCGATTGTAATAATTTCGGTTAGTTGCAGTCGATCGTAGCAATCTCGGTTAGTTGCAGTCGATCGTAGCAATCTCGGTTAGTTGCAGTCGATCGTAATAATTTCTGTTAGTTGCAGTCGATTCTAATCATTTCGGTTAGTCGCAGTCAACTTATTAATTCCGTTTAGTCGCAGTCGATTGTAATAATTTCGGTTATTTGCAGTTGATCGTAACAATTTCGGTTAGTTGGAGTCAATTGAATAATTTCGCGATAAAAATAATTCGGGTTAGTTGCAGTCAATTGTAATAATTTCGGTTATTCGCAGTCAATTTAATAACGGTTGTCGCAGTCAGTTGTAATAATTTCGGATAGTTGCAGTCGATCGTGACAATTTCGATTAGTTGCAGTCCATTGTAATAGTTCTCGATAAAAATAATTTCGGTTAGCTGCAGTCGATTGTAATAATTCGAGATAAAAGAAATTTCGGTTAGTTGCAGTCGATTGTAACAAGTTTTATTAGTAGCAGTCAATCAAAATAATTCCGGTTAGTTGCAGTCATTAATAATAATTTCGGTTAGTTGCAGTCGATTGTAACAAGTTTTATTAGTAGCAGTCAATCAAAATAATTCCGGTTAGTTGCAGTCATTAATAATAATTTCGGTTAGTTGCAGGCGATTGTAATAAATTCGCGATAAAAATAATTTCGGCTAGTTGCAGTCGATTGCAACTATTTTGGTTAGTTGCAGTCGATTGCAACTATTTTGGTTAGTTGCAGTCGATTGCAATAAATTCGCGATAAAAATAATTTGGCCTACCAGCAGTCGATTGTAATAATTTCGGTCAGTCGTAGTCAATTGTAATAATTCCGGTTAGTCGCAGTCAGTTGTAACAATTTCAGTTAGTTGCAGCCGATCATAACAATTTCGTTTAGTTGCAGTCGATCGTAACAATTTCGGTTAGTTGTAGTCAATTGTAATAATTTCTCAATAAAAATAATTTCGGTTAGTTGAAGTCAATGAAAAAAAATTCGGCTAGTTGCGATCGATAATAATTATTTCGGTTCGTCGCAGTCGACTGTAATAATTTTGGTTAGTTTTAGTCGATAATAATAATTTCTTTTAGTAGCAGTAAAAAAAAAAAAAACTGTTTAGTTGCAGTCGATAATAATAATTTCAGTTAATCGATGTCGATTGTAATAATTTCAATTAGTTGCAGTCGATCGTAGCAATCTCGGTTAGTCGCAGTCGATCGTAGCAATCTCGGTTAGTTACAGTCAATCGTAATAATTTCTGTTAGTTGCAGTCGATTCTAATCATTTCGGTTAGTCGCAGTCAACTTATTAATTCCGTTTACTCGCAGTCGATTGTAATAATTTCGTTTAGTCGCAGTCAATAAAAATAAATCATGTTAGTTGCAGTCAATCGTAGCAATCTCGGTTAGTCGCAGTCGATCGTAGCAATCTCGGTTAGTTACAGTCAATCGTAATAATTTCTGTTAGTTGCAGTCGATTCTAATCATTTCGGTTAGTCGCAGTCAACTTATTAATTCCGTTTAGTCGCAGTCGATTGTAATAATTTCGTTTAGTCGCAGTCAATAAAAATAAATCATGTTAGTTGCAGTCAATCGTAACAATTTCGGTTAGTTGCAGTCGATTGTAATAATTCGTGTAAAAAAAATTTCGGTTAGTCGCAGTCAATTATAACAATTTCGGTTAGTTGCAGTCGATCGTAACAATTTCGGTTAGTTGCAGTCGATTGAATAATTTCGCGATAAAAATAATTCGGGTTAGTTGCAGTCAATTGTAATAATTTCGGTTAGTCGCAGTCAATTTAATAACAGTTGTCACAGTCAGTTGTAATAATTTCGGATAGTTGCAGTCGATCGTGACAATTTCGATTAGTTGCAGTCGATTGTAATAGTTCTCGATAAAAATAATTTCGGTTAGCTCCAGTCGATTGTAATAATTCGAGATAAAAGAAATTTCGGTTAGTTGCAGTCGATTGTAACAAGTTTTATTAGTAGCAGACAATCAAAATAATTCCGGTTAGTTGCAGTCATTAATAATAATTTCGGTTAGTTGCAGTCGATTGTAATAATTTCGGTTAGTTGCAGTCGATCGTAGCAATCTCGGTTAGTTGCAGTCGATCGTAGCAATCTCGGTTAGTTGCAGTCGATCGTAATAATTTCTGTTAGTTGCCGTCGATTCTAATCATTTCGGTTAGTCGCAGTCAACTTATTAATTCCGTTTAGTCGCAGTCGATTGTAATAATTTCGGTTATTTTCAGTTGATCGTAACAATTTCGGTTAGTTGGAGTCAATTGAATAATTTCGCGATAAAAATAATTCGGGTTAGTTGCAGTCAATTGTAATAATTTCGGTTAGTCGCAGTCAATTTAATAACAGTTGTCACAGTCAGTTGTAATAATTTCGGATAGTTGCAGTCGATCGTGACAATTTCGATTAGTTGCAGTCGATTGTAATAGTTCTCGATAAAAATAATTTCGGTTAGCTCCAGTCGATTGTAATAATTCGAGATAAAAGAAATTTCGGTTAGTTGCAGTCGATTGTAACAAGTTTTATTAGTAGCAGTCAATCAAAATAATTCCGGTATTTGCAGTCATTAATAATAATTTCGGTTAGTTGCAGTCGATTGTAATAATTTCGGTTAGTTGCAGTCGATCGTAGCAATCTTGGTTAGTTGCAGTCGATCGTAGCAATCTCGGTTAGTTGCAGTCGATCGTAATAATTTCTGTTAGTTGCAGTCGATTCTAATCATTTCGGTTAGTCGCAGTCGATTGTAATAATTTCGGTTATTTGCAGTTGATCGTAACAATTTCGGTTAGTTGGAGTCAATTGAATAATTTCGCGATAAAAATAATTCGGGTTAGTTGCAGTCAATTGTAATAATTTCGGTTATTCGAAGTCAATTTAATAACGGTTGTCGCAGTCAGTGGTAATAATTTCGGATAGTTGCAGTCGATCGTGACAATTTCGATTAGTTGCAGTCGATTGTAATAGTTCTCGATAAAAATAATTTCGGTTAGCTGCAGTCGATTGTAATAATTCGAGATAAAAGAAATTTCGGTTAGTTGCAGTCGATTGTAACAAGTTTTATTAGTAGCAGTCAATCAAAATAATTCCGGTTAGTTGCAGTCATTAATAATAATTTCGGTTAGTTGCAGTCGATTGTAATAATTTCGGTTAGTTGCAGTCGATCGTAAGAAATTTGGTTAGTTGCAGTCGATCGTAAGAATTTCGGTTAGTTGCGGTCGATTGAATAATTTCCCGATAAAAATAATTTCGGTTAGTTGCAGTCGATTGTAATAATTTTGGTTAGTCGCAGTGAATAAAAAAATTCTAGTTATTTGCAGTCGATAATAATAATTTCGGCTAGTCGCAGTCGATTGTAATAATTTCGGTTAGTTGCAGTCGATTGAAACAATTTTGGTTAGTCGCAGTCAATAAAAATAATTCCGGTTAGTTGCAGTTGATCGTAGCAATTTCGGTTAGTTGCAGTCGATCGTAGCAATTTCGTTTAGTTGCAGTCGATCGTAATAATTTCGGTTAGTTGCAGTCGATTCTAATCATTTCGGTTTGTCGCAGTTAACTTAATAATTCCGTTTAGTCGCAGTCGATTGTAATAATTTCGGTTAGTTGCAGTAGATTGTAATAATTCTCGATAATAATAATTTCGGTTAGTTGCAGTCGATCGTAACAATTTCGTTTAGTCGCAGTCAATAAAAATAATTCATGTTAGTTGCAGTCAATCGTAACAATTTCGGTTAGTTGCAGTCGATTGTAATAATTCTTGTAAAAAAAATTTCGGTTAGTCGCAGTCAATTATAACAATTTCGGTTAGTTGTAGTCAATTGTAATAATTTCTCAATAAAAATAATTTCGGTTAGTTGCGATCGATAATATTTATTTCGGTTAGTCGCAGTCGACTGTAATAATTTTGGTTAGTTTTAGTCGATAATAATAATTTCTTTTAGTAGCAGTAAAAAAAAAATAAAACTGTTTAGTTGCAGTCGATAATAATAATTTCGGTTAATCGCAGTCGATTGTAATAATTTCGGTTAGTTGCAGTCGATCGTAACAATTTCGTTTAGTTGCAGTCAATAAAAATAATTCATGTTAGTTGCAGTCAATCGTAACAATTTCGGTTAGTTGCAGTCCATTCTAATCATTTCGGTTAGTCGCAGTCAACTTATTAATTCCGTTTAGTCGCAGTCGATTGTAATAATTTCGGTTATTTGCAGTTGATCGTAATAATTTTCAATAATAATAATTTCGGTTAGTTGCAGGCGATTGTAATAATTTCGCGATAAAAAAAATTTCGGTGAGTTGCAGTCGATTGCAACTATTTTGGTTAGTTGCAGTCGATTGCAATAAATTCGCGATAAAAATAATTTGGCCTACCTGCAGTCGATAGTAATAATTTCGGTCAGTCGTAGTCAATTGTAATAATTCCGGTTAGTCGCAGTCACGTGTAACAATTTCGGTTAGTTGCAGCCGATCATAACAATTTCGTTTAGTTGTAGTCAATTGTAATAATTTCGCAATAAAAAAAATTTCGGTTAGTTGCAGTCAATTGTAATAATTCCGGTTAGTCGCAGTCACGTGTAACAATTTCGGTTAGTTGCAGTCGATCGTTACAATTTCGATTAGTTGCAGTCGATTGTAATAGTTCTCGATAAAAATAATTTCGGTTAGCTGCAGTCGATTGTAATAATTCGAGATAAAAGAAATTTCGGTTAGTTGCAGTCGATTGTAACAAGTTTTATTAGTAGCAGTCAATCAAAATAATTCCGGTTAGTTGCAGTCATTAATAATAATTTCGGTTAGTTGCAGTCGATTGTAATAATTTCGGTTAGTTGCAGTCGATCGTAAGAAATTTGGTTAGTTGCAGTCGATCATAAGAATTTCGGTTAGTTGCAGTCGACTGAATAATTTCCCGATAAAAATAATTTCGGTTAGTTGCAGTCGATTGTAATAATTTTGGTTAGTCGCAGTGAATAAAAAAATTCTAGTTAGTTGCAGTCGATAATAATAATTTCAGCTAGTCGCAGTCGATTGTAATAATTTCGGTTAGTTGCAGTCGATTGAAACAATTTTGGTTAGTCGCAGTCAATAAAAATAATTCCGGTTACTTGCAGTTGATCGTAGCAATCTTGGTTAGTTGCAGTCGATCGTAGCAATCTCGGTTACTTGCAGTCGATCGTAATAATTTCTGTTAGTTGCAGTCGATTCTAATCATTTCGGTTAGTCGCAGTCAACTTATTAATTCCGTTTAGTCGCAGTCGATTGTAATAATTTCGGTTATTTGCAGTTGATCGTAATAATTTTCAATAATAATAATTTCGGTTAGTTGCAGGCGATTGTAATAATTTCGCGATAAAAAAAAATTTCGGTAAGTTGCAGTCGATTGCAACTATTTTGGTTAGTTGCAGTCGATTGCAATAAATTCGCGATAAAAATAATTTGGCCTACCTGCAGTCGATAGTAATAATTTCGGTCAGTCGTAGTCAATTGTAATAATTCCGGTTAGTCGCAGTCACGTGTAACAATTTCGGTTAGTTGCAGCCGATCATAACAATTTCGTTTAGTTGTAGTCAATTGTAATAATTTCGCAATAAAAAAAATTTCGGTTAGTTGCAGTCAATTGTAATAATTCCGGTTAGTCGCAGTCACGTGTAACAATTTCGGTTAGTTGCAGTCGATCGTTACAATTTCGATTAGTTGCAGTCGATTGTAATAGTTCTCGATAAAAATAATTTCGGTTAGCTGCAGTCGATTGTAATAATTCGAGATAAAAGAAATTTGGGTTAGTTGCAGTCGATTGTACTAAGTTTTATTAGTAGCAGTCAATCAAAATAATTCCGGTTAGTTGCAGTCATTAATAATAATTTCGGTTAGTTGCAGTCGATTGTAATAATTTCGGTTAGTTGCAGTCGATCGTAAGAAATTTGGTTAGTTGCAGTCGATCGTAAGAATTTCGGTTAGTTGCAGTCGATTGAATAATTTCCCGATAAAAATAATTTCGGTTAGTTGCAGTCGATTGTAATAATTTTGGTTAGTCGCAGTGAATAAAAAAATTCTAGTTATTTGCAGTCGATAATAATAATTTCGGCTAGTCGCAGTCGATTGTAATAATTTCGGTTAGTTGCAGTCGATTGAAACAATTTTGGTTAGTCGCAGTCAATAAAAATAATTCCGGTTAGTTGC
Organism: Troilus luridus; assembly: GCA_964056705.1. Classification (NCBI taxonomy): domain Eukaryota; kingdom Metazoa; phylum Arthropoda; class Insecta; order Hemiptera; family Pentatomidae; genus Troilus; species Troilus luridus. The sequence goes on from OZ057412.1 coordinate 134,805,738, forward strand.
AGTCATTAATAATAATTTCGGTTAGTTGCAGTCGATTGTAATAATTTCGGTTAGTTGCAGTCGATCGTAAGAAATTTGGTTAGTTTCAGTCGATCGTAAGAATTTCGGTTAGTTGCAGTCGATTGAATAATTTCCCGATAAAAATAATTTCGGTTAGTTGCAGTCGATTGTAATAATTTTGGTTAGTCGCAGTGAATTAAAAAATTCTAGTTATTTGCAGTCGATAATAATAATTTCGGCTAGTCGCAGTCGATTGTAATAATTTCGGTTAGTTGCAGTCGATTGAAACAATTTTGGTTAGTCGCAGTCAATAAAAATAATTCCGGTTAGTTGCAGTTGATCGTAGCAATTTCGGTTAGTTGCAGTCGATCGTAATAATTTCGGTTAGTTGAAGTCGATTCTAATCATTTCGGTTTGTCGCAGTTAACTTAATAATTCCGTTTAGTCGCAGTCGATTGTAATAATTTCGGTTAGTTGCAGTAGATTGTAATAATTCTCGATAATAATAATTTCGGTTAGTTGCAGTCGATCGTAACAATTTCGTTTAGTTGCAGTCAATAAAAATAATTCATGTTAGTTGCAGTCAATCGTAACAATTTCGGTTAGTTGCAGTCGATTGTAATAATTCGTGTAAAAATAATTTCGGTTAGTCGCAGTCAATTATAACAATTTCGGTTAGTTGTAGTCAATTGTAATAATTTCTCAATAAAAATAATTTCGGTTAGTTGCGATAGATAATATTTATTTCGGTTAGTCGCAGTCGACTGTAATAATTTTGGTTAGTTTTAGTCGATAATAATAATTTCTTTTAGTAGCAGTCAAAAAAAAAAAAAAACTGTTTAGTTGCAGTCGATAATTATAATTTCGGTTTCTCGCAGTCGATTGTAATAATTTCAATTAGTTGCAGTCAACTTATTAATTCCGTTTAGTCGCAGTCGATTGTAATAATTTCGGTTATTTGCAGTCAATTAAATAATTTCGCGATGAAAATAATTCGGGTTAGTTGCAGTCGATTGTAATAATTTCGGTTATTTGCAGTTGATCGTAACAATTTCGGTTAGTTGGAGTCAATTGAATAATTTCGCGATAAAAATAATTCGGGTTAGTTGCAGTAATTGTAATAATTTCGGTTAGTTGCAGTCGATTGTAATAATTTCAGTTAGTTGCAGTCGATCGTAGCAATCTCGGTTAGTTGCAGTCGATCGTAGCAATCTCGGTTAGTTGCAGTCGATTGTAATAATTTCAGTTAGTTGCAGTCGATCGTAGCAATCTCGGTTAGTTGCAGTCGATCGTAGCAATCTCGGTTAGTTGCAGTCGATCGTAATAATTTCTGTTAGTTGCAGTCGATTCTAATCATTTCGGTTAGTCGCAGTCAACTTATTAATTCCGTTTAGTCGCAGTCGATTGTAATAATTTCGGTTATTTGCAGTTGATCGTAACAATTTCGGTTAGTTGGAGTCAATTGAATAATTTCGCGATAAAAATAATTCGGGTTAGTTGCAGTCAATTGTAATAATTTCGGTTATTCGCAGTCAATTTAATAACGGTTGTCGCAGTCAGTTGTAATAATTTCGGATAGTTGCAGTCGATCGTTACAATTTCGATTAGTTGCAGTCGATTGCAACTATTTTAGTTAGTTGCAGTCGGTTGCAATAAATTCGCGATAAAATTAATTTGGCCTACCTGCAGTCGATTGTAATAATTTCGGTCAGTCGTAGTCAATTGTAATAATTCCGGTTAGTCGCAGTCACGTGTAACAATTTCGGTTAGTTGCAGCCGATCATAACAATTTCGTTTAGTTGTAGTCAATTGTAATAATTTCGCAATAAAAATAATTTTGGTTAGTTGCACTCGATTGTAACAATCTTTGTTAGTTGCAGTCGATTGCAATAAATTCGCGATAAAATTTTTTTGAGCTACTTGCAGTCAATTTAATAACGGTTGTCGCAGTCAGTTGTAATAATTTTGGATAGTTGCAGTCGATCGTGACAATTTCGATTAGTTGCAGTCGATTGTAATAGTTCTCGATAAAAATAATTTCGGTTAGCTGCAGTCGATTGTAATAATTCGAGATAAAAGAAATTTCGGTTAGTTGCAGTCGATTGTAACAAGTTTTATTAGTAGCAGTCAATCAAAATAATTCCGGTTAGTTGCAGTCATTAATAATAATTTCGTTTAGTTGCAGTCGATTGTAATAATTTCGGTTAGTTGCAGTCGATCGTAGCAATCTCGGTTAGTTGCAGTCGATCGTAGCAAACTCGGTTAGTTGAAGTCGATCGTAATAATTTCTGTTAGTTGCAGTCGATTCTAATCATTTCGGTTAGTCGCAGTCAACTTAATAATTCCGTTTAGTCGCAGTCGATTGTAATAATTTCGGTTATTTGCAGTTGATCGTAACAATTTCGGTTAGTTGGAGTCAATTGAATAATTTCGCGATAAAAATAATTCGGGTTAGTTGCAGTCTATTGTAATAATTTCAGTTATTCGCAGTCAATTTAATAACGGTTGTCGCAGTCAGTTGTAATAATTTCGGATAGTTGCAGTCGATCGTGACAATTTCGATTAGTTGCAGTCGATTGTAATAGTTCTCGATAAAAATAATTTCGGTTAGCTGCAATCGATTGTAATAATTCGAGATAAAAGAAATTTCGGTTAGTTGCAGTCGATTGTAACAAGTTTTATTAGTAGCAGTCAATCAAAATAATTCCGGTTAGTTGCAGTCATTAATAATAATTTCGGTTAGTTGCAGTCGATTGTAATAATTTCGGTTAGTTGCAGTCGATCGTAAGAATTTTGGTTAGTTTCAGTCGATCGTAAGAATTTCGGTTAGTTGCAGGCGATTGTAATAAATTCGCGATAAAAATAATTTCGGCTAGTTGCAGTCGATTGCAACTATTTTGGTTAGTTGCAGTCGATTGCAATAAATTCGCGATAAAAATAATTTGGCCTACCTGCAGTCGATTGTAATAATTTCGGTCAGTCGTAGGCAATTGTAATAATTCCGGTTAGTCGCAGTCACGTGTAACAATTTCGGTTAGTTGCAGCCGATCATAACAATTTCGTTTAGTTGTAGTCAATAATAATAATTTTGCAATAAAAATAATTTTGGTTAGTTGCAGTCGATTGGAAAATTTTTTGTTAGTTTCAGACGATTGCAATAAATTCGCGATAAAATTTTTTTGGGCTAGTTGCAGTCGATTGTAATTATTTCGGTTAGTTGCAGTCGATCGTAAGAATTTTAGTTAGTTGCAGTCGATCGTAGCAATCTTGGTTAGTTGCAGTCGATCGTAGCAATCTCGGTTAGTTGCAGTCGATCGTAATAATTTCTGTTAGTTGCAGTCGATTCTAATCATTTCGGTTAGTCGCAGTCAACTTATTAATTCCGTTTAGTCGCAGTCGATTGTAATAATTTCGGTTATTTGCAGTTGATCGTAATAATTTTCAATAATAATAATTTCGGTTAGTTGCAGGCGATTGTAATAATTTCGCGATAAAAAAAAATTTCGGTTAGTTGCAGTCGATTGCAACTATTTTGGTTAGTTGCAGTCGATTGCAATAAATTCGCGATAAAAATAATTTGGCCTACCTGCAGTCGATAGTAATAATTTCGGTCAGTCGTAGTCAATTGTAATAATTCCGGTTAGTCGCAGTCACGTGTAACAATTTCGGTTAGTTGCAGCCGATCATAACAATTTCAATTAGTTTTAGTCAATAATAATAAATTTCAATAAAAATAATTTTGGTTAGTTGCAGTCGATTGGAAAAATTTTTGTTAGTTTCAGACGATTGCAATAAATTCGCGATAAAATTTTTTTGGGCTAGTTGCAGTCGATTGTAATTTTTTCGGTTAGTTGCAGTCGATCGTAAGAATTTTAGTTAGTTGCAGTCGATCGTAGCAATCTTGGTTAGTTGCAGTCGATCGTAGCAATCTCGGTTAGTTGCAGTCGATCGTAATAATTTCTGTTAGTTGCAGTCGATTCTAATCATTTCGGTTAGTCGCAGTAGACTTATTAATTCCGTTTAGTCGCAGTCGATTGTAATAATTTCGGTTATTTGCAGTTGATCGTAATAATTTTCAATAATAATAATTTCGGTTAGTTGCAGGCGATTGTAATAATTTCGCGATAAAAAAAAATTTCGGTTAGTTGCAGTCGATTGCAACTATTTTGGTTAGTTGCAGTCGATTGCAATAAATTCGCGATAAAAATAATTTGGCCTACCTGCAGTCGATAGTTATAATTTCGGTCAGTCGTAGTCAATTGTACTAATTCCGGTTAGTCGCAGTCACGTGTAACAATTTCGGTTAGTTGCAGCCGATCATAACAATTTCGTTTAGTTGTAGTCAATTGTAATAATTTCGCAATAAAAAAAATTTCGGTTAGTTGCAGTCAATTGTAATAATTTCGGTTAGTTGCAGTCGATCGTTACAATTTCGATTAGTTGCAGTCGATTGTAATAGTTCTCGATAAAAATAATTTCGGTTAGCTGCAGTCGATTGTAATAATTCGAGATAAAAGAAATTTGGGTTAGTTGCAGTCGATTGTAACAAGTTTTATTAGTAGCAGTCAATCAAAATAATTCCAGTTAGTTGCAGTCATTAATAATAATTTCGGTTAGTTGCAGTCGATTGTAATAATTTCGGTTAGTTGCAGTCGATCGTAAGAAATTTGGTTAGTTGCAGTCGATCGTAAGAATTTCGGTTAGTTGCAGTCGATTGAATAATTTCCCGATAAAAATAATTTCGGTTAGTTGCAGTCGATTGTAATAATTTTGGTTAGTCGCAGTGAATAAAACAAATTCTAGTTAGTTGCAGTCGATAATAATAATTTCGGCTAGTCGCACTCGATTGTAACAATTTTTGTTAGTTGCAGTCGATTGCAATAAATTCGCGATAAAATTTTTTTGAGCTAGTTGCAGTCGATTGTAATTATTTCGGTTAGTTGCAGTCGATCGTAAGAATTTTGGTTAGTTGCAGTTGATCGTAACAATTTCGGTTAGTTGCAGTCGATTGAATAATTTCGCGATAAAAATAATTCGGGTTAGTTGCAGTCAATTGTAATAATTTCGGTTATTCGCAGTCAATTTAATAACGGTTGTCGCAGTCAGTTGTAATAATTTTGGATAGTTGCAGTCGATCGTGACAATTTCGATTAGTTGCAGTCGATTGTAATAGTTCTCGATAAAAATAATTTCGGTTAGCTGCAGTCGATTGTAATAATTCGAGATAAAAGAAATTTCGGTTAGTCGCAGTCGATTGTAACAAGTTTTATTAGTAGCAGTCAATCAAAATAATTCCGGTTAGTTGCAGTCATTAATAATAATTTCGGTTAGTTGCAGTCGATTGTAATAATTTCGGTTAGTTGCAGTCGATCGTAGCAATCTCGGTTAGTTGCAGTCGATCGTAGCAAACTCGGTTAGTTGCAGTCGATCGTAATAATTTCTGTTAGTTGCAGTCGATTCTAATCATTTCGGTTAGTCGCAGTCAACTTATTAATTCCGTTTAGTCGCAGTCGATTGTAATAATTTCGGTTATTTGCAGTTGATCGTAACAATTTCGGTTAGTTGGAGTCAATTGAATAATTTCGCGATAAAAATAATTCGGGTTAGTTGCAGTCAATTGTAATAATTTCGGTTATTCGCAGTCAATTTAATAACGGTTGTCGCAGTCAGTTGTAATAATTTCGGATAGTTGCAGTCGATCGTGACAATTTCGATTAGTTGCAGTCCATTGTAATAGTTCTCGATAAAAATAATTTCGGTTAGCTGCAGTCGATTGTAATAATTCGAGATAAAAGAAATTTCGGTTAGTTGCAGTCGATTGTAACAAGTTTTATTAGTAGCAGTCAATCAAAATAATGCCGGTTAGTTGCAGTCATTAATAATAATTTCGGTTAGTTGCAGTCGATTGTAACAAGTTTTATTAGTAGCAGTCAATCAAAATAATTCCGGTTAGTTGCAGTCATTAATAATAATTTCGGTTAGTTGCAGTCGATTGTAATAATTTCGGTTAGTTGCAGTCGATCGTAGCAATCTCGGTTAGTTGCAGTCGATCGTAGCAATCTTGGTTAGTTGCAGTCGATCGTAATAATTTCTGTTAGTTGCCGTCGATTCTAATCATTTCGGTTAGTCGCAGTCAACTTATTAATTCCGTTTAGTCGCAGTCGATTGTAATAATTTCGGTTATTTTCAGTTGATCGTAACAATTTCGGTTAGTTGGAGTCAATTGAATAATTTCGCGATAAAAATAATTCGGGTTAGTTGCAGTCAATTGTAATAATTTCGGTTAGTTGCAGTCAATTTAATAACGGTTGTCGCAGTCAGTTGTAATAATTTCGGATAGTTGCAGTCGATCGTGACAATTTCGATTAGTTGCAGTCGATTGTAATAGTTCTCGATAAAAATAATTTCGGTTAGCTCCAGTCGATTGCAATAATTCGAGATAAAAGAAATTTCGGTTAGTTGCAGTCGATTGTAACAAGTTTTATTAGTAGCAGTCAATCAAAATAATTCCGGTATTTGCAGTCATTAATAATAATTTCGGTTAGTTGCAGTCGATTGTAATAATTTCGGTTAGTTGCAGTCGATCGTAGCAATCTCGGTTAGTTGCAGTCGATTGTAACAAGTTTTATTAGTAGCAGTCAATCAAAATAATTCCGGTTAGTTGCAGTCATTAATAATAATTTCGGTTAGTTGCAGTCGATTGTAACAAGTTTTATTAGTAGCAGTCAATCAAAATAATTCCGGTTAGTTGCAGTCATTAATAATAATTTCGGTTAGTTGCAGGCGATTGTAATAAATTCGCGATAAAAATAATTTCGGCTAGTTGCAGTCGATTGCAACTATTTTGGTTAGTTGCAGTCGATTGCAACTATTTTGGTTAGTTGCAGTCGATTGCAATAAATTCGCGATAAAAATAATTTGGCCTACCAGCAGTCGATTGTAATAATTTCGGTCAGTCGTAGTCAATTGTAATAATTCCGGTTAGTCGCAGTCAGTTGTAACAATTTCAGTTAGTTGCAGCCGATCATAACAATTTCGTTTAGTTGCAGTCGATCGTAACAATTTCGGTTAGTTGTAGTCAATTGTAATAATTTCTCAATAAAAATAATTTCGGTTAGTTGAAGTCAATGAAAAAAAATTCGGCTAGTTGCGATCGATAATAATTATTTCGGTTCGTCGCAGTCGACTGTAATAATTTTGGTTAGTTTTAGTCGATAATAATAATTTCTTTTAGTAGCAGTAAAAAAAAAAAAACTGTTTAGTTGCAGTCGATCGTAGCAATCTCGGTTAGTCGCAGTCGATCGTAGCAATCTCGGTTAGTTACAGTCAATCGTAATAATTTCTGTTAGTTGAAGTCGATTCTAATCATTTCGGTTAGTCGCAGTCAACTTATTAATTCCGTTTAGTCGCAGTCGATTGTAATAATTTCGTTTAGTCGCAGTCAATAAAAATAAATCATGTTAGTTGCAGTCAATCGTAGCAATCTCGGTTAGTCGCAGTCGATCGTAGCAATCTCGGTTAGTTACAGTCAATCGTAATAATTTCTGTTAGTTGCAGTCGATTCTAATCATTTCGGTTAGTCGCAGTCAACTTATTAATTCCGTTTAGTCGCAGTCGATTGTAATAATTTCGTTTAGTCGCAGTCAATAAAAATAAATCATGTTAGTTGCAGTCAATCGTAACAATTTCGGTTAGTTGCAGTCGATTGTAATAATTCGTGTAAAAAAAATTTCGGTTAGTCGCAGTCAATTATAACAATTTCGGTTAGTTGCAGTCGATCGTAACAATTTCGGTTAGTTGCAGTCGATTGAATAATTTCGCGATAAAAATAATTCGGGTTAGTTGCAGTCAACTGTAATAATTTCGGTTAGTCGCAGTCAATTTAATAACGGTTGTCGCAGTCAGTTGTAATAATATCGGATAGTTATCGTCGATCGTGACAATTTCGATTAGTTGCAGTCGATTGTAATAGTTCTCGATAAAAATAATTTCGGTTAGCTGCAGTCGATTGTAACAAGTTTTATTAGTAGCAGTCAATCAAAATAATTCCGGTTAGTTGCAGTCATTAATAATAATTTCGGTTAGTTGCAGTCGATTGTAATAATTTCGGTTAGTTGCAGTCGATCGTAGCAATCTCGGTTAGTTGCAGTCGATCGTAGCAATCTCGGTTAGTTGCAGTCGATCGTAATAATTTCTGTTAGTTGCCGTCGATTCTAATCATTTCGGTTAGTCGCAGTCAACTTATTAATTCCGTTTAGTCGCAGTCGATTGTAATAATTTCGGTTATTTTCAGTTGATCGTAACAATTTCGGTTAGTTGGAGTCAATTGAATAATTTCGCGATAAAAATAATTCGGGTTAGTTGCAGTCAATTGTAATAATTTCGGTTAGTAGCAGTCAATTTAATAACGGTTGTCGCAGTCAGTTGTAATAATTTCGGATAGTTGCAGTCGATCGTGACAATTTCGATTAGTTGCAGTCGATTGTAATAGTTCTCGATAAAAATAATTTCGGTTAGCTCCAGTCGATTGTAATAATTCGAGATAAAAGAAATTTCGGTTAGTTGCAGTCGATTGTAACAAGTTTTATTAGTAGCAGTCAATCAAAATAATTCCGGTATTTGCAGTCATTAATAATAATTTCGGTTAGTTGCAGTCGATTGTAATAATTTCGGTTAGTTGCAGTCGATCGTAGCAATCTCGGTTAGTTGCAGTCGATCGTAGCAATCTCGGTTAGTTGCAGTCGATCGTAATAATTTCTGTTAGTTGCAGTCGATTCTAATCATTTCGGTTAGTCGCAGTCGATTGTAATAATTTCGGTTATTGCAGTTGATCGTAACAATTTCGGTTAGTTGGAGTCAATTGAATAATTTCGCGATAAAAATAATTCGGGTTAGTTGCAGTCAATTGTAATAATTTCGGTTATTCGCAGTCAATTTAATAACGGTTGTCGCAGTCAGTGGTAATAATTTCGGATAGTTGCAGTCGATCGTGACAATTTCGATTAGTTGCAGTCGATTGTAATAGTTCTCGATAAAAATAATTTCGGTTAGCTGCAGTCGATTGTAATAATTCGAGATAAAAGAAATTTCGGTTAGTTGCAGTCGATTGTAACAAGTTTTATTAGTAGCAGTCAATCAAAATAATTCCGCTTAGTTGCAGTCATTAATAATAATTTCGGTTAGTTGCAGTCGATTGTAATAATTTCGGTTAGTTGCAGTCGATCGTAAGAATTTTGGTTAGTTGGAGTCGATCGTAAGAATTTCGGTTAGTTGCAGGCGATTGTAATAAATTCACGATAAAAATAATTTCGGCTAGTTGCAGTCGATTGCAACTATTTTGGTTAGTTGCAGTCGATTGCAATAAATTCACGATAAAAATAATTTGGCCTACCTGCAGTCGATTGTAATAATTTCGGTCAGTCGTAGTCAATTGTAATAATTCCGGTTAGTCGCAGTCACGTGTAACAATTTCGGTTAGTTGCAGCCGATCATAACAATTTCGTTTAGTTGTAGTCAATTGTAATAATTTCGCAATAAAAATAATTTTGGTTAGTTGCACTCGATTGTAACAATTTTTGTTAGTTGCAGTCGATTGCAATAAATTCGCGATAAAATTTTTTTGAGCTAGTTGCAGTCGATTGTAATTTTTTCGGTTAGTTGCAGTCGATCGTAAGAATTTTGGTTAGTTGCAGTTGATCGTAACAATTTCGGTTAGTTGCAGTCGATTGAATAATTTCGCGATAAAAATATTTCGGGTTAGTTGCAGTCAATTGTAATAATTTCGGTTATTCGCAGTCAATTTAATAACGGTTGTCGCAGTCAGTTGTAATAATTTTGGATAGTTGCAGTCGATCGTGACAATATCGATTAGTTGCAGTCCATTGTAATAGTTCTCGATACAAATAATTTCGGTTAGCTGCAGTCGATTGTAATAATTCGAGATAAAAGAAATTTCGGTTAGTTGCAGTCGATTGTAACAAGTTTTATTAGTAGCAGTCAATCAAAATAATTCCGGTTAGTTGCAGTCATTAATAATAATTTCGGTTAGTTGCAGGCGATTGTAATAAATTCGCGATAAAAATAATTTCGGCTAGTTGCAGTCGATTGCAACTATTTTGGTTAGTTGCAGTCGATTGCAATAATTTCGGTTAGTCGCAGTCAGTTGTAACAATTTCAGTTAGTTGCAGCCGATCATAACAATTTCGTTTAGTTGCAGTCGATCGTAACAATTTCGGTTAGTTGTAGTCAATTGTAATAATTTCTCAATAAAAATAATTTCGGTTAGTTGAAGTCGATGAAAAAAAATTCGGCAAGTTGCGATCGATAATAATTATTTCGGTTCGTCGCAGTCGACTGTAATAATTTTGGTTAGTTTTAGTCGATAATAATAATTTCTTTTAGTAGCAGTCAAAAAAAAAAAAACTGTTTAGTTGCAGTCGATAATAATAATTTCGGTTAATCGATGTCGATTGTAATAATTTCAATTAGTTGCAGTCGATCGTAGCAATCTCGGTTAGTCGCAGTCGATCGTAGCAATCCCGGTTAGTTACAGTCGATCGTAATAATTTCTGTTAGTTGCAGTCGATTCTAATCATTTCGGTTAGTCGCAGTCAACTTATTAATTCCGTTTAGTCGCAGTCGATTGTAATAATTTTGGTTATTTGCAGTTGATCGTAACAATTTCGGTTAGTTGCAGTCGATTGAATAATTTCCCGATAAAAATAATTCGGGTTAGTTGCAGTCAACTGTAATAATTTCGGTTAGTCGCAGTCAATTTAATAACGGTTGTCGCTGTCAGTTGTAATAATTTCGGATAGTTGTCGTCGATCGTGACAATTTCGATTAGTTGCAGTCGATTGTAATAGTTCTCGATAAAAATAATTTCGGTTAGCTGCAGTCGATTGTAATAATTCGAGATAAAAGAAATTTCGGTTAGTTGCAGTCGATCGTAAGAAATTTGGTTAGTTGTAGTCGATCGTAAGAATTTCGGTTAGTTGCAGTCGATTGAATAATTTCCCGATAAAAATAATTTCGGTTAGTTGCAGTCGATTGTAATAATTTTGGTTAGTCGCAGTGAATAAAACAAATTCTAGTTAGTTGCAGTCGATAATAATAATTTCGGCTAGTCGCAGTCGATTGTAATAATTTCGGTTAGTTGCAGTCGATTGAAACAATTTTGGTTAGTCGCAGTCAATAAAAATAATTCCGGTTAGTTGCAGTTGATCGTAGCAATTTCGGTTAGTTGCAGTCGATCGTAGCAATTTCGTTTAGTTGCAGTCGATCGTAATAATTTCGGTTAGTTGCAGTCGATTCTAATCATTTCGGTTTGTCGCAGTTAACTTAATAATTCCGTTTAGTCGCAGTCGATTGTAATAATTTCGGTTAGTTGCAGTAGATTGTAATAATTCTCGATAATAATAATTTCGGTTAGTTGCAGTCGATCGTAACAATTTCGTTTAGTCGCAGTCAATAAAAATAATTCATGTTAGTTGCAGTCAATCGTAACAATTTCGGTTAGCTGCAGTCGATTGTAATAATTCGTGTAAAAATAATTTCGGTTAGTCGCAGTCATATATAACAATTTCGGTTAGTTGTAGTCAATTGTAATAATTTCTCAATAAAAATAATTTCGGTTAGTTGCGATAGATAATATTTATTTCGGTTAGTCGCAGTCGACTGTAATAATTTTGGTTAGTTTTAGTCGATAATAATAATTTCTTTTAGTAGCAGTCAAAAAAAAAAAAAACTGTTTAGTTGCAGTTGATAATAATAATTTCGGTTAATCGCAGTCGATTGTAATAATTTCAATTAGTTGCAGTCAACTTATTAATTCCGTTTAGTCGCAGTCGATTGTAATAATTTCGGTTATTTGCAGTCAATTAAATAATTTCGCGATGAAAATAATTCGGGTTAGTTGCAGTCGATTGTAATAATTTCGGTTATTTGCAGTTGATCGTAACAATTTCGGTTAGTTGGAGTCAATTGAATAATTTCGCGATAAAAATAATTCGGGTTAGTTGCAGTCAATTGTAATAATTTCGGTTAGTTGCAGTCGATTGTAATAATTTCAGTTAGTTGCAGTCGATCGTAGCAATCTCGGTTAGTTGCAGTCGATCGTAGCAATCTCGGTTAGTTGCAGTCGATTGTAATAATTTCAGTTAGTTGCAGTCGATCGTAGCAATCTCGGTTAGTTGCAGTCGATCGTAGCAATCTCGGTTAGTTGCAGTCGATTCTAATCATTTCGGTTAGTCGCAGTCGATTCTAATCATTTCGGTTAGTCGCAGTCAACTTATTAATTCCGTTTAGTCGCAGTCGATTGTAATAATTTCGGTTATTTGCAGTTGATCGTAACAATTTCGGTTAGTTGGAGTCAATTGAATAATTTCCCGATAAAAATAATTTCGGTTAGTTGCAGTCGATTGTAATAATTTTGGGTAGTCGCAGTGAATAAAACAAATTCTAGTTAGTTGCAGTCGATAATAATAATTTCGGCTAGTCGCAGTCGATTGTAATAATTTCGGTTAGTTGCAGTCGATTGAAACAATTTTCGTTAGTCGCAGTCAATAAAAATAATTCCGGTTAGTTACAGTTGATCGTAGCAATTTCGGTTAGTTGCAGTCGATCGTAGCAATTTCGTTTAGTTGCAGTCGATCGTAATAATTTCGGTTAGTTGCAGTCGATTCTAATCATTTCGGTTTGTCGCAGTTAACTTAATAATTCCGTTTAGTCGCAGTCGATTGTAATAATTTCGGTTAGTTGCAGTAGATTGTAATTATTCTCGATAATAATAATTTCGGTTAGTTGCAGTCGATCGTAACAATTTCGTTTAGTCGCAGTCAATAAAAATAATTCATGTTAGTTGCAGTCAATTATAACAATTTCGGTTAGTTGTAGTCAATTGTAATAATTTCTCAATAAAAATAATTTCGGTTAGTTGCGATTGATAATATTTATTTCGGTTAGTCGCAGTCGACTGTAATAATTTTGGTTAGTTTTAGTCGATAATAATAATTTCTTTTAGTAGCAGTCAAAAAAAAAAAAAAAACTGTTTAGTTGCAGTCGATAATAATAATTTCGGTTAATCGCAGTCGATTGTAATAATTTCAATTAGTTGCAGTCAACTTATTAATTCCGTTTAGTCGCAGTCGATTGTAATAATTTCGGTTATTTGCAGTCAATTAAATAATTTCGCGATGAAAATAATTCGGGTTAGTTCCAGTCGATTGTAATAATTTCGGTTATTTGCAGTTGATCGTAACAATTTCGGTTAGTTGGAGTCAATTGAATAATTTCGCGATAAAAATAATTCGGGTTAGTTGCAGTCAATTGTAATAATTTCGGTTAGTTGCAGTCGATTGTAATAATTTCAGTTAGTTGCAGTCGATCGTAGCAATCTCGGTTAGTTGCAGTCGATCGTAACAATTTCGGTTAGTTGCAGTCGATTCTAATCATTTCGGTTAGTCGCAGACAACTTATTAATTCCGTTTAGGCGCAGTCGATTGTAATAATTTCGGTTATTTGCAGTTGATCGTAACAATTTCGGTTAGTCGCAGTCAACTTATTAATTCCGTTTAGTCGCAGTCGATTGTAATAATTTCGGTTATTTGCAGTTGATCGTAACAATTTCGGTTAGTTGGAGTCAATTGAATAATTTCGCGATAAAAATAATTCGGGTTAGTTGCAGTCAATTGTAATAATTTCGGTTATTCGCAGTCAATTTAATAACGGTTGTCGCAGTCAGTTGTAATAATTTCGGATAGTTGCAGTCGATCGTGACAATTTCGATTAGTTGCAGTCGATTGTATTAGTTCTCGATAAAAATAATTTCGGTTAGCTGCAGTCGATTGTAATAATTCGAGATAAAAGAAATTTCGGTTAGTTGCAGTCGATTGTAACAAGTTTTATTAGTAGCAGTCAATCAAAATAATTCCGGTTAGTTGCAGTCATTAATAATAATTTCGGTTATTTGCAGTCGATTGTAATAATTTCGGTTAGTTGCAGTCGATCGTAGCAATCTCGGTTAGTTGCAGTCGATCGTAGCAAACTCGGTTAGTTGCAGTCGATTCTAATCATTTCGGTTAGTCGCAGTCAACTTATTAATTCCGTTTAGTCGCAGTCGATTGTAATAATTTCGGTTATTTTCAGTTGATCGTAACAATTTCGGTTAGTTGGAGTCAATTGAATAATTTCGCGATAAAAATAATTCGGGTTAGTTGCAGTCAATTGTAATAATTTCGGTTATTCGCAGTCAATTTAATAACGGTTGTCGCAGTCAGTTGTAATAATTTCGGGTAGTTGCAGTCGATCGTGACAATTTCGATTAGTTGCAGTCGATTGTAATAGTTCTCGATAAAAATAATTTCGGTTAGCTGCAGTCGATTGTAATAATTCGAGATAAAAGAAATTTCGGTTAGTTGCAGTCGATTGTAACAAGTTTTATTAGTAGCAGTCAATCAAAATAATTCCGGTTAGTTGCAGTCATTAATAATAATTTCGGTTAGTTGCAGTCGATTGTAATAATTTCGGTTAGTTGCAGTCGATCGTAAGAATTTTGGTTAGTTGCAGTCGATCGTAAGAATTTCGGTTAGTTGCAGGCAATTGTAATAAATTCGCGATAAAAATAATTTCGGCTAGTTGCAGTCGATTGCAACTATTTTGGTTAGTTGCAGTCGATTGCAATAAATTCGCGATAAAAATAATTTGGCCTACCTGCAGTCGATTGTAATAATTTCGGTCAGTCGTAGTCAATTGTAATAATTCTGGTTAGTCGCAGTCACGTGTAACAATTTCGGTTAGTTGCAGCCGATCATAAATATTTCGTTTAAATGTAGTCAATTGTAATAATTTCGCAATAAAAATAATTTTGGTTAGTTGCACTCGATTGTAACTATTTTTGTTAGTTGCAGTCGATTGCAATAAATTCGCGATAAAATTTTTTTGAGCTATTTGCAGTCGATTGTAATTATTTCGGTTAGTTGCAGTCGATTGTAATAATTTCGGTTAGTTGCAGTCGATCGTAGTAATCTCGGTTAGTTGCAGTCGATCGTAGCAATCTCGGTTAGTTGCAGTCGATCGTAATAATTTCTGTTAGTTGCAGTCGATTCTAATCATTTCGGTTAGTCGCAGTCAACTTATTAATTCCGTTTAGTCGCAGTCGATTGTAATAATTTCGGTTATTTGCAGATGATCGTAACAATTTCGGTTAGTTGGAGTCAATTGAATAATTTCGCGATAAAAATAATTCGGGTTAGTTGCAGTCAATTGTAATAATTTCGGTTATTCGCAGTCAATTTAATAACGGTTGTCGCAGTCAGTTGTAATAATTTCGGATAGTTGCAGTCGATCGTGACAATTTCGGTTAGCTGCAGTCGATTGTAATAATTCGAGATAAAAGAAATTTCGGTTAGTTGCAGTCGATTGTAACATGTTTTATTAGTAGCAGTCAATCAAAATAATTCCGGTTAGTTGCAGTCATTAATAATAATTTCGGTTATTTGCAGTCGATTGTAATAATTTCGGTTAGTTGCAGTCGATCGTAGCAATCTCGGTTAGTTGCAGTCGATCGTAGCAAACTCGGTTAGTTGCAGTCGATTCTAATCATTTCGGTTAATCGCAGTCAACTTATTAATTCCGTTTAGTCGCAGTCGATTGTAATAATTTCGGTTATTTTCAGTTGATCGTAACAATTTCGGTTAGTTGGAGTCAATATAATAATTTCGCGATAAAAATAATTCGGGTTAGTTGCAGTCAATTGTAATAATTTCGGTTATTCGCAGTCAATTTAATAACGGTTGTCGCAGTCAGTTGTAATAATTTCGGGTAGTTGCAGTCGATCGTGACAATTTCGATTAGTTGCAGTCGATTGTAATAGTTCTCGATAAAAATAATTTCGGTTAGCTGCAGTCGATTGTAATAATTCGAGATAAAAGAAATTTCGGTTAGTTGCAGTCGATTGTAACAAGTTTTATTAGTAGCAGTCAATCAAAATAATTCCGGTTAGTTGCAGTCATTAATAATAATTTCGGTTAGTTGCAGTCGATTGTAATAATTCGAGATAAAAGAAATTTCGGTTAGTTGCAGTCGATTGTAACAAGTTTTATTAGTAGCAGTCAATCAAAATAATTCCGGTTAGTTGCAGTCATTAATAATAATTTCGGTTAGTTGCAGGCGATTGTAATAAATTCGCGATAAAAATAATTTCGGCTAGTTGCAGTCGATTGCAACTATTTTGGTTAGTTGCAGTCGATTGCAATAATTTCGGTTAGTCGCAGTCAGTTGTAACAATTTCAGTTAGTTGCAGCCGATCATAACAATTTCGTTTAGTTGCAGTCGATCGTAACAATTTCGGTTAGTTGTAGTCAATTGTAATAATTTCTCAATAAAAATAATTTCGGTTAGTTGAAGTCGATGAAAAAAAATTCGGCAAGTTGCGATCGATAATAATTATTTCGGTTCGTCGCAGTCGACTGTAATAATTTTGGTTAGTTTTAGTCGATAATAATAATTTCTTTTAGTAGCAGTCAAAAAAAAAAAAACTGTTTAGTTGCAGTCGATAATAATAATTTCGGTTAATCGATGTCGATTGTAATAATTTCAATTAGTTGCAGTCAACTTATTAATTCCGTTTAGTCGCAGTCGATTGTAATAATTTCGGTTATTTGCAGTCAATTAAATAATTTCGCGATGAAAATAATTCGGGTTAGTTCCAGTCGATTGTAATAATTTCGGTTATTTGCAGTTGATCGTAACAATTTCGGTTAGTTGGAGTCAATTGAATAATTTCGCGATAAAAATAATTCGGGTTAGTTGCAGTCAATTGTAATAATTTCGGTTAGTTGCAGTCGATTGTAATAATTTCAGTTAGTTGCAGTCGATCGTAGCAATCTCGGTTAGTTGCAGTCGATCGTAACAATTTCGGTTAGTTGCAGTCGATTCTAATCATTTCGGTTATTCGCAGTCAACTTATTAATTCCGTTTAGGCGCAGTCGATTGTAATAATTTCGGTTATTTGCAGTTGATCGTAACAATTTCGGTTAGTCGCAGTCAACTTATTAATTCCGTTTAGTCGCAGTCGATTGTAATAATTTCGGTTATTTGCAGTTGATCGTAACAATTTCGGTTAGTTGGAGTCAATTGAATAATTTCGCGATAAAAATAATTCGGGTTAGTTGCAGTCAATTGTAATAATTTCGGTTATTCGCAGTCAATTTAATAACGGTTGTCGCAGTCAGTTGTAATAATTTCGGATAGTTGCAGTCGATCGTGACAATTTCGATTAGTTGCAGTCGATTGTATTAGTTCTCGATAAAAATAATTTCGGTTAGCTGCAGTCGATTGTAATAATTCGAGATAAAAGAAATTTCGGTTAGTTGCAGTCGATTGTAACAAGTTTTATTAGTAGCAGTCAATCAAAATAATTCCGGTTAGTTGCAGTCATTAATAATAATTTCGGTTATTTGCAGTCGATTGTAATAATTTCGGTTAGTTGCAGTCGATCGTAGCAATCTCGGTTAGTTGCAGTCGATCGTAGCAAACTCGGTTAGTTGCAGTCGATTCTAATCATTTCGGTTAGTCGCAGTCAACTTATTAATTCCGTTTAGTCGCAGTCGATTGTAATAATTTCGGTTATTTTCAGTTGATCGTAACAATTTCGGTTAGTTGGAGTCAATTGAATAATTTCGCGATAAAAATAATTCGGGTTAGTTGCAGTCAATTGTAATAATTTCGGTTATTCGCAGTCAATTTAATAACGGTTGTCGCAGTCAGTTGTAATAATTTCGGGTAGTTGCAGTCGATCGTGACAATTTCGATTAGTTGCAGTCGATTGTAATAGTTCTCGATAAAAATAATTTCGGTTAGCTGCAGTCGATTGTAATAATTCGAGATAAAAGAAATTTCGGTTAGTTGCAGTCGATTGTAACAAGTTTTATTAGTAGCAGTCAATCAAAATAATTCCGGTTAGTTGCAGTCATTAATAATAATTTCGGTTAGTTGCAGTCGATTGTAATAATTTCGGTTAGTTGCAGTCGATCGTAAGAATTTTGGTTAGTTGCAGTCGATCGTAAGAATTTCGGTTAGTTGCAGGCAATTGTAATAAATTCGCGATAAAAATAATTTCGGCTAGTTGCAGTCGATTGCAACTATTTTGGTTAGTTGCAGTCGATTGCAATAAATTCGCGATAAAAATAATTTGGCCTACCTGCAGTCGATTGTAATAATTTCGGTCAGTCGTAGTCAATTGTAATAATTCTGGTTAGTCGCAGTCACGTGTAACAATTTCGGTTAGTTGCAGCCGATCATAAATATTTCGTTTAAATGTAGTCAATTGTAATAATTTCGCAATAAAAATAATTTTGGTTAGTTGCACTCGATTGTAACTATTTTTGTTAGTTGCAGTCGATTGCAATAAATTCGCGATAAAATTTTTTTGAGCTATTTGCAGTCGATTGTAATTATTTCGGTTAGTTGCAGTCGATTGTAATAATTTCGGTTAGTTGCAGTCGATCGTAGTAATCTCGGTTAGTTGCAGTCGATCGTAGCAATCTCGGTTAGTTGCAGTCGATCGTAATAATTTCTGTTAGTTGCAGTCGATTCTAATTATTTCGGTTAGTCGCAGTCAACTTATTAATTCCGTTTAGTCGCAGTCGATTGTAATAATTTCGGTTATTTGCAGATGATCGTAACAATTTCGGTTAGTTGGAGTCAATTGAATAATTTCGCGATAAAAATAATTCGGGTTAGTTGCAGTCAATTGTAATAATTTCGGTTATTCGCAGTCAATTTAATAACGGTTGTCGCAGTCAGTTGTAATAATTTCGGATAGTTGCAGTCGATCGTGACAATTTCGGTTAGCTGCAGTCGATTGTAATAATTCGAGATAAAAGAAATTTCGGTTAGTTGCAGTCGATTGTAACATGTTTTATTAGTAGCAGTCAATCAAAATAATTCCGGTTAGTTGCAGTCATTAATAATAATTTCGGTTATTTGCAGTCGATTGTAATAATTTCGGTTAGTTGCAGTCGATCGTAGCAATCTCGGTTAGTTGCAGTCGATCGTAGCAAACTCGGTTAGTTGCAGTCGATTCTAATCATTTCGGTTAGTCGCAGTCAACTTATTAATTCCGTTTAGTCGCAGTCGATTGTAATAATTTCGGTTATTTTCAGTTGATCGTAACAATTTCGGTTAGTTGGAGTCAATATAATAATTTCGCGATAAAAATAATTCGGGTTAGTTGCAGTCAATTGTAATAATTTCGGTTATTCGCAGTCAATTTAATAACGGTTGTCGCAGTCAGTTGTAATAATTTCGGGTAGTTGCAGTCGATCGTGACAATTTCGATTAGTTGCAGTCGATTGTAATAGTTCTCGATAAAAATAATTTCGGTTAGCTGCAGTCGATTGTAATAATTCGAGATAAAAGAAATTTCGGTTAGTTGCAGTCGATTGTAACAAGTTTTATTAGTAGCAGTCAATCAAAATAATTCCGGTTAGTTGCAGTCATTAATAATAATTTCGGTTAGTTGCAGTCGATTGTAATAATTCGAGATAAAAGAAATTTCGGTTAGTTGCAGTCGATTGTAACAAGTTTTATTAGTAGCAGTCAATCAAAATAATTCCGGTTAGTTGCAGTCATTAATAATAATTTCGGTTAGTTGCAGGCGATTGTAATAAATTCGCGATAAAAATAATTTCGGCTAGTTGCAGTCGATTGCAACTATTTTGGTTAGTTGCAGTCGATTGCAATAATTTCGGTTAGTCGCAGTCAGTTGTAACAATTTCAGTTAGTTGCAGCCGATCATAACAATTTCGTTTAGTTGCAGTCGATCGTAACAATTTCGGTTAGTTGTAGTCAATTGTAATAATTTCTCAATAAAAATAATTTCGGTTAGTTGAAGTCGATGAAAAAAAATTCGGCAAGTTGCGATCGATAATAATTATTTCGGTTCGTCGCAGTCGACTGTAATAATTTTGGTTAGTTTTAGTCGATAATAATAATTTCTTTTAGTAGCAGTCAAAAAAAAAAAAACTGTTTAGTTGCAGTCGATAATAATAATTTCGGTTAATCGATGTCGATTGTAATAATTTCAATTAGTTGCAGTCGATCGTAGCAATCTCGGTTAGTCGCAGTCGATCGTAGCAATCCCGGTTAGTTACAGTCGATCGTAATAATTTCTGTTAGTTGCAGTCGATTCTAATCATTTCGGTTAGTCGCAGTCAACTTATTAATTCCGTTTAGTCGCAGTCGATTGTAATAATTTTGGTTATTTGCAGTTGATCGTAACAATTTCGGTTAGTTGCAGTCGATTGAATAATATCCCGATAAAAATAATTCGGGTTAGTTGCAGTCAACTGTAATAATTTCGGTTAGTCGCAGTCAATTTAATAACGGTTGTCGCTGTCAGTTGTAATAATTTCGGATAGTTGTCGTCGATCGTGACAATTTTGATTAGTTGCAGTCGATTGTAATAGTTCTCGATAAAAATAATTTCGGTTAGCTGCAGTCGATTGTAATAATTCGAGATAAAAGAAATTTCGGTTAGTTGCAGTCGATCGTAAGAAATTTGGTTAGTTGTAGTCGATCGTAAGAATTTCGGTTAGTTGCAGTCGATTGAATAATTTCCCGATAAAAATAATTTCGGTTAGTTGCAGTCGATTGTAATAATTTTGGTTAGTCGCAGTGAATAAAACAAATTCTAGTTAGTTGCAGTCGATAATAATAATTTCGGCTAGTCGCAGTCGATTGTAATAATTTCGGTTAGTTGCAGTCGATTGAAACAATTTTGGTTAGTCGCAGTCAATAAAAATAATTCCGGTTAGTTGCAGTTGATCGTAGCAATTTCGGTTAGTTGCAGTCGATCGTAGCAATTTCGTTTAGTTGCAGTCGATCGTAATAATTTCGGTTAGTTGCAGTCGATTCTAATCATTTCGGTTTGTCGCAGTTAACTTAATAATTCCGTTTAGTCGCAGTCAATTGTAATAATTTCGGTTAGTTGCAGTAGATTGTAATAATTCTCGATAATAATAATTTCGGTTAGTTGCAGTCGATCGTAACAATTTCGTTTAGTCGCAGTCAATAAAAATAATTCATGTTAGTTGCAGTCAATCGTAACAATTTCGGTTAGTTGCAGTCGATTGTAATAATTCGTGTAAAAATAATTTCGGTTAGTCGCAGTCATATATAACAATCTCGGTTAGTTGCAGTCGATCGTAATAATTTCTGTTAGTTGCAGTCGATTCTAATCATTTCGGTTAGTCGCAGTCAACTTATTAATTCCGTTTAGTCGCAGTCGATTGTAATAATTTCGGTTATTTGCAGATGATCGTAACAATTTCGGTTAGTTGGAGTCAATTGAATAATTTCGCGATAAAAATAATTCGGGTTAGTTGCAGTCAATTGTAATAATTTCGGTTATTCGCAGTCAATTTAATAACGGTTGTCGCAGTCAGTTGTAATAATTTCGGATAGTTGCAGTCGATCGTGACAATTTCGGTTAGCTGCAGTCGATTGTAATAATTCGAGATAAAAGAAATTTCGGTTAGTTGCAGTCGATTGTAACATGTTTTATTAGTAGCAGTCAATCAAAATAATTCCGGTTAGTTGCAGTCATTAATAATAATTTCGGTTATTTGCAGTCGATTGTAATAATTTCGGTTAGTTGCAGTCGATCGTAGCAATCTCGGTTAGTTGCAGTCGATCGTAGCAAACTCGGTTAGTTGCAGTCGATTCTAATCATTTCGGTTAATCGCAGTCAACTTATTAATTCCGTTTAGTCGCAGTCGATTGTAATAATTTCGGTTATTTTCAGTTGATCGTAACAATTTCGGTTAGTTGGAGTCAATATAATAATTTCGCGATAAAAATAATTCGGGTTAGTTGCAGTCAATTGTAATAATTTCGGTTATTCGCAGTCAATTTAATAACGGTTGTCGCAGTCAGTTGTAATAATTTCGGGTAGTTGCAGTCGATCGTGACAATTTCGATTAGTTGCAGTCGATTGTAATAGTTCTCGATAAAAATAATTTCGGTTAGCTGCAGTCGATTGTAATAATTCGAGATAAAAGAAATTTCGGTTAGTTGCAGTCGATTGTAACAAGTTTTATTAGTAGCAGTCAATCAAAATAATTCCGGTTAGTTGCAGTCATTAATAATAATTTCGGTTAGTTGCAGTCGATTGTAATAATTCGAGATAAAAGAAATTTCGGTTAGTTGCAGTCGATTGTAACAAGTTTTATTAGTAGCAGTCAATCAAAATAATTCCGGTTAGTTGCAGTCATTAATAATAATTTCGGTTAGTTGCAGGCGATTGTAATAAATTCGCGATAAAAATAATTTCGGCTAGTTGCAGTCGATTGCAACTATTTTGGTTAGTTGCAGTCGATTGCAATAATTTCGGTTAGTCGCAGTCAGTTGTAACAATTTCAGTTAGTTGCAGCCGATCATAACAATTTCGTTTAGTTGCAGTCGATCGTAACAATTTCGGTTAGTTGTAGTCAATTGTAATAATTTCTCAATAAAAATAATTTCGGTTAGTTGAAGTCGATGAAAAAAAATTCGGCAAGTTGCGATCGATAATAATTATTTCGGTTCGTCGCAGTCGACTGTAATAATTTTGGTTAGTTTTAGTCGATAATAATAATTTCTTTTAGTAGCAGTCAAAA
This sequence comes from Troilus luridus, assembly GCA_964056705.1. Lineage (NCBI taxonomy): Eukaryota > Metazoa > Arthropoda > Insecta > Hemiptera > Pentatomidae > Troilus > Troilus luridus. The sequence continues at coordinate 134,828,396 of OZ057412.1, forward strand.
AAAAAAAAACTGTTTAGTTGCAGTCGATAATAATAATTTCGGTTAATCGATGTCGATTGTAATAATTTCAATTAGTTGCAGTCAACTTATTAATTCCGTTTAGTCGCAGTCGATTGTAATAATTTCGGTTATTTGCAGTCAATTAAATAATTTCGCGATGAAAATAATTCGGGTTAGTTCCAGTCGATTGTAATAATTTCGGTTATTTGCAGTTGATCGTAACAATTTCGGTTAGTTGGAGTCAATTGAATAATTTCGCGATAAAAATAATTCGGGTTAGTTGCAGTCAATTGTAATAATTTCGGTTAGTTGCAGTCGATTGTAATAATTTCAGTTAGTTGCAGTCGATCGTAGCAATCTCGGTTAGTTGCAGTCGATCGTAACAATTTCGGTTAGTTGCAGTCGATTCTAATCATTTCGGTTAGTCGCAGTCAACTTATTAATTCCGTTTAGGCGCAGTCGATTGTAATAATTTCGGTTATTTGCAGTTGATCGTAACAATTTCGGTTAGTCGCAGTCAACTTATTAATTCCGTTTAGTCGCAGTCGATTGTAATAATTTCGGTTATTTGCAGTTGATCGTAACAATTTCGGTTAGTTGGAGTCAATTGAATAATTTCGCGATAAAAATAATTCGGGTTAGTTGCAGTCAATTGTAATAATTTCGGTTATTCGCAGTCAATTTAATAACGGTTGTCGCAGTCAGTTGTAATAATTTCGGATAGTTGCAGTCGATCGTGACAATTTCGATTAGTTGCAGTCGATTGTATTAGTTCTCGATAAAAATAATTTCGGTTAGCTGCAGTCGATTGTAATAATTCGAGATAAAAGAAATTTCGGTTAGTTGCAGTCGATTGTAACAAGTTTTATTAGTAGCAGTCAATCAAAATAATTCCGGTTAGTTGCAGTCATTAATAATAATTTCGGTTATTTGCAGTCGATTGTAATAATTTCGGTTAGTTGCAGTCGATCGTAGCAATCTCGGTTAGTTGCAGTCGATCGTAGCAAACTCGGTTAGTTGCAGTCGATTCTAATCATTTCGGTTAGTCGCAGTCAACTTATTAATTCCGTTTAGTCGCAGTCGATTGTAATAATTTCGGTTATTTTCAGTTGATCGTAACAATTTCGGTTAGTTGGAGTCAATTGAATAATTTCGCGATAAAAATAATTCGGGTTAGTTGCAGTCAATTGTAATAATTTCGGTTATTCGCAGTCAATTTAATAACGGTTGTCGCAGTCAGTTGTAATAATTTCGGGTAGTTGCAGTCGATCGTGACAATTTCGATTAGTTGCAGTCGATTGTAATAGTTCTCGATAAAAATAATTTCGGTTAGCTGCAGTCGATTGTAATAATTCGAGATAAAAGAAATTTCGGTTAGTTGCAGTCGATTGTAACAAGTTTTATTAGTAGCAGTCAATCAAAATAATTCCGGTTAGTTGCAGTCATTAATAATAATTTCGGTTAGTTGCAGTCGATTGTAATAATTTCGGTTAGTTGCAGTCGATCGTAAGAATTTTGGTTAGTTGCAGTCGATCGTAAGAATTTCGGTTAGTTGCAGGCAATTGTAATAAATTCGCGATAAAAATAATTTCGGCTAGTTGCAGTCGATTGCAACTATTTTGGTTAGTTGCAGTCGATTGCAATAAATTCGCGATAAAAATAATTTGGCCTACCTGCAGTCGATTGTAATAATTTCGGTCAGTCGTAGTCAATTGTAATAATTCTGGTTAGTCGCAGTCACGTGTAACAATTTCGGTTAGTTGCAGCCGATCATAAATATTTCGTTTCAATGTAGTCAATTGTAATAATTTCGCAATAAAAATAATTTTGGTTAGTTGCACTCGATTGTAACTATTTTTGTTAGTTGCAGTCGATTGCAATAAATTCGCGATAAAATTTTTTTGAGCTATTTGCAGTCGATTGTAATTATTTCGGTTAGTTGCAGTCGATTGTAATAATTTCGGTTAGTTGCAGTCGATCGTAGTAATCTCGGTTAGTTGCAGTCGATCGTAGCAATCTCGGTTAGTTGCAGTCGATCGTAATAATTTCTGTTAGTTGCAGTCGATTCTAATTATTTCGGTTAGTCGCAGTCAACTTATTAATTCCGTTTAGTCGCAGTCGATTGTAATAATTTCGGTTATTTGCAGATGATCGTAACAATTTCGGTTAGTTGGAGTCAATTGAATAATTTCGCGATAAAAATAATTCGGGTTAGTTGCAGTCAATTGTAATAATTTCGGTTATTCGCAGTCAATTTAATAACGGTTGTCGCAGTCAGTTGTAATAATTTCGGATAGTTGCAGTCGATCGTGACAATTTCGGTTAGCTGCAGTCGATTGTAATAATTCGAGATAAAAGAAATTTCGGTTAGTTGCAGTCGATTGTAACATGTTTTATTAGTAGCAGTCAATCAAAATAATTCCGGTTAGTTGCAGTCATTAATAATAATTTCGGTTATTTGCAGTCGATTGTAATAATTTCGGTTAGTTGCAGTCGATCGTAGCAATTTCGGTTAGTTGCAGTCGATCGTAGCAAACTCGGTTAGTTGCAGTCGATTCTAATCATTTCGGTTAGTCGCAGTCAACTTATTAATTCCGTTTAGTCGCAGTCGATTGTAATAATTTCGGTTATTTTCAGTTGATCGTAACAATTTCGGTTAGTTGGAGTCAATATAATAATTTCGCGATAAAAATAATTCGGGTTAGTTGCAGTCAATTGTAATAATTTCGGTTATTCGCAGTCAATTTAATAACGGTTGTCGCAGTCAGTTGTAATAATTTCGGGTAGTTGCAGTCGATCGTGACAATTTCGATTAGTTGCAGTCGATTGTAATAGTTCTCGATAAAAATAATTTCGGTTAGCTGCAGTCGATTGTAATAATTCGAGATAAAAGAAATTTCGGTTAGTTGCAGTCGATTGTAACAAGTTTTATTAGTAGCAGTCAATCAAAATAATTCCGGTTAGTTGCAGTCATTAATAATAATTTCGGTTAGTTGCAGTCGATTGTAATAATTCGAGATAAAAGAAATTTCGGTTAGTTGCAGTCGATTGTAACAAGTTTTATTAGTAGCAGTCAATCAAAATAATTCCGGTTAGTTGCAGTCATTAATAATAATTTCGGTTAGTTGCAGGCGATTGTAATAAATTCGCGATAAAAATAATTTCGGCTAGTTGCAGTCGATTGCAACTATTTTGGTTAGTTGCAGTCGATTGCAATAATTTCGGTTAGTCGCAGTCAGTTGTAACAATTTCAGTTAGTTGCAGCCGATCATAACAATTTCGTTTAGTTGCAGTCGATCGTAACAATTTCGGTTAGTTGTAGTCAATTGTAATAATTTCTCAATAAAAATAATTTCGGTTAGTTGAAGTCGATGAAAAAAAATTCGGCAAGTTGCGATCGATAATAATTATTTCGGTTCGTCGCAGTCGACTGTAATAATTTTGGTTAGTTTTAGTCGATAATAATAATTTCTTTTAGTAGCAGTCAAAAAAAAAAAAACTGTTTAGTTGCAGTCGATAATAATAATTTCGGTTAATCGATGTCGATTGTAATAATTTCAATTAGTTGCAGTCGATCGTAGCAATCTCGGTTAGTCGCAGTCGATCGTAGCAATCCCGGTTAGTTACAGTCGATCGTAATAATTTCTGTTAGTTGCAGTCGATTCTAATCATTTCGGTTAGTCGCAGTCAACTTATTAATTCCGTTTAGTCGCAGTCGATTGTAATAATTTTGGTTATTTGCAGTTGATCGTAACAATTTCGGTTAGTTGCAGTCGATTGAATAATATCCCGATAAAAATAATTCGGGTTAGTTGCAGTCAACTGTAATAATTTCGGTTAGTCGCAGTCAATTTAATAACGGTTGTCGCTGTCAGTTGTAATAATTTCGGATAGTTGTCGTCGATCGTGACAATTTCGATTAGTTGCAGTCGATTGTAATAGTTCTCGATAAAAATAATTTCGGTTAGCTGCAGTCGATTGTAATAATTCGAGATAAAAGAAATTTCGGTTAGTTGCAGTCGATCGTAAGAAATTTGGTTAGTTGTAGTCGATCGTAAGAATTTCGGTTAGTTGCAGTCGATTGAATAATTTCCCGATAAAAATAATTTCGGTTAGTTGCAGTCGATTATAATAATTTTGGTTAGTCGCAGTGAATAAAACAAATTCTAGTTAGTTGCAGTCGATAATAATAATTTCGGCTAGTCGCAGTCGATTGTAATAATTTCGGTTAGTTGCAGTCGATTGAAACAATTTTGGTTAGTCGCAGTCAATAAATATAATTCCGGTTAGTTGCAGTTGATCGTAGCAATTTCGGTTAGTTGCAGTCGATCGTAGCAATTTCGTTTAGTTGCAGTCGATCGTAATAATTTCGGTTAGTTGCAGTCGATTCTAATCATTTCGGTTTGTCGCAGTTAACTTAATAATTCCGTTTAGTCGCAGTCGATTGTAATAATTTCGGTTAGTTGCAGTAGATTGTAATAATTCTCGATAATAATAATTTCGGTTAGTTGCAGTCGATCGTAACAATTTCGTTTAGTCGCAGTCAATAAAAATAATTCATGTTAGTTGCAGTCAATCGTAACAATTTCGGTTAGTTGCAGTCGATTGTAATAATTCGTGTAAAAATAATTTCGGTTAGTCGCAGTCATATATAACAATTTCGGTTAGTTGTAGTCAATTGTAATAATTTCTCAATAAAAATAATTTCGGTTAGTTGCGATAGATAATATTTATTTCGGTTAGTCGCAGTCGACTGTAATAATTTTGGTTAGTTTTAGTCGATAATAATAATTTCTTTTAGTAGCAGTCAAAAAAAAAAAAAACTGTTTAGTTGCAGTTGATAATAATAATTTCGGTTAATCGCAGTCGATTGTAATAATTTCAATTAGTTGCAGTCAACTTATTAATTCCGTTTAGTCGCAGTCGATTGTAATAATTTCGGTTATTTGCAGTCAATTAAATAATTTCGCGATGAAAATAATTCGGGTTAGTTGCAGTCGATTGTAATAATTTCGGTTATTTGCAGTTGATCGTAACAATTTCGGTTAGTTGGAGTCAATTGAATAATTTCGCGATAAAAATAATTCGGGTTAGTTGCAGTCAATTGTAATAATTTCGGTTAGTTGCAGTCGATTGTAATAATTTCAGTTAGTTGCAGTCGATCGTAGCAATCTCGGTTAGTTGCAGTCGATCGTAGCAATCTCGGTTAGTTGCAGTCGATTGTAATAATTTCAGTTAGTTGCAGTCGATCGTAGCAATCTCGGTTAGTTGCAGTCGATCGTAGCAATCTCGGTTAGTTGCAGTCGATTCTAATCATTTCGGTTAGTCGCAGTCGATTCTAATCATTTCGGTTAGTCGCAGTCAACTTATTAATTCCGTTTAGTCGCAGTCGATTGTAATAATTTCGGTTATTTGCAGTTGATCGTAACAATTTCGGTTAGTTGGAGTCAATTGAATAATTTCCCGATAAAAATAATTTCGGTTAGTTGCAGTCGATTGTAATAATTTTGGGTAGTCGCAGTGAATAAAACAAATTCTAGTTAGTTGCAGTCGATAATAATAATTTCGGCTAGTCGCAGTCGATTGTAATAATTTCGGTTAGTTGCAGTCGATTGAAACAATTTTCGTTAGTCGCAGTCAATAAAAATAATTCCGGTTAGTTACAGTTGATCGTAGCAATTTCGGTTAGTTGCAGTCGATCGTAGCAATTTCGTTTAGTTGCAGTCGATCGTAATAATTTCGGTTAGTTGCAGTCGATTCTAATCATTTCGGTTTGTCGCAGTTAACTTAATAATTCCGTTTAGTCGCAGTCGATTGTAATAATTTCGGTTAGTTGCAGTAGATTGTAATTATTCTCGATAATAATAATTTCGGTTAGTTGCAGTCGATCGTAACAATTTCGTTTAGTCGCAGTCAATAAAAATAATTCATGTTAGTTGCAGTCAATTATAACAATTTCGGTTAGTTGTAGTCAATTGTAATAATTTCTCAATAAAAATAATTTCGGTTAGTTGCGATCGATAATATTTATTTCGGTTAGTCGCAGTCGACTGTAATAATTTTGGTTAGTTTTAGTCGATAATAATAATTTCTTTTAGTAGCAGTCAAAAAAAAAAAAAAAACTGTTTAGTTGCAGTCGATAATAATAATTTCGGTTAATCGCAGTCGATTGTAATAATTTCAATTAGTTGCAGTCAACTTATTAATTCCGTTTAGTCGCAGTCGATTGTAATAATTTCGGTTATTTGCAGTCAATTAAATAATTTCGCGATGAAAATAATTCGGGTTAGTTCCAGTCGATTGTAATAATTTCGGTTATTTGCAGTTGATCGTAACAATTTCGGTTAGTTGGAGTCAATTGAATAATTTCGCGATAAAAATAATTCGGGTTAGTTGCAGTCAATTGTAATAATTTCGGTTAGTTGCAGTCGATTGTAATAATTTCAGTTAGTTGCAGTCGATCGTAGCAATCTCGGTTAGTTGCAGTCGATCGTAACAATTTCGGTTAGTTGCAGTCGATTCTAATCATTTCGGTTAGTCGCAGTCAACTTATTAATTCCGTTTAGGCGCAGTCGATTGTAATAATTTCGGTTATTTGCAGTTGATCGTAACAATTTCGGTTAGTCGCAGTCAACTTATTAATTCCGTTTAGTCGCAGTCGATTGTAATAATTTCGGTTATTTGCAGTTGATCGTAACAATTTCGGTTAGTTGGAGTCAATTGAATAATTTCGCGATAAAAATAATTCGGGTTAGTTGCAGTCAATTGTAATAATTTCGGTTATTCGCAGTCAATTTAATAACGGTTGTCGCAGTCAGTTGTAATAATTTCGGATAGTTGCAGTCGATCGTGACAATTTCGATTAGTTGCAGTCGATTGTATTAGTTCTCGATAAAAATAATTTCGGTTAGCTGCAGTCGATTGTAATAATTCGAGATAAAAGAAATTTCGGTTAGTTGCAGTCGATTGTAACAAGTTTTATTAGTAGCAGTCAATCAAAATAATTCCGGTTAGTTGCAGTCATTAATAATAATTTCGGTTATTTGCAGTCGATTGTAATAATTTCGGTTAGTTGCAGTCGATCGTAGCAATCTCGGTTAGTTGCAGTCGATCGTAGCAAACTCGGTTAGTTGCAGTCGATTCTAATCATTTCGGTTAGTCGCAGTCAACTTATTAATTCCGTTTAGTCGCAGTCGATTGTAATAATTTCGTTTATTTTCAGTTGATCGTAACAATTTCGGTTAGTTGGAGTCAATTGAATAATTTCGCGATAAAAATAATTCGGGTTAGTTGCAGTCAATTGTAATAATTTCGGTTATTCGCAGTCAATTTAATAACGGTTGTCGCAGTCAGTTGTAATAATTTCGGGTAGTTGCAGTCGATCGTGACAATTTCGATTAGTTGCAGTCGATTGTAATAGTTCTCGATAAAAATAATTTCGGTTAGCTGCAGTCGATTGTAATAATTCGAGATAAAAGAAATTTCGGTTAGTTGCAGTCGATTGTAACAAGTTTTATTAGTAGCAGTCAATCAAAATAATTCCGGTTAGTTGCAGTCATTAATAATAATTTCGGTTAGTTGCAGTCGATTGTAATAATTTCGGTTAGTTGCAGTCGATCGTAAGAATTTTGGTTAGTTGCAGTCGATCGTAAGAATTTCGGTTAGTTGCAGGCAATTGTAATAAATTCGCGATAAAAATAATTTCGGCTAGTTGCAGTCGATTGCAACTATTTTGGTTAGTTGCAGTCGATTGCAATAAATTCGCGATAAAAATAATTTGGCCTAACTGCAGTCGATTGTAATAATTTCGGTCAGTCGTAGTCAATTGTAATAATTCTGGTTAGTCGCAGTCACGTGTAACAATTTCGGTTAGTTGCAGCCGATCATAAATATTTCGTTTAAATGTAGTCAATTGTAATAATTTCGCAATAAAAATAATGTTGGTTAGTTGCACTCGATTGTAACTATTTTTGTTAGTTGCAGTCGATTGCAATAAATTCGCGATAAAATTTTTTTGAGCTATTTGCAGTCGATTGTAATTATTTCGGTTAGTTGCAGTCGATTGTAATAATTTCGGTTAGTTGCAGTCGATCGTAGTAATCTCGGTTAGTTGCAGTCGATCGTAGCAATCTCGGTTAGTTGCAGTCGATCGTAATAATTTCTGTTAGTTGCAGTCGATTCTAATCATTTCGGTTAGTCGCAGTCAACTTATTAATTCCGTTTAGTCGCAGTCGATTGTAATAATTTCGGTTATTTGCAGATGATCGTAACAATTTCGGTTAGTTGGAGTCAATTGAATAATTTCGCGATAAAAATAATTCGGGTTAGTTGCAGTCAATTGTAATAATTTCGGTTATCCGCAGTCAATTTAATAACGGTTGTCGCAGTCAGTTGTAATAATTTCGGATAGTTGCAGTCGATCGTGACAATTTCGGTTAGCTGCAGTCGATTGTAATAATTCGAGATAAAAGAAATTTCGGTTAGTTGCAGTCGATTGTAAAATGTTTTATTAGTAGCAGTCAATCAAAATAATTCCGGTTAGTTGCAGTCATTAATAATAATTTCGGTTATTTGCAGTCGATTGTAATAATTTCGGTTAGTTGCAGTCGATCGTAGCAATCTCGGTTAGTTGCAGTCGATCGTAGCAAACTCGGTTAGTTGCAGTCGATTCTAATCATTTCGGTTAGTCGCAGTCAACTTATTAATTCCGTTTAGTCGCAGTCGATTGTAATAATTTCGGTTATTTTCAGTTGATCGTAACAATTTCGGTTAGTTGGAGTCAATATAATAATTTCGCGATAAAAATAATTCGGGTTAGTTGCAGTCAATTGTAATAATTTCGGTTATTCGCAGTCAATTTAATAACGGTTGTCGCAGTCAGTTGTAATAATTTCGGGTAGTTGCAGTCGATCGTGACAATTTCGATTAGTTGCAGTCGATTGTAATAGTTCTCGATAAAAATAATTTCGGTTAGCTGCAGTCGATTGTAATAATTCGAGATAAAAGAAATTTCGGTTAGTTGCAGTCGATTGTAACAAGTTTTATTAGTAGCAGTCAATCAAAATAATTCCGGTTAGTTGCAGTCATTAATAATAATTTCGGTTAGTTGCAGTCGATTGTAATAATTTCGGTTAGTTGCAGTCGATCGTAAGAATTTTGGTTAGTTGCAGTCGATCGTAAGAATTTCGGTTAGTTGCAGGCAATTGTAATAAATTCGCGATAAAAATAATTTCGGCTAGTTGCAGTCGATTGCAACTATTTTGGTTAGTTGCAGTCGATTGCAATAAATTCGCGATAAAAATAATTTGGCCTACCTGCAGTCGATTGTAATAATTTCGGTCAGTCGTAGTCAATTGTAATAATTCTGGTTAGTCGCAGTCACGTGTAACAATTTCGGTTAGTTGCAGCCGATCATAAATATTTCGTTTAGTTGTAGTCAATTGTAATAATTTCGCAATAAAAATAATTTTGGTTAGTTGCACTCGATTGTAACTATTTTTGTTAGTTGCAGTCGATTGCAATAAATTCGCGATAAAATTTTTTTGAGCTATTTGCAGTCGATTGTAATTATTTCGGTTAGTTGCAGTCGATTGTAATAATTTCGGTTAGTTGCAGTCGATCGTAGTAATCTCGGTTAGTTGCAGTCGATCGTAGCAATCTCGGTTAGTTGCAGTCGATCGTAATAATTTCTGTTAGTTGCAGTCGATTCTAATCATTTCGGTTAGTCGCAGTCAACTTATTAATTCCGTTTAGTCGCAGTCGATTGTAATAATTTCGGTTATTTGCAGATGATCGTAACAATTTCGGTTAGTTGGAGTCAATTGAATAATTTCGCGATAAAAATAATTCGGGTTAGTTGCAGTCAATTGTAATAATTTCGGTTATTCGCAGTCAATTTAATAACGGTTGTCGCAGTCAGTTGTAATAATTTCGGATAGTTGCAGTCGATCGTGACAATTTCGGTTAGCTGCAGTCGATTGTAATAATTCGAGATAAAAGAAATTTCGGTTAGTTGCAGTCGATTGTAATAATTCGAGATAAAAGAAATTTCGGTTAGTTGCAGTCGATTGTAACAAGTTTTATTAGTAGCAGTCAATCAAAATAATTCCGGTTAGTTGCAGTCATTAATAATAATTTCGGTTAGTTGCAGTCGATTGTAATAATTTCGGTTAGTTGCAGTCGATCGTAGCAATCTCGGTTAGTTGCAGTCGATCGTAGCAATCTCGGTTAGTTGTAGTCGATCGTAATAATTTCTGTTAGTTGCAGTCGATTCTAATCATTTCGGTTAGTCGCAGTCAACTTATTAATTCCGTTTAGTCGCAGTCGATTGTAATAATTTCGGTTATTTGCAGGTGATCGTAACAATTTCAGTTAGTTGGAGTCAATTGAATAATTTCGCGATAAAAATAATTCGGGTTAGTTGCAGTCAATTGTAATAATTTCGGTTAGTCGCAGTCAATTTAATAACGGTTTTCGCAGTCAGTTGTAATAATTTCGGATAGTTGCAGTCGATCGTGACAATTTCGATTAGTTGCAGTCGATTGTAATAGTTCTCGATAAAAATAATTTCGGTTGGCTGCAGTCGATTGTAATAATTCGAGATAAAAGAAATTTCGGTTAGTTGCAGTCGATTGTAACAAGTTTTATTAGTAGCAGTCAATCAAAATAATTCCGGTTAGTTGCAGTCATTAATAATAATTTCGGTTAGTTGCAGTCGATTGTAATAATTTCGGTTAGTTGCAGTCGATCGTAGCAATCTCGGTTAGTTGCAGTCGATCGTAGGAATCTCGGTTAGTTGCAGTCGATCGTAATAATTTCTGTTAGTTGCAGTCGATTCTAATCATTTCGGTTAGTCGCAGTCAACTTATTAATTCCGTTTAGTCGCAGTCGATTGTAATAATTTCGGTTATTTGCAGTTGATCGTAGCAATTTCGTTAAGTTGGAGTCAATTGAATAATTTCGCGATAAAAATAATTCGGGTTAGTTGCAGTCAATTGTAATAATTTCGGTTATTCGCAGTCAATTTAATAACGGTTGTCGCAGTCAGTTGTAATAATTTCGTATAGTTGCAGTCGATCGTTACAATTTCGATTAGTTGCAGTCGATTGTAATAGTTCTCGATAAAAATAATTTCGGTTAGCTGCAGTCGATTGTAATAATTCGAGATAAAACAAATTTCGGTTAGTTGCAGTCGATTGTAACATGTTTTATTAGTAGCAGTCAATCAAAATAATTCCGGTTAGTTGCAGTCATTAATAATAATTTCGGTTAGTTGCAGTCGATTGTAATAATTTCGGTTAGTTGCAGTCGATCGTAAGAATTTTGGTTAGTTGCAGTCGATCGTAAGAATTTCGGTTAGTTGCAGGCGATTGTAATAAATTCGCGATAAAAATAATTTCGGCTAGTTGCAGTCGATTGCAACTATTTTGGTTAGTTGCAGTCGATTGCAATAAATTCGCGATAAAAATAATTTAGCCTACCTGCAGTCGATTGTAATAATTTCGGTCAGTCGTAGTCAATTGTAATAATTCCGGTTAGTCGCAGTCACGTGTAACAATTTCGGTTAGTTGCAGCCGATCATAACAATTTCGTTTAGTTGTAGTCAATTGTAATAATTTCGCAATAAAAATAATTTTGGTTAGTTGCACTCGATTGTAACAATTTTTGTTAGTTGCAGTCGATTGCAATAAATTCGCGATAAAATTTTTTTGAGCTAGTTGCAGTCGATTGTAATTATTTCGGTTAGTTGCAGTCGATCGTAAGAATTTTGGTTAGTTGCAGTCGATCGTAGCAATCTCGGTTAGTTGCAGTCGATCGTAGCAATCTCGGTTAGTTGCAGTCGATCGTAATAATTTCTGTTAGTTGCAGTCGATTGTAATAATTTCAATTAGTTGCAGTCAACTTATTAATTCCGTTTAGTCGCAGTCGATTGTAATAATTTCGGTTATTTGCAGTCAATTGAATAATTTCGCGATAAAAATGATTCGGGTTAGTTGCAGTCAATTGTAATAATTTCAGTTAGTCGCAGTCAATTTAATAACGGTTGTCGCAGTCAGTTGTAGTAATTTCGGATAGTTGCAGTCGATCGTGACAATTTCGATTACTTGCAGTCGATTGTAATAGTTCTCGATAAAAATAATTTCGGTTAGCTGCAGTCGATTGTAATAATTCGAGATAAAAGAAATTTCGGTTAGTTGCAGTCGATTGTAACAAGTTTTATTAGTAGCAGTCGATTGAAACAATTTTGGTTAGTTGCAGTCAATAAAAATAATTTCGGTTAGTTGCAGTCGATTGTAATAATTCGAGATAAAAGATATTTCGGTTAGTTGCAGTCGATTGTAACAAGTTTTATTAGTAGCAGTCAATCAAAATAATTCCGGTATTTGCAGTCATTAATAATAATTTCGGTTAGTTGCAGTCGATTGTAATAATTTCGGTTAGTTGCAGTCGATCGTAGCAATCTCGGTTAGTTGCAGTCGATCGTAGCAATCTCGGTTAGTTGCAGTCGATCGTAATAATTTCTGTTAGTTGCAGTCGATTCTAATCATTTCGGTTAGTCGCAGTCAACTTATTAATTCCGTTTAGTCGCAGTCGATTGTAATAATTTCGGTTATTTGCAGTTGATCGTAACAATTTCGGTTAGTTGGAGTCAATTGAATAATTTCGCGATAAAAATAATTCGGGTTAGTTGCAGTCAATTGTAATAATTTCGGATAGTTGCAGTCGATCGTTACAATTTCGATTAGTTGCAGTCGATTGTAATAGTTCTCGATAAAAATAATTTCTGTTAGTTGCAGTCGATTATAATAATTTCGGTTAGTCGCAGTCAACTTATTAATTCCGTTTAGTCGCAGTCGATTGTAATAATTTTGGTTATTTGCAGTTGATCGTAATAATTTTCAATAATAATAATTTCGGTTAGTTGCAGGCGATTGTAATAATTTCGCGATAAAAAAAAAAATTTCAGTTAGTTGCAGTCGATTGCAACTATTTTGGTTAGTTGCAGTCGATTGCAATAAATTCGCGATAAAAATAATTTGGCCTACCTGCAGTCGATAGTAATAATTTCGGTCAGTCGTAGTCAATTGTAATAATTCCGGTTAGTCGCAGTCACGTGTAACAATTTCGGTTAGTTGCAGCCGATCATAACAATTTCGTTTAGTTGTAGTCAATTGTAATAATTTCGCAATAAAAAAAATTTCGGTTAGTTGCAGTCAATTGTAATAATTCCGGTTAGTCGCAGTCACGTGTAACAATTTCGGTTAGTTGCAGTCGATCGTGGCAATTTTAATTAGTTGCAGTCGATTGAATAATTTCCCGATAAAAATAATTTCGGGTAGTTGCAGTCGATTATAATAATTTCGGTTTGTCGCAGTGAACTTAATAATTCCGTTTAGTCGCAGTCGATTGTAATAATTTCGTTTAGTTGCAGTAGATTGTAATAATTTTCAATAATAATAATTTCGGTTGGTTGCAGGCGATTGTAATAATTTCGTGATAAAAAAAAATTTCGGTTAGTTGCAGTCGATTGTAAGAATTTTGGTTAGTTTCAGTCGGTCGTAAGAATTTCGGGTAGTTGCAGGCGATTGTAATAAATTCGCGATAAAAATAATTTCGGCTAGTTGCAGTCGATTGCAACTATTTTGGTTAGTTGCAGTCGATTGCAATAAATTCGCGATATAAAAAAATTGGCCTACCTGCAGTCGATTGTAATAATTTCGGTCATTCGAAGTCAATTGTAATAATTCCGGTTAGTCGACGTCACGTGTAACAATTTCGGTTAGTTGCAGCCGATCATAACAATTTCGTTTAGTTGTAGTTAATTGTAATAATTTCGCAAAAAAATAATTTTGGTTAGTTGCAGTCGATTGGAACAATTTTTGTTAGTTGCAGTCGATTGCAATAAATTCGCGATAAATTTTTTTTGGGCTAGTTGCAGTCGATTGTAATTATTTCGGTTAGTCGCAGTCAATAAAAATAATTCATGTTATTCCCAGCTAATAAAAATAATTCCTCTTAGTTGCAGTCGATAACAATAATTTCTGTTAGTCGCAATCGATCGTGCCATTTTCAATTAGTTGCAGTCGATTGAATAATTTCCCGATAAAAATAATTTCGGTTAGTTGCAGTCGATTGTAATAATTTTGGTTAGTCGCAGTGAATAAAACAAATTCTAGTTAGTTGCAGTCGATAATAATAATTTCGGCTAGTCGCAGTCGATTGTAATAATTTCGGTTAGTTGCAGTCGATTGAAACAATTTTCGTTAGTCGAAGTCAATAAAAATAATTCCGGTTAGTTGCAGTTGATCGTAGCAATTTCGGTTAGTTGCAGTCGATCGTAGCAATTTCGTTTAGTTGCAGTCGATCGTAATAATTTCGGTTAGTTGCAGTCGATTCTAATCATTTCGGTTTGTCGCAGTTAACTTAATAATTCCGTTTAGTCGCAGTCGATTGTAATAATTTCGGTTAGTTGCAGTAGATTGTAATAATTCTCGATAATAATAATTTCGGTTAGTTGCAGTCGATCGTAACAATTTCGTTTAGTCGCAGTCAATAAAAATAATTCATGTTAGTTGCAGTCAATCGTAACAATTTCGGTTAGTTGCAGTCGATTGTAATAATTCGTGTAAAAATAATTTCGGTTAGTCGCAGTCAATTATAACAATTTCGGTCAGTTGTAGTCAATTGTAATAATTTCTCAATAAAAATAATTTCGGTTAGTTGCGATCGATAATATTTATTTCGGTTAGTCGCAGTCGACTGTAATAATTTTGGTTAGTTTTAGTCGATAATAATAATTTCTTTTAGTAGCAGTCAAAAAAAAAAAAAAACTGTTTAGTTGCAGTCGATAATAATAATTTCGGTTAATCGCAGTCGATTGTAATAATTTCGGTTATTTGCAGTGGATCGTAACAATTTCGGTTAGTTGGAGTCAATTGAATAATTTCGCGATAAAAATAATTCGGGTTAGTTGCAGTCAATTGTAATAATTTCGGATAGTTGCAGTCGATCGTTACAATTTAGATTAGTTGCAGTCGATTGTAATAGTTCTCGATAAAAATAATTTCGGTTAGCTGCAGTCGATTGTAATAATTCGAGATAAAAGAAATTTCGGTTAGTTGCAGTCGATTGTAACAAGTTTTATTAGTAGCAGTCAATCAAAATAATTCCGGTTAGTTGCAGTCATTAATAATAATTTCGGTTAGTTGCAGTCGATTGTAATAATTTCGGTTAGTTGCAGTCGATCGTAAGAATTTTGGTTAGTTGCAGTCGATCGTAAGAATTTCGGTTAGTTGCAGGCGATTGTAATAAATTCGCGATAAAAATAATTTCGGCTAGTTGCAGTCGATTGCAACTATTTTGGTTAGTTGCAGTCGATTTCAATAAATTCGCGATAAAAATAATTTGGCCTACTAGCAGTCGATTGTAATAATTTCGGTCAGTCGTAGTCAATTGTAATAATTCCGGTTAGTCGCAGTCACGTGTAACGATTTCAGTTAGTTGCAGCCGATCATAACAATTTCGTTTAGTTGTAGTCAATTGTAATAATTTCGCAATAAAAATAATTTTGGTTAGTTGCAGTCGATTGGAAAATTTTTTGTTAGTTTCAGACGATTGCAATAAATTCGCGATAAAATTTTTTTGGGCTAGTTGCAGTCGATCGTAATTATTTCGGTTAGTTGCAGTCGATCGTAAGAATTTTAGTTAGTTGCAGTCGATCGTAGCAATCTTGGTTAGTTGCAGTCGATCGTAGCAATCTCGGTTAGTTGCAGTCGATCGTAATAATTTCTGTTAGTTGCAGTCGATTCTAATCATTTCGGTTAGTCGCAGTCAACTTATTAATTCCGTTTAGTCGCAGTCAACTTATTAATTCCGTTTAGTCGCAGTCGATTGTAATAATTTCGGTTATTTGCAGTTGATCGTAATAATTTTCAATAATAATAATTTCAGTTAGTTGCAGGCGATTGTAATAATTTCGCGATAAAAAAAAATTTCGGTTAGTTGCAGTCGATTGCAACTATTTTGGTTAGTTGCAGTCGATTGCAATAAATTCGCGATAAAAATAATTTGGCCTACCTGCAGTCGATAGTAATAATTTCGGTCAGTCGTAGTCAATTGTAATAATTCCGGTTAGTCGCAGTCACGTGTAACAATTTCGGTTAGTTGCAGCCGATCATAACAATTTCGTTTAGTTGTAGTCAATTGCAATAATTTCGCAATAAAAAAAATTTCGGTTAGTTGCAGTCAATTGTAATAATTCCGGTTAGACGCAGTCACGTGTAACAATTTCGGTTAGTTGCAGTCGATCGTTACAATTTCGATTAGTTGCAGTCGATTGTAATAGTTCTCGATAAAAATAATTTCGGTTAGCTGCAGTCGATTGTAATAATTCGAGATAAAAGAAATTTGGGTTAGTTGCAGTCGATTGTAACAAGTTTTATTAGTAGCAGTCAATCAAAATAATTCCGGTTAGTTGCAGTCATTAATAATAATTTCGGTTAGTTGCAGTCGATTGTAATAATTTCGGTTAGTTGCAGTCGATCGTAAGAAATTTGGTTAGTTGCAGTCGATCGTAAGAATTTCGGTTAGTTGCAGTCGATTGAATAATTTCCCGATAAAAATAATTTCGGTTAGTTGCAGTCGATTGTAATAATTTTGGTTAGTCGCAGTGAATAAAACAAATTCTAGTTAGTTGCAGTCGATAATAATAATTTCGGCTAGTCGCAGTCGATTGTAATAATTTCGGTTAGTTGCAGTCGATTGAAACAATTTTCGTTAGTCGCAGTCAATAAAAATAATTCCGGTTAGTTGCAGTTGATCGTAGCAATTTCGGTTAGTTGCAGTCGATCGTAGCAATTTCGTTTAGTTGCAGTCGATCGTAATAATTTCGGTTAGTTGCAGTCGATTCTAATCATTTCGGTTTGTCGCAGTTAACTTAATAATTCCGTTTAGTCGCAGTCGATTGTAATAATTTCGGTTAGTTGCAGTAGATTGTAATAATTCTCGATAATAATAATTTCGGTTAGTTGCAGTCGATCGTAACAATTTCGTTTAGTCGCAGTCAATAAAAATAATTCATGTTAGTTGCAGTCAATCGTAACAATTTCGGTTAGTTGCAGTCGATTGTAATAATTCGTGTAAAAATAATTTCGGTTAGTCGCAGTCAATTATAACAATTTCGGTTAGTTGTAGTCAATTGTAATAATTTCTCAATAAAAATAATTTCGGTTAGTTGCGATCGATAATATTTATTTCGGTTAGTCGCAGTCGACTGTAATAATTTTGGTAAGTTTTAGTCGATAATAATAATTTCTTTTAGTAGCAGTCAAAAAAAAAAAAAAACTGTTTAGTTGCAGTCGATAATAATAATTTCGGTTAATCGCAGTCGATTGTAATAATTTCAATTAGTTGCAGTCAACTTATTAATTCCGTTTAGTCGCAGTCGATTGTAATAATTTCGGTTATTTGCAGTCAATTAAATAATTTCGCGATGAAAATAATTCGGGTTAGTTGCAGTCGATTGTAATAATTTCGGTTATTTGCAGTTGATCGTAACAATTTCGGTTAGTTGGAGTCAATTGAATAATTTCGCGATAAAAATAATTCGGGTTAGTTGCAGTCAATTGTAATAATTTCGGTTAGTTGCAGTCGATTGTAATAATTTCAGTTAGTTGCAGTCGATCGTAGCAATCTCGGTTAGTTGCAGTCGATCGTAGCAATCTCGGTTAGTTGCAGTCGATTGTAATAATATCAGTTAGTTGCAGTCGATCGTAGCAATCTCGGTTAGTTGCAGTCGATCGTAGCAATCTCGGTTAGTTGCAGTCGATCGTAATAATTTCGGTTAGTCGCAGTCAACTTATTAATTCCGTTTAGTTGCAGTCGATTGTAATAATTTCGGTTATTTGCAGTTGATCGTAACAATTTCGGTTAGTTGCAGTCAATTGTAATAATTTCGGTTATTCGCAGTCAATTTAATAACGGTTGTCGCAGTCAGTTGTAATAATTTCGGATAGTTGCAGTCGATCGTGACAATTTCGATTAGTTGCAGTCGATTGTAATAGTTCTCGATAAAAATAATTTCGGTTAGCTGCAGTCGATTGTAATAATTCGAGATAAAAGAAATTTCGGTTAGTTGCAGTCGATTGTAACAAGTTTTATTAGTAGCAGTCAATCAAAATAATTCCGGTTAGTTGCAGTCATTAATAATAATTTCGGTTAGTTGCAGTCGATTGTAATAATTTCGGTTAGTTGCAGTCGATCGTAAGATTTTTGGTTAGTTGCAGTCGATCGTAAGAATTTCGGTTAGTTGCAGGCGATTGTAATAAATTCGCGATAAAAATAATTTCGGCTAGTTGCAGTCGATTGCAACTATTTTGGTTAGTTGCAGTCGATTGCAATAAATTCGCGATAAAAATAATTTAGCCTACCTGCAGTCGATTGTAATAATTTCGGTCAGTCGTAGTCAATTGTAATAATTCCGGTTAGTCGCAGTCACGTGTAACAATTTCGGTTAGTTGCAGCCGATCATAACAATTTCGTTTAGTTGTAGTCAATTGTAATAATTTCGCAATAAAAATCATTTTGGTTAGTTGCACTCGATTGTAACAATTTTTGTTAGTTGCAGTCGATTGCAATAAATTCGCGATAAAATTTTTTTGAGCTAGTTGCAGTCGATTGTAATTATTTCGGTTAGTTGCAGTCGATCGTAAGAATTTTGGTTAGTTGCAGTCGATCGTAGCAATCTCGGTTAGTTGCAGTCGATCGTAGCAATCTCGGTTAGTTGCAGTCGATCGTAATAATTTCTGTTAGTTGCAGTCGATTGTAATAATTTCGGTTATTTGCAGTCAATTGAATAATTTCGCGATAAAAATAATTCGGGTTAGTTGCAGTCAATTGTAATAATTTCGGTTATTCGCAGTCAATTTAATAACGGTTGTCGCAGTCAGTTGTTATAATTTCGGATAGTTGCAGTCGATCGTGACAATTTAGATTAGTTGCAGTCGATTGTAATAGTTCTCGATAAAAATAATTTCGGTTAGCTGCAGTCGATTGTAATAGTTCTCGATAAAAATAATTTCTGTTAGTTGCAGTCGATTCTAATCATTTCGGTTAGTCGCAGTCAACTTATTAATTCCGTTTAGTCGCAGTCGATTGTAATAATTTTGGTTATTTGCAGTTGATCGTAATAATTTTCAATAATAATAATTTCGGTTAGTTGCAGGCGATTGTAATAATTTCGCGATAAAAAAAAAATTTCAGTTAGTTGCAGTCGATTGCAACTATTTTGGTTAGTTGCAGTCGATTGCAATAAATTCGCGATAAAAATCATTTGGCCTACCTGCAGTCGATAGTAATAATTTCGGTCAGTCGTAGTCAATTGTAATAATTCCGGTTAGTCGCAGTCACGTGTAACAATTTCGGTTAGTTGCAGCCGATCATAACAATTTCGTTTAGTTGTAGTCAATTGTAATAATTTCGCAATAAAAAAAATTTCGGTTAGTTGCAAGCAATTGTAATAATTCCGGTTAGTCGCAGTCACGTGTAACAATTTCGGTTAGTTGCAGTCGATCGTGGCAATTTTAATTAGTTGCAGTCGATTGAATAATTTCCCGATAAAAATAATTTCGGGTAGTTGCAGTCGATTATAATAATTTCGGTTTGTCGCAGTGAACTTAATAATTCCGTTTAGTCGCAGTCGATTGTAATAATTTCGTTTAGTTGCAGTAGATTGTAATAATTTTCAATAATAATAATTTCGGTTGGTTGCAGGCGATTGTAATAATTTCGTGATAAAAAAAAATTTCGGTTAGTTGCAGTCGATTGTAAGAATTTTGGTTAGTTTCAGTCGGTCGTAAGAATTTCGGGTAGTTGCAGGCGATTGTAATAAATTCGCGATAAAAATAATTTCGGCTAGTTGCAGTCGATTGCAACTATTTTGGTTAGTTGCAGTCGATTGCAATAAATTCGCGATATAAAAAAATTGGCCTACCTGCAGTCGATTGTAATAATTTCGGTCATTCGAAGTCAATTGTAATAATTCCGGTTAGTCGCAGTCACGTGTAACAATTTCGGTTAGTTGCAGCCGATCATAACAATTTCGTTTAGTTGTAGTCAATTGTAATAATTTCGCAAAAAAATAATTTTGGTTAGTTGCAGTCGATTGGAACAATTTTTGTTAGTTGCAGTCGATTGCAATAAATTCGCGATAAATTTTTTTTGGGCTAGTTGCAGTCGATTGTAATTATTTCGGTTAGTCGCAGTCAATAAAAATAATTCATGTTATTCCCAGCTAATAAAAATAATTCCTCTTAGTTGCAGTCGATAACAATAATTTCTGTTAGTCGCAATCGATCGTGCCATTTTAAATTAGTTGCAGTCGATTGAATAATTTCCCGATAAAAATAATTTCGGTTAGTTGCAGTCGATTGTAATAATTTTGGTTAGTCGCAGTGAATAAAACAAATTCTAGTTAGTTGCAGTCGATAATAATAATTTCGGCTAGTCGCAGTCGATTGTAATAATTTCGGTTAGTTGCAGTCGATTGAAACAATTTTCGTTAGTCGCAGTCAATAAAAATAATTCCGGTTAGTTGCAGTTGATCGTAGCAATTTCGGTTAGTTGCAGTCGATCGTAGCAATTTCGTTTAGTTGCAGTCCATCGTAATAATTTCGGTTAGTTGCAGTCGATTCTAATCATTTCGGTTTGTCGCAGTTAACTTAATAATTCCGTTTAGTCGCAGTCGATTGTAATAATTTCGGTTAGTTGCAGTAGATTGTAATAATTCTCGATAATAATAATTTCGGTTAGTTGCAGTCGATCGTAACAATTTCGTTTAGTCGCAGTCAATAAAAATAATTCATGTTAGTTGCAGTCAATCGTAACAATTTCGGTTAGTTGCAGTCGATTGTAATAATTCGTGTAAAAAAAATTTCGGTTAGTCGCAGTCAATTATAACAATTTCGGTTAGTTGTAGTCAATTGTAATAATTTCTCAATAAAAATAATTTCGGTTAGTTGCGATCGATAATATTTATTTCGGTTAGTCGCAGTCGACTGTAATAATTTTGGTTAGTTTTAGTCGATAATAATAATTTCTTTTAGTAGCAGTCAAAAAAAAAAAAACTGTTTAGTTGCAGTCGATAATAATAATTTCGGTTAATCGCAGTCGATTGTAATAATTTCGGTTATTTGCAGTGGATCGTAACAATTTCGGTTAGTTGGAGTCAATTGAATAATTTCGCGATAAAAATAATTCGGGTTAGTTGCAGTCAATTGTAATAATTTCGGTTAGTTGCAGTCGATTGAAACAATTTTCGTTAGTCGCAGTCAATAAAAATAATTCCGGTTAGTTGCAGTTGATCGTAGCAATTTCGGTTAGTTGCAGTCGATCGTAGCAATTTCGTTTAGTTGCAGTCCATCGTAATAATTTCGGTTAGTTGCAGTCGATTCTAATCATTTCGGTTTGTCGCAGTTAACTTAATAATTCCGTTTAGTCGCAGTCGATTGTAATAATTTCGGTTAGTTGCAGTAGATTGTAATAATTCTCGATAATAATAATTTCGGTTAGTTGCAGTCGATCGTAACAATTTCGTTTAGTCGCAGTCAATAAAAATAATTCATGTTAGTTGCAGTCAATCGTAACAATTTCGGTTAGTTGCAGTCGATTGTAATAATTCGTGTAAAAATAATTTCGGTTAGTCGCAGTCAATTATAACAATTTCGGTTAGTTGTAGTCAATTGTAATAATTTCTCAATAAAAATAATTTCGGTTAGTTGCGATCGATAATATTTATTTCGGTTAGTCGCAGTCGACTGTAATAATTTTGGTTAGTTTTAGTCGATAATAATAATTTCTTTTAGTAGCAGTCAAAAAAAAAAAAACTGTTTAGTTGCAGTCGATAATAATAATTTCGGTTAATCGCAGTCGATTGTAATAATTTCGGTTATTTGCAGTGGATCGTAACAATTTCGGTTAGTTGGAGTCAATTGAATAATTTCGCGATAAAAATAATTCGGGTTAGTTGCAGTCAATTGTAATAATTTCGGTTAGTTGCAGTCGATTGAAACAATTTTCGTTAGTCGCAGTCAATAAAAATAATTCCGGTTAGTTGCAGTTGATCGTAGCAATTTCGGTTAGTTGCAGTCGATCGTAGCAATTTCGTTTAGTTGCAGTCCATCGTAATAATTTCGGTTAGTTGCAGTCGATTCTAATCATTTCGGTTTGTCGCAGTTAACTTAATAATTCCGTTTAGTCGCAGTCGATTGTAATAATTTCGGTTAGTTGCAGTAGATTGTAATAATTCTCGATAATAATAATTTCGGTTAGTTGCAGTCGATCGTAACAATTTCGTTTAGTCGCAGTCAATAAAAATAATTCATGTTAGTTGCAGTCAATCGTAACAATTTCGGTTAGTTGCAGTCGATTGTAATAATTCGTGTAAAAATAATTTCGGTTAGTCGCAGTCAATTATAACAATTTCGGTTAGTTGTAGTCAATTGTAATAATTTCTCAATAAAAATAATTTCGGTTAGTTGCGATCGATAATATTTATTTCGGTTAGTCGCAGTCGACTGTAATAATTTTGGTTAGTTTTAGTCGATAATAATAATTTCTTTTAGTAGCAGTCAAAAAAAAAAAAAACTGTTTAGTTGCAGTCGATAATAATAATTTCGGTTAATCGCAGTCGATTGTAATAATTTCGGTTATTTGCAGTGGATCGTAACAATTTCGGTTAGTTGGAGTCAATTGAATAATTTCGCGATAAAAATAATTCGGGTTAGTTGCAGTCAATTGTAATAATTTCGGATTGTTGCAGTCGATCGTTACAATTTAGATAAGTTGCAGTCGATTGTAATAGTTCTCGATAAAAATAATTTCGGTTAGCTGCAGTCGATTGTAATAATTCGAGATAAAAGAAATTTCGGTTAGTTGCAGTCGATTGTAACAAGTTTTATTAGTAGCAGTCAATCAAAATAATTCCGGTTAGTTGCAGTCATTAATAATAATTTCGGTTAGTTGCAGTCGATTGTAATAATTTCGGTTAGTTGCAGTCGATCGTAAGAATTTTGGTTAGTTGCAGTCGATCGTAAGAATTTCGGTTAGTTGCAGGCGATTGTAATAAATTCGCGATAAAAATAATTTCGGCTAGTTGCAGTCGATTGCAACTATTTTGGTTAGTTGCAGTCGATTTCAATAAATTCGCGATAAAAATAATTTGGCCTACTAGCAGTCGATTGTAATAATTTCGGTCAGTCGTAGTCAATTGTAATAATTCCGGTTTGTCGCAGTCACGTGTAACGATTTCAGTTAGTTGCAGCCGATCATAACAATTTCGTTTAGTTGTAGTCAATTGTAATAATTTCGCAATAAAAATAATTTTGGTTAGTTGCAGTCGATTGGAAAATTTTTTGTTAGTTTCAGACGATTGCAATAAATTCGCGATAAAATTTTTTTGGGCTAGTTGCAGTCGATCGTAATTATTTCGGTTAGTTGCAGTCGATCGTAAGAATTTTAGTTAGTTGCAGTCGATCGTAGCAATCTTGGTTAGTTGCAGTCGATCGTAGCAATCTCGGTTAGTTGCAGTCGATCGTAATAATTTCTGTTAGTTGCAGTCGATTCTAATCATTTCGGTTAGTCGCAGTCAACTTATTAATTCCGTTTAGTCGCAGTCAACTTATTAATTCCGTTTAGTCGCAGTCGATTGTAATAATTTCGGTTATTTGCAGTTGATCGTAATAATTTTCAATAATAATAATTTCAGTTAGTTGCAGGCGATTGTAATAATTTCGCGATAAAAAAAAATTTCGGTTAGTTGCAGTCGATTGCAACTATTTTGGTTAGTTGCAGTCGATTGCAATAAATTCGCGATAAAAATAATTTGGCCTACCTGCAGTCGATAGTAATAATTTCGGTCAGTCGTAGTCAATTGTAATAATTCCGGTTAGTCGCAGTCACGTGTAACAATTTCGGTTAGTTGCAGCCGATCATAACAATTTCGTTAGTTGTAGTCAATTGTAATAATTTCGCAATAAAAAAAATTTCGGTTAGTTGCAGTCAATTGTAATAATTCCGGTTAGTCGCAGTCACGTGTAACAATTTCGGTTAGTTGCAGTCGATCGTTACAATTTCGAATAGTTGCAGTCGATTGTAATAGTTCTCGATAAAAATAATTTCGGTTAGCTGCAGTCGATTGTAATAATTCGAGATAAAAGAAATTTGGGTTAGTTGCAGTCGATTGTAACAAGTTTTATTAGTAGCAGTCAATCAAAATAATTCCGGTTAGTTGCAGTCATTAATAATAATTTCGGTTAGTTGCAGTCGATTGTAATAATTTCGGTTAGTTGCAGTCGATCGTAAGAAATTTGGTTAGTTGCAGTCGATCGTAAGAATTTCGGTTAGTTGCAGTCGATTGAATAATTTCCCGATAAAAATAATTTCGGTTAGTTGCAGTCGATTGTAATAATTTTGGTTAGTCGCAGTGAATAAAACAAATTCTAGTTAGTTGCAGTCGATAATAATAATTTCGGCTAGTCGCAGTCGATTGTAATAATTTCGGTTAGTTGCAGTCGATTGAAACAATTTTCGTTAGTCGCAGTCAATAAAAATAATTCCGGTTAGTTGCAGTTGATCGTAGCAATTTCGGTTAGTTGCAGTCGATCGTAGCAATTTCGTTTAGTTGCAGTCCATCGTAATAATTTCGATTAGTTGCAGTCGATTCTAATCATTTCGGTTTGTCGCAGTTAACTTAATAATTCCGTTTAGTCGCAGACGATTGTAATAATTTCGGTTAGTTGCAGTAGATTGTAATAATTCTCGATAATAATAATTTCGGTTAGTTGCAGTCGATCGTAACAATTTCGTTTAGTCGCAGTCAATAAAAATAATTCATGTTAGTTGCAGTCAATCGTAACAATTTCGGTTAGTTGCAGTCGATTGTAATAATTCGTGTAAAAATAATTTCGGTTAGTCGCAGTCAATTATAACAATTTCGGTTAGTTGTAGTCAATTGTAATAATTTCTCAATAAAAATAATTTCGGTTAGTTGCGATCGATAATATTTATTTCAGTTAGTCGCAGTCGACTGTAATAATTTTGGTTAGTTTTAGTCGATAATAATAATTTCTTTTAGTAGCAGTCAAAAAAAAAAAAAAAACTGTTTAGTTGCAGTCGATAATAATAATTTCGGTTAATCGCAGTCGATTGTAATAATTTCAATTAGTTGCAGTCAATTAAATAATTTCGCGATGAAAATAATTCGGGTTAGTTGCAGTCGATTGTAATAATTTCGGTTATTTGCAGTTGATCGTAACAATTTCGGTTAGTTGGAGTCAATTGAATAATTTCGCGATAAAAATAATTCGGGTTAGTTGCAGTCAATTGTAATAATTTCGGTTAGTTGCAGTCGATTGTAATAATTTCAGTTAGTTGCAGTCGATCGTAGCAATCTCGGTTAGTTGCAGTCGATCGTAGCAATCTCGGTTAGTTGCAGTCGATTGTAATAATATCAGTTAGTTGCAGTCGATCGTAGCAATCTCGGTTAGTTGCAGTCGATCGTAGCAATCTCGGTTAGTTGCTGTCGATCGTAATAATTTCTGTTAGTTGCAGTCGATTCTAATCATTTCGGTTAGTCGCAGTCAACTTATTAATTCCGTTTAGTCGCAGTCGATTGTAATAATTTCGGTTATTTGCAGTTGATCGTAACAATTTCGGTTAGTTGGAGTCAATTGAATAATTTCGCGATAAAAATAATTCGGGTTAGTTGCAGTCAATTGTAATAATTTCGGTTATTCGCAGTCAATTTAATAACGGTTGTCGCAGTCAGTTGTAATAATTTCGGATAGTTGCAGTCGATCGTGACAATTTCGATTAGTTGCAGTCGATTGTAATAGTTCTCGATAAAAATAATTTCGGTTAGCTGCAGTCGATTGTAATAATTCGAGATAAAAGAAATTTCGGTTAGTTGCAGTCGATTGTAACAAGTTTTATTAGTAGCAGTCAATCAAAATAATTCCGGTTAGTTGCAGTCATTAATAATAATTTCGGTTAGTTGCAGTCGATTGTAATAATTTCGGTTAGTTGCAGTCGATCGTAAGAATTTTGGTTAGTTGCAGTCGATCGTAAGAATTTCGGTTAGTTGCAGGCGATTGTAATAAATTCGCGATAAAAATAATTTCGGCTAGTTGCAGTCGATTGCAACTATTTTGGTTAGTTGCAGTCGATTGCAATAAATTCGCGATAAAAATAATTTGGCCTACCTGCAGTCGATTGTAATAATTTCGGTCAGTCGTAGTCAATTGTAATAATTCCGGTTAGTCGCAGTCACGTGTAACAATTTCGGTTAGTTGCAGCCGATCATAACAATTTCGTTTAGTTGTAGTCAATTGTAATAATTTCGCAATAAAAAAAATTTCGGTTAGTTGCACTCGATTGTAACAATTTTTGTTAGTTGCAGTCGATTGCAATAAATTCGCGATAAAATTTTTTTGAGCTAGTTGCAGTCGATTGTAATTATTTCGGTTAGTTGCAGTCGATTGTAATAATTTCGGTTAGTTGCAGTCGATCGTAGTAATCTCGGTTAGTTGCAGTCGATCGTAGCAATCTCGGTTAGTTGCAGTCGATCGTAATAATTTCTGTTAGTTGCAGTCGATTCTAATCATTTCAGTTAGTCGCAGTCAACTTATTAATTCCGTTTAGTCGCTGTCGATTGTAATAATTTCGGTTATTTGCAGTTGATCGTAACAATTTCGGTTAGTTGGAGTCAATTGAATAATTTCGCGATAAAAATAATTCGGGTTAGTTGCAGTCAATTGTAATAATTTCGGTTATTCGCAGTCAATTTAATAACGGTTGTCGCAGTCAGTTGTAATAATTTCGGATAGTTGCAGTCGATCGTGACAATTTCGGTTAGCTGCAGTCGATTGTAATAATTCAAGATAAAAAAAATTTCGGTTAGTTGCAGTCGATTGTAATAATTTCGGTTAGTAGCAGTCAATCAAAATAATTCCGGTTAGTTGCAGTCATTAATAATAATTTCGGTTAGTTGCAGGCGATTGTAATAAATTCGCGATAAAAATAATTTCGGCTAGTTGCAGTCGATTGCAACTATTTTGGTTAGTTGCAGTCGATTGCAATAAATTCGCGATAAAAATAATTTGGCCTACCAGCAGTCGATTGTAATAATTTCGGTCAGTCGTAGTCAATTGTAATAATTCCGGTTAGTCGCAGTCAGTTGTAACAATTTCAGTTAGTTGCAGCCGATCATAACAATTTCGTTTAGTTGCAGTCGATCGTAACAATTTCGGTTAGTTGTAGTCAATTGTAATAATTTCTCAATAAAAATAATTTCGGTTAGTTGAAGTCGATGAAAAAAAATTCGGCTAGTTGCGATCGATAATAATTATTTCGGTTCGTCGCAGTCGACTGTAATAATTTTGGTTAGTTTTAGTCGATAATAATAATTTCTTTTAGTAGCAGTAAAAAAAAAATAAACTGTTTAGTTGCAGTCGATAATAATAATTTCAGTTAATCGATGTCGATTGTAATAATTTCAATTAGTTGCAGTCGATCGTAGCAATCTCGGTTAGTCGCAGTCGATCGTAGCAATCTCGGTTAGTTGCAGTCGATCGTAATAATTTCTGTTAGTTGCAGTCGATTCTAATCATTTCGGTTAGTCGCAGTCAACTTATTAATTCCGTTTAGTCGCAGTCAACTTATTAATTCCGTTTAGTCGCAGTCGATTGTAATAATTTCGGTTATTTGCAGTTGATCGTAATAATTTTCAATAATAATAATTTCAGTTAGTTGCAGGCGATTGTAATAATTTCGCGATAAAAATAATTTGGCCTACCTGCAGTCGATAGTAATAATTTCGGTCAGTCGTAGTCAATTGTAATAATTCCGGTTAGTCGTAGTCACGTGTAACAATTTCGGTTAGTTGCAGCCGATCATAACAATTTCGTTAGTTGTAGTCAATTGTAATAATTTCGCAATAAAAAAAATTTCGGTTAGTTGCAGTCAATTGTAATAATTCCGGTTAGTCGCAGTCACGTGTAACAATTTCGGTTAGTTGCAGTCGATCGTTACAATTTCGATTAGTTGCAGTCGATTGTAATAGTTCTCGATAAAAATAATTTCGGTTAGCTGCAGTCGATTGTAATAATTCGAGATAAAAGAAATTTGGGTTAGTTGCAGTCGATTGTAACAAGTTTTATTAGTAGCAGTCAATCAAAATAATTCCGGTTAGTTGCAGTCATTAATAATAATTTCGGTTAGTTGCAGTCGATTGTAATAATTTTGGTTAGTCGCAGTGAATAAAACAAATTCTAGTTAGTTGCAGTCAATAATAATAATTTCGGCTAGTCGCAGTCGATTGTAATAATTTCGGTTAGTTGCAGTCGATTGAAACAATTTTCGTTAGTCGCTGTCAATAAAAATAATTCCGGTTAGTTGCAGTTGATCGTAGCAATTTCGGTTAGTTGCAGTCGATCGTAGCAATTTCGTTTAGTTGCAGTCGATCGTAATAATTTCGGTTAGTTGCAGTCGATTCTAATCATTTCGGTTTGTCGCAGTTAACTTAATAATTCCGTTTAGTCGCAGTCGATTGTAATAATTTCGGTTAGTTGCAGTAGATTGTAATTATTCTCGATAATAATAATTTCGGTTAGTTGCAGTCGATCGTAACAATTTCGTTTAGTCGCAGTCAATAAAAATAATTCATGTTAGTTGCAGTCAATCGTAACAATTTCGGTTAGTTGCAGTCGATTGTAATAATTCGTGTAAAAATAATTTGGGTTAGTCGCAGTCAATTATAAAAATTTTCTGTTAGTTGTAGTCAATTGTAATAATATCTCAATAAAAATAATTTCGGTTAGTTGCGATCGATAATATTTATTTCGGTTAGTCGCAGTCGACTGTAATAATTTTGGTTAGTTTTAGTCGATAATAATAATTTCTTTTAGTAGCAGTCAAAAAAAAAAAAAAACTGTTTAGTTGCAGTCGATAATAATAATTTCGGTTAATCGCAGTCGATTGTAATAATTTCAATTAGTTGCAGTCAACTTATTAATTCCGTTTAGTCGCAGTCGATTGTAATAATTTCGGTTATTTGCAGTCAATTAAATAATTTCGCGATGAAAATAATTCGGGTTAGTTGCAGTCGATTGTAATAATTTCGGTTATTTGCAGTTGATCGTAACAATTTCGGTTAGTTGGAGTCAATTGAATAATTTCGCGATAAAAATAATTCGGGTTAGTTGCAGTCAATTGTAATAATTTCGGTTAGTTGCAGTCGATTGTAATAATTTCAGTTAGTTGCAGTCGATCGTAGCAATCTCGGTTAGTTGCAGTCGATCGTAGCAATCTCGGTTAGTTGCAGTCGATTGTAATAATATCAGTTAGTTGCAGTCGATCGTAGCAATCTCGGTTAGTTGCAGTCGATCGTAGCA
This sequence comes from Troilus luridus, assembly GCA_964056705.1. Taxonomy (NCBI): domain Eukaryota; kingdom Metazoa; phylum Arthropoda; class Insecta; order Hemiptera; family Pentatomidae; genus Troilus; species Troilus luridus. The sequence continues at coordinate 134,857,840 of OZ057412.1, forward strand.
ATCTCGGTTAGTTGCAGTCGATCGTAATAATTTCTGTTAGTTGCAGTCGATTCTAATCATTTCGGTTAGTCGCAGTCAACTTATTAATTCCGTTTAGTCGCAGTCGATTGTAATAATTTCGGTTATTTGCAGTTGATCGTAACAATTTCGGTTAGTTGGAGTCAATTGAATAATTTCGCGATAAAAATAATTCGGGTTAGTTGCAGTCAATTGTAATAATTTCGGTTATTCGCAGTCAATTTAATAACGGTTGTCGCAGTCAGTTGTAATAATTTCGGAAAGTTGCAGTCGATCGTGACAATTTCGATTAGTTGCAGTCGATTGTAATAGTTCTCGATAAAAATAATTTCGGTTAGCTGCAGTCGATTGTAATAATTCGAGATAAAAGAAATTTCGGTTAGTTGCAGTCGATTGTAACAAGTTTTATTAGTAGCAGTCAATCAAAATAATTCCGGTTAGTTGCAGTCATTAATAATAATTTCGGTTAGTTGCAGTCGATTGTAATAATTTCGGTTAATTGCAGTCGATCGTAAGAATTTTGGTTAGTTGCAGTCGATCGTAAGAATTTCGGTTAGTTGCAGGCGATTGTAATAAATTCGCGATAAAAATAATTTCGGCTAGTTGCAGTCGATTGCAACTATTTTGGTTAGTTGCAGTCGATTGCAACTATTTTGGTTAGTTGCAGTCGATTGCAATAAATTCGCGATAAAAATAATTTGGCCTACCTGCAGTCGATTGTAATAATTTCGGTCAGTCGTAGTCAATTGTAATAATTCCGGTTAGTCGCAGTCACGTGTAACAATTTCGGTTAGTTGCAGCCGATCATAACAATTTCGTTTAGTAGTAGTCAATTGTAATAATTTCGCAATAAAAAAAATTTCGGTTAGTTGCACTCGATTGTAACAATTTTTGTTAGTTGCAGTCGATTGCAATAAATTCGCGATAAAATTTTTTTGAACTAGTTGCTGTCGATTGTAATTATTTCGGTTAGTTGCAGTCGATTGTAATAATTTCGGTTAGTTGCAGTCGATCGTAGTAATCTCGGTTAGTTGCAGTCGATCGTAGCAATCTCGGTTAGTTGCAGTCGATCGTAATAATTTCTGTTAGTTGCAGTCGATTCTAATCATTTCAGTTAGTCGCAGTCAACTTATTAATTCCGTTTAGTCGCTGTCGATTGTAATAATTTCGGTTATTTGCAGTTGATCGTAACAATTTCGGTTAGTTGGAGTCAATTGAATAATTTCGCGATAAAAATAATTCGGGTTAGTTGCAGTCAATTGTAATAATTTCGGTTATTCGCAGTCAATTTAATAACGGTTGTCGCAGTCAGTTGTAATAATTTCGGATAGTTGCAGTCGATCGTGACAATTTTGGTTAGCTGCAGTCGATTGTAATAATTCAAGATAAAAAAAATTTCGGTTAGTTGCAGTCGATTGTAATAATTTCGGTTAGTAGCAGTCAATCAAAATAATTCCGGTTAGTTGCAGTCATTAATAATAATTTCGGTTAGTTGCAGGCGATTGTAATAAATTCGCGATAAAAATAATTTCGGCTAGTTGCAGTCGATTGCAACTATTTTGGTTAGTTGCAGTCGATTGCAATAAATTCGCGATAAAAATAATTTGGCCTACCAGCAGTCGATTGTAATAATTTCGGTCAGTCGTAGTCAATTGTAATAATTCCGGTTAGTCGCAGTCAGTTGTAACAATTTCAGTTAGTTGCAGCCGATCATAACAATTTCGTTTAGTTGCAGTCGATCGTAACAATTTCGGTTAGTTGTAGTCAATTGTAATAATTTCTCAATAAAAATAATTTCGGTTAGTTGAAAACGATGAAAAAATATTCGGCTAGTTGCGATCGATAATAATTATTTCGGTTCGTCGCAGTCGACTGTAATAATTTTGGTTAGTTTTAGTCGATAATAATAATTTCTTTTAGTAGCAGTAAAAAAAAAAAAAACTGTTTAGTTGCAGTCGATAATAATAATTTCAGTTAATCGATGTCGATTGTAATAATTTCAATTAGTTGCAGTCGATCGTAGCAATCTCGGTTAGTCGCAGTCGATCGTAGCAATCTCGGTTAGTTGCAGTCGATCGTAATAATTTCTGTTAGTTGCAGTCGATTCTAATCATTTCGGTTAGTCGCAGTCAACTTATTAATTCCGTTTAGTCGCAGTCAACTTATTAATTCCGTTTAGTCGCAGTCGATTGTAATAATTTCGGTTATTTGCAGTTGATCGTAATAATTTTCAATAATAATAATTTCAGTTAGTTGCAGGCGATTGTAATAATTTCGCGATAAAAATAATTTGGCCTACCTGCAGTCGATAGTAATAATTTCGGTCAGTCGTAGTCAATTGTAATAATTCCGGTTAGTCGCAGTCACGTGTAACAATTTCGGTTAGTTGCAGCCGATCATAACAATTTCGTTAGTTGTAGTCAATTGTAATAATTTCGCAATAAAAAAAATTTCGGTTAGTTGCAGTCAATTGTAATAATTCCGGTTAGTCGCAGTCACGTGTAACAATTTCGGTTAGTTGCAGTCGATCGTTACAATTTCGATTAGTTGCAGTCGATTGTAATAGTTCTCGATAAAAATAATTTCGGTTAGCTGCAGTCGATTGTAATAATTCGAGATAAAAGAAATTTGGGTTAGTTGCAGTCGATTGTAACAAGTTTTATTAGTAGCAGTCAATCAAAATAATTCCGGTTAGTTGCAGTCATTAATAATAATTTCGGTTAGTTGCAGTCGATTGTAATAATTTTGGTTAGTCGCAGTGAATAAAACAAATTCTAGTTAGTTGCAGTCGATAATAATAATTTCGGCTAGTCGCAGTCGATTGTAATAATTTCGGTTAGTTGCAGTCGATTGAAACAATTTTCGTTAGTCGCAGTCAATAAAAATAATTCCGGTTAGTTGCAGTTGATCGTAGCAATTTCGGTTAGTTGCAGTCGATCGTAGCAATTTCGTTTAGTTGCAGTCGATCGTAATAATTTCGGTTAGTTGCAGTCGATTCTAATCATTTCGGTTTGTCGCAGTTAACTTAATAATTCCGTTTAGTCGCAGTCGATTGTAATAATTTCGGTTAGTTGCAGTAGATTGTAATTATTCTCGATAATAATAATTTCGGTTAGTTGCAGTCGATCGTAACAATTTCGTTTAGTCGCAGTCAATAAAAATAATTCATGTTAGTTGCAGTCAATCGTAACAATTTCGGTTAGTTGCAGTCGATTGTAATAATTCGTGTAAAAATAATTTGGGTTAGTCGCAGTCAATTATAACAATTTCGGTTAGTTGTAGTCAATTGTAATAATATCTCAATAAAAATAATTTCGGTTAGTTGCGATCGATAATATTTATTTCGGTTAGTCGCAGTCGACTGTAATAATTTTGGTTAGTTTTAGTCGATAATAATAATTTCTTTTAGTAGCAGTCAAAAAAAAAAAAAAAACTGTTTAGTTGCAGTCGATAATAATAATTTCGGTTAATCGCAGTCGATTGTAATAATTTCAATTAGTTGCAGTCAACTTATTAATTCCGTTTAGTCGCAGTCGATTGTAATAATTTCGGTTATTTGCAGTCAATTAAATAATTTCGCGATGAAAATAATTCGGGTTAGTTGCAGTCGATTGTAATAATTTCGGTTATTTGCAGTTGATCGTAACAATTTCGGTTAGTTGGAGTCAATTGAATAATTTCGCGATAAAAATAATTCGGGTTAGTTGCAGTCAATTGTAATAATTTCGGTTAGTTGCAGTCGATTGTAATAATTTCAGTTAGTTGCAGTCGATCGTAGCAATCTCGGTTAGTTGCAGTCGATCGTAGCAATCTCGGTTAGTTGCAGTCGATTGTAATAATATCAGTTAGTTGCAGTCGATCGTAGCAATCTCGGTTAGTTGCAGTCGATCGTAGCAATCTCGGTTAGTTGCAGTCGATCGTAATAATTTCTGTTAGTTGCAGTCGATTCTAATCATTTCGGTTAGTCGCAGTCAACTTATTAATTCCGTTTAGTCGCAGTCGATTGTAATAATTTCGGTTATTTGCAGTTGATCGTAACAATTTCGGTTAGTTGGAGTCAATTGAATAATTTCGCGATAAAAATAATTCGGGTTAGTTGCAGTCAATTGTAATAATTTCGGTTATTCGCAGTCAATTTAATAACGGTTGTCGCAGTCAGTTGTAATAATTTCGGAAAGTTGCAGTCGATCGTGACAATTTCGATTAGTTGCAGTCGATTGTAATAGTTCTCGATAAAAATAATTTCGGTTAGCTGCAGTCGATTGTAATAATTCGAGATAAAAGAAATTTCGGTTAGTTGCAGTCGATTGTAACAAGTTTTATTAGTAGCAGTCAATCAAAATAATTCCGGTTAGTTGCAGTCATTAATAATAATTTCGGTTAGTTGCAGTCGATTGTAATAATTTCGGTTAATTGCAGTCGATCGTAAGAATTTTGGTTAGTTGCAGTCGATCGTAAGAATTTCGGTTAGTTGCAGGCGATTGTAATAAATTCGCGATAAAAATAATTTCGGCTAGTTGCAGTCGATTGCAACTATTTTGGTTAGTTGCAGTCGATTGCAACTATTTTGGTTAGTTGCAGTCGATTGCAATAAATTCGCGATAAAAATAATTTGGCCTACCTGCAGTCGATTGTAATAATTTCGGTCAGTCGTAGTCAATTGTAATAATTCCGGTTAGTCGCAGTCACGTGTAACAATTTCGGTTAGTTGCAGCCGATCATAACAATTTCGTTTAGTAGTAGTCAATTGTAATAATTTCGCAATAAAAAAAATTTCGGTTAGTTGCACTCGATTGTAACAATTTTTGTTAGTTGCAGTCGATTGCAATAAATTCGCGATAAAATTTTTTTGAGCTAGTTGCTGTCGATTGTAATTATTTCGGTTAGTTGCAGTCGATTGTAATAATTTCGGTTAGTTGCAGTCGATCGTAGTAATCTCGGTTAGTTGCAGTCGATCGTAGCAATCTCGGTTAGTTGCAGTCGATCGTAATAATTTCTGTTAGTTGCAGTCGATTCTAATCATTTCAGTTAGTCGCAGTCAACTTATTAATTCCGTTTAGTCGCTGTCGATTGTAATAATTTCGGTTATTTGCAGTTGATCGTAACAATTTCGGTTAGTTGGAGTCAATTGAATAATTTCGCGATAAAAATAATTCGGGTTAGTTGCAGTCAATTGTAATAATTTCGGTTATTCGCAGTCAATTTAATAACGGTTGTCGCAGTCAGTTGTAATAATTTCGGATAGTTGCAGTCGATCGTGACAATTTCGGTTAGCTGCAGTCGATTGTAATAATTCAAGATAAAAAAAATTTCGGTTAGTTGCAGTCGGTTGTAATAATTTCGGTTACTAGCAGTCAATCAAAATAATTCCGGTTAGTTGCAGTCATTAATAATAATTTCGGTTAGTTGCAGGCGATTGTAATAAATTCGCGATAAAAATAATTTCGGCTAGTTGCAGTCGATTGCAACTATTTTGGTTAGTTGCAGTCGATTGCAATAAATTCGCGATAAAAAAAATTTGGCCTACCAGCAGTCGATTGTAATAATTTCGGTCAGTCGTAGTCAATTGTAATAATTCCGGTTAGTCGCAGTCAGTTGTAACAATTTCAGTTAGTTGCACCCGATCATAACAATTTCGTTTAGTTGCAGTCGATCGTAACAATTTCGGTTAGTTGTAGTCAATTGTAATAATTTCTCAATAAAAATAATTTCGGTTAGTTGAAGTCGATGAAAAAAAATTAGGCTAGTTGCGATCGATAATAATTATTTCGGTTCGTCGCAGTCGACTGTAATAATTTTGGTTAGTTTTAGTCGATAATAATAATTTCTTTTAGTAGCAGTAAAAAAAAAAAAAACTGTTTAGTTGCAGTCGATAATAATAATTTCAGTTAATCGATGTCGATTGTAATAATTTCAATTAGTTGCAGTCGATCGTAGCAATCTCGGTTAGTCGCAGTAGATCGTAGCAATCTCGGTTAGTTACAGTCAATCGTAATAATTTCTGTTAGTTGCAGTCGATTCTAATCATTTCGGTTAGTCGCAGTCAACTTATTAATTCCGTTTAGTCGCAGTCGATTGTAATAATTTCGTTTAGTCGCAGTCAATAAAAATAAATCATGTTAGTTGCAGTCAATCGTAACAATTTCGGTTAGTTCCAGTCGATTGTAATAATTCGTGTAAAAAAAATTTCGGTTAGTCGCAGTCAATTATAACAATTTCGGTTAGTTGCAGTCGATCGTAACAATTTCGGTTAGTTACAGTCGATTGAATAATTTCGCGATAAAAATAATTCGGGTTAGTTGCAGTCAACTGTAATAATTTCGGTTAGTCGCAGTCAATTTAATAACGGTTGTCGCAGTCAGTTGTAATAATTTCGGATAGTTATCGTCGATCGTGACAATTTCGATTAGTTGCAGTCGATTGTAATAGTTCTCGATAAAAATAATTTCGGTTAGCTGCAGTCAGTTGTAATAATTTCGGATAGTTGCAGTCGATCGTGACAATTTCGGTTAGCTGCAGTCGATTGTAATAATTCAAGATAAAAGAAATTTCGGTTAGTTGCAGTCGATTGTAACAAGTTTTATTAGTAGCAGTCAATCAAAATAATTCCGGTTAGTTGCAGTCATTAATAATAATTTCGGTTAGTTTCAGGCGATTGTAATAAATTCGCGATAAAAATAATTTCGGCTAGTTGCAGTCGATTGCAACTATTTTGGTTAGTTGCAGTCGATTGCAATAAATTCGCGATAAAAATAATTTGGCCTACCAGCAGTCGATTGTAATAATTTCGGTCAGTCGTAGTCAATTGTAATAATTCCGGTTAGTCGCAGTCAGTTGTAACAATTTCAGTTAGTTGCAGCCGATCATAACAATTTCGGTTAGTTGCAGTCGATCGTAACAATTTCGGTTAGTTACAGTCGATTGAATAATTTCGCGATAAAAATAATTCGGGTTAGTTGCAGTCAACTGTAATAATTTCGGTTAGTCGCAGTCAATTTAATAACGGTTGTCGCAGTCAGTTGTAATAATTTCGGATAGTTATCGTCGATCGTGACAATTTCGATTAGTTGCAGTCGATTGTAATAGTTCTCGATAAAAATAATTTCGGTTAGTTGCGATCGATAATATTTATTTCGGTTAGTCGCAGTCGACTGTAATAATTTTGGTTAGTTTTAGTCGATAATAATAATTTCTTTTAGTAGCAGTCAAAAAAAAAAAAAAAACTGTTTAGTTGCAGTCGATAATAAAAATTTCGGTTAATCGCAGTCGATTGTAATAATTTCAATTAGTTGCAGTCAACTTATTAATTCCGTTTAGTCGCAGTCGATTGTAATAATTTCGGTTATTTGCAGTCAATTAAATAATTTCGCGATGAAAATAATTCGGGTTAGTTGCAGTCGATTGTAATAATTTCGGTTATTTGCAGTTGATCGTAACAATTTCGGTTAGTTGGAGTCAATTGAATAATTTCGCGATAAAAATAATTCGGGTTAGTTGCAGTCGATTCTAATCATTTCGGTTAGTCGCAGTCAACTTATTAATTCCGTTTAGTCGCAGTCGATTGTAATAATTTCGGTTATTTGCAGTTGATCGTAACAATTTCGGTTAGTTGGAGTCAATTGAATAATTTCGCGATAAAAATAATTCGGGTTAGTTGCAGTCAATTGTAATAATTTCGGTTATTCGCAGTCAATTTAATAACGGTTGTCGCAGTCAGTTGTAATAATTTCGGATAGTTGCAGTCGATTGTGACAATTTCGATTAGTTGCAGTCGATTGTAATAGTTCTCGATAAAAATAATTTCGGTTAGCTGCAGTCGATTGTAATAATTCGAGATAAAAGAAATTTCGGTTAGTTGCAGTCGATTGTAACAAGTTTTATTAGTAGCAGTCAATCAAAATAATTCCGGTTAGTTGCAGTCATTAATAATAATTTCGGTTAGTTGCAGTCGATTGTAATAATTTCGGTTAGTTGCAGTCGATCGTAGCAATCTCGGTTAGTTGCAGTCGATCGTAGCAAACTCGGTTAGTTGCAGTCGATCGTAATAATTTCTGTTAGTTGCAGTCGATTCTAATCATTTCGGTTAGTCGCAGTCAACTTATTAATTCCGTTTAGTCGCAGTCGATTGTAATAATTTCGGTTATTTGCAGTTGATCGTAACAATTTCGGTTAGTTGGAGTCAATTGAATAATTTCGCGATAAAAATAATTCGGGTTAGTTGCAGTCAATTGTAATAATTTCGGTTATTCGCAGTCAATTTAATAACGGTTGTCGCAGTCAGTTGTAATAATTTCGGATAGTTGCAGTCGATCGTGACAATTTCGATTAGTTGCAGTCGATTGTAATAGTTCTCGATAAAAATAATATCGGTTAGCTGCAGTCGATTGTAATAATTCGAGATAAAAGAAATTTCGGTTAGTTGCAGTCGATTGTAACAAGTTTTATTAGTAGCAGTCAATCAAAATAATTCCGGTTAGTTGCAGTCATTAATAATAATTTCGGTTAGTTGCAGTCGATTGTAATAATTTCGGTTAGTTGCAGTCGATCGTAGTAATCTCGGTTAGTTGCAGTCGATCGTAGCAATCTCGGTTAGTTGCAGTCGATCGTAATAATTTCTGTTAGTTGCAGTCGATTCTAATCATTTCAGTTAGTCGCAGTCAACTTATTAATTCCGTTTAGTCGCTGTCGATTGTAATAATTTCGGTTATTTGCAGTTGATCGTAACAATTTCGGTTAGTTGGAGTCAATTGATTATTTCGCGATAAAAATAATTCGGGTTAGTTGCAGTCAATTGTAATAATTTCGGTTATTCGCAGTCAATTTAATAACGGTTGTCGCAGTCAGTTGTAATAATTTCGGATAGTTGCAGTCGATCGTGACAATTTCGGTTAGCTGCAGTCGATTGTAATAATTCAAGATAAAAGAAATTTCGGTTAGTTGCAGTCGATTGTAACAAGTTTTATTAGTAGCAGTCAATCAAAATAATTCCGGTTAGTTGCAGTCATTAATAATAATTTCGGTTAGTTGCAGGCGATTGTAATAAATTCGCGATAAAAATAATTTCGGCTAGTTGCAGTCGATTGCAACTATTTTGGTTAGTTGCAGTCGATTGCAATAAATTCGCGATAAAAATAATTTGGCCTACCAGCAGTCGATTGTAATAATTTCGGTCAGTCGTAGTCAATTGTAATAATTCCGGTTAGTCGCAGTCAGTTCTAACAATTTCAGTTAGTTGCAGCCGATCATAACAATTTCGTTTAGTTGCAGTCGATCGTAACAATTTCAGTTAGTTGTAGTCAATTGTAATAATTTCTCAATAAAAATAATTTCGGTTAGTTGAAGTCGATGAAAAAAAATTCGGCTAGTTGCGATCGATAATAATTATTTCGGTTCGTCGCAGTCGACTGTAATAATTTTGGTTAGTTTTAGTCGATAATAATAATTTCTTTTAGTAGCAGTAAAAAAAAAAAAACTGTTTAGTTGCAGTCGATAATAATAATTTCAGTTAATCGATGTCGATTGTAATAATTTCAATTAGTTGCAGTCGATCGTAGCAATCTCGGTTAGTCGCAGTCGATCGTAGCAATCTCGGTTAGTTACAGTCAATCGTAATAATTTCTGTTAGTTGCAGTCGATTCTAATCATTTCGGTTAGTCGCAGTCAACTTATTAATTCCGTTTAGTCGCAGTCGATTGTAATAATTTCGTTTAGTCGCAGTCAATAAAAATAAATCATGTTAGTTGCAGTCAATCGTAACAATTTCGGTTAGTTCCAGTCGATTGTAATAATTCGTGTAAAAAAAATTTCGGTTAGTCGCAGTCAATTATAACAATTTCGGTTAGTTGCAGTCGATCGTAACAATTTCGGTTAGTTACAGTCGATTGAATAATTTCGCGATAAAAATAATTCGGGTTAGTTGCAGTCAACTGTAATAATTTCGGTTAGTCGCAGTCAATTTAATAACGGTTGTCGCAGTCAGTTGTAATAATTTCGGATAGTTATCGTCGATCGTGACAATTTCGATTAGTTGCAGTCGATTGTAATAGTTCTCGATAAAAATAATTTCGGTTAGCTGCAGTCAGTTGTAATAATTTCGGATAGTTGCAGTCGATCGTGACAATTTCGGTTAGCTGCAGTCGATTGTAATAATTCAAGATAAAAGAAATTTCGGTTAGTTGCAGTCGATTGTAACAAGTTTTATTAGTAGCAGTCAATCAAAATAATTCCGGTTAGTTGCAGTCATTAAAAATAATTTCGGTTAGTTTCAGGCGATTGTAATAAATTCGCGATAAAAATAATTTCGGCTAGTTGCAGTCGATTGCAACTATTTTGGTTAGTTGCAGTCGATTGCAATAAATTCGCGATATAAATAATTTGGCCTACCAGCAGTCGATTGTAATAATTTCGGTCAGTCGTAGTCAATTGTAATAATTCCGGTTAGTCGCAGTCAGTTGTTACAATTTCAGTTAGTTGCAGCCGATCATAACAATTTCGTTTAGTTGCAGTCGATCGTAACAATTTCGGTTAGTTGTAGTCAATTGTAATAATTTCTCAATAAAAATAATTTCGGTTAGTTGAAGTCGATGAAAAAAAATTCGGCTAGTTGCGATCGATAATAATTATTTCGGTTCGTCGCAGTCGACTGTAATAATTTTGGTTAGTTTTAGTCGATAATAATAATTTCTTTTAGTAGCAGTAAAAAAAAAAAAAACTGTTTAGTTGCAGTCGATAATAATAATTTCAGTTAATCGATGTCGATTGTAATAATTTCAATTAGTTGCAGTCGATCGTAGCAATCTCGGTTAGTCGCAGTCGATCGTAGCAATCTCGGTTAGTTACAGTCAATCGTAATAATTTCTGTTAGTTGCAGTCGATTCTAATCATTTCGGTTAGTCGCAGTCAACTTATTAATTCCGTTTAGTCGCAGTCGATTGTAATAATTTCGTTTAGTCGCAGTCAATAAAAATAAATCATGTTAGTTGCAGTCAATCGTAACAATTTCGGTTAGTTCCAGTCGATTGTAATAATTCGTGTAAAAAAAATTTCGGTTAGTCGCAGTCAATTATAACAATTTCGGTTAGTTGCAGTCGATCGTAACAATTTCGGTTAGTTACAGTCGATTGAATAATTTCGCGATAAAATAATTCGGGTTAGTTGCAGTCAACTGTAATAATTTCGGTTAGTCGCAGTCAATTTAATAACGGTTGTCGCAGTCAGTTGTAATAATTTCGGATAGTTATCGTCGATCGTGACAATTTCGATTAGTTGCAGTCGATTGTAATAGTTCTCGATAAAAATAAATTCGGTTAGCTGCAGTCGATTGTAATAATTCGAGATAAAAGAAATTTCGGTTAGTTGCAGTCGATTGTAACAAGTTTTATTAGTAGCAGTCAATCAAAATAATTACGGTTAGTTGCAGTCATTAATAATAATTTCGGTTAGTTGCAGTCGATTGTAATAATTTCGGTTAGTTGCAGTCGATCGTAGCAATCTCGGTTAGTTGCAGTCGATCGTAGCAATCTCGGTTAGTTGCAGTCGATCGTAATAATTTCTGTTAGTTGCAGTCTATTCTAATCATTTCGGTTAGTCGCAGTCAACTTATTAATTCCGTTTAGTCGCAGTCGATTGTAATAATTTCGGTTATTTGCAGTTGATCGTAACAATTTCGGTTAGTTGGAGTCAATTGAATAATTTCGCGATAAAAATAATTCGGGTTAGTTGCAGTCAAATGTAATAATTTCGGTTATTCGCAGTCAATTTAATAACGGTTGTCGCAGTCAGTTAAAATAATTTCGGATAGTTGCAGTCGATCGTGACAATTTCGATTAGTTGCAGTCGATTGTAATAGTTCTCGATAAAAATAATTTCGGTTAGCTGCAGTCGATTGTAATAATTCGAGATAAAAGAAATTTCGGTTAGTTGCAGTCGATTGTAACAAGTTTTATTAGTAGCAGTCAATCAAAATAATTCCGGTTAGTTGCAGTCATTAATAATAATTTCGGTTAGTTGCCGTCGATTGTAATAATTTCGGTTAGTTGCAGTCGATCGTAAGAATTTTGGTTAGTTGGAGTCGATCGTAACAATTTCGGTTAGTTACAGTCGATTGAATAATTTCGCGATAAAAATAATTCGGGTTAGTTGCAGTCAACTGTAATAATTTCGGTTAGTCGCAGTCAATTTAATAACGGTTGTCGCAGTCAGTTGTAATAATTTCGGATAGTTATCGTCGATCGTGACAATTTCGATTAGTTGCAGTCGATTGTAATAGTTCTCGATAAAAATAATTTCGGTTAGCTGCAGTCAGTTGTAATAATTTCGGATAGTTGCAGTCGATCGTGACAATTTCGGTTAGCTGCAGTCGATTGTAATAATTCAAGATAAAAGAAATTTCGGTTAGTTGCAGTCGATTGTAACAAGTTTTATTAGTAGCAGTCAATCAAAATAATTCCGGTTAGTTGCAGTCATTAATAATAATTTCGGTTAGTTTCAGGCGATTGTAATAAATTCGCGATAAAAATAATTTCGGCTAGTTGCAGTCGATTGCAACTATTTTGGTTAGTTGCAGTCGATTGCAATAAATTCGCGATAAAAATAATTTGGCCTACCAGCAGTCGATTGTAATAATTTCGGTCAGTCGTAGTCAATTGTAATAATTCCGGTTAGTCGCAGTCAGTTGTAACAATTTCAGTTAGTTGCAGCCGATCATAACAATTTCGGTTAGTTGCAGTCGATCGTAACAATTTCGGTTAGTTACAGTCGATTGAATAATTTCGCGATAAAAATAATTCGGGTTAGTTGCAGTCAACTGTAATAATTTCGGTTAGTCGCAGTCAATTTAATAACGGTTGTCGCAGTCAGTTGTAATAATTTCGGATAGTTATCGTCGATCGTGACAATTTCGATTAGTTGCAGTCGATTGTAATAGTTCTCGATAAAAATAATTTCGGTTAGTTGCGATCGATAATATTTATTTCGGTTAGTCGCAGTCGACTGTAATAATTTTGGTTAGTTTTAGTCGATAATAATAATTTCTTTTAGTAGCAGTCAAAAAAAAAAAAAAAACTGTTTAGTTGCAGTCGATAATAAAAATTTCGGTTAATCGCAGTCGATTGTAATAATTTCAATTAGTTGCAGTCAACTTATTAATTCCGTTTAGTCGCAGTCGATTGTAATAATTTCGGTTATTTGCAGTCAATTAAATAATTTCGCGATGAAAATAATTCGGGTTAGTTGCAGTCGATTGTAATAATTTCGGTTATTTGCAGTTGATCGTAACAATTTCGGTTAGTTGGAGTCAATTGAATAATTTCGCGATAAAAATAATTCGGGTTAGTTGCAGTCGATTCTAATCATTTCGGTTAGTCGCAGTCAACTTATTAATTCCGTTTAGTCGCAGTCGATTGTAATAATTTCGGTTATTTGCAGTTGATCGTAACAATTTCGGTTAGTTGGAGTCAATTGAATAATTTCGCGATAAAAATAATTCGGGTTAGTTGCAGTCAATTGTAATAATTTCGGTTATTCGCAGTCAATTTAATAACGGTTGTCGCAGTCAGTTGTAATAATTTCGGATAGTTGCAGTCGATCGTGACAATTTCGATTAGTTGCAGTCGATTGTAATAGTTCTCGATAAAAATAATTTCGGTTAGCTGCAGTCGATTGTAATAATTCGAGATAAACGAAATTTCGGTTAGTTGCAGTCGATTGTAACAAGTTTTATTAGTAGCAGTCAATCAAAATAATTCCGGTTAGTTGCAGTCATTAATAATAATTTCGGTTAGTTGCAGTCGATTGTAATAATTTCGGTAAGTTGCAGTCGATCGTAGCAATCTCGGTTAGTTGCAGTCGATCGTAGCAAACTCGGTTAGTTGCAGTCGATCGTAATAATTTCTGTTAGTTGCAGTCGATTCTAATCATTTCGGTTAGTCGCAGTCAACTTATTAATTCCGTTTAGTCGCAGTCGATTGTAATAATTTCGGTTATTTGCAGTTGATCGTAACAATTTCGGTTAGTTGGAGTCAATTGAATAATTTCGCGATAAAAATAATTCGGGTTAGTTGCAGTCAATTGTAATAATTTTGGTTATTCGCAGTCAATTTAATAACGGTTGTCGCAGTCAGTTGTAATAATTTCGGATAGTTGCAGTCGATCGTGACAATTTCGATTAGTTGCAGTCGATTGTAATAGTTCTCGATAAAAATAATTTCGGTTAGCTGCAGTCGATTGTAATAATTCGAGATAAAAGAAATTTCGGTTAGTTGCAGTCGATTGTAACAAGTTTTATTAGTAGCAGTCAATCAAAATAATTCCGGTTAGTTGCAGTCATTAATAATAATTTCGGTTAGTTGCAGTCGATTGTAATAATTTCGGTTAGTTGCAGTCGATCGTAGTAATCTCGGTTAGTTGCAGTCGATCGTAGCAATCTCGGTTAGTTGCAGTCGATCGTAATAATTTCTGTTAGTTGCAGTCGATTCTAATCATTTCAGTTAGTCGCAGTCAACTTATTAATTCCGTTTAGTCGCTGTCGATTGTAATAATTTCGGTTATTTGCAGTTGATCGTAACAATTTCGGTTAGTTGGAGTCAATTGATTATTTCGCGATAAAAATAATTCGGGTTAGTTGCAGTCAATTGTAATAATTTCGGTTATTCGCAGTCAATTTAATAACGGTTGTCGCAGTCAGTTGTAATAATTTCGGATAGTTGCAGTCGATCGTGACAATTTCGGTTAGCTGCAGTCGATTGTAATAATTCAAGATAAAAGAAATTTCGGTTAGTTGCAGTCGATTGTAACAAGTTTTATTAGTAGCAGTCAATCAAAATAATTCCGGTTAGTTGCAGTCATTAATAATAATTTCGGTTAGTTGCAGGCGATTGTAATAAATTCGCGATAAAAATAATTTCGGCTAGTTGCAGTCGATTGCAACTATTTTGGTTAGTTGCAGTCGATTGCAATAAATTCGCGATAAAAATAATTTGGCCTACCAGCAGTCGATTGTAATAATTTCGGTCAGTCGTAGTCAATTGTAATAATTCCGGTTAGTCGCAGTCAGTTTTAACAATTTCAGTTAGTTGCAGCCGATCATAACAATTTCGTTTAGTTGCAGTCGATCGTAACAATTTCGGTTAGTTGTAGTCAATTGTAATAATTTCTCAATAAAAATAATTTCGGTTAGTTGAAGTCGATGAAAAAAAATTCGGCTAGTTGCGATCGATAATAATTATTTCGGTTCGTCGCAGTCGACTGTAATAATTTTGGTTAGTTTTAGTCGATAATAATAATTTCTTTTAGTAGCAGTAAAAAAAAAAAAAAACTGTTTAGTTGCAGTCGATAATAATAATTTCAGTTAATCGATGTCGATTGTAATAATTTCAATTAGTTGCAGTCGATCGTAGCAATCTCGGTTAGTCGCAGTCGATCGTAGCAATCTCGGTTAGTTACAGTCAATCGTAATAATTTCTGTTAGTTGCAGTCGATTCTAATCATTTCGGTTAGTCGCAGTCAACTTATTAATTCCGTTTAGTCGCAGTCGATTGTAATAATTTCGTTTAGTCGCAGTCAATAAAAATAAATCATGTTAGTTGCAGTCAATCGTAACAATTTCGGTTAGTTCCAGTCGATTGTAATAATTCGTGTAAAAAAAATTTCGGTTAGTCGCAGTCAATTATAACAATTTCGGTTAGTTGCAGTCGATCGTAACAATTTCGGTTAGTTACAGTCGATTGAATAATTTCGCGATAAAAATAATTCGGGTTAGTTGCAGTCAACTGTAATAATTTCGGTTAGTCGCAGTCAATTTAATAACGGTTGTCGCAGTCAGTTGTAATAATTTCGGATAGTTATCGTCGATCGTGACAATTTCGATTAGTTGCAGTCGATTGTAATAGTTCTCGATAAAAATAATTTCGGTTAGCTGCAGTCAGTTGTAATAATTTCGGATAGTTGCAGTCGATCGTGACAATTTCGGTTAGCTGCAGTCGATTGTAATAATTCAAGATAAAAGAAATTTCGGTTAGTTGCAGTCGATTGTAACAAGTTTTATTAGTAGCAGTCAATCAAAATAATTCCGGTTAGTTGCAGTCATTAATAATAATTTCGGTTAGTTTCAGGCGATTGTAATAAATTCGCGATAAAAATAATTTCGGCTAGTTGCAGTCGATTGCAACTATTTTGGTTAGTTGCAGTCGATTGCAATAAATTCGCGATAAAAATAATTTGGCCTACCAGCAGTCGATTGTAATAATTTCGGTCAGTCGTAGTCTATTGTAATAATTCCGGTTAGTCGCAGTCAGTTGTTACAATTTCAGTTAGTTGCAGCCGATCATAACAATTTCGTTTAGTTGCAGTCGATCGTAACAATTTCGGTTAGTTGTAGTCAATTGTAATAATTTCTCAATAAAAATAATTTCGGTTAGTTGAAGTCGATGAAAAAAAATTCGGCTAGTTGCGATCGATAATAATTATTTCGGTTCGTCGCAGTCGACTGTAATAATTTTGGTTAGTTTTAGTCGATAATAATAATTTCTTTTAGTAGCAGTAAAAAAAAAAAAAAACTGTTTAGTTGCAGTCGATAATAATAATTTCAGTTAATCGATGTCGATTGTAATAATTTCAATTAGTTGCAGTCGATCGTAGCAATCTCGGTTAGTCGCAGTCGATCGTAGCAATCTCGGTTAGTTACAGTCAATCGTAATAATTTCTGTTAGTTGCAGTCGATTCTAATCATTTCGGTTAGTCGCAGTCAACTTATTAATTCCGTTTAGTCGCAGTCGATTGTAATAATTTCGTTTAGTCGCAGTCAATAAAAATAAATCATGTTAGTTGCAGTCAATCGTAACAATTTCGGTTAGTTCCAGTCGATTGTAATAATTCGTGTAAAAAAAATTTCGGTTAGTCGCAGTCAATTATAACAATTTCGGTTAGTTGCAGTCGATCGTAACAATTTCGGTTAGTTACAGTCGATTGAATAATTTCGCGATAAAATAATTCGGGTTAGTTGCAGCCAACTGTAATAATTTCGGTTAGTCGCAGTCAATTTAATAACGGTTGTCGCAGTCAGTTGTAATAATTTCGGATAGTTATCGTCGATCGTGACAATTTCGATTAGTTGCAGTCGATTGTAATAGTTCTCGATAAAAATAAATTCGGTTAGCTGCAGTCGATTGTAATAATTCGAGATAAAAGAAATTTCGGTTAGTTGCAGTCGATTGTAACAAGTTTTATTAGTAGCAGTCAATCAAAATAATTACGGTTAGTTGCAGTCATTAATAATAATTTCGGTTAGTTGCAGTCGATTGTAATAATTTCGGTTAGTTGCAGTCGATCGTAGCAATCTCGGTTAGTTGCAGTCGATCGTAGCAATCTCGGTTAGTTGCAGTCGATCGTAATAATTTCTGTTAGTTGCCATCGATTCTAATCATTTCGGTTAGTCGCAGTCAACTTATTAATTCCGTTTAGTCGCAGTCGATTGTAATAATTTCGGTTATTTGCAGTTGATCGTAACAATTTCGGTTAGTTGGAGTCAATTGAATAATTTCGCGATAAAAATAATTCGGGTTAGTTGCAGTCAATTGTAATAATTTCGGTTAGTCGCAGTCAATTTAATAACGGTTGTCGCAGTCAGTTGTAATAATTTCGGATAGTTGCAGTCGATCGTGACAATTTCGATTAGTTGCAGTCGATTGTAATAGTTCTCGATAAAAATAATTTCGGTTAGCTGCAGTCGATTGTAATAATTCGAGATAAAAGAAATTTCGGTTAGTTGCAGTCGATTGTAACAAGTTTTATTAGTAGCAGTCAATCAAAATAATTCCGGTATTTGCAGTCATTAATAATAATTTCGGTTAGTTGCAGTCGATTGTAATAATTTCGGTTAGTAGCAGTCGATCGTAGCAATCTCGGTTAGTTGCAGTCGATCGTAGCAATCTCGGTTAGTTGCAGTCGATCGTAATAATTTCTGTTAGTTGCAGTCTATTCTAATCATTTCGGTTAGTCGCAGTCAACTTATTAATTCCGTTTAGTCGCAGTCGATTGTAATAATTTCGGTTATTTGCAGTTGATCGTAACAATTTCGGTTAGTTGGAGTCAATTGAATAATTTCGCGATAAAAATAATTCGGGTTAGTTGCAGTCAATTGTAATAATTTCGGTTATTCGCAGTCAATTTAATAACGGTTGTCGCAGTCAGTTGAAATAATTTCGGATAGTTGCAGTCGATCGTGACAATTTCGATTAGTTGCAGTCGATTGTAATAGTTCTCGATAAAAATAATTTCGGTTAGCTGCAGTCGATTGTAATAATTCGAGATAAAAGAAATTTCGGTTAGTTGCAGTCGATTGTAACAAGTTTTATTAGTAGCAGTCAATCAAAATAATTCCGGTTAGTTGCAGTCATTAATAATAATTTCGGTTAGTTGCCGTCGATTGTAATAATTTCGGTTAGTTGCAGTCGATCGTAAGAATTTTGGTTAGTTGGAGTCGATCGTAAGAATTGCGGTTAGTTGCAGGCGATTGTAATAAATTCGCGATAAAAATAATTTCGGCTAGTTGCAGTCGATTGCAACTATTTTGGTTAGTTGCAGTCGATTGCAATAAATTCGCGATAAAAATAATTTGGCCTACCTGCAGTCAATTGTAATAATTTCGGTCAGTCGTAGTCAATTGTAATAATTCCGGTTAGTCGCAGTCACGTGTAACAATTTCGGTTAGTTGCAGCCGATCATAACAATTTCGTTTAGTTGTAGTCAATTGTAATAATTTCGCAATAAAAATAATTTTGGTTAGTTGCACTCGATTGTAACAATTTTTGTTAGTTGCAGTCGATTGCAATAAATTCGCGATAAAATTTTTTTGAGCTAGTTGCAGTCGATTGTAATTATTTCGGTTAGTTGCAGTCGATTGTAATAATTTCGGTTAGTTGCAGTCGATCGTAGCAATCTCGGTTAGTTGCAGTCGATCGTAGCAATCTCGGTTAGTTGCAGTCGATCGTAATAATTTCTGTTAGTTGCAGTCTATTCTAATCATTTCGGTTAGTCGCAGTCGATTGTAATAATTTCGGTTATTTGCAGTTGATCGTAACAATTTCGGTTAGTTGGAGTCAATTGAATAATTTCGCGATAAAAATAATTCGGGTTAGTTGCAGTCAATTGTAATAATTTCGGTTATTCGCAGTCAATTTAATAACGGTTGTCGCAGTCAGTTGAAATAATTTCGGATAGTTGCAGTCGATCGTGACAATTTCGATTAGTTGCAGTCGATTGTAATAGTTCTCGATAAAAATAATTTCGGTTAGCTGCAGTCGATTGTAATAATTCGAGATAAAAGAAATTTCGGTTAGTTGCAGTCGATTGTAACAAGTTTTATTAGTAGCAGTCAATCAAAATAATTCCGGTTAGTTGCAGTCATTAATAATAATTTCGGTTAGTTGCAGTCGATTGTAATAATTTCGGTTAGTTGCAGTCGATCGTAGCAATCTCGGTTAGTTGCAGTCGATCGTAATAATTTCTGTTAGTTGCCATCGATTCTAATCACTTCGGTTAGTCGCAGTCAACTTATTAATTCCGTTTAGTCGCAGTCGATTGTAATAATTTCGGTTATTTGCAGTTGATCGTAACAATTTCGGTTAGTTAGAGTCAATTGAATAATTTCGCGATAAAAATAATTCGGGTTAGTTGCAGTCAATTGTAATAATTTCGGTTAGTCGCAGTCAATTTAATAACGGTTGTCGCAGTCAGTTGTAATAATTTCGGATAGTTGCAGTCGATCGTGACAATTTCGATTAGTTGCAGTCGATTGTAATAGTTCTCGATAAAAATAATTTCTGTTAGCTGCAGTCGATTGTAATAATTCGAGATAAAAGAAATTTCGGTTAGTTGCAGTCGATTGTAACAAGTTTTATTAGTAGCAGTCAATCAAAATAATTCCGGTATTTGCAGTCATTAATAATAATTTCGGTTAGTTGCAGTCGATTGTAATAATTTCGGTTAGTTGCAGTCGATCGTAGCAATCTCGGTTAGTTGCAGTCGATCGTAGCAATCTCGGTTAGTTGCAGTCGATCGTAATAATTTCTGTTAGTTGCAGTCTATTCTAATCATTTCGGTTAGTCGCAGTCAACTTATTAATTCCGTTTAGTCGCAGTCGATTGTAATAATTTCGGTTATTTGCAGTTGATCGTAACAATTTCGGTTAGTTGGAGTCAATTGAATAATTTCGCGATAAAAATAATTCGGGTTAGTTGCAGTCAATTGTAATAATTTCGGTTATTCGCAGTCAATTTAATAACGGTTGTCGCAGTCAGTTGTAATAATTTCGGATAGTTGCAGTCGATCGTGACAATTTCGATTAGTTGCAGTCGATTGTAATAGTTCTCGATAAAAATAATTTCGGTTAGCTGCAGTCGATTGTAATAATTCGAGATAAAAGAAATTTCGGTTAGTTGCAGTCGATTGTAACAAGTTTTATTAGTAGCAGTCAATCAAAATAATTCCGGTTAGTTGCAGTCATTAATAATAATTTCGGTTAGTTGCAGTCGATTGTAATAATTTCGGTTAGTTGCTGTCGATCGTAAGAATTTTGGTTAGTTGCAGTCGATTGCAACTATTTTGGTTAGTTGCAGTCGATTGCAATAAATTCGCGATAAAAATAATTTAGCCTACCTGCAGTCGATTGTAATAATTTCGGTCAGTCGTAGTCAATTGTAATAATTCCGGTTAGTCGCAGTCACGTGTAACAATTTCGGTTAGTTGCAGCCGATCATAACAATTTCGTTTATTTGTAGTCAATTGTAATAATTTCGCAATAAAAAAAATTTTGGTTAGTTGCACTCGATTGTAACAATTTTTGTTAGTTGCAGTCGATTGCAATAGATTCGCGATAAAATTTTTTTGAGCTAGTTGCAGTCGATTGTAATTATTTCGGTTAGTTGCAGTCGATCGTAAGAATTTTGGTTAGTTGCAGTCGATCGTAGCAATCTCGGTTAGTTGCAGTCGATCGTAGCAATCTCGGTTAGTTGCAGTCGATCGTAATAATTTCTGTTAGTTGCAGTCGATTGTAATAATTTCAATTAGTTGCAGTCAACTTATTAATTCCGTTTAGTCGCAGTCGATTCTAATCATTTCGGTTAGTCGCAGTCAACTTATTAATTCCGTTTAGTCGCAGTCGATTGTATTAATTTCGTTTAGTCGCAGTCAATAAAAATAAATCATGTTAGTTGCAGTCAATCGTAACAATTTCGGTTAGTTCCAGTCGATTGTAATAATTCGTGTAAAAAAAATTTCGGTTAGTCGCAGTCAATTATAACAATTTCGGTTAGTTGCAGTCGATCGTAACAATTTCGGTTAGTTGCAGTCGATTGAATAATTTCGCGATAAAAATAATTCGGGTTAGTTGCAGTCAACTGTAATAATTTCGGTTAGTCGCAGTCAATTTAATAACGGTTGTCGCAGTCAGTTGTAATAATTTCGGATAGTTATCGTCGATCGTGACAATTTCGATTAGTTGCAGTCGATTGTAATAGTTCTCGATAAAAATAATTTCGGTTAGCTGCAGTCGATTGTAATAATTCGAGATAAAAGAAATTTCGGTTAGTTGCAGTCGATTGTAACAAGTTTTATTAGTAGCAGTCAATCAAAATAATTCCGGTTAGTTGCAGTCATTAATAATAATTTCGGTTAGTTGCAGTCGATTGTAATAATTTCGGTTAGTTGCAGTCGATCGTAGCAATCTCGGTTAGTTGCAGTCGATCGTAATAATTTCTGTTAGTTGCCATCGATTCTAATCATTTCGGTTAGACGCAGTCAACTTATTAATTCCGTTTAGTCGCAGTCGATTGTAATAATTTCGGTTATTTGCAGTTGATCGTAACAATTTCGGTTAGTTAGAGTCAATTGAATAATTTCGCGATAAAAATAATTCGGGTTAGTTGCAGTCAATTGTAATAATTTCGGTTAGTCGCAGTCAATTTAATAACGGTTGTCGCAGTCAGTTGTAATAATTTCGGATAGTTGCAGTCGATCGTGACAATTTCGATTAGTTGCAGTCGATTGTAATAGTTCTCGATAAAAATAATTTCGGTTAGCTGCAGTCGATTGTAATAATTCGAGATAAAAGAAATTTCGGTTAGTTGCAGTCGATTGTAACAAGTTTTATTAGTAGCAGTCAATCAAAATAATTCCGGTATTTGCAGTCATTAATAATAATTTCGGTTAGTTGCAGTCGATTGTAATAATTTCGGTTAGTTGCAGTCGATCGTAGCAATCTCGGTTAGTTGCAGTCGATCGTAGCAATCTCGGTTAGTTGCAGTCGATCGTAATAATTTCTGTTAGTTGCAGTCTATTCTAATCATTTCGGTTAGTCGCAGTCAACTTATTAATTCCGTTTAGTCGCAGTCGATTGTAATAATTTCGGGTATTTGCAGTTGATCGTAACAATTTCGGTTAGTTGGAGTCAATTGAATAATTTCGCGATAAAAATAATTCGGGTTAGTTGCAGTCAATTGTAATAATTTCGGTTATTCGCAGTCAATTTAATAACGGTTGTCGCAGTCAGTTGTAATAATTTCGGATAGTTGCAGTCGATCGTGACAATTTCGATTAGTTGCAGTCGATTGTAATAGTTCTCGATAAAAATAATTTCGGTTAGCTGCAGTCGATTGTAATAATTCGAGATAAAAGAAATTTCGGTTAGTTGCAGTCGATTGTAACAAGTTTTATTAGTAGCAGTCAATCAAAATAATTCCGGTTAGTTGCAGTCATTAATAATAATTTCGGTTAGTTGCAGTCGATTGTAATAATTTCGGTTAGTTGCTGTCGATCGTAAGAATTTTGGTTAGTTGCAGTCGATTGCAACTATTTTGGTTAGTTGCAGTCGATTGCAACTATTTTGGTTAGTTGCAGTCGATTGCAATAAATTCGCGATAAAAATAATTTAGCCTACCTGCAGTCGATTGTAATAATTTCGGTCAGTCGTAGTCAATTGTAATAATTCCGGTTAGTCGCAGTCACGTGTAACAATTTCGGTTAGTTGCAGCCGATCATAACAATTTCGTTTAGTTGTAGTCAATTGTAATAATTTCGCAATAAAAAAAATTTTGGTTAGTTGCACTCGATTGTAACAATTTTTGTTAGTTGCAGTCGATTGCAATAAATTCGCGATAAAATTTTTTTGAGCTAGTTGCAGTCGATTGTAATTATTTCGGTTAGTTGCAGTCGATCGTAAGAATTTTGGTTAGTTGCAGTCGATCGTAGCAATCTCAGTTAGTTGCAGTCGATCGTAGCAATCTCGGTTAGTTGCAGTCGATCGTAATAATTTCTGTTAGTTGCAGTCGATTGTAATAATTTCAATTAGTTGCAGTCAACTTATTAATTCCGTTTAGTCGCAGTCGATTCTAATCATTTCGGTTAGTCGCAGTCAACTTATTAATTCCGTTTAGTCGCAGTCGATTGTAATAATTTCGTTTAGTCGCAGTCAATAAAAATAAATCATGTTAGTTGCAGTCAATCGTAACAATTTCGGTTAGTTCCAGTCGATTGTAATAATTCGTGTAAAAAAAATTTCGGTTAGTCGCAGTCAATTATAACAATTTCGGTTAGTTGCAGTCGATCGTAACAATTTCGGTTAGTTGCAGTCGATTGAATAATTTCGCGATAAAAATAATTCGGGTTAGTTGCAGTCAACTGTAATAATTTCGGTTAGTCGCAGTCAATTTAATAACGGTTGTCGCAGTCAGTTGTAATAATTTCGGATAGTTATCGTCGATCGTGACAATTTCGATTAGTTGCAGTCGATTGTAATAGTTCTCGATAAAAATAATTTCGGTTAGCTGCAGTCGATTGTAATAATTCGAGATAAAAGAAATTTCGGTTAGTTGCAGTCGATTGTAACAAGTTTTATTAGTAGCAGTCAATCAAAATAATTCCGGTTAGTTGCAGTCATTAATAATAATTTCGGTTAGTTGCAGTCGATTGTAATAATTTCGGTTAGTTGCAGTCGATCGTAGCAATCTCGGTTAGTTGCAGTCGATCGTAGCAATCTCGGTTAGTTGCAGTCGATCGTAATAATTTCTGTTAGTTGCCGTCGATTCTAATCATTTCGGTTAGTCGCAGTCAACTTATTAATTCCGTTTAGTCGCAGTCGATTGTAATAATTTCGGTTATTTGCAGTTGATCGTAACAATTTCGGTTAGTTGGAGTCAATTGAATAATTTCGCAATAAAAATAATTCGGGTTAGTTGCAGTCAATTGTAATAATTTCGGTTAGTCGCAGTCAATTTAATAACGGTTGTCGCAGTCAGTTGTAATAATTTCGGATAGTTGCAGTCGATCGTGACAATTTCGATTAGTTGCAGTCGATTGTAATAGTTCTCGATAAAAATAATTTCGGTTAGCTGCAGTCGATTGTAATAATTCGAGATAAAAGAAATTTCGGTTAGTTGCAGTCGATTGTAACAAGTTTTATTAGTAGCAGTCAATCAAAATAATTCCGGTATTTGCAGTCATTAATAATAATTTCGGTTAGTTGCAGTCGATTGTAATAATTTCGGTTAGTTGCAGTCGATCGTAGCAATCTCGGTTAGTTGCAGTCGATCGTAGCAATCTCGGTTAGTTGCAGTCGATTCTAATCATTTCGGTTAGTCGCAGTCAACTTATTAATTCCGTTTAGTTGCAGTCGATCGTAGCAATCTCGGTTAGTCGCAGTCAGTTGTAATAATTTCGGATAGTTGCAGTCGATCGTGACAATTTCGGTTAGCTGCAGTCGATTGTAATAATTCAAGATAAAAGAAATTTCGGTTAGTTGCAGTCGATTGTAACAAGTTTTATTAGTAGCAGTCAATCAAAATAATTCCGGTTAGTTGCAGTCATTAATAATAATTTCGGTTAGGTTCAGGCGATTGTAATAAATTCGCGATAAAAATAATTTCGGCTAGTTGCAGTCGATTGCAACTATTTTGGTTAGTTGCAGTCGATTGCAATAAATTCGCGATAAAAATAATTTGGCCTACCAGCAGTCGATTGTAATAATTTCGGTCAGTCGTAGTCAATTGTAATAATTCCGGTTAGTCGCAGTCAGTTGTAACAATTTCAGTTAGTTGCAGCCGATCATAACAATTTCGTTTAGTTGCAGTCGATCGTAACAATTTCGGTTAGTTGTAGTCAATTGTAATAATTTCTCAATAAAAATAATTTCGGTTAGTTGAAGTCGATGAAAAAAAATTCGGCTAGTTGCGATCGATAATAATTATTTCGGTTCGTCGCAGTCGACTGTAATAATTTTGGTTAGTTTTAGTCGATAATAATAATTTCTTTTAGTAGCAGTAAAAAAAAAAAAACTGTTTAGTAGCAGTCGATAATAATAATTTCAGTTAATCGATGTCGATTGTAATAATTTCAATTAGTTGCAGTCGATCGTAGCAATCTCGGTTAGTCGCAGTCGATCGTAGCAATCTCGGTTAGTTACAGTCAATCGTAATAATTTCCGTTAGTTGCAGTCGATTCTAATCATTTCGGTTAGTCGCAGTCAACTTATTAATTCCGTTTAGTCGCAGTCGATTGTAATAATTTCGTTTAGTCGCAGTCAATAAAAATAAATCATGTTAGTTGCAGTCAATCGTAACAATTTCGGTTAGTTCCAGTCGATTGTAATAATTCGTGTAAAAAAAATTTCGGTTAGTCGCAGTCAATTATAACAATTTCGGTTAGTTGCAGTCGATCGTAACAATTTCGGTTAGTTACAGTCGATTGAATAATTTCGCGATAAAATAATTCGGGTTAGTTGCAGTCAACTGTAATAATTTCGGTTAGTCGCAGTCAATTTAATAACGGTTGTCGCAGTCAGTTGTAATAATTTCGGATAGTTATCGTCGATCGTGACAATTTCGATTAGTTGCAGTCGATTGTAATAGTTCTCGATAAAAATAAATTCGGTTAGCTGCAGTCGATTGTAATAATTCGAGATAAAAGAAATTTCGGTTAGTTGCAGTCGATTGTAACAAGTTTTATTAGTAGCAGTAAATCAAAATAATTACGGTTAGTTGCAGTTATTAATAATAATTTCGGTTAGTTGCAGTCGATTGTAATAATTTCGGTTAGTTGCAGTCGATCGTAGCAATCTCGGTTAGTTGCAGTCGATCGTAGCAATCTCGGTTAGTTGCAGTCGATCGTAATAATTTCTGTTAGTTGCCATCGATTCTAATCATTTCGGTTAGTCGCAGTCAACTTATTAATTCCGTTTAGTCGCAGTCGATTGTAATAATTTCGGTTATTTGCAGTTGATCGTAACAATTTCAGTTAGTTGGAGTCAATTGAATAATTTCGCGATAAAAATAATTCGGGTTAGTTGCAGTCAATTGTAATAATTTCGGTTAGTCGCAGTCAATTTAATAACGGTTGTCGCAGTCAGTTGTAATAATTTCGGATAGTTGCAGTCGATCGTGACAATTTCGATTAGTTGCAGTCGATTGTAATAGTTCTCGATAAAAATAATTTCGGTTAGCTGCAGTCGATTGTAATAATTCGAGATAAAAGAAATTTCGGTTAGTTGCAGTCGATTGTAACAAGTTTTATTAGTAGCAGTCAATCAAAATAATTCCGGTATTTGCAGTCATTAATAATAATTTCGGTTAGTTGCAGTCGATTGTAATAATTTCGGTTAGTTGCAGTCGATCGTAGCAATCTCGGTTAGTTGCAGTCGATCGTAGCAATCTCGGTTAGTTGCAGTCGATCGTAATAATTTCTGTTAGTTGCAGTCTATTCTAATCATTTCGGTTAGTCGCAGTCAACTTATTAATTCCGTTTAGTCGCAGTCGATTGTAATAATTTCGGTTATTTGCAGTTGATCGTAACAATTTCGGTTAGTTGGAGTCAATTGAATAATTCCGCGATAAAAATAATTCGGGTTAGTTGCAGTCAATTGTAATAATTTCGGTTATTCGCAGTCAATTTAATAACGGTTGTCGCAGTCAGTTGTAATTATTTCGGATAGTTGCAGTCGATCGTGACAATTTCGATTAGTTGCAGTCGATTGTAATAGTTCTCGATAAAAATAATTTCGGTTAGCTGCAGTCGATTGTAATAATTCGAGATAAAAGAAATTTCGGTTAGTTGCAGTCGATTGTAACAAGTTTTATTAGTAGCAGTCAATCAAAATAATTCCGGTTAGTTGCAGTCATTAATAATAATTTCGGTTAGTTGCAGTCGATTGTAATAATTTCGGTTAGTTGCAGTCGATCGTAGCAATCTCGGTTAGTTGCAGTCGATCGTAGCAATCTCGGTTAGTTGCAGTCGATCGTAATAATTTCTGTTAGTTGCCGTCGATTCTAATCATTTCGGTTAGTCGCAGTCAACTTATTAATTCCGTTTAGTCGCAGTCGATTGTAATAATTTCGGTTATTTGCAGTTGATCGTAACAATTACGGTTAGTTGGAGTCAATTGAATAATTTCGCGATAAAAATAATTCGGGTTAGTTGCAGTCAATTGTAATAATTTCGGTTAGTCGCAGTCAATTTAATAACGGTTGTCGCAGTCAGTTGTAATAATTTCGGATAGTTGCAGTCGATCGAGTTGCGCCCCGGCAGTCATAGAGAGTGGACGCACGTCAGTTGAGCTCCCGGGGATTATCCCCACTCTTGCAGTAATATTCAGAGCTCAGTCGTCGGCCAGCCAGCACCAAGGTAAGACGTGTTTTTACTAAGTTCCGTCATTAGTGCGCTGGAGTGTTTGTGTGTGTGTGGTTGAGACCCGAGGGACACTAAGCGGCGATTCGGGACTCCCACAAGGACAGGAGGTTTAATTAATTTAATTAATTAATTAAATCGAAAAAAAAAAAAAAAAGTTTTTTCAAAAAAAAAAAAGTCTTTTCAAAAAAAAAAATTTTTTTTGGAAGACTTTTTTGAAAAAATTTTAGGTCCAAAGAAACTTATATTTCGGCGGACCGAAAATGCACAAAAAAATTTTGGAAAAGTTGACCAGGAAGAGGGAGAAAACATCGAAAACCCCATGAAGCCGAGAGACTTCAACGCTGGGGTAGATGAGGAGAAGGCCCTCCATGGAAGTCGGGAGATTTCAATGGTAGGGCAGGATAGAGAAGAACCCCAGAGGGCCACAGAAGAGGTGGCCGGCAGAAAAGTGACGTCTGCGTCCGATACAGCGGACACAGACGCAGAAGACAAAAAAAGACCGGGGCGGAAACCCAAGAGGCCGAGAGAGGAGACCAACTCCCCTCCAGAGAGCGAAGAGTCCCCTACTAAAAGGGGCGAGAAGATTGCGGATCAGGTAAGATCATACCTGATCCGGAAGAAGATAAGCCTGGAGGCCCAGGCCTACTTGAACGGCCAGGTGAGGGACATCACCAACATAATAGTTGGGCTCCAGGCCCAGTGGAATATGGTCCCCGCACTGGTTAGAGAGGTGGTAGAGGAGGCCCTAAATAGGGACACCCTTCATAGCATAATCGCAAGCAAGGTGTCGGAGTTAATTGCCCCCATGGTGGTGACATCGATTAGCGATGCCATAGGGGGCGAGTACGAGAAGAAAAAGAAAGAGTGGGTCTCCCCCACTCTTAAAAAAGTTAGACACACCGCAAAAGTAAGGGCGGAAGAGAGGAGGAGAAGTGCGGCGGAAGGCCCTAAGGAGCCGGAAAAGGTGGTAGCTGGACCATCTGGGGTGGCCCCGCCCAAGACGAGAGAGGCCGACCGCGGAAAATACGATGGCCAGGAGCTTGCCCCTGCCCCAATGCCGCAGAGGTGGACGAGTGCCACCCCAATGTGTCGAGGGAGAAATAAGGAGGTGGACTCCAGCGAAGAGGACGCTGCACCCTGGAAGGAGGTCAAAAAGAGGAAGAAGAAGAAAAAGAAGCAGAACCAGCCGACCTCCCAGGGTGAAGAGGAGGCAGAGAGAAAGGAAAATAAACCTAAGAAGATCACCTTCGCTGGAGTCCTGGCGAGCATTCCCGCGTCGCCGAGGAGGCCGGAGGAGACCCCCACCTATATCACCCTGAAGGGTAACGTGGAAGGGTGGGAGGCTAGCCAGATCCACAATCAGCTCCCGTCCCAGGAGGAACTCAAGAACATCGGCGCCAGCGTCAGCATGGTGCGAGTGACGAGAGCTGGCACCGTCCTGGTCAGGACCGGAGGGGCCGACCAGGCCAAGAAGTTAGTGGAATGGGACGCCCTGAAGAAGAAAGGGCTTGAGGCGAGGCTCGCAGTGGGGAGAAGGCCTCGCCTGGAAGTGAGAGGCGTCCCGAGGCACTGGGACGGGAGCACCCTAGAGAATTACCTCTGGGGCAAAGTGGCCATAGATAAGCCAAAGGAAGAAAAGGACAGGAGGGAGTGGTTGAGACCCTGCTTTGCCACCCCCGCGAGGGGCGGCCTCACGGTGAACTGGGTGATAGAGGTTCACCACGCGATGAGGTACGCCCTGATGACCCTGACGGTGGAGTGCGTGAGCGGTGGATGGTGGAGCTTGACCATCCGTGATTACGTCGATCCCCTGGTCTGCCTGAAATGCCTTGAGCACGGCCACATGGCGAAGACCTGCACGAAGGAGATGGCGTGCAGGTGGTGCGAGGGAAACGGGCATAAGAAAAAGGACTGCCCGGTTAAGATCAGAAGTGACCCTCCAACATGTAGGCATTGCAAGGCCAACGGCAAAGAGGGGAAGGAGCTCCGTCACTGCGCGGGTAGCAGGGAGTGCCCGACGTACCTGGAGCTGATGGTCAAGCAGGCGAAGAAAACCCGTTATGGGTAGGCTGCAGATTCTGCAGGTCAATATGGGCCGAAGACGAGTGGTCGCGGACGAGCTGAGAGCTCTCGCTAGGAAGGCTGACATCATGGCTATACAGGAGCCGTGGTGTCAGGGAAACGTGGTCGCCGGATTCGGTGTCACGTCGAGGGTAGTCGCAATGGGCAGTGGCGAGAGGAGGCCCAGGGCGGCTATAGTGATTGTCAATCCAAACCTCGATGTTATGGAACTGAAGCAATTCACCACGGCGGATCAGGCGGCGTGCTATGTCAGATGGGGGAGGATATCCTTCGCCCTCGTCTCGTCATACATGCCGCCGAATCAGCGGATAGAGGAGAACGTTGCCGCCGTGGAGGCCATCGCACAACGTTACAGGAGTGTGGTGGTCTGTTCCGACACCAATTCGTGGAGCACGGCCTGGGGTTCGGTGCGCACAGACGCCAGAGGGAAAGTGGTGGATGAAACCGTGGCGAGGTGTCAGCTCATCGTGATGAATGAGCCCTCTGGTCCCACATTCGTTGGAGCCAGGGGCCAGAGTTGGATAGACGTGACACTCGCCACGGCCACCATGGCGAGGCGCATAGCGGACTGGACCCTACGGTCTGACACGAGCTCCGACCACCGGGTCATAGCCTTCAGTGTGGTAGAGGAGGAAGGCGAAGTCCTTCCGGTCGAGAAGGGCTTCGTGACCCGCACGGCGAACTGGGGAGCTTTCTCCAGTGAACTGGAGGGAATATTGGTCGATAGAGAATGGGAAGAGATGGCGCCGATGGAAGTGGGAGAGTCAGTTATAGACCGCAGAGTGGCGGAGCTGACGGGCGCCATCACAGAAGCGGCCAGTATGACCCTCCAGCGCCGCAGAGCGAGAGCGCGTCCGGTCCCATGGTGGACGCCTGCCCTGACGCTCCTCAAGAGGGAGTATTACAGGGCCAGGCGCAGGTACCAGGAGTGCAGGGACGAGGAGAGGAGACCTGCACTTCGACTGGAAACGAAGGGGAAGTATAGGGCATACCGAAACGGCGTGCGTCACCAGAAGAAGGAATCCTGGGACGAATTCATCGTCAAGGAGTCAGAGAAGAATCCCTGGGGCATTCCGTACAGGGTGGCACTGGGCAAGGTTAAGCCGCTGACTATGATGGCGGCTATCAGAGTTGGAGATGCCCAGGCAACCACCCTGGAGGAGACTGCATCTATGTATATAGACTATACATACCCCAGGGATGATCCGTCCCAGGATACGGAAGAAGACGAAATGGTAAGACGCACCACGGTGTGCCCTCCCGGTACCGAGTTTTGTCCACCATGGGATTTATGGGACCTACGTCTTGCCGTGGAGAGACAGAGGATCGGCCGAGCCCCAGGACTCGACGGGATAGATGCCGCGATCCTGAGGAAAAGCGCCCCCCTCATTGAGGATGACCTTCTGGGCATCTTCAATGAGTGTCTGGACCAGGGCCGCTTCCCTAGTGAGTGGAGGATCGCGGACTTGAGACTCCTCTACAAAGGAGGAGGCAAGGATAAGGAGTCGCCCAAGGCGTACAGGCCTATATGCCTCCTCCCAGTCGTCAGTAAAGTCCTGGAGAGCCTTATAGTCACCAGCCTAAGGCCGGTCCTCAGTGCAGCTAGCCATCCACGGCAGTTCGGCTCGACCCGTGGCAAGGGAACCACAGATGCGCTGTTGAGAGTGCGCAGGGACGTGGAAGAGAGGGCGGAGAAGTACGTCATGCTCGTGCTTTTCGACATATCCTCCGCCTTCGACAGTGTATGGTGGCCCTACGTACTCCAGCGGCTGCAGGAGTTCAACACCCCCAGCAACCTGTACTCCCTCGTAAGTAGCTACCTGAGTGACAGGAGTGTCAGGGTAAGAGGTAGCTACTACGAGGTGGAAAGACGAATAGAGAGAGGGTGCCCACAAGGGTCGGTCCTCGGGCCGGCCCTGTGGAAACTCGTGTTTGATCAGTTGCTGGGGGAGCTAGAAGGCGAAGGGTTCCTTGCCACGGCCTACGTCGACGACCTGGCAGTCCTAGTGGCCGAAAACAGCAGAGCCAGATTGAAGACTCAAGCGGAGAGATGCGCCAGCCTTGTAGCGGAATGGTGCGTGAGGCGGAAGTTGATCATGGCCGCAGCCAAGACCCAGGCCATACTCCTAAGAGGCTCCACTGACAGGGCTCACCCTATCATTATGGAGATTCAGGGTGAGAGAGTTAGGCTGGGTGAGGAGGTGACATACCTCGGCGTGAGGTTCAGAAGGAACTTCGACGCCACTCCTCACCTGGCATACCTGAAAGATAGGGTGACCCTGTCACTTAATGGACTTGGAAGAATAGGGGGTGCTTTCTGGGGCCTCAGGTACCCGGCAACCATGACCATTTACAAAGGCGTGGTCTTGGGTATCCTGAGGTACGCATCCCCTGCGTGGAGCCGTAACCTCACGCAACCGCATAGGAGGAGGCTGGCGACCATCCAGAGACTGGCTCTGCTGAGAGTATCGAAGGCCTATAGGACGGTGTCGCACGAGGCGGTGCAGGTGCTGACCGGAGCTATGCCCCTGGACCTCGTCCTCAAGGAGGACGCCCTGAAATATGAAGTGAAGAGGCAGGGGCTGGCGGCGCTCCCGGAGGGACTCCGAGAGAGGATCGGCGAGACCCCAAATAGATGGAAGAAGATAGTGAGGGAGGACTCGATCGGCGAGTGGAATGGACGGTGGGTGGGAAGCCAGAAGGGCTCGACCTTGAGGAAGTACTTCCCCACCGTCCAGTCGAGATTGGTAGCGACGTGGGTCCTCCCGGACTACTGGGTCTCGCAGATCCTTACAGGACACGGCGGGTTCCGGGGTAAGCTCAGTGAGCATAGAAGAGAGATCGACCCCCGGTGCCCGGATTGTGGAGTCCCTGAAACTGCGGAGCACGTTGTGCTCACCTGCACCACGATGGAAGGACACCGAGCCAGGTTGTCAAGAAAAACGGGTATCTTCGCCCTCGCCGAGGAGGACTTCCCCCGTTTGATGGAGAAGGAGAACTACCCCTTTTTCCGGGAGTTCATCTACGGGTGGAAGGAAGTGGTCGGGCCTGCTCATTTCACGATTAGCAGGGTCCGGCCCCTCGGCGAGCCACCAGACGTGCCACCAGACGAGGAGCCAGACGGGGAGCCACCCCCGGAGTAGAGGGATGGAGAGGAGGACCGGACGGATGCGGCGGACCAGGATGGCTGGACGGCATCCGGACGGATGGAGACTTAAGGTGCTGCCCCAACAGTAAGGTGCACATCCGTGCACCGGGCAGCACCACAGAAACTAAAGAAATGTTCCACTTTATTAAATGGTAACCCCCCCAAGATGTGTGATTTTATAAATAAATTTTTATAAATAAAGAGTTTTTATGGCAGTGGCGGGCGTGCGTAAACCCAACGTATCAACCCGTCACTGCCGAAACCCGTATGCCAGCAATGGCAGGAAGGGAGAAAAAAAAAAAAAAAAAAAAAAAAAAAAAAAAAAAAAAAAAAAAAAAAAAAAAAAAAAAAAAAAAAAAAAAAAAAAAAAAAAAAAGTTGCAGTCGATCGTAACAATTTCAGTTAGTTGTAGTCAATTGTAATAATTTCTCAATAAAAATAATTTCGGTTAGTTGAAGTCGATGAAAAAAAATTTGGCTAGTTGCGATCGATAATATTTATTTCGGTTAGTCGCAGTCGACTGTAATAATTTTGGTTAGTTTTAGTCGATAATAATAATTTCTTTTAGTAGCAGTCAAAAAAAAAAAACTGTTTAGTTGCAGTCGATAATAATAATTTCGGTTAATCGCAGTCGATTGTAATAATTTCAATTAGTTGCAGTCAACTTATTAATTCCGTTTAGTCGCAGTCGATTGTAATAATTTCGGTTATTTGCAGTCAATTGAATAATTTCGCGATAAAAATAATTCGGGTTAGTTGCAGTCAATTGTAATAATTTCGGTTAGTCGCAGTCAATTTAATAACGGTTGTCGCAGTCAGTTGTAATAATTTCGGGTAGTTGCAGTCGATCGTGACAATTTCGATTAGTTGCAGTCGATTGTAATAGTTCTCGATAAAAATAATTTCGGTTAGCTGCAGTCGATTGTAATAATTCGAGATAAAAGAAATTTCGGTTAGTTGCAGTCGATTGTAACAAGTTTTATTAGTAGCAGTCAATCAAAATAATTCCGGTTAGTTGCAGTCATTAATAATAATTTCGGTTAGTTGCCGTCGATTGTAATAATTTCGGTTAGTTGCAGTCGATCGTAAGAATTTTGGTTAGTTGGAGTCGATCGTAAGAATTGCGGTTAGTTGCAGGCGATTGTAATAAATTCGCGATAAAAATAATTTCGGCTAGTTGCAGTCGATTGCAACTATTTTGGTTAGTTGCAGTCGATTGCAATAAATTCGCGATAAAAATAATTTGGCCTACCTGCAGTCAATTGTAATAATTTCGGTCAGTCGTAGTCAATTGTAATAATTCCGGTTAGTCGCAGTCACGTGTAACAATTTCGGTTAGTTGCAGCCGATCATAACAATTTCGTTTAGTTGTAGTCAATTGTAATAATTTCGCAATAAAAATAATTTTGGTTAGTTGCACTCGATTGTAACAATTTTTGTTAGTTGCAGTCGATTGCAATAAATTCGCGATAAAATTTTTTTGAGCTAGTTGCAGTCGATTGTAATTATTTCGGTTAGTTGCAGTCGATCGTAAGAATTTTGGTTAGTTGCAGTTGATCGTAACAATTTCGGTTAGTTGCAGTCGATTGAATAATTTCGCGATAAAAATAATTCGGGTTAGTTGCAGTCAATTGTAATAATTTCGGTTATTCGCAGTCAATTTAATAACGGTTGTCGCAGTCAGTTGTAATAATTTTGGATAGTTGCAGTCGATCGTGACAATTTCGATTAGTTGCAGTCGATTGTAATAGTTCTCGATAAAAATAATTTCGGTTTGCTGCAGTCGATTGTAATAATTCGAGATAAAAGAAATTTCGGTTAGTTGCAGTCGATTGTAACAAGTTTTATTAGTAGCAGTCAATCAAAATAATTCCGGTTAGTTGCAGTCATTAATAATAATTTCAGTTAGTTGCAGGCGATTGCAACTATTTTGGTTAGTTGCAGTCGATTGCAATAATTCCGGTTAGTCGCAGTCAGTTGTAACAATTTCAGTTAGTTGCAGCCGATCATAACAATTTCGTTTAGTTGCAGTCGATCGTAACAATTTCGGTTAGTTGTAGTCAATTGTAATAATTTCTCAATAAAAATAATTTCGGTTAGTTGAAGTCGATGAAAAAAAATTCGGCAAGTTGCGATCGATAATAATTATTTCGGTTCGTCGCAGTCGACTGTAATAATTCTGGTTAGTTTTAGTCGATAATAATAATTTCTTTTAGTAGCAGTCAAAAAAAAAAAAAACTGTTTAGTTGCAGTCGATAATAATAATTTCGGTTAATCGATGTCGATTGTAATAATTTCAATTAGTTGCAGTCGATCGTAGCAATCTCGGTTAGTTACAGTCGATCGTAATAATTTCTGTTAGTTGCAGTCGATTCTAATCATTTCGGTTAGTCGCAGTCAACTTATTAATTCCGTTTAGTCGCAGTCGATTGTAATAATTTCGGTTATTTGCAGTTGATCGTAATAATTTTCAATAATAATAATTTCGGTTACTTGCAGGCGATTGTAATAATTTCGCGATAAAAAAAAATTTCGGTT
Source organism: Troilus luridus (assembly GCA_964056705.1). NCBI lineage: Eukaryota > Metazoa > Arthropoda > Insecta > Hemiptera > Pentatomidae > Troilus > Troilus luridus. The sequence goes on from OZ057412.1 coordinate 134,893,295, forward strand.
AGTTGCAGTCGATTGCAACTATTTTGGTTAGTTGCAGTCGATTGCAATAAATTCGCGATAAAAATAATTTGGCCTACCTACAGTCGATAGTAATAATTTCGGTCAGTCGTAGTCAATTGTAATAATTCCGGTTAGTCGCAGTCACGTGTAACAATTTCGGTTAGTTGCAGCCGATCATAACAATTTCGTTTAGTTGTAGTCAATTGTAATAATTTCGCAATAAAAAAAATTTCGGTTAGTTGCAGTCATTTGTAATAATTCCGGTTAGTCGCAGTCACGTGTAATAATTTCGGTTAGTTGCAGTCGATCGTGGCAATTTTAATTAGTTGCAGTCGATTGAATAATTTCCCGATAAAAATAATTTCGGGTAGTTGCAGTCGATTATAATAATTTCGGTTTGTCGCAGTGAACTTAATAATTCCGTTTAGTCGCAGTCGATTGTAATAATTTCGTTTAGTTGCAGTAGATTGTAATAATTTTCAATAATAATAATTTCGGTTAGTTGCAGGCGATTGTAATAATTTCGTGATAAAAAAAAATTTCGGTTAGTTGCAGTCGATTGTAAGAATTTTGGTTAGTTTCAGTCGGTCGTAAGAATTTCGGGTAGTTGCAGGCGATTGTAATAAATTCGCGATAAAAATAATTTCGGCTAGTTGCAGTCGATTGCAACTATTTTGGTTAGTTGCAGTCGATTGCAATAAATTCGCGATATAAATAATTTGGCCTACCTGCAGTCGATTGTAATAATTTCGGTCATTCGAAGTCAATTGTAATAATTCCGGTTAGTCGCAGTCACGTGTAACAATTTCGGTTAGTTGCAGCCGATCATAACAATTTCGTTTAGTTGTAGTCAATTGTAATAATTTCGCAATAAAAATAATTTTGGTTAGTTGCAGTCGATTGGAACAATTTTTGTTAGTTAAAGGCGATTGCAATAAATTCGCGATAAATTTTTTTTGTGCTAGTTGCAGTCGATTGTAATTATTTCGGTTAGTCGCAGTCAATAAAAATAATTCATGTTATTCCCAGCTAATAAAAATAATTCATCTTAGTTGCAGTCGATAACAATAATTTCTGTTAGTCGCAATCGATCGTGCCATTTTCAATTAGTTGCAGTCGATTGAATAATTTCCCGATAAAAATAATTTCGGTTAGTTGCAGTCGATTGTAATAATTTTGGTTAGTCGCAGTGAATAAAACAAATTCTAGTTAGTTGCAGTCGATAATAATAATTTCGGATAGTCGCAGTCGATTGTAATAATTGCGGTTAGTTGCAGTCGATTGAAACAATTTTGGTTAGTCGCAGTCAATAAAAATAATTCCGGTTAGTTGCAGTTGATCGTAGCAATTTCGGTTAGTTGCAGTCGATCGTAGCAATTTCGTTTAGTTGCAGTCGATCGTAATAATTTCGGTTAGTTGCAGTCGATTATAATAATTTCGGTTTGTCGCAGTAGATTGTAATAATTCTCGATAATAATAATTTCGGTTAGTTGCAGTCGATCGTAACAATTTCGTTTAGTCGCAGTCAATAAAAATAATTCATGTTAGTTGCAGTCAATCGCAACAAATTCGGTTAGTTGCAGTCGATTGTAATAATTCGTGTAAAAATAATTTCGGTTAGTCGCAGTCGATCGTAACAATTTCAGTTAGTTGTAGTCAATTGTAATAATTTCTCAATAAAAATAATTTCGGTTAGTTGAAGTCGATGAAAAAAAATTTGGCTAGTTGCGATCGATAATATTTATTTCGGTTAGTCGCAGTCGACTGTAATAATTTTGGTTAGTTTTAGTCGATAATAATAATTTCTTTTAGTAGCAGTCAAAAAAAAAAAACTGTTTAGTTGCAGTCGATAATAATAATTTCGGTTAATCGCAGTCGATTGTAATAATTTCAATTAGTTGCAGTCAACTTATTAATTCCGTTTAGTCGCAGTCGATTGTAATAATTTCGGTTATTTGCAGTCAATTGAATAATTTCGCGATAAAAATAATTCGGGTTAGTTGCAGTCAATTGTAATAATTTCGGTTAGTCGCAGTCAATTTAATAACGGTTGTCGCAGTCAGTTGTAATAATTTCGGGTAGTTGCAGTCGATCGTGACAATTTCGATTAGTTGCAGTCGATTGTAATAGTTCTCGATAAAAATAATTTCGGTTAGCTGCAGTCGATTGTAATAATTCGAGATAAAAGAAATTTCGGTTAGTTGCAGTCGATTGTAACAAGTTTTATTAGTAGCAGTCAATCAAAATAATTCCGGTTAGTTGCAGTCATTAATAATAATTTCGGTTAGTTGCAGTCGATTGTAATAATTTCGGTTAGTTGCAGTCGATCGTAACAATTTCGTTTAGTCGCAGTCAATAAAAATAATTCATGTTAGTTGCAGTCAATCGTAACAATTTCGGTTAGTTGCAGTCGATTGTAATAATTCGTGTAAAAATAATTTCGGTTAGTCGCAGTCAATTATAACAATTTCGGTTAGTTGCAGTCGATCGTAACAATTTCAGTTAGTTGTAGTCAATTGTAATAATTTCTCAATAAAAATAATTTCGGTTAGTTGAAGTCGATGAAAAAAAATTTGGCTAGTTGCGATCGATAATATTTATTTCGGTTAGTCGCAGTCGACTGTAATAATTTTGGTTAGTTTTAGTCGATAATAATAATTTCTTTTAGTAGCAGTCAAAAAAAAAAAAAACTGTTTAGTTGCAGTCGATAATAATAATTTCGGTTAATCGCAGTCGATTGTAATAATTTCAATTAGTTGCAGTCAACTTATTAATTCCGTTTAGTCGCAGTCGATTGTAATAGTTCTCGATAAAAATAATTTCGGTTAGCTGCAGTCGATTGTAATAATTCGAGATAAAAGAAATTTCGGTTAGTTGCAGTCGATTGTAACAAGTTTTATTAGTAGCAGTCAATCAAAATAATTCCGGTTAGTTGCAGTCATTAATAATAATTTCGGTTAGTTGCAGTCGATTGTAATAATTTCGGTTAGTTGCAGTCGATCGTAACAATTTCGTTTAGTCGCAGTCAATAAAAATAATTCATGTTAGTTGCAGTCAATCGTAACAATTTCGGTTAGTTGCAGTCGATTGTAATAATTCGTGTAAAAATAATTTCGGTTAGTCGCAGTCAATTATAACAATTTCGGTTAGTTGCAGTCGATCGTAACAATTTCAGTTAGTTGTAGTCAATTGTAATAATTTCTCAATAAAAATAATTTCGGTTAGTTCAAGTCGATGAAAAAAAATTTGGCTAGTTGCGATCGATAATATTTATTTCGGTTAGTCGCAGTCGACTGTAATAATTTTGGTTAGTTTTAGTCGATAATAATAATTTCTTTCAGTAGCAGTCAAAAAAAAAAAAAAACTGTTTAGTTGCAGTCGATAATAATAATTTCGGTTAATCGCAGTCAATTGTAATAATTTCAATTAGTTGCAGTCAACTTATTAATTCCGTTTAGTCGCAGTCGATTGTAATAATTTCGGTTATTTGCAGTCAATTGAATAATTTCGCGATAAAAATAATTCGGGTTAGTTGCAGTCAATTGTAATAATTTCGGTTAGTCGCAGTCAATTTAATAACGGTTGTCGCAGTCAGTTGTAATAATTTCGGATAGTTGCAGTCGATCGTGACAATTTCGATTAGTTGCAGTCGATTGTAATAGTTCTCGATAAAAATAATTTCGGTTAGCTGCAGTCGATTGTAATAATTCGAGATAAAAGAAATTTCGGTTAGTTGCAGTCGATTGTAACAAGTTTTATTAGTAGCAGTCAATCAAAATAATTCCGGTTAGTTGCAGTCATTAATAATAATTTCGGTTAGTTGCAGTCGATTGTAATAATTTCGGTTAGTTGCAGTCGATAGTAACAATTTTGTTTAGTCGCAGTCAATAAAAATAATTCATGTTAGTTGCAGTCAATCGTAACAATTTCGGTTAGTTGCAGTCGATTGTAATAATTCGTGTAAAAATAATTTCGGTTAGTCGCAGTCAATTATAACAATTTCGGTTAGTTGCAGTCGATCGTAACATTTTCAGTTAGTTGTAGTCAATTGTAATAATTTCTCAATAAAAATAATTTCGGTTAGTTGAAGTCGATGAAAAAAAATTTGGCTAGTTGCGATCGATAATATTTATTTCGGTTAGTCGCAGTCGACTGTAATAATTTTGGTTAGTTTTAGTCGATAATAATAATTTCTTTTAGTAGCAGTCAAAAATAAAAAAAACTGTTTAGTTGCAGTCGATAATAATAATTTCGGTTAATCGCAGTCGATTGTAATAATTTCAATTGGTTGCAGTCAACTTATTAATTCCGTTTAGTCGCAGTCGATTGTAATAATTTCGGTTATTTGCAGTCAATTGAATAATTTCGCGATAAAAATAATTCGGGTTAGTTGCAGTCAATTGTAATAATTTCGATTAGTCGCAGTCAATTTAATAACGGTTGTCGCAGTCAGTTGTAATAATTTCGGATAGTTGCAGTCGATCGTGACAATTTCGATTAGTTGCCGTCGATTGTAATAGTTCTCGATAAAAATAATTTCGGTTAGCTGCAGTCGATTGTAATAATTCGAGATAAAAGAAATTTCGGTTAGTTGCAGTCGATTGTAACAAGTTTTATTAGTAGCAGTCAATCAAAATAATTCCGGTTAGTTGCAGTCATTAATAATAATTTCGGTTAGTTGCAGTCGATTGTAATAATTTCGGTTAGTTGCAGTCGATCGTAGCAATCTCGGTTAGTTGCAGTCGATCGTAGCAATCTCGGTTAGTTGCAGTCGATCGTAATAATTTCTGTTAGTTGCAGTCGATTCTAATCATTTCGGTTAGTCGCAGTCAACTTATTAATTCCGTTTAGTCGCAGTCGATTGTAATAATTTCGGTTAATTGCAGTCGATCGTAACAATTTCGTTTAGTCGCAGTCAATAAAAATTATTCATGTTAGTTGCAGTCAATCGTAACAATTTCGGTTAGTTGCAGTCGATTGTAATAATTCGTGTAAAAATAATTTCGGTTAGTCGCAGTCAATTATAACAATTTCGGTTAGTTGCAGTCGATCGTAACAATTTCAGTTAGTTGTAGTCAATTGTAATAATTTCTCAATAAAAATAATTTCGGTTAGTTGAAGTCGATGAAAAAAAATTTGGCTAGTTGCGATCGATAATATTTATTTCGGTTAGTCGCAGTCGACTGTAATAATTTTGGTTAGTTTTAGTCGATAATAATAATTTCTTTTAGTAGCAGTCAAAAAAAAAAAAACTGTTTAGTTGCAGTCGATAATAATAATTTCGGTTAATCGCAGTCGATTGTAATAATTTCAATTAGTTGCAGTCAACTTATTAATTCCGTTTAGTCGCAGTCGATTGTAATAATTTCGGTTATTTGCAGTCAAATGAATAATTTCGCGATAAAAATAATTCGGGTTAGTTGCAGTCAGTTGTAATAATTTCGGTTAGTCGCAGTCAATTTAATAACGGTTGTCGCAGTCAGTTGTAATAATTTCGGATAGTTGCAGTCGATCGTGACAATTTCGATTAGTTGCAGTCAATTGTAATAGTTCTCGATAAAAATAATTTCGGTTAGCTGCAGTCGATTGTAATAATTCGAGATAAAAGAAATTTCGGTTAGTTGCAGTCGATTGTAACAAGTTTTATTAGTAGCAGTCAATCAAAATAATTCCGGTTAGTTGCAGTCATTAATAATAATTTCGGTTAGTTGCAGTCGATTGTAATAATTTCGGTTAGTTGCAGTCGATCGTAACAATTTTGTTTAGTCGCAGTCAATAAAAATAATTCATGTTAGTTGCAGTCAATCGTAACAATTTCGGTTAGTTGCAGTCGATTGTAATAATTCGTGTAAAAATAATTTCGGTTAGTCGCAGTCAATTATAACAATTTCGGTTAGTCGCAGTCGATTGTAACAATTTCGGTTAGTTGTAGTCAATTGTAATAATTTCTCAATAGAAATAATTTCGGTTAGTTGAAGTCGATGAAAAAACATTCGGCTAGTTGCGATCGATAATATTTACTTCGGTTAGTCGCAGTCGACTGTAATAATTTTGGTTAGTTTCAGTCGATAATAATGATTTCTTTTAGTAGCAGTCAAAAAAAAAAAAAACTGTTTAGTTGCTGTCGATAATAATAATTTCGGTTAATCGCCTCCGATTGTAATAATTTCAATTAGTTGCAGTCGACTTATTAATTCCGTTTAGTCGCAGTCGATTGTAATAATTTCGGTTATTTGCAGTCAATTGAATAATTTCGCGATAAAAATAATTCGGGTTAGTTGCAGTCAATTGTAATAATTTCGGTTAGTCGCAGTCAATTTAATAACGGTTGTCGCAGTCAGTTGTAATAATTTCGGATAGTTGCAGTCGATCGTGACAATTTCGATTAGTTGCAGTCGATTGTAATAGTTCTCGATAAAAATAATTTCGGTTACCTGCAGTCGATTGTAATAATTCGAGATAAAAGAAATTTCGGTTAGTTGCAGTCGATTGTAACAAGTTTTATTAGTAGCAGTCGATTGAAACAATTTTGGTTAGTTGAAGTCAATAAAAATAATTCCAGTTAGTTGCAGTCGATTGTAACAAGTTTTATTAGTAGCAGTCAATCAAAATAATTCCGGTTAGTTGCAGTCATTAATAATAATTTCGGTTAGTTGCAGTCGATTGTAGCAATCTCGGTTAGTTGCAGTCGATCGTAATAATTTCTGTTAGTTGCAGTCGATTCTAATCATTTCGGTTAGTCGCAGTCAACTTATTAATTCCGTTTAGTCGCAGTCGATTGTAATAATTTCGGTTATTTGCAGTTGATCGTAACAATTTCGGTTAGTTGGAGTCAATTGAATAATTTCGCGATAAAAATAATTCGGGTTAGTTGCAGTCAATTGTAATAATTTCGGATAGTTGCAGTCGATCGTTACAATTTCGATCAGTTGCAGTCGATTGTAATAGTTCTCGATAAAAATAATTTCGGTTAGCTGCAGTCGATTGTAATAATTCGAGATAAAAGAAATTTCGGTTAGTTGCAGTCGATTGTAACAAGTTTTATTAGTAGCAGTCAATCAAAATAATTCCGGTTAGTTGCAGTCATTAATAATAATTTCGGTTAGTTGCAGTCGATTGTAATAATTTCGGTTAGTTGCAGTCGATCGTAAGAATTTTGGTTAGTTGCAGTCGATCGTAAGAATTTCGGTTAGTTGCAGGCGATTGTAATAAATTCGCGATAAAAATAATTTCGGCTAGTTGCAGTCAATTGTAATAATTCCGGTTAGTCGCAGTCACGTGTAACAATTTCAGTTAGTTGCAGCCGATCATAACAATTTCGTTTAGTTGTAGTCAATTGTAATAATTTTTGTTAGTTTCAGACGATTGCAATAAATTCGCGATAAAATTTTTTTGGGCTAGTTGCAGTCGATTGTAATTATTTCGGTTAGTTGCAGTCGATCGTAAGAATTTTAGTTAGTAGCAGTCGATCGTAGCAATCTTGGTTAGTTGCAGTCGATCGTAGCAATCTCGGTTAGTTGCAGTCGATCGTAATAATTTCTGTTAGTTGCATTTGATTCTAATCATTTCGGTTAGTCGTAGTCAACTTATTAATTCCGTTTAGTCGCAGTTGATTGTAATAATTTCGGTTATTTGCAGTTGATCGTAATAATTTTCAATAATAATAATTTCGGTTAGTTGCAGGCGATTGTAATAATTTCGCGATAAAAAAAAATTTCGGTTAGTTGCAGTCGATTGCAACTATTTTGGTTAGTTGCAGTCGATTGCAATAAATTCGCGATAAAAATAATTTGTCCTACCTGCAGTCGATTGTAATAATTTCGGTCAGTCGTAGTCAATTGTAATAATTCTGGTTAGTCGCAGTCACGTGTAACAATTTCGGTTAGTTGCAGCCGATCATAACAATTTCGTTTAGTTGTAGTCAATTGTAATAATTTCGCAATAAAAAAAATTTCGGTTAGTTGCAGTCAATTGTAATAATTCCGGTTAGTCGCAGTCACGTGTAACAATTTCGGTTAGTTGCAGTCGATCGTGGCAATTTTAATTAGTTGCAGTCGATTGAATAATTTCCCGATAAAAATAATTTCGGGTAGTTGCAGTCGATTATATTAATTTCGGTTTGTCGCAGTCAACTTAATAATTCCGTTTAGTCGCAGTCGATTGTAATAATTTCGGTTAGTTGCAGTAGATTGTAATAATTTTCAATAATAATAATTTCGGTTAGTTGCAGGCGATTGTAATAATTTCGCGATAAAAAAAAATTTCGGTTAGTTGCAGTCGATTGTAAGAATTTTGGTTAGTTTCAGTCGATCGTAAGAATTTCGTGTAGTTGCAGGCGATTGTAATAAATTCGCGATAAAAATAATTTCGGCTAGTTGCAGTCGATTGCAACTATTTTGGTTAGTTGCAGTCGATAAAACAAATTCTAGTTAGTTGCAGTCGATAATAATAATTTCGGATAGTCGCAGTCGATAAAAATAATTCAAGTTTGTTGCATTTGATCGTAGCAATTTCGGTTAGTTGCAGTCGATCGTAGCAAATTCGTTTAGTTGCAGTCGATTGTAATAATTTCGGATAGCTGCAGTCGATTGAATAATTTCCCGATAAAAATAATTTCGGTTAACTGCAGTCGATTGTAATAATTTTGGTTAGTCGCAGTGAATAAAACAAATTCTAGTTAGTTGCAGTCGATAATAATAATTTCGGATAGTCGCAGTCGATTGTAATAATTTCGGTTAGTTGCAGTCGATTGAAACAATTTTGGTTAGTCGCAGTCAATAAAAATAATTCCGGTTAGTTGCAGTTGATCGTAGCAATTTCGGTTAGTTGCAGTCGATCGTAGCAATTTCGTTTAGTTGCAGTCGATCGTAATAATTTCGGTTAGTTGCAGTCGATTATAATAATTTCGGTTTGTCGCAGTAGATTGTAATAATTCTCGATAATAATAATTTCGGTTAGTTGCAGTCGATCGTAACAATTTCGTTTAGTCGCAGTCAATAAAAATAATTCATGTTAGTTGCAGTCAATCGTAACAATTTCGGTTAGTTGCAGTCGATTGTAATAATTCGTGTAAAAATAATTTCGGTTAGTCGCAGTCAATTATAACAATTTCGGTTAGTTGCTGTCGATCGTAACAATTTCAGTTAGTTGTAGTCAATTGTAATAATTTCTCAATAAAAATAATTTCGGTTAGTTGAAGTCGATGAAAAAAAATTCGGCTATTTGCGTTCGATAATATTTATTTCGGTTAGTCGCAGTCGACTGTAATAATTTTGGTTAGTTTTAGTCGATAATAATAATTTCTTTTAGTAGCAGTCAAAAAAAAAAAACTGTTTAGTTGCAGTCGATAATAATAATTTCGGTTAATCGCAGTCGATTGTAATAATTTCAATTAGTTGCAGTCAACTTATTAATTCCGTTTAGTCGCAGTCGATTGTAATAATTTCAGTTATTTGCAGTCAATTGAATAATTTCGCGATAAAAATAATTCGGGTTAGTTGCAGTCAATTGTAATAATTCGAGATAAAAGAAATTTCGGTTAGTTGCAGTCGATCGTGACAATTTCGATTAGTTGCAGTCGATTGTAATAGTTCTCGATAAAAATAATTTCGGTTAGCTGCAGTCGATTGTAATAATTCGAGATAAAAGAAATTTCGGTTAGTTACAGTCGATTGTAACAAGTTTTATTAGTAGCAGTCAATCAAAATAATTCCGGTTAGTTGCAGTCATTAATAATAATTTCGGTTAGTTGCAGTCGATTGTAGCAATCTCGGTTAGTTGCAGTCGATCGTAATAATTTCTGTTAGTTGCAGTCGATTCTAATCATTTCGGTTAGTCGCAGTCAACTTATTAATTCCGTTTAGTCGCAGTCGATTGTAATAATTTTGGTTATTTGCAGTTGGTCGTAACAATTTCGGTTAGTTGGAGTCAATTGAATAATTTCGCGATAAAAATAATTCGGGTTAGTTGCAGTCAATTGTAATAATTTCGGTTATTCGCAGTCAATTTAATAACGGTTGTCGCAGTCAGTTGTAATAATCTCGGATAGTTGCAGTCGATCGTGACAATTTCGATTAGTTGCAGTCGATTGTAATAGTTCTCGATAAAAATAATTTCGGTTAGCTGCAGTCGATTGTAATAATTCGAGATAAAAGAAATTTCGGTTAGTTGCAGTCGATTGTAACAAGTTTTATTAGTAGCAGTCAATCAAAATAATTCCGGTTAGTTGCAGTCATTAATAATAATTTCGGTTAGTTGCAGTCGAGCGTAAGAATTTCGGTTAGTTGCAGGTGATTGTAAAAAATTCGCGATAAAAATAATTTCGGCTAGTTGCAGTCGATTGCAACTATTTTGGTTAGTTGCAGTCGATTGCAATAAATTCGCGATAAAAATAATTTGGCCTACCTGCAGTCGATTGTAATAATTTCGGTCAGTCGTAGTCAATTGTAATAATTCCGGTTAGCCGCAGTCACGTGTAACAATTTCGGTTAGTTGCAGCCGATCATAACAATTTCGTTTAGTTGTAGTCAATTGTAATAATTTCGCAATAAAAATAATTTTGGTTAGTTGCACTCGATTGTAACAATTTTTGTTAGTTGCAGTCGATTGCAATAAATTCGCGATAAAATTTTTTTGAGCTAGTTGCAGTCGATTGTAATTATTTCGGTTAGTTGCAGTCGATAGTAAGAATTTTGGTTAGTTGCAGTCGATCGTAGCAATCTCGGTTAGTTGCAGTCGATCGTAACAATCTCGGTTAGTTGCAGTCGATCGTAATAATTTCTGTTAGTTGCAGTCGTTTCTAATCATTTCGGTTAGTCGCAGTCAACTTATTAATTCCGTTTAGTCGCAGTCGATTGTAATAATTTCGGTTAATCGCAGTCGATTGTAATAATTTCAATTAGTTGCAGTCAACTTATTAATTCCGTTTAGTCGCAGTCGATTGTAATAATTTCGGTTATTTGCAGTCAATTGAATAATTTCGCGATAAAAATAAATCGGGTTAGTTGCAGTCAATTGTAATAATTTCAGTTAGTCGCAGTCAATTTAATAACGGTTGTCGCAGTCAGTTGTAATAATTTCGGATAGTTGCAGTCGATCGTGACAATTTCGATTAGTTGCAGTCGATTGTAATAGTTCTCAATAAAAATATTTCGGTTAGCTGCAGTCGATTGTAATAATTCGAGATAAAAGAAATTTCGGTTAGTTGCAGTCGATTGTAACAAGTTTTATTAGTAGCAGTCGATTGAAACAATTTTGGTTAGTCGCAGACAATAAAAATAATTCCGGTTAGTTGCAGTTGATCGCAGCAATTTCGGTTAATTGCAGTCGATCGTAGCAATCTCGGTTAGTTGCAGTCGATCGTAATAATTTCTGCTAGTTGCAGTCGACTCTAATGATTTCGGTTAGTCGCAGTCAACTTATTAATTCCGTTTAGTCGCAGTCGATTGTAATAATTTCGGTTATTTGCAGTTGATCGTAACAATTTCGGTTAGTTGGAGTCAATTGAATAATTTCGCGATAAAAATAATTCGGGTTAGTTGCAGTCAATTGTAATAATTCGAGATAAAAGAAATTTCGGTTAGTTGCAGTCGATCGTGACAATTTCGATTAGTTGCAGTCGATTGTAATAGTTCTCGATAAAAATAATTTCGGTTAGCTGCAGTCGATTGTAATAATTCGAGATAAAAGAAATTTCGGTTAGTTGCAGTCGATTGTAACAAGTTTTATTAGTAGCAGTCAATCAAAATAATTCCGGTTAGTTGCAGTCATTAATAATAATTTCGGTTAGTTGCAGTCGATTGTAGCAATCTCGGTTAGTTGCAGTCGATCGTAATAATTTCTGTTAGTTGCAGTCGATTCTAATCATTTCGGTTAGTCGCAGTCAACTTATTAATTCCGTTTAGTCGCAGTCGATTGTAATAATTTCGGTTATTTGCAGTTGATCGTAACAATTTCGGTTAGTTGGAGTCAATTGAATAATTTCGCGATAAAAAAAATTCGGGTTAGTGTCAGTCAATTGTAATAATTTCGGTTATTCGCAGTCAATTTAATAACGGTTGTCGCAGTCAGTTGTAATAATCTCGGATAGTTGCAGTCGATCGTGACAATTTCGATTAGTTGCAGTCGATTGTAATAGTTCTCGATAAAAATAATTTCGGTTAGCTGCAGTCGATTGTAATAATTCGAGATAAAAGAAATTTCGGTTAGTTGCAGTCGATTGTAACAAGTTTTATTAGTAGCAGTCAATCAAAATAATTCCGGTTAGTTGCAGTCATTAATAATAATTTCGGTTAGTTGCAGTCGAGCGTAAGAATTTCGGTTAGTTGCAGGTGATTGTAAAAAATTCGCGATAAAAATAATTTCGGCTAGTTGCAGTCGATTGCAACTATTTTGGTTAGTTGCAGTCGATTGCAATAAATTCGCGATAAAAATAATTTGGCCTACCTGCAGTCGATTGTAATAATTTCGGTCAGTCGTAGTCAATTGTAATAATTCCGGTTAGCCGCAGTCACGTGTAACAATTTCGGTTAGTTGCAGCCGATCATAACAATTTCGTTTAGTTGTAGTCAATTGTAATAATTTCGCAATAAAAATAATTTTGGTTAGTTGCACTCGATTGTAACAATTTTTGTTAGTTGCAGTCGATTGCAATAAATTCGCGATAAAATTTTTTTGAGCTAGTTGCAGTCGATTGTAATTATTTCGGTTAGTTGCAGTCGATAGTAAGAATTTTGGTTAGTTGCAGTCGATCGTAGCAATCTCGGTTAGTTGCAGTCGATCGTAACAATCTCGGTTAGTTGCAGTCGATCGTAATAATTTCTGTTAGTTGCAGTCATTTCTAATCATTTCGGTTAGTCGCAGTCAACTTATTAATTCCGTTTAGTCGCAGTCGATTGTAATAATTTCGGTTAATCGCAGTCGATTGTAATAATTTCAATTAGTTGCAGTCAACTTATTAATTCCGTTTAGTCGCAGTCGATTGTAATAATTTCGGTTATTTGCAGTCAATTGAATAATTTCGCGATAAAAATAAATCGGGTTAGTTGCAGTCAATTGTAATAATTTCAGTTAGTCGCAGTCAATTTAATAACGGTTGTCGCAGTCAGTTGTAATAATTTCGGATAGTTGCAGTCGATCGTGACAATTTCGATTAGTTGCAGTCGATTGTAATAGTTCTCAATAAAAATATTTCGGTTAGCTGCAGTCGATTGTAATAATTCGAGATAAAAGAAATTTCGGTTAGTTGCAGTCGATTGTAACAAGTTTTATTAGTAGCAGTCAATCAAAATAATTCCGGTTAGTTGCAGTCATTAATAATAATTTCGGTTAGTTGCAGTCAATTGTAATAATTTCGGTTAGTTGCAGTCGATCGTAATAATTTCGGTTAGTTGCAGTAGATTGTAATAATTCTCGATAATAATAATTTCGGTTAGTTGCAGTCGATCGTAACAATTTCGTTTAGTCGCAGTCAATAAAAATAATGCATGTTAGTTGCAGTCAATCGTAACAATTTCGGTTAGTTGCAGTCGATTGTAACAATTTCGGTTAGTTGAAGTCGATGAAAAAAAATTCGGCTAGTTGCGATCGATAATATTTATTTCGGTTAGTCGCAGTCGACTGTAATAATTTTGGTTAGTTTCAGTCGATAATAATAATTTCTTTTAGTAGCAGTCAAAAAAAAAAAAACTGTTTAGTTGCAGTCGATAATAATAATTTCGGTTAATCGCAGTCGATTGTAATAATTTCAATTAGTTGCAGTCAACTTATTAATTCCGTTTAGTCGCAGTCGATTGTAATAATTTCGGTTATTTGCAGTCAATTGAATAATTTCGCGATAAAAATAATTCGGGTTAGTTGCAGTCAATTGTAATAATTTCGGTTAGTCGCAGTCAATTTAATAACGGTTGTCGCAGTCAGTGGTAATAATTTCGGATAGTTGCAGTCGATCGTGACAATTTCGATTAGTTGCAGTCGATTGTAATTGTTCTCGATAAAAATAATTTCGGTTAGCTGCAGTCGATTGTAATAATTCGAGATAAAAGAAATTTCGGTTAGTTGCAGTCGATTGTAACAAGTTTTATTAGTAGCAGTCGATTGAAACAATTTTGGTTAGTCGCAGTCAATAAAAATAATTCCGGTTAGTTGCAGTTGTCGTAGCAATTTCGGTTAGTTGCAGTCGATCGTAGCAATCTCGGTTAGTTGCAGTCGATCGTAATAATTTCTGTTAGTTGCAGTCGATTCTAATCATTTCGGTTAGTCGCAGTCAACTTATTAATTCCGTTTAGTCGCAGTCGATTGTAATAATTTCGGTTATTTGCAGTTGATCGTAACAATTTCGGTTAGTTGGAGTCAATTGAATAATTTCGCGATAAAAATAATTCGGGTTAGTTGCAGTCAATTGTAATAATTTCGGTTAGTCGCAGTCAATTAAATAACGGTTGTCGCAGTCAGTTGTAATAATTTCGGATAGTTGCAGTCGATCGTGACAATTTCGATTAGTTGCAGTCGATTGTAATTGTTCTCGATAAAAATAATTTCGGTTAGCTGCAGTCGATTGTAATAATTCGAGATAAAAGAAATTTCGGTTAGTTGCAGTCGATAGTAACAAGTTTTATTAGTAGCAGTCGATTGAAACAATTTTGGTTAGTCGCAGTCAATAAAAATAATTCCGGTTAGTTGCAGTTGATCGTAGCAATTTCGGTTAGTTGCAGTCGATCGTAAGAATTTTGGTTAGTTGCAGCCGATCGTAAGAATTTCGGTTAGTTGCAGGCGATTGTAATAAATTCGCGATAAAAATAATTTCGGCTAGTTGCAGTCGATTGCAATTATTTTGGTTAGTTGCAATCGATTGCAATAAATTCGCGGTAAAAATAATTTGGCCTACCTGCAGTCGATTGTAATAATTTCGGTCAGTCGTAGTCAATTGTAATAATTCCGGTTAGTCGCAGTCACGTGTAACAATTTCGGTTAGTTGCAGCCGATCATAACAATTTCGTTTAGTTGTAGTCAATTGTAATAATTTCGCAATAAAAATAATTTTGGGTAGTTGCAGTCGATTGTAACAATTTTTGTTAGTGGCAGTCGATTGCAATAAATTCGCGATAAATTTTTTTTGGGCTAGTTGCAGTCGATTGTAATTATTCCGGTTAGTCGCAGTCAATAAAACAAATTCTAGTTAGTTGCAGTCGATAATAATAATTTCGGATAGTCGCAGTCAATTGAATAATTTCGCGATAAAAATAATTCGGGTTAGTTGCAGTCAATTGTAATAATTCGAGATAAAAGAAATTTCGGTTAGTTGCAGTCGATCGTGACAATTTCGATTAGTTGCAGTCGATTGTAATAGTTCTCGATAAAAATAATTTCGGTTAGCTGCAGTCGATTGTAATAATTCGAGATAAAAGAAATTTCGGTTAGTTGCAGTCGATTGTAACAAGTTTTATTAGTAGCAGTCAATCAAAATAATTCCGGTTAGTTGCAGTCATTAATAATAATTTCGGTTAGTTGCAGTCGATTGTAGCAATCTCGGTTAGTTGCAGTCGATCGTAATAATTTCTGTTAGTTGCAGTCGATTCTAATCATTTCGGTTAGTCGCAGTCAACTTATTAATTCCGTTTAGTCGCAGTCGATTGTAATAATTTCGGTTATTTGCAGTTGATCGTAACAATTTCGGTTAGTTGGAGTCAATTGAATAATTTCGCGATAAAAATAATTCGGGTTAGTTGCAGTCAATTGTAATAATTTCGGTTATTCGCAGTCAATTTAATAACGGTTGTCGCAGTCAGTTGTAATAATTTCGGATAGTTGCAGTCGATCGTGACAATTTCGATTAGTTGCAGTCGATTGTAATAGTTCTCGATAAAAATAATTTCGGTTAGCTGCAGTCGATTGTAATAATTCGAGATAAAAGAAATTTCGGTTAGTTGCAGTCGATTGTAACAAGTTTTATTAGTAGCAGTCAATCAAAATAATTCCGGTTAGTTGCAGTCATTAATAATAATTTCGGTTAGTTGCAGTCGAGCGTAAGAATTTCGGTTAGTTGCAGGTGATTGTAAAAAATTCGCGATAAAAATAATTTCGGCTAGTTGCAGTCGATTGCAACTATTTTGGTTAGTTGCAGTCGATTGCAATAAATTCGCGATAAAAATAATTTGGCCTACCTGCAGTCGATTGTAATAATTTCGGTCAGTCGTAGTCAATTGTAATAATTCCGGTTAGCCGCAGTCACGTGTAACAATTTCGGTTAGTTGCAGCCGATCATAACAATTTCGTTTAGTTGTAGTCAATTGTAATAATTTCGCAATAAAAATAATTTTGGTTAGTTGCACTCGATTGTAACAATTTTTGTTAGTTGCAGTCGATTGCAATAAATTCGCGATAAAATTTTTTTGAGCTAGTTGCAGTCGATTGTAATTATTTCGGTTAGTTGCAGTCGATAGTAAGAATTTTGGTTAGTTGCAGTCGATCGTAGCAATCTCGGTTAGTTGCAGTCGATCGTAACAATCTCGGTTAGTTGCAGTCGATCGTAATAATTTCTGTTAGTTGCAGTCGTTTCTAATCATTTCGGTTAGTCGCAGTCAACTTATTAATTCCGTTTAGTCGCAGTCGATTGTAATAATTTCGGTTAATCGCAGTCGATTGTAATAATTTCAATTAGTTGCAGTCAACTTATTAATTCCGTTTAGTCGCAGTCGATTGTAATAATTTCGGTTATTTGCAGTCAATTGAATAATTTCGCGATAAAAATAAATCGGGTTAGTTGCAGTCAATTGTAATAATTTCAGTTAGTCGCAGTCAATTTAATAACGGTTGTCGCAGTCAGTTGTAATAATTTCGGATAGTTGCAGTCGATCGTGACAATTTCGATTAGTTGCAGTCGTTTGTAATAGTACTCAATAAAAATATTTCGGTTAGCTGCAGTCGATTGTAATAATTCGAGATAAAAGAAATTTCGGTTAGTTGCAGTCGATTGTAACAAGTTTTATTAGTAGCAGTCGATTGAAACAATTTTGGTTAGTCGCAGACAATAAAAATAATTCCGGTTAGTTGCAGTTGATCGCAGCAATTTCGGTTAATTGCAGTCGATCGTAGCAATCTCGGTTAGTTGCAGTCGATCGTAATAATTTCTGCTAGTTGCAGTCGACTCTAATCATTTCGGTTAGTCGCAGTCAACTTATTAATTCCGTTTAGTCGCAGTCGATTGTAATAATTTCGGTTATTTGCAGTTGATCGTAACAATTTCGGTTAGTTGGAGTCAATTGAATAATTTCGCGATAAAAATAATTCGGGTTAGTTGCAGTCAATTGTAATAATTTCGGATAGTTGCAGTCGATCGTTACAATTTCGATTAGTTGCAGTCGATTGTAATAGTTCTCGAAAAAAATAATTTTGGTTAGCTGCAGTCGATTGTAATAATTCGAGATAAAAGAAATTTCGGTTAGTTGCAGTCGATTGTAACAAGTTTTATTAGTAGCAGTCAATCAAAATAATTCCGGTTAGTTGCAGTCATTAATAATAATTTCGGTTAGTTGCAGTCAATTGTAATAATTTCGGTTAGTTGCAGTCGATCGTAATAATTTCGGTTAGTTGCAGTAGATTGTAATAATTCTCGATAATAATAATTTCGGTTAGTTGCAGTCGATCGTAACAATTTCGTTTAGTCGCAGTCAATAAAAATAATTCATGTTAGTTGCAGTCAATCGTAACAATTTCGGTTAGTTGCAGTCGATTGTAACAATTTCGGTTAGTTGTAGTCAATTGTAATAATTTCTCAATAAAAATAATTTCGGTTAGCTGAAGTCGATGAAAAAAAATTCGGCTAGTTGCGATCGATAATATTTATTTCGGTTAGTCGCAGTCGATTGTAATAATTTCGGTTATTTGCAGTTGATCGTAACAATTTCGGTTAGTTGGAGTCAATTGAATAATTTCGCGATAAAAATAATTCGGGTTAGTTGCAGTCAATTGTAATAATTTCGGTTATTCGCAGTCAATTCAATAACGGTTGTCGCAGTCAGTTGTAATAATTTTGGTTAGCTGCAGTCGATTGTAATAATTCGAGATAAAAGAAATTTCGGTTAGTTGCAGTCGATTGTAACAAGTTTTATTAGTAGCAGTCAATCAAAATAATTCCGGTTAGTTGCAGTCATTAATAATAATTTCGGTTAGTTGCAGTCAATTGTAATAATTTCGGTTAGTTGCAGTCGATCGTAATAATTTCGGTTAGTTGCAGTAGATTGTAATAATTCTCGATAATAATAATTTCGGTTAGTTGCAGTCGATCGTAACAATTTCGTTTAGTCGCAGTCAATAAAAATAATTCATGTTAGTTGCAGTCAATCGTAACAATTTCGGTTAGTTGCAGTCGATTGTAACAATTTCGGTTAGTTGTAGTCAATTGTAATAATTTCTCAATAAAAATAATTTCGGTTAGTTGAAGTCGATGAAAAAAAATTCGGCTAGTTGCGATCGATAATATTTATTTCGGTTAGTCGCAGTCGACTGTAATAATTTTGGTTAGTTTCAGTCGATAATAATAATTTCTTTTAGTAGCAGTCAAAAAAAAAAAACTGTTTAGTTGCAGTCGATAATAATAATTTCGGTTAATCGCAGTCGATTGTAATAATTTCAATTAGTTGCAGTCAACTTATTAATTCCGTTTAGTCGCAGTCGATTGTAATAATTTCGGTTATTTGCAGTCAATTGAATAATTTCGCGATAAAAATAATTCGGGTTAGTTGCAGTCAATTGTAATAATTTTGGTTAGTCGCAGTCAATTTAATAACGGTTGTCGCAGTCAGTGGTAATAATTTCGGATAGTTGCAGTCGATCGTGACAATTTCGATTAGTTGCAGTCGATTGTAATTGTTCTCGATAAAAATAATTTCGGTTAGCTGCAGTCGATTAAAATAATTCGAGATAAAAGAAATTTCGGTTAGTTGCAGTCGATTGTAACAAGTTTTATTAGTAGCAGTCGATTGAAACAATTTTGGTTAGTCGCAGTCAATAAAAATAATTCCGGTTAGTTGCAGTTGTCGTAGCAATTTCGGTTAGTTGCAGTCGATCGTAGCAATCTCGGTTAGTTGCAGTCGATCGTAATAATTTCTGTTAGTTGCAGTCGATTCTAATCATTTCGGTTAGTCGCAGTCAACTTATTAATTCCGTTTAGTCGCAGTCGATTGTAATAATTTCGGTCAGTCGTAGTCAATTGTAATAATTCCGGTTAGTCGCAGTCACGTGTAACAATTTCGGTTAGTTGCAGCCGATCATAACAATTTCGTTTAGTTGTAGTCAATTGTAATAATTTCGGAATAAAAGAAATTTCGGTTATTTGCAGTTGATCGTAACAATTTCGGTTAGTTGGAGTCAATTGAATAATTTCGCGATAAAAATAATTCGGGTTAGTTGCAGTCAATTGTAATAATTTCGGTTAGTCGCAGTCAATTAAATAACGGTTGTCGCAGTCAGTTGTAATAATTTCGGATAGTTGCAGTCGATCGTGACAATTTCGATTAGTTGCAGTCGATTGTAATTGTTCTCGATAAAAATAATTTCGGTAAGCTGCAGTCGATTGTAATAATTCGAGATAAAAGAAATTTCGGTTAGTTGCAGTCGATAGTAACAAGTTTTATTAGTAGCAGTCGATTGAAACAATTTTGGTTAGTCGCAGTCAATAAAAATAATTCCGGATAGTTGCAGTTGATCGTAGCAATTTCGGTTAGTTGCAGTCGATCGTAAGAATTTTGGTTAGTTGCAGTCGATCGTAAGAATTTCGGTTAGTTGCAGGCGATTGTAATAAATTCGCTATAAAAATAATTTCGGCTAGTTGCAGTCGATTGCAACTATTTTGGTTAGTTGCAGTCGATTGCAATAAATTCGCGGTAAAAATAATTTGGCCTACCTGCAGTCGATTGTAATAATTTCGGTCAGTCGTAGTCAATTGTAATAATTCCGGTTAGTCGCAGTCACGTGTAACAATTTCGGTTAGTTGCAGCCGATCATAACAATTTCGTTTAGTTGTAGTCAATTGTAATAATTTCGCAATAAAAATAATTTTGGGTAGTTGCAGTCGATTGTAACAATTTTTGTTAGTGGCAGTCGATTGCAATAAATTCGCGATAAATTTTTTTTGGGCTAGTTGCAGTCGATTGTAATTATTCCGGTTAGTCGCAGTCAATAAAACAAATTCTAGTTAGTTGCAGTCGATAATAATAATTTCGGATAGTCGCAGTCGATTGTAATAATTTCGGTTAGTTGCAGTCGATTGCAACAATTTTGGTTAGTCGCAGTCAATAAAAATAATTCCGGTTAGTTGCAGTTGATCGTAACAAGTTTTATTAGTAGCAGTCAATCAAAATAATTCCGGTTAGTTGCAGTCATTAATAATAATTTCGGTTAGTTGCAGTCGATCGTAAGAATTTCGGTTAGTTGCAGGCGATTGTAATAAATTCGCGATAAAAATAATTTCGGCTAGTTGCAGTCGATTGCAACTATTTTGGTTAGTTGCAGTCGATTGCAATAAATTCGCGATAAAAATAATTCGGGTTAGTCGCAGTCAATTGTAATAATTTCGGTTAGTCGCAGTCAATTTAATAACGGTTGTTGCTGTCAGTTGTAATCATTTCGGATAGTTGCAGTCGATCGTGACAATTTCGATTAGTTGCAGTCGATTGTAATAGTTCTCGATAAAAATAATTTCGGTTAGCTGCAGTCGATTGTAATAATTCGAGATAAAAGAAATTTCGGTTAGTTGCAGTCGATTGTAACAAGTTTTATTAGTAGCAGTCAATCAAAATAATTCCGGTTAGTTGCAGTCATTAATAATAATTTCGGTTAGTTGCAGTCGATTGTAGCAATCTCGGTTAGTTGCAGTCGATCGTAATAATTTCTGTTAGTTGCAGTCGATTCTAATCATTTCGGTTAGTCGCAGTCAACTTATTAATTCCGTTTAGTCGCAGTCGATTGTAATAATTTCGGTTATTTGCAGTTGATCGTAACAATTTCGGTTAGTTGGAGTCAATTGAATAATTTCGCGATAAAAATAATTCGGGTTAGTTGCAGTCAATTGTAATAATTTCGGTTATTCGCAGTCAATTTAATAACGGTTGTCACAGTCAGTTGTAATAATTTCGGATAGTTGCAGTCGATCGTGACAATTTCGATTAGTTGCAGTCGATTGTAATAGTTCTCGATAAAAATAATTTTGGTTAGCTGCAGTCGATTGTAATAATTCGAGATAAAAGAAATTTCGGTTAGTTGCAGTCGATTGTAACAAGTTTTATTAGTAGCAGTCAATCAAAATAATTCCGGTTAGTTGCAGTCATTAATAATAATTTCGGTTAGTTGCAGTCGAGCGTAAGAATTTCGGTTAGTTGCAGGTGATTGTAACAAGTTTTATTAGTAGCAGTCAATCAAAATAATTCCGGTTAGTCGCAGTCACGTGTAAACATTTCGGTTAGTTGCAGCCGATCATAACAATTTCGTTTAGTTGTAGTCAATTGTAATAATTTCGCAATAAAAATAATTTTGGTTAGTTGCACTCGATTGTAACAATTTTTGTTAGTTGCAGTCGATTGCAATAAATTCGCGATAAAATTTTTTTGAGCTAGTTGCAGTCGATTGTAATTATTTCGGTTAGTTGCAGTCGATAGTAAGAATTTTGGTTAGTTGCAGTCGATCGTAGCAATCTCGGTTAGTTGCAGTCGATCGTAACAATCTCGGTTAGTTGCAGTCGATTGTAATAATTTCTGTTAGTTGCAGTCGTTTCTAATCATTTCGGTTAGTCGCAGTCAACTTATTAATTCCGTTTAGTCGCAGTCGATTGTAATAATTTCGGTTAATCGCAGTCGATTGTAATAATTTCAATTAGTTGCAGTCAACTTATTAATTCCGTTTAGTCGCAGTCGATTGTAATAATTTCGGTTATTTGCAGTCAATTTAATAACGGTTGTCGCAGTCAGTTGTAATAATTTCGGATAGTTGCAGTCGATCGTGACAATTTCGATTAGTTGCAGTCGATTGTAATAGTTCTCGATAAAAATATTTCGGTTAGCTGCAGTCGATTGTAATAATTCGAGATAAAAGAAATTTCGGTTAGTTGCAGTCGATTGTAACAAGTTTTATTAGTAGCAGTCGATTGAAACAATTTTGGTTAGTCGCAGTCAATAAAAATAATTCCGGTTAGTTGCAGTTGTCGTAGCAATTTCGGTTAGTTGCAGTCGATCGTAGCAATCTCGGTTAGTTGCAGTCGATCGTAATAATTTCTGTTAGTTGCAGTCGATTCTAATCATTTCGGTTAGTCGCAGTCAACTTATTAATTCCGTTTAGTCGCAGTCGATTGTAATAATTTCGGTTATTTGCAGTTGATCGTAACAATTTCGGTTATTTGCAGTCAATTGAATAATTTCGCGATAAAAATAAATCGGGTTAGTTGCAGTCAATTGTAATAATTTCGGGTAGTCGCAGTCAATTAAATAACGGTTGTCGCAGTCAGTTGTAATAATTTCGGATAGTTGCAGTCGATCGTGACAATTTCGATTAGTTGCAGTCGATTGTAATTGTTCTCGATAAAAATAATTTCGGTTAGCTGCAGTCGATTGTAATAATTCGAGATAAAAGAAATTTCGGTTAGTTGCAGTCGATTGTAACAAGTTTTATTAGTAGCAGTCGATTGAAACAATTTTGGTTAGTCGCAGTCAATAAAAATAATTCCGGTTAGTTGCAGTTGATCGTAGCAATTTCGGTTAGTTGCAGTCGATCGTAAGAATTTTGGTTAGTTGCAGTCGATCGTAAGAATTTCGGTTAGTTGCAGGCGATTGTAATAAATTCGCGATAAAAATAATTTCGGCTAGTTGCAGTCGATTGCAACTATTTTGGTTAGTTGCAGTCGATTGCAATAAATTCGCGATAAAAATAATTTGGCCTACCTGCAGTCGATTGTAATAATTTCGGTCAGTCGTAGTCAATTGTAATAATTCCGGTTAGTCGCAGTCACGTGTAACAATTTCGGTTAGTTGCAGCCGATCATAACAATTTCGTTTAGTTGTAGTCAATTGTAATAATTTCGCAATAAAAATAATTTTGGGTAGTTGCAGTCGATTGTAACAATTTTTGTTAGTTGCAGTCGATTGCAATAAATTCGCGATAAATTTTTTTTGGGCTAGTTGCAGTCGATTGTAATTATTCCGGTTAGTCGCAGTCAATAAAACAAATTCTAGTTAGTTGCAGTCGATAATAATAATTTCGGATAGTCGCAGTCGATTGTAATAATTTCGGTTAGTTGCAGTCGATTGAAACAATTTTGGTTAGTCGCAGTCAATAAAAATAATTCCGGTTAGTTGCAGTTGATCGTAACAAGTTTTATTAGTAGCAGTCAATCAAAATAATTCCGGTTAGTTGCAGTCATTAATAATAATTTCGGTTAGTTGCAGTCGATCGTAAGAATTTCGGTTAGTTGCAGGCGATTGTAATAAATTCGCGATAAAAATAATTTCGGCTAGTTGCAGTCGATTGCAACTATTTTGGTTAGTTGCAGTCGATTGCAATAAATTCGCGATAAAAATAATTTGGCCTACCTGCAGTCGATTGTAATAATTTCGGTCAGTCGTAGTCAATTGTAATAATTCCGGTTAGTCGCAGTCACGTGTAACAATTTCGGTTAGTTGCAGCCGATCATAACAATTTCGTTTAGTTGTAGTCAATTGTAATAATTTCGCAATAAAAATAATTTTGGTTAGTTGCAGTCGATTGGAACAATTTTTGTTAGTTGCAGTCGATTGCAATAAATTCGCGATAAATTTTTTTTGGGCTAGTTGCAGTCGATTGTAATTATTTCGGTTAGTTGCAGTCGATCGTAAGAATTTTGGTTAGTTTTAGTCGATAATAATAATTTCTTTTAGTAGCAGTAAAAAAAAAAAAACTGTTTAGTTGCAGTCGATAATAATAATTTCGGTTAATCGATGTCGATTGTAATAATTTCAATTAGTTGCAGTCGATCGTAGCAATCTCGGTTAGTCGCAGCCAATCGTAGCAATCTCGGTTAGTTGCAGTCGATCGTAATAATTTCTGTTAGTTGCAGTCGATTCTAATCATTTCGGTTAGTCGCAGTCAACTTATTAATTCCGTTTAGTCGCAGTCGATTGTAATAATTTCGGTTATTTGCAGTTGATCGTAACAATTTCGGTTAGTTGCAGTCGATTGAATAATTTCGCGATAAAAATAATTCGGGTTAGTTGCAGTCAACTGTAATAATTTCGGTTAGTAGCAGTCAATTTAATAACGGTTGTCGCAGTCAGTTGTAATAATTTCGGATAGTTGTCGTCGATCGTGACCATTTCGATTAGTTGCAGTCGATTGTAATAGTTCTCGATAAAAATAATTTCGGTTAGCTGCAGTCGATTGTAATAATTTGAGATAAAAGAAATTTCGGTTAGTTGCAGTCGATTGTAACAAGTTTTATTAGTAGCAGTCAATCAAAATAATTCCGGTTAGTTGCAGTCATTAATAATAATTTCGGTTAGTTGCAGTCGATTGTAATAATTTCGGTTAGTTGCAGTCGATCGTAGCAATCTCGGTTAGTTGCAGTCGACCGTAGCAATCTCGGTTAGTTGTACTCGATCGTAATAATTTCTGTTAGTTGCAGTCGATTCTAATCATTTCGGTTAGTCGCAGTCAACTTATTAATTCCGTTTAGTCGCAGTCGATTGTAATAATTTCGGTTATTTGCAGTTGATCGTAACAATTTCGGTTAGTTGGAGTCAATTGAATAATTTCGCGATAAAAATAATTCGGGTTAGTTGCAGTCAATTGTAATAATTTCGGTTATTCGCAGTCAATTTAATAACGGTTGTCGCAGTCAGTTGTGATAATTTCGGATAGTTGCAGTCGATCGTAATAATTTCTGTTAGTTGCAGTCGATTGTAATAGTTCTCGATAAAAATAATTTCGGTTAGCTGCAGTCGATTGTAATAATTCGAGATAAAAGAAATTTCGGTTAGTTGCAGTCGATTGTAACAAGCTTTATTAGTAGCAGTAAATCAAAATAATTCCGGTTAGTTGCAGTCGATTGTAATAATTTCGGATAGTTGCAGTCGATCGTGACAATTTCGATTAGTTGCAGTCGATTGTAACAAGTTTTATTAGTTGCAGTCGATTGTAATTATTCCGGTTAGTCGCAGTCAATAAAACAAATTCTAGTTAGTTGCAGTCGATAATAATAATTTCGGATAGTCGCAGTCGATTGTAATAATTTCGGTTAGTTGCAGTCGATTGAAACAATTTTGGTTAGTCGCAGTCAATAAAAATAATTCCGGTTAGTTGCAGTTGATCGTAACAAGTTTTATTAGTAGCAGTCAATCAAAATAATTCCGGTTAGTTGCAGTCATTAATAATAATTTCGGTTAGTTGCAGTCGATCGTAAGAATTTCGGTTAGTTGCAGGCGATTGTAATAAATTCGCGATAAAAATAATTTCGGCTAGTTGCAGTCGATTGCAACTATTTTGGTTAGTTGCAGTCGATTGCAATAAATTCGCGATAAAAATAATTTGGCCTACCTGCAGTCGATTGTAATAATTTCGGTCAGTCGTAGTCAATTGTAATAATTCCGGTTAGTCGCAGTCACGTGTAACAATTTCGGTTAGTTGCAGCCGATCATAACAATTTCGTTTAGTTGTAGTCAATTGTAATAATTTCGCAATAAAAATAATTTTGGTTAGTTGCAGTCGATTGGAACAATTTTTGTTAGTTGCAGTCGATTGCAATAAATTCGCGATAAAATTTTTTTGGGCTAGTTGCAGTCGATTGTAATTATTTCGGTTAGTTGCAGTCGATCGTAAGAATTTTGGTTAGTTTTAGTCGAAATAATAATTTCTTTTAGTAGCAGTAAAAAAAAAAAAACTGTTTAGTTGCAGTCGATAATAATAATTTCGGTTAATCGATGTCGATTGTAATAATTTCAATTAGTTGCAGTCGATCGTAGCAATCTCGGTTAGTCGCAGTCGATCGTAGCAATCTCGGTTAGTTGCAGTCGATCGTAATAATTTCTGTTAGTTGCAGTCGATTGAATAATTTCGCGATAAAAATAATTCGGGTTAGTTGCAGTCAACTGTAATAATTTCGGTTAGTAGCAGTCAATTTAATAACGGTTGTCGCAGTCAGTTGTAATAATTTCGGATAGTTGTCGTCGATCGTGACCATTTCGATTAGTTGCAGTCGATTGTAATAGTTCTCGATAAAAATAATTTCGGTTAGCTGCAGTCGATTGTAATAATTTGAGATAAAAGAAATTTCGGTTAGTTGCAGTCGATTGTAACAAGTTTTATTAGTAGCAGTCAATCAAAATAATTCCGGTTAGTTGCAGTCATTAATAATAATTTCGGTTAGTTGCAGTCGATTGTAATAATTTCGGTTAGTTGCAGTCGATCGTAGCAATCTCGGTTAGTTGCAGTCGACCGTAGCAATCTCGGTTAGTTGTACTCGATCGTAATAATTTCTGTTAGTTGCAGTCGATTCTAATCATTTCGGTTAGTCGCAGTCAACTTATTAATTCCGTTTAGTCGCAGTCGATTGTAATAATTTCGGTTATTTGCAGTTGATCGTAACAATTTCGGTTAGTTGGAGTCAATTGAATAATTTCGCGATAAAAATAATTCGGGTTAGTTGCAGTCAATTGTAATAATTTCGGTTATTCGCAGTCAATTTAATAACGGTTAGTCGCAGTCACGTGTAACAATTTCGGTTAGTTGCAGCCGATCATAACAATTTCGTTTAGTTGTAGTCAATTGTAATAATTTCGCAATAAAAATAATTTTGGTTAGTTGCAGTCGATTGGAACAATTTTTGTTAGTTGCAGTCGATTGCAATAAATTCGCGATAAATTTTTTTTGGGCTAGTTGCAGTCGATTGTAATTATTTCGGTTAGTTGCAGTCGATCGTAAGAATTTTGGTTAGTTTTAGTCGATAATAATAATTTCTTTTAGTAGCAGTAAAAAAAAAAAAACTGTTTAGTTGCAGTCGATAATAATAATTTCGGTTAATCGATGTCGATTGTAATAATTTCAATTAGTTGCAGTCGATCGTAGCAATCTCGGTTAGTCGCAGCCAATCGTAGCAATCTCGGTTAGTTGCAGTCGATTGTAATAATTTCTGTTAGTTGCAGTCGATTCTAATCATTTCGGTTAGTCGCAGTCAACTTATTAATTCCGTTTAGTCGCGGTCGATTGTAATAATTTCGGTTATTTGCAGTTGATCGTAACAATTTCGGTTAGTTGCAGTCGATTGAATAATTTCGCGATAAAAATAATTCGGGTTAGTTGCAGTCAACTGTAATAATTTCGGTTAGTAGCAGTCAATTTAATAACGGTTGTCGCAGTCAGTTGTAATAATTTCGGATAGTTGTCGTCGATCGTGACCATTTCGATTAGTTGCAGTCGATTGTAATAGTTCTCGATAAAAATAATTTCGGTTAGCTGCAGTCGATTGTAATAATTTGAGATAAAAGAAATTTCGGTTAGTTGCAGTCGATTGTAACAAGTTTTATTAGTAGCAGTCAATCAAAATAATTCCGGTTAGTTGCAGTCATTAATAATAATTTCGGTTAGTTGCAGTCGATTGTAATAATTTCGGTTAGTTGCAGTCGATCGTAGCAATCTCGGTTAGTTGCAGTCGACCGTAGCAATCTCGGTTAGTTGTACTCGATCGTAATAATTTCTGTTAGTTGCAGTCGATTCTAATCATTTCGGTTAGTCGCAGTCAACTTATTAATTCCGTTTAGTCGCAGTCGATTGTAATAATTTCGGTTATTTGCAGTTGATCGTAACAATTTCAGTTAGTTGGAGTCAATTGAATAATTTCGCGATAAAAATAATTCGGGTTAGTTGCAGTCAATTGTAATAATTTCGGTTATTCGCAGTCAATTTAATAACGGTTGTCGCAGTCAGTTGTGATAATTTCGGATAGTTGCAGTCGATCGTAATAATTTCTGTTAGTTGCAGTCGATTGTAATAGTTCTCGATAAAAATAATTTCGGTTAGCTGCAGTCGATTGTAATAATTCGAGATAAAAGAAATTTCGGTTAGTTGCAGTCGATTGTAACAAGCTTTATTAGTAGCAGTAAATCAAAATAATTCCGGTTAGTTGCAGTCGATTGTAATAATTTCGGATAGTTGCAGTCGATCGTGACAATTTCGATTAGTTGCAGTCGATTGTAACAAGTTTTATTAGTTGCAGTCGATTGTAATTATTCCGGTTAGTCGCAGTCAATAAAACAAATTCTAGTTAGTTGCAGTCGATAATAATAATTTCGGATAGTCGCAGTCGATTGTAATAATTTCGGTTAGTTGCAGTCGATTGAAACAATTTTGGTTAGTCGCAGTCAATAAAAATAATTCCGGTTAGTTGCAGTTGATCGTAACAAGTTTTATTAGTAGCAGTCAATCAAAATAATTCCGGTTAGTTGCAGTCATTAATAATAATTTCGGTTAGTTGCAGTCGATCGTAAGAATTTCGGTTAGTTGCAGGCGATTGTAATAAATTCGCGATAAAAATAATTTCGGCTAGTTGCAGTCGATTGCAACTATTTTGGTTAGTTGCAGTCGATTGCAATAAATTCGCGATAAAAATAATTTGGCCTACCTGCAGTCGATTGTAATAATTTCGGTCAGTCGTAGTCAATTGTAATAATTCCGGTTAGTCGCAGTCACGTGTAACAATTTCGGTTAGTTGCAGCCGATCATAACAATTTCGTTTAGTTGTAGTCAATTGTAATAATTTCGCAATAAAAATAATTTTGGTTAGTTGCAGTCGATTGGAACAATTTTTGTTAGTTGCAGTCGATTGCAATAAATTCGCGATAAAATTTTTTTGGGCTAGTTGCAGTCGATTGTAATTATTTCGGTTAGTTGCAGTCGATCGTAAGAATTTTGGTTAGTTTTAGTCGAAATAATAATTTCTTTTAGTAGCAGTAAAAAAAAAAAAACTGTTTAGTTGCAGTCGATAATAATAATTTCGGTTAATCGATGTCGATTGTAATAATTTCAATTAGTTGCAGTCGATCGTAGCAATCTCGGTTAGTCGCAGTCGATCGTAGCAATCTCGGTTAGTTGCAGTCGATCGTAATAATTTCTGTTAGTTGCAGTCGATTGAATAATTTCGCGATAAAAATAATTCGGGTTAGTTGCAGTCAACTGTAATAATTTCGGTTAGTAGCAGTCAATTTAATAACGGTTGTCGCAGTCAGTTGTAATAATTTCGGATAGTTGTCGTCGATCGTGACCATTTCGATTAGTTGCAGTCGATTGTAATAGTTCTCGATAAAAATAATTTCGGTTAGCTGCAGTCGATTGTAATAATTTGAGATAAAAGAAATTTCGGTTAGTTGCAGTCGATTGTAACAAGTTTTATTAGTAGCAGTCAATCAAAATAATTCCGGTTAGTTGCAGTCATTAATAATAATTTCGGTTAGTTGCAGTCGATTGTAATAATTTCGGTTAGTTGCAGTCGATCGTAGCAATCTCGGTTAGTTGCAGTCGACCGTAGCAATCTCGGTTAGTTGTACTCGATCGTAATAATTTCTGTTAGTTGCAGTCGATTCTAATCATTTCGGTTAGTCGCAGTCAACTTATTAATTCCGTTTAGTCGCAGTCGATTGTAATAATTTCGGTTATTTGCAGTTGATCGTAACAATTTCGGTTAGTTGGAGTCAATTGAATAATTTTGCGATAAAAATAATTCGGGTTAGTTGCAGTCAATTGTAATAATTTCGGTTATTCGCAGTCAATTTAATAACGGTTGTCGCAGTCAGTTGTAATAATTTCGGATAGTTGCAGTCGATCGTAATAATTTCTGTTAGTTGCAGTCGATTCTAATCATTTCGGTTAGTCGCAGTCAACTTTTTAATTCCGTTTAGTCGCAGTCGATTGTAATAATTTCGGTTATTTGCAGTTGATCGTAACAATTTCGGTTAGTTGCAGTCGATTGAATAATTTCGCGATAAAAATAATTCGTGTTAGTTGCAGTCAACTGTAATAATTTCGGTTAGTAGCAGTCAATTTAATAACGGTTGTCGCAGTCAGTAGTAATAATTTCGGATAGTTGTCGTCGATCGTGACAATTTCGATTAGTTGCAGTCGATTGTAATAGTTCTCGATAAAAATAATTTCGGTTAGCTGCAGTCGATTGTAATAATTCGAGATAAAAGAAATTTCGGTTAGTTGCAGTCGATTGTAACAAGTTTTATTAGTAGCAGTCAATCAAAATAATTCCGGTTAGTTGCAGTCCTTAATAATAATTTCGGTTAGTTGCAGTCGATTGTAATAATTTCGGATAGTTGCAGTCGATCGTGACAATTTCGATTAGTTGCAGTCGATTGTAATTGTTCTCGATAAAAATAATTTCGGTTAGCTGCAGTCGATTGTAATAATTCGAGATAAAAGAAATTTCGGTTAGTTGCAGTCGATTGTAACAAGTTTTATTAGTAGCAGTCGATTGAAACAATTTTGGTTAGTCGCAGTCAATAAAAATAATTCCGGTTAGTTGCAGTTGTCGTAGCAATTTCGGTTAGTTGCAGTCGATCGTAGCAATCTCGGTTAGTTGCAGTCGATCGTAATAATTTCTGTTAGTTGCAGTCGATTCTAATCATTTCGGTTAGTCGCAGTCAACTTATTAATTCCGTTTAGTCGCAGTCGATTGTAATAATTTCGGTTATTTGCAGTTGATCGTAACAATTTCGGTTAGTTGGAGTCAATTGAATAATTTCGCGATAAAAATAATTCGGGTTAGTTGCAGTCAATTGTAATAATTTCGGTTAGTCGCAGTCAATTAAATAACGGTTGTCGCAGTCAGTTGTAATAATTACGGATAGTTGCAGTCGATCGACGTGACACTCGCCACGGCCACCATGGCGAGGCGCATAGCGGACTGGACCCTACGGTCTGACACGAGCTCCGACCACCGGGTCATAGCCTTCAGTGTGGTAGAGGAGGAAGGCGAAGTCCTTCCGGTCGAGAAGGGCTTCGTTACCCGTACGGCGAACTGGGGAGCTTTCTCCAGTGAACTGGAGGGAATATTGGTCGATAGAGAATGGGAAGAGATGGCGCCGATGGAAGTGGGAGAGTCAGTTATAGACCGCAAAGTGGCGGAGCTGACGGGCGCCATCGCAGAAGCGGCCAATATGACCCTCCAGCGCCGCAGAGCGAGAGCGCGTCCGGTCCCATGGTGGACGCCTGCCCTGACGCTCCTCAAGAGGGAGTATTACAGGGCCAGGCGCAGGTACCAGGAGTGCAGGGACGAGGAGAGGAGACCTGCACTTCGACTGGAAACGAAGGGGAAGTATAGGGCATACCGAAACGGCGTGCGTCACCAGAAGAAGGAATCCTGGGACGAGTTCATCGTCAAGGAGTCAGAGAAGAATCCCTGGGGCATTCCGTACAGGGTGGCACTGGGCAAGGTTAAGCCGCTGACTATGATGGCGGCTATCAGAGTTGGAGATGCCCAGGAAACCACCCTGGAGGAGACCGCATCTATGTATATAGACTATACATACCCCAGGGATGATCCGTCCCAGGATACGGAAGAAGACCAAATGGTAAGACGCACCACGGTGTGCCCTCCCAGTACCGAGTTTTGTCCACCATGGGATTTATGGGACCTACGTCTTGCCGTGGAGAGACAGAGGATCGGCCGAGCCCCAGGACTCGACGGGATAGATGCCGCGATCCTGAGGAAAAGCGCCCCCCTCATTGAGGATGACCTTCTGGGCATCTTCAATGAGTGTCTGGACCAGGGTCGCTTCCCTAGTAAGTGGAGGATCGCGGACCTGAGACTCCTCTACAAGGGAGGAGGCAAGGATAAGGAGTCGCCTAAGGCGTACAGGCCTATATGCCTCCTCCCAGTCGTCAGTAAAGTCCTGGAGAGCCTAATAGTCACCAGCCTAAGGCCGGTCCTCAGTGCAGCTAGCCATCCACGGCAGTTCGGCTCGACCCGTGGCAAGGGAACCACAGATGCGCTGTTGATTGTGCGCAGGGACGTGGAAGAGAGGGCGGAGAAGTACGTCATGCTCGTGCTGTTCGACATATCCTCCGCCTTCGATAGTGTATGGTGGCCCTGTGTACTCCAGCGGCTGCAGGAGTTCAACACCCCCAGCAACCTGTACTCCCTCGTAAGTAGCTACCTGAGTGACAGGAGTGTCAGAGTAAGGGGTAGTTACTACGAGGTGGAAAGAAGAATAGAGAGAGGGTGCCCACAAGGGTCGGTCCTCGGGCCGGCACTGTGGAAGCTCGTTTTTGATCAGTTGCTGGGGGAGCTAGAAGACGAAGGGTTCCTTGCCACGGCCTACGTCGACGACCTGGCAGTCCTAGTGGCCGAAAATAGCAGAGCCAGATTGAAGACTCAAGCAGAGAGATGCGCCAGCCTCGTAGCGGAATGGTGCGTGAGGCGGAAGTTGAGTATGGCCGCAGGCAAGACCCAGGCCATACTCCTAAGAGGCTCCACCGACAGGGCTCACCCTATCATTATGGAGATTCAGGGTGAAAGAGTTAGGCTGGGTGAGGAGGTGACATACCTCGGCGTGAGGTTCAGAAGAAACTTCGACGCCACCCCTCACCTGGCATACCTGAAAGATAGGGTGACCCTGTCACTTAATGGACTTGGAAGAATAGGGGGTGCTTTCTGGGGCCTCAGGTACCCGGCAACCATGACCATTTACAAAGGCGTGGTGTTGGGTATCCTGAGGTACGCATCCCCTGCGTGGAGCCGTAACCTCACGCAACCGCATAGGAGGAGGCTGGCGACCATCCAGAGACTGGCTCTGCTGAGAGTATCGAAGGCCTATAGGACGGTGTCGCACGAGGCGGTGCAGGTGCTGACCGGAGCGATGCCCCTGGACCTCGTCCTCAGAGAGGATGCATTGAAATACGAGGTGAAGAGGCAGGGGCTTGCGGCGCTCCCGGAGGGACTCCGAGAGAGGATCGGCGAGACCCCTAACAGATGGAAGAGGATATTGAGGGAGGACTCGATCGACGAGTGGAATGGACGGTGGGTGGGAAGCCAGAAGGGCTCGACCTTGAGGAAGTACTTCCCCACCGTCCAGTCGAGATTGGTAGCGACGTGGGTCCTCCCGGACTACTGGGTCTCGCAGATCTTTACAGGACACGGCGGGTTCCGGGGTAAGCTCAGTGAGCATAGGAGAGAGATCGACCTCCGGTGCCCGGATTGTGGAGTCCCTGAAACTGCGGAGCACGTTGTGCTCACCTGCACCACGATGGAAGGACACCGAGCCAGGTTGTCAAGGAAAACCGGGATCTTCGCCCTCGCCGAGGAGGACTTCCCCCGTTTGATGGAGAAGGAGAACTACCCCTTTTTCCGGGAGTTCATCTACGGGTGGAAGGAAGTGGTCGGGCCTGCTCATTTCACGATTAGCAGGGTCCGGCCCCTCGGCGAGCCACCAGACGAGCCACCAGACGAGGAGCCAGACGGGGAACCCCCCCGGAGGAGAGAGATGGAGAGGACCGGACGGATGCGGCGGACCAGGATGGCTGGACGGCATCCGGACGGATGCAGACAGCCCAGGAGACCTAAAGGTGCTGCCCCAACAGTAAGGTGCACATCCGTGCACCGGGCAGCACCACAGAAAGATTTAAAATTGTTCCCATTTATTAAATGGTACCCCCCCAAAAAACGTGTAAATATTTTTATAAATAAAGTTTATAAATAAAGAGTTTTTATGGCAGTGGCGGGCGTGCGTATACCCAACGCACTAACCCGTCACTGCCGAAACCCGTATGCCAGCAATGGCAGGTAGGGTGTAAAAAAAAAAAAAAAAAAAAAAAAAAAGTTGCAGTCGATCGTGACAATTTCGATTAGTTGCAGTCGATTGCAATAAATTCGCGATAAAAATAATTTGGCCTACCTGCAGTCGATTGTAATAATTTCGGTCAGTCGTAGTCAATTGTAATAATTCCGGTTAGTCGCAGTCACGTGTAACAATTTCGGTTAGTTGCAGCCGATCATAACAATTTCGTTTAGTTGTAGTCAATTGTAATAATTTCGCAATAAAAATAATTTTGGTTAGTTGCAGTCGATTGGAACAATTTTTGTTAGTTGCAGTCGATTGCAATAAATTCGCGATAAAATTTTTTTGGGCTAGTTGCAGTCGATTGTAATTATTTCGGTTAGTTGCAGTCGATCGTAAGAATTTTGGTTAGTTTTAGTCGAAATAATAATTTCTTTTAGTAGCAGTAAAAAAAAAAAAACTGTTAAGTTGCAGTCGATAATAATAATTTCGGTTAATCGATGTCGATTGTAATAATTTCAATTAGTTGCAGTCGATCGTAGCAATCTCGGTTAGTCGCAGTCGATCGTAGCAATCTCGGTTAGTTGCAGTCGATCGTAATAATTTCTGTTAGTTGCAGTCGATTCTAATCATTTCGGTTAGTCGCAGTCAACTTATTAATTCCGTTTAGTCGCAGTCGATTGTAATAATTTCGGTTATTTGCAGTCGATTGAATAATTTCGCGATAAAAATAATTCGGGTTAGTTGCAGTCAACTGTAATAATTTCGGTTAGTAGCAGTCAATTTAATAACGGTTGTCGCAGTCAGTTGTAATAATTTCCGATAGTTGTCGTCGATCGTGACCATTTCGATTAGTTGCAGTCGATTGTAATAGTTCTCGATAAAAATAATTTCGGTTAGCTGCAGTCGATTGTAATAATTTGAGATAAAAGAAATTTCGGTTAGTTGCAGTCGATTGTAACAAGTTTTATTAGTAGCAGTCAATCAAAATAATTCCGGTTAGTTGCAGTCATTAATAATAATTTCGGTTAGTTGCAGTCGATTGTAATAATTTCGGTTAGTTGCAGTCGATCGTAGCAATCTCGGTTAGTTGCAGTCGACCGTAGCAATCTCGGTTAGTTGTACTCGATCGTAATAATTTCTGTTAGTTGCAGTCGATTCTAATCATTTCGGTTAGTCGCAGTCAACTTATTAATTCCGTTTAGTCGCAGTCGATTGTAATAATTTCGGTTATTTGCAGTTGATCGTAACAATTTCGGTTAGTTGGAGTCAATTGAATAATTTTGCGATAAAAATAATTCGGGTTAGTTGCAGTCAATTGTAATAATTTCGGTTATTCGCAGTCAATTTAATAACGGTTGTCGCAGTCAGTTGTAATAATTTCGGATAGTTGCAGTCGATCGTAATAATTTCTGTTAGTTGCAGTCGATTCTAATCATTTCGGTTAGTCGCAGTCAACTTTTTAATTCCGTTTAGTCGCAGTCGATTGTAATAATTTCGGTTATTTGCAGTTGATCGTAACAATTTCGGTTAGTTGCAGTCGATTGAATAATTTCGCGATAAAAATAATTCGTTTTAGTTGCAGTCAACTGTAATAATTTCGGTTAGTAGCAGTCAATTTAATAACGGTTGTCGCAGTCAGTAGTAATAATTTCGGATAGTTGTCGTCGATCGTGACAATTTCGATTAGTTGCAGTCGATTGTAATAGTTCTCGATAAAAATAATTTCGGTTAGCTGCAGTCGATTGTAATAATTTGAGATAAAAGAAATTTCGGTTAGTTGCAGTCGATTGTAACAAGTTTTATTAGTAGCAGTCAATCAAAATAATTCCGGTTAGTTGCAGTCATTAATAATAATTTCGGTTAGTTGCAGTCGATTGTAATAATTCCGGTTAGTTGCAGTTGTCGTAGCAATTTCGGTTAGTTGCAGTCGATCGTAGCAATCTCGGTTAGTTGCAGTCGATCGTAATAATTTCTGTTAGTTGCAGTCGATTCTAATCATTTCGGTTAGTTGCAGTCAACTTATTAATTCCGTTTAGTCGCAGTCGAATGTAATAATTTCGGTTATTTGCAGTTGATCGTAACAATTTCGGTTAGTTGGAGTCAATTGAATAATTTCGCGATAAAAATAATTCGGGTTAGTTGCAGTCAATTGTAATAATTTCGGTTAGTCGCAATCAATTAAATAACGGTTGTCGCAGTCAGTTTTAATAATTTGAGATAAAAGAAATTTCGGTTAGTTGCAGTCGATTGTAACAAGTTTTATTAGTAGCAGTCAATCAAAATAATTCCGGTTAGTTGCAGTCATTAATAATAATTTCGGTTAGTTGCAGTCGATTGTAATAATTTCGGTTAGTTGCAGTCGATCGTAGCAATCTCGGTTAGTTGCAGTCGACCGTAGCAATCTCGGTTAGTTGTACTCGATCGTAATAATTTCTGTTAGTTGCAGTCGATTCTAATCATTTCGGTTAGTCGCAGTCAACTTATTAATTCCGTTTAGTCGCAGTCGATTGTAATAATTTCGGTTATTTGCAGTTGATCGTAACAATTTCGGTTAGTTGGAGTCAATTGAATAATTTCGCGATAAAAATAATTCGGGTTAGTTGCAGTCAATTGTAATAATTTCGGTTATTCGCAGTCAATTTAATAACGGTTGTCGCAGTCAGTTGTGATAATTTCGGATAGTTGCAGTCGATCGTAATAATTTCTGTTAGTTGCAGTCGATTCTAATCATTTCGGTTAGTCGCAGTCAACTTATTAATTCCGTTTAGTCGCAGTCGATTGTAATAATTTCGGTTATTTGCAGTTGATCGTAACAATTTCGGTTAGTTGCAGTCGATTGAATAATTTCGCGATAAAAATAATTCGTGTTAGTTGCAGTCAACTGTAATAATTTCGGTTAGTAGCAGTCAATTTAATAACGGTTGTCGCAGTCAGTAGTAATAATTTCGGATAGTTGTCGTCGATCGTGACAATTTCGATTAGTTGCAGTCGATTGTAATAGTTCTCGATAAAAATAATTTCGGTTAGCTGCAGTCGATTGTAATAATTCGAGATAAAAGAAATTTCGGTTAGTCGCAGTCGATTGTAACAAGTTTTATTAGTAGCAGTAAATCAAAATAATTCCGGTTAGTTGCAGTCGATTGTAATAATTTCGGATAGTTGAAGTCGATCGTGACAATTTCGATTAGTTGCAGTCGATTGTAATTGTTCTCGATACAAATAATTTCGGTTAGCTACAGTCGATTGTAATAATTCGAGATAAAAGAAATTTCGGTTAGTTGCAGTCGATTGTAACAAGTTTTATTAGTTGCAGTCGATTGTAATTATTCCGGTTAGTCGCAGTCAATAAAACAAATTCTAGTTAGTTGCAGTCGATAATAATAATTTCGGATAGTCGCAGTCGATTGTAATAATTTCGGTTAGTTGCAGTCGATTGAAACAATTTTGGTTAGTCGCAGTCAATAAAAATAATTCCGGTTAGTTGCAGTTGATCGTAACAAGTTTTATTAGTAGCAGTCAATCAAAATAATTCCGGTTAGTTGCAGTCATTAATAATAATTTCGGTTAGTTGCAGTCGATCGTAAGAATTTCGGTTAGTTGCAGGCGATTGTAATAAATTCGCGATAAAAATAATTTCGGCTAGTTGCAGTCGATTGCAACTATTTTGGTTAGTTGCAGTCGATTGCAATAAATTCGCGATAAAAATAATTTGGCCTACCTGCAGTCGATTGTAATAATTTCGGTCAGTCGTAGTCAATTGTAATAATTCCGGTTAGTCGCAGTCACGTGTAACAATTTCGGTTAGTTGCAGCCGATCATAACAATTTCGTTTAGTTGTAGTCAATTGTAATAATTTCGCAATAAAAATAATTTTGGTTAGTTGCAGTCGATTGGAACAATTTTTGTTAGTTGCAGTCGATTGCAATAAATTCGCGATAAAATTTTTTTGGGCTAGTTGCAGTCGATTGTAATTATTTCGGTTAGTTGCAGTCGATCGTAAGAATTTTGGTTAGTTTTAGTCGAAATAATAATTTCTTTTAGTAGCAGTAAAAAAAAAAAAACTGTTAAGTTGCAGTCGATAATAATAATTTCGGTTAATCGATGTCGATTGTAATAATTTCAATTAGTTGCAGTCGATCGTAGCAATCTCGGTTAGTCGCAGTCGATCGTAGCAATCTCGGTTAGTTGCAGTCGATCGTAATAATTTCTGTTAGTTGCAGTCGATTCTAATCATTTCGGTTAGTCGCAGTCAACTTATTAATTCCGTTTAGTCGCAGTCGATTGTAATAATTTCGGTTATTTGCAGTCGATTGAATAATTTCGCGATAAAAATAATTCGGGTTAGTTGCAGTCAACTGTAATAATTTCGGTTAGTAGCAGTCAATTTAATAACGGTTGTCGCAGTCAGTTGTAATAATTTCCGATAGTTGTCGTCGATCGTGACCATTTCGATTAGTTGCAGTCGATTGTAATAGTTCTCGATAAAAATAATTTCGGTTAGCTGCAGTCGATTGTAATAATTTGAGATAAAAGAAATTTCGGTTAGTTGCAGTCGATTGTAACAAGTTTTATTAGTAGCAGTCAATCAAAATAATTCCGGTTAGTTGCAGTCATTAATAATAATTTCGGTTAGTTGCAGTCGATTGTAATAATTTCGGTTAGTTGCAGTCGATCGTAGCAATCTCGGTTAGTTGCAGTCGACCGTAGCAATCTCGGTTAGTTGTACTCGATCGTAATAATTTCTGTTAGTTGCAGTCGATTCTAATCATTTCGGTTAGTCGCAGTCAACTTATTAATTCCGTTTAGTCGCAGTCGATTGTAATAATTTCGGTTATTTGCAGTTGATCGTAACAATTTCGGTTAGTTGGAGTCAATTGAATAATTTTGCGATAAAAATAATTCGGGTTAGTTGCAGTCAATTGTAATAATTTCGGTTATTCGCAGTCAATTTAATAACGGTTGTCGCAGTCAGTTGTAATAATTTCGGATAGTTGCAGTCGATCGTAATAATTTCTGTTAGTTGCAGTCGATTCTAATCATTTCGGTTAGTCGCAGTCAACTTTTTAATTCCGTTTAGTCGCAGTCGATTGTAATAATTTCGGTTATTTGCAGTTGATCGTAACAATTTCGGTTAGTTGCAGTCGATTGAATAATTTCGCGATAAAAATAATTCGTTTTAGTTGCAGTCAACTGTAATAATTTCGGTTAGTAGCAGTCAATTTAATAACGGTTGTCGCAGTCAGTAGTAATAATTTCGGATAGTTGTCGTCGATCGTGACAATTTCGATTAGTTGCAGTCGATTGTAATAGTTCTCGATAAAAATAATTTCGGTTAGCTGCAGTCGATTGTAATAATTCGAGATAAAAGAAATTTCGGTTAGTTGCAGTCGATTGTAACAAGTTTTATTAGTAGCAGTCAATCAAAATAATTCCGGTTAGTTGCAGTCATTAATAATAATTTCGGTTAGTTGCAGTCGATTGTAATAATTTCGGATAGTTGCAGTCGATCGTGACAATTTCGATTAGTTGCAGTCGATTGTAATTGTTCTCGATAAAAATAATTTCGGTTAGCTGCAGTCGATTGTAATAATTCGAGATAAAAGAAATTTCGGTTAGTTGCAGTCGATTGTAACAAGTTTTTATTAGTAGCAGTCGATTGAAACAATTTTGGTTAGTCGCAGTCAATAAAAATAATTCCGGTTAGTTGCAGTTGTCGTAGCAATTTCGGTTAGTTGCAGTCGATCGTAGCAATCTCGGTTAGTTGCAGTCGATCGTAATAATTTCTGTTAGTTGCAGTCGATTCTAATCATTTCGGTTAGTCGCAGTCAACTTATTAATTCCGTTTAGTCGCAGTCGATTGTAATAATTTCGGTTATTTGCAGTTGATCGTAACAATTTCGGTTAGTTGGAGTCAATTGAATAATTTCGCGATAAAAATAATTCGGGTTAGTTGCAGTCAATTGTAATAATTTCGGTTAGTCGCAGTCAATTAAATAACGGTTGTCGCAGTCAGTTGTAATAATTACGGATAGTTGCAGTCGATCGACGTGACACTCGCCACGGCCACCATGGCGAGGCGCATAGCGGACTGGACCCTACGGTCTGACACGAGCTCCGACCACCGGGTCATAGCCTTCAGTGTGGTAGAGGAGGAAGGCGAAGTCCTTCCGGTCGAGAAGGGCTTCGTGACCCGTACGGCGAACTGGGGAGCTTTCTCCAGTGAACTGGAGGGAATATTGGTCGATAGAGAATGGGAAGAGATGGCGCCGATGGAAGTGGGAGAGTCAGTTATAGACCGCAAAGTGGCGGAGCTGACGGGCGCCATCGCAGAAGCGGCCAATATGACCCTCCAGCGCCGCAGAGCGAGAGCGCGTCCGGTCCCATGGTGGACGCCTGCCCTGACGCTCCTCAAGAGGGAGTATTACAGGGCCAGGCGCAGGTACCAGGAGTGCAGGGACGAGGAGAGGAGACCTGCACTTCGACTGGAAACGAAGGGGAAGTATAGGGCATACCGAAACGGCGTGCGTCACCAGAAGAAGGAATCCTGGGACGAGTTCATCGTCAAGGAGTCAGAGAAGAATCCCTGGGGCATTCCGTACAGGGTGGCACTGGGCAAGGTTAAGCCGCTGACTATGATGGCGGCTATCAGAGTTGGAGATGCCCAGGCAACCACCCTGGAGGAGACCGCATCTATGTATATAGACTATACATACCCCAGGGATGATCCGTCCCAGGATACGGAAGAAGACCAAATGGTAAGACGCACCACGGTGTGCCCTCCCAGTACCGAGTTTTGTCCACCATGGGATTTATGGGACCTACGTCTTGCCGTGGAGAGACAGAGGATCGGCCGAGCCCCAGGACTCGACGGGATAGATGCCGCGATCCTGAGGAAAAGCGCCCCCCTCATTGAGGATGACCTTCTGGGCATCTTCAATGAGTGTCTGGACCAGGGTCGCTTCCCTAGTAAGTGGAGGATCGCGGACCTGAGACTCCTCTACAAGGGAGGAGGCAAGGATAAGGAGTCGCCTAAGGCGTACAGGCCTATATGCCTCCTCCCAGTCGTCAGTAAAGTCCTGGAGAGCCTAATAGTCACCAGCCTAAGGCCGGTCCTCAGTGCAGCTAGCCATCCACGGCAGTTCGGCTCGACCCGTGGCAAGGGAACCACAGATGCGCTGTTGATTGTGCGCAGGGACGTGGAAGAGAGGGCGGAGAAGTACGTCATGCTCGTGCTGTTCGACATATCCTCCGCCTTCGATAGTGTATGGTGGCCCTGTGTACTCCAGCGGCTGCAGGAGTTCAACACCCCCAGCAACCTGTACTCCCTCGTAAGTAGCTACCTGAGTGACAGGAGTGTCAGAGTAAGGGGTAGTTACTACGAGGTGGAAAGAAGAATAGAGAGAGGGTGCCCACAAGGGTCGGTCCTCGGGCCGGCACTGTGGAAGCTCGTTTTTGATCAGTTGCTGGGGGAGCTAGAAGACGAAGGGTTCCTTGCCACGGCCTACGTCGACGACCTGGCAGTCCTAGTGGCCGAAAATAGCAGAGCCAGATTGAAGACTCAAGCAGAGAGATGCGCCAGCCTCGTAGCGGAATGGTGCGTGAGGCGGAAGTTGAGTATGGCCGCAGGCAAGACCCAGGCCATACTCCTAAGAGGCTCCACCGACAGGGCTCACCCTATCATTATGGAGATTCAGGGTGAAAGAGTTAGGCTGGGTGAGGAGGTGACATACCTCGGCGTGAGGTTCAGAAGAAACTTCGACGCCACCCCTCACCTGGCATACCTGAAAGATAGGGTGACCCTGTCACTTAATGGACTTGGAAGAATAGGGGGTGCTTTCTGGGGCCTCAGGTACCCGGCAACCATGACCATTTACAAAGGCGTGGTGTTGGGTATCCTGAGGTACGCATCCCCTGCGTGGAGCCGTAACCTCACGCAACCGCATAGGAGGAGGCTGGCGACCATCCAGAGACTGGCTCTGCTGAGAGTATCGAAGGCCTATAGGACGGTGTCGCACGAGGCGGTGCAGGTGCTGACCGGAGCGATGCCCCTGGA
Source organism: Troilus luridus (assembly GCA_964056705.1). Taxonomy (NCBI): domain Eukaryota; kingdom Metazoa; phylum Arthropoda; class Insecta; order Hemiptera; family Pentatomidae; genus Troilus; species Troilus luridus. The sequence continues at coordinate 134,935,136 of OZ057412.1, forward strand.
CCTCGTCCTCAGAGAGGATGCATTGAAATACGAGGTGAAGAGGCAGGGGCTTGCGGCGCTCCCGGAGGGACTCCGAGAGAGGATCGGCGAGACCCCTAACAGATGGAAGAGGATATTGAGGGAGGACTCGATCGACGAGTGGAATGGACGGTGGGTGGGAAGCCAGAAGGGCTCGACCTTGAGGAAGTACTTCCCCACCGTCCAGTCGAGATTGGTAGCGACGTGGGTCCTCCCGGACTACTGGGTCTCGCAGATCTTTACAGGACACGGCGGGTTCCGGGGTAAGCTCAGTGAGCATAGGAGAGAGATCGACCTCCGGTGCCCGGATTGTGGAGTCCCTGAAACTGCGGAGCACGTTGTGCTCACCTGCACCACGATGGAAGGACACCGAGCCAGGTTGTCAAGGAAAACCGGGATCTTCGCCCTCGCCGAGGAGGACTTCCCCCGTTTGATGGAGAAGGAGAACTACCCCTTTTTCCGGGAGTTCATCTACGGGTGGAAGGAAGTGGTCGGGCCTGCTCATTTCACGATTAGCAGGGTCCGGCCCCTCGGCGAGCCACCAGACGAGCCACCAGACGAGGAGCCAGACGGGGAACCCCCCCGGAGGAGAGAGATGGAGAGGACCGGACGGATGCGGCGGACCAGGATGGCTGGACGGCATCCGGACGGATGCAGACAGCCCAGGAGACCTAAAGGTGCTGCCCCAACAGTAAGGTGCACATCCGTGCACCGGGCAGCACCACAGAAAGATTTAAAATTGTTCCCATTTATTAAATGGTACCCCCCCAAAAAACGTGTAAATATTTTTATAAATAAAGTTTATAAATAAAGAGTTTTTATGGCAGTGGCGGGCGTGCGTATACCCAACGCACTAACCCGTCACTGCCGAAACCCGTATGCCAGCAATGGCAGGTAGGGTGTAAAAAAAAAAAAAAAAAAAAAAAAAAAGTTGCAGTCGATCGTGACAATTTCGATTAGTTGCAGTCGATTGTAATAGTTCTCGATAAAAATAATTTCGGTTAGCTGCAGTCGATTGTAATAATTCGAGATAAAAGAAATTTCGGTTAGTTGCAGTCGATTGTAACAAGTTTTATTAGTAGCAGTCAATCAAAATAATTCCGGTTAGTTGCAGTCATTAATAATAATTTCGGTTAGTTGCAGTCGAGCGTAAGAATTTCGGTTAGTTGCAGGTGATTGTAAAAAATTCGCGATAAAAATAATTTCGGCTAGTTGCAGTCGATTGCAACTATTTTGGTTAGTTGCAGTCGATTGCAATAAATTCGCGATAAAAATAATTTGGCCTACCTGCAGTCGATTGTAATAATTTCGGTCAGTCGTAGTCAATTGTAATAATTCCGGTTAGTCGCAGTCACGTGTAACAATTTCGGTTAGTTGCAGCCGATCATAACAATTTCGTTTAGTTGTAGTCAATTGTAATAATTTCGCAATAAAAATAATTTTGGTTAGTTGCACTCGATTGTAACAATTTTTGTTAGTTGCAGTCGATTGCAATAAATTCGCGATAAAATTTTTTTGAGCTAGTTGCAGTCGATTGTAATTATTTCGGTCAGTTGCAGTCGATAGTAAGAATTTTGGTTAGTTGCAGTCGATCGTAGCAATCTCGGTTAGTTGCAGTCGATCGTAATAATTTCTGTTAGTTGCAGTCGATTCTAATCATTTCGGTTAGTCGCAGTCAACTTATTAATTCCGTTTAGTCGCAGTCGATTGTAATAATTTCGGTTAATCGCAGTCGATTGTAATAATTTCAATTAGTTGCAGTCAACTTATTAATTCCGTTTAGTCGCAGTCGATTGTAATAATTTCGGTCAGTCGTAGTCAATTGTAATAATTCCGGTTAGTCGCAGTCACGTGTAACAATTTCGGTTAGTTGCAGCCGATCATAACAATTTCGTTTAGTTGTAGTCAATTGTAATAATTTCGGAATAAAAATAATTTTGGTTAGTTGCACTCGATTGTAACAATTTTTGTTAGTTGCAGTCGATTGCAATAAATTCGCGATAAAATTTTTTTGAGCTAGTTGCAGTCGATTGTAATTATTTCGGTCAGTTGCAGTCGATAGTAAGAATTTTGGTTAGTTGCAGTCGATCGTAGCAATCTCGGTTAGTTGCAGTCGATTCTAATCATTTCGGTTAGTCGCAGTCAACTTATTAATTCCGTTTAGTCGCAGTCGATTGTAATAATTTCGGTTAATCGCAGTCGATTGTAATAATTTCAATTAGTTGCAGTCAACTTATTAATTCCGTTTAGTCGCAGTCGATTGTAATAATTTCGGTTATTTGCAGTCAATTGAATAATTTCGCGATAAAAATAAATCGGGTTAGTTGCAGTCAATTGTAATAATTTCAGTTAGTCGCAGTCAATTTAATAACGGTTGTCGCAGTCAGTTGTAATAATTTCGGATAGTTGCACTCGATCGTGACAATTTCGATTAGTTGCAGTCGATTGTAATAGTTCTCGATAAAAATTATTTCGGTTAGCTGCAGTCGATTGTAATAATTCGAGATAAAAGAAATTTCGGTTAGTTGCAGTCGATTGTAACAAGTTTTATTAGTAGCAGTCGTTTGAAACAATTTTGGTTAGTCGCAGACAATAAAAAAAATTCCGGTTAGTTGAAGTTGATCACAGCAATCTCGGTTAGTTGCAGTCGATCGTAATAATTTCTGCTAGTTGCAGTCGACTCTAATCATTTCGGTTAGTCGCAGTCAACTTATTAATTCCGTTTAGTCGCAGTCGATTGTAATAATTTCGGTTATTTGCAGTTGATCGTAACAATTTCGGTTAGTTGGAGTCAATTGAATAATTTCGCGATAAAAATAATTCGGGTTAGTTGCAGTCAATTGTAATAATTTCGGATAAATGCAGTCGATCGTTACAATTTCGATTAGTTGCAGTCGATTGTAATAGTTCTCGATAAAAATAATTTCGGTTAGCTGCAGTCGATTGTAATAATTCGAGATAAAAGAAATTTCGGTTAGTTGCAGTCGATTGTAACAAGTTTTATTAGTAGCAGTCAATCAAAATAATTCCGGTTAGTTGCAGTCATTAATAATAATTTCGGTTAGTTGCAGTCGAGCGTAAGAATTTCGGTTAGTTGCAGGTGATTGTAAAAAATTCACGATAAAAATAATTTCGGCTAGTTGCAGTCGATTGCAACTATTTTGGTTAGTTGCAGTCGATTGCAATAAATTCGCGATAAAAATAATTTGGCCTACCTGCAGTCGATTGTAATAATTTCGGTCAGTCGTAGTCAATTGTAATAATTCCGGTTAGTCGCAGTCACGTGTAACAATTTCGGTTAGTTGCAGCAGATCATAACAATTTCGTTTAGTTGTAGTCAATTGTAATAATTTCGCAATAAAAATAATTTTGGTTAGTTGCACTCGATTGTAACAATTTTTGTTAGTTGCAGTCGATTGCAATAAATTCGCGATAAAATTTTTTTGAGCTAGTTGCAGTCGATTGTAATTATTTCGGTCAGTTGCAGTCGATAGTAAGAATTTTGGTTAGTTGCAGTCGATCGTAGCAATCTCGGTTAGTTGCAGTCGATCGTAGCAATCTCGGTTAGTTGCAGTCGATCGTAATAATTTCTGTTAGTTGCAGTCGATTCTAATCATTTCGGTTAGTCGCAGTCAACTTATTAATTCCGTTTAGTCGCAGTCGATTGTAATAATTTCGGTTAATCGCAGTCGATTGTAATAATTTCAATTAGTTGCAGTCAACTTATTAATTCCGTTTAGTCGCAGTCGATTGTAATAATTTCGGTTATTTGCAGTCAATTGAATAATTTCGCGATAAAAATAAATCAGGTTAGTTGCAGTCAATTGTAATAATTTCAGTTAGTCGCAGTCAATTTAATAACGGTTGTCGCAGTCAGTTGTAATAATTTCGGATAGTTGCAGTCGATCGTGACAATTTCGATTAGTTGCAGTCGATTGTAATAGTTCTCGATAAAAATAATTTCGGTTAGCTGCAGTCGATTGTAATAATTCGAGATAAAAGAAATTTCGGTTAGTTGCAGTCGATTGTAACAAGTTTTATTAGTAGCAGTCGATTGAAACAATTTTGGTTAGTCGCAGACAATAAAAATAATTCCGGTTAGTTGCAGTTGATCGCAGCAATTTCGGTTAATTGCAGTCGATCGTAGCAATCTCGGTTAGTTGCAGTCGATCGTAATAATTTCTGCTAGTTGCAGTCGACTCTAATCATTTCGGTTAGTCGCAGTCAACTTATTAATTCCGTTTAGTCGCAGTCGATTGTAATAATTTCGGTTATTTGCAGTTGATCGTAACAATTTCGGTTAGTTGGAGTCAATTGAATAATTTCGCGATAAAAATAATTCGGGTTAGTTGCAGTCAATTGTAATAATTTCGGATAGTTGCAGTCGATCGTTACAATTTCGATTAGTTGCAGTCGATTGTAATAGTTCTCGAAAAAAATAATTTCGGTTAGCTGCAGTCGATTGTAATAATTCGAGATAAAAGAAATTTCGGTTAGTTGCAGTCGATTGTAACAAGTTATATTAGTAGCAGTCAATCAAAATAATTCCGGTTAGTTGCAGTCATTAATAATAATTTCGGTTAGTTGCAGTCGATTGTAATAATTTCGGTTAGTTGCAGTCGATCGTAATAATTTCGGTTAGTTGCAGTAGATTGTAATAATTCTCGATAATAATAATTTCGGTTAGTTGCAGTCGATCGTAACAATTTCGTTTAGTCGCAGTCAATAAAAATAATTCATGTTAGTTGCAGTCAATCGTAACAATTTCGGTTAGTTGCAGTCGATTGTAACAATTTCGGTTAGTTGTAGTCAATTGTAATAATTTCTCAATAAAAATAATTTCGGTTAGTTGAAGTCGATGAAAAAAAATTCGGCTAGTTGCGATCGATAATATTTATTTCGGTTAGTCGCAGTCGACTGTAATAATTTTGGTTAGTTTCAGTCGATAATAATAATTTCTTTTAGTAGCAGTAAAAAAAAAAAAAATTGTTTAGTTGCAGTCGATAATAATAATTTCGGTTAATCGCAGTCGATTGTAATAATTTCAATTAGTTGCAGTCAACTTATTAATTCCGTTTAGTCGCAGTCGATTGTAATAATTTCGGTTATTTGCAGTCAATTGAATAATTTCGCGATAAAAATAATTCGGGTTAGTTGCAGTCAATTGTAATAATTTCGGTTAGTCGCAGTCAATTTAATAACGGTTGTCGCAGTCAGTGGTAATAATTTCGGATAGTTGCAGTCGATCGTGACAATTTCGATTAGTTGCAGTCGATTGTAATTGTTCTCGATAAAAATAATTTCGGTTAGCTGCAGTCGATTGTAATAATTCGAGATAAAAGAAATTTCGGTTAGTTGCAGTCGATTGTAACAAGTTTTATTAGTAGCAGTCGATTGAAACAATTTTGGTTAGTCGCAGACAATAAAAATAATTCCGGTTAGTTGCAGTTGATCGCAGCAATTTCGTTTAATTGCAGTCGATCGTAGCAATCTCGGTTAGTTGCAGTCGATCGTAATAATTTCTGCTAGTTGCAGTCGACTCTAATCATTTCGGTTAGTCGCAGTCAACTTATTAATTCCGTTTAGTCGCGGTCGATTGTAATAATTTCGGTTATTTGCAGTTGATCGTAACAATTTCGGTTAGTTGGAGTCAATTGAATAATTTCGCGATAAAAATAATTCGGGTTAGTTGCAGTCAATTGTAATAATTTCGGATAGTTGCAGTCGATCGTTACAATTTCGATTAGTTGCAGTCGATTGTAATAGTTCTCGATAAAAATAATTTCGGTTAGCTGCAGTCGATTGTAATAATTCGAGATAAAAGAAATTTCGGTTAGTTGCAGTCGATTGTAACAAGTTTTATTAGTAGCAGTCAATCAAAATAATTCCGGTTAGTTGCAGTCATTAATAATAATTTCGGTTAGTTGCAGTCGAGCGTAAGAATTTCGGTTAGTTGCAGGTGATTGTAAAAAATTCACGATAAAAATAATTTCGGCTAGTTGCAGTCGATTGCAACTATTTTGGTTAGTTGCAGTCGATTGCAATAAATTCGCGATAAAAATAATTTGGCCTACCTGCAGTCGATTGTAATAATTTCGGTCAGTCGTAGTCAATTGTAATAATTCCGGTTAGTCGCAGTCACGTGTAACAATTTCGGTTAGTTGCAGCAGATCATAACAATTTCGTTTAGTTGTAGTCAATTGTAATAATTTCGCAATAAAAATAATTTTGGTTAGTTGCACTCGATTGTAACAATTTTTGTTAGTTGCAGCCGATTGCAATAAATTCGCGATAAAATTTTTTTGAGCTAGTTGCAGTCGATTGTAATTATTTCGGTCAGTTGCAGTCGATAGTAAGAATTTTGGTTAGTTGCAGTCGATCGTAGCAATCTCGGTTAGTTGCAGTCGATCGTAGCAATCTCGGTTAGTTGCAGTCGATCGTAATAATTTCTGTTAGTTGCAGTCGATTCTAATCATTTCGGTTAGTCGCAGTCAACTTATTAATTCCGTTTAGTCGCAGTCGATTGTAATAATTTCGGTTAATCGCAGTCGATTGTAATAATTTCAATTAGTTGCAGTCAACTTATTAATTCCGTTTAGTCGCAGTCGATTGTAATAATTTCGGTTATTTGCAGTCAATTGAATAATTTCGCGATAAAAATAATTCGGGTTAGTTGCAGTCAATTGTAATAATTTCGGTTAGTCGCAGTCAATTTAATAACGGTTGTCGCAGTCAGTGGTAATAATTTCGGATAGTTGCAGTCGATCGTGACAATTTCGATTAGTTGCAGTCGATTGTAATTGTTCTCGATAAAAATAATTTCGGTTAGCTGCAGTCGATTGTAATAATTCGAGATAAAAGAAATTTCGGTTAGTTGCAGTCGATTGTAACAAGTTTTATTAGTAGCAGTCGATTGAAACAATTTTGGTTAGTCGCAGTCAATAAAAATAATTCCGGTTAGTTGCAGTTGTCGTAGCAATTTCGGTTAGTTGCAGTCGATCGTAGCAATCTCGGTTAGTTGCAGTCGATCGTAATAATTTCTGTTAGTTGCAGTCGATTCTAATCATTTCGGTTAGTCGCAGTCAACTTATTAATTCCGTTTAGTCGCAGTCGATTGTAATAATTTCGGTTATTTGCAGTTGATCGTAACAATTTCGGTTAGTTGGAGTCAATTGAATAATTTCGCGATAAAAATAATTCGGGTTAGTTGCAGACAATTGTAATAATTTCGGTTAGTCGCAGTCAATTAAATAACGGTTGTCGCAGTCAGTTGTAATAATTTCGGATAGTTGCAGTCGATCGTGACAATTTCGATTAGTTGCAGTCGATTGTAATTGTTCTCGATAAAAATAATTTCGGTTAGCTGCAGTCGATTGTAATAATTCGAGATAAAAGAAATTTAGGTTAGTTGCAGTCGATTGTAACAAGTTTTATTAGTAGCAGTCGATTGAAACAATTTTGGTTAGTCGCAGTCAATAAAAATAATTCCGGTTAGTTGCAGTTGATCGTAGCAATTTCGGTTAGTTGCAGTCGATCGTAAGAATTTTGGTTAGTTGCAGTCGATTGTAATAGTTCTCGATAAAAATAATTTCGGTTAGCTGCAGTCGATTGTAATAATTCGAGATAAAAGAAATTTCGGTTAGTTGCAGTCGATTGTAACAAGTTTTATTAGTAGCAGTCAATCAAAATAATTCCGGTTAGTTGCAGTCATTAATAATAATTTCGGTTAGTTGCAGTCGAGCGTAAGAATTTCGGTTAGTTGCAGGTGATTGTAAAAACTTCGCGATAAAAATAATTTCGGCTAGTTGCAGTCGATTGCAACTATTTTGGTTAGTTGCAGTCGATTGCAATAAATTCGCGATAAAAATAATTTGGCCTACCTGCAGTCGATTGTAATAATTTCGGTCAGTCGTAGTCAATTGTAATAATTCCGGTTAGTCGCAGTCACGTGTAACAATTTCGGTTAGTTGCAGCCGATCATAACAATTTCGTTTAGTTGTAGTCAATTGTAATAATTTCGCAATAAAAATAATTTTGGTTAGTTGCACTCGATTGTAACAATTTTTGTTAGTTGCAGTCAATTGAATAATTTCGCGATAAAAATAATTCGGGTTAGTTGCAGTCAATTGTAATAATTTCGGTTAGTCGCAGTCAATTTAATAACGGTTGTCGCAGTCAGTGGTAATAATTTCGGATAGTTGCAGTCGATCGTGACAATTTCGATTAGTTGCAGTCGATTGTAATTGTTCTCGATAAAAATAATTTCGGTTAGCTGCAGTCGATTGTAATAATTCGAGATAAAAGAAATTTCGGTTAGTTGCAGTCGATTGTAACAAGTTTTATTAGTAGCAGTCGATTGAAACAATTTTGGTTAGTCGCAGTCAATAAAAATAATTCCGGTTAGTTGCAGTTGTCGTAGCAATTTCGGTTAGTTGCAGTCGATCGTAGCAATCTCGGTTAGTTGCAGTCGATCGTAATAATTTCTGTTAGTTGCAGTCGATTCTAATCATTTCGGTTAGTCGCAGTCAACTTATTAATTCCGTTTAGTCGCAGTCGATTGTAATAATTTCGGTTATTTGCAGTTGATCGTAACAATTTCGGTTAGTTGGAGTCAATTGAATAATTTCGCGATAAAAATAATTCGGGTTAGTTGCAGACAATTGTAATAATTTCGGTTAGTCGCAGTCAATTAAATAACGGTTGTCGCAGTCAGTTGTAATAATTTCGGATAGTTGCAGTCGATCGTGACAATTTCGATTAGTTGCAGTCGATTGTAATTGTTCTCGATAAAAATAATTTCGGTTAGCTGCAGTCGATTGTAATAATTCGAGATAAAAGAAATTTAGGTTAGTTGCAGTCGATTGTAACAAGTTTTATTAGTAGCAGTCGATTGAAACAATTTTGGTTAGTCGCAGTCAATAAAAATAATTCCGGTTAGTTGCAGTTGATCGTAGCAATTTCGGTTAGTTGCAGTCGATCGTAAGAATTTTGGTTAGTTGCAGTCGATTGTAATAGTTCTCGATAAAAATAATTTCGGTTAGCTGCAGTCGATTGTAATAATTCGAGATAAAAGAAATTTCGGTTAGTTGCAGTCGATTGTAACAAGTTTTATTAGTAGCAGTCAATCAAAATAATTCCGGTTAGTTGCAGTCATTAATAATAATTTCGGTTAGTTGCAGTCGAGCGTAAGAATTTCGGTTAGTTGCAGGTGATTGTAAAAACTTCGCGATAAAAATAATTTCGGCTAGTTGCAGTCGATTGCAACTATTTTGGTTAGTTGCAGTCGATTGCAATAAATTCGCGATAAAAATAATTTGGCCTACCTGCAGTCGATTGTAATAATTTCGGTCAGTCGTAGTCAATTGTAATAATTCCGGTTAGTCGCAGTCACGTGTAACAATTTCGGTTAGTTGCAGCCGATCATAACAATTTCGTTTAGTTGTAGTCAATTGTAATAATTTCGCAATAAAAATAATTATGGTTAGTTGCACTCGATTGTAACAATTTTTGTTAGTTGCAGTCAATTGCAATAAATTCGCGATAAAATTTTTTTGAGCTAGTTGCAGTCGATTGTAATTATTTCGGTCAGTTGCAGTCGATAGTAAGAATTTTGGTTAGTTGCAGTCGATCGTAGCAATCTCGGTTAGTTGCAGTCGATCGTAGCAATCTCGGTTAGTTGCAGTCGATCGTAATAATTTCTGTTAGTTGCAGTCGATTCTAATCATTTCGGTTAGTCGCAGTCAACTTATTAATTCCGTTTAGTCGCAGTCGATTGTAATAATTTCAATTAGTTGCAGTCAACTTATTAATTCCGTTTAGTCGCAGTCGATTGTAATAATTTCGGTCAGTCGTAGTCAATTGTAATAATTCCGGTTAGTCGCAGTCACGTGTAACAATTTCGGTTAGTTGCAGCCGATCATAACAATTTCGTTTAGTTGTAGTCAATTGTAATAATTTCGGAATAAAAGAAATTTCGGTTATTTGCAGTTGATCGTAACAATTTCGGTTAGTTGGAGTCAATTGAATAATTTCGCGATAAAAATAATTCGGGTTAGTTGCAGACAATTGTAATAATTTCGGTTAGTCGCAGTCAATTAAATAACGGTTGTCGCAGTCAGTTGTAATAATTTCGGATAGTTGCAGTCGATCGTAATAATTTCTGTTAGTTGCAGTCGATTCTAATCATTTCGGTTAGTCGCAGTCAACTTATTAATTCCGTTTAGTCGCAGTCGATTGTAATAATTTCGTTTAATCGCAGTCGATTGTAATAATTTCAATTAGTTGCAGTCAACTTATTAATTCCGTTTAGTCGCAGTCGATTGTAATAATTCGAGATAAAAGAAATTTCGGTTAGTTGCAGTCGATTGTAACAAGTTTTATTAGTAGCAGTCGATTGAAACAATTTTGGTTAGTCGCAGTCAATAAAAATAATTCCGGTTAGTTGCAGTTGATCGTAGCAATTTCGGTTAGTTGCAGTCGATGGTAAGAATTTTGGTTAGTTGCAGTCGATTGTAATAGTTCTCGATAAAAATAATTTCGGTTAGCTTCAGTCGATTGTAATAATTCGAGATAAAAGAAATTTCGGTTAGTTGCAGTCGATTGTAACAAGTTTTATTAGTAGCAGTCAATCAAAATAATTCCGGTTAGTTGCAGTCATTAATAATAATTTCGGTTAGTTGCAGTCGAGCGTAAGAATTTCGGTTAGTTGCAGGTGATTGTAAAAACTTCGCGATAAAAATAATTTCGGCTAGTTGCAGTCGATTGCAACTATTTTGGTTAGTTGCAGTCGATTGCAATAAATTCGCGATAAAAATAATTTGGCCTACCTGCAGTCGATTGTAATAATTTCGGTCAGTCGTAGTCAATTGTAATAATTCCGGTTAGTCGCAGTCACGTGTAACAATTTCGGTTAGTTGCAGCCGATCATAACAATTTCGTTTAGTTGTAGTCAATTGTAATAATTTCGCAATAAAAATAATTTTGGTTAGTTGCACTCGATTGTAACAATTTTTGTTAGTTGCAGTCGATTGCAATAAATTCGCGATAAAATTTTTTTGAGCTAGTTGCAGTCGATTGTAATTATTTCGGTCAGTTGCAGTCGATAGTAAGAATTTTGGTTAGTTGCAGTCGATCGTAGCAATCTCGGTTAGTTGCAGTCGATCGTAGCAATCTCGGTTAGTTGCAGTCGATCGTAATAATTTCTGTTAGTTGCAGTCGATTCTAATCATTTCGGTTAGTCGCAGTCAACTTATTAATTCCGTTTAGTCGCAGTCGATTGTAATAATTTCAATTAGTTGCAGTCAACTTATTAATTCCGTTTAGTCGCAGTCGATTGTAATAATTTCGGTCAGTCGTAGTCAATTGTAATAATTCCGGTTAGTCGCAGTCACGTGTAACAATTTCGGTTAGTTGCAGCCGATCATAACAATTTCGTTTAGTTGTAGTCAATTGTAATAATTTCGGAATAAAAGAAATTTCGGTTATTTGCAGTTGATCGTAACAATTTCGGTTAGTTGGAGTCAATTGAATAATTTCGCGATAAAAATAATTCGGGTTAGTTGCAGACAATTGTAATAATTTCGGTTAGTCGCAGTCAATTAAATAACGGTTGTCGCAGTCAGTTGTAATAATTTCGGATAGTTGCAGTCGATCGTAATAATTTCTGTTAGTTGCAGTCGATTCTAATCATTTCGGTTAGTCGCAGTCAACTTATTAATTCCGTTTAGTCGCAGTCGATTGTAATAATTTCGGTTAATCGCAGTCGATTGTAATAATTTCAATTAGTTGCAGTCAACTTATTAATTCCGTTTAGTCGCAGTCGATTGTAATAATTTCGGTTAGTCGCAGTCAATTAAATAACGGTTGTCGCAGTCAGTTGTAATAATTTCGGATAGTTGCAGTCGATCGTGACAATTTCGATTAGTTGCAGTCGATTGTAATTGTTCTCGATAAAAATAATTTCGGTTAGCTGCAGTCGATTGTAATAATTCGAGATAAAAGAAATTTAGGTTAGTTGCAGTCGATTGTAACAAGTTTTATTAGTAGCAGTCGATTGAAACAATTTTGGTTAGTCGCAGTCAATAAAAATAATTCCGGTTAGTTGCAGTTGATCGTAGCAATTTCGGTTAGTTGCAGTCGATCGTAAGAATTTTGGTTAGTTGCAGTCGATTGTAATAGTTCTCGATAAAAATAATTTCGGTTAGCTGCAGTCGATTGTAATAATTCGAGATAAAAGAAATTTCGGTTAGTTGCAGTCGATTGTAACAAGTTTTATTAGTAGCAGTCAATCAAAATAATTCCGGTTAGTTGCAGTCATTAATAATAATTTCGGTTAGTTGCAGTCGAGCGTAAGAATTTCGGTTAGTTGCAGGTGATTGTAAAAACTTCGCGATAAAAATAATTTCGGCTAGTTGCAGTCGATTGCAACTATTTTGGTTAGTTGCAGTCGATTGCAATAAATTCGCGATAAAAATAATTTGGCCTACCTGCAGTCGATTGTAATAATTTCGGTCAGTCGTAGTCAATTGTAATAATTCCGGTTAGTCGCAGTCACGTGTAACAATTTCGGTTAGTTGCAGCCGATCATAACAATTTCGTTTAGTTGTAGTCAATTGTAATAATTTCGCAATAAAAATAATTTTGGTTAGTTGCACTCGATTGTAACAATTTTTGTTAGTTGCAGTCAATTGCAATAAATTCGCGATAAAATTTTTTTGAGCTAGTTGCAGTCGATTGTAATTATTTCGGTCAGTTGCAGTCGATAGTAAGAATTTTGGTTAGTTGCAGTCGATCGTAGCAATCTCGGTTAGTTGCAGTCGATCGTAGCAATCTCGGTTAGTTGCAGTCGATCGTAATAATTTCTGTTAGTTGCAGTCGATTCTAATCATTTCGGTTAGTCGCAGTCAACTTATTAATTCCGTTTAGTCGCAGTCGATTGTAATAATTTCAATTAGTTGCAGTCAACTTATTAATTCCGTTTAGTCGCAGTCGATTGTAATAATTTCGGTCAGTCGTAGTCAATTGTAATAATTCCGGTTAGTCGCAGTCACGTGTAACAATTTCGGTTAGTTGCAGCCGATCATAACAATTTCGTTTAGTTGTAGTCAATTGTAATAATTTCGGAATAAAAGAAATTTCGGTTATTTGCAGTTGATCGTAACAATTTCGGTTAGTTGGAGTCAATTGAATAATTTCGCGATAAAAATAATTCGGGTTAGTTGCAGACAATTGTAATAATTTCGGTTAGTCGCAGTCAATTAAATAACGGTTGTCGCAGTCAGTTGTAATAATTTCGGATAGTTGCAGTCGATCGTAATAATTTCTGTTAGTTGCAGTCGATTCTAATCATTTCGGTTAGTCGCAGTCAACTTATTAATTCCGTTTAGTCGCAGTCGATTGTAATAATTTCGTTTAATCGCAGTCGATTGTAATAATTTCAATTAGTTGCAGTCAACTTATTAATTCCGTTTAGTCGCAGTCGATTGTAATAATTCGAGATAAAAGAAATTTCGGTTAGTTGCAGTCGATTGTAACAAGTTTTATTAGTAGCAGTCGATTGAAACAATTTTGGTTAGTCGCAGTCAATAAAAATAATTCCGGTTAGTTGCAGTTGATCGTAGCAATTTCGGTTAGTTGCAGTCGATGGTAAGAATTTTGGTTAGTTGCAGTCGATTGTAATAGTTCTCGATAAAAATAATTTCGGTTAGCTTCAGTCGATTGTAATAATTCGAGATAAAAGAAATTTCGGTTAGTTGCAGTCGATTGTAACAAGTTTTATTAGTAGCAGTCAATCAAAATAATTCCGGTTAGTTGCAGTCATTAATAATAATTTCGGTTAGTTGCAGTCGAGCGTAAGAATTTCGGTTAGTTGCAGGTGATTGTAAAAACTTCGCGATAAAAATAATTTCGGCTAGTTGCAGTCGATTGCAACTATTTTGGTTAGTTGCAGTCGATTGCAATAAATTCGCGATAAAAATAATTTGGCCTACCTGCAGTCGATTGTAATAATTTCGGTCAGTCGTAGTCAATTGTAATAATTCCGGTTAGTCGCAGTCACGTGTAACAATTTCGGTTAGTTGCAGCCGATCATAACAATTTCGTTTAGTTGTAGTCAATTGTAATAATTTCGCAATAAAAATAATTTTGGTTAGTTGCACTCGATTGTAACAATTTTTGTTAGTTGCAGTCGATTGCAATAAATTCGCGATAAAATTTTTTTGAGCTAGTTGCAGTCGATTGTAATTATTTCGGTCAGTTGCAGTCGATAGTAAGAATTTTGGTTAGTTGCAGTCGATCGTAGCAATCTCGGTTAGTTGCAGTCGATCGTAGCAATCTCGGTTAGTTGCAGTCGATCGTAATAATTTCTGTTAGTTGCAGTCGATTCTAATCATTTCGGTTAGTCGCAGTCAACTTATTAATTCCGTTTAGTCGCAGTCGATTGTAATAATTTCAATTAGTTGCAGTCAACTTATTAATTCCGTTTAGTCGCAGTCGATTGTAATAATTTCGGTCAGTCGTAGTCAATTGTAATAATTCCGGTTAGTCGCAGTCACGTGTAACAATTTCGGTTAGTTGCAGCCGATCATAACAATTTCGTTTAGTTGTAGTCAATTGTAATAATTTCGGAATAAAAGAAATTTCGGTTATTTGCAGTTGATCGTAACAATTTCGGTTAGTTGGAGTCAATTGAATAATTTCGCGATAAAAATAATTCGGGTTAGTTGCAGACAATTGTAATAATTTCGGTTAGTCGCAGTCAATTAAATAACGGTTGTCGCAGTCAGTTGTAATAATTTCGGATAGTTGCAGTCGATCGTAATAATTTCTGTTAGTTGCAGTCGATTCTAATCATTTCGGTTAGTCGCAGTCAACTTATTAATTCCGTTTAGTCGCAGTCGATTGTAATAATTTCGGTTAATCGCAGTCGATTGTAATAATTTCAATTAGTTGCAGTCAACTTATTAATTCCGTTTAGTCGCAGTCGATTGTAATAATTTCGGTTATTTGCAGTCAATTTAATAACGGTTGTCGCAGTCAGTGGTAATAATTTCGGATAGTTGCAGTCGATCGTGACAATTTCGATTAGTTGCAGTCGATTGTAATTGTTCTCGATAAAAATAATTTCGGTTAGCTGCAGTCGATTGTAATAATTCGAGATAAAAGAAATTTCGGTTAGTTGCAGTCGATTGTAACAAGTTTTATTAGTAGCAGTCGATTGAAACAATTTTGGTTAGTCGCAGTCAATAAAAATAATTCCGGTTAGTTGCAGTTGTCGTAGCAATTTCAGTTAGTTGCAGTCGATCGTAGCAATCTCGGTTAGTTGCAGTCGATCGTAATAATTTCTGTTAGTTGCAGTCGATTCTAATCATTTCGGTTAGTCGCAGTCAACTTATTAATTCCGTTTAGTCGCAGTCGATTGTAATAATTTCGGTTATTTGCAGTTGATCGTAACAATTTCGGTTAGTTGGAGTCAATTGAATAATTTCGCGATAAAAATAATTCGGGTTAGTTGCAGACAATTGTAATAATTTCGGTTAGTCGCAGTCAATTAAATAACGGTTGTCGCAGTCAGTTGTAATAATTTCGGATAGTTGCAGTCGATCGTGACAATTTCGATTAGTTGCAGTCGATTGTAATTGTTCTCGATAAAAATAATTTCGGTTAGCTGCAGTCGATTGTAATAATTCGAGATAAAAGAAATTTCGGTTAGTTGCAGTCGATTGTAACAAGTTTTATTATTAGCAGTCGATTGAAACAATTTTGGTTAGTCGCAGTCAATAAAAATAATTCCGGTTAGTTGCAGTTGATCGTAGCAATTTCGGTTAGTTGCAGTCGATCGTAAGAATTTTGGTTAGTTGCAGTCGATTGTAATAGTTCTCGATAAAAATAATTTCGGTTAGCTGCAGTCGATTGTAATAATTCGAGATAAAAGAAATTTCGGTTAGTTGCAGTCGATTGTAACAAGTTTTATTAGTAGCAGTCAATCAAAATAATTCCGGTTAGTTGCAGTCATTAATAATAATTTCGGTTAGTTGCAGTCGAGCGTAAGAATTTCGGTTAGTTGCAGGTGATTGTAAAAACTTCGCGATAAAAATAATTTCGGCAAGTTGCAGTCGATTGCAACTATTTTGGTTAGTTGCAGTCGATTGCAATAAATTCGCGATAAAAATAATTTGGCCTACCTGCAGTCGATTGTAATAATTTCGGTCAGTCGTAGTCAATTGTAATAATTCCGGTTAGTCGCAGTCACGTGTAACAATTTCGGTTAGTTGCAGCCGATCATAACAATTTCGTTTAGTTGTAGTCAATTGTAATAATTTCGCAATAAAAATAATTTTGGTTAGTTGCACTCGATTGTAACAATTTTTGTTAGTTGCAGTCGATTGCAATAAATTCGCGATAAAATTTTTTTGAGCTAGTTGCAGTCGATTGTAATTATTTCGGTCAGTTGCAGTCGATAGTAAGAATTTTGGTTAGTTGCAGTCGATCGTAGCAATCTCGGTTAGTTGCAGTCGATCGTAGCAATCTCGGTTAGTTGCAGTCGATCGTAATAATTTCTGTTAGTTGCAGTCGATTCTAATCATTTCGGTTAGTCGCAGTCAACTTATTAATTCCGTTTAGTCGCAGTCGATTGTAATAATTTCGGTTAATCGCAGTCGATTGTAATAATTTCAATTAGTTGCAGTCAACTTATTAATTCCGTTTAGTCGCAGTCGATTGTAATAATTTCGGTTATTTGCAGTCAATTGAATAATTTCGCGATAAAAATAAATCAGGTTAGTTGCAGTCAATTGTAATAATTTCAGTTAGTCGCAGTCAATTTAATAACGGTTGTCGCAGTCAGTTGTAATAATTTCGGATAGTTGCAGTCGATCGTGACAATTTCGATTAGTTGCAGTCGATTGTAATAGTTCTCGATAAAAATAATTTCGGTTAGCTGCAGTCGATTGTAATAATTCGAGATAAAAGAAATTTCGGTTAGTTGCAGTCGATTGTAACAAGTTTTATTAGTAGCAGTCGATTGAAACAATTTTGGTTAGTCGCAGACAATAAAAATAATTCCGGTTAGTTGCAGTTGATCGCAGCAATTTCGGTTAATTGCAGTCGATCGTAGCAATCTCGGTTAGTTGCAGTCGATCGTAATAATTTCTGCTAGTTGCAGTCGACTCTAATCATTTCGGTTAGTCGCAGTCAACTTATTAATTCCGTTTAGTCGCAGTCGATTGTAATAATTTCGGTTATTTGCAGTTGATCGTAACAATTTCGGTTAGTTGGAGTCAATTGAATAATTTCGCGATAAAAATAATTCGGGTTAGTTGCAGTCAATTGTAATAATTTCGGATAGTTGCAGTCGATCGTTACAATTTCGATTAGTTGCAGTCGATTGTAATAGTTCTCGAAAAAAATAATTTCGGTTAGCTGCAGTCGATTGTAATAATTCGAGATAAAAGAAATTTCGGTTAGTTGCAGTCGATTGTAACAAGTTATATTAGTAGCAGTCAATCAAAATAATTCCGGTTAGTTGCAGTCATTAATAATAATTTCGGTTAGTTGCAGTCGATTGTAATAATTTCGGTTAGTTGCAGTCGATCGTAATAATTTCGGTTAGTTGCAGTAGATTGTAATAATTCTCGATAATAATAATTTCGGTTAGTTGCAGTCGATCGTAACAATTTCGTTTAGTCGCAGTCAATAAAAATAATTCATGTTAGTTGCAGTCAATCGTAACAATTTCGGTTAGTTGCAGTCGATTGTAACAATTTCGGTTAGTTGTAGTCAATTGTAATAATTTCTCAATAAAAATAATTTCGGTTAGTTGAAGTCGATGAAAAAAAATTCGGCTAGTTGCGATCGATAATATTTATTTCGGTTAGTCGCAGTCGACTGTAATAATTTTGGTTAGTTTCAGTCGATAATAATAATTTCTTTTAGTAGCAGTCAAAAAAAAAAAAATTGTTTAGTTGCAGTCGATAATAATAATTTCGGTTAATCGCAGTCGATTGTAATAATTTCAATTAGTTGCAGTCAACTTATTAATTCCGTTTAGTCGCAGTCGATTGTAATAATTTCGGTTATTTGCAGTCGATTGAATAATTTCGCGATAAAAATAAATCGGGTTAGTTGCAGTCAATTGTAATAATTTCAGTTAGTCGCAGTCAATTTAATAACGGTTGTCGCAGTCAGTTGTAATAATTTCGGATAGTTGCAGTCGATCGTGACAATTTCGATTAGTTGCAGTCGATTGTAATAGTTCTCGATAAAAATAATTTCGGTTAGCTGCAGTCGATTGTAATAATTCGAGATAAAAGAAATTTCGGTTAGTTGCAGTCGATTGTAACAAGTTTTATTAGTAGCAGTCGATTGAAACAATTTTGGTTAGTCGCAGACAATAAAAATAATTCCGGTTAGTTGCAGTTGATCGCAGCAATTTCGGTTAATTGCAGTCGATCGTAGCAATCTCGGTTAGTTGCAGTCGATCGTAATAATTTCTGCTAGTTGCAGTCGACTCTAATCATTTCGGTTAGTCGCAGTCAACTTATTAATTCCGTTTAGTCGCAGTCGATTGTAAAAATTTCGGTTATTTGCAGTTGATCGTAACAATTTCGGTTAGTTGGAGTCAATTGAATAATTTCGCGATAAAAATAATTCGGGTTAGTTGCAGTCAATTGTAATAATTTCGGATAGTTGCAGTCGATCGTTACAATTTCGATTAGTTGCAGTCGATTGTAATAGTTCTCGAAAAAAATAATTTCGGTTAGCTGCAGTCGATTGTAATAATTCGAGATAAAAGAAATTTCGGTTAGTTGCAGTCGATTGTAACAAGTTTTATTAGTAGCAGTCAATCAAAATAATTCCGGTTAGTTGCAGTCATTAATAATAATTTCTGTTAGTTGCAGTCGATTGTAATAATTTCGATTAGTTGCAGTCGATCGTAATAATTTCGGTTAGTTGCAGTAGATTGTAATAATTCTCGATAATAATAATTTCGGTTAGTTGCAGTCGATCGTAACAATTTCGTTTAGTCGCAGTCAATAAAAATAATTCATGTTAGTTGCAGTCAATCGTACTAATTTCGGTTAGTTGCAGTCGATTGTAACAATTTCGGTTAGTTGTAGTCAATTGTAATAATTTCTCAATAAAAATAATTTCGGTTAGTTGAAGTCGATGAAAAAAAATTCGGCTAGTTGCGGTCGATAATATTTATTTCGGTTAGTCGCAGTCGACTGTAATAATTTTGG
Source organism: Troilus luridus (assembly GCA_964056705.1). Lineage (NCBI taxonomy): Eukaryota > Metazoa > Arthropoda > Insecta > Hemiptera > Pentatomidae > Troilus > Troilus luridus. The sequence continues at coordinate 134,954,392 of OZ057412.1, forward strand.
TTAGTTTCAGTCGATAATAATAATTTCTTTTAGTAGCAGTCAAAAAAAAAAAAACTGTTTAGTTGCAGTCGATAATAATAATTTCGGTTAATCGCAGTCGATTGTAATAATTTCAATTAGTTGCAGTCAACTTATTAATTCCGTTTAGTCGCAGTCGATTGTAATAATTTCGGTTATTTGCAGTCAATTGAATAATTTCGCGATAAAAATAATTCGGGTTAGTTGCAGTCAATTGTAATTATTTCGGTTAGTCGCAGTCAATTTAATAACGGTTGTCGCAGTCAGTGGTAATAATTTCGGATAGTTGCAGTCGATCGTGACAATTTCGATTAGTTGCAGTCGATTGTAATTGTTCTCGATAAAAATAATTTCGGTTAGCTGCAGTCGATTGTAATAATTCGAGATAAAAGAAATTTCGGTTAGTTGCAGTCGATTGTAACAAGTTTTATTAGTAGCAGTCGATTGAAACAATTTTGGTTAGTCGCAGTCAATAAAAATAATTCCGGTTAGTTGCAGTTGTCGTAGCAATTTCGGTTAGTTGCAGTCGATCGTAGCAATCTCGGTTAGTTGCAGTCGATCGTAAAAATTTCTGTTAGTTGCAGTCGATTCTAATCATTTCGGTTAGTCGCAGTCAAATTATTAATTCCGTTTAGTCGCAGTCGATTGTAATAATTTCGGTTATTTGCAGTTGATCGTAACAATTTCGGTTAGTTGGAGTCAATTGAATAATTTCGCGATAAAAATAATTCGGGTTAGTTAAAGTCAATTGTAATAATTTCGGTTAGTCGCAGTCAATTAAATAACGGTTGTCGCAGTCAGTTGTAATAATTTCGGATAGTTGCAGTCGATCGTGACAATTTCAATTGGTTGCAGTCGATTGTAATTGTTCTCGATAAAAATAATTTCGGTTAGCTGCAGTCGATTGTAATAATTCGAGATAAAAGAAATTTCGGTTAGTTGCAGTCGATTGTAACAAGTTTTATTAGTAGCAGTCGATTGAAACAATTTTGGTTAGTCGCAGTCAATAAAAATAATTCCGGTTAGTTGCAGTTGATCGTAGCAATTTCGGTTAATTGCAGTCGATCGTAAGAATTTTGGTTAGTTGCAGTCGATCGTAAGAATTTCGGTTAGTTGCAGGCGATTGTAATAAATTCGCGATAAAAATAATTTCGGCTAGTTGCAGTCGATTGCAACTATTTTGGTTAGTTGCAGTCGATTGCAATAAATTCGCGATAAAAATAATTTGGCCTACCTGCAGTCGATTGTAATAATTTCGGTCAGTCGTAGTCAATTGTAATAATTCCGGTTAGTCGCAGTCACGTGTAACAATTTCGGTTAGTTGCAGCTGATCATAACAATTTCGTTTAGTTGTAGTCAATTGTAATAATTTCGCAATAAAAATAATTTTGGGTAGTTGCAGTCGATTGTAACAATTTTTGTTAGTTGCAGTCGATTGCAATAAATTCGCGATAAATTTTTTTTGCGCTAGTTGCAGTCGATTGTAATTATTCCGGTTAGTCGCAGTCAATAAAACAAATTCTAGTTAGTTGCAGTCGATAATAATAATTTCGGATAGTCGCAGTCGATTGTAATAATTTCGGTTAGTTGCAGTCGATTGAACAATTTTGGTTAGTCGCAGTCAATAAAAATAATTCCGGTTAGTTGCAGTTGATCGTAACAAGTTTTATTAGCAGCAGTCAATCAAAATAATTCCGGTTAGTTGCAGTCATTAATAATAATTTCGGTTAGTTGCAGTCGATCGTAAGAATTTCGGTTAGTTGCAGGCGATTGTAATAAATTCGCGATAAAAATAATTTCGGCTAGTTGCAGTCGATTGCAACTATTTTGGTTAGTTGCAGTCGATTGCAATAAATTCGCGATAAAAATAATTTGGCCTACCTGCAGTCGATTGTAATAATTTCGGTCAGTCGTAATCAATTGTAATAATTCCGGTTAGTCGCAGTCACGTGTAACAATTTCGGTTAGTTGCAGCCGATCATAACAATTTCGTTTAGTTGTAGTCAATTGTAATAATTTCGCAATAAAAATAATTTTGGTTAGTTGCAGTCGATTGGAACAATTTTTGTTAGTTGCAGTCGATTGCAATAAATTCGCGATAAAATTTTTTTTGGCTAGTTGCAGTCGATTGTAATTATTTCGGTTAGTTGCAGTCGATCGTAAGAATTTTGGTTAGTTTTAGTCGATAATAATAATTTCTTTTAGTAGCAGTAAAAAAAAAAAAACTGTTTAGTTGCAGTCGATAATAATAATTTCGGTTAATCGATGTCGATTGTAATAATTTCAATTAGTTGCAGTCGATCGTAGCAATCTCGGTTAGTCGCAGTCGATCGTAGCAATCTCGGTTAGTTGCAGTCGATCGTAATAATTTCGGTTAGTTGCAGTCGATTCTAATCATTTCGGTTAGTCGCAGTCAACTTATTAATTCCGTTTAGTCGCAGTCGATTGTAATAATTTCGGTTATTTGCAGTTGATCGTAACAATTTCGGTTAGTTGCAGTCGATTGAATAATTTCGCGATAAAAATAATTCGGGTTAGTTGCAGTCAACTGTAATAATTTCGGTTAGTAGCAGTCAATTTAATAACGGTTGTCGCAGTCAGTTGTAATAATTTCGGATAGTTGTCGTCGATCGTGACCATTTCGATTAGTTGCAGTCGATTGTAATAGTTCTCGATAAAAATAATTTCGGTTAGCTGCAGTCGATTGTAATAATTCGAGATAAAAGAAATTTCGGTTAGTTGCAGTCGATTGTAACAAGTTTTATTAGTAGCAGTCAATCAAAATAATTCCGGTTAGTTGCAGTCATTAATAATAATTTCGGTTAATCGATGTCGATTGTAATAATTTCAATTAGTTGCAGTCGATCGTAGCAATCTCGGTTAGTCGCAGTCGATCGTAGCAATCTCGGTTAGTTGCAGTCGATCGTAATAATTTCGGTTAGTTGCAGTCGATTCTAATCATTTCGGTTAGTCGCAGTCAACTTATTAATTCCGTTTAGTCGCAGTCGATTGTAATAATTTCGGTTATTTGCAGTTGATCGTAACAATTTCGGTTAGTTGCAGTCGATTGAATAATTTCGCGATAAAAATAATTCGGGTTAGTTGCAGTCAACTGTAATAATTTCGGTTAGTAGCAGTCAATTTAATAACGGTTGTCGCAGTCAGTTGTAATAATTTCGGATAGTTGTCGTCGATCGTGACCATTTCGATTAGTTGCAGTCGATTGTAATAGTTCTCGATAAAAATAATTTCGGTTAGCTGCAGTCGATTGTAATAATTCGAGATAAAAGAAATTTCGGTTAGTTGCAGTCGATTGTAACAAGTTTTATTAGTAGCAGTCAATCAAAATAATTCCGGTTAGTTGCAGTCATTAATAATAATTTCGGTTAGTTGCAGTCGATTGTAATAATTTCGGTTAGTTGCAGTCGATCGTAGCAATCTCGGTTAGTTGCAGTCGACCGTAGCAATCTCGGTTAGTTGTACTCGATCGTAATAATTTCTGTTAGTTGCAGTCGATTCTAATCATTTCGTGTAGTCGCAGTCAACTTATTAATTCCGTTTAGTCGCAGTCGATTGTAATATGTTCGGTTATTTGCAGTTGATCGTAACAATTTCGGTTAGTTGGAGTCAATTGAATAATTTCGCGATAAAAATAATTCGGGTTAGTTGCAGTCAATTGTAATAATTTCGGTTATTCGCAGTCAATTTAATAACGGTTGTCGCAGTCAGTTGTAATAATTTCGGATAGTGTCAGTCGATCGTAATAATTTCTGTTAGTTGCAGTCGATTCTAATCATTTCGGTTAGTCGCAGTCAACTTATTAATTCCGTTTAGTCGCAGTCGATTGTAATAATTTTGGTTATTTGCAGTTGATCGTAACAATTTCGGTTAGTTGCAGTCAATTGAATAATTTCGCGATAAAAATAATTCGTGTTAGTTGCAGTCAACTGTAATAATATCGGTTAGTAGCAGTCAATTTAATAACGGTTGTCGCAGTCATGGGTAATAATTTCGGATAGTTGTCGTCGATCGTGACAATTTCGATTAGTTGCAGTCGATTGTAATAGTTCTCGATAAAAATAATTTCGGTTAGCTGCAGTCGATTGTAATAATTCGAGATAAAAGAAATTTCGGTTAGTTGCAGTCGATTGTAACAAGTTTTATTAGTAGCAGTCAATCAAAATAATTCCGGTTAGTTGCAGTCATTAATAATAATTTCGGTTAGTTGCAGTCGATTGTAATAATTTCGGATAGTTGCAGTCGATCGTGACAATTTCGATTAGTTGCAGTCGATTGTAATTGTTCTCGATAAAAATAATTTCGGTTAGCTGCAGTCGATTGTAATAATTCGAGATAAAAGAAATTTCGGTTAGTTGCAGTCGATTGTAACAAGTTTTATTAGTAGCTGTCGATTGAAACAATTTTGGTTAGTCGCAGTCAATAAAAATAATTCCGGTTAGTTGCAGTTGTCGTAGCAATTTCGGTTAGTTGCAGTCGATCGTAGCAATCTCGGTTAGTTGCAGTCGATCGTAATAATTTCTGTTAGTTGCAGTCGATTCTAATCATTTCGGTTAGTCGCAGTCAACTTATTAATTCCGTTTAGTCGCAGTCGATTGTAATAATTTCGGTTATTTGCAGTTAATCGTAACAATTTCGGTTAGTTGGAGTCAATTGAATAATTTCGCGATAAAAATAATTCGGGTTAGTTGCAGTCAATTGTAATAATTTCGGTTAGTCGCAGTCAATTAAATAACGGTTGTCGCAGTCAGTTGTAATAATTTCGGATAGTTGCAGTCGATCGTGACAATTTCGATTAGTTGCAGTCGATTGTAATAGTTCTCGATAAAAATAATTTCGGTTAGCTGCAGTCGATTGTAATAATTCGAGATAAAAGAAATTTCGGTTAGTTGCAGTCGATTGTAACAAGTTTTATTAGTAGCAGTCAATCAAAATAATTCCGGTTAGTTGCAGTCATTAATAATAATTTCGGCTAGTTGCAGTCGATTGCAACTATTTTGGTTAGTTGCAGTCGATTGCAATAAATTCGCGATAAAAATAATTTGGCCTACCCGCAGTCGATTGTAATAATTTCGGTCAGTCGTAGTCAATTGTAATAATTCCGGTTAGTCGCAGTCACGTGTAACAATTTCGGTTAGTTGCAGCCGATCATAACAATTTCGTTTAGTTGTAGTCAATTGTAATAATTTCGCAATAAAAATAATTTTGGTTAGTTGCACTCGATTGTAACAATTTTTGTTAGTTGCAGTCGATTGCAATAAATTCGCGATAAAATTTTTTTGAGCTAGTTGCAGTCGATTGTAATTATTTCGGTTAGTTGCAGTCGATAGTAAGAATTTTGGTTAGTTGCAGTCGATCGTAGCAATCTCGGTTAGTTGCAGTCGATCGTAGCAATCTCGGTTAGTTGCAGTCGATCGTAATAATTTCTGTTAGTTGCAGTCGATTCTAATCATTTCGGTTAGTCGCAGTCAACTTATTAATTCCGTTTAGTCGCAGTCGATTGTAATAATTTCGGTTATTTGCAGTTGATCGTAACAATTTCGGTTAGTTGGAGTCAATTGAATAATTTCGCGATAAAAATAATTCGGGTTAGTTGCAGTCAATTGTAATAATTTCGGTTATTCGCAGTCAATTTAATAACGGTTGTCGCAGTCAGTTGTAATAATTTCGGATAGTTGCAGTCGATCGTAATAATTTCTGTTAGTTGCAGTAGATTCTAATCATTTCGGTTAGTCGCAGTCAACTTATTAATTCCGTTTAGTCGCAGTCGATTGTAATAATTTTGGTTATTTGCAGTTGATCGTAACAATTTCGGTTAGTTGCAGTCGATTGAATAATTTCGCGATAAAAATAATTCGTGTTAGTTGCAGTCAACTGTAATAATTTCGGTTAGTAGCAGTCAATTTAATAACGGTTGTCGCAGTCAGTAGTAATAATTTCGGATAGTTGTCGGCGATCGTGACAATTTCGATTAGTTGCAGTCGATTGTAATAGTTCTCGATAAAAATAATTTCGGTTAGCTGCAGTCGATTGTAATAATTCGAGATAAAAGAAATTTCGGTTAGTTGCAGTCGATTGTAACAAGTTTTATTAGTAGCAGTCGATTGAAACAATTTTGGTTAGTCGCAGTCAATAAAAATAATTCCGGTTAGTTGCAGTTGTCGTAGCAATTTCGGTTAGTTGCAGTCGATCGTAGCAATCTCGGTTAGTTGCAGTCGATCGTAATAATTTCTGTTAGTTGCAGTCGATTCTAATCATTTCGGTTAGTCGCAGTCAAATTATTAATTCCGTTTAGTCGCAGTCGATTGTAATAATTTCGGTTATTTGCAGTTGATCGTAACAATTTCGGTTAGTTGGAGTCAATTGAATAATTTCGCGATAAAAATAATTCGGGTTAGTTGCAGTCAATTGTAATAATTTCGGTTAGTCGCAGTCAATTAAATAACGGTTGTCGCAGTCAGTTGTAATAATTTCGGATAGTTGCAGTCGATCGTGACAATTTCAATTGGTTGCAGTCGATTGTAATTGTTCTCGATAAAAATAATTTCGGTTAGCTGCAGTCGATTGTAATAATTCGAGATAAAAGAAATTTCGGTTAGTTGCAGTCGATTGTAACAAGTTTTATTAGTAGCAGTCGATTGAAACAATTTTGGTTAGTCGCAGTCAATAAAAATAATTCCGGTTAGTTGCAGTTGATCGTAGCAATTTCGGTTAATTGCAGTCGATCGTAAGAATTTTGGTTAGTTGCAGTCGATCGTAAGAATTTCGGTTAGTTGCAGGCGATTGTAATAAATTTGCGATAAAAATAATTTCGGCTAGTTGCAGTCGATTGCAACTATTTTGGTTAGTTGCAGTCGATTGCAATAAATTCGCGATAAAAATAATTTGGCCTACCTGCAGTCGATTGTAATAATTTCGGTCAGTCGTAGTCAATTGTAATAATTCCGGTTAGTCGCAGTCACGTGTAACAATTTCGGTTAGTTGCAGCCGATCATAACAATTTCGTTTAGTTGTAGTCAATTGTAATAATTTCGCAATAAAAATAATTTTGGGTAGTTGCAGTCGATTGTAACAATTTTTGTTAGTTGCAGTCGATTGCAATAAATTCGCGATAAATTTTTTTTGGGCTAGTTGCAGTCGATTGTAATTATTCCGGTTAGTCGCAGTCAATAAAACAAATTCTAGTTAGTTGCAGTCGATAATAATAATTTCGGATAGTCGCAGTCGATTGTAATAATTTCGGTTAGTTGCAGTCGATTGAACAATTTTGGTTAGTCGCAGTCAATAAAAATAATTCCGGTTAGTTGCAGTTGATCGTAACAAGTTTTATTAGCAGCAGTCAATCAAAATAATTCCGGTTAGTTGCAGTCATTAATAATAATTTCGGTTAGTTGCAGTCGATCGTAAGAATTTCGGTTAGTTGCAGGCGATTGTAATAAATTCGCGATAAAAATAATTTCGGCTAGTTGCAGTCGATTGCAACTATTTTGGTTAGTTGCAGTCGATTGCAATAAATTCGCGATAAAAATAATTTGGCCTACCTGCAGTCGATTGTAATAATTTCGGTCAGTCGTAATCAATTGTAATAATTCCGGTTAGTCGCAGTCACGTGTAACAATTTCGGTTAGTTGCAGCCGATCATAACAATTTCGTTTAGTTGTAGTCAATTGTAATAATTTCGCAATAAAAATAATTTTGGTTAGTTGCAGTCGATTGGAACAATTTTTGTTAGTTGCAGTCGATTGCAATAAATTCGCGATAAAATTTTTTTTGGCTAGTTGCAGTCGATTGTAATTATTTCGGTTAGTTGCAGTCGATCGTAAGAATTTTGGTTAGTTTTAGTCGATAATAATAATTTCTTTTAGTAGCAGTAAACAAAAAAAAACTGTTTAGTTGCAGTCGATAATAATAATTTCGGTTAATCGATGTCGATTGTAATAATTTCAATTAGTTGCAGTCGATCGTAGCAATCTCGGTTAGTCGCAGTCGATCGTAGCAATCTCGGTTAGTTGCAGTCGATCGTAATAATTTCGGTTAGTTGCAGTCGATTCTAATCATTTCGGTTAGTCGCAGTCAACTTATTAATTCCGTTTAGTCGCAGTCGATTGTAATAATTTCGGTTATTTGCAGTTGATCGTAACAATTTCGGTTAGTTGCAGTCGATTGAATAATTTCGCGATAAAAATAATTCGGGTTAGTTGCAGTCAACTGTAATAATTTCGGTTAGTTGCAGTCAATTTAATAACGGTTGTCGCAGTCAGTTGTAATAATTTCGGATAGTTGTCGTCGATCGTGACCATTTCGATTAGTTGCAGTCGATTGTAATAGTTCTCGATAAAAATAATTTCGGTTAGCTGCAGTCGATTGTAATAATTCGAGATAAAAGAAATTTCGGTTAGTTGCAGTCGATTGTAACAAGTTTTATTAGTAGCAGTCAATCAAAATAATTCCGGTTAGTTGCAGTCATTAATAATAATTTCGGTTAGTTGCAGTCGATTGTAATAATTTCGGTTAGTTGCAGTCGATCGTAGCAATCTCGGTTAGTTGCAGTCGACCGTAGCAATCTCGGTTAGTTGTACTCGATCGTAATAATTTCTGTTAGTTGCAGTCGATTCTAATCATTTCGGTTAGTCGCAGTCAACTTATTAATTCCGTTTAGTCGCAGTCGATTGTAATATGTTCGGTTATTTGCAGTTGATCGTAACAATTTCGGTTAGTTGGAGTCAATTGAATAATTTCGCGATAAAAATAATTCGGGTTAGTTGCAGTCAATTGTAATAATTTCGGTTATTCGCAGTCAATTTAATAACGGTTGTCGCAGTCAGTTGTAATAATTTCGGATAGTGTCAGTCGATCGTAATAATTTCTGTTAGTTGCAGTCGATTCTAATCATTTCGGTTAGTCGCAGTCAACTTATTAATTCCGTTTAGTCGCAGTCGATTGTAATAATTTTGGTTATTTGCAGTTGATCGTAACAATTTCGGTTAGTTGCAGTCAATTGAATAATTTCGCGATAAAAATAATTCGTGTTAGTTGCAGTCAACTGTAATAATTTCGGTTAGTAGCAGTCAATTTAATAACGGTTGTCGCAGTCATGGGTAATAATTTCGGATAGTTGTCGTCGATCGTGACAATTTCGATTAGTTGCAGTCGATTGTAATAGTTCTCGATAAAAATAATTTCGGTTAGCTGCAGTCGATTGTAATAATTCGAGATAAAAGAAATTTCGGTTAGTTGCAGTCGATTGTAACAAGTTTTATTAGTAGCAGTCAATCAAAATAATTCCGGTTAGTTGCAGTCATTAATAATAATTTCGGTTAGTTGCAGTCGATTGTAATAATTTCGGATAGTTGCAGTCGATCGTGACAATTTCGATTAGTTGCAGTCGATTGTAATTGTTCTCGATAAAAATAATTTCGGTTAGCTGCAGTCGATTGTAATAATTCGAGATAAAAGAAATTTCGGTTAGTTGCAGTCGATTGTAACAAGTTTTATTAGTAGCTGTCGATTGAAACAATTTTGGTTAGTCGCAGTCAATAAAAATAATTCCGGTTAGTTGCAGTTGTCGTAGCAATTTCGGTTAGTTGCAGTCGATCGTAGCAATCTCGGTTAGTTGCAGTCGATCGTAATAATTTCTGTTAGTTGCAGTCGATTCTAATCATTTCAGTTAGTCGCAGTCAACTTATTAATTCCGTTTAGTCGCAGTCGATTGTAATAATTTCGGTTATTTGCAGTTAATCGTAACAATTTCGGTTAGTTGGAGTCAATTGAATAATTTCGCGATAAAAATAATTCGGGTTAGTTGCAGTCAATTGTAATAATTTCGGTTAGTCGCAGTCAATTAAATAACGGTTGTCGCAGTCAGTTGTAATAATTTCGGATAGTTGCAGTCGATCGTGACAATTTCGATTAGTTGCAGTCGATTGTAATAGTTCTCGATAAAAATAATTTCGGTTAGCTGCAGTCGATTGTAATAATTCGAGATAAAAGAAATTTCGGTTAGTTGCAGTCGATTGTAACAAGTTTTATTAGTAGCAGTCAATCAAAATAATTCCGGTTAGTTGCAGTCATTAATAATAATTTCGGCTAGTTGCAGTCGATTGCAACTATTTTGGTTAGTTGCAGTCGATTGCAATAAATTCGCGATAAAAATAATTTGGCCTACCTGCAGTCGATTGTAATAATTTCGGTCAGTCGTAGTCAATTGTAATAATTCCGGTTAGTCGCAGTCACGTGTAACAATTTCGGTTAGTTGCAGCCGATCATAACAATTTCGTTTAGTTGTAGTCAATTGTAATAATTTCGCAATAAAAATAATTTTGGTTAGTTGCACTCGATTGTAACAATTTTTGTTAGTTGCAGTCGATTGCAATAAATTCGCGATAAAATTTTTTTGAGCTAGTTGCAGTCGATTGTAATTATTTCGGTTAGTTGCAGTCGATAGTAAGAATTTTGGTTAGTTGCAGTCGATCGTAGCAATCTCGGTTAGTTGCAGTCGATCGTAGCAATCTCGGTTAGTTGCAGTCGATCGTAATAATTTCTGTTAGTTGCAGTCGATTCTAATCATTTCGGTTAGTCGCAGTCAACTTATTAATTCCGTTTAGTCGCAGTCGATTGTAATAATTTCGGTTATTTGCAGTTGATCGTAACAATTTCGGTTAGTTGGAGTCAATTGAATAATTTCGCGATAAAAATAATTCGGGTTAGTTGCAGTCAATTGTAATAATTTCGGTTATTCGCAGTCAATTTAATAACGGTTGTCGCAGTCAGTTGTAATAATTTCGGATAGTTGCAGTCGATCGTAATAATTTCTGTTAGTTGCAGTAGATTCTAATCATTTCGGTTAGTCGCAGTCAACTTATTAATTCCGTTTAGTCGCAGTCGATTGTAATAATTTTGGTTATTTGCAGTTGATCGTAACAATTTCGGTTAGTTGCAGTCGATTGAATAATTTCGCGATAAAAATAATTCGTGTTAGTTGCAGTCAACTGTAATAATTTCGGTTAGTAGCAGTCAATTTAATAACGGTTGTCGCAGTCAGTAGTAATAATTTCGGATAGTTGTCGGCGATCGTGACAATTTCGATTAGTTGCAGTCGATTGTAATAGTTCTCGATAAAAATAATTTCGGTTAGCTGCAGTCGATTGTAATAATTCGAGATAAAAGAAATTTCGGTTAGTTGCAGTCGACTGTAACAAGTTTTATTAGTAGCAGTCAATCAAAATAATTCCGGTTAGTTGCAGTCATTAATAATAATTTCGGTTAGTTGCAGTCGATTGAATAATTTCGCGATAAAAATAATTCGTGTTAGTTGCAGTCAACTGTAATAATTTCGGTTAGTAGCAGTCAATTTAATAACGGTTGTCGCAGTCAGTAGTAATAATTTCGGATAGTTGTCGGCGATCGTGACAATTTCGATTAGTTGCAGTCGATTGTAATAGTTCTCGATAAAAATAATTTCGGTTAGCTGCAGTCGATTGTAATAATTCGAGATAAAAGAAATTTCGGTTAGTTGCAGTCGATTGTAACAAGTTTTATTAGTAGCAGTCAATCAAAATAATTCCGGTTAGTTGCAGTCATTAATAATAATTTCGGTTAGTTGCAGTCGATTGTAATAATTTCGGATAGTTGCAGTCGATCGTGACAATTTCGATTAGTTGCAGTCGATTGTAATTGTTCTCGATAAAAATAATTTCGGTTAGCTGCAGTCGATTGTAATAATTCGAGATAAAAGAAATTTCGGTTAGCTGCAGTCGATTGTAACAAGTTTTATTAGTAGCAGTCGATTGAAACAATTTTGGTTAGTCGCAGTCAATAAAAATAATTCCGGTTAGTTGCAGTTGTCGTAGCAATTTCGGTTAGTTGCAGTCGATCGTAGCAATCTCGGTTAGTTGCAGTCGATCGTAATAATTTCTGTTAGTTGCAGTCGATTAAATAACGGTTGTCGCAGTCAGTTGTAATAATTTCGGATAGTTGCAGTCGATCGTGACAATTTCGATTAGTTGCAGTCGATTGTAATAGTTCTCGATAAAAACAATTTCGGTTAGCTGCAGTCGATTGTAATAATTCGAGATAAAAGAAATTTCGGTTAGTTGCAGTCGATTGTAACAAGTTTTATTAGTAGCAGTCAATCAAAATAATTCCGGTTAGTTGCAGTCATTAATAATAATTTCGGCTAGTTGCAGTCGATTGCAACTATTTTGGTTAGTTGCAGTCGATTGCAATAAATTCGCGATAAAAATAATTTGGCCTACCTGCAGTCGATTGTAATAATTTCGGTCAGTCGTAGTCAATTGTAATAATTCCGGTTAGTCGCAGTCACGTGTAACAATTTCGGTTAGTTGCAGCCGATCATAACAATTTCGTTTAGTTGTAGTCAATTGTAATAATTTCGCAATAAAAATAATTTTGGTTAGTTGCACTCGATTGTAACAATTTTTGTTAGTTGCAGTCGATTGCAATAAATTCGCGATAAAATTTTTTTGAGCTAGTTGCAGTCGATTGTAATTATTTCGGTTAGTTGCAGTCGATAGTAAGAATTTTGGTTAGTTGCAGTCGATCGTAGCAATCTCGGTTAGTTGCAGTCGATCGTAGCAATCTCGGTTAGTTGCAGTCGATCGTAATAATTTCTGTTAGTTGCAGTCGATTCTAATCATTTCGGTTAGTCGCAGTCAACTTATTAATTCCGTTTAGTCGCAGTCGATTGTAATAATTTCGGTTATTTGCAGTTGATCGTAACAATTTCGGTTAGTTGGAGTCAATTGAATAATTTCGCGATAAAAATAATTCGGGTTAGTTGCAGTCAATTGTAATAATTTCGGTTATTCGCAGTCAATTTAATAACGGTTGTCGCAGTCAGTTGTAATAATTTCGGATAGTTGCAGTCGATCGTAATAATTTCTGTTAGTTGCAGTAGATTCTAATCATTTCGGTTAGTCGCAGTCAACTTATTAATTCCGTTTAGTCGCAGTCGATTGTAATAATTTTGGTTATTTGCAGTTGATCGTAACAATTTCGGTTAGTTGCAGTCGATTGAATAATTTCGCGATAAAAATAATTCGTGTTAGTTGCAGTCAACTGTAATAATTTCGGTTAGTAGCAGTCAATTTAATAACGGTTGTCGCAGTCAGTAGTAATAATTTCGGATAGTTGTCGGCGATCGTGACAATTTCGATTAGTTGCAGTCGATTGTAATAGTTCTCGATAAAAATAATTTCGGTTAGCTGCAGTCGATTGTAATAATTCGAGATAAAAGAAATTTCGGTTAGTTGCAGTTGATCGTAACAAGTTTTATTAGTAGCAATCAAAATAATTCCGGTTAGTTGCAGTCATTAATAATAATTTCGGTTAGTTGCAGTCGATTGTAATAATTTCGGATAGTTGCAGTCGATCGTGACAATTTCGATTAGTTGCAGTCGATTGTAATTGTTCTCGATAAAAATAATTTCGGTTAGCTGCAGTCGATTGTAATAATTCGAGATAAAAGAAATTTCGGTTAGTTGCAGTCGATTGTAACAAGTTTTATTAGTAGCAGTCGATTGAAACAATTTTGGTTAGTCGCAGTCAATAAAAATAATTCCGGTTAGTTGCAGTTGTCGTAGCAATTTCGGTTAGTTGCAGTCGATCGTAGCAATCTCGGTTAGTTGCAGTCGATCGTAATAATTTCTGTTAGTTGCAGTCGATTAAATAACGGTTGTCGCAGTCAGTTGTAATAATTTCGGATAGTTGCAGTCGATCGTGACAATTTCGATTAGTTGCAGTCGATTGTAATAGTTCTCGATAAAAATAATTTCGGTTAGCTGCAGTCGATTGTAATAATTTGAGATAAAAGAAATTTCGGTTAGTTGCAGTCGATTGTAACAAGTTTTATTAGTAGCAGTCAATCAAAATAATTCCGGTTAGTTGCAGTCATTAATCATAATTTCGGCTAGTTGCAGTCGATTGCAACTATTTTGGTTAGTTGCAGTCGATTGCAATAAATTCGCGATAAAAATAATTTGGCCTACCTGCAGTCGATTGTAATAATTTCGGTCAGTCGTAGTCAATTGTAATAATTCCGGTTAGTCGCAGTCACGTGTAACAATTTCGGTTAGTTGCAGCCGATCATAACAATTTCGTTTAGTTGTAGTCAATTGTAATAATTTCGCAATAAAAATAATTTTGGTTAGTTGCACTCGATTGTAACAATTTTTGTTAGTTGCAGTCGATTGCAATAAATTCGCGATAAAATTTTTTTGAGCTAGTTGCAGTCGATTGTAATTATTTTGGTTAGTTGCAGTCGATAGTAAGAATTTTGGTTAGTTGCAGTCGATCGTAGCAATCTCGGTTAGTTGCAGTCGATCGTGACAATTTCGATTAGTTGCAGTCGATTGTAATAATTCGAGATAAAAGAAATTTCGGTTAGTTGCAGTCGATCGTAATAGTTTCTGCTAGTTGCAGTCGACTCTAATCATTTCGGTTAGTCGCAGTCAACTTATTAATTCCGTTTAGTCGCAGTCGATTGTAATAATTTCGGTTATTTGCAGTCAATTGAATAATTTCGCGATAAAAATAATTCGGGTTAGTTGCAGTCAAATGTAATAATTTCAGTTAGTCGCAGTCAATTTAATAACGGTTGTCGCAGTCAGTTGTAATAATTTCGGATAGTTGCAGTCGATCGTGACAATTTCTATTAGTTGCAGTCGATTGTAATAGTTCTCGATAAAAATAATTTCATTTAGCTGCAGTCGATTGTATTAATTCGAGATAAAAGAAATTTCGGTTAGTTGCAGTCGTTTGTAACAAGTTTTATTAGTAGCAGTCGATTGAAACAATTTTGGTTAGTTGCAGTCAATAAAAATAATTCCGGTTAGTTGCAGTTGATCGTAGCAATTTCGGTTAGTTGCAGTCGATCGTAGCAATCTCGGTTAGTTGCAGTCGATTGTAACAAGTTTTATTAGTAGCAGTCAATCAAAATAATTCCGGTTAGTTGCAGTCATTAATAATAATTTCGGCTAGTTGCAGTCGATTGCAACTATTTTAGTTAGTTGCAGTCGATTGCAATAAATTCGCGATAAAAATAATTTGGCCTACCTGCAGTCGATTGTAATAATTTCGGTCAGTCGTAGTCAATTGTAATAATTCCGGTTAGTCGCAGTCACGTGTAACAATTTCGGTTAGTTGCAGCCGATCATAGCAATTTCGTTTAGTTGTAGTCAATTGTAATAATTTCGCAATAAAAATAATTTTGGTTAGTTGCACTCGATTGTAACAATTTTTGTTAGTTGCAGTCGATTGCAATAAATTCGCGATAAAATTTTTTTGAGCTAGTTGCAGTCGATTGTAATTATTTCGGTTAGTTGCAGTCGATAGTAAGAATTTTGGTTAGTTGCAGTCGATCGTAGCAATCTCGGTTAGTTGCAGTCGATCGTGACAATTTCGATTAGTTGCAGTCGATTGTAATAGTTCTCGATAAAAAAAATTTCGGTTAGCTGCAGTCGATTGTAATAATTCGAGATAAAAGAAATTTCGGTTAGTTGCAGTCGATTGTAACAAGTTTTATTAGTAGCAGTCGATTGAAACAATTTTGGTTAGTCGCAGACAATAAAAATAATTCCGGTTAGTTGCAGTTGATCGCAGCAATTTCGGTTAATTGCAGTCGATCGTAGCAATCTCGGTTAGTTGCAGTCGATCGTAATAGTTTCTGCTAGTTGCAGTCGACTCTAATCATTTTGGTTAGTCGCAGTCAACTTATTAATTCCGTTTAGTCGTAGTCGATTGTAATAATTTCGGTTATTTGCAGTCAATTGAATAATTTCGCGATAAAAATAATTCGGGTTAGTTGCAGTCAAATGTAATAATTTCAGTTAGTCGCAGTCAATTTAATAACGGTTGTCGCAGTCAGTTGTAATAATTTCGGATAGTTGCAGTCGATCGTGACAATTTCTATTAGTTGCAGTCGATTGTAATAGTTCTCGATAAAAATAATTTCATTTAGCTGCAGTCGATTGTATTAATTCGAGATAAAAGAAATTTCGGTTAGTTGCAGTCGTTTGTAACAAGTTTTATTAGTAGCAGTCGATTGAAACAATTTTGGTTAGTTGCAGTCAATAAAAATAATTCCGGTTAGTTGCAGTTGATCGTAGCAATTTCGGTTAGTTGCAGTCGATCGTAGCAATCTCGGTTAGTTGCAGTCGATCGTAATAATTTCTGTTAGTTGCAGTCGATTCTAATCATTTCGGTTAGTCGCAGTCAACTTATTAATTCCGTTTAGTCGCAGTCGATTGTAATAATTTCGGTTATTTGCAGTTGATCGTAACAATTTCGGTTAGTTGGAGTCAATTGAATAATTTCGCGATAAAAATAATTCGGGTTAGTTGCAGTCAATTGTAATAATTTCGGATAGTTGCAGTCGATCGTTACAATTTCGATTAGTTGCAGTCGATTGTAATAGTTCTCGATAAAAATAATTTCGGTTAGCTGCAGTCGATTGTAATAATTCGAGATAAAAGAAATTTCGGTTAGTTGCAGTCAATTGTAACAAGTTTTATTAGTAGCAGTCAATCAAAATAATTCCGGTTAGTTGCAGTCATTAATAATAATTTCGGTTAGTTGCAGTCGATTGTAATAATTTCGGTTAGTTGCAGTCGATCGTAAGAATTTTGGTTAGTTGCAGTCGATCGTAAGAATTTCGGTTAGTTGCAGGCGATTGTAATAAATTCGCGATAAAAATAATTTCGGCTAGTTGCAGTCGATTGCAATAAATTCGCGATAAAAATAATTTGGCCTACCTGCAGTCGATTGTAATAATTTCGGTCAGTCGTAGTCAATTGTAATAATTCCGGTTAGTCGCAGTCACGTGTAACTATTTCGGTTAGTTGCAGCCGATCATAACAATTTCGTTTAGTTGTAGTCAATTGTAATAATTTCGCAATAAAAATAATTTTGGTTAGTTGCAGTCGATTGGAACAATTTTTGTTAGTTGCAGTCGATTGCAATAAATTCGCGATAAAATTTTTTTGGGCTAGTTGCAGTCGATTGTAAATATTTCGGTTAGTTGCAGTCGATCGTAAGAATTTTGGTTAGTTGCAGTCGATCGTAGCAATCTTGGTTAGTTGAAGTCGATCGTAGCAATCTCGGTTAGTTGCAGTCGATCGTAATAATTTCTGTTAGTTGCAGTCGATTCTAATCATTTCGGTTAGTCGCAGTCAACTTATTAATTCCGTTTAGTTGCAGTCGATTGTAATAATTCGAAATAAAAGAAATTTCGGTTAGTTGCAGTCGATTGTAACAAGTTTTATTAGTAGCAGTCAATCAAAACAATACCGGTTAGTTGCAGTCATTAATAATAATCTCGGTTAGTTGCAGTCGATCGTAATAATTTCCGTTAGTTGCAGTCGATTCTAATCATTTCGGTTAGTCGCAGTCAACTTATTAATTCCGTTTAGTCGCAGTCGATTGTAATAATTTCGGTTATTTGCAGTTGATCGTAACAATTTCGGTTAGTTGGAGTCAATTGAATAATTTCTCGATAAAAATAATTCGGGTTAGTTGCAGTCAATTGTAATAATTTCGGTTAGTCGCAGTCAATTTAATAACGGTTGTCGCAGTCAGTTGTAATAATTTCGGATAGTTGCAGTCGATCGTTACAATTTCGATTAGTTGCAGTCGATTGTAATAGTTCTCGATAAAAATAATTTCGGTTAGCTGCAGTCGATTGTAATAATTCGAGATAAAAGAAATTTCGGTTAGTTGCAGTCGATTGTAGCAATCTCGGTTAGTTGCAGTCGATCGTAATAATTTCTGTTAGTTGCAGTCGATTAAATAACGGTTGTCGCAGTCAGTTGTAATAATTTCGGATAGTTGCAGTCGATCGTGACAATTTCGATTAGTTGCAGTCGATTGTAATAGTTCTCGATAAAAATAATTTCGGTTAGCTGCAGTCGATTGTAATAATTCGAGATAAAAGAAATTTCGGTTAGTTGCAGTCGATTGTAACAAGTTTTATTAGTAGCAGTCAATCAAAATAATTCCGGTTAGTTGCAGTCATTAATAATAATTTCGGTTAGTTGCAGTCGATTGTAATAATTTCGGTTAGTTGCAGTCGATCGTAAGAATTTTGGTTAGTTGCAGTCGATCGTAAGAATTTCGGTTAGTTGCAGGCGATTGTAATAAATTCGCGATAAAAATAATTTCGGCTAGTTGCAGTCGATTGCAATAAATTCGCGATAAAAATAATTTGGCCTACCTGCAATCGATTGTAATAATTTCGGTCAGTCGTAGTCAATTGTAATAATTCCGGTTAGTCGCAGTCACGTGTAACTATTTCGGTTAGTTGCAGCCGATCATAACAATTTCGTTTAGTTGTAGTCAATTGTAATAATTTCGCAATAAAAATAATTTTGGTTAGTTGCAGTCGATTGGAACAATTTTTGTTAGTTGCAGTCGATTGCAATAAATTCGCGATAAAATTTTTTTGGGCTAGTTGCAGTCGATTGTAAATATTTCGGTTAGTTGCAGTCGATCGTAAGAATTTTGGTTAGTTGCAGTCAATCGTAGCAATCTTGGTTAGTTGAAGTCGATCGTAGCAATCTCGGTTAGTTGCAGTCGATCGTAATAATTTCTGTTAGTTGCAGTCGATTCTAATCATTTCGGTTAGTCGCAGTCAACTTATTAATTCCGTTTAGTTGCAGTCGATTGTAATAATTCGAAATAAAAGAAATTTCGGATAGTTGCAGTCGATTGTAACAAGTTTTATTAGTAGCAGTCAATCAAAATAATACCGGTTAGTTGCAGTCATTAATAATAATCTCGGTTAGTTGCAGTCGATCGTAATAATTTCCGTTAGTTGCAGTCGATTCTAATCATTTCGGTTAGTCGCAGTCAACTTATTAATTCCGTTTAGTCGCAGTCGATTGTAATAATTTCGATTATTTGCAGTTGATCGTAACAATTTCGGTTAGTTGGAGTCAATTGAATAATTTCTCGATAAAAATAATTCGGGTTAGTTGCAGTCAATTGTAATAATTTCGGTTAGTCGCAGTCAATTTAATAACGGTTGTCGCAGTCAGTTGTAATAATTTCGGATAGTTGCAGTCGATCGTTACAATTTCGATTAGTTGCAGTCGATTGTAATAGTTCTCGATAAAAATAATTTCGGTTAGCTGCAGTCGATTGTAATAATTCGAGATAAAAGAAATTTCGGTTAGTTGCAGTCGATTGTAACAAGTTTTATTAGTAGCAGTCAATCAAAATAATTCCGGTTAGTTGCAGTCATTAATAATAATTTCGGTTAGTTGCAGTCGATTGTAATAATTTCGGTTAGTTGCAGTCGATCGTAAGAATTTTGGTTAGTTGCAGTCGATCGTAAGAATTTCGGTTAGTTTCAGACGATTGCAATAAATTCGCGATAAAATTTTTTTGGGCTAGTTGCAGTCGATTGTAATTATTTCGGTTAGTTGCAGTCGATCGTAAGAATTTTAGTTAGTTGCAGTCGATCGTAGCAATCTTGGTTAGTTGCAGTCGATCGTAGCAATCTCGGTTAGTTGCAGTCGATCGTAATAATTTCTGTTAGTTGCAGTCGATTCTAATCATTTCGGTTAGTCGCAGTCAACTTATTAATTCCGTTTAGTCGCAGTCGATTGTAACAATTTCGGTTATTTGCAGTTGATCGTAATAATTTTCAATAATAATAATTTCGGTTAGTTGCAGGCGATTGTAATAATTTCGCGATAAAAAAAAATTTCGGTTAGTTGCAGTCGATTGCAACTATTTTGGTTAGTTGCAGTCGATTGCAATAAATTCGCGATAAAAATAATTTGGCCTACCTGCAGTCGATAGTAATAATTTCGGTCAGTCGTAGTCAATTGTAATAATTCCGGTTAGTCGCAGTCACGTGTAACAATTTCGGTTAGTTGCAGCCGATCATAACAATTTCGTTTAGTTGTAGTCAATTGTAATAATTTCACAATAAAAAAAATTTCGGTTAGTTGCAGTCAATTGTAATAATTCCGGTTAGTCGCAGTCACGTGTAACAATTTCGGTTAGTTGCAGTCGATCGTTACAATTTCGATTAGTTGCAGTCGATTGTAATAGTTCTCGATAAAAATAATTTCGGTTAGCTGCAGTCGATTGTAATAATTCGAGATAAAAGAAATTTGGGTTAGTTGCAGTCGATTGTAACAAGTTTTATTAGTAGCAGTCAATCAAAATAATTCCGGTTAGTTGCAGTCATTAATAATAATTTCGGTTAGTTGCAGTCGATTGTAATAATTTCGGTTAGTTGCAGTAGATCGTAAGAAATTTGGTTAGTTGCAGTCGATCGTAAGAATTTCGGTTAGTTGCAGTCGATTGAATAATTTCCCGATAAAAATAATTTCGGTTAGTTGCAGTCGATTGTAATAATTTTGGTTAGTCGCAGTGAATAAAACAAATTCTAGTTAGTTGCAGTCGATAATAATAATTTCGGCTAGTCGCAGTCGATTGTAATAATTTCGGTTAGTTGCAGTCGATTGAAACAATTTTGGTTAGTCGCAGTCAATAAAAATAATTCCGGTTAGTTGCAGTTGATCGTAGCAATTTCGGTTAGTTGCAGTCGATCGTAGCAATTTCGTTTAGTTGCAGTCGATCGTAATAATTTCGGTTAGTTGCAGTCGATTCTAATCATTTCGGTTTGTCGCAGTTAACTTAATAATTCCGTTTAGTCGCAGTCGATTGTAATAATTTCGGTTAGTTGCAGTAGATTGTAATAATTCTCGATAATAATAATTTCGGTTAGTTGCAGTCGATCGTAACAATTTCGTTTAGTCGCAGTCAATAAAAATAATTCATGTTAGTTGCAGTCAATCGTAACAATTTCGGTTAGTTGCAGTCGATTGTAATAATTCGTGTAAAAATAATTTCGGTTAGTCGCAGTCAATTATAACAATTTCGGTTAGTTGTAGTCAATTGTAATAATTTCTCAATAAAAATAATTTCGGTTAGTTGCGATCGATAATATTTATTTCGGTTAGTCGCAGTCGACTGTAATAATTTTGGTTAGTTTTAGTCGATAATAATAATTTCTTTTAGTAGCAGTCAAAAAAATAAAAAAACTGTTTAGTTGCAGTCGATAATAATAATTTCGGTTAATCGCAGTCGATTGTAATAATTTCAATTAGTTGCAGTCAACTTATTAATTCCGTTTAGTCGCAGTCGATTGTAATAATTTCGGTTATTTGCAGTCAATTAAATAATTTCGCGATGAAAATAATTCGGGTTAGTTGCAGTCGATTGTAATAATTTCGGTTATTTGCAGTTGATCGTAACAATTTCGGTTAGTTGGAGTCAATTGAATAATTTCGCGATAAAAATAATTCGGGTTAGTTGCAGTCAATTGTAATAATTTCGGTTAGTTGCAGTCGATTGTAATAATTTTAGTTAGTTGCAGTCGATCGTAGCAATCTCGGTTAGTTGTAGTCGATCGTAGCAATCTCGGTTAGTTGCAGTCGATTGTAATAATTTCAGTTAGTTGCAGTCGATCGTAGCAATCTCGGTTAGTTGCAGTCGATCGTAGCAATCTCGGTTAGTTGCAGTCGATCGTAATAATTTCTGTTAGTTGCAGTCGATTCTAATCATTTCGGTTAGTCGCAGTCAACTTATTAATTCCGTTTAGTCGCAGTCGATTGTAATAATTTCGGTTATTTGCAGTTGATCGTAACAATTTCGGTTAGTTGGAGTCAATTGAATAATTTCGCGATAAAAATAATTCGGGTTAGTTGCAGTCAATTGTAATAATTTCGGTTATTCGCAGTCAATTTAATAACGGTTGTCGCAGTCAGTTGTAATAATTTCGGATAGTTGCAGTCGATCGTGACAATTTCGATTAGTTGCAGTCGATTGTAATAGTTCTCGATAAAAATAATTTCGGTTAGCTGCAGTCGATTGTAATAATTCGAGATAAAAGAAATTTCGGTTAGTTGCAGTCGATTGTAACAAGTTTTATTAGTAGCAGTCAATCAAAATAATTCCGGTTAGTTGCAGTCATTAATAATAATTTCGGTTAGTTGCAGTCGATTGTAATAATTTCGGTTAGTTGCAGTCGATCGTAGCAATCTCGGTTAGTTCCAGTCGATCGTAGCAAACTCGGTTAGTTGCAGTCGATCGTAATAATTTCTGTTAGTTGCAGTCGATTCTAATCATTTTGGTTAGTCGCAGTCAACTTATTAATTCCGTTTAGTCGCAGTCGATTGTAATAATTTCGGTTATTTGCAGTTGATCGTAACAATTTCGGTTAGTTGGAGTCAATTGAATAATTTCGCGATAAAAATAATTAGGGTTAGTTGCAGTCAATTGTAATAATTTCGGTTATTCGCAGTCAATTTAATAACGGTTGTCGCAGTCAGTTGTAATAATTTCGGATAGTTGCAGTCGATCGTGACAATTTCGATTAGTTGCAGTCGATTTTAATAGTTCTCGATAAAAATAATTTCGGTTAGCTGCAGTCGATGGTAATAATTCGAGATAAAAGAAATTTCGGTTAGTTGCAGTCGATTGTAACAAGTTTTATTAGTAGCAGTCAATCAAAATAATTCCGGTTAGTTGCAGTCATTAATAATAATTTCGGTTAGTTGCAGTCGATTGTAATAATTTCGGTTAGTTGCAGGCGATCGTAAGAATTTTGGTTAGTTGCAGTCGATCGTAAGAATTTCGATTAGTTGCAGGCGATTGTAATAAATTCGCGATAAAAATAATTTCGGCTAGTTGCAGTCGATTGCAACTATTTTGGTTGGTTGCAGTCGATTGCAATAATTCCGGTTAGTCGCAGTCACGTGTAATAATTTCGGTTAGTTGCAGCCGATCATAACAATTTCGTTTAGTTGTAGTCAATTGTAATAATTTCGCAATAAAAATAATTTTGGTTAGTTGCACTCGATTGTAACAATTTTTGTTAGTTGCAGTCGATTGCAATAAATTCGCGATAAAATTTTTTTGAGCTAGTTGCAGTCGATTGTAATTATTTCGGTTAGTTGCAGTCGATTGTAATAATTTCGGTTAGTTGCAGTCGATCGTAGTAATCTCGGTTAGTTGCAGTCGATCGTAGCAATCTCGGTTAGTTGCAGTCGATCGTAATAATTTCTGTTAGTTGCAGTCGATTGTAATAATTTCAATTAGTCGCAGTCAACTTATTAATTCCGTTTAGTCGCAGTCGATTGTAATAATTTCGGTTATTTGCAGTTGATCGTAACAATTTCGGTTAGTTGGAGTCAATTGAATAATTTCGCGATAAAAATAATTCGGGTTAGTTGCAGTCAATTGTAATAATTTCGGTTAGTTGCAGTCGATTGTAATAATTTTAGTTAGTTGCAGTCGATCGTAGCAATCTCGGTTAGTTGTAGTCGATCGTAGCAATCTCGGTTAGTTGCAGTCGATTGTAATAATTTCAGTTAGTTGCAGTCGATCGTAGCAATCTCGGTTAGTTGCAGTCGATCGTAGCAATCTCGGTTAGTTGCAGTCGATCGTAATAATTTCTGTTAGTTGCAGTCGATTCTAATCATTTCGGTTAGTCGCAGTCAACTTATTAATTCCGTTTAGTCGCAGTCGATTGTAATAATTTCGGTTATTTGCAGTTGATCGTAACAATTTCGGTTAGTTGGAGTCAATTGAATAATTTCGCGATAAAAATAATTCGGGTTAGTTGCAGTCAATTGTAATAATTTCGGTTATTCGCAGTCAATTTAATAACGGTTGTCGCAGTCAGTTGTAATAATTTCGGATAGTTGCAGTCGATCGTGACAATTTCGATTAGTTGCAGTCGATTGTAATAGTTCTCGATAAAAATAATTTCGGTTAGCTGCAGTCGATTGTAATAATTCGAGATAAAAGAAATTTCGGTTAGTTGCAGTCGATTGTAACAAGTTTTATTAGTAGCAGTCAATCAAAATAATTCCGGTTAGTTGCAGTCATTAATAATAATTTCGGTTAGTTGCAGTCGATTGTAATAATTTCGGTTAGTTGCAGTCGATCGTAGCAATCTCGGTTAGTTCCAGTCGATCGTTGCAAACTCGGTTAGTTGCAGTCGATCGTAATAATTTCTGTTAGTTGCAGTCGATTCTAATCATTTTGGTTAGTCGCAGTCAACTTATTAATTCCGTTTAGTCGCAGTCGATTGTAATAATTTCGGTTATTTGCAGTTGATCGTAACAATTTCGGTTAGTTGGAGTCAATTGAATAATTTCGCGATAAAAATAATTAGGGTTAGTTGCAGTCAATTGTAATAATTTCGGTTATTCGCAGTCAATTTAATAACGGTTGTCGCAGTCAGTTGTAATAATTTCGGATAGTTGCAGTCGATCGTGACAATTTCGATTAGTTGCAGTCGATTTTAATAGTTCTCGATAAAAATAATTTCGGTTAGCTGCAGTCGATGGTAATAATTCGAGATAAAAGAAATTTCGGTTAGTTGCAGTCGATTGTAACAAGTTTTATTAGTAGCAGTCAATCAAAATAATTCCGGTTAGTTGCAGTCATTAATAATAATTTCGGTTAGTTGCAGTCGATTGTAATAATTTCGGTTAGTTGCAGGCGATCGTAAGAATTTTGGTTAGTTGCAGTCGATCGTAAGAATTTCGATTAGTTGCAGGCGATTGTAATAAATTCGCGATAAAAATAATTTCGGCTAGTTGCAGTCGATTGCAACTATTTTGGTTGGTTGCAGTCGATTGCAATAATTCCGGTTAGTCGCAGTCACGTGTAATAATTTCGGTTAGTTGCAGCCGATCATAACAATTTCGTTTAGTTGTAGTCAATTGTAATAATTTCGCAATAAAAATAATTTTGGTTAGTTGCACTCGATTGTAACAATTTTTGTTAGTTGCAGTCGATTGCAATAAATTCGCGATAAAATTTTTTTGAGCTAGTTGCAGTCGATTGTAATTATATCGGTTAGTTGCAGTCGATTGTAATAATTTCGGTTAGTTGCAGTCGATCGTAGTAATCTCGGTTAGTTGCAGTCGATCGTAATAATTTCTGTTAGTTGCAGTCGATTGTAATAATTTCAATTAGTCGCAGTCAACTTATTAATTCCGTTTAGTCGCAGTCGATTGTAATAATTTCGGTTATTTGCAGTTGATCGTAACAATTTCGGTTAGTTGGAGTCAATTGAATAATTTCGCGATAAAAATAATTCGGGTTAGTTGCAGTCAATTGTAATAATTTCGGTTATTCGCAGTCAATTTAATAACGGTTGTCGCACTCAGTTGTAATAATTTCGGATAGTTGCAGTCGATCGTGACAATTTCGGTTAGCTGCAGTCGATTGTAATAATTCGAGATAAAAGAAATTTCGGTTAGTTGCAGTCGATTGTAACAAGTTTTATTAGTAGCAGTCAATCAAAATAATTCGGGTTAGTTGCAGTCATTAATAATAATTTCGGTTAGTTGCAGGCGATTGTAATAAATTCTCGATAAAAATAATTTCGGCTAGTTGCAGTCGATTGCAACTATTTTGGTTAGTTGCAGTCGATTGCAATAAATTCGCGATAAAAATAATTTGGCCTACCAGCAGTCGATTGTAATAATTTCGGTCAGTCGTAGTCAATTGTAATAATTCCGGTTAGTCGCAGTCAGTTGTAACAATTTCAGTTAGTTGCAGCCGATCATAACAATTTCGTTTAGTTGCAGTCGATCGTAACAATTTCGGTTAGTTGTAGTCAATTGTAAGAATTTCTCAATAAAAATAATTTCGGTTAGTTGAAGTCGATGAAAAAAAATTCGACTAGTTGCGATCGATAATAATTATTTCGGTTCGTCGCAGTCGACTGTAATAATTTTGGTTAGTTTTAGTCGATAATAATAATTTCTTTTAGTAGCAGTAAAAAAAAAAAAACTGTTTAGTTGCAGTCGATAATAATAATTTCAGTTAATCGATGTCGATTGTAATAATTTCAATTAGTTGCAGTCGATCGTAGCAATCTCGGTTAGTCGCAGTCGATCGTAGCAATCTCGTTTAGTTGTAGTCAATTGTTATAATTTCGCAATAAAAATAATTTTGGTTAGTTGCAGTCGATTGGAACAATTTTTGTTAGTTGCAGTCGATTGCAATAAATTCGCGATAAACTTTTTTTGGGCTAGTTGTAGTCGATTGTAATTATTTCGGTTAGTTGCAGTCGATCGTAAGAATTTTGGTTAGTTGCAGTCGATCGTAGCAATCTTGGTTAGTTGAAGTCGATCGTAGCAATCTCGGTTAGTTGCAGTCGATCGTAATAATTTCTGTTAGTTGCAGTCGATTCTAATCATTTCGGTTAGTCGCAGTCAACTTATTAATTCCGTTTAGTTGCAGTCGATTGAGATAATTTCAGTTATTTGCAGTTGATAGTAACAATTTCGGTTAGTTGCAGTCAATTTAATAACGGTTGTCGCAGTCAATTGTAATAATTCCGGTTAGTCGCAGTCACGTGTAACAATTTCGGTTAGTTGCAGTCGATCGTTACAATTTCGATTAGTTGCAGTCGATTGTAATAGTTCTCGATAAAAATAATTTCGGTTAGCTGCAGTCGATTGTAATAATTCGAGATAAAAGAAATTTGGGTTAGTTGCAGTCGATTGTAACAAGTTTTATTAGTAGCAGTCAATCAAAATAATTCCGGTTAGTTGCAGTCATTAATAATAATTTCGGTTAGTTGCAGTCGATTGTAATAATTTCGGTTAGTTGCAGTCGATCGTAAGAAATTTGGTTAGTTGCAGTCGATCGTAAGAATTTCGGTTAGTTGCAGTCGATTGAATAATTTCCCGATAAAAATAATTTCGGTTAGTTGCAGTCGATTGTAATAATTTTGGTTAGTCGCAGTGAATAAAACAAATTCTAGTTAGTTGCAGTCGATAATAATAATTTCGGCTAGTCGCAGTCGATTGTAATAATTTCGGTTAGTT
The DNA here is from genome assembly GCA_964056705.1 of Troilus luridus. Classification (NCBI taxonomy): domain Eukaryota; kingdom Metazoa; phylum Arthropoda; class Insecta; order Hemiptera; family Pentatomidae; genus Troilus; species Troilus luridus. The sequence goes on from OZ057412.1 coordinate 134,981,313, forward strand.
GCAGTCGATTGAAACAATTTTGGTTAGTCGCAGTCAATAAAAATAATTCCGGTTAGTTGCAGTTGATCGTAGCAATTTCGGTTAGTTGCAGTCGATCGTAGCAATTTCGTTTAGTAGCAGTCGATCGTAATAATTTCGGTTAGTTGCAGTCGATTCTAATCATTTCGGTTTGTCGCAGTTAACTTAATAATTCCGTTTAGTCGCAGTCGATTGTAATAATTTCGGTTAGTTGCAGTAGATTGTAATAATTCTCGATAATAATAATTTCGGTTAGTTGCAGTCGATCGTAACAATTTCGTTTAGTCGCAGTCAATAAAAATAATTCATGTTAGTTGCAGTCAATCGTAACAATTTCGGTTAGTTGCAGTCGATTGTAATAATTCGTGTAAAAATAATTTCGGTTAGTCGCAGTCAATTATAACAATTTCGGTTAGTTGTAGTCAATTGTAATAATTTCTCAATAAAAATAATTTCGGTTAGTTGCGATCGATAATATTTATTTCGGTTAGTCGCAGTCGACTGTAATAATTTTGGTTAGTTTTAGTCGATAATAATAATTTCTTTTAGTAGCAGTCAAAAAAATAAAAAAACTGTTTAGTTGCAGTCGATAATAATAATTTCGGTTAATCGCAGTCGATTGTAATAATTTCAATTAGTTGCAGTCAACTTATTAATTCCGTTTAGTCGCAGTCATTAATAATAATTTCGGTTAGTTGCAGGCGATTGTAATAAATTCGCGATAAAAATAATTTCGGCTAGTTGCAGTCGATTGCAACTATTTTGGTTAGTTGCAGTCGATTGCAATAAATTCGCGATAAAAATAATTTGGCCTACCTGCAGTCGATTGTAATAATTTCGGTCAGTCGTAGTCAATTGTAATAATTCCGGTTAGTCGCAGTCACGTGTAACAATTTCGGTTAGTTGCAGCCGATCATAACAATATCGTTTAGTTGTAGTCAATTGTAATAATTTCGCAATAAAAATAATTTTGGGTAGTTGCAGTCGATTGTAACAATTTTTGTTAGTTGCAGTCGATTGCAATAAATTCGCGAAAAATTTTTTTTGGGCTAGTTGCAGTCGATTGTAATTATTCCGGTTAGTCGCAGTCAATTGTAATAATTCCGGTTAGTCGCAGTCACATGTAACAATTTCGGTTAGTTGCAGCCGATCATAACAATTTCGTTTAGTTGTAGTCAATTGTAATAATTTCGCAATAAAAATAATTTTGGGTAGTTGCAGTCGATTGTAACAATTTTTGTTAGTTGCAGTCAATTGCAATAAATTCGCGATAAATTTTTTTTGGGCTAGTTGCAGTCGATTGTAATTATTCCGGTTAGTCGCAGTCAATAAAACAAATTCTAGTTAGTTGCAGTCGATAATAATAATTTCGGATAGTCGCAGTCGATTGTAATAATTTCGGTTAGTTGCAGTCGATTGAAACAATTTTGGTTAGTCGCAGTCAATAAAAATAATTCCGGTTAGTTGCAGTTGATCGTAACAAGTTTTATTAGTAGCAGTCAATCAAAATAATTCCGGTTAGTTGCAGTCATTAATAATAATTTCGGTTAGTTGCAGTCGATCGTAAGAATTTTGGTTAGTTGCAGTCGATTGCAATAAATTCGCGATAAAAATAATTTGGCCTACCTGCAGTCGATTGTAATAATTTCGGTCAGTCGTAGTCAATTGTAATAATTCCGGTTAGTCGCAGTCACGTGTAACAATTTCGTTTAGTTGTAGTCAATTGTAATAATTTCGCAATAAAAATAATTTTGGTTAGTTGCAGTCGATTGGAACAATTTTTGTTAGTTGCAGTCGATTGCAATAAATTCGCGATAAAATTTTTTAAGGCTAGTTGCAGTCGATTGTAATTATTTCGGTTAGTTGCAGTCGATCGTAAGAATTTTGGTTAGTTTTAGTCGATAATAATAATTTCTTTTAGTAGCAGTAAAAAAAAAAAAACTGTTTAGTTGCAGTCGATAATAATAATTTCGGTTAATCGATGTCGATTGTAATAATTTCAATTAGTTGCAGTCGATCGTAGCAATCTCGGTTAGTCGCAGTCGATCGTAGCAATCTCGGTTAGTTGCAGTCGATCGTAATAATTTCTGTTAGTTGCAGTCGATTCTAATCATTTCGGTTAGTCGCAGTCAACTTATTAATTCCGTTTAGTCGCAGTCAATTGTAATAATTTCGGTTATTTGCAGTTGATCGTAACAATTTCGGTTAGTTGCAGTCGATTGAATAATTTCGCGATAAAAATAATTCGGGTTAGTTGCAGTCAACTGTAATAATTTCGGTTAGTAGCAGTCAATTTAATAACGGTTGTCGCAGTCAGTTGTAATAATTTCGGATAGTTGTCGTCGATCGTGACCATTTCGATTAGTTGCAGTCGATTGTAATAGTTCTCGATAAAAATAATTTCGGTTAGCTGCAGTCGATTGTAATAATTCAAGATAAAAGAAATTTCGGTTAGTTGCAGTCGATTGTAACAAGTTTTATTAGTAGCAGTCAATCAAAATAATTCCGGTTAGTTGCAGTCATTAATAATAATTTCGGTTAGTTGCAGTCGATTGTAATAATTTCGGTCAGTCGTAGTCAATTGTAATAATTCCGGTTAGTCGCAGTCACGTGTAACAATTTCGGTTAGTTGCAGCCGATCATAACAATTTCGTTTAGTTGTAGTCAATTGTAATAATTTCGCAATAAAAATAATTTTGGTTAGTTGCAGTCGATTGGAACAATTTTTGTTAGTTGCAGTCGATTGCAATAAATTCGCGATAAAATTTTTTAAGGCTAGTTGCAGTCGATTGTAATTATTTCGGTTAGTTGCAGTCGATCGTAAGAATTTTGGTTAGTTTTAGTCGATAATAATAATTTCTTTTAGTAGCAGTAAAAAAAAAAAAACTGTTTAGTTGCAGTCGATAATAATAATTTCGGTTAATCAATGTCGATTGTAATAATTTCAATTAGTTGCAGTCGATCGTAGCAATCTCGGTTAGTCGCAGTCGATCGTAGCAATCTCGGTTAGTTGCAGTCGATCGTAATAATTTCTGTTAGTTGCAGTCGATTCTAATCATTTCGGTTAGTCGCAGTCAACTTATTAATTCCGTTTAGTCGCAGTCAATTGTAATAATTTCGGTTATTTGCAGTTGATCGTAACAATTTCGGTTAGTTGCAGTCGATTGAATAATTTCGCGATAAAAATAATTCGGGTTAGTTGCAGTCAACTGTAATAATTTCGGTTAGTAGCAGTCAATTTAATAACGGTTGTCGCAGTCAGTTGTAATAATTTCGGATAGTTGTCGTCGATCGTGACCATTTCGATTAGTTGCAGTCGATTGTAATAGTTCTCGATAAAAATAATTTCGGTTAGCTGCAGTCGATTGTAATAATTCAAGATAAAAGAAATTTCGGTTAGTTGCAGTCGATTGTAACAAGTTTTATTAGTAGCAGTCAATCAAAATAATTCCGGTTAGTTGCAGTCATTAATAATAATTTCGGTTAGTTGCAGTCGATTGTAATAATTTCGGTTAGTTGCAGTCGATCGTAGCAATCTCGGTTAGTTGCAGTCGATCGTAATAATTTCTGTTAGTTGCAGTCGATTCTAATCATTTCGGTTAGTCGCAGTCAACTTATTAATTCCGTTTAGTCGCAGTCGATTGTAATAATTTCGGTTATTTGCAGTTGATCGTAACAATTTCGGTTAGTTGGAGTCAATTGAATAATTTCGCGATAAAAATAATTCGGGTTAGTTGCAGTCAATTGTAATAATTTCGGTTAGTTGCAGCCGATCATAACAATATCGTTTAGTTGTAGTCAATTGTAATAATTTCGCAATAAAAATAATTTTGGGTAGTTGCAGTCGATTGTAACAATTTTTGTTAGTTGCAGTCGATTGCAATAAATTCGCGAAAAATTTTTTTTGGGCTAGTTGCAGTCGATTGTAATTATTCCGGTTAGTCGCAGTCAATTGTAATAATTCCGGTTAGTCGCAGTCACATGTAACAATTTCGGTTAGTTGCAGCCGATCATAACAATTTCGTTTAGTTGTAGTCAATTGTAATAATTTCGCAATAAAAATAATTTTGGGTAGTTGCAGTCGATTGTAACAATTTTTGTTAGTTGCAGTCAATTGCAATAAATTCGCGATAAATTTTTTTTGGGCTAGTTGCAGTCGATTGTAATTATTCCGGTTAGTCGCAGTCAATAAAACAAATTCTAGTTAGTTGCAGTCGATAATAATAATTTCGGATAGTCGCAGTCGATTGTAATAATTTCGGTTAGTTGCAGTCGATTGAAACAATTTTGGTTAGTCGCAGTCAATAAAAATAATTCCGGTTAGTTGCAGTTGATCGTAACAAGTTTTATTAGTAGCAGTCAATCAAAATAATTCCGGTTAGTTGCAGTCATTAATAATAATTTCGGTTAGTTGCAGTCGATCGTAAGAATTTTGGTTAGTTGCAGTCGATTGCAATAAATTCGCGATAAAAATAATTTGGCCTACCTGCAGTCGATTGTAATAATTTCGGTCAGTCGTAGTCAATTGTAATAATTCCGGTTAGTCGCAGTCACGTGTAACAATTTCGGTTAGTTGCAGCCGATCATAACAATTTCGTTTAGTTGTAGTCAATTGTAATAATTTCGCAATAAAAATAATTTTGGTTAGTTGCAGTCGATTGGAACAATTTTTGTTAGTTGCAGTCGATTGCAATAAATTCGCGATAAAATTTTTTAAGGCTAGTTGCAGTCGATTGTAATTATTTCGGTTAGTTGCAGTCGATCGTAAGAATTTTGGTTAGTTTTAGTCGATAATAATAATTTCTTTTAGTAGCAGTAAAAAAAAAAAAACTGTTTAGTTGCAGTCGATAATAATAATTTCGGTTAATCGATGTCGATTGTAATAATTTCAATTAGTTGCAGTCGATCGTAGCAATCTCGGTTAGTCGCAGTCGATCGTAGCAATCTCGGTTAGTTGCAGTCGATCGTAATAATTTCTGTTAGTTGCAGTCGATTCTAATCATTTCGGTTAGTCGCAGTCAACTTATTAATTCCGTTTAGTCGCAGTCAATTGTAATAATTTCGGTTATTTGCAGTTGATCGTAACAATTTCGGTTAGTTGCAGTCGATTGAATAATTTCGCGATAAAAATAATTCGGGTTAGTTGCAGTCAACTGTAATAATTTCGGTTAGTAGCAGTCAATTTAATAACGGTTGTCGCAGTCAGTTGTAATAATTTCGGATAGTTGTCGTCGATCGTGACCATTTCGATTAGTTGCAGTCGATTGTAATAGTTCTCGATAAAAATAATTTCGGTTAGCTGCAGTCGATTGTAATAATTCAAGATAAAAGAAATTTCGGTTAGTTGCAGTCGATTGTAACAAGTTTTATTAGTAGCAGTCAATCAAAATAATTCCGGTTAGTTGCAGTCATTAATAATAATTTCGGTTAGTTGCAGTCGATTGTAATAATTTCGGTTAGTTGCAGTCGATCGTAGCAATCTCGGTTAGTTGCAGTCGATCGTAATAATTTCTGTTAGTTGCAGTCGATTCTAATCATTTCGGTTAGTCGCAGTCAACTTATTAATTCCGTTTAGTCGCAGTCGATTGTAATAATTTCGGTTATTTGCAGTTGATCGTAACAATTTCGGTTAGTTGGAGTCAATTGAATAATTTCGCGATAAAAATAATTCGGGTTAGTTGCAGTCAATTGTAATAATTTCGGTTATTCGCAGTCAATTTAATAACGGTTGTCGCAGTCAGTTGTAATAATTTCGGATAGTTGCAGTCGATCGTAATAATTTCTGTTAGTTGCAGTCGATTCTAATCATTTCAGTTAGTCGCAGTCAACTTATTAATTCCGTTTAGTCGCAGTCGATTGTAATAATTTCGGTTATTTGCAGTTGATGGTAACAATTTCGGTTAGTTGCAGTCGATTGAATAATTTCGCGGTAAAAATAATTCGGGTTAGTTGCAGTCAACTGTAATAATTTCGGTTAGTAGCAGTCAATTTAATAACGGTTGTCGCAGTCAATTGTAATAATTTCGGATAGTTGTCGTCGATCGTGACAATTTCGATTAGTTGCAGTCGATTGTAATAGTTCTCGATAAAAATAATTTCGGTTAGCTGCAGTCGATTGTAATAATTCGAGATAAAAGAAATTTCGGTTAGTTGCAGTCGATTGTAATAAGTTTTATTAGTAGCAGTCGATTGAAACAATTTTGGTTAGTTGCAGTCAATAAAAATAATTCCGGTTAGTTGCAGCTGATCGTAGCAATTTCGGTTAGTTGCAGTCGATCGTAGCAATCTCGGTTAGTTGCAGTCGATCGTAATAATTTCTGTTAGTTGCAGTCGATTCTAATCATTTCGGTTAGTCGCAGTCAACTTATTTATTCCGTTTAGTCGCAGTCGATTGTAATAATTTCAATTAGTTGCAGTCAACTTATTAATTCCGTTTAGTCGCAGTCGATTGTAATAATTTCGGTTATTTGCAGTCAATTGAATAATTTCGCGATAAAAATAATTCGGGTTAGTTGCAGTCAAATGTAATAATTTCAGTTAATCGCAGTCAATTTAATAACGGTTGTCGCAGTCAGTTGTAATAATTTCGGATAGTTGCAGTCGATCGTGACAATTTCTATTAGTTGCAGTCGATTGTAATAGTTCTCGATAAAAATAATTTCGGTTAGCTGCAGTCGATTGTATTAATTCGAGATAAAAGAAATTTCGGTTAGTTGCAGTCGATTGTAACAAGTTTTATTAGTAGCAGTCGATTGAAACAATTTTGGTTAGTTGCAGTCAATAAAAATAATTCCGGTTAGTTGCAGTTGATCGTAGCAATTTCGATTAGTTGCAGTCGATCGTAGCAATCTCGGTTAGTTGCAGTCGATCGTAATAATTTCTGTTAGTTGCAGTCGATTCTAATCATTTCGGTTAGTCGCAGTCAACTTATTAATTCCGTTTAGTCGCAGTCGATTGTAATAATTTCGGTTATTTGCAGTTGATCGTAACAATTTCGGTTAGTTGGAGTCAATTGAATAATTTCGCGATAAAAATAATTCGGGTTAGTTGCAGTCATTTGTAATAATTTCGGATAGTTGCAGTCGATCGTTACAATTTCGATTAGTTGCAGTCGATTGTAATAGTTCTCGATAAAAATAATTTCGGTTAGCTGCAGTCGATTGTAATAATTCGAGATAAAAGAAATTTCGGTTAGTTGCAGTCGATTGTAACAAGTTTTATTAGTAGCAGTCAATCAAAATAATTCCGGTTAGTTGCAGTCATTAATAATAATTTCGGTTAGTTGCAGTCGATTGTAATAATTTCGGTTAGCTGCAGTCGATCGTAAGAATTTCGGTCAGTCGTAGTCAATTGTAATAATTCCGGTTAGTCGCAGTCCCGTGTAACTATTTCGGTTAGTTGCAGCCGATCATAACAATTTCGTTTAGTTGTAGTCAATTGTAATAATTTCGCAATAAAAATTATTTTGGTTAGTTGCAGTCGATTGGAACAATTTTTGTTAGTTGCAGTCGATTGCAATAAATTCGCGATAAAATTTTTTTGGGCTAGTTGCAGTCGATTGTAATTATTTCGGTTAGTTGCAGTCGATCGTAAGAATTTTGGTTAGTTGCAGTCGATCGTAGCAATCTTGGTTAGTTGAAGTCGATCGTAGCAATCTCGGTTAGTTGCAGTCGATCGTAATAATTTCTGTTAGTTGCAGTCGATTATAATCATTTCGGTTAGTCGCAGTCAACTTATTAATTCCGTTTAGTTGCAGTCGATTGTAATAATTCGAAATAAAAGAAATTTCGGTTAGTTGCAGTCGATTGTAACAAGTTTTATTAGTAGCAGTCAATCAAAATAATACCGGTTAGTTGCAGTCATTAATAATAATCTCGGTTAGTTGCAGTCGATCGTAATAATTTCCGTTAGTTGCAGTCGATTCTAATCATTTCGGTTAGTCGCAGTCAACTTATTAATTCCGTTTAGTCGCAGTCAATTGTAATAATTTCGGTTAGTCGCAGTCAATTTAATAACGGTTGTCGCAGTCAGTTGTAATAATTTCGGATAGTTGCAGTCGATCGTTACAATTTCGATTAGTTGCAGTCGATTGTAATAGTTCTCGATAAAAATAATTTCGGTTAGCTGCAGTCGATTGTAATAATTCGAGATAAAAGAAATTTCGGTTAGTTGCAGTCGATTGTAACAAAATTTATTAGTAGCAGTCAATCAAAATAATTCCGGTTAGTTGCAGTCATTAATAATAATTTCGGTTAGTTGCAGTCGATTGTAATAATTTCGGTTAGTTGCAGTCGATCGTAAGAATTTTGGTTAGTTGCAGTCGATCGTAAGAATTTCGGTTAGTTTCAGACGATTGCAATAAATTCGCGATAAAATTTTTTTGGGCTAGTTGCAGTCGATTGTAATTATTTCGGTTAGTTGCAGTCGATCGTAAGAATTTTAGTTAGTTGCAGTCGATCGTAGCAATCTTGGTTAGTTGCAGTCGATCGTAGCAATCTCGGTTAGTTGCAGTCGATCGTAATAATTTCTGTTAGTTGCAGTCGATTCTAATCATTTCGGTTAGTCGCAGTCAACTTATTAATTCCGTTTAGTCGCAGTCGATTGTAATAATTTCGGTTATTTGCAGTTGATCGTAATAATTTTCAATAATAATAATTTCGGTTAGTTGCAGGCGATTGTAATAATTTCGCGATAAAAAAAATTTCGGTTAGTTGCAGTCGATTGCAACTATTTTGGTTAGTTGCAGTCGATTGCAATAAATTCGCGATAAAAATAATTTGGCCTACCTGCAGTCGATAGTAATAATTTCGGTCAGTCGTAGTCAATTGTAATAATTCCGGTTAGTCGCAGTCACGTGTAACAATTTCGGTTAGTTGCAGCCGATCATAACAATTTCGTTTAGTTGTAGTCAATTGTAATAATTTCACAATAAAAAAAATTTCGGTTAGTTGCAGTCAATTGTAATAATTCCGGTTAGTCGCAGTCACGTGTAACAATTTCGGTTAGTTGCAGTCGATCGTTACAATTTCGATTAGTTGCAGTCGATTGTAATAGTTCTCGATAAAAATAATTTTGGTTAGCTGCAGTCGATTGTAATAATTCGAGATAAAAGAAATTTGGGTTAGTTGCAGTCGATTGTAACAAGTTTTATTAGTAGCAGTCAATCAAAATAATTCCGGTTAGTTGCAGTCATTAATAATAATTTCGGTTAGTTGCAGTCGATTGTAATAATTTCGGTTAGTTGCAGTCGATCGTAAGAAATTTGGTTAGTTGCAGTCGATCGTAAGAATTTCGGTTAGTTTCAGACGATTGCAATAAATTCGCGATAAAATTTTTTTGGGCTAGTTGCAGTCGATTGTAATTATTTCGGTTAGTTGCAGTCGATCGTAAGAATTTTAGTTAGTTGCAGTCGATCGTAGCAATCTTGGTTAGTTGCAGTCGATCGTAGCAATCTCGGTTAGTTGCAGTCGATCGTAATAATTTCTGTTAGTTGCAGTCGATTGAATAATTTCCCGATAAAAATAATTTCGGTAGTTGCAGTCGATTGTAATAATTTTGGTTAGTCGCAGTGAATAAAACAAATTCTAGTTAGTTGCAGTCGATAATAATAATTTCGGCTAGTCGCAGTCGATTGTAATAATTTCGGTTAGTTGCAGTCGATTGAAACAATTTTGGTTAGTCGCAGTCAATAAAAATAATTCCGGTTAGTTGCAGTTGATCGTAGCAATTTCGGTTAGTTGCAGTCGATCGTAGCAATTTCGTTTAGTTGCAGTCGATCGTAATAATTTCGGTTAGTTGCAGTCGATTCTAATCATTTCGGTTTGTCGCAGTTAACTTAATAATTCCGTTTAGTCGCAGTCGATTGTAATAATTTCGGTTAGTTGCAGTAGATTGTAATAATTCTCGATAATAATAATTTCGGTTAGTTGCAGTCGATCGTAACAATTTCGTTTAGTCGCAGTCAATAAAAATAATTCATGATAGTTGCAGTCAATCGTAACAATTTCGGTTAGTTGCAGTCGATTGTAATAATTCGTGTAAAAATAATTTCGGTTAGTCGCAGTCAATTATAACAATTTCGGTTAGTTGTAGTCAATTGTAATAATTTCTCAATAAAAATAATTTCGGTTAGTTGCGATCGATAATATTTATTTCGGTTAGTCGCAGTCGACTGTAATAATTTTGGTTAGTTTTAGTCGATAATAATAATTTCTTTTAGTAGCAGTCAAAAAAATAAAAAAACTGTTTAGTTGCAGTCGATAATAATAATTTCAGTTAATCGCAGTCGATTGTAATAATTTCAATTAGTTGCAGTCAACTTATTAATTCCGTTTAGTCGCAGTCGATTGTAATAATTTCGGTTATTTGCAGTCAATTAAATAATTTCGCGATGAAAATAATTCGGGTTAGTTGCAGTCGATTGTAATAATTTCGGTTATTTGCAGTTGATCGTAACAATTTCGGTTAGTTGGAGTCAATTGAATAATTTCGCGATAAAAATAATTCGGGTTAGTTGCAGTCAATTGTAATAATTTCGGTTAGTTGCAGTCGATTGTAATAATTTCAGTTAGTTGCAGTCGATCGTAGCAATCTCGGTTAGTTGCAGTCGGTCGTAGCAATCTCGGTTAGTTGCAGTCGATTGTAATAATTTCAGTTAGTTGCAGTCGATCGTAGCAATCTCGGTTAGTTGCAGTCGAGCGTAGCAATCTCGGTTAGTTGCAGTCGATCGTAATAATTTCTGTTAGTTGCAGTCGATTCTAATCATTTCGGTTAGTCGCAGTCAACTTATTAATTCCGTTTAGTCGCAGTCGATTGTAATAATTTCGGTTATTTGCAGTTGATCGTAACAATTTCGGTTAGTTGGAGTCAATTGAATAATTTCGCGATAAAAATAATTCGGGTTAGTTGCAGTCAATTGTAATAATTTCGGTTATTCGCAGTCAATTTAATAACGGTTGTCGCAGTCAGTTGTAATAATTTCGGATAGTTGCAGTCGATCGTAACAATTTCGATTAGTTGCAGTCGATTGTAATAGTTCTCGATAAAAGAAATTTCGGTTAGTTGCAGTCGATTGTAACAAGTTTTATTAGTAGCAGTCAATCAAAATAATTCCGGTTAGTTGCAGTCATTAATAATAATTTCGGTTAGTTGCAGTCGATTGTAATAATTTCGGTTAGTTGCAGTCGATCGTAGCAATCTCGGTTAGTTGCAGTCGATCGTAGCAATCTCGGTTAGTTGCAGTCGATCGTAATAATTTCTGTTAGTTGCAGTCGATTCTAATCATTTCGGTTAGTCGCAGTCAACTTATTAATTCCGTTTAGTCGCAGTCGATTGTAATAATTTCGGTTATTTGCAGTTGATCGTAACAATTTCGGTTAGTTGGAGTCAATTGAATAATTTCGCGATAAAAATAATTCGGGTTAGTTGCAGTCAATTGTAATAATTTCGGTTATTCGCAGTCAATTAATTAACGGTTGTCGCAGTCAGTTGTAATAATTTCGGATAGTTGCAGTCGATCGTGACAATTTCGATTAGTTGCAGTCGATTGTAATAGTTCTCGATAAAAATAATTTCGGTTAGCTGCAGTCGATTGTAATAATTCGAGATAAAAGAAATTTCGGTTAGTTGCAGTCGATTGTAACAAGTTTTATTAGTAGCAGTCAATCAAAATAATTCCGGTTAGTTGCAGTCATTAATAATAATTTCGGTTAGTTGCAGTCGATTGTAATAATTTCGGTTAGTTGCAGTCGATCGTAGCAATCTCGGTTAGTTCCAGTCGATCGTAGCAAACTCGGTTAGTTGCAGTCGATCGTAATAATTTCTGTTAGTTGCAGTCGATTCTAATCATTTTGGTTAGTCGCAGTCAACTTATTAATTCCGTTTAGTCGCAGTCGATTGTAATAATTTCGGTTATTTGCAGTTGATCGTAACAATTTCGGTTAGTTGGAGTCAATTGAATAATTTCGCGATAAAAATAATTAGGGTTAGTTGCAGTCAATTGTAATAATTTCGGTTATTCGCAGTCAATTTAATAACGGTTGTCGCAGTCAGTTGTAATAATTTCGGATAGTTGCAGTCGATCGTGACAATTTCGATTAGTTGCAGTCGATTTTAATAGTTCTCGATAAAAATAATTTCGGTTAGCTGCAGTCGATGGTAATAATTCGAGATAAAAGAAATTTCGTTTAGTTGCAGTCGATTGTAACAAGTTTTATTAGTAGCAGTCAATCAAAATAATTCCGGTTAGTTGCAGTCATTAATAATAATTTCGGTTAGTTGCAGTCGATTGTAATAATTTCGGTTAGTTGCAGTCGATCGTAAGAATTTTGGTTAGTTGCAGTCGATCGTAAGAATTTCGATTAGTTGCAGGCGATTGTAATAAATTTGCGATAAAAATAATTTCGGCTAGTTGCAGTCGATTGCAACTATTTTGGTTAGTTGCAGTCGATTGCAATAATTCCGGTTAGTCGCAGTCACGTGTAATAATTTCGGTTAGTTGCAGCCGATCATAACAATTTCGTTTAGTTGTAGTCAATTGTAATAATTTCGCAATAAAAATAATTTTGGTTAGTTGCACTCGATTGTAACAATTTTTGTTAGTTGCAGTCGATTGCAATAAATTCGCGATAAAATTTTTTTGAGCTAGTTGCAGTCGATTGTAATTATTTCGGTTAGTTGCAGTCGATCGTAATAATTTCTGTTAGTTGCAGTCGATCGTAATAATTTCTGTTAGTTGCAGTCGATTCTAATCATTTCGGTTAGTCGCAGTCAACTTATTAATTCCGTTTAGTCGCAGTCGATTGTAATAATTTCGGTTATTTGCAGTTGATCGTAACAATTTCGGTTAGTTGGAGTCAATTGAATAATTTCGCGATAAAAATAATTCGGGTTAGTTGCAGTCAATTGTAATAATTTCGGTTATTCGCAGTCAATTTAATAACGGTTGTCGCACTCAGTTGTAATAATTTCGGATAGTTGCAGTCGATCGTGACAATTTCGGTTAGCTGCAGTCGATTGTAATAATTCGAGATAAAAGAAATTTCGGTTAGTTGCAGTCGATTGTAACAAGTTTTATTAGTAGCAGTCAATCAAAATAATTCGGGTTAGTTGCAGTCATTAATAATAATTTCGGTTAGTTGCAGGCGATTGTAATAAATTCTCGATAAAAATAATTTCGGCTAGTTGCAGTCGATTGCAACTATTTTGGTTAGTTGCAGTCGATTGCAATAAATTCGCGATAAAAATAATTTGGCCTACCAGCAGTCGATTGTAATAATTTCGGTCAGTCGTAGTCAATTGTAATAATTCCGGTTAGTCGCAGTCAGTTGTAACAATTTCAGTTAGTTGCAGCCGATCATAACAATTTCGTTTAGTTGCAGTCGATCGTAACAATTTCGGTTAGTTGTAGTCAATTGTAAGAATTTCTCAATAAAAATAATTTCGGTTAGTTGAAGTCGATGAAAAAAAATTCGACTAGTTGCGATCGATAATAATTATTTCGGTTCGTCGCAGTCGACTGTAATAATTTTGGTTAGTTTTAGTCGATAATAATAATTTCTTTTAGTAGCAGTAAAAAAAAAAAAAACTGTTTAGTTGCAGTCGATAATAATAATTTCAGTTAATAGATGTCGATTGTAATAATTTCAATTAGTTGCAGTCGATCGTAGCAATCTCGGTTAGTCGCAGTCGATCGTAGCAATCTCGTTTAGTTGTAGTCAATTGTAATAATTTCGCAATAAAAATAATTTTGGTTAGTTGCAGTCGATTGGAACAATTTTTGTTAGTTGCAGTCGATTGCAGTAAATTCGCGATAAACTTTTTTTGGGCTAGTTGCAGTCGATTGTAATTATTTCGGTTAGTTGCAGTCGATCGTAAGAATTTTGGTTAGTTGCAGTCGATCGTAGCAATCTTGGTTAGTTGAAGTCGATCGTAGCAATCTCGGTTAGTTGCAGTCGATCGTAATAATTTCTGTTAGTTGCAGTCGATTCTAATCATTTCGGTTAGTCGCAGTCAACTTATTAATTCCGTTTAGTTGCAGTCGATTAAGTTAATTTCGGTTATTTGCAGTTGATAGTAACAATTTCGGTTAGTTGCAGTCAATTTAATAACGGTTGTCGCAGTCAGTTGTAATCATTTCGGATAGTTGCAGTCGATCGTTACAATTTCGATTAGTTGCAGTCGATTGTAATAGTTCTCGATAAAAATAATTTCGGTTAGCTGCAGTCGATTGTAATAATTCGAGATAAAAGAAATTTCGGTTAGTTGCAGTCGATTGTAACAAGTTTTATTAGTAGCAGTCAATCAAAATAATACCGGTTAGTTGCAGTCATTAATAATAATCTCGGTTAGTTGCAGTCGATCGTAATAATTTCCGTTAGTTGCAGTCGATTCTAATCATTTCGGTTAGTCGCAGTCAACTTATTAATTCCGTTTAGTCGCAGTCGATTGTAATAATTTCGGTTATTTGCAGTTGATCGTAACAATTTCGGTTAGTTGGAGTCAATTGAATAATTTCTCGATAAAAATAATTCGGGTTAGTTGCAGTCAATTGTAATAATTTCGGTTAGTCGCAGTCAATTTAATAACGGTTGTCGCAGTCAGTTGTAATAATTTCGGATAGTTGCAGTCGATCGTTACAATTTCGATTAGTTGCAGTCGATTGTAATAGTTCTCGATAAAAATAATTTCGGTTAGCTGCAGTCGATTGTAATAATTCGAGATAAAAGAAATTTCGGTTAGTTGCAGTCGATTGTAACAAGTTTTATTAGTAGCAGTCAATCAAAATAATTCCGGTTAGTTGCAGTCATTAATAATAATTTCGGTTAGTTGCAGTCGATTGTAATAATTTCGGTTAGTTGCAGTCGATCGTAAGAATTTTGGTTAGTTGCAGTCGATCGTAAGAATTTCGGTTAGTTTCAGACGATTGCAATAAATTCGCGATAAAATTTTTTTGGGCTAGTTGCAGTCGATTGTAATTATTTCGGTTAGTTGCAGTCGATCGTAAGAATTTTAGTTAGTAGCAGTCGATCGTAGCAATCTTGGTTAGTTGCAGTCGATCGTAGCAATCTCGGTTAGTTGCAGTCGATCGTAATAATTTCTGTTAGTTGCAGTCGATTCTAATCATTTCGGTTAGTCGCAGTCAACTTATTAATTCCGTTTAGTCGCAGTCGATTGTAATAATTTCGGTTATTTGCGATCGATAATATTTATTTCGGTTAGTCGCAGTCGACTGTAATAATTTTGGTTAGTTTTAGTCGATAATAATAATTTCTTTTAGTAGCAGTCAAAAAAATAAAAAAACTGTTTAGTTGCAGTCGATAATAATAATTTCGGTTAATCGCAGTCGATTGTAATAATTTCAATTAGTTGCAGTCAACTTATTAATTCCGTTTAGTCGCAGTCAACTTATTAATTCCGTTTAGTCGCAGTCGATTGTAATAATTTCGGTTATTTGCAGTTGATCGTAACAATTTCGGTTAGTTGGAGTCAATTGAATAATTTCGCGATAAAAATAATTCGGGTTAGTTGCAGTCAATTGTAATAATTTCGGTTAGTTGCAGTCGATTGTAATAATTTCAGTTAGTTGCAGTCGATCGTAGCAATCTCGGTTAGTTGCAGTCGATCGTAGCAATCTCGGTTAGTTGCAGTCGATTGTAATAATTTCAGTTAGTTGCAGTCGATCGTAGCAATCTCGGTTAGTTGCAGTCGATCGTAGCAATCTCGGTTAGTTGCAGTCGATCGAAATAATTTCTGTTAGTTGCAGTCGATTCTAATCATTTCGGTTAGTCGCAGTCAACTTATTAATTCCGTTTAGTCGCAGTCGATTGTAATAATTTCGGTTATTTGCAGTGTATCGTAACAATTTCGGTTAGTTGGAGTCAATTGAATAATTTCGCGATAAAAATAATTCGGGTTAGTTGCAGTCAATTGTAATAATTTCGGTTATTCGCAGTCAATTTAATAACGGTTGTCGCAGTCAGTTGTAATAATTTCGGATAGTTGCAGTCGATCGTGACAATTTCGATTAGTTGCAGTCGATTGTAATAGTTCTCGATAAAAATAATTTCGGTTAGCTGCAGTCGATTGTAATAATTCGAGATAAAAGAAATTTCGGTTAGTTGCAGTCGATTGTAACAAGTTTTATTAGTAGCAGTCAATCAAAATAATTCCGGTTAGTTGCAGTCATTAATAATAATTTCGGTTAGTTGCAGTCGATTGTAATAATTTCGGTTAGTTCCAGTCGATCGTAGCAATCTCGGTTAGTTGCAGTCGACCGTAGCAATCTCGGTTAGTTGCAGTCGATCGTAATAATTTCTGTTAGTTGCAGTCGATTCTAATCATTTCGGTTAGTCGCAGTCAACTTATTAATTCCGTTTAGTCGCAGTCGATTGTAATAATTTCGGTTATTTGCAGTTGATCGTAACAATTTCGGTTAGTTGGAGTCAATTGAATAATTTCGCGATAAAAATAATTCGGGTTAGTCGCAGTCAATTTAATAACGGTTGTCGCAGTCAGTTGTAATAATTTCGGATAGTTGTCGTCGATCGTGACAATTTCGATTAGATGCAGTCGATTGTAATTATTCTCGATAAAAATAATTTCGGTTAGCTGCAGTCGATTGTAATAATTCGAGATAAAAGAAATTTCGGTTAGTTGCAGTCGATTGTAACAAGTTTTATTAGTAGCAGTCAATCAAAATAATTCCGGTTAGTTGCAGTCATTAATAATAATTTCGGTTAGTTGCAGTCGATTGTAATAATTTCGGTTAGTTGCAGTCGATCGTAGCAATCTCGGTTAGTTGCAGTCGACCGTAGCAATCTCGGTTAGTTGCAGTCGATCGTAATAATTTCTGTTAGTTGCAGTCGATTCTAATCAATTCGGTTAGTCGCAGTCAACTTATTAATTCCGTTTAGTCGCAGTCGATTGTAATAATTTCGGTTATTTGCAGTTGATCGTAACAATTTCGGTTAGTTGGAGTCAATTGAATAATTTCGCGATAAAAATAATTCGGGTTAGTTGCAGTCAATTGTAATAATTTCGGTTATTCGCAGTCAATTTAATAACGGTTGTCGCAGTCAGTTGTAATAATTTCGGATAGTTGCAGTCGATCGTGACAATTTCGATTAGTTGCAGTCGATTGTAATAGTTCTCGATAAAAATAATTTCGGTTAGCTGCAGTCGATTGTAATAATTCGAGATAAAAGAAATTTCGGTTAGTTGCAGTCGATTGTAACAAGTTTTATTAGTAGCAGTCGATTGAAACAATTTTGGTTAGTTGCAGTCAATAAAAATAATTCCGGTTTGTTGCAGCTGATCGTAGCAATTTCGGTTAGTTGCAGTCGATCGTAGCAATCTCGGTTAGTTGCAGTCGATCGTAATAATTTCTGTTAGTTGCAGTCGATTCTAATCATTTCGGTTAGTCGCAGTCAACTTATTAATTCCGTTTAGTCGCAGTCGCTTGTAATAATTTCAATTAGTTGCAGTCAACTTATTAATTCCGTTTAGTCGCAGTCGATTGTAATAATTTCGGTTATTTGCAGTCAATTGAATAATTTCGCGATAAAAATAATTCGGGTTAGTTGCAGTCAAATGTAATAATTTCAGTTAGTCACAGTCAATTTAATAACGGTTGTCGCAGTCAGTTGTAATAATTTCGGATAGTTGCAGTCGATCGTGACAATTTCTATTAGTTGCAGTCGATTGTAATAGTTCTCGATAAAAATAATTTCGGTTAGCTGCAGTCGATTGTATTAATTCGAGATAAAAGAAATTTCGGTTAGTTGCAGTCGATTGTAACAAGTTTTATTAGTAGCAGTCGATTGAAACAATTTTGGTTAGTTGCAGTCAATAAAAATAATTCCGGTTAGTTGCAGTTGATCGTAGCAATTTCGATTAGTTGCAGTCGATCGTAGCAATCTCGGTTAGTTGCAGTCGATCGTAATAATTTCTGTTAGTTGCAGTCGATTCTAATCATTTCGGTTAGTCGCAGTCAACTTATTAATTCCGTTTAGTCGCAGTCGATTGTAATAATTTCGGTTATTTGCAGTTGATTGTAACAATTTCGGTTAGTTGGAGTCAATTGAATAATTTCGCGATAAAAATAATTCGGGTTAGTTGCAGTCAATTGTAATAATTTCGGATAGTTGCAGTCGATCGTTACAATTTCGATTAGTTGCAGTCGATTGTAATAGTTCTCGATAAAAATAATTTCGGTTAGCTGCAGTCGATTGTAATAATTCGAGATAAAAGAAATTTCGGTTAGTTGCAGTCGATTGTAACAAGTTTTATTAGTAGCAGTCAATCAAAATAATTCCGGTTAGTTGCAGTCATTAATAATAATTTCGGCTAGTTGCAGTCGATTGCAACTATTTTGGTTAGTTGCAGTCGATTGCAATAAATTCGCGATAAAAATAATTTGGCCTACCTGCAGTCGATAGTAATAATTTCGGTCAGTCGTAGTCAATTGTAATAATTCCGGTTAGTCGCAGTCACGTGTAACAATTTCGGTTAGTTGCAGCCGATCATAACAATTTCGTTTAGTTGTAGTCAATTGTAATAATTTCACAATAAAAAAAATTTCGGTTAGTTGCAGTCAATTGTAATAATTCCGGTTAGTCGCAGTCACGTGTAACAATTTCGGTTAGTTGCAGTAGATCGTTACAATTTCGATTAGTTGCAGTCGATTGTAATAGTTCTCGATAAAAATAATTTCGGTTAGCTGCAGTCGATTGTAATAATTCGAGATAAAAGAAATTTGGGTTAGTTGCAGTCGATTGTAACAAGTTTTATTAGTAGCAGTCAATCAAAATAATTCCGGTTAGTTGCAGTCATTAATAATAATTTCGGTTAGTTGCAGTCGATTGTAATAATTTCGGTTAGTTGCAGTCGATCGTAAGAAATTTGGTTAGTTGCAGTCGATCGTAAGAATTTCGGTTAGTTGCAGTCGATTGAATAATTTCCCGATAAAAAAAATTTCGGTTAGTTGCAGTCGATTGTAATAATTTTGGTTAGTCGCAGTGAATAAAACAAATTCTAGTTAGTTGCAGTCGATAATAATAATTTCGGCTAGTCGCAGTCGATTGTAATAATTTCGGTTAGTTGCAGTCGATTGAAACAATTTTGGTTAGTCGCAGTCAATAAAAATAATTCCGGTTAGTTGCAGTTGATCGTAGCAATTTCGGTTAGTTGCATTCGATCGTAGCAATTTCGTTTAGTTGCAGTCGATCGTAATAATTTCGGTTAGTTGCAGTCGATTCTAATCATTTCGGTTTGTCGCAGTTAACTTAATAATTCCGTTTAGTCGCAGTCGATTGTAATAATTTCGGTTAGTTGCAGTAGATTGTAATAATTCTCGATAATAATAATTTCGGTTAGTTGCAGTCGATCGTAACAATTTCGTTTAGTCGCAGTCAATAAAAATAATTCATGTTAGTTGCAGTCAATCGTAACAATTTCGGTTAGTTGCAGTCGATTGTAATAATTCGTGTAAAAATAATTTCGGTTAGTCGCAGTCAATTATAACAATTTCGGTTAGTTGTAGTCAATTGTAATAATTTCTCAATAAAAATAATTTCGGTTAGTTGCGATCGATAATATTTATTTCGGTTAGTCGCAGTCGACTGTAATAATTTTGGTTAGTTTTAGTCGATAATAATAATTTCTTTTAGTAGCAGTCAAAAAAATAAAAAAACTGTTTAGTTGCAGTCGATAATAATAATTTCGGTTAATCGCAGTCGATTGTAATAATTTCAATTAGTTGCAGTCAACTTATTAATTCCGTTTAGTCGCAGTCGATTGTAATAATTTCGGTTATTTGCAGTCAATTAAATAATTTCGCGATGAAAATAATTCGGGTTAGTTGCAGTCGATTGTAATAATTTCGGTTATTTGCAGTTGATCGTAACAATTTCGGTTAGTTGGAGTCAATTGAATAATTTCGCGATAAAAATAATTCGGGTTAGTTGCAGTCAATTGTAATAATTTCGGTTAGTTGCAGTCGATTGTAATAATTTCAGTTAGTTGCAGTCGATCGTAGCAATCTCGGTTAGTTGCAGTCGATCGTAGCAATCTCGGTTAGTTGCAGTCGATTGTAATAATTTCAGTTAGTTGCAGTCGATCGTAGCAATCTCGGTTAGTTGCAGTCGATCGTAGCAATCTCGGTTAGTTGCAGTCGATCGTAATAATTTCTGTTAGTTGCAGTCGATTCTAATCATTTCGGTTAGTCGCAGTCAACTTATTAATTCCGTTTAGTCGCAGTCGCTTGTAATAATTTCAATTAGTTGCAGTCAACTTATTAATTCCGTTTAGTCGCAGTCGATTGTAATAATTTCGGTTATTTGCAGTCAATTGAATAATTTCGCGATAAAAATAATTCGGGTTAGTTGCAGTCAAATGTAATAATTTCAGTTAGTCACAGTCAATTTAATAACGGTTGTCGCAGTCAGTTGTAATAATTTCGGATAGTTGCAGTCGATCGTGACAATTTCTATTAGTTGCAGTCGATTGTAATAGTTCTCGATAAAAATAATTTCGGTTAGCTGCAGTCGATTGTATTAATTCGAGATAAAAGAAATTTCGGTTAGTTGCAGTCGATTGTAACAAGTTTTATTAGTAGCAGTCGATTGAAACAATTTTGGTTAGTTGCAGTCAATAAAAATAATTCCGGTTAGTTGCAGTTGATCGTAGCAATTTCGATTAGTTGCAGTCGATCGTAGCAATCTCGGTTAGTTGCAGTCGATCGTAATAATTTCTGTTAGTTGCAGTCGATTCTAATCATTTCGGTTAGTCGCAGTCAACTTATTAATTCCGTTTAGTCGCAGTCGATTGTAATAATTTCGGTTATTTGCAGTTGATTGTAACAATTTCGGTTAGTTGGAGTCAATTGAATAATTTCGCGATAAAAATAATTCGGGTTAGTTGCAGTCAATTGTAATAATTTCGGATAGTTGCAGTCGATCGTTACAATTTCGATTAGTTGCAGTCGATTGTAATAGTTCTCGATAAAAATAATTTCGGTTAGCTGCAGTCGATTGTAATAATTCGAGATAAAAGAAATTTCGGTTAGTTGCAGTCGATTGTAACAAGTTTTATTAGTAGCAGTCAATCAAAATAATTCCGGTTAGTTGCAGTCATTAATAATAATTTCGGTTAGTTGCAATCGATTGCAATAATTTCGGTTAGCTGCAGTCGATCGTAAGAATTTCGGTCAGTCGTAGTCAATTGTAATAATTCCGGTTAGTCGCAGTCCCGTGTAACTATTTCGGTTAGTTGCAGCCGATCATAACAATTTCGTTTAGTTGTAGTCAATTGTAATAATTTCGCAATAAAAATAATTTTGGTTAGTTGCAGTCGATTGGAACAATTTTTGTTAGTTGCAGTCGATTGCAATAAATTCGCGATAAAATTTTTTTGGGCTAGTTGCAGTCGATTGTAATTATTTCGGTTAGTTGCAGTCGATCGTAAGAATTTTGGTTAGTTGCAGTCGATCGTAGCAATCTTGGTTAGTTGAAGTCGATCGTAGCAATCTCGGTTAGTTGCAGTCTATCGTAATAATTTCTGTTAGTTGCAGTCGATTCTAATCATTTCGGTTAGTCGCAGTCAACTTATTAATTCCGTTTAGTTGCAGTCGATTGTAATAATTCGAAATAAAAGAAATTTCGGTTAGTTGCAGTCGATTGTAACAAGTTTTATTAGTAGCAGTCAATCAAAATAATACCGGTTAGTTGCAGTCATTAATAATAATCTCGGTTAGTTGCAGTCGATCGTAATAATTTCCTTTAGTTGCAGTCGATTCTAATCATTTCGGTTAGTCGCAGTCAACTTATTAATTCCGTTTAGTCGCAGTCAATTGTAATAATTTCGGTTAGTCGCAGTCAATTTAATAACGGTTGTCGCAGTCAGTTGTAATAATTTCGGATAGTTGCAGTCGATCGTTACAATTTCGATTAGTTGCAGTCGATTGTAATAGTTCTCGATAAAAATAATTTCGGTTAGCTGCAGTCGATTGTAATAATTCGAGATAAAAGAAATTTCGGTTAGTTGCAGTCGATTGTAACAAGTTTTATTAGTAGCAGTCAATCAAAATAATTCCGGTTAGTTGCAGTCATTAATAATAATTTCGGTTAGTTGCAGTCGATTGTAATAATTTCGGTTAGTTGCAGTCGATCGTAAGAATTTTGGTTAGTTGCAGTCGATCGTAAGAATTTCGGTTAGTTTCAGACGATTGCAATAAATTCGCGATAAAATTTTTTTGGGCTAGTTGCAGTCGATTGTAATTATTTCGGTTAGTTGCAGTCGATCGTAAGAATTTTAGTTAGTTGCAGTCGATCGTAGCAATCTTGGTTAGTTGCAGTCGATCGTAGCAATCTCGGTTAGTTGCAGTCGATCGTAATAATTTCTGTTAGTTGCAGTCGATTCTAATCATTTCGGTTAGTCGCAGTCAACTTATTAATTCCGTTTAGTCGCAGTCGATTGTAATAATTTCGGTTATTTGCAGTTGATCGTAATAATTTTCAAAAATAATAATTTCGGTTAGTTGCAGGCGATTGTAATAATTTCGCGATAAAAAAAAATTTCGGTTAGTTGCAGTCGATTGCAACTATTTTGGTTAGTTGCAGTCGATTGCAATAAATTCGCGATAAAAATAATTTGGCCTACCTGCAGTCGATAGTAATAATTTCGGTCAGTCGTAGTCAATTGTAATAATTCCGGTTAGTCGCAGTCACGTGTAACAATTTCGGTTAGTTGCAGCCGATCATAACAATTTCGTTTAGTTGTAGTCAATTGTAATAATTTCACAATAAAAAAAATTTCGGTTAGTTGCAGTCAATTGTAATAATTCCGGTTAGTCGCAGTCACGTGTAACAATTTCGGTTAGTTGCAGTAGATCGTTACAATTTCGATTAGTTGCAGTCGATTGTAATAGTTCTCGATAAAAATAATTTCGGTTAGCTGCAGTCGATTGTAATAATTCGAGATAAAAGAAATTTGGGTTAGTTGCAGTCGATTGTAACAAGTTTTATTAGTAGCAGTCAATCAAAATAATTCCGGTTAGTTGCAGTCATTAATAATAATTTCGGTTAGTTGCAGTCGATTGTAATAATTTCGGTTAGTTGCAGTCGATCGTAAGAAATTTGGTTAGTTGCAGTCGATCGTAAGAATTTCGGTTAGTTGCAGTCGATTGAATAATTTCCCGATAAAAAAAATTTCGGTTAGTTGCAGTCGATTGTAATAATTTTGGTTAGTCGCAGTGAATAAAACAAATTCTAGTTAGTTGCAGTCGATAATAATAATTTCGGCTAGTCGCAGTCGATTGTAATAATTTCGGTTAGTTGCAGTCGATTGAAACAATTTTGGTTAGTCGCAGTCAATAAAAATAATTCCGGTTAGTTGCAGTTGATCGTAGCAATTTCGGTTAGTTGCATTCGATCGTAGCAATTTCGTTTAGTTGCAGTCGATCGTAATAATTTCGGTTAGTTGCAGTCGATTCTAATCATTTCGGTTTGTCGCAGTTAACTTAATAATTCCGTTTAGTCGCAGTCGATTGTAATAATTTCGGTTAGTTGCAGTAGATTGTAATAATTCTCGATAATAATAATTTCGGTTAGTTGCAGTCGATCGTAACAATTTCGTTTAGTCGCAGTCAATAAAAATAATTCATGTTAGTTGCAGTCAATCGTAACAATTTCGGTTAGTTGCAGTCGATTGTAATAATTCGTGTAAAAATAATTTCGGTTAGTCGCAGTCAATTATAACAATTTCGGTTAGTTGTAGTCAATTGTAATAATTTCTCAATAAAAATAATTTCGGTTAGTTGCGATCGATAATATTTATTTCGGTTAGTCGCAGTCGACTGTAATAATTTTGGTTAGTTTTAGTCGATAATAATAATTTCTTTTAGTAGCAGTCAAAAAAATAAAAAAACTGTTTAGTTGCAGTCGATAATAATAATTTCGGTTAATCGCAGTCGATTGTAATAATTTCAATTAGTTGCAGTCAACTTATTAATTCCGTTTAGTCGCAGTCGATTGTAATAATTTCGGTTATTTGCAGTCAATTAAATAATTTCGCGATGAAAATAATTCGGGTTAGTTGCAGTCGATTGTAATAATTTCGGTTATTTGCAGTTGATCGTAACAATTTCGGTTAGTTGGAGTCAATTGAATAATTTCGCGATAAAAATAATTCGGGTTAGTTGCAGTCAATTGTAATAATTTCGGTTAGTTGCAGTCGATTGTAATAATTTCAGTTAGTTGCAGTCGATCGTAGCAATCTCGGTTAGTTGCAGTCGATCGTAGCAATCTCGGTTAGTTGCAGTCGATTGTAATAATTTCAGTTAGTTGCAGTCGATCGTAGCAATCTCGGTTAGTTGCAGTCGATCGTAGCAATCTCGGTTAGTTGCAGTCGATCGTAATAATTTCTGTTAGTTGCAGTCGATTCTAATCATTTCGGTTAGTCGCAGTCAACTTATTAATTCCGTTTAGTCGCAGTCGATTGTAATAATTTCGGTTATTTGCAGTTGATCGTAACAATTTCGGTTAGTTGGAGTCAATTGAATAATTTCGCGATAAAAATAATTCGGGTTAGTTGCAGTCAATTATAATAATTTCGGTTATTCGCAGTCAATTTAATAACGGTTGTCGCAGTCAGTTGTTATAATTTCGGATAGTTGCAGTCGAACGTGACAATTTCGATTAGTTGCAGTCGATTGTAATAGTTCTCGATAAAAATAATTTCGGTTAGCTGCAGTCGATTGTAATAATTCGAGATAAAAGAAATTTCGGTTAGTTGCAGTCGATTGTAACAAGTTTTATTAGTAGCAGTCAATCAAAAAAATTCCGGTTAGTTGCAGTCATTAATAATAATTTCGGTTAGTTGCAGTCGATTGTAATAATTTCGGTTAGTTGCAGTCGATCGTAGCAATCTCGGTTAGTTCCAGTCGATCGTAGCAAACTCGGTTAGTTGCAGTCGATCGTAATAATTTCTGTTAGTTGCAGTCGATTCTAATCATTTTGGTTAGTCGCAGTCAACTTATTAATTCCGTTTAGTCGCAGTCGATTGTAATAATTTCGGTTATTTGCAGTTGATCGTAACAATTTCGGTTAGTTGGAGTCAATTGAATAATTTCGCGATAAAAATAATTAGGGTTAGTTGCAGTCAATTGTAATAATTTCGGTTATTCGCAGTCAATTTAATAACGGTTGTCGCAGTCAGTTGTAATAATTTCGGATAGTTGCAGTCGATCGTGACAATTTCGATTAGTTGCGGTCGATTTTAATAGTTCTCGATAAAAATAATTTTGGTTAGCTGCAGTCGATGGTAATAATTCGAGATAAAAGAAATTTCGGTTAGTTGCAGTCGATTGTAACAAGTTTTATTAGTAGCAGTCAATCAAAATAATTCCGGTTAGTTGCAGTCATTAATAATAATTTCGGTTAGTTGCAGTCGATTGTAATAATTTCGGTTAGTTGCAGTCGATCGTAAGAATTTTGGTTAGTTGCAGTCGATCGTAAGAATTTCGATTAGTTGCAGGCGATTGCAACTATTTTGGTTAGTTGCAGTCGATTGCAATAATTCCGGTTAGTCGCAGTCACGTGTAATAATTTCGGTTAGTTGCAGCCGATCATAACAATTTCGTTTAGTTGTAGTCAATTGTAATAATTTCGCAATAAAAATAATTTTGGTTAGTTGCACTCGATTGTAACAATTTTTGTTAGTTGCAGTCGATTGCAATAAATTCGCGATAAAATTTTTTTGAGCTAGTTGCAGTCGATTGTAATTATTTCGGTTAGTTGCAGTCGATTGTAATAATTTCGGTTAGTTGCAGTCGATCGTAGTAATCTCGGTTAGTTGCAGTCGATCGTAGCAATCTCGGTTAGTTGCAGTCGATCGTAATAATTTCTGTTAGTTGCAGTCGATTGTAATAATTTCAATTAGTCGCAGTCAACTTATTAATTCCGTTTAGTCGCAGTCGATTGTAATAATTTCGGTTATTTGCAGTTGATCGTAACAATTTCGGTTAGTTGGAGTCAATTGAATAATTTCGCGATAAAAATAATTCGGGTTAGTTGCAGTCAATTGTAATAATTTCGGTTATTCGCAGTCAATTTAATAACGGTTGTCGCACTCAGTTGTAATAATTTCGGATAGTTGCAGTCGATCGTGACAATTTCGGTTAGCTGCAGTCGATTGTAATAATTCGAGATAAAAGAAATTTCGGTTAGTTGCAGTCGATTGTAACAAGTTTTATTAGTAGCAGTCAATCAAAATAATTCGGGTTAGTTGCAGTCATTAATAATAATTTCGGTTAGTTGCAGGCGATTGTAATAAATTCTCGATAAAAATAATTTCGGCTAGTTGCAGTCGATTGCAACTATTTTGGTTAGTTGCAGTCGATTGCAATAAATTCGCGATAAAAATAATTTGGCCTACCAGCAGTCGATTGTAATAATTTCGGTCAGTCGTAGTCAATTGTAATAATTCCGGTTAGTCGCAGTCAGTTGTAACAATTTCAGTTAGTTGCAGCCGATCATAACAATTTCGTTTAGTTGCAGTCGATCGTAACAATTTCGGTTAGTTGTAGTCAATTGTAAGAATTTCTCAATAAAAATAATTTCGGTTAGTTGAAGTCGATGAAAAAAAATTCGACTAGTTGCGATCGATAATAATTATTTCGGTTCGTCGCAGTCGACTGTAATAATTTTGGTTAGTTTTAGTCGATAATAATAATTTCTTTTAGTAGCAGTAAAAAAAAAAAAACTGTTTAGTTGCAGTCGATAATAATAATTTCAGTTAATAGATGTCGATTGTAATAATTTCAATTAGTTGCAGTCGATCGTAGCAATCTCGGTTAGTCGCAGTCGATCGTAGCAATCTCGTTTAGTTGTAGTCAATTGTAATAATTTCGCAATAAAAATAATTTTGGTTAGTTGCAGTCGATTGGAACAATTTTTGTTAGTTGCAGTCGATTGCAATAAATTCGCGATAAACTTGTTTTGGGCTAGTTGCAGTCGATTGTAATTATTTCGGTTAGTTGCAGTCGATCGTAAGAATTTTGGTTAGTTGCAGTCGATCGTAGCAATCTTGGTTAGTTGAAGTCGATCGTAGCAATCTCGGTTAGTTGCAGTCGATCGTAATAATTTCTGTTAGTTGCAGTCGATTCTAATCATTTCGGTTAGTCGCAGTCAACTTATTAATTCCGTTTAGTTGCAGTCGATTAAGATAATTTCGGTTATTTGCAGTTGATAGTAACAATTTCGGTTAGTTGCAGTCAATTTAATAACGGTTGTCGCAGTCAGTTGTAATCATTTCGGATAGTTGCAGTCGATTGTAATAGTTCTCGATAAAAATAATTTCGGTTAGCTTGCAGTCGATTGTAATAATTCGAAATAAAAGAAATTTCGGTTAGTTGCAGTCGATTGTAACAAGTTTTATTAGTAGCAGTCAATCAAAATAATACCGGTTAGTTGCAGTCATTAATAATAATCTCGGTTAGTTGCAGTCGATCGTAATAATTTCCGTTAGTTGCAGTCGATTCTAATCATTTCGGTTAGTCGCAGTCAACTTATTAATTCCGTTTAGTCGCAGTCGATTGTAATAATTTCGGATATTTGCAGTTGATCGTAACAATTTCGGTTAGTTGGAGTCAATTGAATAATTTCTCGATAAAAATAATTCGGGTTAGTTGCAGTCAATTGTAATAATTTCGGTTAGTCGCAGTCAATTTAATAACGGTTGTCGCAGTCAGTTGTAATAATTTCGGATAGTTGCAGTCGATCGTTACAATTTCGATTAGTTGCAGTCGATTGTAATAGTTCTCGATAAAAATAATTTCGGTTAGCTGCAGTCGATTGTAATAATTCGAGATAAAAGAAATTTCGGTTAGTTGCAGTCGATTGTAACAAGTTTTATTAGTAGCAGTCAATCAAAATAATTCCGGTTAGTTGCAGTCATTAATAATAATTTCGGTTAGTTGCAGTCGATTGTAATAATTTCGGTTAGTTGCAGTCGATCGTAAGAATTTTGGTTAGTTGCAGTCGATCGTAAGAATTTCGGTTAGTTTCAGACGATTGCAATAAATTCGCGATAAAATTTTTTTGGGCTAGTTGCAGTCGATTGTAATTATTTCGGTTAGTTGCAGTCGATCGTAAGAATTTTAGTTAGTTGCAGTCGATCGTAGCAATCTTGGTTAGTTGCAGTCGATCGTAGCAATCTCGGTTAGTTGCAGTCGATCGTAATAATTTCTGTTAGTTGCAGTCGATTCTAATCATTTCGGTTAGTCGCAGTCAACTTATTAATTCCGTTTAGTCGCAGTCGATTGTAATAATTTCGGTTATTTGCAGTTGATCGTAATAATTTTCAATAATAATAATTTCGGTTAGTTGCAGGCGATTGTAATAATTTCGCGATAAAAAAAAATTTCGGTTATTTGCAGTTGATCGTAACAATTTCGGTTAGTTGGAGTCAATTGAATAATTTCGCGATAAAAATAATTCGGGTTAGTTGCAGTCAATTGTAATAATTTCGGTTATTCGCAGTCAATTTAATAACGGTTGTCGCACTCAGTTGTAATAATTTCGGATAGTTGCAGTCGATCGTGACAATTTCGGTTAGCTGCAGTCGATTGTAATAATTCGAGATAAAAGAAATTTCGGTTAGTTGCAGTCGATTGTAACAAGTTTTATTAGTAGCAGTCAATCAAAATAATTCGGGTTAGTTGCAGTCATTAATAATAATTTCGGTTAGTTGCAGGCGATTGTAATAAATTCTCGATAAAAATAATTTCGGCTAGTTGCAGTCGATTGCAACTATTTTGGTTAGTTGCAGTCGATTGCAATAAATTCGCGATAAAAATAATTTGGCCTACCAGCAGTCGATTGTAATAATTTCGGTCAGTCGTAGTCAATTGTAATAATTCCGGTTAGTCGCAGTCAGTTGTAACAATTTCAGTTAGTTGCAGCCGATCATAACAATTTCGTTTAGTTGCAGTCGATCGTAACAATTTCGGTTAGTTGTAGTCAATTGTAAGAATTTCTCAATAAAAATAATTTCGGTTAGTTGAAGTCGATGAAAAAAAATTCGACTAGTTGCGATCGATAATAATTATTTCGGTTCGTCGCAGTCGACTGTAATAATTTTGGTTAGTTTTAGTCGATAATAATAATTTCTTTTAGTAGCAGTAAAAAAAAAAAAAACTGTTTAGTTGCAGTCGATAATAATAATTTCAGTTAATAGATG
This sequence comes from Troilus luridus, assembly GCA_964056705.1. Lineage (NCBI taxonomy): Eukaryota > Metazoa > Arthropoda > Insecta > Hemiptera > Pentatomidae > Troilus > Troilus luridus. Next base: position 135,010,566 of record OZ057412.1, read on the forward strand.
TCGATTGTAATAATTTCAATTAGTTGCAGTCGATCGTAGCAATCTCGGTTAGTCGCAGTCGATCGTAGCAATCTCGTTTAGTTGTAGTCAATTGTAATAATTTCGCAATAAAAATAATTTTGGTTAGTTGCAGTCGATTGGAACAATTTTTGTTAGTTGCAGTCGATTGCAATAAATTCGCGATAAACTTGTTTTGGGCTAGTTGCAGTCGATTGTAATTATTTCGGTTAGTTGCAGTCGATCGTAAGAATTTTGGTTAGTTGCAGTCGATCGTAGCAATCTTGGTTAGTTGAAGTCGATCGTAGCAATCTCGGTTAGTTGCAGTCGATCGTAATAATTTCTGTTAGTTGCAGTCGATTCTAATCATTTCGGTTAGTCGCAGTCAACTTATTAATTCCGTTTAGTTGCAGTCGATTAAGATAATTTCGGTTATTTGCAGTTGATAGTAACAATTTCGGTTAGTTGCAGTCAATTTAATAACGGTTGTCGCAGTCAGTTGTAATCATTTCGGATAGTTGCAGTCGATTGTAATAGTTCTCGATAAAAATAATTTCGGTTAGCTTGCAGTCGATTGTAATAATTCGAAATAAAAGAAATTTCGGTTAGTTGCAGTCGATTGTAACAAGTTTTATTAGTAGCAGTCAATCAAAATAATACCGGTTAGTTGCAGTCATTAATAATAATCTCGGTTAGTTGCAGTCGATCGTAATAATTTCCGTTAGTTGCAGTCGATTCTAATCATTTCGGTTAGTCGCAGTCAACTTATTAATTCCGTTTAGTCGCAGTCGATTGTAATAATTTCGGTTATTTGCAGTTGATCGTAACAATTTCGGTTAGTTGGAGTCAATTGAATAATTTCTCGATAAAAATAATTCGGGTTAGTTGCAGTCAATTGTAATAATTTCGGTTAGTCGCAGTCAATTTAATAACGGTTGTCGCAGTCAGTTGTAATAATTTCGGATAGTTGCAGTCGATCGTTACAATTTCGATTAGTTGCAGTCGATTGTAATAGTTCTCGATAAAAATAATTTCGGTTAGCTGCAGTCGATTGTAATAATTCGAGATAAAAGAAATTTCGGTTAGTTGCAGTCGATTGTAACAAGTTTTATTAGTAGCAGTCAATCAAAATAATTCCGGTTAGTTGCAGTCATTAATAATAATTTCGGTTAGTTGCAGTCGATTGTAATAATTTCGGTTAGTTGCAGTCGATCGTAAGAATTTTGGTTAGTTGCAGTCGATCGTAAGAATTTCGGTTAGTTTCAGACGATTGCAATAAATTCGCGATAAAATTTTTTTGGGCTAGTTGCAGTCGATTGTAATTATTTCGGTTAGTTGCAGTCGATCGTAAGAATTTTAGTTAGTTGCAGTCGATCGTAGCAATCTTGGTTAGTTGCAGTCGATCGTAGCAATCTCGGTTAGTTGCAGTCGATCGTAATAATTTCTGTTAGTTGCAGTCGATTCTAATCATTTCGGTTAGTCGCAGTCAACTTATTAATTCCGTTTAGTCGCAGTCGATTGTAATAATTTCGGTTATTTGCAGTTGATCGTAATAATTTTCAATAATAATAATTTCGGTTAGTTGCAGGCGATTGTAATAATTTCGCGATAAAAAAAAATTTCGGTTAGTTGCAGTCGATTGCAACTATTTTGGTTAGTTGCAGTCGATTGCAATAAATTCGCGATAAAAATAATTTGGCCTACCTGCAGTCGATAGTAATAATTTCGGTCAGTCGTAGTCAATTGTAATAATTCCGGTTAGTCGCAGTCACGTGTAACAATTTCGGTTAGTTGCAGCCGATCATAACAATTTCGTTTAGTTGTAGTCAATTGTAATAATTTCACAATAAAAAAAATTTCGGTTAGTTGCAGTCAATTGTAATAATTCCGGATAGTCGCAGTCACGTGTAACAATTTCGGTTAGTTGCAGTCGATCGTTACAATTTCGATTAGTTGCAGTCGATTGTAATAGTTCTCGATAAAAATAATTTCGGTTAGCTGCAGTCGATTGTAATAATTCGAGATAAAAGAAATTTGGGTTAGTTGCAGTCGATTGTAACAAGTTTTATTAGTAGCAGTCAATCAAAATAATTCCGGTTAGTTGCAGTCATTAATAATAATTTCGGTTAGTTGCAGTCGATTGTAATAATTTCGGTTAGTTGCAGTCGATCGTAAGAAATTTGGTTAGTTGCAGTCGATCGTAAGAATTTCGGTTAGTTGCAGTCGATTGAATAATTTCCCGATAAAAATAATTTCGGTTAGTTGCAGTCGATTGTAATAATTTTGGTTAGTCGCAGTGAATAAAACATATTCTAGTTAGTTGCAGTCGATAATAATAATTTCGGCTAGTCGCAGTCGATTGTAATAATTTCGGTTAGTTGCAGTCGATTGAAACAATTTTGGTTAGTCGCAGTCAATAAAAATAATTCCGGTTAGTTGCAGTTGATCGTAGCAATTTCGGTTAGTTGCAGTCGATCGTAGCAATTTCGTTTAGTTGCAGTCGATCGTAATAATTTCGGTTAGTTGCAGTCGATTCTAATCATTTCGGTTTGTCGCAGTTAACTTAATAATTCCGTTAAGTCGCAGTCGATTGTAATAATTTCGGTTAGTTGCAGTAGATTGTAATAATTCTCGATAATAATAATTTCGGTTAGTTGCAGTCGATCGTAACAATTTCGTTTAGTCGCAGTCAATAAAAATAATTCATGTTAGTTGCAGTCAATCGTAACAATTTCGGTTAGTTGCAGTCGATTGTAATAATTCGTGTAAAAATACTTTCGGTTAGTCGCAGTCAATTATAACAATTTCGGTTAGTTGTAGTCAATTGTAATAATTTCTCAATAAAAATAATTTCGGTTAGTTGCGATCGATAATATTTATTTCGGTTAGTCGCAGTCGACTGTAATAATTTTGGTTAGTTTTAGTCGATAATAATAATTTCTTTCAGTAGCAGTCAAAAAAATAAAAAAACTGTTTAGTTGCAGTCGATAATAATAATTTCGGTTAATCGCAGTCAATTGTAATAATTTCAATTAGTTGCAGTCAACTTATTAATTCCGTTTAGTCGCAGTCGATTGTAATAATTTCGGTTATTTGCAGTCAATTAAATAATTTCGCGATGAAAATAATTCGGGTTAGTTGCAGTCGATTGTAATAATTTCGGTTAGTTGCAGTCGATCGTAAGAATTTCGGTTAGTTTCAGACGATCGTAGCAATCTCGGTTAGTTGCAGTCGATCGTAATAATTTCTGTTAGTTGCAGTCGATTGTAATAATTTCAATTAGTCGCAGTCAACTTATTAATTCCGTTTAGTCGCAGTCGATTGTAATAATTTCGGTTATTTGCAGTTGATCGTAACAATTTCGGTTAGTTGGAGTCAATTGAATAATTTCGCGATAAAAATAATTCGGGTTAGTTGCAGTCAATTGTAATAATTTCGGTTATTCGCAGTCAATTTAATAACGGTTGTCGCACTCAGTTGTAATAATTTCGGATAGTTGCAGTCGATCGTGACAATTTCGGTTAGCTGCAGTCGATTGTAATAATTCGAGATAAAAGAAATTTCGGTTAGTTGCAGTCGATTGTAACAAGTTTTATTAGTAGCAGTCAATCAAAATAATTCGGGTTAGTTGCAGTCATTAATAATAATTTCGGTTAGTTGCAGGCGATTGTAATAAATTCTCGATAAAAATAATTTCGGCTAGTTGCAGTCGATTGCAACTATTTTGGTTAGTTGCAGTCGATTGCAATAAATTCGCGATAAAAATAATTTGGCCTACCAGCAGTCGATTGTAATAATTTCGGTCAGTCGTAGTCAATTGTAATAATTCCGGTTAGTCGCAGTCAGTTGTAACAATTTCAGTTAGTTGCAGCCGATCATAACAATTTCGTTTAGTTGCAGTCGATCGTAACAATTTCGGTTAGTTGTAGTCAATTGTAAGAATTTCTCAATAAAAATAATTTCGGTTAGTTGAAGTCGATGAAAAAAAATTCGACTAGTTGCGATCGATAATAATTATTTCGGTTCGTCGCAGTCGACTGTAATAATTTTGGTTAGTTATAGTCGATAATAATAATTTCTTTTAGTAGCAGTAAAAAAAAAAAAACTGTTTAGTTGCAGTCGATAATAATAATTTCAGTTAATAGATGTCGATTGTAATAATTTCAATTAGTTGCAGTCGATCGTAGCAATCTCGGTTAGTCGCAGTCGATCGTAGCAATCTCGTTTAGTTGTAGTCAATTGTAATAATTTCGCAATAAAAATAATTTTGGTTAGTTGCAGTCGATTGGAACAATTTTTGTTAGTTGCAGTCGATTGCAATAAATTCGCGATAAACTTTTTTTGGGCTAGTTGCAGTCGATTGTAATTATTTCGGTTAGTTGCAGTCGATCGTAAGAATTTTGGTTAGTTGCAGTCGATCGTAGCAATCTTGGTTAGTTGAAGTCGATCGTACCAATCTCGGTTAGTTGCAGTCGATCGTAATAATTTCTGTTAGTTGCAGTCGGTTCTAATCATTTCGGTTAGTCGTAGTCAACTTATTAATTCCGTTTAGTTGCAGTCGATTAAGATAATTTCGGTTATTTGCAGTTGATAGTAACAATTTCGGTTAGTTGCAGTCAATTTAATAACGGTTGTCGCAGTCAGTTGTAATCATTTCGGATAGTTGCAGTCGATTGTAATAGTTCTCGATAAAAATAATTTCGGTTAGCTTGCAGTCGATTGTAATAATTCGAAATAAAAGAAATTTCGGTTAGTTGCAGTCGATTGTAACAAGTTTTATTAGTAGCAGTCAATCAAAATAATACCGGTTAGTTGCAGTCATTAATAATAATCTCGGTTAGTTGCAGTCGATCGTAATAATTTCCGTTAGTTGCAGTCGATTCTAATCATTTCGGTTAGTCGCAGTCAACTTATTAATTCCGTTTAGTCGCAGTCGATTGTAATAATTTCGGTTATTTGCAGTTGATCGTAACAATTTCGGTTAGTTGGAGTCAATTGAATAATTTCTCGATAAAAATAATTCGGGTTAGTTGCAGTCAATTGTAATAATTTCGGTTAGTCGCAGTCAATTTAATAACGGTTGTCGCAGTCAGTTGTAACAATTTCGATTAGTTGCAGTCGATTGTAATAGTTCTCGATAAAAATAATTTCGGTTAGCTGCAGTCGATTGTAATAATTCGAGATAAAAGAAATTTCGGTTAGTTGCAGTCGATTGTAACAAGTTTTATTAGTAGCAGTCAATCAAAATAATTCCGGTTAGTTGCAGTCATTAATAATAATTTCGGTTAGTTGCAGTCGATCGTAAGAATTTTGGTTAGTTGCAGTCGATCGTAAGAATTTCGGTTAGTTTCAGACGATTGCAATAAATTCGCGATAAAATTTTTTTGGGCTAGTTGCAGTCGATTGTAATTATTTCGGTTAGTTGCAGTCGATCGTAAGAATTTTAGTTAGTTGCAGTCGATCGTAGCAATCTTGGTTAGTTGCAGTCGATCGTAGCAATCTCGGTTAGTTGCAGTCGATCGTAATAATTTCAGTTAGTTGCAGTCGATTCTAATCATTTCGGTTAGTCGCAGTCAACTTATTAATTCCGTTTAGTCGCAATCGATTGTAATAATTTCGGTTATTTGCAGTTGATCGTAATAATTTTCAATAATAATAATTTCGGTTAGTTGCAGGCGATTGTAATAATTTCGCGATAAAAAAAAATTTCGGTTAGTTGCAGTCGATTGCAACTATTTTGGTTAGTTGCAGTCGATTGCAATAAATTCGCGATAAAAATAATTTGGCCTACCTGCAGTCGATAGTAATAATTTCGGTCAGTCGTAGTCAATTGTAATAATTCCGGTTAGTCGCAGTCACGTGTAACAATTTCGGTTAGTTGCAGCCGATCATAACAATTTCGTTTAGTTGTAGTCAATTGTAATAATTTCACAATAAAAAAAATTCCGGTTAGTCGCAGTCACGTGTAACTATTTCGGTTAGTTGCAGTCGATCGTTACAATTTCGATTAGTTGCAGTCGATTGTAATAGTTCTCGATAAAAATAATTTCGGTTAGCTGCAGTCGATTGTAATAATTCGAGATAAAAGAAATTTGGGTTAGTTGCAGTCGATTGTAACAAGTTTTATTAGTAGCAGTCAATCAAAATAATTCCGGTTAGTTGCAGTCATTAATAATAATTTCGGTTAGTTGCAGTCGATTGTAATAATTTCGGTTAGTTGCAGTCGATCGTAAGAAATTTGGTTAGTTGCAGTCGATCGTAAGAATTTCGGTTAGTTGCAGTCGATTGAATAATTTCCCGATAAAAATAATTTCGGTTAGTTGCAGTCGATTGTAATAATTTTGGTTAGTCGCAGTGAATAAAAGAAATTCTAGTTAGTTGCAGTCGATAATAATAATTTCGGCTAGTCGCAGTTGATTGTAATAATTTCGGTTAGTTGCAGTCGATTGAAACAATTTTGGTTAGTCGCAGTCAATAAAAATAATTCCGGTTAGTTGCAGTTGATCGTAGCAATTTCGGATAGTTGCAGTCGATCGTAGCAATTTCGTTTAGTTGCAGTCGATCGTAATAATTTCGGTTAGTTGCAGTCGATTCTAATCATTTCGGTTTGTCGCAGTTAACTTAATAATTCCGTTTAGTCGCAGTCGATTGTAATAATTTCGGTTAGTTGCAGTAGATTGTAATAATTCTCGATAATAATAATTTCGGTTAGTTGCAGTCGATCGTAACAATTTCGTTTAGTCGCAGTCAATAAAAATAATTCATGTTAGTTGCAGTCAATCGTAACAATTTCGGTTAGTTGCAGTCGATTGTAATAATTCGTGTAAAAATACTTTCGGTTAGTCGAGTCAATTATAACAATTTCGGTTAGTTGTAGTCAATTGTAATAATTTCTCAATAAAAATAATTTCGGTTAGTTGCGATCGATAATATTTATTTCGGTTAGTCGCAGTCGACTGTAATAACTTTGGTTAGTTTTAGTCGATAATAATAATTTCTTTTAGTAGCAGTCAAAAAAATAAAAAAACTGTTTAGTTGCAGTCGATAATAATAATTTCGGTTAATCGCAGTCAATTGTAATAATTTCAATTAGTTGCAGTCAACTTATTAATTCCGTTTAGTCGCAGTCGATTGTAATAATTTCGGTTATTTGCAGTCAATTAAATAATTTCGCGATGAAAATAATTCGGGTTAGTTGCAGTCGATTGTAATAATTTCGGTTATTTGCAGTTGATCGTAACAATTTCGGTTAGTTGGAGTCAATTGAATAATTTCGCGATAAAAATAATTCGGGTTAGTTGCAGTCAATTGTAATAATTTCGGTTAGTTGCAGTCGATTGTAATAATTTCAGTTAGTTGCAGTCGATCGTAGCAATCTCGGTTAGTTGCAGTCGATCGTAGCAATCTCGGTTAGTTGCAGTCGATTGTAATAATTTCAGTTAGTTGCAGTCGATCGTAGCAATCTCGGTTAGTTGCAGTCGATCGTAGCAATCTCGGTTAGTTGCAGTCGATCGTAATAATTTCTGTTAGTTGCAGTCGATTCTAATCATTTCGGTTAGTCGCAGTCAACTTATTAATTCCGTTTAGTCGCAGTCGATTGTAATAATTTCGGTTATTTGCAGTTGATCGTAACAATTTCGGTTAGTTGGAGTCAATTGAATAATTTCGCGATAAAAATAATTCGGGTTAGTTGCAGTCAATTGTAATAATTTCGGTTATTCGCAGTCAATTTAATAACGGTTGTCGCAGTCAGTTGTAATAATTTCGGATAGTTATCGTCGATCGTGACAATTTCGATTAGTTGCAGTCGATTGTAATAGTTCTCGATAAAAATAATTTCGGTTAGCTGCAGTCGATTGTAATAATTCGAGATAAAAGAAATTTCGGTTAGTTGCAGTCGATTGTAACAAGTTTTATTAGTAGCAGTCAATCAAAATAATTCCGGTTAGTTGCCGTCATTAATAATAATTTCGGTTAGTTGCAGTCGATTGTAATAATTTCGGTTAGTTGCAGTAGATCGTAGCAATCTCGGTTAGTTGCAGTCGATCGTAGCAATCTCGGTTAGTTGCAGTCGATCGTAATAATTTCTGTTAGTTGCCGTCGATTCTAATCATTTCGGTTAGTCGCAGTCAACTTATTAATTCCGTTTAGTCGCAGTCGATTGTAATAATTTCGGTTATTTGCAGTTGATCGTAACAATTTCGGTTAGTTGGAGTCAATTGAATAATTTCGCGATAAAAATAATTCGGGTTAGTTGCAGTCAATTGTAATAATTTCGGTTAGTCGCAGTCAATTTAATAACGGTTGTCGCAGTCAGTTGTAATAATTTCGGTTAGTTGCAGTCGATTGCAATAAATTCGCGATAAATTTTTTTTGAGCTAGTTGCAGTCGATTGTAATTATTTCGGTTAGTTGCAGTCGATCGTAAGAATTTTGGTTAGTTGCAGTCGATCGTAGCAATCTCGGTTAGTTGCAGTCGATCGTAGCGATCTCGGTTAGTTGCAGTCGATCGTAATAATTTCTGTTAGTTGCAGTCGATTCTAATCATTTCGGTTAGTCGCAGTCAACTTATTAATTCCGTTTAGTCGCAGTCGATTGTAATAATTTCGGTTATTTGCAGTTGATCGTAGCAATTTCGGTTAGTTGGAGTCAATTGAATAATTTCGCGATAAAAATAATTCGGGTTAGTTGCAGTCAATTGTAATAATTTCGGTTATTCGCAGTCAATTGTAATAATTTCGGTTATTCGCAGTCAATTTAATAACGGTTGTCGCAGTCAGTTGTAATAATTTCGGATAGTTGCAGTCGATCGTTACAATTTCGATTAGTTGCAGTCGATTGTAATAGTTCTCGATAAAAATAATTTCGGTTAGCTGCAGTCGATTGTAATAATTCGAGATAAAAGAAATTTCGGTTAGTTGCAGTCGATTGTAACAAGTTTTATTAGTAGCAGTCAATCAAAATAATTCCGGTTAGTTGCAGTCATTAATAATAATTTCGGTTAGTTGCAGTCGAATGTAATAATTTCGGTTAGTTGCAGTCGATCGTAAGAATTTTGGTTAGTTGCAGTCGATCGTAAGAATTTCGGTTAGTTGCAGGCGATTGTAATAAATTCGCGATAAAAATAATTTCGGCTAGTTGCAGTCGATTGCAACTATTTTGGTTAGTTGTAGTCGATTGCAATAAATTCGCGATAAAAATAATTTAGCCTACCTGCTGTCGATTGTAATAATTTCGGTCAGTCGTAGTCAATTGTAATAATTCCGGTTAGTCGCAGTCACGTGTAACAATTTCGGTTAGTTGCAGCCGATCATAACAATTTCGTTTAGTTGTAGTCAATTGTAATAATTTCGCAATAAAAATAATTTTGGTTAGTTGCACTCGATTGTAAATATTTTTGTTAGTTGCAGTCGATTGCAATAAATTCGCGATAAATTTTTTTTGAGCTAGTTGCAGTCGATTGTAATTATTTCGGTTAGTTGCAGTCGATCGTAAGAATTTTGGTTAGTTGCAGTCGATCGTAGCAATCTCGGTTAGTTGCAGTCGATCGTAGCAATCTCGGTTAGTTGCTGTCGATCGTAATAATTTCTGTTAGTTGCAGTCGATTGTAATAATTTCAATTAGTTGCAGTCAACTTATTAATTCCGTTTAGTCGCAGTCGATTGTAATAATTTCGGTTATTTGCAGTCAATTAAATAATTTCGCGATAAAAATAATTCGGGTTAGCTGCAGTCGATTGTAATAATTCGAGATAAAAGAAATTTCGGTTAGTTGCAGTCGATTGGAGCAAGTTTTATTAGTAGCAGTCAATCAAAATAATTCCGGTTAGTTGCAGTCATTAATAATAATTTCGGTTAGTTGCAGTCGAATGTAATAATTTCGGTTAGTTGCAGTCGATCGTAAGAATTTTGGTTAGTTGCAGTCGATCGTAAGAATTTCGGTTAGTTGCAGGCGATTGTAATAAATTCGCGATAAAAATAATTTCGGCTAGTTGCAGTCGATTGCAACTATTTTGGTTAGTTGTAGTCGATTGCAATAAATTCGCGATAAAAATAATTTAGCCTACCTGCTGTCGATTGTAATAATTTCGGTCAGTCGTAGTCAATTGTAATAATTCCGGTTAGTCGCAGTCACGTGTAACAATTTCGGTTAGTTGCAGCCGATCATAACAATTTCGTTTAGTTGTAGTCAATTGTAATAATTTCGCAATAAAAATAATTTTGGTTAGTTGCACTCGATTGTAAATATTTTTGTTAGTTGCAGTCGATTGCAATAAATTCGCGATAAATTTTTTTTGAGCTAGTTGCAGTCGATTGTAAATATTTCGGTTAGTTGCAGTCGATCGTAAGAATTTTGGTTAGTTGCAGTCGATCGTAGCAATCTCGGTTAGTTGCAGTCGATCGTAGCAATCTCGGTTAGTTGCTGTCGATCGTAATAATTTCTGTTAGTTGCAGTCGATTCTAATCATTTCGGTTAGTCGCAGTCAACTTATTAATTCCGTTTAGTCGCAGTCGATTGTAATAATTTCGGTTATTTGCAGTTGATCGTAACAATTTCGGTTAGTTGGAGTCAATTGAATAATTTCGCGATAAAAATAATTCGGGTTAGTTGCAGTCAATTGTAATAATTTCGGATAGTTGCAGTCGATCGTTACAATTTCGATTAGTTGCAGTCGATTGTAATAGTTCTCGATAAAAATAATTTCGGTTAGCTGCAGTCGATTGTAATAATTCGAGATAAAAGAAATTTCGGTTAGTTGCAGTCGATTGTAACAAGTTTTATTAGTAGCAGTCAATCAAAATAATTCCGGTTAGTTGCAGTCATTAATAATAATTTCGGTTAGTTGCAGTCGATTGTAATAATTTCGGTTAGTTGCAGTCGATCGTAAGAATTTTGGTTAGTTGCAGTCGATCGTAAGAATTTCGGTTAGTTGCAGGCGATTGTAAAAAATTCGCGATAAAAATAATTTCGGCTAGTTGCAGTCGATTGCAACTATTTTGGTTAGTTGCAGTCGATTGCAATAAATTCGCGATAAAAATAATTTAGCCTACCTGCAGTCGATTGTAATAATTTCGGTCAGTCGTAGTCAATTGTAATAATTCCGGTTAGTCGTAGTCACGTGTAACAATTTTTGTTAGTTGCAGTCGATTGCAATAAATTCGCGATAAAATTTTTTTGAGCTAGTTGCAGTCGATTGTAATTATTTCGGTTAGTTGCAGTCGATCGTAAGAATTTTGGTTAGTTGCAGTCGATCGTAGCAATCTCGGTTAGTTGCAGTCGATCGTAGCAATCTCGGTTAGTTGCAGTCGATCGTAATAATTTCTGTTAGTTGCAGTCGATTGTAATAATTTCAATTAGTTGCAGTCAACTTATTAATTCCGTTTAGTCGCAGTCGATTGTAATAATTTCGGTTATTTGCAGTCAATTGAATAATTTCGCGATAAAAATAATTCGGGTTAGTTGCAGTCAATTGTAATAATTTCAGTTAGTCGCAGTCAATTTAATAACGGTTGTCGCAGTCAGTTGTAATAATTTCGGATAGTTGCAGTCGATCGTGACAATTTCGATTAGTTGCAGTCGATTGTAATAGTTCTCGATAAAAATAATTTCGGTTAGCTGCAGTCGATTGTAATAATTCGAGATAAAAGAAATTTCGGTTAGTTGCAGTCGATTGTAACAAGTTTTATTAGTAGCAGTCGATTGAAACAATTTTGGTTAGTTGCAGTCAATAAAAATAATTCCGGTTAGTTGCAGTTGATCGTAGCAATTTCGGCTGGCTGCAGTCGATTGTAATAATTCGAGATAAAAGAAATTTCGGTTAGTTGCAGTCGATTGTAACAAGTTTTATTAGTAGCAGTCAATCAAAATAATTCCGGTTAGTTGCAGTCATTAATAATAATTTTGGTTAGTTGCAGTCGATTGTAATAATTTCGGTTAGTTGCAGTCGATCGTAGCAATCTCGGTTAGTTGCAGTCGATCGTAGCAATCTCGGTTAGTTGCAGTCGATCGTAATAATTTCTGTTAGTTGCAGTCGATTCTAATCATTTCGGTTAGTCGCAGTCAACTTATTAATTCCGTTTAGTCGCAGTCGATTGTAATAATTTCGGTTATTTGCAGTTGATCGTAGCAATTTCGGTTAGTTTGAGTCAATTGAATAATTTCGCGATAAAAATAATTTTGGTTAGTTGCACTCGATTGTAACAATTTTTGTTAGTTGCAGTCGATTGCAATAAATTCGCGATAAAATTTTTTTGAGCTAGTTGCAGTCGATTGTAATTATTTCGGTTAGTTGCAGTCGATCGTAAGAATTTTGGTTAGTTGCAGTCGATCGTAGCAATCTCGGTTAGTTGCAGTCGATCGTAGCAATCTCGGTTAGTTGCTGTCGATCGTAATAATTTCTGTTAGTTGCAGTCGATTGTAATAATTTCAATTAGTTGCAGTCAACTTATTAATTCCGTTTAGTCGCAGTCGATTGTAATAATTTCGGTTATTTGCAGTCAATTAAATAATTTCGCGATAAAAATAATTCGGGTTAGCTGCAGTCGATTGTAATAATTCGAGATAAAAGAAATTTCGGTTAGTTGCAGTCGATTGGAGCAAGTTTTATTAGTAGCAGTCAATCAAAATAATTCCGGTTAGTTGCAGTCATTAATAATAATTTCGGTTAGTTGCAGTCGAATGTAATAATATCGGTTAGTTGCAGTCGATCGTAAGAATTTTGGTTAGTTGCAGTCGATCGTAAGAATTTCGGTTAGTTGCAGGCGATTGTAATAAATTCGCGATAAAAATAATTTCGGCTAGTTGCAGTCGATTGCAACTATTTTGGTTAGTTGTAGTCGATTGCAATAAATTCGCGATAAAAATAATTTAGCCTACCTGCTGTCGATTGTAATAATTTCGGTCAGTCGTAGTCAATTGTAATAATTCCGGTTAGTCGCAGTCACGTGTAACAATTTCGGTTAGTTGCAGCCGATCATAACAATTTCGTTTAGTTGTAGTCAATTGTAATAATTTCGCAATAAAAATAATTTTGGTTAGTTGCACTCGATTGTAAATATTTTTGTTAGTTGCAGTCGATTGCAATAAATTCGCGATAAATTTTTTTTGAGCTAGTTGCAGTCGATTGTAAATATTTCGGTTAGTTGCAGTCGATCGTAAGAATTTTGGTTAGTTGCAGTCGATCGTAGCAATCTCGGTTAGTTGCAGTCGATCGTAGCAATCTCGGTTAGTTGCTGTCGATCGTAATAATTTCTGTTAGTTGCAGTCGATTCTAATCATTTCGGTTAGTCGCAGTCAACTTATTAATTCCGTTTAGTCGCAGTCGATTGTAATAATTTCGGTTATTTGCAGTTGATCGTAACAATTTCGGTTAGTTGGAGTCAATTGAATAATTTCGCGATAAAAATAATTCGGGTTAGTTGCAGTCAATTGTAATAATTTCGGATAGTTGCAGTCGATCGTTACAATTTCGATTAGTTGCAGTCGATTGTAATAGTTCTCGATAAAAATAATTTCGGTTAGCTGCAGTCGATTGTAATAATTCGAGATAAAAGAAATTTCGGTTAGTTGCAGTCGATTGTAACAAGTTTTATTAGTAGCAGTCAATCAAAATAATTCCGGTTAGTTGCAGTCATTAATAATAATTTCGGTTAGTTGCAGTCGATTGTAATAATTTCGGTTAGTTGCAGTCGATCGTAAGAATTTTGGTTAGTTGCAGTCGATCGTAAGAATTTCGGTTAGTTGCAGGCGATTGTAAAAAATTCGCGATAAAAATAATTTCGGCTAGTTGCAGTCGATTGCAACTATTTTGGTTAGTTGCAGTCGATTGCAATAAATTCGCGATAAAAATAATTTAGCCTACCTGCAGTCGATTGTAATAATTTCGGTCAGTCGTAGTCAATTGTAATAATTCCGGTTAGTCGTAGTCACGTGTAACAATTTTTGTTAGTTGCAGTCGATTGCAATAAATTCGCGATAAAATTTTTTTGAGCTAGTTGCAGTCGATTGTAATTATTTCGGTTAGTTGCAGTCGATCGTAAGAATTTTGGTTAGTTGCAGTCGATCGTAGCAATCTCGGTTAGTTGCAGTCGATCGTAGCAATCTCGGTTAGTTGCAGTCGATCGTAATAATTTCTGTTAGTTGCAGTCGATTGTAATAATTTCAATTAGTTGCAGTCAACTTATTAATTCCGTTTAGTCGCAGTCGATTGTAATAATTTCGGTTATTTGCAGTCAATTGAATAATTTCGCGATAAAAATAATTCGGGTTAGTTGCAGTCAATTGTAATAATTTCAGTTAGTCGCAGTCAATTTAATAACGGTTGTCGCAGTCAGTTGTAATAATTTCGGATAGTTGCAGTCGATCGTGACAATTTCGATTAGTTGCAGTCGATTGTAATAGTTCTCGATAAAAATAATTTCGGTTAGCTGCAGTCGATTGTAATAATTCGAGATAAAAGAAATTTCGGTTAGTTGCAGTCGATTGTAACAAGTTTTATTAGTAGCAGTCGATTGAAACAATTTTGGTTAGTTGCAGTCAATAAAAATAATTCCGGTTAGTTGCAGTTGATCGTAGCAATTTCGGCTGGCTGCAGTCGATTGTAATAATTCGAGATAAAAGAAATTTCGGTTAGTTGCAGTCGATTGTAACAAGTTTTATTAGTAGCAGTCAATCAAAATAATTCCGGTTAGTTGCAGTCATTAATAATAATTTTGGTTAGTTGCAGTCGATTGTAATAATTTCGGTTAGTTGCAGTCGATCGTAGCAATCTCGGTTAGTTGCAGTCGATCGTAGCAATCTCGGTTAGTTGCAGTCGATCGTAATAATTTCTGTTAGTTGCAGTCGATTCTAATCATTTCGGTTAGTCGCAGTCAACTTATTAATTCCGTTTAGTCGCAGTCGATTGTAATAATTTCGGTTATTTGCAGTTGATCGTAGCAATTTCGGTTAGTTTGAGTCAATTGAATAATTTCGCGATAAAAATAATTTTGGTTAGTTGCACTCGATTGTAACAATTTTTGTTAGTTGCAGTCGATTGCAATAAATTCGCGATAAAATTTTTTTGAGCTAGTTGCAGTCGATTGTAATTATTTCGGTTAGTTGCAGTCGATCGTAAGAATTTTGGTTAGTTGCAGTCGATCGTAGCAATCTCGGTTAGTTGCAGTCGATCGTAGCAATCTCGGTTAGTTGCCGTCGATCGTAATAATTTCTGTTAGTTGCAGTCGATTGTAATAATTTCAATTAGTTGCAGTCAACTTATTAATTCCGTTTAGTCGCAGTCGATTGTAATAATTTCGGTTATTTGCAGTCAATTAAATAACTTCGCGATAAAAATAATTCGGGTTAGTTGCAGTCAATTGTAATAATTTCAGTTAGTCGCAGTCAATTTAATAACGGTTGTCGCAGTCAGTTGTAATAATTTCGGATAGTTGCAGTCGATCGTGACAATTTCGATTAGTTGCAGTCGATTGTAATAGTTCTCGATAAAAATAATTTCGGTTAGTTGCAGTCGATTGTAACAAGTTTTATTAGTAGCAGTCGATTGAAACAATTTTGGTTAGTTGCAGTCAATAAAAATAATTCCGGTTAGTTGCAGTTGATCGTAGCAATTTCGGTTGGCTGCAGTCGATTGTAATAATTCGAGATAAAAGAAATTTCGGTTAGTTGCAGTCGATTGTAACAAGTTTTATTAGTAGCAGTCAATCAAAATAATTCCGGTTAGTTGCAGTCATTAATAATAATTTTGGTTAGTTGCTGTCGATTGTAATAATTTCGGTTAGTTGCAGTCGATCGTAGCAATCTCGGTTAGTTGCAGTCGATCGTAGCAATCTCGGTTAGTTGCAGTCGATCGTAATAATTTCTGTTAGTTGCAGTCGATTCTAATCATTTCGGTTAGTCGCAGTCAACTTATTAATTCCGTTTAGTCGCAGTCGATTGTAATAATTTCGGTTATTTGCAGTTGATCGTAGCAATTTCGGTTAGTTTGAGTCAATTGAATAATTTCGCGATAAAAATAATTTTGGTTAGTTGCACTCGATTGTAACAATTTTTGTTAGTTGCAGTCGATTGCAATAAATTCGCGATAAAATTTTTTTGAGCTAGTTGCAGTCGATTGTAATTATTTCGGTTAGTTGCAGTCGATCGTAAGAATTTTGGTTAGTTGCAGTCGATCGTAGCAATCTCGGTTAGTTGCAGTCGATCGTAGCAATCTCGGTTAGTTGCCGTCGATCGTAATAATTTCTGTTAGTTGCAGTCGATTGTAATAATTTCAATTAGTTGCAGTCAACTTATTAATTCCGTTTAGTCGCAGTCGATTGTAATAATTTCGGTTATTTGCAGTCAATTGAATAACTTCGCGATAAAAATAATTCGGGTTAGTTGCAGTCAATTGTAATAATTTCAGTTAGTCGCAGTCAATTTAATAACGGTTGTCGCAGTCAGTTGTAATAATTTCGGATAGTTGCAGTCGATCGTGACAATTTCGATTAGTTGCAGTCGATTGTAATAGTTCTCGATAAAAATAACTTCGGTTAGTTGCAGTCGATTGTAACAAGTTTTATTAGTAGCAGTCGATTGAAACAATTTTGGTTAGTTGCAGTCAATAAAAATAATTCCGGTTAGTTGCAGTTGATCGTAGCAATTTCGGTTGGCTGCAGTCGATTGTAATAATTCGAGATAAAAGAAATTTCGGTTAGTTGCAGTCGATTGTAACAAGTTTTATTAGTAGCAGTCAATCAAAATAATTCCGGTTAGTTGCAGTCATTAATAATAATTTTGGTTAGTTGCTGTCGATTGTAATAATTTCGGTTAGTTGCAGTCGATCGTAGCAATCTCGGTTAGTTGCAGTCGATCGTAGCAATCTCGGTTAGTTGCAGTCGATCGTAATAATTTCTGTTAGTTGCAGTCGATTCTAATCATTTCGGTTAGTCGCAGTCAACTTATTAATTCCGTTTAGTCGCAGTCGATTGTAATAATTTCGGTTATTTGCAGTTGATCGTAGCAATTTCGGTTAGTTGGAGTCAATTGAATAATTTCGCGATAAAAATAATTCGGGTTAGTTGCAGTCAATTGTAATAATTTCGGTTATTCGCAGTCAATTTAATAACGGTTGTCGCAGTCAGTTGTAATAATTTCGGATAGTTGCAGTCGATCGTTACAATTTCGATTAGTTGCAGTCGATTGTAATAGTTCTCGATAAAAATAATTTCGGTTAGCTGCAGTCGATTGTAATAATTCGTGATAAAAGAAATTTCGGTTAGTTGCAGTCGATTGTAACAAGTTTTATTAGTAGCAGTCAATCAAAATAATTCCGGGTAGTTGCAGTCATTAATAATAATTTCGGTTAGTTGCAGTCGAATGTAATAATTTCGGTTAGTTGCAGTCGATCGTAAGAATTTTGGTTAGTTGCAGTCGATCGTAAGAATTTCGGTTAGTTGGAGTCAATTGAATAATTTCGCGATAAAAATAATTCGGGTTAGTTGCAGTCAATTGTAATAATTTCGGATAGTTGCAGTCGATCGTTACAATTTCGATTAGTTGCAGTCGATTGTAATAGTTCTCGATAAAAATAATTTCGGTTAGCTGCAGTCGATTGTAATAATTCGAGATAAAAGAAATTTCGGTTAGTTGCAGTCGATTGTAACAAGTTTTATTAGTAGCAGTCAATCAAAATAATTCCGGTTAGTTGCAGTCATTAATAATAATTTCGGTTAGTTGCAGTCGATTGTAATAATTTCGGTTAGTTGCAGTCGATCGTAAGAATTTTGGTTAGTTGCAGTCGATCGTAAGAATTTCGGTTAGTTGCAGGCGATTGTAATAAATTCGCGATAAAAATAATTTCGGCTAGTTGCAGTCGATTGCAACTATTTTGGTTAGTTGCAGTCGATTGCAATAAATTCGCGATAAAAATAATTTAGCCTACCTGCAGTCGATTGTAATAATTTCGGTCAGTCGTAGTCAATTGTAATAATTCCGGTTAGTCGCAGTCACGTGTAACAATTTCGGTCAGTTGCAGCCGATCATAACAATTTCGTTTAGTTGTAGTCAATTGTAATAATTTCGCAATAAAAATAATTTTGGTTAGTTGCACTCGATTGTAACAATTTTTGTTAGTTGCAGTCGATTGCAATAAATTCGCGATAAAAATTTTTTGAGCTAGTTGCAGTCGATTGTAATTATTTCGGTTAGTTGCAGTCGATCGTAAGAATTTTGGTTAGTTGCAGTCGATCGTAGCAATCTCGGTTAGTTGCAGTCGATCGTAGCAATCTCGGTTAGTTGCAGTCGATCGTAATAATTTCTGTTAGTTGCAGTCGATTGTAATAATTTCAATTAGTTGCAGTCAACTTATTAATTCCGTTTAGTCGCAGTCGATTGTAATAATTTCGGTTATTTGCAGTCAATTGAATAATTTCGCGATAAAAATAATTCGGGTTAGTTGCAGTCAATTGTAATAATTTCAGTTAGTCGCAGTCAATTTAATAACGGTTGTCGCAGTCAGTTGTAATAATTTCGGATAGTTGCAGTCGATCGTGCCCTCCCGGTACCGAATTTTGTCCGCCATGGGATATATGGGACCTACGTATTGCCGTGGAGAGACAGAGGATCGGCCGAGCCCCAGGACTCGACGGGATAGATGCCGCGATCCTGAGGAAAAGCGCCCCCCTCATTGAGGATGACCTTCTGGGCATCTTCAATGAGTGTCTGGACCAGGGTCGCTTCCCTAGTAAGTGGAGGATCGCGGACCTGAGACTCCTCTACAAGGGAGGAGGCAAGGATAAGGAGTCGCCCAAGGCGTACAGGCCTATATGCCTCCTCCCTGTCGTCAGTAAGGTCCTGGAGAGCCTAATAGTCACCAGCCTAAGGCCGGTCCTCAGTGCAGCTAGCCATCCACGGCAGTTCGGCTCGACCCGTGGCAAGGGAACCACAGATGCGCTGTTGAGAGTACGCAGGGACGTGGAAGAGAGGGCGGAGAAGTACGTCATGCTCGTGCTGTTCGATATATCCTCCGCCTTCGACAGTGTATGGTGGCCCTGCGTACTCCAGCGGCTGCAAGAGTTCAACACCCCCAGCAACTTGTACTCCCTCGTAAGTAGCTACCTGAGTGACAGGAGTGTCAGAGTAAGGGGTAGTTACTACGAGGTGGAAAGAAGAATAGAGAGAGAGTGCCCACAAGGGTCGGTCCTCGGGCCGGCCCTGTGGAAGCTCGTGTTCGATCAGTTGCTGGGGGAGCTAAAAGACGAAGGGTTCCTTGCCACGGCCTACGTCGACGACCTGGCAGTCCTAGTGGCCGAAAACAGCAGAGCCAGATTGAAGGCTCAAGCAGAGAGATGCGCCAGCCTTGTAGCGGAATGGTGCGTGAGGCGGAAGTTGAGTATGGCCGCAGGGAAGACCCAGGCCATACTCCTAAGAGGCTCCACTGACAGGGCTCACCCTATCATATTGGAGATCCAGGGAGAAAGAGTTAGGCTGGGTGAGGAGGTGACATATCTTGGCGTGAGGTTCAGGAGGAACTTTGACGCCACCCCTCACCTAGCATACCTGAAAGATAGGGTGACCCTGTCACTTAATGGACTTGGAAGAATAGGGGGTGCTTTCTGGGGCCTCAGGTACCCGGCAACTATGACCATCTACAAAGGCGTGGTCTTGGGTATCCTGAGGTACGCATCCCCTGCGTGGAGCCGTAACCTCACGCAACCGCATAAGAGGAGGCTGGCGACCATCCAGAGACTGGCTCTGCTGAGAGTTTCGAAGGCCTATAGGACGGTGTCGCACGAGGCGGTGCAGGTGCTGACCGGAGCGATGCCCCTGGACCTCGTCCTCAGGGAGGACGCCCTGAAATATGAGGTGAAGAGGCAGGGGCTGGCGGCGCTCCCGGAGGGACTCCGAGAGAGGATCGGCGAGACCCCTAACAGATGGAAGAAGATATTGAGGGAGGACTCGATCGACGGGTGGAATGGACAGTGGGTGGGAAGCCAGAAGGGCTCGACCTTGAGGAAGTACTTCCCCACCGTCCAGTCGAGATTGGTAGCGACGTGGGTCCTCCCGGACTACTGGGTCTCGCAGATCCTTACAGGACACGGCGGGTTCCGGGGTAAGCTCAGAGAGCATAGGAGAGAAATCGACCCCCGGTGCCCGCATTGTGGGGTCCCTGAGACTGCGGAGCACGTAGTGCTCTCCTGCACCGCGATGGAGCGACACCGTGCCAGGTTGTCGCGGAACACGGGTATTTTCGCCCTCGCCGAGGATGACTTCCCCCGGTTGATGGAGAAGGACAATTACCCCTTCTTTAGAGATTTTGTCTACGGGTGGAAGGAAGTGGTCGGGCCTGCGCACTTCACCATTAGCAGGGTCCGGCCCCTCGGCGAGCCACCGGACGAAGAGCCACCAGAAGAGGAGGCGCCAGAGGAGAGAGAAGAGGTAGGAGACCGAAGTGATTGAGACTGGCTGGATGACCGGGCGGATGCGGCTGACCAGGCTTGCTGGACGGCGTCCGGACGGATGGGGACCGGCCAGGAGGAGCGGTAAGGTGCTGCCCCAACAGTAAGGTGCACATCGGTGCACCGGGCAGCACCACAGAAAGATTAAATAAAATTGTTCCCATTTATTAAATGGTACCCCCCCAAGAGAATGTAAAAAATTGTAAATAAAGTTTTTATAAATAAAAGAGTTGATTTTTGGCAGTGGCGGGCGTGCGTATACCCAACGCACTAACCCGTCATTGCCGAAACCCGTATGCCAGCAATGGCAGGAAGGGTGTAAAAAAAAAAAAAAAAAAAAAAAAAAAAAAAAAAAAAAAAAAGTTGCAGTCGATCGTGACAATTTCGATTAGTTGCAGTCGATTGTAATAGTTCTCGATAAAAATAATTTCGGTTAGCTGCAGTCGATTGTAATAATTCGAGATAAAAGAAATTTCGGTTAGTTGCAGTCGACTGTAACAAGTTTTATTAGTAGCAGTCGATTGAAACAATTTTGGTTAGTTGCAGTCAATAAAAATAATTCCGGTTAGTTGCAGTTGATCGTAGCAATTTCGGTTAGTTGCAGTCGATCGTAGCAATCTCGGTTAGTTGCAGTCGATCGTAATAATTTCTGTTAGTTGCAGTCGATTCTAATCATTTCGGTTAGTCGCAGTCAACTTATTAATTCCGTTTAGTCGCAGTCGATTGTAATAATTTCGGTTATTTGCAGTTGATCGTAACAATTTCGGTTAGTTGGAGTCAATTGAATAATTTCGCGTTAAAAATAATTCGGGTTAGTTGCAGTCAATTGTAATAATTTCGGATAGTTGCAGACGATCGTTACAATTTCGATTAGTTGCAGTCGATTGTAATAGTTCTCGATAAAAATAATTTCGGTTAGCTGCAGTCGATTGTAATAATTCGAGATAAAAGAAATTTCGGTTAGTTGCAGTCGATTGTAACAAGTTTTATTAGTAGCAGTCAATCAAAATAATTCTGGTTAGTTGCAGTCATTAATAATAATTTCGGTTAGTTGCAGTCGATTGTAATAATTTCGGTTAGTTGCAGTCGATCGTAAGAATTTTGGTTAGTTGCAGTCGATCGTAAGAATTTCGGTTAGTTGCAGGCGATTGCAATAAATTCGCGATAAAAATAATTTCGGCTAGTTGCAGTCGATTGCAACTATTTTGGTTAGTTGCAGTCGATTGCAATAAATTCGCGATAAAAATAATTTAGCCTACCTGCAGTCGATTGTAATAATTTCGGTCAGTCGTAGTCAATTGTAATAATTCCGGTTAGTCGCAGTCACGTGTAACAATTTCGGTTAGTTGCAGCCGATCATAACAATTTCGTTTAGTTGTAGTCAATTGTAATAATTTCGCAATAAAAATAATTTTGGTTAGTTGCACTCGATTGTAACAATTTTTGTTAGTTGCAGTCGATTGCAATAAATTCGCGATAAAATTTTTTTGAGCTAGTTACAGTCCATTGTAATTATTTCGGTTAGTTGCAGTCGATCGTAAGAATTTTGGTTAGTTGCAGTCGATCGTAGCAATCTCGGTTAGTTGCAGTCGATCGTAGCAATCTCGGTTAGTTGCAGTCGATCGTAATAATTTCTGTTAGTTGCAGTCGATTGTAATAATTTCAATTAGTTGCAGTCAACTTATTAATTCCGTTTAGTCGCAGTCGATTGTAATAATTTCGGTTATTTGCAGTCAATTGAATAATTTCGCGATAAAAATAATTCGGGTTAGTTGCAGTCAATTGTAATAATTTCAGTTAGTCGCAGTCAATTTAATAACGGTTGTCGCAGTCGATCGTAAGAATTTTGGTTAGTTGCAGTCGATCGTAGCAATCTCGGTTAGTTGCAGTCGATCGTAGCAATCTCGGTTAGTTGCAGTCGATCGTGACAATTTCGATTAGTTGCAGTCGATTGTAATAGTTCTCGATAAAAATAATTTCGGTTAGCTGCAGTCGATTGTAATAATTCGAGATAAAAGAAATTTCGGTTAGTTGCAGTCGATTGTAACAAGTTTTATTAGTAGCAGTCGATTGAAACAATTTTGGTTAGTTGCAGTCAATAAAAATAATTCCGGTTAGTTGCAGTTGATCGTAGCAATTTCGGTTAGTTGCAGTCGATCGTAGCAATCTCGGTTAGTTGCAGTCGATCGTAATAATTTCTGTTAGTTGCAGTCGATTCTAATCATTTCGGTTAGTCGCAGTCAACTTATTAATTCCGTTTAGTCGCAGTCGATTGTAATAATTTCGGTTATTTGCAGTTGATCGTAACAATTTCGGTTAGTTGGAGTCAATTGAATAATTTCGCGATAAAAATAATTCGGGTTAGTTGCAGTCAATTGTAATAATTTCGGATAGTTGCAGTCGATCGTTACAATTTCGATTAGTTGCAGTCGATTGTAATAATTTCAATTAGTTGCAGTCAACTTATTAATTCCGTTTAGTCGCAGTCGATTGTAATAATTTCGGTTATTTGCAGTCAATTGAATAATTTCGCGATAAAAATAATTCGGGTTAGTTGCAGTCAATTGTAATAATTTCAGTTAGTCGCAGTCAATTTAATAACGGTTGTCGCAGTCAGTTGTAATAATTTCGGATAGTTGCAGTCGATCGTGACAATTTCGATTAGTTGCAGTCGATTGTAATAGTTCTCGATAAAAATAATTTCGGTTAGCTGCAGTCGATTGTAATAATTCGAGATAAAAGAAATTTCGGTTAGTTGCAGTCGATTGTAACAAGTTTTATTAGTAGCAGTCGATTGAAACAATTTTGGTTAGTTGCAGTCAATAAAAATAATTCCGGTTAGTTGCAGTTGATCGTAGCAATTTCGGTTAGTTGCAGTCGATCGTAGCAATCTCGGTTAGTTGCAGTCGATTCTAATCATTTCGGTTAGTCGCAGTCAACTTATTAATTCCGTTTAGTCGCAGTCGATTGTAATAATTTCGGTTATTTGCAGTTGATCGTAACAATTTCGGTTAGTTGGAGTCAATTGAATAATTTCGCGATAAAAATAATTCAGCGATCGTAAGAATTTTGGTTAGTTGCAGTCGATCGTAAGAATTTCGGTTAGTTGCAGGCGATTGTAATAAATTCGCGATAAAAATAATTTCGGCTAGTTGCAGTCGATTGCAACTATTTTGGTTAGTTGCAGTCGATTGCAATAAATTCGCGATAAAAATAATTTAGCCTACCTGCAGTCGATTGTAATAATTTCGGTCAGTCGTAGTCAATTGTAATAATTCTGGTTAGTCGCAGTCACGTGTAACAATTTCGGTTAGTTGCAGCCGATCATAACAATTTCGTTTAGTTGTAGTCAATTGTAATAATTTCGCAATAAAAATAATTTTGGTTAGTTGCACTCGATTGTAAATATTTTTGTTAGTTGCAGTCGATTGCAATAAATTCGCGATAAATTTTTTTTGAGCTAGTTGCAGTCGATTGTAATTATTTCGGTTAGTTGCAGTCGATCGTAAGAATTTTGGTTAGTTGCAGTCGATCGTAGCAATCTCGGTTAGTTGCAGTCGATCGTAGCAATCTCGGTTAGTTGCTGTCGGTCGTAATAATTTCTGTTAGTTGCAGTCGATTGTAATAATTTCAATTAGTTGCAGTCAACTTATTAATTCCGTTTAGTCGCAGTCGATTGTAATAATTTCGGTTATTTGCAGTCAATTGAATAATTTCGCGATAAAAATAATTCGGGTTAGCTGCAGTCAATTGTAATAATTCGAGATAAAAGAAATTTCGGTTAGTTGCAGTCGATTGGAGCAAGTTTTATTAGTAGCAGTCCATTGAAACAATTTTGGTTAGTTGCAGTCAATAAAAATAATTCCGGTTAGTTGCAGTTGATCGTAGCAATTTCGGTTAGTTGCAGTCGATCGTAGCAATCTCGGTTAGTTGCAGTCGATCGTAATAATTTCTGTTAGTTGCAGTCGATTCTAATCATTTCGGTTAGTCGCAGTCAACTTATTAATTCCGTTTAGTCGCAGTCGATTGTAATAATTTCGGTTATTTGCAGTTGATCGTAACAATCTCGGTTAGTTGCAGTCGATCGTAATAATTTCTGTTAGTTGCAGTCGATTCTAATCATTTCGGTTAGTCGCAGTCAACTTATTAATTCCGTTTAGTCGCAGTCGATTGTAATAATTTCGGTTATTTGCAGTTGATCGTAACAATTTCGGTTAGTTGGAGTCAATTGAATAATTTCGCGATAAAAATAATTCGGGTTAGTTGCAGTCAATTGTAATAATTTCGGATAGTTGCAGTCGATCGTTACAATTTCGATTAGTTGCAGTCGATTGTAATAATTTCAATTAGTTGCAGTCAACTTATTAATTCCGTTTAGTCGCAGTCGATTGTAATAATTTCGGTTATTTGCAGTCAATTGAATAATTTCGCGATAAAAATAATTCGGGTTAGTTGCAGTCAATTGTAATAATTTCAGTTAGTCGCAGTCAATTTAATAACGGTTGTCGCAGTCAGTTGTAATAATTTCGGATAGTTGCAGTCGATCGTGACAATTTCGATTAGTTGCAGTCGATTGTAATAGTTCTCGATAAAAATAATTTCGGTTAGCTGCAGTCGATTGTAATAATTCGAGATAAAAGAAATTTCGGTTAGTTGCAGTCGATTGTAACAAGTTTTATTAGTAGCAGTCGATTGAAACAATTTTGGTTAGTTGCAGTCAATAAAAATAATTCCGGTTAGTTGCAGTTGATCGTAGCAATTTCGGTTAGTTGCAGTCGATCGTAGCAATCTCGGTTAGTTGCAGTCGATCGTAATAATTTCTGTTAGTTGCAGTCGATTCTAATCATTTCGGTTAGTCGCAGTCAACTTATTAATTCCGTTTAGTCGCAGTCGATTGTAATAATTTCGGTTATTTGCAGTCAATTAAATAATTTCGCGATGAAAATAATTCGGGTTAGTTGCAGTCGATTGTAATAATTTCGGTTATTTGCAGTTGATCGTAACAATTTCGGTTAGTTGGAGTCAATTGAATAATTTCGCGATAAAAATAATTCGGGTTAGTTGCAGTCAATTGTAATAATTTCGGTTAGTTGCAGTCGATTGTAATAATTTCAGTTAGTTGCAGTCGATCGTAGCAATCTCGGTTAGTTGCAGTCGATCGTAGCAATCTCGGTTAGTTGCAGTCGATTGTAATAATTTCAGTTAGTTACAGTCGATCGTAGCAATCTCGGTTAGTTGCAGTCGATCGTAGCAATCTCGGTTAGTTGCAGTCGATCGTAATAATTTCTGTTAGTTGCAGTCGATTCTAATCATTTCGGTTAGTCGCAGTCAACTTATTAATTCCGTTTAGTCGCAGTCGATTGTAATAATTTCGGTTATTTGCAGTTGATCGTAACAATTTCGGTTAGTTGGAGTCAATTGAATAATTTCGCGATAAAAATAATTCGGGTTAGTTGCAGTCAATTGTAATAATTTCGGTTATTCGCAGTCAATTTAATAACGGTTGTCGCAGTCAGTTGTAATAATTTCGGATAGTTATCGTCGATCGTGACAATTTCGATTAGTTGCAGTCGATTGTAATAGTTCTCGATAAAAATAATTTCGGTTAGCTGCAGTCGATTGTAATAATTCGAGATAAAAGAAATTTCGGTTAGTTGCAGTCGATTGTAACAAGTTTTATTAGTAGCAGTCAATCAAAATAATTCCGGTTAGTTGCAGTCATTAATAATAATTTCGGTTAGTTGCAGTCGATTGTAATAATTTCGGTTAGTTGCAGTAGATCGTAGCAATCTCGGTTAGTTGCAGTCGATCGTAGCAATCTCGGTTAGTTGCAGTCGATCGTAATAATTTCTGTTAGTTGCCGTCGATTCTAATCATTTCGGTTAGTCGCAGTCAACTTATTAATTCCGTTTAGTCGCAGTCGATTGTAATAATTTCGGTTATTTGCAGTTGATCGTAACAATTTCGGTTAGTTGGAGTCAATTGAATAATTTCGCGATAAAAATAATTCGGGTTAGTTGCAGTCAATTGTAATAATTTCGGTTAGTCGCAGTCAATTTAATAACGGTTGTCGCAGTCAGTTGTAATAATTTCGGTTAGTTGCAGTCAATTGCAATAAATTCGCGATAAATTTTTTTTGAGCTAGTTGCAGTCGATTGTAATTATTTCGGTTAGTTGCAGTCGATCGTAAGAATTTTGGTTAGTTGCAGTCGATCGTAGCAATCTCGGTTAGTTGCAGTCGATCGTAGCAATCTCGGTTAGTTGCAGTCGATCGTAATAATTTCTGTTAGTTGCAGTCGATTCTAATCATTTCGGTTAGTCGCAGTCAACTTATTAATTCCGTTTAGTCGCAGTCGATTGTAATAATTTCGGTTATTTGCAGTTGATCGTAGCAATTTCGGTTAGTTGGAGTCAATTGAATAATTTCGCGATAAAAATAATTCGGGTTAGTTGCAGTCAATTGTAATAATTTCGGTTATTCGCAGTCAATTTAATAACGGTTGTCGCAGTCAGTTGTAATAATTTCGGATAGTTGCAGTCGATCGTTACAATTTCGATTAGTTGCAGTCGATTGTAATAGTTCTCGATAAAAATAATGTCGGTTAGCTGCAGTCGATTGTAATAATTCGAGATAAAAGAAATTTCGGTTAGTTGCAGTCGATTGTAACAAGTTTTATTAGTAGCAGTCAATCAAAATAATTCCGGTTAGTTGCAGTCATTAATAATAATTTCGGTTAGTTGCAGTCGAATGTAATAATTTCGGTTATTTGCAGTCGATCGTAAGAATTTTGGTTAGTTGCAGTCGATCGTAAGAATTTCGGTTAGTTGCAGGCGATTGTAATAAATTCGCGATAAAAATAATTTCGGCTAGTTGCAGTCGATTGCAACTATTTTGGTTAGTTGTAGTCGATTGCAATAAATTCGCGATAAAAATAATTTAGCCTACCTGCTGTCGATTGTAATAATTTCGGTCAGTCGTAGTCAATTGTAATAATTCCGGTTAGTCGCAGTCACGTGTAACAATTTCAGTTAGTTGCAGCCGATCATAACAATTTCGTTTAGTTGTAGTCAATTGTAATAATTTCGCAATAAAAATAATTTTGGTTAGTTGCACTCGATTGTAACAATTTTTGTTAGTTGCAGTCGATTGCAATAAATTCGCGATAAATTTTTTTTGAGCTAGTTGCAGTCGATTGTAATTATTTCGGTTAGTTGCAGTCGATCGTAAGAATTTTGGTTAGTTGCAGTCGATCGTAGCAATCTCGGTTAGTTGCAGTCGATCGTAATAATTTCTGTTAGTTGCAGTCGATTGTAATAATTTCAATTAGTTGCAGTCAACTTATTAATTCCATTTAGACGCAGTCGATTGTAATAATTTCGGTTATTTGCAGTTGATCGTAACAATTTCGGTTAGTTGGAGTCAATTGAATAATTTCGCGATAAAAATAATTCGGGTTAGTTGCAGTCAATTGTAACAATTTCGGATAGTTGCAGTCGATCGTTACAATTTCGATTAGTTGCAGTCAATTGTAATAATTTCGGATAGTTGCAGTCGATCGTTACAATTTCGATTAGTTGCAGTCGATTGTAATAGTTCTCGATAAAAATAATTTCGGTTAGCTGCAGTCGATTGTAATAATTCGAGATAAAAGAAATTTCGGTTAGTTGCAGTCGATTGTAACAAGTTTCATTAGTAGCAGTCAATCAAAATAATTCCGGTTAGTTGCAGTCATTAATAATAATTTCGGTTAGTTGCAGTCGATTGTAATAATTTCGGTTAGTTGCAGTCGATCGTAAGAATTTTGGTTAGTTGCAGTCGATCGTAAGAATTTTGGTTAGTTGCAGTCGATCGTAAGAATTTCGGTTAGTTGTAGGCGATTGTAATAAATTCGCGATAAAAATAATTTCGGCTAGTTGCAGTCGATTGCAACTATTTTGGTTAGTTGCAGTCGATTGCAATAAATTCGCGATAAAAATAATTTAGCCTACCTGCAGTCGATTGTAATAATTTCGGTCAGTCGTAGTCAATTGTAATAATTCTGGTTAGTCGCAGTCACGTGTAACAATTTCGGTTAGTTGCAGCCGATCATAACAATTTCGTTTAGTTGTAGTCAATTGTAATAATTTCGCAATAAAAATAATTTTGGTTAGTTGCACTCGATTGTAACAATTTTTGTTAGTTGCAGTCGATTGCAATAAATTCGCGATAAATTTTTTTGAGCTAGTTGCAGTCGATTGTAATTATTTCGGTTAGTTGCAGTCGATCGTAAGAATTTTGGTTAGTTGCTGTCGATCGTAGCAATCTCGGTTAGTTGCAGTCGATCGTAGCAATCTCGGTTAGTTGCAGTCGATCGTAATAATTTCTGTTAGTTGCAGTCGATTGGAATAATTTCAATTAGTTGCAGTCAACTTATTAATTCCGTTTAGTCGCAGTCGATTTTAATAATTTCGGTTATTTGCAGTCAATTGAATAATTTCGCAATAAAAATAATTCGGGTTAGTTGCAGTCAATTGTAATAATTTCAGTTAGTCGCAGTCAATTTAATAACGGTTGTCGCAGTCAGTTGTAATAATTTCGGATAGTTGCAGTCGATCGTGACAATTTCGATTAGTTGCAGTCGATTGTAATAGTTCTCGATAAAAATAATTTCGGTTAGCTGCAGTCGATTGTAATAATTCGAGATAAAAGAAATTTCGGTTAGTTGCAGTCGATTGTAACAAGTTTTATTAGTAGCAGTCGATTGAAACAATTTTGGTTAGTTGCAGTCAATAAAAATAATTCCGGTTAGTTGCAGTTGATCGTAGCAATTTCGGTTAGTTGCAGTCGATCGTAGCAATCTCGGTTAGTTGCAGTCGATCGTAATAATTTCTGTTAGTTGCAGTCGATTCTAATCATTTCGGTTAGTCGCAGTCAACTTATTAATTCCGTTTAGTCGCAGTCGATTGTAATAATTTCGGTTATTTGCAGTCAATTAAATAATTTCGCGATGAAAATAATTCGGGTTAGTTGCAGTCGATTGTAATAATTTCGGTTATTTGCAGTTGATCGTAACAATTTCGGTTAGTTGGAGTCAATTGAATAATTTCGCGATAAAAATAATTCGGGTTAGTTGCAGTCAATTGTAATAATTTCGGTTAGTTGCAGTCGATTGTAATAATTTCAGTTAGTTGCAGTCGATCGTAGCAATCTCGGTTAGTTGCAGTCAATCGTAGCAATCTCGGTTAGTTGCAGTCGATTGTAATAATTTCAGTTAGTTGCAGTCGATCGTAGCAATCTCGGTTAGTTGCAGTCGATCGTAGCAATCTCGGTTAGTTGCAGTCGATCGTAATAATTTCTGTTAGTTGCAGTCGATTCTAATCATTTCGGTTAGTCGCAGTCAACTTATTAATTCCGTTTAGTCGCAGTCGATTGTAATAATTTCGGTTATTTGCAGTTGATCGTAACAATTTCGGTTAGTTGGAGTCAATTGAATAATTTCGCGATAAAAATAATTCGGGTTAGTTGCAGTCAATTGTAATAATTTCGGTTATTCGCAGTCAATTTAATAACGGTTGTCGCAGTCAGTTGTAATAATTTCGGATAGTTATCGTCGATCGTGACAATTTCGATTAGTTGCAGTCGATTGTAATAGTTCTCGATAAAAATAATTTCGGTTAGCTGCAGTCGATTGTAATAATTCGAGATAAAAGAAATTTCGGTTAGTTGCAGTCGATTGTAACAAGTTTTATTAGTAGCAGTCAATCAAAATAATTCCGGTTAGTTGCAGTCATTAATAATAATTTCGGTTAGTTGCAGTCGATTGTAATAATTTCGGTTAGTTGCAGTAGATCGTAGCAATCTCGGTTAGTTGCAGTCGATCGTAGCAATCTCGGTTAGTTGCAGTCGATCGTAATAATTTCTGTTAGTTGCAGTCGATTCTAATCATTTCGGTTAGTCGCAGTCAACTTATTAATTCCGTTTAGTCGCAGTCGATTGTAATAATTTCGGTTATTTGCAGTTGATCGTAACAATTTCGGTTAGTTGGAGTCAATTGAATAATTTCGCGATAAAAATAATTCGGGTTAGTTGCAGTCAATTGTAATAATTTCGGTTATTCGCAGTCAATTTAATAACGGTTGTCGCAGTCAGTTGTAATAATTTCGGATAGTTATCGTCGATCGTGACAATTTCGATTAGTTGCAGTCGATTGTAATAGTTCTCGATAAAAATAATTTCGGTTAGCTGCAGTCGATTGTAATAATTCGAGATAAAAGAAATTTCGGTTAGTTGCAGTCGATTGTAACAAGTTTTATTAGTAGCAGTCAATCAAAATAATTCCGGTTAGTTGCAGTCATTAATAATAATTTCGGTTAGTTGCAGTCGATTGTAATAATTTCGGTTAGTTGCAGTAGATCGTAGCAATCTCGGTTAGTTGCAGTCGATCGTAGCAATCTCGGTTAGTTGCTGTCGATCGTAATAATTTCTGTTAGTTGCCGTCGATTCTAATCATTTCGGTTAGTCGCAGTCAACTTATTAATTCCGTTTAGTCGCAGTCGATTGTAATAATTTCGGTTATTTGCAGTTGATCGTAACAATTTCGGTTAGTTGGAGTCAATTGAATAATTTCGCGATAAAAATAATTCGGGTTAGTTGCAGTCAATTGTAATAATTTCGGTTAGTCGCAGTCAATTTAATAACGGTTGTCGCAGTCAGTTGTAATAATTTCGGTTAGTTGCAGTCAATTGCAATAAATTCGCGATAAATTTTTTTTGAGCTAGTTGCAGTCGATTGTAATTATTTCGGTTAGTTGCAGTCGATCGTAAGAATTTTGGTTAGTTGCAGTCGATCGTAGCAATCTCGGTTAGTTGCAGTCGATCGTAGCAATCTCGGTTAGTTGCAGTCGATCGTAATAATTTCTGTTAGTTGCAGTCGATTCTAATCATTTCGGTTAGTCGCAGTCAACTTATTAATTCCGTTTAGTCGCAGTCGATTGTAATAATTTCGGTTATTTGCAGTTGATCGTAGCAATTTCGGTTAGTTGGAGTCAATTGAATAATTTCGCGATAAAAATAATTCGGGTTAGTTGCAGTCAATTGTAATAATTTCGGTTATTCGCAGTCAATTTAATAACGGTTGTCGCAGTCAGTTGTAATAATTTCGGATAGTTGCAGTCGATCGTTACAATTTCGATTAGTTGCAGTCGATTGTAATAGTTCTCGATAAAAATAATGTCGGTTAGCTGCAGTCGATTGTAATAATTCGAGATAAAAGAAATTTCGGTTAGTTGCAGTCGATTGTAACAAGTTTTATTAGTAGCAGTCAATCAAAATAATTCCGGTTAGTTGCAGTCATTAATAATAATTTCGGTTAGTTGCAGTCGAATGTAATAATTTCGGTTATTTGCAGTCGATCGTAAGAATTTTGGTTAGTTGCAGTCGATCGTAAGAATTTCGGTTAGTTGCAGGCGATTGTAATAAATTCGCGATAAAAATAATTTCGGCTAGTTGCAGTCGATTGCAACTATTTTGGTTAGTTGTAGTCGATTGCAATAAATTCGCGATAAAAATAATTTAGCCTACCTGCTGTCGATTGTAATAATTTCGGTCAGTCGTAGTCAATTGTAATAATTCCGGTTAGTCGCAGTCACGTGTAACAATTTCAGTTAGTTGCAGCCGATCATAACAATTTCGTTTAGTTGTAGTCAATTGTAATAATTTCGCAATAAAAATAATTTTGGTTAGTTGCACTCGATTGTAACAATTTTTGTTAGTTGCAGTCGATTGCAATAAATTCGCGATAAATTTTTTTTGAGCTAGTTGCAGTCGATTGCAATTATTTCGGTTAGTTGCAGTCGATCGTAGCAATCTCGGTTAGTTGCAGTCGATCGTAATAATTTCTGTTAGTTGCAGTCGATTGTAATAATTTCAATTAGTTGCAGTCAACTTATTAATTCCGTTTAGACGCAGTCGATTGTAATAATTTCGGTTATTTGCAGTTGATCGTAACAATTTCGGTTAGTTGGAGTCAATTGAATAATTTCGCGATAAAAATAATTCGGGTTAGTTGCAGTCAATTGTAACAATTTCGGATAGTTGCAGTCGATCGTTACAATTTCGATTAGTTGCAGTCAATTGTAATAATTTCGGATAGTTGCAGTCGATCGTTACAATTTCGATTAGTTGCAGTCGATTGTAATAGTTCTCGATAAAAATAATTTCGGTTAGCTGCAGTCGATTGTAATAATTCGAGATAAAAGAAATTTCGGTTAGTTGCAGTCGATTGTAACAAGTTTCATTAGTAGCAGTCAATCAAAATAATTCCGGTTAGTTGCAGTCATTAATAATAATTTCGGTTAGTTGCAGTCGATTGTAATAATTTCGGTTAGTTGCAGTCGATCGTAAGAATTTTGGTTAGTTGCAGTCGATCGTAAGAATTTCGGTTAGTTGTAGGCGATTGTAATAAATTCGCGATAAAAATAATTTCGGCTAGTTGCAGTCGATTGCAACTATTTTGGTTAGTTGTAGTCGATTGCAATAAATTCGCGATAAAAATAATTTAGCCTACCTGCAGTCGATTGTAATAATTTCGGTCAGTCGTAGTCAATTGTAATAATTCTGGTTAGTCGCAGTCACGTGTAACAATTTCGGTTAGTTGCAGCCGATCATAACAATTTCGTTTAGTTGTAGTCAATTGTAATAATTTCGCAATAAAAATAATTTTGGTTAGTTGCACTCGATTGTAACAATTTTTGTTAGTTGCAGTCGATTGCAATAAATTCGCGATAAATTTTTTTTGAGCTAGTTGCAGTCGATTGTAATTATTTCGGTTAGTTGCAGTCGATCGTAAGAATTTTGGTTAGTTGCAGTCGATCGTAGCAATCTCGGTTAGTTGCAGTCGATCGTAATAATTTCTGTTAGTTGCAGTCGATTGTAATAATTTCAATTAGTTGCAGTCAACTTATTAATTCCGTTTAGACGCAGTCGATTGTAATAATTTCGGTTATTTGCAGTTGATCGTAACAATTTCGGTTAGTTGGAGTCAATTGAATAATTTCACGATAAAAATAATTCGGGTTAGTTGCAGTCAATTGTAACAATTTCGGATAGTTGCAGTCGATCGTTACAATTTCGATTAGTTGCAGTCAATTGTAATAATTTCGGATAGTTGCAGTCGATCGTTACAATTTCGATTAGTTGCAGTCGATTGTAATAGTTCTCGATAAAAATAATTTCGGTTAGCTGCAGTCGATTGTAATAATTCGAGATAAAAGAAATTTCGGTTAGTTGCAGTCGATTGTAACAAGTTTCATTAGTAGCAGTCAATCAAAATAATTCCGGTTAGTTGCAGTCATTAATAATAATTTCGGTTAGTTGCAGTCGATTGTAATAATTTCGGTTAGTTGCAGTCGATCGTAAGAATTTTGGTTAGTTGCAGTCGATCGTAAGAATTTCGGTTAGTTGTAGGCGATTGTAATAAATTCGCGATAAAAATAATTTCGGCTAGTTGCAGTCGATTGCAACTATTTTGGTTAGTTGCAGTCGATTGCAATAAATTCGCGATAAAAATAATTTAGCCTACCTGCAGTCGATTGTAATAATTTCGGTCAGTCGTAGTCAATTGTAATAATTCTGGTTAGTCGCAGTCACGTGTAACAATTTCGGTTAGTTGCAGCCGATCATAACAATTTCGTTTAGTTGTAGTCAATTGTAATAATTTCGCAATAAAAATAATTTTGGTTAGTTGCACTCGATTGTAACAATTTTTGTTAGTTGCAGTCGATTGCAATAAATTCGCGATAAAATTTTTTTGAGCTAGTTGCAGTCGATTGTAATTATTTCGGTTAGTTGCAGTCGATCGTAAGAATTTTGGTTAGTTGCAGTCGATCGTAGCAATCTCGGTTAGTTGCAGGAGATTGTAATAAATTCGCGATAAAAATAATTTCGGCTAGTTGCAGTCGATTGCAACTATTTTGGTTAGTTGCAGTCGATTGCAATAAATTCGCGATAAAAATAATTTAGCCTACCTGCAGTCGATTGTAATAATTTCGGTCAGTCGTAGTCAATTGTAATAATTCTGGTTAGTCGCAGTCACGTGTAACAATTTCGGTTAGTTGCAGCCGATCATAACAATTTCGTTTAGTTGTAGTCAATTGTAATAATTTCGCAATAAAAATAATTTTGGTTAGTTGCACTCGATTGTAACAATTTTTGTTAGTTGCAGTCGATTGCAATAAATTCGCGATAAAATTTTTTTGAGCTAGTTGCAGTCGATTGTAATTATTTCGGTTAGTTGCAGTCGATCGTAAGAATTTTGGTTAGTTGCAGTCGATCGTAGCAATCTCGGTTAGTTGCAGTCGATCGTAATAATTTCTGTTAGTTGCAGTCGATTGTAATAATTTCAATTAGTTGCAGTCAACTTATTAATTCCGTTTAGACGCAGTCGATTGTAATAATTTCGGTTATTTGCAGTTGATCGTAACAATTTCGGTTAGTTGGAGTCAATTGAATAATTTCACGATAAAAATAATTCGGGTTAGTTGCAGTCAATTGTAACAATTTCGGATAGTTGCAGTCGATCGTTACAATTTCGATTAGTTGCAGTCAATTGTAATAATTTCGGATAGTTGCAGTCGATCGTTACAATTTCGATTAGTTGCAGTCGATTGTAATAGTTCTCGATAAAAATAATTTCGGTTAGCTGCAGTCGATTGTAATAATTCGAGATAAAAGAAATTTCGGTTAGTTGCAGTCGATTGTAACAAGTTTCATTAGTAGCAGTCAATCAAAATAATTCCGGTTAGTTGCAGTCATTAATAATAATTTCGGTTAGTTGCAGTCGATTGTAATAATTTCGGTTAGTTGCAGTCGATCGTAAGAATTTTGGTTAGTTGCAGTCGATCGTAAGAATTTCGGTTAGTTGTAGGCGATTGTAATAAATTCGCGATAAAAATAATTTCGGCTAGTTGCAGTCGATTGCAACTATTTTGGTTAGTTGCAGTCGATTGCAATAAATTCGCGATAAAAATAATTTAGCCTACCTGCAGTCGATTGTAATAATTTCGGTCAGTCGTAGTCAATTGTAATAATTCTGGTTAGTCGCAGTCACGTGTAACAATTTCGGTTAGTTGCAGCCGATCATAACAATTTCGTTTAGTTGTAGTCAATTGTAATAATTTCGCAATAAAAATAATTTTGGTTAGTTGCACTCGATTGTAACAATTTTTGTTAGTTGCAGTCGATTGCAATAAATTCGCGATAAAATTTTTTTGAGCTAGTTGCAGTCGATTGTAATTATTTCGGTTAGTTGCAGTCGATCGTAAGAATTTTGGTTAGTTGCAGTCGATCGTAGCAATCTCGGTTAGTTGCAGGAGATTGTAATAAATTCGCGATAAAAATAATTTCGGCTAGTTGCAGTCGATTGCAACTATTTTGGTTAGTTGCAGTCGATTGCAATAAATTCGCGATAAAAATAATTTAGCCTACCTGCAGTCGATTGTAATAATTTCGGTCAGTCGTAGTCAATTGTAATAATTCTGGTTAGTCGCAGTCACGTGTAACAATTTCGGTTAGTTGCAGCCGATCATAACAATTTCGTTTAGTTGTAGTCAATTGTAATAATTTCGCAATAAAAATAATTTTGGTTAGTTGCACTCGATTGTAACAATTTTTGTTAGTTGCAGTCGATTGCAATAAATTCGCGATAAAATTTTTTTGAGCTAGTTGCAGTCGATTGTAATTATTTCGGTTAGTTGCAGTCGATCGTAAGAATTTTGGTTAGTTGCAGTCGATCGTAGCAATCTCGGTTAGTTGCAGTCGATCGTAATAATTTCTGTTAGTTGCAGTCGATTGTAATAATTTCAATTAGTTGCAGTCAACTTATTAATTCCGTTTAGACGCAGTCGATTGTAATAATTTCGGTTATTTGCAGTTGATCGTAACAATTTCGGTTAGTTGGAGTCAATTGAATAATTTCGCGATAAAAATAATTCGGGTTAGTTGCAGTCAATTGTAACAATTTCGGATAGTTGCAGTCGATCGTTACAATTTCGATTAGTTGCAGTCAATTGTAATAATTTCGGATAGTTGCAGTCGATCGTTACAATTTCGATTAGTTGCAGTCGATTGTAATAGTTCTCGATAAAAATAATTTCGGTTAGCTGCAGTCGATTGTAATAATTCGAGATAAAAGAAATTTCGGTTAGTTGCAGTCGATTGTAACAAGTTTCATTAGTAGCAGTCAATCAAAATAATTCCGGTTAGTTGCAGTCATTAATAATAATTTCGGTTAGTTGCAGTCGATTGTAATAATTTCGGTTAGTTGCAGTCGATCGTAAGAATTTTGGTTAGTTGCAGTCGATCGTAAGAATTTCGGTTAGTTGCAGGCGATTGTAATAAATTCGCGATAAAAATAATTTCGGCTAGTTGCAGTCGATTGCAACTATTTTGGTTAGTTGCAGTCGATTGCAATAAATTCGCGATAAAAATAATTTAGCCTACCTGCAGTCGATTGTAATAATTTCGGTCAGTCGTAGTCAATTGTAATAATTCTGGTTAGTCGCAGTCACGTGTAACAATTTCGGTTAGTTGCAGCCGATCATAACAATTTCGTTTAGTTGTAGTCAATTGTAATAATTTCGCAATAAAAATAATTTTGGTTAGTTGCACTCGATTGTAACAATTTTTGTTAGTTGCAGTCGATTGCAATAAATTCGCGATAAAATTTTTTTGAGCTAGTTGCAGTCGATTGTAATTATTTCGGTTAGTTGCAGTCGATCGTAAGAATTTTGGTTAGTTGCAGTCGATCGTAGCAATCTCGGTTAGTTGCAGTCGATCGTAGCAATCTCGATTAGTTGCAGTCGATCGTAATAATTTCTGTTAGTTGCAGTCGATTGTAATAATTTCAATTAGTTGCAGTCAACTTATTAATTCCGTTTAGTCGCAGTCGATTGTAATAATTACGGTTATTTGCAGTCAATTGAATAATTTCGCGATAAAAATAATTTCGGTTAGCTGCAGTCGATTGTAATAATTCGAGATAAAAGAAATTTCGGTTAGTTGCAGTCGATTGTAACAAGTTTTATTAGTAGCAGTCGATTGAAACAATTTTGGTTAGTTGGAGTCAATTGAATAATTTCGCGATAAAAATAATTCGGGTTAGTTGCAGTCAATTGTAATAATTTCGGATAGTTGCAGTCGATCGTTACAATTTCGATTAGTTGCAGTCGATTGTAATAATTTCAATTAGTTGCAGTCAACTTATTAATTCCGTTTAGTCGCAGTCGATTGTAATAATTTCGGTTATTTGCAGTCAATTGAATAATTTCGCGATAAAAATAATTCGGGTTAGTTGCAGTCAATTGTAATAATTTCAGTTAGTCGCAGTCAATTTAATAACGGTTGTCGCAGTCAGTTGTAATAATTTCGGATAGTTGCAGTCGATCGTGACAATTTCGATTAGTTGCAGTCGATTGTAATAGTTCTCGATAAAAATAATTTCGGTTAGCTGCAGTCGATTGTAATAATTCGAGATAAAAGAAATTTCGGTTAGTTGCAGTCGATTGTAACAAGTTTTATTAGTAGCAGTCGATTGAAACAATTTTGGTTAGTTGCAGTCAATAAAAATAATTCCGGTTAGTTGCAGTTGATCGTAGCAATTTCGGTTAGTTGCAGTCGATCGTAGCAATCTCGGTTAGTTGCAGTCGATCGTAATAATTTCTGTTAGTTGCAGTCGATTCTAATCATTTCGGTTAGTCGCAGTCGATTGTAATAATTTCGGTTATTTGCAGTTGATCGTAACAATTTCGGTTAGTTGGAGTCAATTGAATAATTTCGCGATAAAAATAATTCGGGTTAGTTGCAGTCAATTGTAATAATTTCGGATAGTTGCAGTCGATCGTTACAATTTCGATTAGTTGCAGTCAATTGTAATAATTTCGGATAGTTGCAGTCGATCGTTACAATTTCGATTAGTTGCAGTCGATTGTAATAGTTCTCGATAAAAATAATTTCGGTTAGCTGCAGTCGATTGTAATAATTCGAGGTAAAAGAAATTTCGGTTAGTTGTAGTCGATTGTAACAAGTTTCATTAGTAGCAGTCAATCAAAATAATTCCGGTTAGTTGCAGTCATTAATAATAATTTCGGTTAGTTGCAGTCGATTGTAATAATTTCGGTTAGTTGCAGTCGATCGTAAGAATTTTGGTTAGTTGCAGTCGATCGTAAGAATTTCGGTTAGTTGTAGGCGATTGTAATAAATTCGCGATAAAAATAATTTCGGCTAGTTGCAGTCGATTGCAACTATTTTGGTTAGTTGCAGTCGATTGCAATAAATTCGCGATAAAAATAATTTAGCCTACCTGCAGTCGATTGTAATAATTTCGGTCAGTCGTAGTCAATTGTAATAATTCTGGTTAGTCGCAGTCACGTGTAACAATTTCGGTTAGTTGCAGCCGATCATAACAATTTCGTTTAGTTGTAGTCAATTGTAATAATTTCGCAATAAAAATAATTTTGGTTAGTTGCACTCGATTGTAACAATTTTTGTTAGTTGCAGTCGATTGCAATAAATTCGCGATAAAATTTTTTTGAGCTAGTTGCAGTCGATTGTAATTATTTCGGTTAGTTGCAGTCGATCGTAAGAATTTTGGTTAGTTGCAGTCGATCGTAGCAATCTCGGTTAGTTGCAGTCGATCGTAGCAATCTCGGTTAGTTGCAGTCGATCGTAATAATTTCTGTTAGTTGCAGTCGATTGTAATAATTTCAATTAGTTGCAGTCAACTTATTAATTCCGTTTAGTCGCAGTCAATTGAATAATTTCGCGATAAAAATAATTCGGGTTAGTTGCAGTCAATTGTAATAATTTCAGTTAGTCGCAGTCAATTTAATAACGGTTGTCGCAGTCAGTTGTAATAATTTCGGATAGTTGCAGTCGATCGTGAAAATTTCGATTAGTTGCAGTCGATTGTAATAGTTCTCGATAAAAATAAGTTCGGTTAGCTGCAGTCGATTGTAATAATTCGAGATAAAAGAAATTTCGGTTAGTTGCAGTCGATTGTAACAAGTTTTATTAGTAGCAGTCGATTGAAACAATTTTGGTTAGTTGCAGTCAATAAAAATAATTCCGGTTAGTTGCAGTTGATCGTAGCAATTTCGGTTGGCTGCAGTCGATTGTAATAATTCGAGATAAAAGAAATTTCGGTTAGTTGCAGTCGATTGTAACAAGTTTTATTAGTAGCAGTCAATCAAAATAATTCCGGTTAGTTGCAGTCATTAATAATAATTTTGGTTAGTTGCAGTCGATTGTAATAATTTCGGTTAGTTGCAGTCGATCGTAGCAATCTCGGTTAGTTGCAGTCGATCGTAGCAATCTCGGTTAGTTGCAGTCGATCGTAATAATTTCGGTTAGTTGCAGTCGATCGTAAGAATTTTGGTTAGTTGCAGTCGATCGTAAGAATTTCGGTTAGTTGTAGGCGATTGTAATAAATTCGCGATAAAAATAATTTCGGCTAGTTGCAGTCGATTGCAACTATTTTGGTTAGTTGCAGTCGATTGCAATAAATTCGCGATAAAAATAATTTAGCCTACCTGCAGTCGATTGTAATAATTTCGGTCAGTCGTAGTCAATTGTAATAATTCTGGTTAGTCGCAGTCACGTGTAACAATTTCGGTTAGTTGCAGCCGATCATAACAATTTCGTTTAGTTGTAGTCAATTGTAATAATTTCGCAATAAAAATAATTTTGGTTAGTTGCACTCGATTGTAACAATTTTTGTTAGTTGCAGTCGATTGCAATAAATTCGCGATAAATTTTTTTGAGCTAGTTGCAGTCGATTGTAATTATTTCGGTTAGTTGCAGTCGATCGTAAGAATTTTGGTTAGTTGCTGTCGATCGTAGCAATCTCGGTTAGTTGCAGTCGATCGTAGCAATCTCGGTTAGTTGCAGTCGATCGTAATAATTTCTGTTAGTTGCAGTCGATTGTAATAATTTCAATTAGTTGCAGTCAACTTATTAATTCCGTTTAGTCGCAGTCGATTTTAATAATTTCGGTTATTTGCAGTCAATTGAATAATTTCGCAATAAAAATAATTCGGGTTAGTTGCAGTCAATTGTAATAATTTCAGTTAGTCGCAGTCAATTTAATAACGGTTGTCGCAGTCAGTTGTAATAATTTCGGATAGTTGCAGTCGATCGTGACAATTTCGATTAGTTGCAGTCGATTGTAATAGTTCTCGATAAAAATAATTTCGGTTAGCTGCAGTCGATTGTAATAATTCGAGATAAAAGAAATTTCGGTTAGTTGCAGTCGATTGTAACAAGTTTTATTAGTAGCAGTCGATTGAAACAATTTTGGTTAGTTGCAGTCAATAAAAATAATTCCGGTTAGTTGCAGTTGATCGTAGCAATTTCGGTTAGTTGCAGTCGATCGTAGCAATCTCGGTTAGTTGCAGTCGATCGTAATAATTTCTGTTAGTTGCAGTCGATTCTAATCATTTCGGTTAGTCGCAGTCAACTTATTAATTCCGTTTAGTCGCAGTCGATTGTAATAATTTCGGTTATTTGCAGTCAATTAAATAATTTCGCGATGAAAATAATTCGGGTTAGTTGCAGTCGATTGTAATAATTTCGGTTATTTGCAGTTGATCGTAACAATTTCGGTTAGTTGGAGTCAATTGAATAATTTCGCGATAAAAATAATTCGGGTTAGTTGCAGTCAATTGTAATAATTTCGGTTAGTTGCAGTCGATTGTAATAATTTCAGTTAGTTGCAGTCGATCGTAGCAATCTCGGTTAGTTGCAGTCGATCGTAGCAATCTCGGTTAGTTGCAGTCGATTGTAATAATTTCAGTTAGTTGCAGTCGATCGTAGCAATCTCGGTTAGTTGCAGTCGATCGTAGCAATCTCGGTTAGTTGCAGTCGATCGTAATAATTTCTGTTAGTTGCAGTCGATTCTAATCATTTCGGTTAGTCGCAGTCAACTTATTAATTCCGTTTAGTCGCAGTCGATTGTAATAATTTCGGTTATTTGCATGTGATCGTAACAATTTCGGTTAGTTGGAGTCAATTGAATAATTTCGCGATAAAAATAATTCGGGTTAGTTGCAGTCAATTGTAATAATTTCGGTTATTCGCAGTCAATTTAATAACGGTTGTCGCAGTCAGTTGTAATAATTTCGGATAGTTATCGTCGATCGTGACAATTTCGATTAGTTGCAGTCGATTGTAATAGTTCTCGATAAAAATAATTTCGGTTAGCTGCAGTCGATTGTAATAATTCGAGATAAAAGAAATTTCGGTTAGTTGCAGTCGATTGTAACAAGTTTTATTAGTAGCAGTCAATCAAAATAATTCCGGTTAGTTGCAGTCATTAATAATAATTTCGGTTAGTTGCAGTCGATTGTAATAATTTCGGTTAGTTGCAGTAGATCGTAGCAATCTCGGTTAGTTGCAGTCGATCGTAGCAATCTCGGTTAGTTGCAGTCGATCGTAATAATTTCTGTTAGTTGCCGTCGATTCTAATCATTTCGGTTAGTCGCAGTCAACTTATTAATTCCGTTTAGTCGCAGTCGATTGTAATAATTTCGGTTATTTGCAGTTGATCGTAACAATTTCGGTTAGTTGGAGTCAATTGAATAATTTCGCGATAAAAATAATTCGGGTTAGTTGCAGTCAATTGTAATAATTTCGGTTAGTCGCAGTCAATTTAATAACGGTTGTCGCAGTCAGTTGTAATAATTTCGGTTAGTTGCAGTCAATTGCAATATATTCGCGATAAATTTTTTTTGAGCTAGTTGCAGTCGATCGTAATTATTTCGGTTAGTTGCAGTCGATCGTAAGAATTTTGGTTAGTTGCAGTCGATCGTAGCAATCTCGGTTAGTTGCAGTCGATCGTAGCAATCTCGGTTAGTTGCAGTCGATCGTAATAATTTCTGTTAGTTGCAGTCGATTCTAATCATTTCGGTTAGTCGCAGTCAACTTATTAATTCCGTTTAGTCGCAGTCGATTGTAATAATTTCGGTTATTTGCAGTTGATCGTAGCAATTTCGGTTAGTTGGAGTCAATTGAATAATTTCGCGATAAAAATAATTCGGGTTAGTTGCAGTCAATTGTAATAATTTCGGTTATTCGCAGTCAATTTAATAACGGTTGTCGCAGTCAGTTGTAATAATTTCGGATAGTTGCAGTCGATCGTTACAATTTCGATTAGTTGCAGTCGATTGTAATAGTTCTCGATAAAAATAATGTCGGTTAGCTGCAGTCGATTGTAATAATTCGAGATAAAAGAAATTTCGGTTAGTTGCAGTCGATTGTAACAAGTTTTATTAGTAGCAGTCAATCAAAATAATTCCGGTTAGTTGCAGTCATTAATAATAATTTCGGTTAGTTGCAGTCGAATGTAATAATTTCGGTTATTTGCAGTCGATCGTAAGAATTTTGGTTAGTTGCAGTCGATCGTAAGAATTTCGGTTAGTTGCAGGCGATTGTAATAAATTCGCGATAAAAATAATTTCGGCTAGTTGCAGTCGATTGCAACTATTTTGGTTAGTTGTAGTCGATTGCAATAAATTCGCGATAAAAATAATTTAGCCTACCTGCTGTCGATTGTAATAATTTCGGTCAGTCGTAGTCAATTGTAATAATTCCGGTTAGTCGCAGTCACGTGTAACAATTTCAGTTAGTTGCAGCCGATCATAACAATTTCGTTTAGTTGTAGTCAATTGTAATAATTTCGCAATAAAAATAATTTTGGTTAGTTGCACTCGATTGTAACAATTTTTGTTAGTTGCAGTCGATTGCAATAAATTCGCGATACATTTTTTTTGAGCTAGTTGCAGTCGATTGTAATTATTTCGGTTAGTTGCAGTCGATCGTAAGAATTTTGGTTAGTTGCAGTCGATCGTAGCAATCTCGGTTAGTTGCAGTCGATCGTAATAATTTCTGTTAGTTGCAGTCGATTGTAATAATTTCAATTAGTTGCAGTCAACTTATTAATTCCGTTTAGACGCAGTCGATTGTAATAATTTCGGTTATTTGCAGTTGATCGTAACAATTTCGGTTAGTTGGAGTCAATTGAATAATTTCGCGATAAAAATAATTCGGGTTAGTTGCAGTCAATTGTAACAATTTCGGATAGTTGCAGTCGATCGTTACAATTTCGATTAGTTGTAGTCAATTGTAATAATTTCGGATAGTTGCAGTCGATCGTTACAATTTCGATTAGTTGCAGTCGATTGTAATAGTTCTCGATAAAAATAATTTCGGTTAGCTGCAGTCGATTGTAATAATTCGAGATAAAAGAAATTTCGGTTAGTTGCAGTCGATTGTAACAAGTTTCATTAGTAGCAGTCAATCAAAATAATTCCGGTTAGTTGCAGTCATTAATAATAATTTCGGTTAGTTGCAGTCGATTGTAATAATTTCGGTTAGTTGCAGTCGATCGTAAGAATTTTGGTTAGTTGCAGTCGATCGTAAGAATTTCGGTTAGTTGTAGGCGATTGTAATAAATTCGCGATAAAAATAATTTCGGCTAGTTGCAGTCGATTGCAACTATTTTGGTTAGTTGCAGTCGATTGCAATAAATTCGCGATAAAAATAATTTAGCCTACCTGCAGTCGATTGTAATAATTTCGGTCAGTCGTAGTCAATTGTAATAATTCTGGTTAGTCGCAGTCACGTGTAACAATTTCGGTTAGTTGCAGCCGATCATAACAATTTCGTTTAGTTGTAGTCAATTGTAATAATTTCGCAATAAAAATAATTTTGGTTAGTTGCACTCGATTGTAACAATTTTTGTTAGTTGCAGTCGATTGCAATAAATTCGCGATAAATTTTTTTTGAGCTAGTTGCAGTCGATTGTAATTATTTCGGTTAGTTGCAGTCGATCGTAAGAATTTTGGTTAGTTGCAGTCGATCGTAGCAATCTCGGTTAGTTGCAGTCGATCGTAATAATTTCTGTTAGTTGCAGTCGATTGTAATAATTTCAATTAGTTGCAGTCAACTTATTAATTCCGTTTAGACGCAGTCGATTGTAATAATTTCGGTTATTTGCAGTTGATCGTAACAATTTCGGTTAGTTGGAGTCAATTGAATAATTTCGCGATAAAAATAATTCGGGTTAGTTGCAGTCAATTGTAACAATTTCGGATAGTTGCAGTCGATCGTTACAATTTCGATTAGTTGCAGTCAATTGTAATAATTTCGGATAGTTGCAGTCGATCGTTACAATTTCGATTAGTTGCAGTCGATTGTAATAGTTCTCGATAAAAATAATTTCGGTTAGCTGCAGTCGATTGAAATAATTCGAGATAAAAGAAATTGCGGTTAGTTGCAGTCGATTGTAACAAGTTTCATTAGTAGCAGTCAATCAAAATAATTCCGGTTAGTTGCAGTCATTAATAATAATTTCGGTTAGTTGCAGTCGATTGTAATAATTTCGGTTAGTTGCAGTCGATCGTAAGAAT
Source organism: Troilus luridus (assembly GCA_964056705.1). Lineage (NCBI taxonomy): Eukaryota > Metazoa > Arthropoda > Insecta > Hemiptera > Pentatomidae > Troilus > Troilus luridus. The sequence continues at coordinate 135,055,434 of OZ057412.1, forward strand.
TTTGGTTAGTTGCAGTCGATCGTAAGAATTTCGGTTAGTTGTAGGCGATTGTAATAAATTCGCGATAAAAATAATTTCGGCTAGTTGCAGTCGATTGCAACTATTTTGGTTAGTTGCAGTCGATTGCAATAAATTCGCGATAAAAATAATTTAGCCTACCTGCAGTCGATTGTAATAATTTCGGTCAGTCGTAGTCAATTGTAATAATTCTGGTTAGTCGCAGTCACGTGTAACAATTTCGGTTAGTTGCAGCCGATCATAACAATTTCGTTTAGTTGTAGTCAATTGTAATAATTTCGCAATAAAAATAATTTTGGTTAGTTGCACTCGATTGTAACAATTTTTGTTAGTTGCAGTCGATTGCAATAAATTCGCGATAAAATTTTTTTGAGCTAGTTGCAGTCGATTGTAATTATTTCGGTTAGTTGCAGTCGATCGTAAGAATTTTGGTTAGTTGCAGTCGATCGTAGCAATCTCGGTTAGTTGCAGGAGATTGTAATAAATTCGCGATAAAAATAATTTCGGCTAGTTGCAGTCGATTGCAACTATTTTGGTTAGTTGCAGTCGATTGCAATAATTTCGCGATAAAAATAATTTAGCCTACCTGCAGTCGATTGTAATAATTTCGGTCAGTCGTAGTCAATTGTAATAATTCTGGTTAGTCGCAGTCACGTGTAACAATTTCGGTTAGTTGCAGCCGATCATAACAATTTCGTTTAGTTGTAGTCAATTGTAATAATTTCGCAATAAAAATAATTTTGGTTAGTTGCACTCGATTGTAACAATTTTTGTTAGTTGCAGTCGATTGCAATAAATTCGCGATAAATTTTTTTTGAGCTAGTTGCAGTCGATTGTAATTATTTCGGTTAGTTGCAGTCGATCGTAAGAATTTTGGTTAGTTGCAGTCGATCGTAGCAATCTCGGTTAGTTGCAGTCGATCGTAATAATTTCTGTTAGTTGCAGTCGATTGTAATAATTTCAATTAGTTGCAGTCAACTTATTAATTCCGTTTAGACGCAGTCGATTGTAATAATTTCGGTTATTTGCAGTTGATCGTAACAATTTCGGTTAGTTGGAGTCAATTGAATAATTTCGCGATAAAAATAATTCGGGTTAGTTGCAGTCAATTGTAACAATTTCGGATAGTTGCAGTCGATCGTTACAATTTCGATTAGTTGCAGTCAATTGTAATAATTTCGGATAGTTGCAGTCGATCGTTACAATTTCGATTAGTTGCAGTCGATTGTAATAGTTCTCGATAAAAATAATTTCGGTTAGCTGCAGTCGATTGTAATAATTCGAGATAAAAGAAATTTCGGTTAGTTGCAGTCGATTGTAACAAGTTTCATTAGTAGCAGTCAATCAAAATAATTCCGGTTAGTTGCAGTCATTAATAATAATTTCGGTTAGTTGCAGTCGATTGTAATAATTTCGGTTAGTTGCAGTCGATCGTAAGAATTTTGGTTAGTTGCAGTCGATCGTAAGAATTTCGGTTAGTTGCAGGCGATTGTAATAAATTCGCGATAAAAATAATTTCGGCTAGTTGCAGTCGATTGCAACTATTTTGGTTAGTTGCAGTCGATTGCAATAATTTCGCGATAAAAATAATTTAGCCTACCTGCAGTCGATTGTAATAATTTCGGTCAGTCGTAGTCAATTGTAATAATTCTGGTTAGTCGCAGTCACGTGTAACAATTTCGGTTAGTTGCAGCCGATCATAACAATTTCGTTTAGTTGTAGTCAATTGTAATAATTTCGCAATAAAAATAATTTTGGTTAGTTGCACTCGATTGTAACAATTTTTGTTAGTTGCAGTCGATTGCAATAAATTCGCGATAAAATTTTTTTGAGCTAGTTGCAGTCGATTGTAATTATTTCGGTTAGTTGCAGTCGATCGTAAGAATTTTGGTTAGTTGCAGTCGATCGTAGCAATCTCGGTTAGTTGCAGTCGATCGTAGCAATCTCGGTTAGTTGCAGTCGATCGTAATAATTTCTGTTAGTTGCAGTCGATTGTAATAATTTCAATTAGTTGCAGTCAACTTATTAATTCCGTTTAGTCGCAGTCGATTGTAATAATTTCGGTTATTTGCAGTCAATTGAATAATTTCGCGATAAAAATAATTTCGGTTAGCTGCAGTCGATTGTAATAATTCGAGATAAAAGAAATTTCGGTTAGTTGCAGTCGATTGTAACAAGTTTTATTAGTAGCAGTCGATTGAAGCAATTTTGGTTAGTTGGAGTCAATTGAATAATTTCGCGATAAAAATAATTCGGGTTAGTTGCAGTCAATTGTAATAATTTCGGATAGTTGCAGTCGATCGTTACAATTTCGATTAGTTGCAGTCGATTGTAATAATTTCAATTAGTTGCAGTCAACTTATTAATTCCGTTTAGTCGCAGTCGATTGTAATAATTTCGGTTATTTGCAGTCAATTGAATAATTTCGCGATAAAAATAATTCGGGTTAGTTGCAGTCAATTGTAATAATTTCAGTTAGTCGCAGTCAATTTAATAACGGTTGTCGCAGTCAGTTGTAATAATTTCGGATAGTTGCAGTCGATCGTGACAATTTCGATTAGTTGCAGTCGATTGTAATAGTTCTCGATAAAAATAATTTCGGTTAGCTGCAGTCGATTGTAATAATTCGAGATAAAAGAAATTTCGGTTAGTTGCAGTCGATTGTAACAAGTTTTATTAGTAGCAGTCGATTGAAACAATTTTGGTTAGTTGCAGTCAATAAAAATAATTCCGGTTAGTTGCAGTTGATCGTAGCAATTTCGGTTAGTTGCAGTCGATCGTAGCAATCTCGGTTAGTTGCAGTCGATCGTAATAATTTCTGTTAGTTGCAGTCGATTCTAATCATTTCGGTTAGTCGCAGTCAACTTATTAATTCCGTTTAGTCGCAGTCGATTGTAATAATTTCGGTTATTTGCAGTTGATCGTAACAATTTCGGTTAGTTGGAGTCAATTGAATAATTTCGCGATAAAAATAATTCGGGTTAGTTGCAGTCAATTGTAATAATTTCGGATAGTTGCAGTCGATCGTTACAATTTCGATTAGTTGCAGTCAATTGTAATAATTTCGGATAGTTGCAGTCGATCGTTACAATTTCGATTAGTTGCAGTCGATTGTAATAGTTCTCGATAAAAATAATTTCGGTTAGCTGCAGTCGATTGTAATAATTCGAGATAAAAGAAATTTCGGTTAGTTGTAGTCGATTGTAACAAGTTTCATTAGTAGCAGTCAATCAAAATAATTCCGGTTAGTTGCAGTCATTAATAATAATTTCGGTTAGTTGCAGTCGATTGTAATAATTTCGGTTAGTTGCAGTCGATCGTAAGAATTTTGGTTAGTTGCAGTCGATCGTAAGAATTTCGGTTAGTTGTAGGCGATTGTAATAAATTCGCGATAAAAATAATTTCGGCTAGTTGCAGTCGATTGCAACTATTTTGGTTAGTTGCAGTCGATTGCAATAAATTCGCGATAAAAATAATTTAGCCTACCTGCAGTCGATTGTAATAATTTCGGTCAGTCGTAGTCAATTGTAATAATTCTGGTTAGTCGCAGGCACGTGTAACAATTTCGGTTAGTTGCAGCCGATCATAACAATTTCGTTTAGTTGTAGTCAATTGTAATAATTTCGCAATAAAAATAATTTTGGTTAGTTGCACTCGATTGTAACAATTTTTGTTAGTTGCAGTCGATTGCAATAAATTCGCGATAATATTTTTTTGAGCTAGTTGCAGTCGATTGTAATTATTTCGGTTAGTTGCAGTCGATCGTAAGAATTTTGGTTAGTTGCAGTCGATCGTAGCAATCTCGGTTAGTTGCAGTCGATCGTAGCAATCTCGGTTAGTTGCAGTCGATCGTAATAATTTCTGTTAGTTGCAGTCGATTGTAATAATTTCAATTAGTTGCAGTCAACTTATTAATTCCGTTTAGTCGCAGTCAATTGAATAATTTCGCGATAAAAATAATTCGGGTTAGTTGCAGTCAATTGTAATAATTTCAGTTAGTCGCAGTCAATTTAATAACGGTTGTCGCAGTCAGTTGTAATAATTTCGGATAGTTGCAGTCGATCGTGAAAATTTCGATTAGTTGCAGTCGATTGTAATAGTTCTCGATAAAAATAAGTTCGGTTAGCTGCAGTCGATTGTAATAATTCGAGATAAAAGAAATTTCGGTTAGTTGCAGTCGATTGTAACAAGTTTTATTAGTAGCAGTCGATTGAAACAATTTTGGTTAGTTGCAGTCAATAAAAATAATTCCGGTTAGTTGCAGTTGATCGTAGCAATTTCGGTTGGCTGCAGTCGATTGTAATAATTCGAGATAAAAGAAATTTCGGTTAGTTGCAGTCGATTGTAACAAGTTTTATTAGTAGCAGTCAATCAAAATAATTCCGGTTAGTTGCAGTCATTAATTATAATTTTGGTTAGTTGCAGTCGATTGTAATAATTTCGGTTAGTTGCAGTCGATCGTAGCAATCTCGGTTAGTTGCAGTCGATCGTAGCAATCTCGGTTAGTTGCAGTCGATCGTAATAATTTCTGTTAGTTGCAGTCGATTCTAATCATTTCGGTTAGTCGCAGTCAACTTATTAATTCCGTTTAGTCGCAGTCGATTGTAATAATTTCGGTTATTTGCAGTTGATCGTAGCAATTTCGGTTAGTTGGAGTCAATTGAATAATTTCGCGATAAAAATAATTTTGGTTAGTTGCACTCGATTGTAACAATTTTTGTTAGTTGCAGTCGATTGCAATAAATTCGCGATAAAATTTTTTTGAGCTAGTTGCAGTCATTTGTAATTATTTCGGTTAGTTGCAGTCGATCGTAACAATTTTGGTTAGTTGCAGTCGATCGTAGCAATCTCGGTTAGTTGCAGTCGATCGTAGCAATCTCGGTTAGTTGCAGTCGATCGTAATAATTTCTGTTAGTTGCAGTCGATTGTAATAATTTCAATTAGTTGCAGTCAACTTATTAATTCCGTTTAGTCGCAGTCGATTGTAATAATTTCGGTTATTTGCAGTCAATTGAATAATTTCGCGATAAAAATAATTCGGGTTAGTTGCAGTCAATTGTAATAATTTCAGTTAGTCGCAGTCAATTTAATAACGGATGTCGCAGTCAGTTGTAATAATTTCGGATAGTTGCAGTCGATCGTGACAATTTCGATTAGTTGCAGTCGATTGTAATAGTTCTCGATAAAAATAATTTCGGTTAGCTGCAGTCAATTGTAATAATTCGAGATAAAAGAAATTTCGGTTAGTTGCAGTCGATTGTAACAAGTTTTATTAGTAGCAGTCGATTGAAACAATTTTGGTTAGTTGCAGTCAATAAAAATAATTCCGGTTAGTTGCAGTTGATCGTAGCAATTTCGGTTGGCTGCAGTCGATTGTAATAATTCGAGATAAAAGAAATTTCGGTTAGTTGCAGTCGATTGTAACACGTTTTATTAGTAGCAGTCAATCAAAATAATTCCGGTTAGTTGCAGTCATTAATAATAATTTTGGTTAGTTGCAGTCGATTGTAATAATTTCGGTTAGTTGCAGTCGATCGTAGCAATCTCGGTTAGTTGCAGTCGATCGTAATAATTTCTGTTAGTTGCAGTCGATTCTAATCATTTCGGTTAGTCGCAGTCAACTTATTAATGCCGTTTAGTCGCAGTCGATTGTAATAATTTCGGTTATTTGCAGTTGATCGTAGCAATTTCGGTTAGTTGGAGTCAATTGAATAATTTCGCGATAAAAATAATTCGGGTTAGTTGCAGTCAATTGTAATAATTTTGGTTATTCGCAGTCAATTTAATAACGGTTGTCGCAGTCAGTTGTAATAATTTCGGATAGTTGCAGTCGATCGTTACAATTTCGATTAGTTGCAGTCGATTGTAATAGTTCTCGATAAAAATAATTTCGGTTAGCTGCAGTCGATTGTAATAATTCGAGATAAAAGAAATTTCGGTTAGTTGCAGTCGATTGTAACAAGTTTTATTAGTAGCAGTCAATCAAAATAATTCCGGTTAGTTGCAGTCATTAATAATAATTTCGGTTAGTTGCAGTCGAATGTAATAATTTCGGTTAGTTGCAGTCGATCGTAAGAATTTTGGTTAGTTGCAGTCGATCGTAAGAATTTCGGTTAGTTGGAGTCAATTGAATAATTTCGCGATAAAAATAATTCGGGTTAGTTGCAGTCAATTGTAATAATTTCGGATAGTTGCAGTCGATCGTTACAATTTCGATTAGTTGCAGTCGATTGTAATAGTTCTCGATAAAAATAATTTCGGTTAGCTGCAGTCGATTGTAATAATTCGAGATAAAAGAAATTTCGGTTAGTTGCAGTCGATTGTAACAAGTTTTATTAGTAGCAGTCAATCAAAATAATTCTGGTTAGTTGCAGTCATTAATAATAATTTCGGTTAGTTGCAGTCGATTGTAATAATTTCGGTTAGTTGCAGTCGATCGTAAGAATTTTGGTTAGTTGCAGTCGATCGTAAGAATTTCGGTTAGTTGCAGGTGATTGTAATAAATTCGCGATAAAAATAATTTCGGCTAGTTGCAGTCGATTGCAACTATTTTGGTTAGTTGCAGTCGATTGCAATAAATTCGCGATATAAATAATTTGGCCTACCTGCAGTCGATTGTAATAATTTCGGTCAGTCGTAGTCAATTGTAATAATTCCGGTTAGTCGCAGTCACGTGTAACAATTTCGGTTAGTTGCAGCCGATCATAACAATTTCGTTTAGTTGTGGTCAATTGTAATAATTTCGCAATAAAAATAATTTTGGTTAGTTGCACTCGATTGTAACAATTTTTGTTAGTTGCAGTCGATTGCAATAAATTCGCGATAAAATTTTTTTGAGCTAGTTGCAGTCGATTGTAATTATTTCGGTTAGTTGCAGTCGATCGTAAGAATTTTGGTTAGTTGCAGTCGATCGTAGCAATCTCGGTTAGTTGCAGTCGATCGTAGCAATCTCGGTTAGTTGCAGTCGATCGTAATAATTTCTGTTAGTTGCAGTCGATTGTAATAATTTCAATTAGTTGCACTCAACTTATTAATTCCGTTTAGTCGCAGTCGATTGTAATAATTTCGGTTATTTGCAGTCAATTGAATAATTTCGCGATAAAAATAATTCGGGTTAGTTGCAGTCAATTGTAATAATTTCAGTTAGTCGCAGTCAATTTAATAACGGTTGTCGCAGTCAGTTGTAATAATTTCGGATAGTTGCAGTCGATCGTGACAATTTCGATTAGTTGCAGTCGATTGTAATAGTTCTCGATAAAAATAATTTCGGTTAGCTGCAGTCGATTGTAATAATTCGAGATAAAAGAAATTTCGGTTAGTTGCAGTCGATTGTAACAAGTTTTATTAGTAGCAGTCGATTGAAACAATTTTGGTTAGTTGCAGTCAATAAAAATAATTCCGGTTAGTTGCAGTTGATCGTAGCAATTTCGGTTAGTTGCAGTCGATCGTAGCAATCTCGGTTAGTTGCAGTCGATCGTAATAATTTCTGTTAGTTGCAGTCGATTCTAATCATTTCGGTTAGTCGCAGTCAACTTATTAATTCCGTTTAGTCGCAGTCGATTGTAATAATTTCGGTTATTTGCAGTTGATCGTAACAATTTCGGTTAGTTGGAGTCAATTGAATAATTTCGCGATAAAAATAATTCGGGTTAGTTGCAGTCAATTGTAATAATTTCGGATAGTTGCAGTCGATCGTTACAATTTCGATTAGTTGCAGTCGATTGTAATAGTTCTCGATAAAAATAATTTCGGTTAGCTGCAGTCGATTGTAATAATTCGAGATAAAAGAAATTTCGGTTAGTTGCAGTCGACTGTAACAAGTTTTATTAGTAGCAGTCAATCAAAATAATTCCGGTTAGTTGCAGTCATTAATAATAATTTCGGTTAGCTGCAGTCGATTGTAATAATTCGAGATAAAAGAAATTTCGGTTAGTTGCAGTCGATTGTAACAAGTTTTATCAGTAGCAGTCAATCAAAATAATTCCGGTTAGTTGCAGTCATTAATAATAATTTCGGTTAGTTGCAGTCGATTGTAATAATTTCGGTTAGTTGCAGTCGGTCGTAAGAATTTTGGTTAGTTGCAGTCGATCGTAAGAATTTCGGTTAGTTGCAGGCGATTGTAATAAATTCGTGTAAAAATAATTTCGGTTAGTCGCAGTCAATTATAACAATTTCGGTTAGTTGCAGTCGATCGTAACAATTTCAGTTAGTTGTAGTCAATTGTAATAATTTCTCAATAAAAATAATTTCGGTTAGTTGAAGTCGATGAAAAAAAATTTGGCTAGTTGCGATCGATAATATTTATTTCGGTTAGTCGCAGTCGACTGTACTAATTTTGGTTAGTTTTAGTCGATAATAATAATTTCTTTTAGTAGCAGTCAAAAAAAAAAAAAACTGTTTAGTTGCAGTCGATAATAATAATTTCGGTTAATCGCAGTCGATTGTTATAATTTCAATTAGTTGCAGTCAACTTATTAATTCCGTTTAGTCGCAGTCGATTGTAATAATTTCGGTTATTTGCAGTCAATTGAATAATTTCGCGATAAAAATAATTCGGGTTAGTTGCAGTCAATTGTAATAATTTCGGTTAGTCGCAGTCAATTTAATAACGGTTGTCGCAGTCAGTTGTAATAATTTCGGATAATTGCAGTCGATCGTGACAATTTCGATTAGTTGCAGTCGATTGTAATTGTTCTCGATAAAAATAATTTCGGTTAGCTGCAGTCGATTGTAATAATTCGAGATAAAAGGAATTTCGGCTAGTTGCAGTCGATTGCAACTATTTTGGTTAGTTGCAGTCGATTTCAATAAATTCGCGATAAAAATAATTTGGGCCTACTAGCAGTCGATTGTAATAATTTCGGTCAGTCGTAGTCAATTGTAATAATTCCGGTTAGTCGCAGTCACGTGTAACAATTTCAGTTAGTTGCAGCCGATCATAACAATTTCGTTTAGTTGTAGTCAATTGTAATAATTTCGCAATAAAAATAATTTTGGTTAGTTGCAGTCGATTGGAAAAATTTTTGTTAGTTTCAGACGATTGCAATAAATTCGCGATAAAATTTTTTTGGGCTAGTTGCAGTCGATTGTAATTATTTCGGTTAGTTGCAGTCGATCGTAAGAATTTAAGTTAGTTGCAGTCGATCGTAGCAATCTTGGTTAGTTGCAGTCGATCGTAGCAATCTCGGTTAGTTGCAGTCGATCGTAATAATTTCTGTTAGTTGCAGTCGATTCTAATCATTTCGGTTAGTCGCAGTCAACTTATTAATTCCGTTTAGTCGCAGTCGATTGTAATAATTTCGGTTATTTGCAGTTGATCGTAATAATTTTCAATAATAATAATTTCGGTTAGTTGCAGGCGATTGTAATAATTTCGCGATAAAAAAAAATTTCGGTTAGTTGCAGTCGATTGCAACTATTTTGGTTAGTTGCAGTCGATTGCAATAAATTCGCGATAAAAATAATTTGGTATACCTCCAGTCGATAGTAATAATTTCGGTCAGTCGTAGTCAATTGTAATAATTCCGGTTAGTCGCAGTCACGTGTAACAATTTCGGTTAGTTGCAGCCGATCATAACAATTTCGTTTAGTTGTAGTCAATTGTAATAATTTCGCAATAAAAAAAATTTCGGTTAGTTGCAGTCAATTGTAATAATTCCGGTTAGTCGCAGTCACGTGTAACAATTTCGGTTAGTTGCAGTCGATCGTGGCAATTTTAATTAGTTGCAGTCGATTGAATAATTTCCCGATAAAAATAATTTCGGGTAGTTGCAGTCGATTATAATAATTTCGGTTTGTCGCAGTAAACTTAATAATCCCGTTTAGTCGCAGTCGATTGTAATAATTTCGTTTAGTTGCAGTAGCTTGTAATAATTTTCAATAATAATAATTTCGGTTAGTTGCAGGCGATTGTAATAATTTCGTGATAAAAAAAAATTTCGGTTAGTTGCAGTCGATTGTAAGAATTTTGGTTAGTTTCAGTCGGTCGTAAGAATTTCGGGTAGTTGCAGGCGATTGTAATAAATTCGCGATAAAAATAATTTCGGCTAGTTGCAGTCGATTGCAACTATTTTGGTTAGTTGCAGTCGATTGCAATAAATTCGCGATATAAATAATTTGGCCTACCTGCAGTCGATTGTAATAATTTCGGTCATTCGAAGTCAATTGTAATAATTCCGGTTAGTCGCAGTCACGTGTAACAATTTCGGTTAGTTGCAGCCGATCATAACAATTTCGTTTAGTTGTAGTCAATTGTAATAATTTCGCAATAAAAATAATTTTGGTTAGTTGCAGTCGATTGGAACAATTTTTGTTAGTTGCAGTCGATTGCAATAAATTCGCGATAAATTTTTTTTGGGCTAGTTGCAGTCGATTGTAATTATTTCGGTTAGTCGCAGTCAATAAAAATAATTCATGTTATTCCCAGCTAATAAAAATAATTCCTCTTAGTTGCAGTCGATAACAATAATTTCTGTTAGTCGCAATCGATCGTGCCGTTTTCAATTAGTTGCAGTCGATTGAATAATTTCCCGATAAAAATAATTTCGGTTAGTTGCAGTCGATTGTAATAATTTTGGTCAGTCGCAGTGAATAAAACAAATTCTAGTTAGTTGCAGTCGATAATAATAATTTCGGATAGTCGCAGTCGATTGTAATAATATCGGTTAGTTGCAGTCGATTGAAACAATTTTGGTTAGTCGCAGTCAATAAAAATAATTCCGGTTAGTTGCAGTTGATCGTAGCAATTTCGGTTAGTTGCAGTCGATCGTAGCAATTTCGTTTAGTTGCAGTCGATCGTAATAATTTCGGTTAGTTGCAGTCGATTATAATAATTTCGGTTTGTCGCAGTAGATTGTAATAACTCTCGATAATAATAATTTCGGTTAGTTGCAGTCGATCGTAACAATTTCGTTTAGTCGCAGTCAATAAAAATAATTCATGTTAGTTGCAGTCAATCGCAACAATTTCGGTTAGTTGCAGGCGATTGTAATAAATTCGTGTAAAAATAATTTCGGTTAGTCGCAGTCAATTATAACAATTTCGGTTAGTTGCAGTCGATCGTAACAATTTCAGTTAGTTGTATTCAATTGTAATAATTTCTCAATAAAAATAATTTCGGTTAGTTGAAGTCGATGAAAAAAAATTTGGCTAGTTGCGATCGATAATATTTATTTCGGTTAGTCGCAGTCGACTGTACTAATTTTGGTTAGTTTTAGTCGATAATAATAATTTCTTTTAGTAGCAGTCAAAAAAAAAAAAAACTGTTTAGTTGCAGTCGATAATAATAATTTCGGTTAATCGCAGTCGATTGTAATAATTTCAATTAGTTGCAGTCAACTTATTAATTCCGTTTAGTCGCAGTCGATTGTAATAATTTCGGTTATTTGCAGTCAATTGAATAATTTCGCGATAAAAATAATTCGGGTTAGTTGCAGTCAATTGTAATAATTTCGGTTAGTCGCAGTCAATTTAATAACGGTTGTCGCAGTCAGCTGTAATAATTTCAGATAATTGCAGTCGATCGTGACAATTTCGATTAGTTGCAGTCGATTGTAATTGTTCTCGATAAAAATAATTTCGGTTAGCTGCAGTAGATTGTAATAATTCGAGATAAAAGGAGTTTCGGTTAGTTGCAGTCGATTGTAACAAGTTTTATTAGTAGCAGTCGATTGAAACAATTTTGGTTAGTCGCAGTCAATAAAAACAATTCCGGTTAGTTGCAGTTGATCGTAGCAATTTCGGTTAGTTGCAGTCGATCGTAAGAATTTTGGTTAGTTGCAGTCGATCGTAAGAATTTCGGTTAGTTGCAGGCGATTGTAATAAATTCGCGATAAAAATAATTTCGGCTAGTTGCAGTCGATTGCAACTATTTTGGTTAGTTGCAGTCGATTGCAATAAATTCGCGATAAAAATAATTCGGCCTACCTGCAGTCGATTGCAATAAATTCGCGATAAATTTTTTTTGGGCTAGTTGCAGTCGATTGTAATTATTCCGGTCAGTTGTAGTCAATTGTAATAATTCCGGTTAGTCGCAGTCACGTGTAACAATTTCGGTTAGTTGCAGCCGATCATAACAATTTCGTTTAGTTGTAGTCAATTGTAATAATTTCGCAATAAAAATAATTTTGGTTAGTTGCAGTCGATTGGAACAATTTTTGTTAGTTGCAGTCGATTGCAATAAATTCGCGATAAAATTTTTTTGGGCTAGTTGCAGTCGATCGTAGCAATCTCGGTTAGTTGCAGTCGATCGTAAGAATTTTGGTTAGTTTTAGTCGATAATAATAATTTCTTTTAGTAGCAGTAAAAAAAAAAAAAACTGTTTAGTTGCAGTCGATAATAATAATTTCGGTTAATCGATGTCGATTGTAATAATTTCAATTAGTTGCAGTCGATCGTAGCAATCTCGGTTAGTCGCAGTCGATCGTAGCAATCTCGGTTAGTTGCAGTCGATCGTAATAATTTCTGTTAGTTGCAGTCGATTCTAATCATTTCGGTTAGTCGCAGTCAACTTATTAATTCCGTTTAGTCGCAGTCGATTGTAATAATTTCGGTTATTTGCAGTTGATCGTAACAATTTCGGTTAGTTGCAGTCGATTGAATAATTTCGCGATAAAAATAATTCGGGTTAGTTGCAGTCAACTGTAATAATTTCAGTTAGTAGCAGTCAATTTAATAACGGTTGTCGCAGTCAATTGTAATAATTTCGGATAGTTGTCGTCGATCGTGACCATTTCGATTAGTTGCAGTCGTTTGTAATAGTTCTCGATAAAAATAATTTCGGTTAGCTGCAGTCGATTGTAATAATTCAAGATAAAAGAAATTTCGGTTAGTTGCAGTCGATTGTAACAAGTTTTATTAGTAGCAGTCAATCAAAATAATTCCGGTTAGTTGCAGTCATTAATAATAATTTCGGTTAGTTGCAGTCGATTGTAATAATTTCGGTTAGTTGCAGTCGATCGTAGCAATCTCGGTTAGTTGCAGTCGACCGTAGCAATCTCGGTTAGTTGCAGTCGATCGTAATAATTTCTGTTAGTTGCAGTCGATTCTAATCATTTCGGTTAGTCGCAGTCAACTTATTAATTCCGTTTAGTCGCAGTCGATTGTAATAATTTCGGTTATTTGCAGTTGATCGTAACAATTTCGGTTAGTTGGAGTCAATTGAATAATTTCGCGATAAAAATAATTCGGGTTAGTTGCAGTCAATTGTAATAATTTCGGTTATTCGCAGTCAATTTAATAACGGTTGTCGCAGTCAGTTGTAATAATTTCGGATAGTTGCAGTCGATCGTAATAATTTCTGTTAGTTGCAGTCGATTCTAATCATTTCGGTTAGTCGCAGTCAACTTATTAATTCCGTTTAGTCGCAGTCGATTGTAATAATTTCGGTTATTTGCAGTTGATCGTAACAATTTCGGTTAGTTGCAGTCGATTGAATAATTTCGCGATAAAAATAATTCGGGTTAGTTGCAGTCAACTGTAATAATTTCAGTTAGTAGCAGTCAATTTAATAACGGTTGTCGCAGTCAGTTGTAATAATTTCGGATAGTTGTCGTCGATCGTGACCATTTCGATTAGTTGCAGTCGATTGTAATAGTTCTCGATAAAAATAATTTCGGTTAGCTGCAGTCGATTGTAATAATTCAAGATAAAAGAAATTTCGGTTAGTTGCAGTCGATTGTAACAAGTTTTATTAGTAGCAGTCAATCAAAATAATTCCGGTTAGTTTCAGTCATTAATAATAATTTCGGTTAGTTGCAGTCGATTGTAATAATTTCGGTTAGTTCCAGTCGATCGTAGCAATCTCGGTTAGTTGCAGTCGACCGTAGCAATCTCGGTTAGTTGCAGTCGATCGTAATAATTTCTGTTAGTTGCAGTCGATTCTAATCATTTCGGCGCCAGTGTGAACATGGTAAGGATAACCAAGACTGGCGCCGTCCTGGTCAAGACTGGTGGGGCGGACCAGGCTAAAAAGCTACTAGAGTGTGACGCTCTTAAGCAAAACGGCCTCGAGGCTAGGTTGGCGATGGCGAGAAGGCCACGCCTAGAGGTGAGAGGCGTCCCCAACCACTGGGATGGGAGCGTCCTGGAAACGTATTTATGGGGGAAAACGGCAATAGAAAAGCCGGGGAACGAGAGTGTCAGGAGAGAGTGGCTCAGACCCTGCTTCGCCGCACCAGCAAGGGGTGGGCTTACGAAGAAATGGGTCGTCGAGGTTCACCCGGCAATGAGGCTTGCCCTCATGAACCTTACCATGGCGGACGTGAGCGGAGGATGGTGGTGCCTGGTCATCAGAGACTACCTCGACCCCCTACTCTGCCTAAAGTGCCTAGAGGTCGGCCACGTAGCGAAGACCTGCACGAAGGAGATAGCGTGCAGGTGGTGTGTGGATTCCGGGCATAGAATGAAGGAGTGCCCGGTAAAGATCAGGAACTTTCAACCTACGTGCAGGCACTGTAAAGCTAACAGCGGAGAGGGGAAAGAACTCCGGCATTGCGCGGGCACAAGGGAGTGCCCGACGTACCTGGAGATGATGACCAGGCAGATGAAGAGAACCCGGTATGCGTAGGCTGCAGATCCTGCAGGTCAACATGGGCCGAAGACGAGTGGTCGCGGACGAGCTGAGAGCTCTCGCTAGGAAAGCCGACATCATGGCCGTACAGGAGCCGTGGTGTCAGGGAAATGTGGTAGCCGGATTCGGTGTCACGTCGAGGGTAGTCGCAATGGGCAGTGGCGAGAGGAGGCCCAGGGCGGCTATTGTGGTTGTGAATCCAAACCTCGACGTTATGGAACTGAAGCAATTCACCACGGCGGATCAGGCGGCGTGTTATGTCAGATGGGGGAGGATATCCTTCGCCCTCGTTTCGTCATACATGCCGCCGAAGCAACGGATAGAGGAGAACGTTGCCGCCGTGGAGGCCATCGCACAGCGTTACAGGAGTGTGGTGGTCTGTTCCGACACCAATTCGTGGAGCACGGCCTGGGGTTCGGTGCGCACAGACGCCAGAGGAAGAGTGGTGGACGAGACCGTGGCGAGGTGTCAGCTCATAGTGATCAATGAGCCCTCTGGTCCCACATTCGTTGGAGCCAGGGGCCAGAGTTGGATAGACGTGACACTCGCCACGGCCACCATGGCGAGGCGCATAGCGGACTGGACCCTACGGTCTGACACGAGCTCCGACCACCGGGTCATAGCCTTCAGTGTAGTAGAGGAGGAAGGCGAAGTCCTTCCGGTCGAGAAGGGCTTCGTGACCCGTACGGCGAACTGGGGAGCTTTCTCCAGTGAACTGGAGGGAATATTGGTCGATAGAGAATGGGAAGAGATGGCGCCGATGGAAGTAGGAGAGTCAGCTATAGACCGCAGAGTAGCGGAGCTGACGGGCGCCATCACAGAAGCGGCCAATATGACCCTCCAGCGCCGCAGAGCGAGAGCGCGTCCGGTCCCATGGTGGACGCCAGCCCTGACGCTCCTCAAGAGGGAGTATTACAGGGCCAGGCGCAGGTACCAGGAGTGCAGGGACGAGGAGAGGAGACCTGCACTCCGACAGGAAACTAAGGGTAAGTATAGGGCATACCGAAACGGCGTGCGTCACCAGAAGAAGAAATCCTGGGACGAGTTCATCGTCAAGGAATCGGAGAAGAATCCCTGGGGTATTCCGTACAGGGTGGCACTGGGCAAGGTGAAGCCCCTTACCATGATGGCGGCTATCAGAGTCGGAGATGCCCAGGCAACCACCCTGGAGGAGACTGCTGCAATGTATATTGACTATACATACCCCAGGGATGATCCGTCCCAGGATACGGAGGAGGATGAAATGGTTAGACGCACCACGGTGTGCCCTCCCGGTACCGAGTTTTGTCCACCATGGGATATATGGGACCTACGTCTTGCCGTGGAGAGACAGAGGATCGGCCGAGCCTCAGGACTCGACGGGATAGATGCCGCGATCTTGAGGAAAAGCGCCCCCCTCATTGAGGATGACCTTCTGGGCATCTTCAATGAGTGTCTGGACCAGGGTCGCTTCCCTAGTAAGTGGAGGATCGCGGACCTGAGACTCCTCTACAAAGGAGGAGGCAAGGATAAGGAGTCGCCCAAGGCGTACAGGCCTATATGCCTCCTCCCTGTCGTCAGTAAAGTCCTGGAGAGCCTAATAGTCACCAGCCTAAGGCCGGTCCTCAGTGCAGCTAGCCATCCACGGCAGTTTGGCTCGACCCGTGGCAAGGGAACCACAGATGCGCTGTTGAGAGTGCGCAGGGACGTGGAAGAGAGGGCGGAGAAGTACGTCATGCTCGTGCTGTTCGACATATCCTCCGCCTTCGACAGTGTATGGTGGCCCTGCGTACTCCAGCGGCTGCAGGAGTTCAACACCCCCAGCAACCTGTACTCCCTCGTATGTAGCTACCTGAGTGACAGGAGTGTCAGGGTAAGAGGTAGCTACTACGAGGTGGAAAGGAGAATAGAGAGAGGGTGCCCACAAGGGTCGGTCCTCGGGCCGGCCCTGTGGAAACTCGTGTTCGATCAGTTGCTGGGGGAGCTAGAGGGCGAAGGGTTCCTTGCCACGGCCTACGTCGACGACCTGGCAGTCCTAGTGACCGAAAATAGCAGAGCCAGATTGAAGACTGAAGCAGAAAGATGCGCCAGCCTCGTAGCGGAATGGTGCGTGAGGCGGAAGTTGAGTATGGCCGCAGGCAAGACCCAGGCCATACTCCTAAGAGGCTCCACCGACAGGGCTCACCCTATCATAATGCAGATTCAGGGAGAAAGAGTTAGGCTGGGTGAGGAGGTGACATACCTCGGCGTTAGGTTCAGGAGGAACTTCGACGCCACTCCTCACCTAGCATACCTGAAAGATAGGGTGACCCTGTCACTCAACGGACTTGGAAGAATAGGGGGTGCTTTCTGGGGCCTCAGGTACCCGGCAACCATGACCATTTACAAAGGCGTGGTCTTGGGTATCCTGAGGTACGCATCCCCTGCGTGGAGCCGTAACCTCACGCAACTGCATAAGAGGAGGCTGGCGACCATCCAGAGATTGGCTCTGCTGAGAGTTTCTAAGGCCTACAGGACGGTGTCGCATGAGGCGGTGCAGGTGCTGACCGGAGCTATGCCCCTGGACCTCGTCCTCAGGGAGGACGCCCTGAAATATGAGGTGAAGAGGCAGGGGCTTGCGGCGCTCCCGGAGGGACTCCGAGAGAGGATCGGCGAGACCCCTAACAGATGGAAGAGTATATTGAGGGAGGACTCGATCGACGAGTGGAACAGGCGGTGGGTTGGAAGCCAGAAGGGCTCGACCTTGAGGAAGTTCTTCCCCACCGTCCAGTCGAGATTGGCGGCGACGTGGGTCCTCCCGGACTACTGGGTCTCGCAGATCCTTACAGGACACGGCGGGTTCCGGGGAAAACTCAGTGAGCATAAGAGAGAAGTCGACCCCCGGTGCCTTACCTGTGGAGTCCCTGAGACTGCGGAGCACGTAGTGCTCTCCTGCACCGCGATGGAAGGACACCGAGCCAGGTTGTCGAGAAAAACCGGGATCTTCGTCCTCGCCGAGGAGGACTTCCCCCGTTTGATGGAGGCTGACAAATATCCCTTCTTTAAGGACTTTGTCTACGGGTGGAAGGAAGTGGTCGGGCCTGCTCATTTCACGATTAGCAGGGTCCGGCCCCTCGGCGAGCCACCAGAGCCACCGGACGAGGTGCCACCAGACGAGGAGCCAGACGGGGAACCACCCCCGGAGGAGAGGGATGGAGATGAGGACCGGACGGATGCGGCGGACCAGGAGGGCTGGACGGCATCCGGACGGATGGAGTCTTAAGGTGCTGCCCCAACAGTAAGGTGCACATCCGTGCACCGGGCAGCACCACAGATGCAAAAATGTTGTACCCAAAAAAATTAAATGGTACCCCCCCCAAGATAAATGTATTATTTATATTAAATAAAGAAAAAAAAAAAAAAAAAAGTTGATTTATTGGCAGTGGCGGGCGTGCGTAAACCCAACGCATCAACCCGTCACTGCCGAGAACCCCGTATGCCAGCAATGGCAGGAAGGGGGCCCAAAAAAAAAAAAAAAAAAAAAAAAAAAAAAAAAGTTGTCGTCGATCGTGACAATTTCGATTAGTTGCAGTCGATTGTAATAGTTCTCGATAAAAATAATTTCGGTTAGCTGCAGTCGATTGTAATAATTCGAGATAAAAGAAATTTCGGTTAGTTGCAGTCGATTGTAACAAGTTTTATTAGTAGCAGTCAATCAAAATAATTCCGGTTAGTTGCAGTCATTAATAATAATTTCGGTTAGTTGCAGTCGATTGTAATAATTTCGGTTAGTTGCAGTCGATCGTAGCAATCTCGGTTAGTTGCAGTCGACCGTAGCAATCTCGGTTAGTTGCAGTCGATCGTAATAATTTCTGTTAGTTGCAGTCGATTCTAATCATTTCGGTTAGTCGCAGTCAACATATTAATTCCGTTTAGTCGCAGCCGATTGTAATAATTTCGGTTATTTGCAGTTGATCGTAACAATTTCGGTTAGTTGGAGTCAATTCAATAATTTCGCGATAAAAATAATTCGGGTTAGTTGCAGTCAATTGTAATAATTTCGGATAGTTGCAGTCGATCGTGACAATTTCGATTAGTTGCAGTCGATTGTAATAGTTCTCGATAAAAATAATTTCGGTTAGCTGCAGTCGATTGTAATAATTCGAGATAAAAGAAATTTCGGTTAGTTGCAGTCGATTGTAACAAGTTTTATTAGTAGCAGTCGATTGAAACAATTTTGGTTAGTTGCAGTCAATAAAAATAATTCCGGTTAGTTGCAGCTGATCGTAGCAATTTCGGTTAGTTGCAGTCGATCGTAGCAATCTCGGTTAGTTGCAGTCGATCGTAATAATTTCTGTTAGTTGCAGTCGATTCTAATCATTTCGGTTAGTCGCAGTCAACTTATTAATTCCGTTTAGTCGCAGTCGATTGTAATAATTTCAATTAGTTGCAGTCAACTTATTAATTCCGTTTAGTCGCAGTCGATTGTAATAATTTCGGTTATTTGCAGTCAATTGAATAATTTCGCGATAAAAATAATTCGGGTTAGTTGCAGTCAAATGTAATAATTTCAGTTAGTCGCAGTCAATTTAATAACGGTTGTCGCAGTCAGTTGTAATAATTTCGGATAGTTGCAGTCGATCGTGACAATTTCGATTAGTTGCAGTCGATTGTAATAGTTCTCGATAAAAATAATTTCGGTTAGCTGCAGTCGATTGTAATAATTCGAGATAAAAGAAATTTCGGTTAGTTGCAGTCGATTGTAACAAGTTTTATTAGTAGCAGTCAATCAAAATAATTCCGGTTAGTTGCAGTCATTAATAATAATTTCGGTTAGTTGCAGTCGATTGTAATAATTTCGGTTAGTTGCAGTCGATCGTAGCAATATCGGTTAGTTGCAGTCGACCGTAGCAATCTCGGTTAGTTGCAGTTCGATCGTAATAATTTCTGTTAGTTGCAGTCGATTCTAATCATTTCGGTTAGTCGCAGTCAACATATTAATTCCGTTTAGTCGCAGCCGATTGTAATAATTTCGGTTATTTGCAGTTGATCGTAACAATTTCGGTTAGTTGGAGTCAATTGAATAATTTCGCGATAAAAATAATTCGGGTTAGTTGCAGTCAATTGTAATAATTTCGGATAGTTGCAGTCGATCGTGACAATTTCGATTAGTTGCAGTCGATTGTAATAGTTCTCGATAAAAATAATTTCGGTTAGCTGCAGTCGATTGTAATAATTCGAGATAAAAGAAATTTCGGTTAGTTGCAGTCGATTGTAACAAGTTTTATTAGTAGCAGTCGATTGAAACAATTTTGGTTAGTTGCAGTCAATAAAAATAATTCCGGTTAGTTGCAGCTGATCGTAGCAATTTCGGTTAGTTGCAGTCGATCGTAGCAATCTCGGTTAGTTGCAGTCGATCGTAATAATTTCTGTTAGTTGCAGTCGATTCTAATCATTTCGGTTAGTCGCAGTCAACTTATTAATTCCGTTTAGTCGCAGTCGATTGTAATAATTTCAATTAGTTGCAGTCAACTTATTAATTCCGTTTAGTCGCAGTCGATTGTAATAATTTCGGTTATTTGCAGTCAATTGAATAATTTCGCGATAAAAATAATTCGGGTTAGTTGCAGTCAAATGTAATAATTTCAGTTAGTCGCAGTCAATTTAATAACGGTTGTCGCAGTCAGTTGTAATAATTTCGGATAGTTGCAGTCGATCGTGACAATTTCTATTAGTTGCAGTCGATTGTAATAGTTCTCGATAAAAATAATTTCGGTTAGCTGCAGTCGATTGTATTAATTCGAGATAAAAGAAATTTCGGTTAGTTGCAGTCGATTGTAACAAGTTTTATTAGTAGCAGTCGATTGAAACAATTTTGGTTAGTTGCAGTCAATAAAAAAAATTCCGGTTAGTTGCAATTGATCGTAGCAATTTCGGTTAGTTGCAGTCGATCGTAGCAATCTCGGTTAGTTGCAGTCGATCGTAATAATTTCTGTTAGTTGCAGTCGATTCTAATCATTTCGGTTAGTCGCAGTCAACTTATTAATTCCGTTTAGTCGCAGTCGATTGTAATAATTTCGGTTATTTGCAGTTGATCGTAACAATTTCGGTTAGTTGGAGTCAATTGAATAATTTCGCGATAAAAATAATTCGGGTTAGTTGCAGTCAATTGTAATAATTTCGGATAGTTGCAGTCGATCGTTACAATTTCGATTAGTTGCAGTCGATTGTAATAGTTCTCGATAAAAATAATTTCGGTTAGCTGCAGTCGATTGTAATAATTCGAGATAAAAGAAATTTCGGTTAGTTGCAGTCGATTGTAACAAGTTTTATTAGTAGCAGTCAATCAAAATAATTCCGGTTAGTTGCAGTCATTAATAATAATTTCGGTTAGTTGCAGTCGATTGTAATAATTTCGGTTAGTTGCAGTCGATCGTAAGAATTTTGGTTAGTTGCAGTCGATCGTAAGAATTTCGGTTAGTTTCAGACGATTGCAATAAATTCGCGATAAAATTTTTTTGGGCTAGTTGCAGTCGATTGTAATTATTTCGGTTAGTTGCAGTCGATCGTAAGAATTTTAGTTAGTTGCAGTCGATCGTAATAGTTCTCGATAAAAATAATTTCGGTTAGCTGCAGTCGATTGTAATAATTCGAGATAAAAGAAATTTCGGTTAGTTGCAGTCGATTGTAACAAGTTTTATTAGTAGCAGTCAATCAAAATAATTCCGGTTAGTTGCAGTCATTAATAATAATTTCGGTTAGTTGCAGTCGATTGTAATAATTTCGGTTAGTTGCAGTCGATCGTAGCAATCTCGGTTAGTTGCAGTCGACCGTAGCAATCTCGGTTAGTTGCAGTCGATCGTAATAATTTCTGTTAGTTGCAGTCGATTCTAATCATTTCGGTTAGTCGCAGTCAACATATTAATTCCGTTTAGTCGCAGCCGATTGTAATAATTTCGGTTATTTGCAGTTGATCGTAACAATTTCGGTTAGTTGGAGTCAATTCAATAATTTCGCGATAAAAATAATTCGGGTTAGTTGCAGTCAATTGTAATAATTTCGGATAGTTGCAGTCGATCGTGACAATTTCGATTAGTTGCAGTCGATTGTAATAGTTCTCGATAAAAATAATTTCGGTTAGCTGCAGTCGATTGTAATAATTCGAGATAAAAGAAATTTCGGTTAGTTGCAGTCGATTGTAACAAGTTTTATTAGTAGCAGTCGATTGAAACAATTTTGGTTAGTTGCAGTCAATAAAAATAATTCCGGTTAGTTGCAGCTGATCGTAGCAATTTCGGTTAGTTGCAGTCGATCGTAGCAATCTCGGTTAGTTGCAGTCGATCGTAATAATTTCTGTTAGTTGCAGTCGATTCTAATCATTTCGGTTAGTCGCAGTCAACTTATTAATTCCGTTTAGTCGCAGTCGATTGTAATAATTTCAATTAGTTGCAGTCAACTTATTAATTCCGTTTAGTCGCAGTCGATTGTAATAATTTCGGTTATTTGCAGTCAATTGAATAATTTCGCGATAAAAATAATTCGGGTTAGTTGCAGTCAAATGTAATAATTTCAGTTAGTCGCAGTCAATTTAATAACGGTTGTCGCAGTCAGTTGTAATAATTTCGGATAGTTGCAGTCGATCGTGACAATTTCGATTAGTTGCAGTCGATTGTAATAGTTCTCGATAAAAATAATTTCGGTTAGCTGCAGTCGATTGTAATAATTCGAGATAAAAGAAATTTCGGTTAGTTGCAGTCGATTGTAACAAGTTTTATTAGTAGCAGTCAATCAAAATAATTCCGGTTAGTTGCAGTCATTAATAATAATTTCGGTTAGTTGCAGTCGATTGTAATAATTTCGGTTAGTTGCAGTCGATCGTAGCAATATCGGTTAGTTGCAGTCGACCGTAGCAATCTCGGTTAGTTGCAGTTCGATCGTAATAATTTCTGTTAGTTGCAGTCGATTCTAATCATTTCGGTTAGTCGCAGTCAACATATTAATTCCGTTTAGTCGCAGCCGATTGTAATAATTTCGGTTATTTGCAGTTGATCGTAACAATTTCGGTTAGTTGGAGTCAATTGAATAATTTCGCGATAAAAATAATTCGGGTTAGTTGCAGTCAATTGTAATAATTTCGGATAGTTGCAGTCGATCGTGACAATTTCGATTAGTTGCAGTCGATTGTAATAGTTCTCGATAAAAATAATTTCGGTTAGCTGCAGTCGATTGTAATAATTCGAGATAAAAGAAATTTCGGTTAGTTGCAGTCGATTGTAACAAGTTTTATTAGTAGCAGTCGATTGAAACAATTTTGGTTAGTTGCAGTCAATAAAAATAATTCCGGTTAGTTGCAGCTGATCGTAGCAATTTCGGTTAGTTGCAGTCGATCGTAGCAATCTCGGTTAGTTGCAGTCGATCGTAATAATTTCTGTTAGTTGCAGTCGATTCTAATCATTTCGGTTAGTCGCAGTCAACTTATTAATTCCGTTTAGTCGCAGTCGATTGTAATAATTTCAATTAGTTGCAGTCAACTTATTAATTCCGTTTAGTCGCAGTCGATTGTAATAATTTCGGTTATTTGCAGTCAATTGAATAATTTCGCGATAAAAATAATTCGGGTTAGTTGCAGTCAAATGTAATAATTTCAGTTAGTCGCAGTCAATTTAATAACGGTTGTCGCAGTCAGTTGTAATAATTTCGGATAGTTGCAGTCGATCGTGACAATTTCTATTAGTTGCAGTCGATTGTAATAGTTCTCGATAAAAATAATTTCGGTTAGCTGCAGTCGATTGTATTAATTCGAGATAAAAGAAATTTCGGTTAGTTGCAGTCGATTGTAACAAGTTTTATTAGTAGCAGTCGATTGAAACAATTTTGGTTAGTTGCAGTCAATAAAAAAAATTCCGGTTAGTTGCAATTGATCGTAGCAATTTCGGTTAGTTGCAGTCGATCGTAGCAATCTCGGTTAGTTGCAGTCGATCGTAATAATTTCTGTTAGTTGCAGTCGATTCTAATCATTTCGGTTAGTCGCAGTCAACTTATTAATTCCGTTTAGTCGCAGTCGATTGTAATAATTTCGGTTATTTGCAGTTGATCGTAACAATTTCGGTTAGTTGGAGTCAATTGAATAATTTCGCGATAAAAATAATTCGGGTTAGTTGCAGTCAATTGTAATAATTTCGGATAGTTGCAGTCGATCGTTACAATTTCGATTAGTTGCAGTCGATTGTAATAGTTCTCGATAAAAATAATTTCGGTTAGCTGCAGTCGATTGTAATAATTCGAGATAAAAGAAATTTCGGTTAGTTGCAGTCGATTGTAACAAGTTTTATTAGTAGCAGTCAATCAAAATAATTCCGGTTAGTTGCAGTCATTAATAATAATTTCGGTTAGTTGCAGTCGATTGTAATAATTTCGGTTAGTTGCAGTCGATCGTAAGAATTTTGGTTAGTTGCAGTCGATCGTAAGAATTTCGGTTAGTTTCAGACGATTGCAATAAATTCGCGATAAAATTTTTTTGGGCTAGTTGCAGTCGATTGTAATTATTTCGGTTAGTTGCAGTCGATCGTAAGAATTTTAGTTAGTTGCAGTCGATCGTAATAGTTCTCGATAAAAATAATTTCGGTTAGCTGCAGTCGATTGTAATAATTCGAGATAAAAGAAATTTCGGTTAGTTGCAGTCGATTGTAACAAGTTTTATTAGTAGCAGTCAATCAAAATAATTCCGGTTAGTTGCAGTCATTAATAATAATTTCGGTTAGTTGCAGTCGATTGTAATAATTTCGGTTAGTTGCAGTCGATCGTAGCAATCTCGGTTAGTTGCAGTCGACCGTAGCAATCTCGGTTAGTTGCAGTCGATCGTAATAATTTCTGTTAGTTGCAGTCGATTCTAATCATTTCGGTTAGTCGCAGTCAACATATTAATTCCGTTTAGTCGCAGTCGATTGTAATAATTTCGGTTATTTGCAGTTGATCGTAACAATTTCGGTTAGTTGGAGTCAATTGAATAATTTCGCGATAAAAATAATTCGGGTTAGTTGCAGTCAATTGTAATAATTTCGGATAGTTGCAGTCGATCGTGACAATTTCGATTAGTTGCAGTCGATTGTAATAGTTCTCGATAAAAATAATTTCGGTTAGCTGCAGTCGATTGTAATAATTCGAGATAAAAGAAATTTCGGTTAGTTGCAGTCGATTGTAACAAGTTTTATTAGTAGCAGTCGATTGAAACAATTTTGGTTAGTTGCAGTCAATAAAAATAATTCCGGTTAGTTGCAGCTGATCGTAGCAATTTCGGTTAGTTGCAGTCGATCGTAGCAATCTCGGTTAGTTGCAGTCGATCGTAATAATTTCTGTTAGTTGCAGTCGATTCTAATCATTTCGGTTAGTCGCAGTCAACTTATTAATTCCGTTTAGTCGCAGTCGATTGTAATAATTTCAATTAGTTGCAGTCAACTTATTAATTCCGTTTAGTCGCAGTCGATTGTAATAATTTCGGTTATTTGCAGTCAATTGAATAATTTCGCGATAAAAATAATTCGGGTTAGTTGCAGTCAAATGTAATAATTTCAGTTAGTCGCAGTCAATTTAATAACGGTTGTCGCAGTCAGTTGTAATAATTTCGGATAGTTGCAGTCGATCGTGACAATTTCTATTAGTTGCAGTCGATTGTAATAGTTCTCGATAAAAATAATTTCGGTTAGCTGCAGTCGATTGTATTAATTCGAGATAAAAGAAATTTCGGTTAGTTGCAGTCGATTGTAACAAGTTTTATTAGTAGCAGTCGATTGAAACAATTTTGGTTAGTTGCAGTCAATAAAAAAAATTCCGGTTAGTTGCAATTGATCGTAGCAATTTCGGTTAGTTGCAGTCGATCGTAGCAATCTCGGTTAGTTGCAGTCGATCGTAATAATTTCTGTTAGTTGCAGTCGATTCTAATCATTTCGGTTAGTCGCAGTCAACTTATTAATTCCGTTTAGTCGCAGTCGATTGTAATAATTTCGGTTATTTGCAGTTGATCGTAACAATTTCGGTTAGTTGGAGTCAATTGAATAATTTCGCGATAAAAATAATTCGGGTTAGTTGCAGTCAATTGTAATAATTTCGGATAGTTGCAGTCGATCGTTACAATTTCGATTAGTTGCAGTCGATTGTAATAGTTCTCAATAAAAATAATTTCGGTTAGCTGCAGTCGATTGTAATAATTCGAGATAAAAGAAATTTCGGTTAGTTGCAGTCGATTGTAACAAGTTTTATTAGTAGCAGTCAATCAAAATAATTCCGGTTAGTTGCAGTCATTAATAATAATTTCGGTTAGTTGCAGTCGATTGTAATAATTTCGGTTAGTTGCAGTCGATCGTAAGAATTTTGGTTAGTTGCAGTCGATCGTAAGAATTTCGGTTAGTTTCAGACGATTGCAATAAATTCGCGATAAAATTTTTTTGGGCTAGTTGCAGTCGATTGTAATTATTTCGGTTAGTTGCAGTCGATCGTAAGAATTTTAGTTAGTTGCAGTCGATCGTAGCAATCTCGGTTAGTTGCAGTCGATCGTAATAATTTCTGTTAGTTGCAGTCGATTCTAATCATTTCGGTTAGTCGCAGTCAACTTATTAATTCCGTTTAGTCGCAGTCGATTGTAATAATTTCGGTTATTTGCAGTTGATCGTAATAATTTTCAATAATAATAATTTCGGTTAGTTGCAGGCGATTGTAATAATTTCGCGATAAAAAAAAATTTCGGTTAGTTGCAGTCGATTGCAACTATTTTGGTTAGTTGCAGTCGATTGCAATAAATTCGCGATAAAAATAATTTGGCCTACCTGCAGTCGATAGTAATAATTTCGGTCAGTCGTAGTCAATTGTAATAATTCCGGTTAGTCGCAGTCACGTGTAACAATTTCGGTTAGTTGCAGCCGATCATAACAATTTCGTTTAGTTGTAGTCAATTGTAATAATTTCGCAATAAAAAAAATTTCGGTTAGTTGCAGTCAATTTTAATTATTCCGGTTAGTCGCAGTCACGTGTAACAATTTCGGTTAGTTGCAGTCGATCGTTACAATTTCGATTAGTTGCAGTCGATTGTAATAGTTCTCGATAAAAATAATTTCGGTTAGCTGCAGTCGATTGTAATAATTCGAGATAAAAGAAATTTGGGTTATATGCAGTCGGTTGTAACAAGTTTTATTAGTAGCAGTCAATCAAAATAATTCCGGTTAGTTGCAGTCATTAATAATAATTTCGGTTAGTTGCAGTCGATTGTAATAATTTCGGTTAGTTGCAGTCGATCGTAAGAAATTTGGTTAGTTGCAGTCGATCGTAAGAATTTCGGTTAGTTGCAGTCGATTGAATAATTTCCCGATAAAAATAATTTCGGTTAGTTGCAGTCGATTGTAATAATTTTGGTTAGTCGCAGTGAATAAAACAAATTCTAGTTAGTTGCAGTCGATAATAATAATTTCGGCTAGTCGCAGTCGATTGTAATAATTTCGGTTAGTTGCAGTCGAATGAAACAATTTTGGTTAGTCGCAGTCAATTGAATAATTTCGCGATAAAAATAATTCGGGTTAGTTGCAGTCAAATGTAATAATTTCAGTTAGTCGCAGTCAATTTAATAACGGTTGTCGCAGTCAGTTGTAATAATTTCGGATAGTTGCAGTCGATCGTGACAATTTCTATTAGTTGCAGTCGATTGTAATAGTTCTCGATAAAAATAATTTCGGTTAGCTGCAGTCGATTGTATTAATTCGAGATAAAAGAAATTTCGGTTAGTTGCAGTCGATTGTAACAAGTTTTATTAGTAGCAGTCGATTGAAACAATTTTGGTTAGTTGCAGTCAATAAAAAAAATTCCGGTTAGTTGCAATTGATCGTAGCAATTTCGGTTAGTTGCAGTCGATCGTAGCAATCTCGGTTAGTTGCAGTCGATCGTAATAATTTCTGTTAGTTGCAGTCGATTCTAATCATTTCGGTTAGTCGCAGTCAACTTATTAATTCCGTTTAGTCGCAGTCGATTGTAATAATTTCGGTTATTTGCAGTTGATCGTAACAATTTCGGTTAGTTGGAGTCAATTGAATAATTTCGCGATAAAAATAATTCGGGTTAGTTGCAGTCAATTGTAATAATTTCGGATAGTTGCAGTCGATCGTTACAATTTCGATTAGTTGCAGTCGATTGTAATAGTTCTCGATAAAAATAATTTCGGTTAGCTGCAGTCGATTGTAATAATTCGAGATAAAAGAAATTTCGGTTAGTTGCAGTCGATTGTAACAAGTTTTATTAGTAGCAGTCAATCAAAATAATTCCGGTTAGTTGCAGTCATTAATAATAATTTCGGTTAGTTGCAGTCGATTGTAATAATTTCGGTTAGTTGCAGTCGATCGTAAGAATTTTGGTTAGTTGCAGTCGATCGTAAGAATTTCGGTTAGTTTCAGACGATTGCAATAAATTCGCGATAAAATTTTTTTGGGCTAGTTGCAGTCGATTGTAATTATTTCGGTTAGTTGCAGTCGATCGTAAGAATTTTAGTTAGTTGCAGTCGATCGTAGCAATCTCGGTTAGTTGCAGTCGATCGTAATAATTTCTGTTAGTTGCAGTCGATTCTAATCATTTCGGTTAGTCGCAGTCAACTTATTAATTCCGTTTAGTCGCAGTCGATTGTAATAATTTCGGTTATTTGCAGTTGATCGTAATAATTTTCAATAATAATAATTTCGGTTAGTTGCAGGCGATTGTAATAATTTCGCGATAAAAAAAAATTTCGGTTAGTTGCAGTCGATTGCAACTATTTTGGTTAGTTGCAGTCGATTGCAATAAATTCGCGATAAAAATAATTTGGCCTACCTGCAGTCAATAGTAATAATTTCGGTCAGTCGTAGTCAATTGTAATAATTCCGGTTAGTCGCAGTCACGTGTAACAATTTCGGTTAGTTGCAGCCGATCATAACAATTTCGTTTAGTTGTAGTCAATTGTAATAATTTCGCAATAAAAAAAATTTCGGTTAGTTGCAGTCAATTTTAATAATTCCGGTTAGTCGCAGTCACGTGTAACAATTTCGGTTAGTTGCAGTCGATCGTTACAATTTCGATTAGTTGCAGTCGATTGTAATAGTTCTCGATAAAAATAATTTCGGTTAGCTGCAGTCGATTGTAATAATTCGAGATAAAAGAAATTTGGGTTATATGCAGTCGGTTGTAACAAGTTTTATTAGTAGCAGTCAATCAAAATAATTCCGGTTAGTTGCAGTCATTAATAATAATTTCGGTTAGTTGCAGTCGATTGTAATAATTTCGGTTAGTTGCAGTCGATCGTAAGAAATTTGGTTAGTTGCAGTCGATCGTAAGAATTTCGGTTAGTTGCAGTCGATTGAATAATTTCCCGATAAAAATAATTTCGGTTAGTTGCAGTCGATTGTAATAATTTTGGTTAGTCGCAGTGAATAAAACAAATTCTAGTTAGTTGCAGTCGATAATAATAATTTCGGCTAGTCGCAGTCGATTGTAATAATTTCGGTTAGTTGCAGTCGAATGAAACAATTTTGGTTAGTCGCAGTCAATAAAAATAATTCCGGTTAGTTGCAGTTGATCGTAGCAATTTCGGTTAGTTGCAGTCGATCGTAGCAATTTCGTTTAGTTGCAGTCGATCGTAATAATTTCGGTTAGTTGCAGTCGATTCTAATCATTTCGGTTTGTCGCAGTTAACTTAATAATTCCGTTTAGTCGCAGTCGATTGTAATAATTTCGGTTAGTTGCAGTAGATTGTAATAATTCTCGATAATAATAATTTCGGTTAGTTGCAGTCGATCGTAACAATTTCGTTTAGTCGCAGTCAATAAAAATAATTCATGTTAGTTGCAGTCAATCGTAACAATTTTGGTTAGTTGCAGTCGATTGTAATAATTCGTGTAAAAATAATTTCGGTTAGTCGCAGTCAATTATAACAATTTCGGTTAGTTGTAGTCAATTGTAATAATTTCTCAATAAAAATAATTTCGGTTAGTTGCGATCGATAATATTTATTTCGGTTAGTCGCAGTCGACTGTAATAATTTTGGTTAGTTTTAGTCGATAATAATAATTTCTTTTAGTAGCAGTCAAAAAAATAAAAAAACTGTTTAGTTGCAGTCGATAATAATAATTTCGGTTAATCGCAGTCGATTGTAATAATTTCAATTAGTTGCAGTCAACTTATTAATTCCGTTTAGTCGCAGTCGATTGTAATAATTTCGGTTATTTGCAGTCAATTAAATAATTTCGCGATGAAAATAATTCGGGTTAGTTGCAGTCGATTGTAATAATTTCGGTTATTTGCAGTTGATCGTAACAATTTCGGTTAGTTGGAGTCAATTGAATAATTTCGCGATAAAAATAATTCGGGTTAGTTGCAGTCAATTGTAATAATTTCGGTTAGTTGCAGTCGATTGTAATAATTTCAGTTAGTTGCAGTCGATCGTAGCAATCTCGGTTAGTTGCAGTCGATCGTAGCAATCTCGGTTAGTTGCAGTCGATTGTAATAATTTCAGTTAGTTGCAGTCGATCGTAGCAATCTCGGTTAGTTGCAGTCGATCGTAGCAATCTCGGTTAGTTGCAGTCGATCGTAATAATTTCTGTTAGTTGCAGTCGATTCTAATCATTTCGGTTAGTCGCAGTCAACTTATTAATTCCGTTTAGTCGCAGTCGATTGTAATAATTTCGGTTATTTGCAGTTGATCGTAACAATTTCGGTTAGTTGGAGTCAATTGAATAATTTCGCGATAAAAATAATTCGGGTTAGTTGCAGTCAATTGTAATAATTTCGGTTATTCGCAGTCAATTTAATAACGGTTGTCGCAGTCAGTTGTAATAATTTCGGATAGTTGCAGTCGATCGTGACAATTTCGATTAGTTGCAGTCGATTGTAATAATTTCGGTTATTTGCAGTCAATTGAATAATTTCGCGATAAAAATAATTCGGGTTAGTTGCAGTCAATTGTAATAATTTCGGTTAGTCACAGTCAATTTAATAACGGTTGTCGCAGTCAGTTGTAATAATTTCGGATAGTTGCAGTCGATCGTGACAATTTCGATTAGTTGCAGTCGATTGTAATAGTTCTCAATAAAAATAATTTCGGTTAGCTGCAGTCGATTGTAATAATTCGAGATAAAAGAAATTTCGGTTAGTTGCAGTCGATTGTAACAAGTTTTATTAGTAGCAGTCGATTGAAACAATTTTGGTTAGTTGCAGTCAATAATAATAATTCCGGTTAGTTGCAGTTGATCGTAGCAATTTCGGTTAGTTGCAGTCGATCGTAGCAATCTCGGTTAGTTGCAGTCGATCGTAATAATTTCTGTTAGTTGCAGTCAATTGTAATAATTTCGCAATAAAAAAAATTTCGGTTAGTTGCAGTCGATTGTAACAAGTTTTATTAGTAGCAGTCAATCAAAATAATTCCGGTTAGTTGCAGTCATTAATAATAATTTCGGTTAGCTGCAGTCGATTGTAATAATTCGAGATAAAAGAAATTTCGGTTAGTTGCAGTCGATTGTAACAAGTTTTATTAGTAGCAGTCAATCAAAATAATTCCGGTTAGTTGCAGTTCTTAATAATAATTTCGGTTAGTTGCAGTCGATTGTAATAATTTCGGTTAGTTGCAGTCGGTCGTAAGAATTTTGGTTAGTTGCAGTCGATCGTAAGAATTTCGGTTATTTGCAGGCGATTGTAATAAATTCGCGATAAAAATAATTTCGGCTAGTTGCAGTCGATTGCAACTATTTTGGTTAGTTGCAGTCGATTTCAATAAATTCGCGATAAAAATAATTTGGCCTACTAGCAGTCGATTGTAATAATTTCGGTCAGTCGTAGTCAATTGTAATAATTCCGGTTAGTCGCAGTCATTAATAATAATTTCGGTTAGTTGCAGTCGATTGTAATAATTTCGGTTAGTTGCAGTCGATCGTAAGAAATTTGGTTAGTTGCAGTCGATCGTAAGAATTTCGGTTAGTTGCAGTCGATTGAATAATTTCCCGATAAAAATAATTTCGGTTAGTTGCAGTCGATTGTAATAATTTTGGTTAGTCGCAGTGAATAAAACAAATTCTTGTTAGTTGCAGTCGATAATAATAATTTCGGCTAGTCGCAGTCGATTGTAATAATTTCGGTTAGTTGCAGTCGAATGAAACAATTTTGGTTAGTCGCAGTCAATTGAATAATTTCGCGATAAAAATAATTCGGGTTAGTTGCAGTCAAATGTAATAATTTCAGTTAGTCGCAGTCAATTTAATAACGGTTGTCGCAGTCAGTTGTAATAATTTCGGATAGTTGCAGTCGATCGTGACAATTTCTATTAGTTGCAGTCGATTGTAATAGTTCTCGATAAAAATAATTTCGGTTAGCTGCAGTCGATTGTATTAATTCGAGATAAAAGAAATTTCGGTTAGTTGCAGTCGATTGTAACAAGTTTTATTAGTAGCAGTCGATTGAAACAATTTTGGTTAGTTGCAGTCAATAAAAAAAATTCCGGTTAGTTGCAATTGATCGTAGCAATTTCGGTTAGTTGCAGTCGATCGTAGCAATCTCGGTTAGTTGCAGTCGATCGTAATAATTTCTGTTAGTTGCAGTCGATTCTAATCATTTCGGTTAGTCGCAGTCAACTTATTAATTCCGTTTAGTCGCAGTCGATTGTAATAATTTCGGTTATTTGCAGTTGATCGTAACAATTTCGGTTAGTTGGAGTCAATTGAATAATTTCGCGATAAAAATAATTCGGGTTAGTTGCAGTCAATTGTAATAATTTCGGATAGTTGCAGTCGATCGTTACAATTTCGATTAGTTGCAGTCGATTGTAATAGTTCTCGATAAAAATAATTTCGGTTAGCTGCAGTCGATTGTAATAATTCGAGATAAAAGAAATTTCGGTTAGTTGCAGTCGATTGTAACAAGTTTTATTAGTAGCAGTCAATCAAAATAATTCCGGTTAGTTGCAGTCATTAATAATAATTTCGGTTAGTTGCAGTCGATTGTAATAATTTCGGTTAGTTGCAGTCGATCGTAAGAATTTTGGTTAGTTGCAGTCGATCGTAAGAATTTCGGTTAGTTTCAGACGATTGCAATAAATTCGCGATAAAATTTTTTTGGGCTAGTTGCAGTCGATTGTAATTATTTCGGTTAGTTGCAGTCGATCGTAAGAATTTTAGTTAGTTGCAGTCGATCGTAGCAATCTCGGTTAGTTGCAGTCGATCGTAATAATTTCTGTTAGTTGCAGTCGATTCTAATCATTTCGGTTAGTCGCAGTCAACTTATTAATTCCGTTTAGTCGCAGTCGATTGTAATAATTTCGGTTATTTGCAGTTGATCGTAATAATTTTCAATAATAATAATTTCGGTTAGTTGCAGGCGATTGTAATAATTTCGCGATAAAAAAAAATTTCGGTTAGTTGCAGTCGATTGCAACTATTTTGGTTAGTTGCAGTCGATTGCAATAAATTCGCGATAAAAATAATTTGGCCTACCTGCAGTCAATAGTAATAATTTCGGTCAGTCGTAGTCAATTGTAATAATTCCGGTTAGTCGCAGTCACGTGTAACAATTTCGGTTAGTTGCAGCCGATCATAACAATTTCGTTTAGTTGTAGTCAATTGTAATAATTTCGCAATAAAAAAAATTTCGGTTAGTTGCAGTCAATTTTAATAATTCCGGTTAGTCGCAGTCACGTGTAACAATTTCGGTTAGTTGCAGTCGATCGTTACAATTTCGATTAGTTGCAGTCGATTGTAATAGTTCTCGATAAAAATAATTTCGGTTAGCTGCAGTCGATTGTAATAATTCGAGATAAAAGAAATTTGGGTTATATGCAGTCGGTTGTAACAAGTTTTATTAGTAGCAGTCAATCAAAATAATTCCGGTTAGTTGCAGTCATTAATAATAATTTCGGTTAGTTGCAGTCGATTGTAATAATTTCGGTTAGTTGCAGTCGATCGTAAGAAATTTGGTTAGTTGCAGTCGATCGTAAGAATTTCGGTTAGTTGCAGTCGATTGAATAATTTCCCGATAAAAATAATTTCGGTTAGTTGCAGTCGATTGTAATAATTTTGGTTAGTCGCAGTGAATAAAACAAATTCTAGTTAGTTGCAGTCGATAATAATAATTTCGGCTAGTCGCAGTCGATTGTAATAATTTCGGTTAGTTGCAGTCGAATGAAACAATTTTGGTTAGTCGCAGTCAATAAAAATAATTCCGGTTAGTTGCAGTTGATCGTAGCAATTTCGGTTAGTTGCAGTCGATCGTAGCAATTTCGTTTAGTTGCAGTCGATCGTAATAATTTCGGTTAGTTGCAGTCGATTCTAATCATTTCGGTTTGTCGCAGTTAACTTAATAATTCCGTTTAGTCGCAGTCGATTGTAATAATTTCGGTTAGTTGCAGTAGATTGTAATAATTCTCGATAATAATAATTTCGGTTAGTTGCAGTCGATCGTAACAATTTCGTTTAGTCGCAGTCAATAAAAATAATTCATGTTAGTTGCAGTCAATCGTAACAATTTTGGTTAGTTGCAGTCGATTGTAATAATTCGTGTAAAAATAATTTCGGTTAGTCGCAGTCAATTATAACAATTTCGGTTAGTTGTAGTCAATTGTAATAATTTCTCAATAAAAATAATTTCGGTTAGTTGCGATCGATAATATTTATTTCGGTTAGTCGCAGTCGACTGTAATAATTTTGGTTAGTTTTAGTCGATAATAATAATTTCTTTTAGTAGCAGTCAAAAAAATAAAAAAACTGTTTAGTTGCAGTCGATAATAATAATTTCGGTTAATCGCAGTCGATTGTAATAATTTCAATTAGTTGCAGTCAACTTATTAATTCCGTTTAGTCGCAGTCGATTGTAATAATTTCGGTTATTTGCAGTCAATTAAATAATTTCGCGATGAAAATAATTCGGGTTAGTTGCAGTCGATTGTAATAATTTCGGTTATTTGCAGTTGATCGTAACAATTTCGGTTAGTTGGAGTCAATTGAATAATTTCGCGATAAAAATAATTCGGGTTAGTTGCAGTCAATTGTAATAATTTCGGTTAGTTGCAGTCGATTGTAATAATTTCAGTTAGTTGCAGTCGATCGTAGCAATCTCGGTTAGTTGCAGTCGATCGTAGCAATCTCGGTTAGTTGCAGTCGATTGTAATAATTTCAGTTAGTTGCAGTCGATCGTAGCAATCTCGGTTAGTTGCAGTCGATCGTAGCAATCTCGGTTAGTTGCAGTCGATCGTAATAATTTCTGTTAGTTGCAGTCGATTCTAATCATTTCGGTTAGTCGCAGTCAACTTATTAATTCCGTTTAGTCGCAGTCGATTGTAATAATTTCGGTTATTTGCAGTTGATCGTAACAATTTCGGTTAGTTGGAGTCAATTGAATAATTTCGCGATAAAAATAATTCGGGTTAGTTGCAGTCAATTGTAATAATTTCGGTTATTCGCAGTCAATTTAATAACGGTTGTCGCAGTCAGTTGTAATAATTTCGGATAGTTGCAGTCGATCGTGACAATTTCGATTAGTTGCAGTCGATTGTAATAATTTCGGTTATTTGCAGTCAATTGAATAATTTCGCGATAAAAATAATTCGGGTTAGTTGCAGTCAATTGTAATAATTTCGGTTAGTCACAGTCAATTTAATAACGGTTGTCGCAGTCAGTTGTAATAATTTCGGATAGTTGCAGTCGATCGTGACAATTTCGATTAGTTGCAGTCGATTGTAATAGTTCTCAATAAAAATAATTTCGGTTAGCTGCAGTCGATTGTAATAATTCGAGATAAAAGAAATTTCGGTTAGTTGCAGTCGATTGTAACAAGTTTTATTAGTAGCAGTCGATTGAAACAATTTTGGTTAGTTGCAGTCAATAATAATAATTCCGGTTAGTTGCAGTTGATCGTAGCAATTTCGGTTAGTTGCAGTCGATCGTAGCAATCTCGGTTAGTTGCAGTCGATCGTAATAATTTCTGTTAGTTGCAGTCAATTGTAATAATTTCGCAATAAAAAAAATTTCGGTTAGTTGCAGTCGATTGTAACAAGTTTTATTAGTAGCAGTCAATCAAAATAATTCCGGTTAGTTGCAGTCATTAATAATAATTTCGGTTAGCTGCAGTCGATTGTAATAATTCGAGATAAAAGAAATTTCGGTTAGTTGCAGTCGATTGTAACAAGTTTTATTAGTAGCAGTCAATCAAAATAATTCCGGTTAGTTGCAGTTCTTAATAATAATTTCGGTTAGTTGCAGTCGATTGTAATAATTTCGGTTAGTTGCAGTCGGTCGTAAGAATTTTGGTTAGTTGCAGTCGATCGTAAGAATTTCGGTTAGTTGCAGGCGATTGTAATAAATTCGCGATAAAAATAATTTCGGCTAGTTGCAGTCGATTGCAACTATTTTGGTTAGTTGCAGTCGATTTCAATAAATTCGCGATAAAAATAATTTGGCCTACTAGCAGTCGATTGTAATAATTTCGGTCAGTCGTAGTCAATTGTAATAATTCCGGTTAGTCGCAGTCACGTGTAACAATTTCAGTTAGTTGCAGCCGATCATAACAATTTCGTTTAGTTGTAGTCAATTGTAATAATTTCGCAATAAAAATAATTTTGGTTAGTTGCAGTCGATTGGAAAAATTTTTGTTAGTTTCAGACGATTGCAATAAATTCGCGATAAAATTTTTTTGGGCTAGTTGCAGTCGATTGTAATTATTTCGGATAGTTGCAGTCGATCGTAAGAATTTTAGTTAGTTGCAGTCGATCGTAGCAATCTTGGTTAGTTGCAGTCGATCGTAGCAATCTCGGTTAGTTGCAGTCGATCGTAATAATTTCTGTTAGTTGCAGTCGATTCTAATCATTTCGGTTAGTCGCAGTCAACTTATTAATTCCGTTTAGTCGCAGTCGATTGTAATAATTTCGGTTATTTGCAGTTGATCGTAATAATTTTCAATAATAATAATTTCGGTTAGTTGCAGGCGATTGTAATAATTTCGCGATAAAAAAAAATTTCGGTTAGCTGCAGTCGATTGTAATAATTCGAGATAAAAGAAATTTCGGTTAGTTGCAGTCGATTGTAACAAGTTTTATTAGTAGCAGTCGATTGAAACAATTTTGGTTAGTTGCAGTCAATAATAATAATTCCGGTTAGTTGCAGTTGATCGTAGCAATTTCGGTTAGTTGCAGTCGATCGTAGCAATCTCGGTTAGTTGCAGTCGATCGTAATAATTTCTGTTAGTTGCAGTCAATTGTAATAATTTCGCAATAAAAAAAATTTCGGTTAGTTGCAGTCGATTGTAACAAGTTTTATTAGTAGCAGTCAATCAAAATAATTCCGGTTAGTTGCAGTCATTAATAATAATTTCGGTTAGCTGCAGTCGATTGTAATAATTCGAGATAAAAGAAATTTCGGTTAGTTGCAGTCGATTGTAACAAGTTTTATTAGTAGCAGTCAATCAAAATAATTCCGGTTAGTTGCAGTTCTTAATAATAATTTCGGTTAGTTGCAGTCGATTGTAATAATTTCGGTTAGTTGCAGTCGGTCGTAAGAATTTTGGTTAGTTGCAGTCGATCGTAAGAATTTCGGTTAGTTGCAGGCGATTGTAATAAATTCGCGATAAAAATAATTTCGGCTAGTTGCAGTCGATTGCAACTATTTTGGTTAGTTGCAGTCGATTTCAATAAATTCGCGATAAAAATAATTTGGCCTACTAGCAGTCGATTGTAATAATTTCGGTCAGTCGTAGTCAATTGTAATAATTCCGGTTAGTCGCAGTCACGTGTAACAATTTCAGTTAGTTGCAGCCGATCATAACAATTTCGTTTAGTTGTAGTCAATTGTAATAATTTCGCAATAAAAATAATTTTGGTTAGTTGCAGTCGATTGGAAAAATTTTTGTTAGTTTCAGACGATTGCAATAAATTCGCGATAAAATTTTTTTGGGCTAGTTGCAGTCGATTGTAATTATTTCGGTTAGTTGCAGTCGATCGTAAGAATTTTAGTTAGTTGCAGTCGATCGTAGCAATCTTGGTTAGTTGCAGTCGATCGTAGCAATCTCGGTTAGTTGCAGTCGATCGTAATAATTTCTGTTAGTTGCAGTCGATTCTAATCATTTCGGTTAGTCGCAGTCAACTTATTAATTCCGTTTAGTCGCAGTCGATTGTAATAATTTCGGTTATTTGCAGTTGATCGTAATAATTTTCAATAATAATAATTTCGGTTAGTTGCAGGCGATTGTAATAATTTCGCGATAAAAAAAAATTTCGGTTAGCTGCAGTCGATTGTAATAATTCGAGATAAAAGAAATTTCGGTTAGTTGCAGTCGATTGTAACAAGTTTTATTAGTAGCAGTCGATTGAAACAATTTTGGTTAGTTGCAGTCAATAAAAATAATTCCGGTTAGTTGCAGTTGATCGTAGCAATTTCGGTTAGTTGCAGTCGATCGTAGCAATCTCGGTTAGTTGCAGTCGATCGTAATAATTTCTGTTAGTTGCAGTCGATTCTAATCATTTCGGTTAGTCGCAGTCAACTTATTAATTCCGTTTAGTCGCAGTCGATTGTAATAATTTCGGTTATTTGCAGTTGATCGTAACAATTTCGGTTAGTTGGAGTCAATTGAATAATTTCGCGATAAAAATAATTCGGGTTAGTTGCAGTCAATTGTAATAATTTCGGATAGTTGCAGTCGATCGTTACAATTTCGATTAGTTGCAGTCGATTGTAATAGTTCTCGATAAAAATAATTTCGGTTAGCTGCAGTCGATTGTAATAATTCGAGATAAAAGAAATTTCGGTTAGTTGCAGTCGATTGTAACAAGTTTTATTAGTAGCAGTCAATCAAAATAATTCCGGTTAGTTGCAGTCATTAATAATAATTTCGGTTAGCTGCAGTCGATTGTAATAATTCGAGATAAAAGAAATTTCGGTTAGTTGCAGTCGATTGTAACAAGTTTTATTAGTAGCAGTCAATCAAAATAATTCCGGTTAGTTGCAGTTCTTAATAATAATTTCGGTTAGTTGCAGTCGATTGTAATAATTTCAGTTAGTTGCAGTCGGTCGTAAGAATTTTGGTTAGTTGCAGTCGATCGTAAGAATTTCGGTTAGTTGCAGGCGATTGTAATAAATTCGCGATAAAAATAATTTCGGCTAGTTGCAGTCGATTGCAACTATTTTGGTTAGTTGCAGTCGATTTCAATAAATTCGCGATAAAAATAATTTGGCCTACTAGCAGTCGATTGTAATAATTTCGGTCAGTCGTAGTCAATTGTAATAATTCCGGTTAGTCGCAGTCACGTGTAACAATTTCAGTTAGTTGCAGCCGATCATAACAATTTCGTTTAGTTGTAGTCAATTGTAATAATTTCGCAATAAAAATAATTTTGGTTAGTTGCAGTCGATTGGAAAAATTTTTGTTAGTTTCAGACGATTGCAATAAATTCGCGATAAAATTTTTTTGGGCTAGTTGCAGTCGATTGTAATTATTTCGGTTAGTTGCAGTCGATCGTAAGAATTTTAGTTAGTTGCAGTCGATCGTAGCAATCTTGGTTAGTTGCAGTCGATCGTAGCAATCTCGGTTAGTTGTAGTCGATCGTAATAATTTCTGTTAGTTGCAGTCGATTCTAATCATTTCGGTTAGTCGCAGTCAACTTATTAATTCCGTTTAGTCGCAGTCGATTGTAATAATTTCGGTTATTTGCAGTTGATCGTAATAATTTTCAATAATAATAATTTCGGTTAGTTGCAGGCGATTGTAATAATTTCGCGATAAAAAAAAATTTCGGTTAAGTGCAGTCGATTGCAACTATTTTGGTTAGTTGCAGTCGATTGCAATAAATTCGCGATAAAAATAATTTGGCCTACCTGCAGTCGATAGTAATAATTTCGGTCAGTCGTAGTCAATTGTAATAATTCCGGTTAGTCGCAGTCACGTGTAACAATTTCGGTTAGTTGCAGTCGATCGTTACAATTTCGATTAGTTGCAGTCGATTGTAATAGTTCTCGATAAAAATAATTTCGGTTAGCTGCAGTCGATTGTAATAATTCGAGATAAAAGAAATTTGGGTTATATGCAGTCGGTTGTAACAAGTTTTATTAGTAGCAGTCAATCAAAATAATTCCGGTTAGTTGCAGTCATTAATAATAATTTCGGTTAGTTGCAGTCGATTGTAATAATTTCGGTTAGTTGCAGTCGATCGTAAGAAATTTGGTTAGTTGCAGTCGATCGTAAGAATTTCGGTTAGTTGCAGTCGATTGAATAATTTCCCGATAAAAATAATTTCGGTTAGTTGCAGTCGATTGTAATAATTTTGGTTAGTCGCAGTGAATAAAACAAATTCTAGTTAGTTGCAGTCGATAATAATAATTTCGGCTAGTCGCAGTCGATTGTAATAATTTCGGTTAGTTGCAGTCGAATGAAACAATTTTGGTTAGTCGCAGTCAATAAAAATAATTCCGGTTAGTTGCAGTTGATCGTAGCAATTTCGGTTAGTTGCAGTCGATCGTAGCAATTTCGTTTAGTTGCAGTCGATCGTAATAATTTCGGTTAGTTGCAGTCGATTCTAATCATTTCGGTTTGTCGCAGTTAACTTAATAATTCCGTTTAGTCGCAGTCGATTGTAATAATTTCGGTTAGTTGCAGTAGATTGTAATAATTCTCGATAATAATAATTTCGGTTAGTTGCAGTCGATCGTAACAATTTCGTTTAGTCGCAGTCAATAAAAATAATTCATGTTAGTTGCAGTCAATCGTAACAATTTTGGTTAG
The DNA here is from genome assembly GCA_964056705.1 of Troilus luridus. Lineage (NCBI taxonomy): Eukaryota > Metazoa > Arthropoda > Insecta > Hemiptera > Pentatomidae > Troilus > Troilus luridus. The sequence continues at coordinate 135,095,728 of OZ057412.1, forward strand.
TTGCAGTCGATTGTAATAATTCGTGTAAAAATAATTTCGGTTAGTCGCAGTCAATTATAACAATTTCGGTTAGTTGTAGTCAATTGTAATAATTTCTCAATAAAAATAATTTCGGTTAGTTGCGATCGATAATATTTATTTCGGTTAGTCGCAGTCGACTGTAATAATTTTGGTTAGTTTTAGTCGATAATAATAATTTCTTTTAGTAGCAGTCAAAAAAATAAAAAAACTGTTTAGTTGCAGTCGATAATAATAATTTCGGTTAATCGCAGTCGATTGTAATAATTTCAATTAGTTGCAGTCAACTTATTAATTCCGTTTAGTCGCAGTCGATTGTAATAATTTCGGTTATTTGCAGTCAATTAAATAATTTCGCGATGAAAATAATTCGGGTTAGTTGCAGTCGATTGTAATAATTTCGGTTATTTGCAGTTGATCGTAACAATTTCGGTTAGTTGGAGTCAATTGAATAATTTCGCGATAAAAATAATTCGGGTTAGTTGCAGTCAATTGTAATAATTTCGGTTAGTTGCAGTCGATTGTAATAATTTCAGTTAGTTGCAGTCGATCGTAGCAATCTCGGTTAGTTGCAGTCGATCGTAGCAATCTCGGTTAGTTGCAGTCGATTGTAATAATTTCAGTTAGTTGCAGTCGATCGTAGCAATCTCGGTTAGTTGCAGTCGATCGTAGCAATCTCGGTTAGTTGCAGTCGATCGTAATAATTTCTGTTAGTTGCAGTCGATTCTAATCATTTCGGTTAGTCGCAGTCAACTTATTAATTCCGTTTAGTCGCAGTCGATTGTAATAATTTCGGTTATTTGCAGTTGATCGTAACAATTTCGGTTAGTTGGAGTCAATTGAATAATTTCGCGATAAAAATAATTCGGGTTAGTTGCAGTCAATTGTAATAATTTCGGTTATTCGCAGTCAATTTAATAACGGTTGTCGCAGTCAGTTGTAATAATTTCGGATAGTTGCAGTCGATCGTGACAATTTCGATTAGTTGCAGTCGATTGTAATAATTTCGGTTATTTGCAGTCAATTGAATAATTTCGCGATAAAAATAATTCGGGTTAGTTGCAGTCAATTGTAATAATTTCGGTTAGTCACAGTCAATTTAATAACGGTTGTCGCAGTCAGTTGTAATAATTTCGGATAGTTGCAGTCGATCGTGACAATTTCGATTAGTTGCAGTCGATTGTAATAGTTCTCAATAAAAATAATTTCGGTTAGCTGCAGTCGATTGTAATAATTCGAGATAAAAGAAATTTCGGTTAGTTGCAGTCGATTGTAACAAGTTTTATTAGTAGCAGTCGATTGAAACAATTTTGGTTAGTTGCAGTCAATAATAATAATTCCGGTTAGTTGCAGTTGATCGTAGCAATTTCGGTTAGTTGCAGTCGATCGTAGCAATCTCGGTTAGTTGCAGTCGATCGTAATAATTTCTGTTAGTTGCAGTCAATTGTAATAATTTCGCAATAAAAAAAATTTCGGTTAGTTGCAGTCGATTGTAACAAGTTTTATTAGTAGCAGTCAATCAAAATAATTCCGGTTAGTTGCAGTCATTAATAATAATTTCGGTTAGCTGCAGTCGATTGTAATAATTCGAGATAAAAGAAATTTCGGTTAGTTGCAGTCGATTGTAACAAGTTTTATTAGTAGCAGTCAATCAAAATAATTCCGGTTAGTTGCAGTTCTTAATAATAATTTCGGTTAGTTGCAGTCGATTGTAATAATTTCGGTTAGTTGCAGTCGGTCGTAAGAATTTTGGTTAGTTGCAGTCGATAGTAAGAATTTCGGTTAGTTGCAGGCGATTGTAATAAATTCGCGATAAAAATAATTTCGGCTAGTTGCAGTCGATTGCAACTATTTTGGTTAGTTGCAGTCGATTTCAATAAATTCGCGATAAAAATAATTTGGCCTACTAGCAGTCGATTGTAATAATTTCGGTCAGTCGTAGTCAATTGTAATAATTCCGGTTAGTCGCAGTCACGTGTAACAATTTCAGTTAGTTGCAGCCGATCATAACAATTTCGTTTAGTTGTAGTCAATTGTAATAATTTCGCAATAAAAATAATTTTGGTTAGTTGCAGTCGATTGGAAAAATTTTTGTTAGTTTCAGACGATTGCAATAAATTCGCGATAAAATTTTTTTGGGCTAGTTGCAGTCGATTGTAATTATTTCGGTTAGTTGCAGTCGATCGTAAGAATTTTAGTTAGTTGCAGTCGATCGTAGCAATCTTGGTTAGTTGCAGTCGATCGTAGCAATCTCGGTTAGTTGCAGTCGATCGTAATAATTTCTGTTAGTTGCAGTCGATTCTAATCATTTCGGTTAGTCGCAGTCAACTTATTAATTCCGTTTAGTCGCAGTCGATTGTAATAATTTCGGTTATTTGCAGTTGATCGTAATAATTTTCAATAATAATAATTTCGGTTAGTTGCAGGCGATTGTAATAATTTCGCGATAAAAAAAAATTTCGGTTAGCTGCAGTCGATTGTAATAATTCGAGATAAAAGAAATTTCGGTTAGTTGCAGTCGATTGTAACAAGTTTTATTAGTAGCAGTCGATTGAAACAATTTTGGTTAGTTGCAGTCAATAAAAATAATTCCGGTTAGTTGCAGTTGATCGTAGCAATTTCGGTTAGTTGCAGTCGATCGTAGCAATCTCGGTTAGTTGCAGTCGATCGTAATAATTTCTGTTAGTTGCAGTCGATTCTAATCATTTCGGTTAGTCGCAGTCAACTTATTAATTCCGTTTAGTCGCAGTCGATTGTAATAATTTCGGTTATTTGCAGTTGATCGTAACAATTTCGGTTAGTTGGAGTCAATTGAATAATTTCGCGATAAAAATAATTCGGGTTAGTTGCAGTCAATTGTAATAATTTCGGATAGTTGCAGTCGATCGTTACAATTTCGATTAGTTGCAGTCGATTGTAATAGTTCTCGATAAAAATAATTTCGGTTAGCTGCAGTCGATTGTAATAATTCGAGATAAAAGAAATTTCGGTTAGTTGCAGTCGATTGTAACAAGTTTTATTAGTAGCAGTCAATCAAAATAATTCCGGTTAGTTGCAGTCATTAATAATAATTTCGGTTAGCTGCAGTCGATTGTAATAATTCGAGATAAAAGAAATTTCGGTTAGTTGCAGTCGATTGTAACAAGTTTTATTAGTAGCAGTCAATCAAAATAATTCCGGTTAGTTGCAGTTCTTAATAATAATTTCGGTTAGTTGCAGTCGATTGTAATAATTTCAGTTAGTTGCAGTCGGTCGTAAGAATTTTGGTTAGTTGCAGTCGATCGTAAGAATTTCGGTTAGTTGCAGGCGATTGTAATAAATTCGCGATAAAAATAATTTCGGCTAGTTGCAGTCGATTGCAACTATTTTGGTTAGTTGCAGTCGATTTCAATAAATTCGCGATAAAAATAATTTGGCCTACTAGCAGTCGATTGTAATAATTTCGGTCAGTCGTAGTCAATTGTAATAATTCCGGTTAGTCGCAGTCACGTGTAACAATTTCAGTTAGTTGCAGCCGATCATAACAATTTCGTTTAGTTGTAGTCAATTGTAATAATTTCGCAATAAAAATAATTTTGGTTAGTTGCAGTCGATTGGAAAAATTTTTGTTAGTTTCAGACGATTGCAATAAATTCGCGATAAAATTTTTTTGGGCTAGTTGCAGTCGATTGTAATTATTTCGGTTAGTTGCAGTCGATCGTAAGAATTTTAGTTAGTTGCAGTCGATCGTAGCAATCTTGGTTAGTTGCAGTCGATCGTAGCAATCTCGGTTAGTTGTAGTCGATCGTAATAATTTCTGTTAGTTGCAGTCGATTCTAATCATTTCGGTTAGTCGCAGTCAACTTATTAATTCCGTTTAGTCGCAGTCGATTGTAATAATTTCGGTTATTTGCAGTTGATCGTAATAATTTTCAATAATAATAATTTCGGTTAGTTGCAGGCGATTGTAATAATTTCGCGATAAAAAAAAATTTCGGTTAAGTGCAGTCGATTGCAACTATTTTGGTTAGTTGCAGTCGATTGCAATAAATTCGCGATAAAAATAATTTGGCCTACCTGCAGTCGATAGTAATAATTTCGGTCAGTCGTAGTCAATTGTAATAATTCCGGTTAGTCGCAGTCACGTGTAACAATTTCGGTTAGTTGCAGTCGATCGTTACAATTTCGATTAGTTGCAGTCGATTGTAATAGTTCTCGATAAAAATAATTTCGGTTAGCTGCAGTCGATTGTAATAATTCGAGATAAAAGAAATTTGGGTTATATGCAGTCGGTTGTAACAAGTTTTATTAGTAGCAGTCAATCAAAATAATTCCGGTTAGTTGCAGTCATTAATAATAATTTCGGTTAGTTGCAGTCGATTGTAATAATTTCGGTTAGTTGCAGTCGATCGTAAGAAATTTGGTTAGTTGCAGTCGATCGTAAGAATTTCGGTTAGTTGCAGTCGATTGAATAATTTCCCGATAAAAATAATTTCGGTTAGTTGCAGTCGATTGTAATAATTTTGGTTAGTCGCAGTGAATAAAACAAATTCTAGTTAGTTGCAGTCGATAATAATAATTTCGGCTAGTCGCAGTCGATTGTAATAATTTCGGTTAGTTGCAGTCGAATGAAACAATTTTGGTTAGTCGCAGTCAATAAAAATAATTCCGGTTAGTTGCAGTTGATCGTAGCAATTTCGGTTAGTTGCAGTCGATCGTAGCAATTTCGTTTAGTTGCAGTCGATCGTAATAATTTCGGTTAGTTGCAGTCGATTCTAATCATTTCGGTTTGTCGCAGTTAACTTAATAATTCCGTTTAGTCGCAGTCGATTGTAATAATTTCGGTTAGTTGCAGTAGATTGTAATAATTCTCGATAATAATAATTTCGGTTAGTTGCAGTCGATCGTAACAATTTCGTTTAGTCGCAGTCAATAAAAATAATTCATGTTAGTTGCAGTCAATCGTAACAATTTTGGTTAGTTGCAGTCGATTGTAATAATTCGTGTAAAAATAATTTCGGTTAGTCGCAGTCAATTATAACAATTTCGGTTAGTTGTAGTCAATTGTAATAATTTCTCAATAAAAATAATTTCGGTTAGTTGCGATCGATAATATTTATTTCGGTTAGTCGCAGTCGACTGTAATAATTTTGGTTAGTTTTAGTCGATAATAATAATTTCTTTTAGTAGCAGTCAAAAAAATAAAAAAACTGTTTAGTTGCAGTCGATAATAATAATTTCGGTTAATCGCAGTCGATTGTAATAATTTCAATTAGTTGCAGTCAACTTATTAATTCCGTTTAGTCGCAGTCGATTGTAATAATTTCGGTTATTTGCAGTCAATTAAATAATTTCGCGATGAAAATAATTCGGGTTAGTTGCAGTCGATTGTAATAATTTCGGTTATTTGCAGTTGATCGTAACAATTTCGGTTAGTTGGAGTATATTGAATAATTTCGCGATAAAAATAATTCGGGTTAGTTGCAGTCAATTGTAATAATTTCGGTTAGTTGCAGTCGATTGTAATAATTTCAGTTAGTTGCAGTCGATCGTAGCAATCTCGGTTAGTTGCAGTCGATCGTAGCAATCTCGGTTAGTTGCAGTCGATTGTAATAATTTCAGTTAGTTGCAGTCGATCGTAGCAATCTCGGTTAGTTGCAGTCGATCGTAGCAATCTCGGTTAGTTGCAGTCGATCGTAATAATTTCTGTTAGTTGCAGTCGATTCTAATCATTTCGGTTAGTCGCAGTCAACTTATTAATTCCGTTTAGTCGCAGTCGATTGTAATAATTTCGGTTATTTGCAGTTGATCGTAACAATTTCGGTTAGTTGGAGTCAATTGAATAATTTCGCGATAAAAATAATTCGGGTTAGTTGCAGTCAATTGTAATAATTTCGGTTATTCGCAGTCAATTTAATAACGGTTGTCGCAGTCAGTTGTAATAATTTCGGATAGTTGCAGTCGATCGTGACAATTTCGATTAGTTGCAGTCGATTGTAATAATTTCGGTTATTTGCAGTCAATTGAATAATTTCGCGATAAAAATAATTCGGGTTAGTTGCAGTCAATTGTAATAATTTCGGTTAGTCACAGTCAATTTAATAACGGTTGTCGCAGTCAGTTGTAATAATTTCGGATAGTTGCAGTCGATCGTGACAATTTCGATTAGTTGCAGTCGATTGTAATAGTTCTCAATAAAAATAATTTCGGTTAGCTGCAGTCGATTGTAATAATTCGAGATAAAAGAAATTTCGGTTAGTTGCAGTCGATTGTAACAAGTTTTATTAGTAGCAGTCGATTGAAACAATTTTGGTTAGTTGCAGTCAATAATAATAATTCCGGTTAGTTGCAGTTGATCGTAGCAATTTCGGTTAGTTGCAGTCGATCGTAGCAATCTCGGTTAGTTGCAGTCGATCGTAATAATTTCTGTTAGTTGCAGTCAATTGTAATAATTTCGCAATAAAAAAAATTTCGGTTAGTTGCAGTCGATTGTAACAAGTTTTATTAGTAGCAGTCAATCAAAATAATTCCGGTTAGTTGCAGTCATTAATAATAATTTCGGTTAGCTGCAGTCGATTGTAATAATTCGAGATAAAAGAAATTTCGGTTAGTTGCAGTCGATTGTAACAAGTTTTATTAGTAGCAGTCAATCAAAATAATTCCGGTTAGTTGCAGTTCTTAATAATAATTTCGGTTAGTTGCAGTCGATTGTAATAATTTCGGTTAGTTGCAGTCGGTCGTAAGAATTTTGGTTAGTTGCAGTCGATCGTAAGAATTTCGGTTAGTTGCAGGCGATTGTAATAAATTCGCGATAAAAATAATTTCGGCTAGTTGCAGTCGATTGCAACTATTTTGGTTAGTTGCAGTCGATTTCAATAAATTCGCGATAAAAATAATTTGGCCTACTAGCAGTCGATTGTAATAATTTCGGTCAGTCGTAGTCAATTGTAATAATTCCGGTTAGTCGCAGTCACGTGTAACAATTTCAGTTAGTTGCAGCCGATCATAACAATTTCGTTTAGTTGTAGTCAATTGTAATAATTTCGCAATAAAAATAATTTTGGTTAGTTGCAGTCGATTGGAAAAATTTTTGTTAGTTTCAGACGATTGCAATAAATTCGCGATAAAATTTTTTTGGGCTAGTTGCAGTCGATTGTAATTATTTCGGTTAGTTGCAGTCGATCGTAAGAATTTTAGTTAGTTGCAGTCGATCGTAGCAATCTTGGTTAGTTGCAGTCGATCGTAGCAATCTCGGTTAGTTGCAGTCGATCGTAATAATTTCTGTTAGTTGCAGTCGATTCTAATCATTTCGGTTAGTCGCAGTCAACTTATTAATTCCGTTTAGTCGCAGTCGATTGTAATAATTTCGGTTATTTGCAGTTGATCGTAATAATTTTCAATAATAATAATTTCGGTTAGTTGCAGGCGATTGTAATAATTTCGCGATAAAAAAAAATTTCGGTTAGCTGCAGTCGATTGTAATAATTCGAGATAAAAGAAATTTCGGTTAGTTGCAGTCGATTGTAACAAGTTTTATTAGTAGCAGTCGATTGAAACAATTTTGGTTAGTTGCAGTCAATAAAAATAATTCCGGTTAGTTGCAGTTGATCGTAGCAATTTCGGTTAGTTGCAGTCGATCGTAGCAATCTCGGTTAGTTGCAGTCGATCGTAATAATTTCTGTTAGTTGCAGTCGATTCTAATCATTTCGGTTAGTCGCAGTCAACTTATTAATTCCGTTTAGTCGCAGTCGATTGTAATAATTTCGGTTATTTGCAGTTGATCGTAACAATTTCGGTTAGTTGGAGTCAATTGAATAATTTCGCGATAAAAATAATTCGGGTTAGTTGCAGTCAATTGTAATAATTTCGGATAGTTGCAGTCGATCGTTACAATTTCGATTAGTTGCAGTCGATTGTAATAGTTCTCGATAAAAATAATTTCGGTTAGCTGCAGTCGATTGTAATAATTCGAGATAAAAGAAATTTCGGTTAGTTGCAGTCGATTGTAACAAGTTTTATTAGTAGCAGTCAATCAAAATAATTCCGGTTAGTTGCAGTCATTAATAATAATTTCGGTTAGCTGCAGTCGATTGTAATAATTCGAGATAAAAGAAATTTCGGTTAGTTGCAGTCGATTGTAACAAGTTTTATTAGTAGCAGTCAATCAAAATAATTCCGGTTAGTTGCAGTTCTTAATAATAATTTCGGTTAGTTGCAGTCGATTGTAATAATTTCAGTTAGTTGCAGTCGGTCGTAAGAATTTTGGTTAGTTGCAGTCGATCGTAAGAATTTCGGTTAGTTGCAGGCGATTGTAATAAATTCGCGATAAAAATAATTTCGGCTAGTTGCAGTCGATTGCAACTATTTTGGTTAGTTGCAGTCGATTTCAATAAATTCGCGATAAAAATAATTTGGCCTACTAGCAGTCGATTGTAATAATTTCGGTCAGTCGTAGTCAATTGTAATAATTCCGGTTAGTCGCAGTCACGTGTAACAATTTCAGTTAGTTGCAGCCGATCATAACAATTTCGTTTAGTTGTAGTCAATTGTAATAATTTCGCAATAAAAATAATTTTGGTTAGTTGCAGTCGATTGGAAAAATTTTTGTTAGTTTCAGACGATTGCAATAAATTCGCGATAAAATTTTTTTGGGCTAGTTGCAGTCGATTGTAATTATTTCGGTTAGTTGCAGTCGATCGTAAGAATTTTAGTTAGTTGCAGTCGATCGTAGCAATCTTGGTTAGTTGCAGTCGATCGTAGCAATCTCGGTTAGTTGTAGTCGATCGTAATAATTTCTGTTAGTTGCAGTCGATTCTAATCATTTCGGTTAGTCGCAGTCAACTTATTAATTCCGTTTAGTCGCAGTCGATTGTAATAATTTCGGTTATTTGCAGTTGATCGTAATAATTTTCAATAATAATAATTTCGGTTAGTTGCAGGCGATTGTAATAATTTCGCGATAAAAAAAAATTTCGGTTAAGTGCAGTCGATTGCAACTATTTTGGTTAGTTGCAGTCGATTGCAATAAATTCGCGATAAAAATAATTTGGCCTACCTGCAGTCGATAGTAATAATTTCGGTCAGTCGTAGTCAATTGTAATAATTCCGGTTAGTCGCAGTCACGTGTAACAATTTCGGTTAGTTGCAGCCGATCATAACAACTTCGTTTAGTTGTAGTCAATTGTAATAATTTCGCAATAAAAAAAATTTCGGTTAGTTGCAGTCAATTGTAATAATTCCGGTTAGTCGCAGTCACGTGTAACAATTTCGGTTAGTTGCAGTCGATCGTGGCAATTTTAATTAGTTGCAGTCGATTGAATAATTTCCCGATAAAAATAATTTCGGGTAGTTGCAGTCGATTATAATAATTTCGGTTTGTCGCAGTAAACTTAATAATTCCGTTTAGTCGCAGTCGATTGTAATAATTTCGTTTAGTTGCAGTAGATTGTAATAATTTTCAATAATAATAATTTCGGTTAGTTGCAGGCGATTGTAATAATTTCGTGATAAAAAAAAATTTCGGTTAGTTGCAGTCGATTGTAAGAATTTTGGTTAGTTTCAGTCGGTCGTAAGAATTTTGGTTAGTTGCAGTCGATCGTAAGAATTTCGGTTAGTTGCAGGCGATTGTAATAAATTCGCGATAAAAATAATTTCGGCTAGTTGCAGTCGATTGCAACTATTTTGGTTAGTTGCAGTCGATTGCAATAAATTCGCGATAAAAATAATTTGGCCTACCTGCAGTCGATAGTAATAATTTCGGTCAGTCGTAGTCAATTGTAATAATTCCGGTTAGTCGCAGTCACGTGTAACAATTTCGGTTAGTTGCAGCCGATCATAACAATTTCGTTTAGTTGTAGTCAATTGTAATAATTTCGCAATAAAAATAATTTTGGTTAGTTGCAGTCGATTGGAACAATTTTTGTTAGTTGCAGTCGATTGCAATAAATTCGCGATAAATTTTTTTTGGGCTAGTTGCAGTCGATTGTAATTATTTCGGTTAGTCGCAGTCAATAAAAATAATTCATGTTATTCCCAGCTAATAAAAATAATTCCTCTTAGTTGCAGTCGATAACAATAATTACTGTTAGTCGCAATCGATCGTGCCATTTTCAATTAGTTGCAGTCGATTGAATAATTTCCCGATAAAAATAATTTCGGTTAGTTGCAGTCGATTGTAATAATTTTGGTTAGTCGCAGTGAATAAAACAAATTCTAGTTAGTTGCAGTCGATAATAATAATTTCGGATAGTCGGAGTCGATTGTAATAATATCGGTTAGTTGCAGTCGATTGAAACAATTTTGGTTAGTCGCAGTCAATAAAAATAATTCCGGTTAGTTGCAGTTGATCGTAGCAATTTCGGTTAGTTGCAGTCGATCGTAGCAATTTCGTTTAGTTGCAGTCGATCGTAATAATTTCGGTTAGTTGCAGTCGATTATAATAATTTCGGTTTGTCGCAGTAGATTGTAATAATTCTCGATAATAATAATTTCGGTTAGTTGCAGTCGATCGTAACAATTTCGTTTAGTCGCAGTCAATAATAATAATTCATGTTAGTTGCAGTCAATCGCAACAATTTCGGTTAGTTGCAGTCGATTGTAATAATTCGTGTAAAAATAATTTCGGTTAGTCGCAGTCAATTATAACAATTTCGGTTAGTTGCAGTCGATCGTAACAATTTCAGTTAGTTGTAGTCAATTGTAATAATTTCTCAATAAAAATAATTTCGGTTAGTTGAAGTCGATGAAAAAAAATTTGGCTAGTTGCGATCGATAATATTTATTTCGGTTAGTCGCAGTCGACTGTACTAATTTTGGTTAGTTTTAGTCGATAATAATAATTTCTTTTAGTAGCAGTCAAAAAAAAAAAAACTGTTTAGTTGCAGTCGATAATAATAATTTCGGTTAATCGCAGTCGATTGTAATAATTTCAATTAGTTGCAGTCAACTTATTAATTCCGTTTAGTCGCAGTCGATTGTAATAATTTCGGTTATTTGCAGTCAATTGAATAATTTCGCGATAAAAATAATTCGGGTTAGTTGCAGTCAATTGTAATAATTTCGGTTAGTCGCAGTCAATTTAATAACGGTTGTCGCAGTCAGTTGTAATAATTTCTGATAATTGCAGTCGATCGTGACAATTTCGATTAGTTGCAGTCGATTGTAATTGTTCTCGATAAAAATAATTTCGGTTAGCTGCAGTCGATTGTAATAATTCGAGATAAAAGGAATTTCGGTTAGTTGCAGTCGATTGTAACAAGTTTTATTAGTAGCAGTCGATTGAAACAATTTTGGTTAGTCGCAGTCAATAAAAATAATTCCGGTTAGTTGCAGTTGATCGTAGCAATTTCGGTTAGTTGCAGTCGATCGTAAGAATTTTGGTTAGTTGCAGTCGATCGTAAGAATTTCGGTTAGTTGCAGGCGATTGTAATAAATTCGCGATAAAAATAATTTCGGCTAGTTGCAGTCGATTGCAACTATTTTGGTTAGTTGCAGTCGATTGCAATAAATTCGCGATAAAAATAATTTGGCCTACCTGCAGTCGATTGTAATAATTTCGGTCAGTCGTAGTCAATTGTAATAATTCCGGTTAGTCGCAGTCACGTGTAACAATTTCGGTTAGTTGCAGCCGATCATAACAATTTCGTTTAGTTGTAGTCAATTGTAATAATTTCGCAATAAAAATAATATTGGGTAGTTGCAGTCGATTGTAACAATTTTTGTTAGTTGCAGTCGATTGCAATAAATTCGCGATAAATTTTTTTTGGGCTAGTTGCAGTCGATTGTAATTATTCCGGTTAGTCGCAGTCAATTGTAATAATTCCGGTTAGTCGCAGTCACGTGTAACAATTTCGGTTAGTTGCAGTCGATTGTAATAATTTCAATTAGTTGCAGTCAACTTATTAATTCCGTTTAGTCGCAGTCGATTGTAATAATTTCGGTTATTTGCAGTCAATTGAATAATTTCGCGATAAAAATAATTCGGGTTAGTTGCAGTCAATTGTAATAATTTCAGTTAGTCGCAGTCAATTTAATAACGGTTGTCGCAGTCAGTTGTAATAATTTCGGATAGTTGCAGTCGATCGTGACAATTTCGATTAGTTGCAGTCGATTGTAATAGTTCTCGATAAAAATAATTTCGGTTAGCTGCAGTCGATTGTAATAATTCGAGATAAAAGAAATTTCGGTTAGTTGCAGTCGATTGTAACAAGTTTTATTAGTAGCAGTCGATTGAAACAATTTTGGTTAGTTGCAGTCAATAAAAATAATTCCGGTTAGTTGCAGTTGATCGTAGCAATTTCGGTTAGTTGCAGTCGATCGTAGCAATCTCGGTTAGTTGCAGTCGATCGTAATAATTTCTGTTAGTTGCAGTCGATTCTAATCATTTCGGTTAGTCGCAGTCAACTTATTAATTCCGTTTAGTCGCAGTCGATTGTAATAATTTCGGTTATTTGCAGTTGATCGTAACAATTTCGGTTAGTTGGAGTCAATTGAATAATTTCGCGATAAAAATAATTCGGGTTAGTTGCAGTCAATTGTAATAATTTCGGATAGTTGCAGTCGATCGTTACAATTTCGATTAGTTGCAGTCGATTGTAATAGTTCTCGATAAAAAGAATTTCGGTTAGCTGCAGTCGATTGTAATAATTCGAGATAAAAGAAATTTCGGTTAGTTGCAGTCGATTGTAACAAGTTTTATTAGTAGCAGTCAATCAAAATAATTCCGGTTAGTTGCAGTCATTAATAATAATTTCGGTTAGCTGCAGTCGATTGTAATAATTCGAGATAAAAGAAATTTCGGTTAGTTGCAGTCGATTGTAACAAGTTTTATTAGTAGCAGTCAATCAAAATAATTCCGGTTAGTTGCAGTTCTTAATAATAATTTCGGTTAGTTGCAGTCGATTGTAATAATTTCGGTTAGTTGCAGTCGGTCGTAAGAATTTTGGTTAGTTGCAGTCGATCGTAAGAATTTCGGTTAGTTGCAGGCGATTGTAATAAATTCGCGATAAAAATAATTTCGGCTAGTTGCAGTCGATTGCAACTATTTTGGTTAGTTGCAGTCGATTTCAATAAATTCGCGATAAAAATAATTTGGCCTACTAGCAGTCGATTGTAATAATTTCGGTCAGTCGTAGTCAATTATAATAATTTCGGTTAGTCGCAATCACGTGTAACAATTTCAGTTAGTTGCAGCCGATCATAACAATTTCGTTTAGTTGTAGTCAATTGTAATAATTTCGCAATAAAAATAATTTTGGTTAGTTGCAGTCGATTGGAAAAATTTTTGTTAGTTTCAGACGATTGCAATAAATTCGCGATACAATTTTTTTGGGCTAGTTGCAGTCGATTGTAATTATTTCGGTTAGTTGCAGTCGATCGTAAGAATTTTAGTTAGTTGCAGTCGATCGTAGCTATCTCGGTTAGTTGCAGTCGATCGTAATAATTTCTGTTAGTTGCAGTCGATTCTAATCATTTCGGTTAGTCGCAGTCAACTTAGTAATTCCGTTTAGTCGCAGTCGATTGCAATAAATTCGCGATAAAAATAATTTGGCCTACCTGCAGTCGATAGTAATAATTTCGGTCAGTCGTATTCAATTGTAATAATTCCGGTAAGTCGCAGTCACGTGTAACAATTTTGGTTAGTTGCAGCCGATCATAACAATTTCGTTTAGTTGTAGTCAATTGTAATAATTTCGCAATAAAAATAATTTTGGTTAGTTGCAGTCGATTGGAAAATTTTTTGTTAGTTTCAGACGATTGCAATAAATTCGCGATAAAAATTTTTTGGGCTAGTTGCAGCCGATCATAACAATTTCGTTTAGTTGTAGTCAATTGTAATAATTTCGCAATAAAAAAAATTTCGGTTAAGTGCAGTCAATTGTAATAATTCCGGTTAGTCGCAGTCACGTGTAACAATTTCGGTTAGTTGCAGTCGATCGTAATAATTTCTGTTAGTTGCAGTCGATTCTAATCATTTCGGTTAGTCGCAGTCAACTTATTAATTCCGTTTAGTCGCAGTCGATTGTAATAATTTCGGTTATTTGCAGTTGATCGTAATAATTTTCAATAATAATAATTTCGGTTAGTTGCAGGCGATTGTAATAATTTCGCGATAAAAAAAAATTTCGGGTAGTTGCAGTCGATTGCAACTATTTTGGTTAGTTGCAGTCGATTGCAATAAATTCGCGATAAAAATAATTTGGCCTACCTGCAGTCGATAGTAATAATTTCGGTCAGTCGTAGTCAATTGTAATAATTCCGGTTAGTCGCAGTCACGTGTAACAATTTCGGTTAGTTGCAGCCGATCATAACAATTTCGTTTAGTTGTAGTCAATTGTAATAATTTCGCAATAAAAAAAATTTCGGTTAGTTGCAGTCAATTGTAATAATTCCGGTTAGTCGCAGACACGTGTAACAATTTCGGTTAGTTGCAGTCTATCGTGGCAATTTTAATTAGTTGCAGTCGATTGAATAATTTCCCGATAAAAATAATTTCGGGTAGTTGCAGTCGATTATAATAATTTCGGTTTGTCGCAGTAAACTTAATAATTCCGTTTAGTCGCAGTCGATTGTAATAATTTCGTTTAGTTGCAGTAGATTGTAATAATTTTCAATAATAATAATTTCGGTTAGTTGCAGGCGATTGTAATAATTTCGTGATAAAAAAAAATTTCGGTTAGTTGCAGTCGATTGTAAGAATTTTGGTTAGTTTCAGTCGGTCGTAAGAATTTTGGTAGTTGCAGGCGATTGTAATAAATTCGCGATAAAAATAATTTCGGCTAGTTGCAGTCGATTGCAACTATTTTGGTTAGTTGCAGTCGATTGCAATAAATTCGCGATATAAATAATTTGGCCTACCTGCAGTCGATTGTAATAATTTCGGTCATTCGAAGTCAATTGTAATAATTCCGGTTAGTCGCAGTCACGTGTAACAATTTCGGTTAGTTGCAGTCGATTGCAATAAATTCGCGATAAATTTTTTTTGGGCTAGTTGCAGTCGATTGTAATTATTTCGGTTAGTCGCAGTCAATAAAAATAATTCATGTTATTCCCAGCTAATAAAAATAATTCCTCTTAGTTGCAGTCGATAACAATAATTTCTGTTAGTCGCAATCGATCGTGCCATTTTCAATTAGTTGCAGTCGATTGAATAATTTCCCGATAAAAATAATTTCGGTTAGTTGCAGTCGATTGTAATAATTTTGGTTAGTCGCAGTGAATAAAACAAATTCTAGTTAGTTGCAGTCGATAATAATAATTTCGGATAGTCGCAGTCGATTGTAATAATATCGGTTAGTTGCAGTCGATTGAAACAATTTTGGTTAGTCGCAGTCAATAAAAATAATTCCGGTTAGTTGCAGTTGATCGTAGCAATTTCGGTTAGTTGCAGTCGATCGTAGCAATTTCGTTTAGTTGCAGTCGATCGTAATAATTTCGGTTAGTTGCAGTCGATTATAATAATTTCGGTTTGTCGCCGTAGATTGTAATAATTTCGGTTAGTTGCAGTCGATCGTAAGAATTTTGGTTAGTTGCAGTCGATCGTAAGAATTTCGGTTAGTTGCAGGCGATTGTAATAAATTCGCGATAAAAATAATTTCGGCTAGTTGCTGTCGATTGCAATAAATTCGCGATAAAAATAATTTGGCCTACCTGCAGTCGATTGTAATAATTTCTGTTAGTTGTAGTCGATTCTAATCATTTCGGTTAGTCGCAGTCAACTTATTAATTCCGTTTAGTCGCAGTCGATTGTAATAATTTCAATTAGTTGCAGTCAACTTATTAATTCCGTTTAGTCGCAGTCGATTGTAATAATTTCGGTTATTTGCAGTCAATTGAATAATTTCGCGATAAAAATAATTCGGGTTAGTTGCAGTCAAATGTAATAATTTCAGTTAGTCGCAGTCAATTTAATAACGGTTGTCGCAGTAAGTTGTAATAATTTCGGATAGTTGCAGTCGATCGTGACAATTTCTATTAGTTGCAATCGATTGTAATAGTTCTCGATAAAAATAATTTCGGTTAGCTGCAGTCGATTGTATTAATTCGAGATAAAATAAATTTCGGTTAGTTGCAGTCGATTGTAACAAGTTTTATTAGTAGCAGTCGATTGAAACAATTTTGGTTAGTTGCAGTCAATAAAAAAAATTCCGGTTAGTTGCAGTTGATCGTAGCAATTTCGGTTAGTTGCAGTCGATCGTAGCAATCTCGGTTAGTTGCAGTCGATCGTAATAATTTCTGTTAGTTGCAGTCGATTCTAATCATTTCGGTTAGTCGCAGTCAACTTATTAATTCCGTTTAGTCGCAGTCGATTGTAATAATTTCGGTTATTTGCAGTTGATCGTAACAATTTCGGTTAGTTAGAGTCAATTGAATAATTTCGCGATAAAAATAATTCGGGTTAGTTGCAGTCAATTGTAATAATTTCGGATAGTTGCAGTCGATCGTTACAATTTCGATTAGTTGCAGTCGTTTGTAATAGTTCTCGATAAAAATAATTTCGGTTAGCTGCAGTCGATTGTAATAATTCGAGATAAAAGAAATTTCGGTTAGTTGCAGTCGATTGTAACAAGTTTTATTAGTAGCAGTCAATCAAAATAATTCCGGTTAGTTGCAGTCATTAATAATAATTTCGGTTAGTTGCAGTCGATTGTAATAATTTCGGTTAGTTGCAGTCGATCGTAAGAATTTTGGTTAGTTGCAGTCGATCGTAAGAATTTCGGTTAGTTGCAGACGATTGTAATAAATTCGCGATAAAAATAATTTCGGCTAGTTGCAGTCGATTGCAATAAATTCGCGATAAAAATAATTTGGCCTACCTGCAGTCGATTGTAATAATTTCTGTTAGTTGTAGTCGATTCTAATCATTTCGGTTAGTCGCAGTCAACTTATTAATTCCGTTTAGTCGCAGTCGATTGTAATAATTTCAATTAGTTGCAGTCAACTTATTAATTCCGTTTAGTCGCAGTCGATTGTAATAATTTCGGGTATTTGCAGTCAATTGAATAATTTCGCGATAAAAATAATTCGGGTTAGTTGCAGTCAAATGTAATAATTTCAGTTAGTCGCAGTCAATTTAATAACGGTTGTCGCAGTAAGTTGTAATAATTTCGGATAGTTGCAGTCGATCGTGACAATTTCTATTAGTTGCAGTCGATTGTAATAGTTCTCGATAAAAATAATTTCGGTTAGCTGCAGTCGATTGTATTAATTCGAGATAAAATAAATTTCGGTTAGTTGCAGTCGATTGAAACAATTTTGGTTAGTTGCAGTCAATAAAAAAAATTCCGGTTAGTTGCAGTTGATCGTAGCAATTTCGGTTAGTTGCAGTCGATCGTAGCAATCTCGGTTAGTTGCAGTCGATCGTAATAATTTCTGTTAGTTGCAGTCGATTCTAATCATTTCGGTTAGTCGCAGTCAACTTATTAATTCCGTTTAGTCGCAGTCGATTGTAATAATTTCGGTTATTTGCAGTTGATCGTAACAATTTCGGTTAGTTAGAGTCAATTGAATAATTTCGCGATAAAAATAATTCGGGTTAGTTGCAGTCAATTGTAATAATTTCGGATAGTTGCAGTCGATCGTTACAATTTCGATTAGTTGCAGTCGATTGTAATAGTTCTCGATAAAAATAATTTCGGTTAGCTGCAGTCGATTGTAATAATTCGAGATAAAAGAAATTTCGGTTAGTTGCAGTCGATTGTAACAAGTTTTATTAGTAGCAGTCAATCAAAATAATTCCGGTTAGTTGCAGTCGATTGTAATAATTTCGGTTAGTTGCAGTCGATCGTAAGAATTTTGGTTAGTTGCAGGCGATTGTAATAAATTCGCGATAAAAATAATTTCGGCTAGTTGCAGTCGATTGCAATAAATTCGCGATAAAAATAATTTGGCCTACCTGCAGTCGATTGTAATAATTTCGGTCAGTCGTAGTCAATTGTAATAATTCCGGTTAGTCGCAGTCACGTGTAACAATTTCGGTTAGTTGCAGCCGATCATAACAATTTCGTTTAGTTGTAGTCAATTGTAATAATTTCGCAATAAAAATAATTTTGGTTAGTTGCAGTCGATTGGAACAATTTTTGTTAGTTGCAGTCGATTGCAATAAATTCGCGATAAAATTTTTTTGGGCTAGTTGCAGTCGATTGTTATTATTTCGGTTAGTTGCAGTCGATCGTAAGAATTTTGGTTAGTTGCAGTCGATCGTAGCAATCTTGGTTAGTTGAAGTCGATCGTAGCAATCTCGGTTAGTTGCAGTCGATCGTAATAATTTCTGTTAGTTGCAGTCGATTCTAATCATTTCGGTTAGTCGCAGTCAACTTATTAATTCCGTTTAGTTGCAGTCGATCGTAATAATTTCGGTTAGTTGCAGTCGATCGTAAGAATTTTGGTTAGTTGCAGTCGATCGTAAGAATTTCGGTTAGTTGCAGGCGATTGTAATAAATTCGCGATAAAAATAATTTCGGCTAGTTGCAGTCGATTGCAATAAATTCGCGATAAAAATAATTTGGCCTACCTGCAGTCGATTGTAATAATTTCGGTCAGTCGTAGTCAATTGTAATAATTCCGGTTAGTCGCAGTCACGTGTAACAATTTCGGTTAGTTGCAGCCGATCATAACAATTTCGTTTAGTTGTAGTCAATTGTAATAATTTCGCAATAAAAATAATTTTGGTTAGTTGCAGTCGATTGGAACAATTTTTGTTAGTTGCAGTCGATTGCAATAAATTCGCGATAAAATTTTTTTGGGCTAGTTGCAGTCGATTGTAATTATTTCGGTTAGTTGCAGTCGATCGTAAGAATTTTGGTTAGTTGCAGTCGATCGTAGCAATCTTGGTTAGTTGAAGTCGATCGTAGCAATCTCGGTTAGTTGCAGTCGATCGTAAGAATTTTGGTTAGTTGCAGTCGATCGTAGCAATCTTGGTTAGTTGAAGTCGATCGTAGCAATCTCGGTTAGTTGCAGTCGATCGTAATAATTTCTGTTAGTTGCAGTCGATTCTAATCATTTCGGTTAGTCGCAGTCAACTTATTAATTCCGTTTAGTTGCAGTCGATCGTAATAATTTCGGTTAGTTGCAGTCGATCGTAAGAATTTTGGTTAGTTGCAGTCGATCGTAAGAATTTCGGTTAGTTGCAGGCGATTGTAATAAATTCGCGATAAAAATAATTTCGGCTAGTTGCAGTCGATTGCAATAAATTCGCGATAAAAATAATTTGGCCTACCTGCAGTCGATTGTAATAATTTCGGTCAGTCGTAGTCAATTGTAATAATTCCGGTTAGTCGCAGTCACGTGTAACAATTTCGGTTAGTTGCAGCCGATCATAACAATTTCGTTTAGTTGTAGTCAATTGTAATAATTTCGCAATAAAAATAATTTTGGTTAGTTGCAGTCGATTGGAACAATTTTTGTTAGTTGCAGTCGATTGCAATAAATTCGCGATAAAATTTTTTTGGGCTAGTTGCAGTCGATTGTAATTATTTCGGTTAGTTGCAGTCGATCGTAAGAATTTTGGTTAGTTGCAGTCGATCGTAGCAATCTTGGTTAGTTGAAGTCGATCGTAGCAATCTCGGTTAGTTGCAGTCGATCGTAATAATTTCTGTTAGTTGCAGTCGATTCTAATCATTTCGGTTAGTCGCAGTCAACTTATTAATTCCGTTTAGTTGCAGTCGATCTTAATAATTTCTGTTAGTTGCAGTCGATTCTAATCATTTCGGTTAGTCGCAGTCAACTTATTAATTCCGTTTAGTTGCAGTCGATTGTAATAATTTCAATTAGTTGCAGTCAACTTATTAATTCCGTTTAGTCGCAGTCGATTGTAATAATTTCGGTTATTTGCAGTCAATTAAATAATTTCGCGATGAAAATAATTCGGGTTAGTTGCAGTCGATTGTAATAATTTCGGTTATTTGCAGTTGATCGTAACAATTTCGGTTAGTTGGAGTCAATTGAATAATTTCGCGATAAAAATAATTCGGGTTAGTTGCAGTCAATTGTAATAATTTCGGTTAGTTGCAGTCGATTGTAATAATTTCAGTTAGTTGCAGTCGATCGTAGCAATCTCGGTTAGTTGCAGTCGATCGTAGCAATCTCGGTTAGTTGCAGTCGATTGTAATAATTTCAGTTAGTTGCAGTCGATCGTAGCAATCTCGGTTAGTTGCAGTCGATCGTAGCAATCTCGGTTAGTTGCAGTCGATCGTAATAATTTCTGTTAGTTGCAGTCGATTCTAATCATTTCGGTTAGTCGCAGTCAACTTATTAATTCCGTTTAGTCGCAGTCGATTGTAATAATTTCGGTTATTTGCAGTTGATCGTAACAATTTCGGTTAGTTGGAGTCAATTGAATAATTTCGCGATAAAAATAATTCGGGTTAGTTGCAGTCAATTGTAATAATTTCGGTTATTCGCAGTCAATTTAATAACGGTTGTCGCAGTCAGTTGTAATAATTTCGGATAGTTGCAGTCGATCGTGACAAATTCGATTAGTTGCAGTCGATTGTAATAGTTCTCGATAAAAATAATTTCGGTTAGCTGCAGTCGATCGTAGCAATCTCGGTTAGTTGCAGTCGATCGTAAGAATTTTGGTTAGTTGCAGTCGATCGTAGCAATCTTGGTTAGTTGAAGTCGATCGTAGCAATCTCGGTTAGTTGCAGTCGATCGTAATAATTTCGGTTATTTGCAGTTGATAGTAACAATTTCGGTTAGTTGGAGTCAATTGAATAATTTCGCGATAAAAATAATTCTGGTTAGTTGCAGTCAATTTAATAACGGTTGTCGCAGTCAGTTGTAATAATTTCGGATAGTTGCAGTCGATTGTAATAGTTCTCGATTAAAATAATTTCGGTTAGCTTGCAGTCGATTGTAATAATTCGAAATAAAAGAAATTTCGGTTAGTTGCAGTCGATTGTAACAAGTTTTATTAGTTGTAGTCAATCAAAATAATACCGGTTAGTTGCAGTCATTAATAATAATCTCGGTTAGTTGCAGTCGATCGTAATAATTTCCGTTAGTTGCAGTCGATTCTAATCATTTCGGTTAGTCGCATTCAACTTATTAATTCCGTTTAGTCGCAGTCGATTGTAATAATTTCAATTAGTTGCAGTCAACTTATTAATTCCGTTTAGTCGCAGTCGATTGTAATAATTTCGGTTATTTGCAGTCAATTGAATAATTTCGCGATAAAAATAATTCGGGTTAGTTGCAGTCAAATGTAATAATTTCAGTTAGTCGCAGTCAATTTAATAACGGTTGTCGCAGTAAGTTGTAATAATTTCGGATAGTTGCAGTCGATCGTGACAATTTCTATTAGTTGCAATCGATTGTAATAGTTCTCGATAAAAATAATTTCGGTTAGCTGCAGTCGATTGTATTAATTCGAGATAAAATAAATTTCGGTTAGTTGCAGTCGATTGTAACAAGTTTTATTAGTAGCAGTCGATTGAAACAATTTTGGTTAGTTGCAGTCAATAAAAAAAATTCCGGTTAGTTGCAGTTGATCGTAGCAATTTCGGTTAGTTGCAGTCGATCGTAGCAATCTCGGTTAGTTGCAGTCGATCGTAATAATTTCTGTTAGTTGCAGTCGATTCTAATCATTTCGGTTAGTCGCAGTCAACTTATTAATTCCGTTTAGTCGCAGTCGATTGTAATAATTTCGGTTATTTGCAGTTGATCGTAACAATTTCGGTTAGTTAGAGTCAATTGAATAATTTCGCGATAAAAATAATTCGGGTTAGTTGCAGTCAATTGTAATAATTTCGGATAGTTGCAGTCGATCGTTACAATTTCGATTAGTTGCAGTCGTTTGTAATAGTTCTCGATAAAAATAATTTCGGTTAGCTGCAGTCGATTGTAATAATTCGAGATAAAAGAAATTTCGGTTAGTTGCAGTCGATTGTAACAAGTTTTATTAGTAGCAGTCAATCAAAATAATTCCGGTTAGTTGCAGTCATTAATAATAATTTCGGTTAGTTGCAGTCGATTGTAATAATTTCGGTTAGTTGCAGTCGATCGTAAGAATTTTGGTTAGTTGCAGTCGATCGTAAGAATTTCGGTTAGTTGCAGACGATTGTAATAAATTCGCGATAAAAATAATTTCGGCTAGTTGCAGTCGATTGCAATAAATTCGCGATAAAAATAATTTGGCCTACCTGCAGTCGATTGTAATAATTTCTGTTAGTTGTAGTCGATTCTAATCATTTCGGTTAGTCGCAGTCAACTTATTAATTCCGTTTAGTCGCAGTCGATTGTAATAATTTCAATTAGTTGCAGTCAACTTATTAATTCCGTTTAGTCGCAGTCGATTGTAATAATTTCGGGTATTTGCAGTCAATTGAATAATTTCGCGATAAAAATAATTCGGGTTAGTTGCAGTCAAATGTAATAATTTCAGTTAGTCGCAGTCAATTTAATAACGGTTGTCGCAGTAAGTTGTAATAATTTCGGATAGTTGCAGTCGATCGTGACAATTTCTATTAGTTGCAGTCGATTGTAATAGTTCTCGATAAAAATAATTTCGGTTAGCTGCAGTCGATTGTATTAATTCGAGATAAAATAAATTTCGGTTAGTTGCAGTCGATTGAAACAATTTTGGTTAGTTGCAGTCAATAAAAAAAATTCCGGTTAGTTGCAGTTGATCGTAGCAATTTCGGTTAGTTGCAGTCGATCGTAGCAATCTCGGTTAGTTGCAGTCGATCGTAATAATTTCTGTTAGTTGCAGTCGATTCTAATCATTTCGGTTAGTCGCAGTCAACTTATTAATTCCGTTTAGTCGCAGTCGATTGTAATAATTTCGGTTATTTGCAGTTGATCGTAACAATTTCGGTTAGTTAGAGTCAATTGAATAATTTCGCGATAAAAATAATTCGGGTTAGTTGCAGTCAATTGTAATAATTTCGGATAGTTGCAGTCGATCGTTACAATTTCGATTAGTTGCAGTCGATTGTAATAGTTCTCGATAAAAATAATTTCGGTTAGCTGCAGTCGATTGTAATAATTCGAGATAAAAGAAATTTCGGTTAGTTGCAGTCGATTGTAACAAGTTTTATTAGTAGCAGTCAATCAAAATAATTCCGGTTAGTTGCAGTCGATTGTAATAATTTCGGTTAGTTGCAGTCGATCGTAAGAATTTTGGTTAGTTGCAGGCGATTGTAATAAATTCGCGATAAAAATAATTTCGGCTAGTTGCAGTCGATTGCAATAAATTCGCGATAAAAATAATTTGGCCTACCTGCAGTCGATTGTAATAATTTCGGTCAGTCGTAGTCAATTGTAATAATTCCGGTTAGTCGCAGTCACGTGTAACAATTTCGGTTAGTTGCAGCCGATCATAACAATTTCGTTTAGTTGTAGTCAATTGTAATAATTTCGCAATAAAAATAATTTTGGTTAGTTG
This sequence comes from Troilus luridus, assembly GCA_964056705.1. NCBI lineage: Eukaryota > Metazoa > Arthropoda > Insecta > Hemiptera > Pentatomidae > Troilus > Troilus luridus. Next base: position 135,119,108 of record OZ057412.1, read on the forward strand.
CAGTCGATTGGAACAATTTTTGTTAGTTGCAGTCGATTGCAATAAATTCGCGATAAAATTTTTTTGGGCTAGTTGCAGTCGATTGTTATTATTTCGGTTAGTTGCAGTCGATCGTAAGAATTTTGGTTAGTTGCAGTCGATCGTAGCAATCTTGGTTAGTTGAAGTCGATCGTAGCAATCTCGGTTAGTTGCAGTCGATCGTAATAATTTCTGTTAGTTGCAGTCGATTCTAATCATTTCGGTTAGTCGCAGTCAACTTATTAATTCCGTTTAGTTGCAGTCGATCGTAATAATTTCGGTTAGTTGCAGTCGATCGTAAGAATTTTGGTTAGTTGCAGTCGATCGTAAGAATTTCGGTTAGTTGCAGGCGATTGTAATAAATTCGCGATAAAAATAATTTCGGCTAGTTGCAGTCGATTGCAATAAATTCGCGATAAAAATAATTTGGCCTACCTGCAGTCGATTGTAATAATTTCGGTCAGTCGTAGTCAATTGTAATAATTCCGGTTAGTCGCAGTCACGTGTAACAATTTCGGTTAGTTGCAGCCGATCATAACAATTTCGTTTAGTTGTAGTCAATTGTAATAATTTCGCAATAAAAATAATTTTGGTTAGTTGCAGTCGATTGGAACAATTTTTGTTAGTTGCAGTCGATTGCAATAAATTCGCGATAAAATTTTTTTGGGCTAGTTGCAGTCGATTGTAATTATTTCGGTTAGTTGCAGTCGATCGTAAGAATTTTGGTTAGTTGCAGTCGATCGTAGCAATCTTGGTTAGTTGAAGTCGATCGTAGCAATCTCGGTTAGTTGCAGTCGATCGTAATAATTTCTGTTAGTTGCAGTCGATTCTAATCATTTCGGTTAGTCGCAGTCAACTTATTAATTCCGTTTAGTTGCAGTCGATCGTAATAATTTCTGTTAGTTGCAGTCGATTCTAATCATTTCGGTTAGTCGCAGTCAACTTATTAATTCCGTTTAGTTGCAGTCGATTGTAATAATTTCAATTAGTTGCAGTCAACTTATTAATTCCGTTTAGTCGCAGTCGATTGTAATAATTTCGGTTATTTGCAGTCAATTAAATAATTTCGCGATGAAAATAATTCGGGTTAGTTGCAGTCGATTGTAATAATTTCGGTTATTTGCAGTTGATCGTAACAATTTCGGTTAGTTGGAGTCAATTGAATAATTTCGCGATAAAAATAATTCGGGTTAGTTGCAGTCAATTGTAATAATTTCGGTTAGTTGCAGTCGATTGTAATAATTTCAGTTAGTTGCAGTCGATCGTAGCAATCTCGGTTAGTTGCAGTCGATCGTAGCAATCTCGGTTAGTTGCAGTCGATTGTAATAATTTCAGTTAGTTGCAGTCGATCGTAGCAATCTCGGTTAGTTGCAGTCGATCGTAGCAATCTCGGTTAGTTGCAGTCGATCGTAATAATTTCTGTTAGTTGCAGTCGATTCTAATCATTTCGGTTAGTCGCAGTCAACTTATTAATTCCGTTTAGTCGCAGTCGATTGTAATAATTTCGGTTATTTGCAGTTGATCGTAACAATTTCGGTTAGTTGGAGTCAATTGAATAATTTCGCGATAAAAATAATTCGGGTTAGTTGCAGTCAATTGTAATAATTTCGGTTATTCGCAGTCAATTTAATAACGGTTGTCGCAGTCAGTTGTAATAATTTCGGATAGTTGCAGTCGATCGTGACAAATTCGATTAGTTGCAGTCGATTGTAATAGTTCTCGATAAAAATAATTTCGGTTAGCTGCAGTCGATCGTAGCAATCTCGGTTAGTTGCAGTCGATCGTAAGAATTTTGGTTAGTTGCAGTCGATCGTAGCAATCTTGGTTAGTTGAAGTCGATCGTAGCAATCTCGGTTAGTTGCAGTCGATCGTAATAATTTCGGTTATTTGCAGTTGATAGTAACAATTTCGGTTAGTTGGAGTCAATTGAATAATTTCGCGATAAAAATAATTCTGGTTAGTTGCAGTCAATTTAATAACGGTTGTCGCAGTCAGTTGTAATAATTTCGGATAGTTGCAGTCGATTGTAATAGTTCTCGATTAAAATAATTTCGGTTAGCTTGCAGTCGATTGTAATAATTCGAAATAAAAGAAATTTCGGTTAGTTGCAGTCGATTGTAACAAGTTTTATTAGTTGTAGTCAATCAAAATAATACCGGTTAGTTGCAGTCATTAATAATAATCTCGGTTAGTTGCAGTCGATCGTAATAATTTCCGTTAGTTGCAGTCGATTCTAATCATTTCGGTTAGTCGCATTCAACTTATTAATTCCGTTTAGTCGCAGTCGATTGTAATAATTTCGGTTATTTGCAGTTGATCGTAACAATTTTGGTTAGTTGGAGTCGATTGCAATAATTTCGCGATAAAAATAATTCGGGTTAGTTGCAGTCAATTGTAATAATTTCGGTTAGTCGCAGTCGATTGCAACTATTTTGGTTAGTTGCAGTCGATTGCAATAAATTCGCGATAAAAATAATTTGGCCTACCTGCAGTCGATAGTAATAATTTCGGTCAGTCGTAGTCAATTGTAATAATTCCGGTTAGTCGCAGTCACGTGTAACAATTTCGGTTAGTTGCAGCCGATCATAACAATTTCGTTTAGTTGAAGTCAATTGTAATAATTTCGCAATAAAAAAAATTTCGGTTAGTTGCAGTCAATTGTAATAATTCCGGTTAGTCGCAGTCACGTGTAACAATTTCGGTTAGTTGCAGTCGATCGTTACAATTTCGATTAGTTGCAGTCGATTGTAATAGTTCTCGATAAAAATAATTTCGGTTAGCTGCAGTCGATTGTAATAATTCGAGATAAAAGAAATTTGGGTTAGTTGCAGTCGATTGTAACAAGTTTTATTAGTAGCAATCAATCAAAATAATTCCGGTTAGTTGCAGTCATTAATAATAATTTCGGTTAGTTGCAGTCGATTGTAATAATTTCGGTTAGCTGCAGTCGATCGTAAGAAATTTGGTTAGTTGCAGTCGATCGTAAGAATTTCGGTTAGTTGCAGTCGATTGAATAATTTCCCGATAAAAATAATTTCGGTTAGTTGCAGTCGATTGTAATAATTTTGGTTAGTCGCAGTGAATAAAACAAATTCTAGTTAGTTGCAGTCGATAATAATAATTTCGGCTAGTCGCAGTCGATTGTAATAATTTCGGTTAGTTGCAGTCGATTGAAACAATTTTGGTTAGTCGCAGTCAATAAAAATAATTCCGGTTAGTTGCAGTTGATCGTAGCAATTTCGGTTAGTTGCAGTCGATCGTAGCAATTTCGTTTAGTTGCAGTCGATCGTAATAATTTCGGTTAGTTGCAGTCGATTCTAATCATTTCGGTTTGTCGCAGTTAACTTAATAATTCCGTTTAGTCGCAGTCGATTGTAATAATTTCGGTTAGTTGCAGTAGATTGTAATAATTCTCGATAATAATAATTTCGGTTAGTTGCAGTCGATCGTAACAATTTCGTTTAGTCGCAGTCAATAAAAATAATTCATGTTAGTTGCAGTCAATCGTAACAATTTCGGTTAGTTGCAGTCGATTGTAATAATTCGTGTAAAAATAATTTCGGTTAGTCGCAGTCAATTATAACAATTTCGGTTAGTTGTAGTCAATTGTAATAATTTCTCAATAAAAATAATTTCGGTTAGTTGCGATCGATAATATTTATTTCGGTTAGTCGCAGTCGACTGTAATAATTTTGGTTAGTTTTAGTCGATAATAATAATTTCTTTTAGTAGCAGTCAAAAAAATAAAAAAACTGTTTAGTTGCAGTCGATAATAATAATTTCGGTTAATCGCAGTCGATTGTAATAATTTCAATTAGTTGCAGTCAACTTATTAATTCCGTTTAGTCGCAGTCGATTGTAATAATTTCGGTTATTTGCAGTCAATTAAATAATTTCGCGATGAAAATAATTCGGGTTAGTTGCAGTCGATTGTAATAATTTCGGTTATTTGCAGTTGATCGTAACAATTTCGGTTAGTTGGAGTCAATTGAATAATTTCGCGATAAAAATAATTCGGGTTAGTTGCAGTCAATTGTAATAATTTCGGTTAGTTGCAGTCGATTGTAATAATCTCAGTTAGTTGCAGTCGATCGTAGCAATCTCGGTTAGTTGCAGTCGATCGTAGCAATCTCGGTTAGTTGCAGTCGATTGTAATAATTTCAGTTAGTTGCAGTCGATCGTAGCAATCTCGGTTAGTTGCAGTCGATCGTAGCAATCTCGGTTAGTTGCAGTCGATCGTAATAATTTCTGTTAGTTGCAGTCGATTCTAATCATTTCGGTTAGTCGCAGTCAACTTATTAATTCCGTTTAGTCGCAGTCGATTGTAATAATTTCGGTTATTTGCAGTTGATCGTAACAATTTCGGTTAGTTGGAGTCAATTGAATAATTTCGCGATAAAAATAATTCGGGTTAGTTGCAGTCAATTGTAATAATTTCGGTTATTCGCAGTCAATTTAATAACGGTTGTCGCAGTCAGTTGTAATAATTTCGGATAGTTGCAGTCGATCGTGACAATTTCGATTAGTTGCAGTCGATTGTAATAGTTCTCGATAAAAATAATTTCGGTTAGCTGCAGTCGATTGTAATAATTCGAGATAAAAGAAATTTCGGTTAGTTGCAGTCGATTGTAACAAGTTTTATTAGTAGCAGTCAATCAAAATAATTCCGGTTAGTTGCAGTCATTAATAATAATTTCGGTTAGTTGCAGTCGATTGTAATAATTTCGGTTAGTTGCAGTCGATCGTAGCAATCTCGGTTAGTTCCAGTCGATCGTAGCAAACTCGGTTTGTTGCAGTCGATCGTAGCAATCTCGGTTAGTTGCAGTCGATCGTAATAATTTCTGTTAGTCGCAGTCAACTTATTAATTCCGTTTAGTCGCAGTCGATTGTAATAATTTCGGTTATTTGCAGTTGATCGTAACAATTTCGGTTAGTTGGAGTCAATTGAATAATTTCGCGATAAAAATAATTAGGGTTAGTTGCAGTCAATTGTAATAATTTCGGTTATTCGCAGTCAATTTAATAACGGTTGTCGCAGTCAGTTGTAATAATTTCGGTTAGTTGCAGTCGATCGTGACAATTTCGATTAGTTGCAGTCGATTGTAATAGTTCTCGATAAAAATAATTTCGGTTAGCTGCAGTCGATTGTAATATTTCGAGATAAAAGAAATTTCGGTTAGTTGCAGTCGATTGTAACAAGTTTTATTAGTAGCAGTCAATCAAAATAATTCCGGTTAGTTGCAGTCATTAATAATAATTTCGGTTAGTTGCAGTCGATTGTAATAATTTCGGTTAGTTGCAGTCGATCGTAAGAATTTTGGTTAGTTGCAGTCGATCGTAAGAATTTCGGTTAGTTGCAGGCGATTGTACTAAATTCGTGATAAAAATAATTTCGGCTAGTTGCAGTCGATTGCAACTATTTTGGCTAGTTGCAGTCGATTGCAATAATTCCGGTTAGTCGCAGTCACGTGTAATAATTTCGGTTAGTTGCAGCCGATCATAACAATTTCGTTTAGTTGTAGTCAATTGTAATAATTTCGCAATAAAAATAATTTTGGTTAGTTGCACTCGATTGTAACAATTTTTGTTAGTTGCAGTCGATTGCAATAAATTCGCGATAAAATTTTTTTGAGCTTGTTGCAGTCGATTGTAATTATTTCGGTTAGTTGCAGTCGATTGTAATAATTTCGGTTAGTTGCAGTCGATCGTAGTAATCTCGGTTAGTTGCAGTCGATCGTAGCAATCTCGGTTAGTTGCAGTCGATCGTAATAATTTCTGTTAGTTGCAGTCGATTGTAATAATTTCAATTAGTCGCAGTCAACTTATTAATTCCGTTTAGTCGCAGTCGATTGTAATAATTTCGGTTATTTGCAGTTGATCGTAACAATTTCGGTTAGTTGGAGTCAATTGAATAATTTCGCGATAAAAATAATTAGGGTTAGTTGCAGTCAATTGTAATAATTTCGGGTATTCGCAGTCAATTTAATAACGGTTGTCGCAGTCAGTTGTAATAATTTCGGATAATTGTCGTCGATCGTGACAATTTCGATTAGTTGCAGTCGATTGTAATAGTTCTCGATAAAAATAATTTCGGTTAGCTGCAGTCGATCGTAATAATTCGAGATAAAAGAAATTTCGGTTAGTTGCAGTCGATTGTAACAAGTTTTATTAGTAGCAGTCAATCAAAATAATTCCGGTTAGTTGCAGTCATTAATAATAATTTCGGTTAGTCGCAGTCGATTGTAATAATTTCGGTTATTTGCAGTTGATCGTAACAATTTCGGTTAGTTGGAGTCAATTGAATAATTTCGCGATAAAAATAATTCGGGTTAGTTGCAGTCAATTGTAATAATTTCGGTTAGTCGCAGTCAATTTAATAACGGTTGTCGCAGTCAGTTGTAATAATTTCGGATAGTTGCAGTCGATCGTGACAATTTCGATTAGTTGCAGTCGATTGTAATAGTTCTCGATAAAAATAATTTCGGTTGGCTGCAGTCAATTGTAATAATTCGAGATAAAAGAAATTTCGGTTAGTTGCAGTCGATTGTAACTAGTTTTATTAGTAGCAGTCAATCAAAATAATTCCGGTTAGTTGCAGTCATTAATAATAATTTCGGTTAGTTGCAGTCGATTGTAATAATTTCGGTTAGTTGCAGTCGATCGTAGCAATCTCGGTTAGTTGCAGTCGATCGTAGCAATCTCGGTTAGTTGCAGTCGATCGTAATAATTTCTGTTAGTTGCAGTCGATTCTAATCATTTCGGTTAGTCGCAGTCAACTTATTAATTCCGTTTAGTCGCAGTCGATTGTAATAATTTCGGTTATTTGCAGTTGATCGTAGCAATTTCGGTTAGTTGGAGTCAATTGAATAATTTCGCGATAAAAATAATTCGGGTTAGTTGCAGTCAATTGTAATAATTTCGGTTATTCGCAGTCAATTTAATAACGGTTGTCGCAGTCAGTTGTAATAATTTCGGATAGTTGCAGTCGATCGTTACAATTTCGATTAGTTGCAGTCGATTGTAATAGTTCTCGATAAAAATAATTTCGGTTAGCTGCAGTCGATTGTAATAATTCGAGATAAAAGAAATTTCGGTTAGTTGCAGTCGATTGTAACAAGTTTTATTAGTTGCAGTCAATCAAAATAATTCCGGTTAGTTGCAGTCATTAATAATAATTTCGGTTAGTTGCAGTCGATTGTAATAATTTCGGTTAGTTGCAGTCGATCGTAAGAATTTTGGTTAGTTGGAGTCGATCGTAAGAATTTCGGTTAGTTGCAGGCGATTGTAATAAATTCGCGATAAAAATAATTTCGGCTAGTTGCAGTCGATTGCAACTATTTTGGTTAGTTGCAGTCGATTGCAATAAATTCGCGATTAAAATAAATTGGCCTACCTGCAGTCGATTGTAATAATTTCGGTCAGTCGTTGTCAATTGTAATAATTCCGGTTAGTCGCAGTCACGTGTAACAATTTCGGTTATTTGCAGTTGATCGTAACAATTTCGGTTAGTTGGAGTCAATTGAATAATTTCGCGATAAAAATAATTCGGGTTAGTTGCAGTCAATTGTAATAATTTCAGTTAGTCGCAGTCAATTTAATAACGGTTGTCGCAGTCAGTTGTAATAATTTCGGATAGTTGCAGTCGATCGTGACAATTTCGATTAGTTGCAGTCGATTGTAATAGTTCTCGATAAAAATAATTTCGGTTAGCTGCAGTCGATTGTAATAATTCGAGATAAAAGAAATTTCGGTTAGTTGCAGTCGATTGTAACAAGTTTTATTAGTAGCAGTCGATTGAAACAATTTTGGTTAGTTGCAGTCAATAAAAATAATTCCGGTTAGTTGCAGTTGATCGTAGCAATTTCGGTTAGTTGCAGTCGATCGTAGCAATCTCGGTTAGTTGCAGTCGATCGTAATAATTTCTGTTAGTTGCAGTCGATTCTAATCATTTCGGTTAGTCGCAGTCAACTTATTAATTCCGTTTAGTCGCAGTCGATTGTAATAATTTCGGTTATTTGCAGTTGATCGTAACAATTTCGGTTAGTTGGAGTCAATTGAATAATTTCGCGATAAAAATAATTCGGGTTAGTTGCAGTCAATTGTAATAATTTCGGATAGTTGCAGTCGATCGTTACAATTTCGATTAGTTGCAGTCGATTGTAATAGTTCTCGATAAAAAGAATTTCGGTTAGCTGCAGTCGATTGTAATAATTCGAGATAAAAGAAATTTCGGTTAGTTGCAGTCGATTGTAACAAGTTTTATTAGTAGCAGTCAATCAAAATAATTCCGGTTAGTTGCAGTCATTAATAATAATTTCGGTTAGCTGCAGTCGATTGTAATAATTCGAGATAAAAGAAATTTCGGTTAGTTGCAGTCGATTGTAACAAGTTTTATTAGTAGCAGTCAATCAAAATAATTCCGGTTAGTTGCAGTTCTTAATAATAATTTCGGTTAGTTGCAGTCGATTGTAATAATTTCGGTTAGTTGCAGTCGGTCGTAAGAATTTTGGTTAGTTGCAGTCGATCGTAAGAATTTCGGTTAGTTGCAGGCGATTGTAATAAATTCGCGATAAAAATAATTTCGGCTAGTTGCAGTCGATTGCAACTATTTTGGTTAGTTGCAGTCGATTTCAATAAATTCGCGATAAAAATAATTTGGCCTACTAGCAGTCGATTGTAATAATTTCGGTCAGTCGTAGTCAATTATAATAATTTCGGTTAGTCGCAGTCACGTGTAACAATTTCAGTTAGTTGCAGCCGATCATAACAATTTCGTTTAGTTGTAGTCAATTGTAATAATTTCGCAATAAAAATAATTTTGGTTAGTTGCAGTCGATTGGAAAAATTTTTGTTAGTTTCAGACGATTGCAATAAATTCGCGATACAATTTTTTTGGGCTAGTTGCAGTCGATTGTAATTATTTCGGTTAGTTGCAGTCGATCGTAAGAATTTTAGTTAGTTGCAGTCGATCGTAGCTATCTCGGTTAGTTGCAGTCGATCGTAATAATTTCTGTTAGTTGCAGTCGATTCTAATCATTTCGGTTAGTCGCAGTCAACTTAGTAATTCCGTTTAGTCGCAGTCGATTGCAATAAATTCGCGATAAAAATAATTTGGCCTACCTGCAGTCGATAGTAATAATTTCGGTCAGTCGTATTCAATTGTAATAATTCCGGTAAGTCGCAGTCACGTGTAACAATTTTGGTTAGTTGCAGCCGATCATAACAATTTCGTTTAGTTGTAGTCAATTGTAATAATTTCGCAATAAAAATAATTTTGGTTAGTTGCAGTCGATTGGAAAATTTTTTGTTAGTTTCAGACGATTGCAATAAATTCGCGATAAAAATTTTTTGGGCTAGTTGCAGCCGATCATAACAATTTCGTTTAGTTGTAGTCAATTGTAATAATTTCGCAATAAAAAAAATTTCGGTTAAGTGCAGTCAATTGTAATAATTCCGGTTAGTCGCAGTCACGTGTAACAATTTCGGTTAGTTGCAGTCGATCGTAATAATTTCTGTTAGTTGCAGTCGATTCTAATCATTTCGGTTAGTCGCAGTCAACTTATTAATTCCGTTTAGTCGCAGTCGATTGTAATAATTTCGGTTATTTGCAGTTGATCGTAATAATTTTCAATAATAATAATTTCGGTTAGTTGCAGGCGATTGTAATAATTTCGCGATAAAAAAAAATTTCGGTTAGTTGCAGTCGATTGCAACTATTTTGGTTAGTTGCAGTCGATTGCAATAAATTCGCGATAAAAATAATTTGGCCTACCTGCAGTCGATAGTAATAATTTCGGTCAGTCGTAGTCAATTGTAATAATTCCGGTTAGTCGCAGTCACGTGTAACAATTTCGGTTAGTTGCAGCCGATCATAACAATTTCGTTTAGTTGTAGTCAATTGTAATAATTTCGCAATAAAAAAAATTTCGGTTAGTTGCAGTCAATTGTAATAATTCCGGTTAGTCGCAGACACGTGTAACAATTTCGGTTAGTTGCAGTCTATCGTGGCAATTTTAATTAGTTGCAGTCGATTGAATAATTTCCCGATAAAAATAATTTCGGGTAGTTGCAGTCGATTATAATAATTTCGGTTTGTCGCAGTAAACTTAATAATTCCGTTTAGTCGCAGTCGATTGTAATAATTTCGTTTAGTTGCAGTAGATTGTAATAATTTTCAATAATAATAATTTCGGTTAGTTGCAGGCGATTGTAATAATTTCGTGATAAAAAAAATTTCGGTTAGTTGCAGTCGATTGTAAGAATTTTGGTTAGTTTCAGTCGGTCGTAAGAATTTTGGTAGTTGCAGGCGATTGTAATAAATTCGCGATAAAAATAATTTCGGCTAGTTGCAGTCGATTGCAACTATTTTGGTTAGTTGCAGTCGATTGCAATAAATTCGCGATATAAATAATTTGGCCTACCTGCAGTCGATTGTAATAATTTCGGTCATTCGAAGTCAATTGTAATAATTCCGGTTAGTCGCAGTCACGTGTAACAATTTCGGTTAGTTGCAGTCGATTGCAATAAATTCGCGATAAATTTTTTTTGGGCTAGTTGCAGTCGATTGTAATTATTTCGGTTAGTCGCAGTCAATAAAAATAATTCATGTTATTCCCAGCTAATAAAAATAATTCCTCTTAGTTGCAGTCGATAACAATAATTTCTGTTAGTCGCAATCGATCGTGCCATTTTCAATTAGTTGCAGTCGATTGAATAATTTCCCGATAAAAATAATTTCGGTTAGTTGCAGTCGATTGTAATAATTTTGGTTAGTCGCAGTGAATAAAACAAATTCTAGTTAGTTGCAGTCGATAATAATAATTTCGGATAGTCGCAGTCGATTGTAATAATATCGGTTAGTTGCAGTCGATTGAAACAATTTTGGTTAGTCGCAGTCAATAAAAATAATTCCGGTTAGTTGCAGTTGATCGTAGCAATTTCGGTTAGTTGCAGTCGATCGTAGCAATTTCGTTTAGTTGCAGTCGATCGTAATAATTTCGGTTAGTTGCAGTCGATTATAATAATTTCGGTTTGTCGCAGTAGATTGTAATAATTTCGGTTAGTTGCAGTCGATCGTAAGAATTTCTGTTAGTTGCAGTCGATTATAATAATTTCGGTTTGTCGCAGTAGATTGTAATAATTTCGGTTAGTTGCAGTCGATCGTAAGAATTTCTGTTAGTTGCAGTCGATTCTAATCATTTCGGTTAGTCGCAGTCAACTTATTAATTCCGTTTAGTCGCAGTCGATTGTAATAATTTCGGTTATTTGCAGTTGATCGTAACAATTTCGGTTAGTTGGAGTCAATTGAATAATTTCGCGATAAAAATAATTCGGGTTAGTTGCAGTCAATTGTAATAATTTCGGTTATTCGCAGTCAATTTAATAACGGTTGTCGCAGTCAGTTGTAATAATTTCGGATAGTTGCAGTCGATCGTGACAATTTCGATTAGTTGCAGTCGATTGTAATAGTTCTCGATAAAAATAATTTCGGTTAGCTGCAGTCGATCGTAGCAATCTCGGTTAGTTGCAGTCGATCGTAAGAATTTTGGTTAGTTGCAGTCGATCGTAGCAATCTTGATTAGTTGAAGTCGATCGTAGCAATCTCGGTTAGTTGCAGTCGATCGTAATAATTTCGGTTATTTGCAGTTGATAGTAACAATTTCGGTTAGTTGGAGTCAATTGAATAATTTCGCGATAAAAATAATTCGGGTTAGTTGCAGTCAATTTAATAACGGTTGTCGCAGTCAGTTGTAATAATTTCGGATAGTTGCAGTCGATTGTAATAGTTCTCGATTAAAATAATTTCGGTTAGCTTGCAGTCGATTGTAATAATTCGAAATAAAAGAAATTTCGGTTAGTTGCAGTCGATTGTAACAAGTTTTATTAGTTGTAGTCAATCAAAATAATACCGGTTAGTTGCAGTCATTAATAATAATCTCGGTTAGTTGCAGTCGATCGTAATAATTTCCGTTAGTTGCAGTCGATTCTAATCATTTCGGTTAGTCGCATTCAACTTATTAATTCCGTTTAGTCGCAGTCGATTGTAATAATTTCGGTTATTTGCAGTTGATCGTAACAATTTCGGTTAGTTGGAGTCGATTGCAATAATTTCGCGATAAAAATAATTCGGGTTAGTTGCAGTCAATTGTAATAATTTCGGTTAGTCTCAGTCGATTGCAACTATTTTGGTTAGTTGCAGTCGATTGCAATAAATTCGCGATAAAAATAATTTGGCCTACCTGCAGTCGATAGTAATAATTTCGGTCAGTCGTAGTCAATTGTAATAATTCCGGTTAGTCGCAGTCACGTGTAACAATTTCGGTTAGTTGCAGCCGATCATAACAATTTCGTTTAGTTGAAGTCAATTGTAATAATTTCTCAATAAAAAAAATTTCGGTTAGTTGCAGTCAATTGTAATAATTCCGGTTAGTCGCAGTCACGTGTAACAATTTCGGTTAGTTGCAGTCGATCGTTACAATTTCGATTAGTTGCAGTCGATTGTAATAGTTCTCGATAAAAATAATTTCGGTTAGCTGCAGTCGATTGTAATAATTCGAGATAAAAGAAATTTGGGTTAGTTGCAGTCGATTGTAACAAGTTTTATTAGTAGCAATCAATCAAAATAATTCCGGTTAGTTGCAGTCATTAATAATAATTTCGGTTAGTTGCAGTCGATTGTAATAATTTCGGTTAGCTGCAGTCGATCGTAAGAAATTTGGTTAGTTGCAGTCGATCGTAAGAATTTCGGTTAGTTGCAGTCGATTGAATAATTTCCCGATAAAAATAATTTCGGTTACTTGCAGTCGATTGTAATAATTTTGGTTAGTCGCAGTGAATAAAACAAATTCTAGTTAGTTGCAGTCGATAATAATAATTTCGGCTAGTCGCAGTCGATTGTAATAATTTCGGTTAGTTGCAGTCGATTGAAACAATTTTGGTTAGTCGCAGTCAATAAAAATAATTCCGGTTAGTTGCAGTTGATCGTAGCAATTTCGGTTAGTTGCAGTCGATCGTAGCAATTTCGTTTAGTTGCAGACGATCGTAATAATTTCGGTTAGTTGCAGTCGATTCTAATCATTTCGGTTTGTCGCAGTTAACTTAATAATTCCGTTTAGTCGCAGTCGATTGTAATAATTTCGGTTAGTTGCAGTAGATTGTAATAATTCTCGATAATAATAATTTCGGTTAGTTGCAGTCGATCGTAACAATTTCGTTTAGTCGCAGTCAATAAAAATAATTCATGTTAGTTGCAGTCAATCGTAACAATTTCGGTTAGTTGCAGTCGATTGTAATAATTCGTGTAAAAATAATTTCGGTTAGTCGCAGTCAATTATAACAATTTCGGTTAGTTGTAGTCAATTGTAATAATTTCTCAATAAAAATAATTTCGGTTAGTTGCGATCGATAATATTTATTTCGGTTAGTCGCAGTCGACTGTAATAATTTTGGTTAGTTTTAGTCGATAATAATAATTTCTTTTAGTAGCAGTCAAAAAAATAAAAAAACTGTTTAGTTGCAGTCGATTGTAATAATTTCAATTAGTTGCAGTCAACTTATTAATTCCGTTTAGTCGCAGTCGATTGTAATAATTTCGGTTATTTGCAGTCAATTAAATAATTTCGCGATGAAAATAATTCGGGTTAGTTGCAGTCGATTGTAATAATTTCGGTTATTTGCAGTTGATCGTAACAATTTCGGTTAGTTGGAGTCAATTGAATAATTTCGCGATAAAAATAATTCGGGTTAGTTGCAGTCAATTGTAATAATTTCGGTTAGTTGCAGTCGATTGTAATAATTTCAGTTAGTTGCAGTCGATCGTAGCAATCTCGGTTAGTTGCAGTCGATCGTAGCAATCTCGGTTAGTTGCAGTCGATTGTAATAATTTCAGTTAGTTGCAGTCGATCGTAGCAATCTCGGTTAGTTGCAGTCGATCGTAGCAATCTCGGTTAGTTGCAGTCGATCGTAATAATTTCTGTTAGTTGCAGTCGATTCTAATCATTTCGGTTAGTCGCAGTCAACTTATTAATTCCGTTTAGTCGCAGTCGATTGTAATAATTTCGGTTATTTGCAGTTGATCGTAACAATTTCGGTTAGTTGGAGTCAATTGAATAATTTCGCGATAAAAATAATTCGGGTTAGTTGCAGTCAATTGTAATAATTTCGGTTATTCGCAGTCAATTTAATAACGGTTGTCGCAGTCAGTTGTAATAATTTCGGATAGTTGCAGTCGATCGTGACAATTTCGATTAGTTGCAGTCGATTGTAATAGTTCTCGATAAAAATAATTTCGGTTGGCTGCAGTCGATTGTAATAATTCGAGATAAAAGAAATTTCGGTTAGTTGCAGTCGATTGTAACAAGTTTTATTAGTAGCAGTCAATCAAAATAATTCCGGTTAGTTGCAGTCATTAATAATAATTTCGGTTAGTTGCAGTCGATTGTAATAATTTCGGTTAGTTGCAGTCGATCGTAGCAATCTCGGTTAGTTCCAGTCGATCGTAGCAAACTCGGTTAGTTGCAGTCGATCGTAATAATTTCTGTTAGTTGCAGTCGATTCTAATCATTTCGGTTAGTCGCAGTCAACTTATTAATTCCGTTTAGTCGCAGTCGATTGTAATAATTTCGGTTATTTGCAGTTGATCGTAACAATTTCGGTTAGTTGGAGTCAATTGAATAATTTCGCGATAAAAATAATTAGGGTTAGTTGCAGTCAATTGTAATAATTTCGGTTATTCGCAGTCAATTTAATAACGGTTGTCGCAGTCAGTTGTAATAATTTCGGATAGTTGCAGTCGATCGTGACAATTTCGATTAGTTGCAGTCGATTGTAATAGTTCTCGATAAAAATAATTTCGGTTAGCTGCAGTCGATTGTAATATTTCGAGATAAAAGAAATTTCGGTTAGTTGCAGTCGATTGTAACAAGTTTTATTAGTAGCAGTCAATCAAAATAATTCCGGTTAGTTGCAGTCATTAATAATAATTTCGGTTAGTTGCAGTCGATTGTAATAATTTCGGTTAGTTGCAGTCGATCGTAAGAATTTTGGTTAGTTGCAGTCGATCGTAAGAATTTCGGTTAGTTGCAGGCGATTGTACTAAATTCGTGATAAAAATAATTTCGGCTAGTTGCAGTCGATTGCAACTATTTTGGCTAGTTGCAGTCGATTGCAATAATTCCGGTTAGTCGCAGTCACGTGTAATAATTTCGGTTAGTTGCAGCCGATCATAACAATTTCGTTTAGTTGTAGTCAATTGTAATAATTTCGCAATAAAAATAATTATGGTTAGTTGCACTCGATTGTAACAATTTTTGTTAGTTGCAGTCGATTGCAATAAATTCGCGATAAAATTTTTTTGAGCTTGTTGCAGTCGATTGTAATTATTTCGGTTAGTTGCAGTCGATTGTAATAATTTCGGTTAGTTGCAGTCGATCGTAGTAATCTCGGTTAGTTGCAGTCGATCGTAGCAATCTCGGTTAGTTGCAGTCGATCGTAATAATTTCTGTTAGTTGCAGTCGATTGTAATAATTTCAATTAGTCGCAGTCAACTTATTAATTCCGTTTAGTCGCAGTCGATTGTAATAATTTCGGTTATTTGCAGTTGATCGTAACAATTTCGGTTAGTTGGAGTCAATTGAATAATTTCGCGATAAAAATAATTCGGGTTAGTTGCAGTCAATTGTAATAATTTCGGTTATTCGCAGTCAATTTAATAACGGTTGTCGCAGTCAGTTGTAATAATTTCGGATAATTGTCGTCTATCGTGACAATTTCGATTAGTTGCAGTCGATTGTAATAGTTCTCGATAAAAATAATTTCGGTTAGCTGCAGTCGATTGTAATAATTCGAGATAAAAGAAATTTCGGTTAGTTGCAGTCGATTGTAACAAGTTTTATTAGTAGCAGTCAATCAAAATAATTCCGGTTAGTTGCAGTCATTAATAATAATTTCGGTTAGTTGCAGTCGATTGTAATAATTTCGGTTAGTTGCAGTCGATCGTAGCAATCTCGGTTAGTTGCAGTCGATCGTAGCAATCTCGGTTAGTTGCAGTCGATCGTAATAATTTCTGTTAGTCGCAGTCAACTTATTAATTCCGTTTAGTCGCAGTCGATTGTAATAATTTCGGTTATTTGCAGTTGATCGTAGCAATTTCGGTTAGTTGGAGTCAATTGAATAATTTCGCGATAAAAATAATTCGGGTTAGTTGCAGTCAATTGTAATAATTTCGGTTATTCGCAGTCAATTTAATAACGGTTGTCGCAGTCAGTTGTAATAATTTCGGATAGTTGCAGTCGATCGTTACAATTTCGATTAGTTGCAGTCGATTGTAATAGTTCTCGATAAAAATAATTTCGGTTAGCTGCAGTCGATTGTAATAATTCGAGATAAAAGAAATTTCGGTTAGTTGCAGTCGATTGTAACAAGTTTTATTAGTAGCAGTCAATCAAAATAATTCCGGTTAGTTGCAGTCATTAATAATAATTTCGGTTAGTTGCAGTCGATTGTAATAATTTCGGTTAGTTGCAGTCGATCGTAAGAATTTTGGTTAGTTGGAGTCGATCGTAAGAATTTCGGTTAGTTGCAGGCGATTGTAATAAATTCGCGATAAAAATAATTTCGGCTAGTTACAGTCGATTGCAACTATTTTGGTTAGTTGCAGTCGATTGCAATAAATTCGCGATTAAAATAATTTGGCCTACCTGCAGTCGATTGTAATAATTTCGGTCAGTCGTAGTCAATTGTAATAATTCCGGTTAGTCGCAGTCACGTGTAACAATTTCGGTTAGTTGCAGCCGATCATAACAATTTCGTTTAGTTGTAGTCAATTGTAATAATTTCGCAATAAAAATAATTTTGGTTAGTATCACTCGATATTAACAATTTTTGTTAGTTGCAGTCGATTGCAATAAATTCGCGATAAAATTTTTTTGAGCTAGTTGCAGTCGATTGTAATTATTTCGGTTAGTTGCAGTCGATCGTAAGAATTTTGGTTAGTTGCAGTTGATCGTAACAATTTCGGTTAGTTGCAGTCGATTGAATAATTTCGCGATAAAAATAATTCGGGTTAGTTGCAGTCAATTGTAATAATTTCGGTTATTCGCAGTCAATTTAATAACGGTTGTCGCAGTCAGTTGTAATAATTTTGGATAGTTGCAGTCGATCGTGACAATTTCGATTAGTTGCAGTCGATTGTAATAGTTCTCGATAAAAATAATTTCGGTTAGCTGCAGTCGATTGTAATAATTCGAGATAAAAGAAATTTCGGTTAGTTGCAGTCGATTGTAACAAGTTTTATTAGTAGCAGTCAATCAAAATAATTCCGGTTAGTTGCAGTCATTAATAATAATTTCGGTTAGTTGCAGGCGATTGTAATAAATTCGCGATAAAAATAATTTCGGCTAGTTGCAGTCGATTGCAACTATTTTGGTTAGTTGCAGTCGATTGCAATAAATTCGCGATAAAAATAATTTGGCCTACCAGCAGTCGATTGTAATAATTTCGGTCAGTCGTAGTCAATTGTAATAATTCCGGTTAGTCGCAGTCAGTTGTAACAATTTCAGTTAGTTGCAGCCGATCATAACAATTTCGTTTAGTTGCAGTCGATCGTAACAATTTCGGTTAGTTGTAGTCAATTGTAATAATTTCTCAATAAAAATAATTTCGGTTAGTTGAAGTCGATGAAAAAAAATTCGGCATGTTGCGATCGATAATAATTATTTCGGTTCGTCGCAGTCGACTGTAATAATTTTGGTTAGTTTTAGTCGATAATAATAATTTCTTTTAGTAGCAGTAAAAAAAAAAAAAAACTGTTTAGTTGCAGTCGATAATAATAATTTCGGTTAATCTATGTCGATTGTAATAATTTCAATTAGTTGCAGTCGATCGTAGCAATCTCGGTTAGTCGCAGTCGATCGTAGCAATCTCGGTTAGTTACAGTCGATCGTAATAATTTCTGTTAGTTGCAGTGGATTCTAATCATTTCGGTTAGTCGCAGTCAACTTATTAATTCCGTTTAGTCGCAGTCGATTGTAATAATTTCGGTTATTTGCAGTTGATCGTAACAATTTCGGTTAGTTGCAGTCGATTGAATAATTTCGCGATAAAAATAATTCGGGTTAGTTGCATTCAACTGTAATAATTTCGGTTATACGCAGTCAATTTAATAACGGTTGTCGCTGTCAGTTGTAATAATTTCGGATAATTGTCGTCGATCGTGACAATTTCGATTAGTTGCAGTCGATTGTAATAGTTCTCGATAAAAATAATTTCGGTTAGCTGCAGTCGATTGTAATAATTCGAGATAAAAGAAATTTCGGTTAGTTGCAGTCGATTGTAACAAGTTTTATTAGTAGCAGTCAATCAAAATAATTCCGGTTAGTTGCAGTCATTAATAATAATTTCGGTTAGTCGCAGTCGATTGTAATAATTTCGGTTATTTGCAGTTGATCGTAACAATTTCGGTTAGTTGGAGTCAATTGAATAATTTCGCGATAAAAATAATTCGGGTTAGTTGCAGTCAATTGTAATAATTTCGGTTAGTCGCAGTCAATTTAATAACGGTTGTCGCAGTCAGTTGTAATAATTTCGGATAGTTGCAGTCGATCGTGACAATTTCGATTAGTTGCAGTCGATTGTAATAGTTCTCGATAAAAATAATTTCGGTTAGCTGCAGTCGATTGTAATAATTCGAGATAAAAGAAATTTCGGTTAGTTGCAGTCGATTGTAACAAGTTTTATTAGTAGCAGTCAATCAAAATAATTCCGGTTAGTTGCAGTCATAAATAATAATTTCGGTTAGTTGCAGGCGATTGTAATAAATTCGCGATAAAAATAATTTCGGCTAGTTGCTGTCGATTGCAACTATTTTGGTTAGTTGCAGTCGATTGCAATAAATTCGCGATAAAAATAATTTGGCCTACCAGCAGTCGATTGTAATAATTTCGGTCAGTCGTAGTCAATTGTAATAATTCCGGTTAGTCGCAGTCAGTTGTAACAATTTCAGTTAGTTGCAGCCGATCATAACAATTTCGTTTAGTTGCAGTCGATCGTAACAATTTCGGTTAGTTGTAGTCAATTGTAATAATTTCTCAATAAAAATAATTTCGGTTAGTTGAAGTCGATGAAAAAAAATTCGGCATGTTGCGATCGATAATAATTATTTCGGTTCGTCGCAGTCGACTGTAATAATTTTGGTTAGTTTTAGTCGATAATAATAATTTCTTTTAGTAGCAGTAAAAAAAAAAAAAAACTGTTTAGTTGCAGTCGATAATAATAATTTCGGTTAATCGATGTCGATTGTAATAATTTCAATTAGTTGCAGTCGATCGTAGCAATCTCGGTTAGTCGAAGTCGATCGTAGCAATCTCGGTTAGTTACAGTCGATCGTAATAATTTCTGTTAGTTGCAGTCGATTCTAATCATTTCGGTTAGTCGCAGTCAACTTATTAATTCCGTTTAGTCGCAGTCGATTGTAATAATTTCGGTTATTTGCAGTTGATCGTAACAATTTCGGTTAGTTGCAGTCGATTGAATAATTTCGCGATAAAAATAATTCGGGTTAGTTGCATTCAACTGTAATAATTTCGGTTAGTCGCAGTCAATTTAATAACGGTTGTCGCTGTCAGTTGTAATAATTTCGGATAATTGTCGTCGATCGTGACAATTTCGATTAGTTGCAGTCGATTGTAATAGTTCTCGATAAAAATAATTTCGGTTAGCTGCAGTCGATTGTAATAATTCGAGATAAAAGAAATTTCGGTTAGTTGCAGTCGATTGTAACAAGTTTTATTAGTAGCAGTCAATCAAAATAATTCCGGTTAGTTGCAGTCATTAATAATAATTTCGGTTAGTTGCAGTCGATTGTAATAATTTCGGTTAGTTGCAGTCGATCGTAGCAATCTCGGTTAGTTGCAGTCGATCGTAATAATTTCTGTTAGTTGCAGTCGATTCTAATCATTTCGGTTAGTCGCAGTCAACTTATTAATTCCGTTTAGTCGCAGTCGATTGTAATAATTTCGGTTATTTGCAGTTGATCGTAACAATTTCGGTTAGTTGGAGTCAATTGAATAATTTCGCGATAAAAATAATTAGGGTTAGTTGCAGTCAATTGTAATAATTTCGGTTATTCGCAGTCAATTTAATAACGGTTGTCGCAGTCAGTTGTAATAATTTCGGATAGTTGCAGTCGATCGTTACAATTTCGATTAGTTGCAGTCGATTGTAATAGTTCTCGATAAAAATAATTTCGGTTAGCTGCAGTCGATTGTAATAATTCGAGATAAAAGAAATTTCGGTTAGTTGCAGTCGATTGTAACAAGTTTTCTTAGTAGCAGTCAATCAAAATAATTCCGGTTAGTTGCAGTCATTAATAATAATTTCGGTTAGTTGCAGTCGATTGTAATAATTTTGGTTAGTTGCAGTCGAGCGTAAGAATTTTGGTTAGTTGCAGTCGATCGTAAGAATTTCGGTTAGTTGTAGGCGATTGTACTAAATTCGCGATAAAAATAATTTCGGCTAGTTGCAGTCGACTGCAACTATTTTGGCTAGTTGCAGTCGATTGCAATAATTCCGGTTAGTCGCAGTCACGTGTAATAATTTCGGTTAGTTGCAGCCGATCATAACAATTTCGTTTAGTTGTAGTCAATTGTAATAATTTCGCAATAAAAATAATTTTGGTTAGTTGCACTCGATTGTAACAATTTTTGTTAGTTGCAGTCGATTGCAATAAATTCGCGATAAAATTTTTTTGAGCTTGTTGCAGTCGATTGTAATTATTTCGGTTAGTTGCAGTCGATTGTAATAATTTCGGTTAGTTGCAGTCGATCGTAGTAATCTCGGTTAGTTGCAGTCGATCGTAGCAATCTCGGTTAGTTGCAGTCGATCGTAATAATTTCTGTTAGTTGCAGTCGATTGTAATAATTTCAATTAGTCGCAGTCAACTTATTAATTCCGTTTAGTCCCAGTCGATTGTAATAATTTCGGTTATTTGCAGTTGATCGTAACAATTTCGGTTAGTTGGAGTCAATTGAATAATTTCGCGATAAAAATAATTCGGGTTAGTTGCAGTCAATTGTAATAATTTCGGTTGTTCGCAGTCAATTTAATAACGGTTGTCGCAGTCAGTTGTAATAATTTCGGATAATTGTCGTCGATCGTGACAATTTCGATTAGTTGCAGTCGATTGTAATAGTTCTCGATAAAAATAATTTCGGTTAGCTGCAGTCGATTGTAATAATTTGAGATAAAAGAAATTTCGGTTAGTTGCAGTCGATTGTAACAAGTTTTATTAGTAGCAGTCAATCAAAATAATTCCGGTTAGTTGCAGTCATTAATAATAATTTCGGTTAGTCGCAGTCGATTGTAATAATTTCGGTTATTTGCAGTTGATCGTAACAATTTCGGTTAGTTGGAGTCAATTGAATAATTTCGCGATAAAAATAATTCGGGTTAGTTGCAGTCAATTGTAATAATTTCGGTTAGTCGCAGTCAATTTAATAACGGTTGTCGCAGTCAGTTGTAATAATTTCGGATAGTTGCAGTCGATCGTGACAATTTCGATTAGTTGCAGTCGATTGTAATAGTTCTCGATAAAAATAATTTCGGTTGGCTGCAGTCGATTGTAATAATTCGAGATAAAAGAAATTTCGGTTAGTTGCAGTCGATTGTAACAAGTTTTATTAGTAGCAGTCAATCAAAATAATTCCGGTTAGTTGCAGTCATTAATAATAATTTCGGTTAGTTGCAGTCAATTGTAAAAATTTCGGTTAGTTGCAGTCGATCGTAGCAATCTCGGTTAGTTGCAGTCGATCGTAGCAATCTCGGTTAGTTGCAGTCGATCGTAATAATTTCTGTTAGTTGCAGTCGATTCTAATCATTTCGGTTAGTCGCAGTCAACTTATTAATTCCGTTTAGTCGCAGTCGATTGTAATAATTTCGGTTATTTGCAGTTGATCGTAGCAATTTCGGTTAGTTGGAGTCAATTGAATAATTTCGCGATAAAAATAATTCGGGTTAGTTGCAGTCAATTGTAATAATTTCGGTTATTCGCAGTCAATTTAATAACGGTTGTCGCAGTCAGTTGTAATAATTTCGGATAGTTGCAGTCGATCGTTACAATTTCGATTAGTTGCAGTCGATTGTAATAGTTCTCGATAAAAATAATTTCGGTTAGCTGCAGTCGATTGTAATAATTCGAGATAAAAGAAATTTCGGTTAGTTGCAGTCGATTGTAACAAGTTTTATTAGTAGCAGTCAATCAAAATAATTCCGGTTAGTTGCAGTCATTAATAATAATTTCGGTTAGTTGCAGTCGATTGTAATAATTTCGGTTAGTTGCAGTCGATCGTAAGAATTTTGGTTAGTTGGAGTCGATCGTAAGAATTTCGGTTAGTTGCAGGCGATTGTAATAAATTCGCGATAAAAATAATTTCGGCTAGTTGCAGTCGATTGCAACTATTTTGGTTAGTTGCAGTCGATTGCAATAAATTCGCGATAAAAATAATTTGGCCTACCTGCAGTCGATTGTAATAAATTCGGTCAGTCGTAGTCAATTGCAATAATTCCGGTTAGTCGCAGTCACGTGTAACAATTTCGGTTAGTTGCAGCCGATCATAACAATTTCGTTTAGTTGTAGTCAATTGTAATAATTTCGCAATAAAAATAATTTTGGTTAGTATCACTCGATATTAAAAATTTTTGTTAGTTGCAGTCGATTGCAATAAATTCGCGATAAAATTTTTTTGAGCTAGTTGCAGTCGATTGTAATTATTTCGGTTAGTTGCAGTCGATCGTAAGAATTTTGGTTAGTTGCAGTTGATCGTAACAATTTCGGTTAGTTGCAGTCGATTGAATAATTTCGCGATAAAAATAATTCGGGTTAGTTGCAGTCAATTGTAATAATTTCGGTTATTCGCAGTCAATTTAATAACGGTTGTCGCAGTCAGTTGTAATAATTTTGGATAGTTGCAGTCGATCGTGACAATTTCGATTAGTTGCAGTCGAATGTAATAGTTCTCGATAAAAATAATTTCGGTTAGCTGCAGTCGATTGTAATAATTCGAGATAAAAGAAATTTCGGTTAGTTGCAGTCGATTGTAACAAGTTTTATTAGTAGCAGTCAATCAAAATAATTCCGGTTAGTTGCAGTCATTAATAATAATTTCGGTTAGTTGCAGGCGATTGTAATAAATTCGCGATAAAAATAATTTTGGCTAGTTGCAGTCGATTGCAACTATTTTGGTTAGTTGCAGTCGATTGCAATAAATTCGCGATAAAAATAATTTGGCCTACCAGCAGTCGATTGTAATAATTTCGGTCAGTCGTAGTCAATTGTAATAATTCCGGTTAGTCGCAGTCAGTTGTAACAATTTCAGTTAGTTGCAGCCGATCATAACAATTTCGTTTAGTTGCAGTCGATCGTAACAATTTCGGTTAGTTGTAGTCAATTGTAATAATTTCTCAATAAAAAAAATTTCGGTTAGTTGAAGTCGATGAAAAAAAATTCGGCATGTTGCGATCGATAATAATTATTTCGGTTCGTCGCAGTCGACTGTAATAATTTTGGTTAGTTTTAGTCGATAATAATAATTTCTTTTAGTAGCAGTCAAAAAAAAAAAAAACTGTTTAGTTGCAGTCGATAATAATAATTTCGGTTAATCGATGTCGATTGTAATAATTTCAATTAGTTGCAGTCGATCGTAGCAATCTCGGTTAGTCGCAGTCGATCGTAGCAATCTCGGTTAGTTACAGTCGATCGTAATAATTTCTGTTAGTTGCAGTCGATTCTAATCATTTCGGTTAGTCGCAGTCAACTTATTAATTCCGTTTAGTCGCAGTCGATTGTAATAATTTCGGTTATTTGCAGTTGATCGTAACAATTTCGGTTAGTTGCAGTCGATTGAATAATTTCGCGATAAAAATAATTCGGGTTAGTTGCAGTCAACTGTAATAATTTCGGTTAGTCGCAGTCAATTTAATAACGGTTGTCGCTGTCAGTTGTAATAATTTCGGATAATTGTCGTCGATCGTGACAATTTCGATTAGTTGCAGTCGATTGTAATAGTTCTCGATAAAAATAATTTCGGTTAGCTGCAGTCGATTGTAATAATTCGAGATAAAAGAAATTTCGGTTAGTTGCAGTCGATTGTAACAAGTTTTATTAGTAGCAGTCAATCAAAATAATTCCGGTTAGTTGCAGTCATTAATAATAATTTCGGTTAGTCGCAGTCGATTGTAATAATTTCGGTTATTTGCAGTTGATCGTAACAATTTCGGTTAGTTGGAGTCAATTGAATAATTTCGCGATAAAAATAATTCGGGTTAGTTGCAGTCAATTGTAATAATTTCGGTTAGTCGCAGTCAATTTAATAACGGTTGTCGCAGTCAGTTGTAATAATTTCGGATAGTTGCAGTCGATCGTGACAATTTCGATTAGTTGCAGTCGATTGTAATAGTTCTCGATAAAAATAATTTCGGTTGGCTGCAGTCGATTGTAATAATTCGAGATAAAAGAAATTTCGGTTAGTTGCAGTCGATTGTAACAAGTTTTATTAGTAGCAGTCAATCTAAATAATTCCGGTTAGTTGCAGTCATTAATAATAATTTCGGTTAGTTGCAGTCGATTGTAATAATTTCGGTTAGTTGCAGTCGATCGTAGCAATCTCGGTTAGTTGCAGTCGATCGTAGCAATCTCGGTTAGTTGCAGTCGATCGTAATAATTTCTGTTAGTTGCAGTCGATTCTAATCATTTCGGTTAGTCGCAGTCAACTTATTAATTCCGTTTAGTCGCAGTCGATTGTAATAATTTCGGTTATTTGCAGTTGATCGTAGCAATTTCGGTTAGTTGGAGTCAATTGAATAATTTCGCGATAAAAATAATTCGGGTTAGTTGCAGTCAATTGTAATAATTTCGGTTATTCGCAGTCAATTTAATAACGGTTGTCGCAGTCAGTTGTAATAATTTCGGATAGTTGCAGTCGATCGTTACAATTTCGATTAGTTGCAGTCGATTGTAATAGTTCTCGATAAAAATAATTTCGGTTAGCTGCAGTCGATTGTAATAATTCGAGATAAAAGAAATTTCGGTTAGTTGCAGTCGATTGTAACAAGTTTTATTAGTAGCAGTCAATCAAAATAATTCCGGTTAGTTGCAGTCATTAATAATAATTTCGGTTAGTTGCAGTCGATTGTAATAATTTCGGTTAGTTGCAGTCGATCGTAAGAATTTTGGTTAGTTGGAGTCGATCGTAAGAATTTCGGTTAGTTGCAGGCGATTGTAATAAATTCGCGATAAAAATAATTTCGGCTAGTTGCAGTCGATTGCAACTATTTTGGTTAGTTGCAGTCGATTGCAATAAATTCGCGATAAAAATAATTTGGCCTACCTGCAGTCGATTGTAATAAATTCGGTCAGTCGTAGTCAATTGCAATAATTCCGGTTAGTCGCAGTCACGTGTAACAATTTCGGTTAGTTGCAGCCGATCATAACAATTTCGTTTAGTTGTAGTCAATTGTAATAATTTCGCAATAAAAATAATTTTGGTTAGTATCACTCGATATTAAAAATTTTTGTTAGTTGCAGTCGATTGCAATAAATTCGCGATAAAATTTTTTTGAGCTAGTTGCAGTCGATTGTAATTATTTCGGTTAGTTGCAGTCGATCGTAAGAATTTTGGTTAGTTGCAGTTGATCGTAACAATTTCGGTTAGTTGCAGTCGATTGAATAATTTCGCGATAAAAATAATTCGGGTTAGTTGCAGTCAATTGTAATAATTTCGGTTATTCGCAGTCAATTTAATAACGGTTGTCGCAGTCAGTTGTAATAATTTTGGATAGTTGCAGTCGATCGTGACAATTTCGATTAGTTGCAGTCGATTGTAATAGTTCTCGATAAAAATAATTTCGGTTAGCTGCAGTCGATTGTAATAATTCGAGATAAAAGAAATTTCGGTTAGTTGCAGTCGATTGTAACAAGTTTTATTAGTAGCAGTCAATCAAAATAATTCCGGTTAGTTGCAGTCATTAATAATAATTTCGGTTAGTTGCAGGCGATTGTAATAAATTCGCGATAAAAATAATTTTGGCTAGTTGCAGTCGATTGCAACTATTTTGGTTAGTTGCAGTCGATTGCAATAAATTCGCGATAAAAATAATTTGGCCTACCTGCAGTCGATTGTAATAAATTCGGTCAGTCGTAGTCAATTGCAATAATTCCGGTTAGTCGCAGTCACGTGTAACAATTTCGGTTAGTTGCAGCCGATCATAACAATTTCGTTTAGTTGTAGTCAATTGTAATAATTTCGCAATAAAAATAATTTTGGTTAGTATCACTCGATATTAAAAATTTTTGTTAGTTGCAGTCGATTGCAATAAATTCGCGATAAAATTTTTTTGAGCTAGTTGCAGTCGATTGTAATTATTTCGGTTAGTTGCAGTCGATCGTAAGAATTTTGGTTAGTTGCAGTTGATCGTAACAATTTCGGTTAGTTGCAGTCGATTGAATAATTTCGCGATAAAAATAATTCGGGTTAGTTGCAGTCAATTGTAATAATTTCGGTTATTCGCAGTCAATTTAATAACGGTTGTCGCAGTCAGTTGTAATAATTTTGGATAGTTGCAGTCGATCGTGACAATTTCGATTAGTTGCAGTCGAATGTAATAGTTCTCGATAAAAATAATTTCGGTTAGCTGCAGTCGATTGTAATAATTCGAGATAAAAGAAATTTCGGTTAGTTGCAGTCGATTGTAACAAGTTTTATTAGTAGCAGTCAATCAAAATAATTCCGGTTAGTTGCAGTCATTAATAATAATTTCGGTTAGTTGCAGGCGATTGTAATAAATTCGCGATAAAAATAATTTTGGCTAGTTGCAGTCGATTGCAACTATTTTGGTTAGTTGCAGTCGATTGCAATAAATTCGCGATAAAAATAATTTGGCCTACCAGCAGTCGATTGTAATAATTTCGGTCAGTCGTAGTCAATTGTAATAATTCCGGTTAGTCGCAGTCAGTTGTAACAATTTCAGTTAGTTGCAGCCGATCATAACAATTTCGTTTAGTTGCAGTCGATCGTAACAATTTCGGTTAGTTGTAGTCAATTGTAATAATTTCTCAATAAAAAAAATTTCGGTTAGTTGAAGTCGATGAAAAAAAATTCGGCATGTTGCGATCGATAATAATTATTTCGGTTCGTCGCAGTCGACTGTAATAATTTTGGTTAGTTTTAGTCGATAATAATAATTTCTTTTAGTAGCAGTCAAAAAAAAAAAAAACTGTTTAGTTGCAGTCGATAATAATAATTTCGGTTAATCGATGTCGATTGTAATAATTTCAATTAGTTGCAGTCGATCGTAGCAATCTCGGTTAGTCGCAGTCGATCGTAGCAATCTCGGTTAGTTACAGTCGATCGTAATAATTTCTGTTAGTTGCAGTCGATTCTAATCATTTCGGTTAGTCGCAGTCAACTTATTAATTCCGTTTAGTCGCAGTCGATTGTAATAATTTCGGTTATTTGCAGTTGATCGTAACTGTACGGGCGTGATTAGACTGAAAAGAAAGAAAAAGAAAAGATAATGAAATGAAATATAATAGCAAAATAGAGTCGGGGTTTTAAATCAATTGGCGAGATACTGAAACATGTGGTTTATTAATTTTAAATACAAACATGAACATGAATTATTTTACAATTAAATAAAGAAAGAAACAATCAAAGGGGTCACTTATATCTAGGTACAAAAGGAGATAATGCAGTCTTTACTAAAGGAAATGACTATGAAAGAGTTAATATATCGTATAAACAAACACCAACACTGGGCGAAATGGCCGCATGGTGATTGAGTCCAGAGTCCCTATCTCGAACGTTGAATGAAATGAAATAGTCTTTGCTGTTACCAAATTTAATGAGAAAAGGCGGACTTACGGTGGTGGAGTCAATTTCGTCACCTCAATTCTGACTGCATCTGGTATTAGGCGATCTGGTGGTATCGAGGTTGCACCTCTTGTCTCTTCTGGTGGTGCTAGGCGATCTAGGGCCTTCGGCGAATATATCAATGTCCTGCGGTGAACGGCGACCTTTTGGTGAATGTCCGTAGGTTTAGGATTCAGTAGAGAAGAGTAGAGAGATGTGTGCTTGCAGTCTGAATGCGGAGAGTCAAGTGAAGTGAAGATCGCGATTCTGCCGACAGATGGTGTTTCAATCTTCTTTCCTAATCTAGATGGCTATAGCCGATCATGGCGGCGGTGACTGGTGAATTGGAATATACAAAGCTTTAAATGTAACGCTACTGAACATCCTCTGTATTCGTCACCATGGAAACAAAATGTGAACAGATCTGCGAGATTCTAATTTTAATTTATGAAATTGATCCGCGACTGAACATCCCCCCCGCCATGGCACGATAGTGGCATCATAAGAGGGTAAAGGGGCGTATGCGTGTGACCGAGTTATTGGTGGACTGGAGAGAGTGAGACACCGAACTACAATGGTGGGCTGGAGGTGAGTAATGATTTGGAGAAGATGGTGACGATGGAGACTAAGATGGTGACCTGGGTGAATATGTGGGAGGTATAGTTGTGCAATGAGGAGATGTTGAATGTTAATGGGGGAGAGCCGCGGTAGCTGGGACTTGTAGGTGAATATTGTGGATGGTAGAAAGCGGGAGACGTCGGAGAATAAGAGGGAGAGGTTGATGAATACGCAAGACTCGGTATTGCTTGATGAACTGGGTGAATATGATGGTATTAGAGAGAATTAGTAAAATACAATGGGGATGTAGAAGGAATAAGTTTGAGAAATAATAGGGGGAAGTATGCGAATATGAGGATGAGGTAGCAGAATGCAAGAAGCAGTATTGCTTGGTGTACTTGGTGAAAAAAGAGGAAAGGTTGATGAATGTAAAGCTTACGTAGGTGGATAGGAGGGAGATGTTAGGGAACAATTGGAAAGAAACCGTGAGAATAATTTGTAGAAGCAGGAGAATAGTGGGAAAGATGGTGAAGATGGCGAATATGAGAGAAAAGGTGGTGAACATGAAGATGAGGTAAGGGGAATAAGATGGGGAGGTGAGTGTGAGAGCGAAGTCGGTGAGTGCGAAGGGGAGGTAGAAGGAATGAGATAGTGAAGTTGAAGAATAAGAGGGAGAAGTAGGCGAATATGATGGTGAGATAGGAGCATGAGATGAAGAGGTGGAAAAATATGAGGTGATGTGGGTGAATAGATAAGAATGAGCAGTGATTGATAAACTGGTTGAGGGTGCTGGAGAATTAGATGGAGAAATTGGAGAATAGTAGGCGAATATGATGGTGAAGTAAGAGCATATGATGAAGAGGTGGGAGAATATAAGGTGATGTGGGTGAATAGATAAGAAGCCGCAGTGATTAATGAACTGGGTGATTATGAGGAAGAAGTTGGTAGGTACAAAGGGGGTGATGGAGAGTAAGATGGTGAAATTGGAGAATATGAGGGAGGCGTATATAATATGACGGTGATGTAGGTGAATCGGAAGGAAACAACAGGGAATAATTGGAACTAAAGACCCAGGAGAAAAATTTGTAGAAGCGGGAGAATGGTGGGACTGAGAATGAGTAGGACTATGTAGGAGAATAGATTGGGCTACTAGGTGAATATCGTGAGCTAGATGGAGAATACCAAGGACTAGTAGCGAATAGGAGTGAGGAGATTGGTGAATATGTAAGAGAAGAGATTGGTGAATATGTAAGAGAAGTGACAAATTTGTGCTTCCAACTTTTGAATGGCGAGCATCCCTATCGACGGTGATCGGCGATGGTTGCTGGAAGGCGAGAGAGAGGAGAAGAGATTCGAAGGTGCAAGAGAGTCCCTTGGTAGGCCTGGTCATACCGGCGGTTGGTGATCGGCGAGCGGTGGCTTCCTCAGGCGGACGTAAGAGAGGATACACGTATCGAGCGGTTGATTCCTCAGGAGGACGTAAGAGGGGGTATACGCGTCGAACAGTAGTTTTCTCAGGCGGACTTAAGCGAGGATAGATGCGTCGAGCGGTGATTTCCTCAGGCGAACGCAGATGGGGGTAGAGTCGGTGACGATAAATATCTCTGGGGAAAACCCAGAGACCCGGGCGAAAGGATTGCGGGAGAGTATGGTGATTTATCGGTGTATCACGAAAGGTCGGCTTGTATGGAGGTGAATTTTTTAGTGATCCCTGCGAGGTTGATGAACGACGCGCGGAGGCTTTATCCGGCGGAAGTAAGAGGGGGTATAAGTGGAGACGATAGACATCTCTGGAGAAAGCCCGATGAGAAGGGCGAAAAGATCGCTCAGGATTGTTGTAACCTTTCGATGGGTCAGAAAAGATAGTCTTATGAGGAGATGGATTTTTGCAGGGTACCAGCAAATGATGACCCAAGGTTGGCGATTGGCTAGGTGATTCCCGAACGGGTGGTGGAGGCGAATCTTGCAAGGTGGGAACAGTTAATGAAAAGCTATGTCTGGGTTCGGTGGCGCTGTGGCGTTGAGCGGAATTGTCGTGCGACTGAGGGGGCTTACATTCCGGAGACACTGACCGGGGGGAGCGGTGCGGTGAATTATTTGATGTTTCCGGTCGCGCTGCGGGAGCGAATTGTCGTATCGGAGATTGAGCCTTGGGCGGAAGTGACTCATCTGTTAGTTCATGAGCCGGGGCTGTCTTAAAAAGTGAAGCGGCGGTGATAGCAGCTTTAAGGCGGGAAATATAGGTCAATAAATCGGCGAGCGTTGGAAACTCTTCCGGATGCTGAAGTTTAAATTCTCTCTGGGTGACCGGATCAAGTTTCTGGAATGCGATAGTATACAATAAATAATCCCCCAGATTTGGAATGTTCGATGTTTTTAATTGTTGACATTTTGAAATAACCCCATTCAACCGGGGCAACTCAAGAGGTGGAAGGAAAATGGCCGGCGGGTTAGGTGTCGGGCCAGCGGTATTACATAGATCGAATATCGTTGCTTCTAACTCCACGGCTTCTAACTGGACCTGAATAAATTGTTCCTGAATATCGGCTGGGATCGATCGTCCCTTATATTCGATAAGTAGGGCAGTCTTGGCGGTACGCATTTTGGAAATTAATTGCTTTAATTGATCAATATAAATTTGAGCTAATGAGATTTCGTTACTGTCCACAGTTGTTTTACATTTTTTGGCGAGAAATTGGACGTCTTTTAATAAACTGATTAATATTGCCTTTTGAGATTTTCCCTTAAAATTAGATTGGCGACGATTGGCCATTTTAAACTATTAACACTTAATAAAAAAAAACGGCTGAAAGAAATTACAATGAATAATAGTATTGAATAATGAGCCTTAAATTTAAACAATTGTAACCTAAATAGAATTGAATAGATAGTCACATATGTGGCGGAAGTAACCTTCTACAATATGGCCGAATAACTAAGTAAACAATGAGGCAATATGGCCGTGAAACACCAATGGTTCAGTATCTGCCGAGAAAATGAATGCTCTTATTAAACTCCCGGGTTTCGGCACCAAAATGTACGGGCGTGATTAGACTGAAAAGAAAGAAAAAGAAAAGATAATGAAATGAAATATAATAGCAAAATAGAGTCGGGGTTTTAAATCAATTGGCGAGATACTGAAACATGTGGTTTATTAATTTTAAATACAAACATGAACATGAATTATTTTACAATTAAATAAAGAAAGAAACAATCAAAGGGGTCACTTATATCTAGGTACAAAAGGAGATAATGCAGTCTTTACTAAAGGAAATGACTATGAAAGAGTTAATATATCGTATAAACAAACACCAACACTGGGCGAAATGGCCGCATGGTGATTGAGTCCAGAGTCCCTATCTCGAACGTTGAATGAAATGAAATAGTCTTTGCTGTTACCAAATTTAATGAGAAAAGGCGGACTTACGGTGGTGGAGTCAATTTCGTCACCTCAATTCTGACTGCATCTGGTATTAGGCGATCTGGTGGTATCGAGGTTGCACCTCTTGTCTCTTCTGGTGGTGCTAGGCGATCTAGGGCCTTCGGCGAATATATCAATGTCCTGCGGTGAACGGCGACCTTTTGGTGAATGTCCGTAGGTTTAGGATTCAGTAGAGAAGAGTAGAGAGATGTGTGCTTGCAGTCTGAATGCGGAGAGTCAAGTGAAGTGAAGATCGCGATTCTGCCGACAGATGGTGTTTCAATCTTCTTTCCTAATCTAGATGGCTATAGCCGATCATGGCGGCGGTGACTGGTGAATTGGAATATACAAAGCTTTAAATGTAACGCTACTGAACATCCTCTGTATTCGTCACCATGGAAACAAAATGTGAACAGATCTGCGAGATTCTAATTTTAATTTATGAAATTGATCCGCGACTGAACAGTAACAATTTCGGTTAGTTGCAGTCGATTGAATAATTTCGCGATAAAAATAATTCGGGTTAGTTGCAGTCAACTGTAATAATTTCGGTTAGTCGCAGTCAATTTAATAACGGTTGTCGCTGTCAGTTGTAATAATTTCGGATAATTGTCGTCGATCGTGACAATTTCGATTAGTTGCAGTCGATTGTAATAGTTCTCGATAAAAATAATTTCGGTTAGCTGCAGTCGATTGTAATAATTCGAGATAAAAGAAATTTCGGTTAGTTGCAGTCGATTGTAACAAGTTTTATTAGTAGCAGTCAATCAAAATAATTCCGGTTAGTTGCAGTCATTAATAATAATTTCGGTTAGTCGCAGTCGATTGTAATAATTTCGGTTATTTGCAGTTGATCGTAACAATTTCGGTTAGTTGGAGTCAATTGAATAATTTCGCGATAAAAATAATTCGGGTTAGTTGCAGTCAATTGTAATAATTTCGGTTAGTCGCAGTCAATTTAATAACGGTTGTCGCAGTCAGTTGTAATAATTTCGGATAGTTGCAGTCGATCGTGACAATTTCGATTAGTTGCAGTCGATTGTAATAGTTCTCGATAAAAATAATTTCGGTTGGCTGCAGTCGATTGTAATAATTCGAGATAAAAGAAATTTCGGTTAGTTGCAGTCGATTGTAATAATTTCGGTTAGTTGCAGTCGATCGTAGCAATCTCGGTTAGTTGCAGTCGATCGTAGCAATCTCGGTTAGTTGCAGTCGATCGTAATAATTTCTGTTAGTTGCAGTCGATCGTAGCAATCTCGGTTAGTTGCAGTCGATCGTAGCAATCTCGGTTAGTTGCAGTCGATCGTAATAATTTCTGTTAGTTGCAGTCGATTCTAATCATTTCGGTTAGTCGCAGTCAACTTATTAATTCCGTTTAGTCGCAGTCGATTGTAATAATTTCGGTTATTTGCAGTTGATCGTAGCAATTTCGGTTAGTTGGAGTCAATTGAATAATTTCGCGATAAAAATAATTCGGGTTAGTTGCAGTCAATTGTAATAATTTCGGTTATTCGCAGTCAATTTAATAACGGTTGTCGCAGTCAGTTGTAATAATTTCGGATAGTTGCAGTCGATCGTTACAATTTCGATTAGTTGCAGTCGATTGTAATAGTTCTCGATAAAAATAATTTCGGTTAGCTGCAGTCGATTGTAATAATTCGAGATAAAAGAAATTTCGGTTAGTTGCAGTCGATTGTAACAAGTTTTATTAGTAGCAGTCAATCAAAATAATTCCGGTTAGTTGCAGTCATTAATAATAATTTCGGTTAGTTGCAGTCGATTGTAATAATTTCGGTTAGTTGCAGTCGATCGTAAGAATTTTGGTTAGTTGGAGTCGATCGTAAGAATTTCGGTTAGTTGCAGGCGATTGTAATAAATTCGCGATAAAAATAATTTCGGCTAGTTGCAGTCGATTGCAACTATTTTGGTTAGTTGCAGTCGATTGCAATAAATTCGCGATAAAAATAATTTGGCCTACCTGCAGTCGATTGTAATAAATTCGGTCAGTCGTAGTCAATTGCAATAATTCCGGTTAGTCGCAGTCACGTGTAACAATTTCGGTTAGTTGCAGCCGATCATAACAATTTCGTTTAGTTGTAGTCAATTGTAATAATTTCGCAATAAAAATAATTTTGGTTAGTATCACTCGATATTAAAAATTTTTGTTAGTTGCAGTCGATTGCAATAAATTCGCGATAAAATTTTTTTGAGCTAGTTGCAGTCGATTGTAATTATTTCGGTTAGTTGCAGTCGATCGTAAGAATTTTGGTTAGTTGCAGTTGATCGTAACAATTTCGGTTAGTTGCAGTCGATTGAATAATTTCGCGATAAAAATAATTCGGGTTAGTTGCAGTCAATTGTAATAATTTCGGTTATTCGCAGTCAATTTAATAACGGTTGTCGCAGTCAGTTGTAATAATTTTGGATAGTTGCAGTCGATCGTGACAATTTCGATTAGTTGCAGTCGATTGTAATAGTTCTCGATAAAAATAATTTCGGTTAGCTGCAGTCGATTGTAATAATTCGAGATAAAAGAAATTTCGGTTAGTTGCAGTCGATTGTAACAAGTTTTATTAGTAGCAGTCAATCAAAATAATTCCGGTTAGTTGCAGTCATTAATAATAATTTCGGTTAGTTGCAGGCGATTGTAATAAATTCGCGATAAAAATAATTTTGGCTAGTTGCAGTCGATTGCAACTATTTTGGTTAGTTGCAGTCGATTGCAATAAATTCGCGATAAAAATAATTTGGCCTACCTGCAGTCGATTGTAATAAATTCGGTCAGTCGTAGTCAATTGCAATAATTCCGGTTAGTCGCAGTCACGTGTAACAATTTCGGTTAGTTGCAGCCGATCATAACAATTTCGTTTAGTTGTAGTCAATTGTAATAATTTCGCAATAAAAATAATTTTGGTTAGTATCACTCGATATTAAAAATTTTTGTTAGTTGCAGTCGATTGCAATAAATTCGCGATAAAATTTTTTTGAGCTAGTTGCAGTCGATTGTAATTATTTCGGTTAGTTGCAGTCGATCGTAAGAATTTTGGTTAGTTGCAGTTGATCGTAACAATTTCGGTTAGTTGCAGTCGATTGAATAATTTCGCGATAAAAATAATTCGGGTTAGTTGCAGTCAATTGTAATAATTTCGGTTATTCGCAGTCAATTTAATAACGGTTGTCGCAGTCAGTTGTAATAATTTTGGATAGTTGCAGTCGATCGTGACAATTTCGATTAGTTGCAGTCGAATGTAATAGTTCTCGATAAAAATAATTTCGGTTAGCTGCAGTCGATTGTAATAATTCGAGATAAAAGAAATTTCGGTTAGTTGCAGTCGATTGTAACAAGTTTTATTAGTAGCAGTCAATCAAAATAATTCCGGTTAGTTGCAGTCATTAATAATAATTTCGGTTAGTTGCAGGCGATTGTAATAAATTCGCGATAAAAATAATTTTGGCTAGTTGCAGTCGATTGCAACTATTTTGGTTAGTTGCAGTCGATTGCAATAAATTCGCGATAAAAATAATTTGGCCTACCAGCAGTCGATTGTAATAATTTCGGTCAGTCGTAGTCAATTGTAATAATTCCGGTTAGTCGCAGTCAGTTGTAACAATTTCAGTTAGTTGCAGCCGATCATAACAATTTCGTTTAGTTGCAGTCGATCGTAACAATTTCGGTTAGTTGTAGTCAATTGTAATAATTTCTCAATAAAAAAAATTTCGGTTAGTTGAAGTCGATGAAAAAAAATTCGGCATGTTGCGATCGATAATAATTATTTCGGTTCGTCGCAGTCGACTGTAATAATTTTGGTTAGTTTTAGTCGATAATAATAATTTCTTTTAGTAGCAGTCAAAAAAAAAAAAAACTGTTTAGTTGCAGTCGATAATAATAATTTCGGTTAATCGATGTCGATTGTAATAATTTCAATTAGTTGCAGTCGATCGTAGCAATCTCGGTTAGTCGCAGTCGATCGTAGCAATCTCGGTTAGTTACAGTCGATCGTAATAATTTCTGTTAGTTGCAGTCGATTCTAATCATTTCGGTTAGTCGCAGTCAACTTATTAATTCCGTTTAGTCGCAGTCGATTGTAATAATTTCGGTTATTTGCAGTTGATCGTAACAATTTCGGTTAGTTGCAGTCGATTGAATAATTTCGCGATAAAAATAATTCGGGTTAGTTGCAGTCAACTGTAATAATTTCGGTTAGTCGCAGTCAATTTAATAACGGTTGTCGCTGTCAGTTGTAATAATTTCGGATAATTGTCGTCGATCGTGACAATTTCGATTAGTTGCAGTCGATTGTAATAGTTCTCGATAAAAATAATTTCGGTTAGCTGCAGTCGATTGTAATAATTCGAGATAAAAGAAATTTCGGTTAGTTGCAGTCGATTGTAACAAGTTTTATTAGTAGCAGTCAATCAAAATAATTCCGGTTAGTTGCAGTCATTAATAATAATTTCGGTTAGTCGCAGTCGATTGTAATAATTTCGGTTATTTGCAGTTGATCGTAACAATTTCGGTTAGTTGGAGTCAATTGAATAATTTCGCGATAAAAATAATTCGGGTTAGTTGCAGTCAATTGTAATAATTTCGGTTAGTCGCAGTCAATTTAATAACGGTTGTCGCAGTCAGTTGTAATAATTTCGGATAGTTGCAGTCGATCGTGACAATTTCGATTAGTTGCAGTCGATTGTAATAGTTCTCGATAAAAATAATTTCGGTTGGCTGCAGTCGATTGTAATAATTCGAGATAAAAGAAATTTCGGTTAGTTGCAGTCGATTGTAACAAGTTTTATTAGTAGCAGTCAATCAAAATAATTCCGGTTAGTTGCAGTCATTAATAATAATTTCGGTTAGTTGCAGTCGATTGTAATAATTTCGGTTAGTTGCAGTCGATCGTAGCAATCTCGGTTAGTTGCAGTCGATCGTAGCAATCTCGGTTAGTTGCAGTCGATCGTAATAATTTCTGTTAGTTGCAGTCGATTCTAATCATTTCGGTTAGTCGCAGTCAACTTATTAATTCCGTTTAGTCGCAGTCGATTGTAATAATTTCGGTTATTTGCAGTTGATCGTAGCAATTTCGGTTAGTTGGAGTCAATTGAATAATTTCGCGATAAAAATAATTCGGGTTAGTTGCAGTCAATTGTAATAATTTCGGTTTTTCGCAGTCAATTTAATAACGGTTGTCGCAGTCAGTTGTAATAATTTCGGATAGTTGCAGTCGATCGTTACAATTTCGATTAGTTGCAGTCGATTGTAATAGTTCTCGATAAAAATAATTTCGGTTAGCTGCAGTCGATTGTAATAATTCGAGATAAAAGAAATTTCGGTTAGTTGCAGTCGATTGTAACAAGTTTTATTAGTAGCAGTCAATCAAAATAATTCCGGTTAGTTGCAGTCATTAATAATAATTTCGGTTAGTTGCAGGCGATTGTAATAAATTCGCGATAAAAATAATTTTGGCTAGTTGCAGTCGATTGCAACTATTTTGGTTAGTTGCAGTCGATTGCAATAAATTCGCGATAAAAATAATTTGGCCTACCTGCAGTCGATTGTAATAAATTCGGTCAGTCGTAGTCAATTGCAATAATTCCGGTTAGTCGCAGTCACGTGTAACAATTTCGGTTAGTTGCAGCCGATCATAACAATTTCGTTTAGTTGTAGTCAATTGTAATAATTTCGCAATAAAAATAATTTTGGTTAGTATCACTCGATATTAAAAATTTTTGTTAGTTGCAGTCGATTGCAATAAATTCGCGATAAAATTTTTTTGAGCTAGTTGCAGTCGATTGTAATTATTTCGGTTAGTTGCAGTCGATCGTAAGAATTTTGGTTAGTTGCAGTTGATCGTAACAATTTCGGTTAGTTGCAGTCGATTGAATAATTTCGCGATAAAAATAATTCGGGTTAGTTGCAGTCAATTGTAATAATTTCGGTTATTCGCAGTCAATTTAATAACGGTTGTCGCAGTCAGTTGTAATAATTTTGGATAGTTGCAGTCGATCGTGACAATTTCGATTAGTTGCAGTCGAATGTAATAGTTCTCGATAAAAATAATTTCGGTTAGCTGCAGTCGATTGTAATAATTCGAGATAAAAGAAATTTCGGTTAGTTGCAGTCGATTGTAACAAGTTTTATTAGTAGCAGTCAATCAAAATAATTCCGGTTAGTTGCAGTCATTAATAATAATTTCGGTTAGTTGCAGGCGATTGTAATAAATTCGCGATAAAAATAATTTTGGCTAGTTGCAGTCGATTGCAACTATTTTGGTTAGTTGCAGTCGATTGCAATAAATTCGCGATAAAAATAATTTGGCCTACCAGCAGTCGATTGTAATAATTTCGGTCAGTCGTAGTCAATTGTAATAATTCCGGTTAGTCGCAGTCAGTTGTAACAATTTCAGTTAGTTGCAGCCGATCATAACAATTTCGTTTAGTTGCAGTCGATCGTAACAATTTCGGTTAGTTGTAGTCAATTGTAATAATTTCTCAATAAAAAAAATTTCGGTTAGTTGAAGTCGATGAAAAAAAATTCGGCATGTTGCGATCGATAATAATTATTTCGGTTCGTCGCAGTCGACTGTAATAATTTTGGTTAGTTTTAGTCGATAATAATAATTTCTTTTAGTAGCAGTCAAAAAAAAAAAAAACTGTTTAGTTGCAGTCGATAATAATAATTTCGGTTAATCGATGTCGATTGTAATAATTTCAATTAGTTGCAGTCGATCGTAGCAATCTCGGTTAGTCGCAGTCGATCGTAGCAATCTCGGTTAGTTACAGTCGATCGTAATAATTTCTGTTAGTTGCAGTCGATTCTAATCATTTCGGTTAGTCGCAGTCAACTTATTAATTCCGTTTAGTCGCAGTCGATTGTAATAATTTCGGTTATTTGCAGTTGATCGTAACAATTTCGGTTAGTTGCAGTCGATTGAATAATTTCGCGATAAAAATAATTCGGGTTAGTTGCAGTCAACTGTAATAATTTCGGTTAGTCGCAGTCAATTTAATAACGGTTGTCGCTGTCAGTTGTAATAATTTCGGATAATTGTCGTCGATCGTGACAATTTCGATTAGTTGCAGTCGATTGTAATAGTTCTCGATAAAAATAATTTCGGTTAGCTGCAGTCGATTGTAATAATTCGAGATAAAAGAAATTTCGGTTAGTTGCAGTCGATTGTAACAAGTTTTATTAGTAGCAGTCAATCAAAATAATTCCGGTTAGTTGCAGTCATTAATAATAATTTCGGTTAGTCGCAGTCGATTGTAATAATTTCGGTTATTTGCAGTTGATCGTAACAATTTCGGTTAGTTGGAGTCAATTGAATAATTTCGCGATAAAAATAATTCGGGTTAGTTGCAGTCAATTGTAATAATTTCGGTTAGTCGCAGTCAATTTAATAACGGTTGTCGCAGTCAGTTGTAATAATTTCGGATAGTTGCAGTCGATCGTGACAATTTCGATTAGTTGCAGTCGATTGTAATAGTTCTCGATAAAAATAATTTCGGTTGGCTGCAGTCGATTGTAATAATTCGAGATAAAAGAAATTTCGGTTAGTTGCAGTCGATTGTAACAAGTTTTATTAGTAGCAGTCAATCAAAATAATTCCGGTTAGTTGCAGTCATTAATAATAATTTCGGTTAGTTGCAGTCGATTGTAATAATTTCGGTTAGTTGCAGTCGATCGTAGCAATCTCGGTTAGTTGCAGTCGATCGTAGCAATCTCGGTTAGTTGCAGTCGATCGTAATAATTTCTGTTAGTTGCAGTCGATTCTAATCATTTCGGTTAGTCGCAGTCAACTTATTAATTCCGTTTAGTCGCAGTCGATTGTAATAATTTCGGTTATTTGCAGTTGATCGTAGCAATTTCGGTTAGTTGGAGTCAATTGAATAATTTCGCGATAAAAATAATTCGGGTTAGTTGCAGTCAATTGTAATAATTTCGGTTTTTCGCAGTCAATTTAATAACGGTTGTCGCAGTCAGTTGTAATAATTTCGGATAGTTGCAGTCGATCGTTACAATTTCGATTAGTTGCAGTCGATTGTAATAGTTCTCGATAAAAATAATTTCGGTTAGCTGCAGTCGATTGTAATAATTCGAGATAAAAGAAATTTCGGTTAGTTGCAGTCGATTGTAACAAGTTTTATTAGTAGCAGTCAATCAAAATAATTCCGGTTAGTTGCAGTCATTAATAATAATTTCGGTTAGTTGCAGTCGATTGTAATAATTTCGGTTAGTTGCAGTCGATCGTAAGAATTTTGGTTAGTTGGAGTCGATCGTAAGAATTTCGGTTAGTTGCAGGCGATTGTAATAAATTCGCGATAAAAATAATTTCGGCTAGTTGCAGTCGATTGCAACTATTTTGGTTAGTTGCAGTCGATTGCAATAAATTCGCGATAAAAATAATTTGGCCTACCTGCAGTCGATTGTAATAAATTCGGTCAGTCGTAGTCAATTGCAATAATTCCGGTTAGTCGCAGTCACGTGTAACAATTTCGGTTAGTTGCAGCCGATCATAACAATTTCGTTTAGTTGTAGTCAATTGTAATAATTTCGCAATAAAAATAATTTTGGTTAGTATCACTCGATATTAAAAATTTTTGTTAGTTGCAGTCGATTGCAATAAATTCGCGATAAAATTTTTTTGAGCTAGTTGCAGTCGATTGTAATTATTTCGGTTAGTTGCAGTCGATCGTAAGAATTTTGGTTAGTTGCAGTTGATCGTAACAATTTCGGTTAGTTGCAGTCGATTGAATAATTTCGCGATAAAAATAATTCGGGTTAGTTGCAGTCAATTGTAATAATTTCGGTTATTCGCAGTCAATTTAATAACGGTTGTCGCAGTCAGTTGTAATAATTTTGGATAGTTGCAGTCGATCGTGACAATTTCGATTAGTTGCAGTCGATTGTAATAGTTCTCGATAAAAATAATTTCGGTTAGCTGCAGTCGATTGTAATAATTCGAGATAAAAGAAATTTCGGTTAGTTGCAGTCGATTGTAACAAGTTTTATTAGTAGCAGTCAATCAAAATAATTCCGGTTAGTTGCAGTCATTAATAATAATTTCGGTTAGTTGCAGGCGATTGTAATAAATTCGCGATAAAAATAATTTTGGCTAGTTGCAGTCGATTGCAACTATTTTGGTTAGTTGCAGTCGATTGCAATAAATTCGCGATAAAAATAATTTGGCCTACCAGCAGTCGATTGTAATAATTTCGGTCAGTCGTAGTCAATTGTAATAATTCCGGTTAGTCGCAGTCAGTTGTAACAATTTCAGTTAGTTGCAGCCGATCATAACAATTTCGTTTAGTTGCAGTCGATCGTAACAATTTCGGTTAGTTGTAGTCAATTGTAATAATTTCTCAATAAAAAAAATTTCGGTTAGTTGAAGTCGATGAAAAAAAATTCGGCATGTTGCGATCGATAATAATTATTTCGGTTCGTCGCAGTCGACTGTAATAATTTTGGTTAGTTTTAGTCGATAATAATAATTTCTTTTAGTAGCAGTCAAAAAAAAAAAAAACTGTTTAGTTGCAGTCGATAATAATAATTTCGGTTAATCGATGTCGATTGTAATAATTTCAATTAGTTGCAGTCGATCGTAGCAATCTCGGTTAGTCGCAGTCGATCGTAGCAATCTCGGTTAGTTACAGTCGATCGTAATAATTTCTGTTAGTTGCAGTCGATTCTAATCATTTCGGTTAGTCGCAGTCAACTTATTAATTCCGTTTAGTCGCAGTCGATTGTAATAATTTCGGTTATTTGCAGTTGATCGTAACAATTTCGGTTAGTTGCAGTCGATTGAATAATTTCGCGATAAAAATAATTCCGGTTAGTTGCAGTCAACTGTAATAATTTCGGTTAGTCGCAGTCAATTTAATAACGGTTGTCGCTGTCAGTTGTAATAATTTCGGATAATTGTCGTCGATCGTGACAATTTCGATTAGTTGCAGTCGATTGTAATAGTTCTCGATAAAAATAATTTCGGTTAGCTGCAGTCGATTGTAATAATTCGAGATAAAAGAAATTTCGGTTAGTTGCAGTCGATTGTAACAAGTTTTATTAGTAGCAGTCAATCAAAATAATTCCGGTTAGTTGCAGTCATTAATAATAATTTCGGTTAGTCGCAGTCGATTGTAATAATTTCGGTTATTTGCAGTTGATCGTAACAATTTCGGTTAGTTGGAGTCAATTGAATAATTTCGCGATAAAAATAATTCGGGTTAGTTGCAGTCAATTGTAATAATTTCGGTTAGTCGCAGTCAATTTAATAACGGTTGTCGCAGTCAGTTGTAATAATTTCGGATAGTTGCAGTCGATCGTGACAATTTCGATTAGTTGCAGTCGATTGTAATAGTTCTCGATAAAAATAATTTCGGTTAGCTGCAGTCGATTGTAATAATTCGAGATAAAAGAAATTTCGGTTAGTTGCAGTCGATTGTAACAAGTTTTATTAGTAGCAGTCAATCAAAATAATTCCGGTTAGTTGCAGTCATTAATAATAATTTCGGTTAGTTGCAGTCGATTGTAATAATTTCGGTTAGTTGCAGTCGATCGTAGCAATCTCGGTTAGTTGCAGTCGATCGTAGCAATCTCGGTTAGTTGCAGTCGATCGTAATAATTTCTGTTAGTTGCAGTCGATTCTAATCATTTCGGTTAGTCGCAGTCAACTTATTAATTCCGTTTAGTCGCAGTCGATTGTAATAATTTCGGTTATTTGCAGTTGATCGTAGCAATTTCGGTTAGTTGGAGTCAATTGAATAATTTCGCGATAAAAATAATTCGGGTTAGTTGCAGTCAATTGTAATAATTTCGGTTATTCGCAGTCAATTTAATAACGGTTGTCGCAGTCAGTTGTAATAATTTCGGATAGTTGCAGTCGATCGTGACAATTTCGATTAGTTGCAGTCGATTGTAATAGTTCTCGATAAAAATAATTTCGGTTAGCTGCAGTCGATTGTAATAATTCGAGATAAAAGAAATTTCGGTTAGTTGCAGTCGATTGTAACAAGTTTTATTAGTAGCAGTCAATCAAAATAATTCCGGTTAGTTGCAGTCATAAATAATAATTTCGGTTAGTTGCAGGCGATTGTAATAAATTCGCGATAAAAATAATTTCGGCTAGTTGCAGTCGATTGCAACTATTTTGGTTAGTTGCAGTCGATTGCAATAAATTCGCGATAAAAATAATTTGGCCTACCAGCAGTCGATTGTAATAATTTCGGTCAGTCGTAGTCAATTGTAATAATTCCGGTTAGTCGCAGTCAGTTGTAACAATTTCAGTTAGTTGCAGCCGATCATAACAATTTCGTTTAGTTGCAGTCGATCGTAACAATTTCGGTTAGTTGTAGTCAATTGTAATAATTTCTCAATAAAAATAATTTCGGTTAGTTGAAGTCGATGAAAAAAAATTCGGCATGTTGCGATCGATAATAATTATTTCGGTTCGTCGCAGTCGACTGTAATAATTTTGGTTAGTTTTAGTCGATAATAATAATTTCTTTTAGTAGCAGTCAAAAAAAAAAAAACTGTTTAGTTGCAGTCGATAATAATAATTTCGGTTAATCGATGTCGATTGTAATAATTTCAATTAGTTGCAGTCGATCGTAGCAATCTCGGTTAGTCGCAGTCGATCGTAGCAATCTCGGTTAGTTACAGTCGATCGTAATAATTTCTGTTAGTTGCAGTCGATTCTAATCATTTCGGTTAGTCGCAGTCAACTTATTAATTCCGTTTAGTCGCAGTCGATTGTAATAATTTCGGTTATTTGCAGTTGATCGTAACAATTTCGGTTAGTTGCAGTCGATTGAATAATTTCGCGATAAAAATAATTCGGGTTAGTTGCAGTCAACTGTAATAATTTCGGTTAGTCGCAGTCAATTTAATAACGGTTGCCGCTGTCAGTTGTAATAATTTCGGATAATTGTCGTCGATCGTGACAATTTCGATTAGTTGCAGTCGATTGTAATAGTTCTCGATAAAAATAATTTCGGTTAGCTGCAGTCGATTGTAATAATTCGAGATAAAAGAAATTTCGGTTAGTTGCAGTCGATTGTAACAAGTTTTATTAGTA
The DNA here is from genome assembly GCA_964056705.1 of Troilus luridus. Classification (NCBI taxonomy): domain Eukaryota; kingdom Metazoa; phylum Arthropoda; class Insecta; order Hemiptera; family Pentatomidae; genus Troilus; species Troilus luridus. The sequence continues at coordinate 135,163,072 of OZ057412.1, forward strand.
GTAGTCAATCAAAATAATTCCGGTTAGTTGCAGTCATTAATAATAATTTCGGTTAGTCGCAGTCGATTGTAATAATTTCGGTTATTTGCAGTTGATCGTAACAATTTCGGTTAGTTGGAGTCAATTGAATAATTTCGCGATAAAAATAATTCGGGTTAGTTGCAGTCAATTGTAATAATTTCGGTTAGTCGCAGTCAATTTAATAACGGTTGTCGCAGTCAGTTGTAATAATTTCGGATAGTTGCAGTCGATCGTGACAATTTCGATTAGTTGCAGTCGATTGTAATAGTTCTCGATAAAAATAATTTCGGTTGGCTGCAGTCGATTGTAATAATTCGAGATAACAGAAATTTCGGTTAGTTGCAGTCGATTGTAACAAGTTTTATTAGTAGCAGTCAATCAAAATAATTCCGGTTAGTTGCAGTCATTAATAATAATTTCGGTTAGTTGCAGTCGATTGTAATAATTTCGGTTAGTTGCAGTCGATCGTAGCAATCTCGGTTAGTTGCAGTCGATCGTAGCAATCTCGGTTAGTTGCAGTCGATCGTAATAATTTCTGTTAGTTGCAGTCGATTCTAATCATTTCGGTTAGTCGCAGTCAACTTATTAATTCCGTTTAGTCGCAGTCGATTGTAATAATTTCGGTTATTTGCAGTTGATCGTAACAATTTCGGTTAGTTGGAGTCGATTGAATAATTTCGCGATAAAAATAATTCGGGTTAGTTGCAGTCAACTGTAATAATTTCGGTTAGTCGCAGTCAATTTAATAACGGTTGTCGCTGTCAGTTGTAATAATTTCGGATAATTGTCGTCGATCGTGACAATTTCGATTAGTTGCAGTCGATTGTAATAGTTCTCGATAAAAATAATTTCGGTTAGCTGCAGTCGATTGTAATAATTCGAGATAAAAGAAATTTCGGTTAGTTGCAGTCGATTGTAACAAGTTTTATTAGTAGCAGTCAATCAAAATAATTCCGGTTAGTTGCAGTCATTAATAATAATTTGGGTTAGTCGCAGTCGATTGTAATAATTTCGGTTATTTGCAGTTGATCGTAACAATTGCGGTTAGTTGGAGTCAATTGAATAATTTCGCGATAAAAATAATTCGGGTTAGTTGCAGTCAATTGTAATAATTTCGGTTAGTCGCAGTCAATTTAATAACGGTTGTCGCAGTCAGTTGTAATAATTTCGGATAGTTGCAGTCGATCGTTACAATTTCGATTAGTTGCAGTCGATTGTAATAGTTCTCGATAAAAATAATTTCGGTTAGCTGCAGTCGATTGTAATAATTCGAGATAAAAGAAATTTCGGTTAGTTGCAGTCGATTGTTACAAGTTTTATTAGTAGCAGTCAATCAAAATAATTCCGGTTAGTTGCAGTCATTAATAATAATTTCGGTTAGTTGCAGTCGAATGTAATAATTTCGGTTAGTTGCAGTCGATCGTAAGAATTTTGGTTAGTTGCAGTCGATCGTAAGAATTTCGGTTAGTTGCAGGCGATTGTAATAAATTCGCGATAAAAATAATTTCGGCTAGTTGCAGTCGATTGCAACTATTTTGGTTAGTTGCAGTCGATTGCAATAAATTCGCGATAAAAATAATTTAGCCTACCTGCTGTCGATTGTAATAATTTCGGTCAGTCGTATTACAATTGACAATTGTAATAATTCCGGTTAGTCGCAGTCACGTGTAACAATTTCGGTTAGTTGCAGCCGATCATAACAATTTCGTTTAGTTGTAGTCAATTGTAATAATTTCGCAATAAAAATAATTTTGGTTAGTTGCACTCGATTGTAACAATTTTTGTTAGTTGTTGTCGAGTTAACAATTTTTTTTGAGCTAGTTGCAGTCGATTGTAATTATTTCGGTTAGTTGCAGTCGATCGTAAGAATTTTGGTTAGTTGCAGTCGATCGTATCAATCTCGGTTAGTTGCAGTCGATCGTAGCAATCTCGGTTAGTTGCAGTCGATCTTAATAATTTCTGTTAGTTGCAGTCGATTGTAATAATTTCAATTAGTTGCAGTCAACTTATTAATTCCGTTTAGTCGCAGTCGATTGTAATAATTTCGGTTATTTGCAGTCAATTGAATAATTTCGCGATACAAATAATTCGGGTTAGTTGCAGTCAATTGTAATAATTTCAGTTAGTCGCAGTCAATTTAATAACGGTTGTCGCAGTCAGTTGTAATAATTTCGGATAGTTGTAGTCGATCGTGACAATTTCGATTAGTTGCAGTCGATTGTAATAGTTCTCGATAAAAATAATTTCGGTTAGCTGCAGTCGATTGTAATAATTCGAGATAAAATAAATTTCGGTTAGTTGCAGTCGATTGTAACAAGTTTTATTGGTAGCAGTCGATTGAAACAATTTTGGTTAGTTGCAGTCAATAAAAATAATTCCGGTTAGTTGCAGTTGATCGTAGCAATTTCGGTTGGCTGCAGTCGATTGTAATAATTCGAGATAAAAGAAATTTCGGTTAGTTGCAGTCGATTGTAACAAGTTTTATTAGTAGCAGTCAATCAAAATAATTCCGGTTAGTTGCAGTCATTAATAATAATTTCGGTTAGTTGCAGTCGATTGTAATAATTTCGGTTAGTTGCAGTCGATCGTAGCAATCTCGGTTAGTTGCAGTCGATCGTAGCAATTTCGGTTAGTTGCAGTCGATCGTAATAATTTCTGTTAGTTGCAGTCGATTCTAATCATTTCGGTTAGTCGCAGTCAACTTATTAATTCCGTTTAGTCGCAGTCGATTGTAATAATTTCGGTTATTTGCAGTTGATCGTAGCAATTTCGGTTAGTTGGAGTCAATTGAATAATTTCGCGATAAAAAAAATTCGGGGTAGTTGCAGTCAATTGTAATAATTTCGGTTATTCGCAGTCAATTTAATAACGGTTGTCGCAGTCAGTTGTAATAATTTCGGATAGTTGCAGTCGATCGTTACAATTTCGATTAGTTGCAGTCGATTGTAATAGTTCTCGATAAAAATAATTTCGGTTAGCTGCAGTCGATTGTAAAATTCGAGATAAAAGAAATTTCGGTTAGTTGCAGTCGATTGTAACAAGTTTTATTAGTAGCAGTCAATCAAAATAATTCCGGTTAGTTGCAGTCATTAATAATAATTTCGGTTAGTTGCAGTCGAATGTAATAATTTCGGTTAGTTGCAGTCGATCGTAAGAATTTTGGTTAGTTGCAGTCGATCGTAAGAATTTCGGTTAGTTGGAGTCAATTGAATAATTTCGCGATAAAAATAATTCGGGTTAGTTGCAGTCAATTGTAATAATTTCGGATAGTTGCAGTCGATCGTTACAATTTCGATTAGTTGCAGTCGATTGTAATAGTTCTCGATAAAAATAATTTCGGTTAGCTGCAGTCGATTGTAATAATTCGAGATAAAAGAAATTTCGGTTAGTTGAAGTCGATTGTTACAAGTTTTATTAGTAGCAGTCAATCAAAATAATTCCGGTTAGTTGCAGTCATTAATAATAATTTCGGTTAGTTGCAGTCGATTGTAATAATTTCCGTTAGTTGCAGTCGATCGTAAGAATTTTGGTTAGTTGCAGTCGATCGTAAGAATTTCGGTTAGTTGCAGGCGATTGTAATAAATTCGCGATAAAAATAATTTCGGCTAGTTGCAGTCGATTGCAACTATTTTGGTTAGTTGCAGTCGATTGCAATAAATTCGCGATAAAAATAATTTAGCCTACCTGCAGTCGATTGTAATAATTTCGGTCAGTCGTAGTCAATTGTAATAATTCCGGTTAGTCGCAGTCACGTGTAACAATTTCGGTTAGTTGCAGCCGATCATAACAATTTCGTTTAGTTATAGTCAATTGTAATAATTTCGCAATAAAAATAATTTTGGTTAGTTGCACTCGATTGTAACAATTTTTGTTAGTTGCAGTCGATTGCAATAAATTCGCGATAAATTTTTTTTGAGCTAGTTGCAGTCGATTGTAATTATTTCGGTTAGTTGCAGTCGATCGTAAGAATTTTGGTTAGTTGTAGTCGATCGTAGCAATCTCGGTTAGTTGCAGTCGATCGTAGCAATCTCGGTTAGTTGCAGTCGATCGTAATAATTTCTGTTAGTTGCAGTCGATTGTAATAATTTCAATTAGTTGCAGTCAACTTATTAATTCCGTTTAGTCGCAGTCGATTGTAATAATTTCGGTTATTTGCAGTCAATTGAATAATTTCGCGATAAAAATAATTCGGGTTAGTTGCAGTCAATTGTAATAATTTCAGTTAGTCGCAGTCAATTTAATAACGGTTGTCGCAGTCAGTTGTAATAATTTCGGATAGTTGCAGTTTATCGTGACAATTTCGATTAGTTGCAGTCGATTGTAATAGTTCTCGATAAAAATAATTTCGGTTAGCTGCAGTCGATTGTAATAATTCGAGATAAAATAAATTTCGGTTAGTTGCAGTCGATTGTAACAAGTTTTATTAGTAGCAGTCGATTGAAACAATTTTGGTTAGTTGCAGTCAATAAAAATAATTCCGGTTAGTTGCAGTTGATCGTAGCAATTTCGGTTGGCTGCAGTCGATTGTAATAATTCGAGATAAAAGAAATTTCGGTTAGTTGCAGTCGATTGTAACAAGTTTTATTAGTAGCAGTCAATCAAAATAATTCCGGTTAGTTGCAGTCATTAATAATAATTTCGGTTAGTTGCAGTCGATTGTAATAATTTCGGTTAGTTGCAGTCGATCGTAGCAATCTCGGTTAGTTGCAGTCGATCGTAGCAATTTCGGTTAGTTGCAGTCGATCGTAATAATTTCTGTTAGTTGCAGTCGATTCTAATCATTTCGGTTAGTCGCAGTCAACTTATTAATTCCGTTTAGTCGCAGTCGATTGTAATAATTTCGGTTATTTGCAGTTGATCGTAGCAATTTCGGTTAGTTGGAGTCAATTGAATAATTTCGCGATAAAAATAATTCGGGGTAGTTGCAGTCAATTGTAATAATTTCGGTTATTCGCAGTCAATTTAATAACGGTTGTCGCAGTCAGTTGTAATAATTTCGGATAGTTGCAGTCGATCGTTACAATTTCGATTAGTTGCAGTCGATTGTAATAGTTCTCGATAAAAATAATTTCGGTTAGCTGCAGTCGATTGTAAAATTCGAGATAAAAGAAATTTCGGTTAGTTGCAGTCGATTGTAACAAGTTTTATTAGTAGCAGTCAATCAAAATAATTCCGGTTAGTTGCAGTCATTAATAATAATTTCGGTTAGTTGCAGTCGAATGTAATAATTTCGGTTAGTTGCAGTCGATCGTAAGAATTTTGGTTAGTTGCAGTCGATCGTAAGAATTTCGGTTAGTTGGAGTCAATTGAATAATTTCGCGATAAAAATAATTCGGGTTAGTTGCAGTCAATTGTAATAATTTCGGATAGTTGCAGTCGATCGTTACAATTTCGATTAGTTGCAGTCGATTGTAATAGTTCTCGATAAAAATAATTTCGGTTAGCTGCAGTCGATTGTAATAATTCGAGATAAAAGAAATTTCGGTTAGTTGAAGTCGATTGTTACAAGTTTTATTAGTAGCAGTCAATCAAAATAATTCCGGTTAGTTGCAGTCATTAATAATAATTTCGGTTAGTTGCAGTCGATTGTAATAATTTCGGTTAGTTGCAGTCGATCGTAAGAATTTTGGTTAGTTGCAGTCGATCGTAAGAATTTCGGTTAGTTGCAGGCGATTGTAATAAATTCGCGATAAAAATAATTTCGGCTAGTTGCCGTCGATTGCAACTATTTTGGTTAGTTGCAGTCGATTGCAATAAATTCGCGATAAAAATAATTTAGCCTACCTGCAGTCGATTGTAATAATTTCGGTCAGTCGTAGTCAATTGTAATAATTCCGGTTAGTCGCAGTCACGTGTAACAATTTCGGTTAGTTGCAGCCGATCATAACAATTTCGTTTAGTTGTAGTCAATTGTAATAATTTCGCAATAAAAATAATTTTGGTTAGTTGCACTCGATTGTAACAATTTTTGTTAGTTGCAGTCGATTGCAATAAATTCGCGATAAATTTTTTTTGAGCTAGTTGCAGTCGATTGTAATTATTTCGGTTAGTTGCAGTCGATCGTAAGAATTTTGGTTAGTTGTAGTCGATCGTAGCAATCTCGGTTAGTTGCAGTCGATCGTAGCAATCTCGGTTAGTTGCAGTCGATCGTAATAATTTCTGTTAGTTGCAGTCGATTGTAATAATTTCAATTAGTTGCAGTCAACTTATTAATTCCGTTTAGTCGCAGTCGATTGTAATAATTTCGGTTATTTGCAGTCAATTGAATAATTTCGCGATAAAAATAATTCGGGTTAGTTGCAGTCAATTGTAATAATTTCAGTTAGTCGCAGTCAATTTAATAACGGTTGTCGCAGTCAGTTGTAATAATTTCGGATAGTTGCAGTTTATCGTGACAATTTCGATTAGTTGCAGTCGATTGTAATAGTTCTCGATAAAAATAATTTCGGTTAGCTGCAGTCGATTGTAATAATCCGAGATAAAAGAAATTTCGGTTAGTTGCAGTCGATTGTAACAAGTTTTATTAGTAGCAGTCGATTGAAACAATTTTGGTTAGTTGCAGTCAATAAAAATAATTCCGGTAAGTTGCAGTTGATCGTAGCAATTTCGGTTAGTTGCAGTCGATCGTAGCAATCTCGGTTAGTTGCAGTCGATCGTAATAATTTCTGTTAGTTGCAGTCGATTCTAATCATTTCGGTTAGTCGCAGTCAACTTATTAATTCCGTTTAGTCGCAGTCGATTGTAATAATTTCGGTTATTTGCAGTTGATCGTAACAATTTCGGTTAGTTGGAGTCAATTGAATAATTTCGCGATAAAAATAATTCGGGTTAGTTGCAGTCAATTGTAATAATTTCGGATAGTTGCAGTCGATCGTTACAATTTCGATTAGTTGCAGTCGATTGTAATAGTTCTCGATAAAAATAATTTCGGTTAGCTGCAGTCGATTGTAATAATTCGAGATAAAAGAAATTTCGGTTAGTTGCAGTCGATTGTAACAAGTTTTATTAGTAGCAGTCAATCAAAATAATTCCGGTTAGTTGCAGTCATTAATAATAATTTCGGTTAGTTGCAGTCGATTGTAATAATTTCGGTTAGTTGCAGTCGATCGTAAGAATTTTGGTTAGTTGCAGTCGATCGTAAGAAATTCGGTTAGTTGCAGGCGATTGTAATAAATTCGCGATAAAAATAATTTCGGCTAGTTGCAGTCGATTGCAACTATTTTGGTTAGTTGCAGTCGATTGCAATAAATTCGCGATAAAAATAAGTTAGCCTACCTGCAGTCGATTGTAATAATTTCGGTCAGTCGTAGTCAATTGTAATAATTCCGGTTAGTCGCAGTCACGTGTAACAATTTCGGTTAGTTGCAGCCGATCATAACAATTTCGTTTAGTTGTAGTCAATTGTAATAATTTCGCAATAAAAATAATTTTGGTTAGTTGCACTCGATTGTAACAATTTTTGTTAGTTGCAGTCGATTGCAATAAATTCGCGATAAAATTTTTTTTAGCTAGTTGCAGTCGATTGTAATTATTTCGGTTAGTTGCAGTCGATCGTAAGAATTTTGGTTAGTTGCAGTCGATCGTAGCAATCTCGGTTAGTTGCTGTCGATCGTAGCAATCTCGGTTAGTTGCAGTCGATCGTAATAATTTCTGTTAGTTGCAGTCGATTGTAATAATTTCAATTAGTTGCAGTCAACTTATTAATTCCGTTTAGTCGCAGTCGATTGTAATAATTTCGGTTATTTGCAGTCAATTGAATAATTTCGCGATAAAAATAATTCGGGTTAGTTGCAGTCAATTGTAATAATTTCAGTTAGTCGCAGTCAATTTAATAACGGTTGTCGCAGTCAGTTGTAATAATTTCGGATAGTTGCAGTCGATCGTGACAATTTCGATTAGTTGCAGTCGATTGTAATAGTTCTCGATAAAAATAATTTCGGTTAGCTGCAGTCGATTGTAATAATTCGAGATAAAAGAAATTTCGGTTAGTTGCAGTCGATTGTAACAAGTTTTATTAGTAGCAGTCGATTGAAACAATTTTGGTTAGTTGCAGTCAATAAAAATAATTCCGGTTAGTTGCAGTTGATTGTAACAATTTTTGTTAGTTTCAGACGATTGCAATAAATTCGCGATAAAATTTTTTTGGGCTAGTTGCAGTCGATTGTAACAAGTTTTATTAGTAGCAGTCAATCAAAATAATTCCGGTTAGTTGCAGTCATTAATAATAATTTCGGTTAGTTGCAGTCGATTGTAATAATTTCGGTTAGTTGCAGTCGATCGTAGCAATCTCGGTTAGTTGCAGTCCATCGTAGCAATCTCGGTTAGTTGCAGTCGATCGTAATAATTTCTGTTAGTTGCAGTCGATTCTAATCATTTCGGTTAGTCGCAGTCAACTTATTAATTCCGTTTAGTCGCAGTCGATTGTAATAATTTCGGTTATTTGCAGTTGATCGTAGCAATTTCGGTTAGTTGGAGTCAATTGAATAATTTCGCGATAAAAATAATTCGGGGTAGTTGCAGTCAATTGTAATAATTTCGGTTATTCGCAGTCAATTTAATAACGGTTGTCGCAGTCAGTTGTAATAATTTCGGATAGTTGCAGTCGATCGTTACAATTTCGATTAGTTGCAGTCGATTGTAATAGTTCTCGATAAAAATAATTTCGGTTAGCTGCAGTCGATTGTAAAATTCGAGATAAAAGAAATTTCGGTTAGTTGCAGTCGATTGTAACAAGTTTTATTAGTAGCAGTCAATCAAAATAATTCCGGTTAGTTGCAGTCATTAATAATAATTTCGGTTAGTTGCAGTCGAATGTAATAATTTCGGTTAGTTGCAGTCGATCGTAAGAATTTTGGTTAGTTGCAGTCGATCGTAAGAATTTCGGTTAGTTGGAGTCAATTGAATAATTTCGCGATAAAAATAATTCGGGTTAGTTGCAGTCAATTGTAATAATTTCGGATAGTTGCAGTCGATCGTTACAATTTCGATTAGTTGCAGTCGATTGTAATAGTTCTCGATAAAAATAATTTCGGTTAGCTGCAGTCGATTGTAATAATTCGAGATAAAAGAAATTTCGGTTAGTTGCAGTCGATTGTAACAAGTTTTATTAGTAGCAGTCAATCAAAATAATTCCGGTTAGTTGCAGTCATTAATAATAATTTCGGTTAGTTGCAGTCGATTGTAATAATTTCGGTTAGTTGCAGTCGATCGTAAGAATTTTGGTTAGTTGCAGTCGATCGTAAGAATTTCGGTTAGTTGCAGGCGATTGTAATAAATTCGCGATAAAAATAATTTCGGCTAGTTGCAGTCGATTGCAACTATTTTGGTTAGTTGCAGTCGATTGCAATAAATTCGCGATAAAAATAATTTAGCCTACCTGCAGTCGATTGTAATAATTTCGGTCAGTCGTAGTCAATTGTAATAATTCCGGTTAGTCGCAGTCACGTGTAACAATTTCGGTTAGTTGCAGCCGATCATAACAATTTCGTTTAGTTGTAGTCAATTGTAATAATTTCGCAATAAAAATAATTTTGGTTAGTTGCACTCGATTGTAACAATTTTTGTTAGTTGCAGTCGATTGCAATAAATTCGCGATAAATTTTTTTTGAGCTAGTTGCAGTCGATTGTAATTATTTCGGTTAGTTGCAGTCGATCGTAAGAATTTTGGTTAGTTGTAGTCGATCGTAGCAATCTCGGTTAGTTGCAGTCGATCGTAGCAATCTCGGTTAGTTGCAGTCGATCGTAATAATTTCTGTTAGTTGCAGTCGATTGTAATAATTTAAATTAGTTGCAGTCAACTTATTAATTCCGTTTAGTCGCAGTCGATTGTAATAATTTCGGTTATTTGCAGTCAATTGAATAATTTCGCGATAAAAATAATTCGGGTTAGTTGCAGTCAATTGTAATAATTTCAGTTAGTCGCAGTCAATTTAATAACGGTTGTCGCAGTCAGTTGTAATAATTTCGGATAGTTGCAGTTTATCGTGACAATTTCGATTAGTTGCAGTCGATTGTAATAGTTCTCGATAAAAATAATTTCGGTTAGCTGCAGTCGATTGTAATAATCCGAGATAAAAGAAATTTCGGTTAGTTGCAGTCGATTGTAACAAGTTTTATTAGTAGCAGTCGATTGAAACAATTTTGGTGAGTTGCAGTCAATAAAAATAATTCCGGTAAGTTGCAGTTGATCGTAGCAATTTCGGTTAGTTGCAGTCGATCGTAGCAATCTCGGTTAGTTGCAGTCGATCGTAATAATTTCTGTTAGTTGCAGTCGATTCTAATCATTTCGGTTAGTCGCAGTCAACTTATTAATTCCGTTTAGTCGCAGTCGATTGTAATAATTTCGGTTATTTGCAGTTGATCGTAACAATTTCGGTTAGTTGGAGTCAATTGAATAATTTCGCGATAAAAATAATTCGGGTTAGTTGCAGTCAATTGTAATAATTTCGGATAGTTGCAGTCGATCGTTACAATTTCGATTAGTTGCAGTCGATTGTAATAGTTCTCGATAAAAATAATTTCGGTTAGCTGCAGTTGATTGTAATAATTCGAGATAAAAGAAATTTCGGTTAGTTGCAGTCGATTGTAACAAGTTTTATTAGTAGCAGTCAATCAAAATAATTCCGGTTAGTTGCAGTCATTAATAATAATTTCGGTTAGTTGCAGTCGATTGTAATAATTTCGGTTAGTTGCAGTCGATCGTAAAAATTTTGGTTAGTTGCAGTCGATCGTAAGAATTTCGGTTAGTTGCAGGCGATTGTAATAAATTCGCGATAAAAATAATTTCGGCTAGTTGCAGTCGATTGCAACTATTTTGGTTAGTTGCAGTCGATTGCAATAAATTCGCGATAAAAATAAGTTAGCCTACCTGCAGTCGATTGTAATAATTTCGGTCAGTCGTAGTCAATTGTAATAATTCCGGTTAGTCGCAGTCACGTGTAACAATTTCGGTTAGTTGCAGCCGATCATAACAATTTCGTTTAGTTGTAGTCAATTGTAATAATTTCGCAATAAAAATAATTTTGGATAGTTGCACTCAATTGTAACAATTTTTGTTAGTTGCAGTCGATTGCAATAAATTCGCGATAAAATTTTTTTGAGCTAGTTGCAGTCGATTGTAATTATTTCGGTTAGTTGCAGTCGATCGTAAGAATTTTGGTTAGTTGCAGTCGATCGTAGCAATCTCGGTTAGTTGCAGTCGATCGTAGCAATCTCGGTTAGTTGCAGTCGATCGTAATAATTTCTGTTAGTTGCAGTCGATTGTAATAATTTAAATTAGTTGCAGTCAACTTATTAATTCCGTTTAGTCGCAGTCGATTGTAATAATTTCGGTTATTTGCAGTCAATTGAATAATTTCGCGATAAAAATAATTCGGGTTAGTTGCAGTCAATTGTAATAATTTCAGTTAGTCGCAGTCAATTTAATAACGGTTGTCGCAGTCAGTTGTAATAATTTCGGATAGTTGCAGTCGATCGTAACAATTTCGATTAGTTGCAGTCGATTGTAATAGTTCTCGATAAAAATAATTTCGGTTAGCTGCAGTCGATTGTAATAATTCGAGATAAAAGAAATTTCGGTTAGTTGCAGTCGATTGTAACAAGTTTTATTAGTAGCAGTCGATTGAAACAATTTTGGTTAGTTGCAGTCAATAAAAATAATTCCGGTTAGTTGCAGTTGATTGTAACAATTTTTGTTAGTTTCAGACGATTGCAATAAATTCGCGATAAAATTTTTTTGGGCTAGTTGCAGTCGATTGTAATTATTTCGGTTAGTTGCAGTCGATCGTAAGAATTTTAGTTAGTTGCAGTCGATCGTAGCAATCTTGGTTAGTTGCAGTCGATCGTAGCAATCTCGGTCAGTTGCAGTCGATCGTAATAATTTCTGTTAGTTGCAGTCGATTCTAATCATTTCGGTTAGTCGCAGTCAACTTATTAATTCCGTTTAGTCGCAGTCGATTGTAATAATTTCGGTTATTTGCAGTTGATCGTAATAATTTTCAATAATAATAATTTCGGTTAGTTGCAGGCGATTGTAATAATTTCGCGATAAAAAAAAAATTTCGGTTAGTTGCAGTCGATTGCAACTATTTTGGTTAGTTGCAGTCGATTGCAATAAATTCGCGATAAAAATAATTTGGCCTACCTGCAGTCGATAATAATAATTTCGGTCAGTCGTAGTCAATTGTAATAATTCCGGTTAGTCGCAGTCACGTGTAACAATTTCGGTTAGTTGCAGCCGATCATAACAATTTCGTTTAGTTGTAGTCAATTGTAATAATTTCGCAATAAAAAAAATTTCGGTTAGTTGCAGTCAATTGTAATAATTCCGGTTAGTCGCAGTCACGTGTAACAATTTCGGTTAGTTGCAGTCGATCGTAGCAATTTTAATTAGTTGCAGTCGATTGAATAATTTCCCGATAAAAATAATTTCGGGTAGTTGCAGTCGATTATAATAATTTCGGTTTGTCGCAGTGAACTTAATAATTCCGTTTAGTCGCAGTCGATTGTAATAATTTCGTTTAGTTGCAGTAGATTGTAATAATTTTCAATAATAATAATTTCGGTTAGCTGCAGGCGATTGTAATAATTTCGTGATAAAAAAAAATTTCGGTTAGTTGCAGTCGATTGTAAGAATTTTGGTTAGTTTCAGTCGGTCGTAAGAATTTCGGGTAGTTGCAGGCGATTGTAATAAATTCGCGATAAAAATAATTTCGGCTAGTTGCTGTCGATTGCAACTATTTTGGTTAGTTGCAGTCGATTGCAATAAATTCGCGATATAAATAATTTGGCCTACCTGCAGTCGATTGTAATAATTTCGGTCATTCGAAGTCAATTGTAATAATTCCGGTTAGTCGTAGTCACGTGTAACAATTTCGGTTAGTTGCAGCCGATCATAACAATTTCGTTTAGTTGTAGTCAATTGTAATAATTTCGCAATAAAAATAATTTTGGTTAGTTGCAGTCGATTGGAACAATTTTTGTTAGTTGCAGTCGATTGCAATAAATTCGCGATAAATTTTTTTTGGGCTAGTTGCAGTCGATTGTAATTATTTCGGTTAGTCGCAGTCAATAAAAATAATTCATGTTATTCCCAGCTAATAAAAATAATTCCTCTTAGTTGCAGTCGATAACAATAATTTCTGTTAGTCGCAATTGATCGTGCCATTTTCAATTAGTTGCAGTCGATTGAATAATTTCCCGATAAAAATAATTTCGGTTAGTTGCAGTCGATTGTAATAATTTTGGTTAGTCGCAGTGAATAAAACAAATTCTAGTTAGTTGCAGTCGATAATAATAATTTCGGATAGTCGCAGTCGATTGTAATAATATCGGTTAGTTGCAGTCGATTGAAACAATTTTGGTTAGTCGCAGTCAATAAAAATAATTCCGGTTAGTTGCAGTTGATCGTAGCAATTTCGTTTAGTTGCAGTCAATCGCAACAATTTCGGTTAGTTGCAGTCGATTGTAATAATTCGTGTAAAAATAATTCCGGTTAGTTGCAGTCATTAATAATAATTTTGGTTAGTTGCAGTCGATTGTAATAATTTCGGTTAGTTGCAGTCGATCGTAACAATTTCGTTTAGTCGCAGTCAATAAAAATAATTCATGTTAGTTGCAGTCAATCGTAAAAATTTCGGTTAGTTGCAGTCGATTGTAATAATTCGTGTAAAAATAATTTCGGTTAGTCGCAGTCAATTATAACAATATCGGTTAGTTGCAGTCGATCGTAACAATTTCAGTTAGTTGTAGTCAATTGTAATAATTTCTCAATAAAAATAATTTCGGTTAGTTGAAGTCGATGAAAAAAAATTCGGCTAGTTGCGATCGATAGTATTTATTTCGGTTAGTCGCAGTCGACTGTAATAATTTTGGTTAGTTTTAGTCGATAATAATAATTTCTTTTAGTAGCAGTCAAAAAAAAAAAAACTGTTTAGTTGCAGTCGATAATAATAATTTCGGTTAATCGCAGTCGATTGTAATAATTTCAATTAGTTGCAGTCAACTTATTAATTCCGTTTAGTCGCAGTCGATTGTAATAATTTCGGTTATTTGCAGTCAATTGAATAATTTCGCGATAAAAATAATTCGGGTTAGTTGCAGTCAATTGTAATAATTTCGGTTAGTCGCAGTCAATTTAATAACGGTTGTCGCAGTCAGTTGTAATAATTTCGGATAGTTGCAGTCGATCGTGACAATTTCGATTAGTTGCAGTCGATTGTAATAGTTCTCGATAAAAATAATTTCGGTTAGCTGCAGTCGATTGTAATAATTCGAGATAAAAGAAATTTCGGTTAGTTGCAGTCGATTGTAACAAGTTTTATTAGTAGCAGTCAATCAAAATAATTCCGGTTAGTTGCAGTCATTAATAATAATTTCGGTTAGTTGCAGTCGATTGTAATAATTTCGGTTAGTTGCAGTCGATCGTAAGAATTTTGGTTAGTTGCAGTCGATCGTAAGAATTTCGGTTAGTTGCAGGCGATTGTAATAAATTCGCGATAAAAATAATTTCGGCTAGTTGCAGTCGATTGCAACTATTTTGGTTAGTTGCAGTCGATTTCAATAAATTCGCGATAAAAATAATTTGGCCTACTAGCAGTCGATTGTAATAATTTCGGTCAGTCGTAGTCAATTGTAATAATTCCGGTTAGTCGCAGTCACGTGTAACAATTTCAGTTAGTTGCAGCCGATCATAAAAATTTCGTTTAGTTGTAGTCAATTGTAATAATTTCGCAATAAAAATAATTTTGGTTAGTTGCAGTCGATTGGAAAAATTTTTGTTAGTTTCAGACGATTGCAATAAATTCGCGATAAAATTTTTTTGGGCTAGTTGCAGTCGATTGTAATTATTTCGGTTAGTTGCAGTCGATCGTAAGAATTTTAGTTAGTAGCAGTCGATCGTAGCAATCTTGGTTAGTTGCAGTCGATCGTAGCAATCTCGGTTAGTTGCAGTCGATCGTAATAATTTCTGTTAGTTGCAGTTGATTCTAATCATTTCGGTTAGTCGCAGTCAACTTATTAATTCCGTTTAGTCGCAGTCGATTGTAATAATTTCGGTTATTTGCAGTTGATCGTAATAATTTTCAATAATAATAATTTCGGTTAGTTGCAGGCGATTGTAATAATTTCGCGATAAAAAAAAATTTCGGTTAGTTGCAGTCGATTGCAACTATTTTGGTTAGTTGCAGTCGATTGCAATAAATTCGCGATAAAAATAATTTGTCCTACCTGCAGTCGATTGTAATAATTTCGGTCAGTCGTAGTCAATTGTAATAATTCCGGTTAGTCGCAGTCACGTGTAACAATTTCAGTTAGTTGCAGCCGATCATAACAATTTCGTTTAGTTGTAGTCAATTGTAATAATTTCGCATTAAAAAAAATTTCGGTTAGTTGCAGTCAATTGTAATAATTCCGGTTAGTCGCAGTCACGTGTAACAATTTCGGTTAGTTGCAGTCGATCGTGGCAATTTTAATTAGTTGCAGTCGATTGAATAATTTCCCGATAAAAATAATTTCGGGTAGTTGCAGTCGATTATAATAATTTCGGTTTGTCGCAGTCAACTTAATAATTCCGTTTAGTCGCAGTCGATTGTAATAATTTCGGTTAGTTGCAGTAGATTGTAATAAATTTCAATAATAATAATTTCGGTTAGTTGCAGGCGATTGTAATAATTTCGCGATAAAAAAAAATTTCGGTTAGTTGCAGTCGATTGTAAGAATTTTGGTTAGTTTCAGTCGATCGTAAGAATTTCGTGTAGTTGCAGGCGATTGTAATAAATTCGCGATAAAAAAAAATTTCGGTTAGTTGCAGTCGATTGCAACTATTTTGGTTAGTTGCAGTCGATTGCAATAAATTCGCGATAAAAATAATTTGTCCTACCTGCAGTCGATTGTAATAATTTCGGTCAGTCGTAGTCAATTGTAATAATTCCGGTTAGTCGCAGTCACGTGTAACAATTTCGGTTAGTTGCAGCCGATCATAACAATTTCGTTTAGTTGTAGTCAATTGTAATAATTTCGCGATAAAAATAAATCGGGTTAGTTGCAGTCAATTGTAATAATTTCAGTTAGTCGCAGTCAATTTAATAACGGTTGTCGCAGTCCGTTGTAATAATTTCGTATAGTTGCAGTCGATCGTGACAATTTCGATTAGTTGCAGTCGATTGTAATAGTTCTCGATAAAAATAATTTCGGTTAGCTGCAGTCGATTGTAATAATTCGAGATAAAAGAAATTTCGGTTAGTTGCAGTCGATTGTAACAATTTTTATTAGTAGCAGTCGATTGAAACAATTTTGGTTAGTCGCAGACAATAAAAATAATTCCGGTTAGTTGCAGTTGATCGCAGCAATTTCGGTTAATTGCAGTCGATCGTAGCAATCTCGGTTAGTTGCAGTCGATCGTGGCAATTTTAATTAGTTGCAGTCGATTGAATAATTTCCCGATAAAAATAATTTCGGGTAGTTGCAGTCGATTATAATAATTTCGGTTTGTCGCAGTCAACTTAATAATTCCGTTTAGTCGCAGTCGATTGTAATAATTTCGGTTAGTTGCAGTAGATTGTAATAAATTTCAATAATAATAATTTCGGTTAGTTGCAGGCGATTGTAATAATTTCGCGATAAAAAAAAATTTTGGTTAGTTGCAGTCGATTGTAAGAATTTTGGTTAGTTTCAGTCGATCGTAAGAATTTCGTGTAGTTGCAGGCGATTGTAATAAATTCGCGATAAAAAAAAATTTCGGTTAGTTGCAGTCGATTGCAACTATTTTGGTTAGTTGCAGTCGATTGCAATAAATTCGCGATAAAAAATTTGTCCTACCTGCAGTCGATTGTAATAATTTCGGTCAGTCGTAGTCAATTGTAATAATTCCGGTTAGTCGCAGTCACGTGTAACAATTTCGGTTAGTTGCAGCCGATCATAACAATTTCGTTTAGTTGTAGTCAATTGTAATAATTTCGCATTAAAAAAAATTTCGGTTAGTTGCAGTCAATTGTAATAATTCCGGTTAGTCGCAGTCACGTGTAACAATTTCGGTTAGTTGCAGTCGATCGTGGCAATTTTAATTAGTTGCAGTCGATTGAATAATTTCCCGATACAAATAATTTCGGGTAGTTGCAGTCGATTATAATAATTTCGGTTTGTCGCAGTCAACTTAATAATTCCGTTTAGTCGCAGTCGATTGTAATAATTTCGGTTAGTTGCAGTAGATTGTAATAAATTTCAATAATAATAATTTCGGTTAGTTGCAGGCGATTGTAATAATTTCGCGATAAAAAAAAATTTCGGTTAGTTGCAGTCGATTGTAAGAATTTTGGTTAGTTTCAGTCGATCGTAAGAATTTCGTGTAGTTGCAGGCGATTGTAATAAATTCGCGATAAAAAAAAATTTCGGTTAGTTGCAGTCGATTGCAACTATTTTGGTTAGTTGCAGTCGATTGCAATAAATTCGCGATAAAAATAATTTGTCCTACCTGCAGTCGATTGTAATAATTTCGGTCAGTCGTAGTCAATTGTAATAATTCCGGTTAGTCGCAGTCACGTGTAACAATTTCGGTTAGTTGCAGCCGATCATAACAATTTCGTTTAGTTGTAGTCAATTGTAATAATTTCGCATTAAAAAAAATTTCGGTTAGTTGCAGTCAATTGTAATAATTCCGGTTAGTCGCAGTCACGTGTAACAATTTCGGTTAGTTGCAGTCGATCGTGGCAATTTTAATTAGTTGCAGTCGATTGAATAATTTCCCGATAAAAATAATTTCGGGTAGTTGCAGTCGATTATAATAATTTCGGTTTGTCGCAGTCAACTTAATAATTCCGTTTAGTCGCAGTCGATTGTAATAATTTCGGTTAGTTGCAGTAGATTGTAATAATTTTCAATAATAATAATTTCGGTTAGTTGCAGGCGATTGTAATAATTTCGCGATAAAAAAAAATTTCGGTTAGTTGCAGTCGATTGTAAGAATTTTGGTTAGTTTCAGTCGATCGTAAGAATTTCGTGTAGTTGCAGGCGATTGTAATAAATTCGCGATAAAAATAATTTCGGCTAGTTGCAGTCGATTGCAACTATTTTGGTTAGTTGCAGTCGATAAAACAAATTCTAGTTAGTTGCAGTCGATAATAATAATTTCGGATAGTCGCAGTCGATAAAAATAATTCAAGTTAGTTGCAGTTGATCGTAGCAATTTCGGTTAGTTGCAGTCGATCGTAGCAAATTCGTTTAGTTGCAGTCGATTGTAATAATTTCGGATAGCTGCAGTCGATTGAATAATTTCCCGATAAAAATAATTTCGGTTAGTTGCAGTCGATTGTAATAATTTTGGTTAGTCGCAGTGAATAAAACAAATTCTAGTTAGTTGCAGTCGATAATAATAATTTCGGATAGTCGCAGTCGATTGTAATAATTTCGGTTAGTTGCAGTCGATTGAAACAATTTTGGTTAGTCGCAGTCAATAAAAATAATTCCGGTTAGTTGCAGTTGATCGTAGCAATTTCGGTTAGTTGCAGTCGATCGTAGCAATTTCGTTTAGTTGCAGTCGATCGTAATAATTTCGGTTAGTTGCAGTCGATTATAATAATTTCGGTTTGTCGCAGTAGATTGTAATAATTCACGATAATAATAATTTCGGTTAGTTGCAGTCGATCGTAACAATTTCGTTTAGTCGCAGTCAATAAAAATAATTCATGTTAGTTGCAGTCAATCGTAACAATTTCGGTTAGTTGCAGTCGATTGTAATAATTCGTGTAAAAATAATTTCGGTTAGTCGCAGTCAATTATAACAATTTCGGTTAGTTGCTGTCGATCGTAACAATTTCAGTTAGTTGTAGTCAATTGTAATAATTTCTCAATAAAAATAATTTCGGTTAGTTGAAGTCGATGAAAAAAAATTTGGCTACTTGCGATCGATAATATTTATTTCGGTTAGTCGCAGTCGACTGTAATAATTTTGGTTAGTTTTAGTCGATAATAATAATTTCTTTTAGTAGCAGTCAAAAAAAAAAAAACTGTTTAGTTGCAGTCGATAATAATAATTTCGGTTAATCGCAGTCGATTGTAATAATTTCAATTAGTTGCAGTCAACTTATTAATTCCGTTTAGTCGCAGTCGATTGTAATAATTTCAGTTATTTGCAGTCAATTGAATAATTTCGCGATAAAAATAATTCGGGTTAGTCGCAGTCAATTGTAATAATTTCGGTTAGTCGCAGTCAATTTAATAATGGTTGTCGCAGTCAGTTGTAATAATTTCGGATAGTTGCAGTCGATCGTGACAATTTCGATTAGTTGCAGTCGATTGTAATAGTTCTCGATAAAAATAATTTCGGTTAGCTGCAGTCGATTGTAATAATTCGAGATAAAAGAAATTTCGGTTAGTTGCAGTCGATTGTAACAAGTTTTATTAGTAGCAGTCAATCAAAATAATTCCGGTTAGTTGCAGTCATTAATAATAATTTCGGTTAGTTGCAGTCGAGCGTAAGAATTTCGGTTAGTTGTAGGAGATTGTAAAAAATTCGCGATAAAAATAATTTCGGCTAGTTGCAGTCGATTGCAACTATTTTGGTTAGTTGCAGTCGATTGCAATAAATTCGCGATAAAAATAATTTGGCCTACCTGCAGTCGATTGTAATAATTCCGGTTAGTCGCAGTCACGTGTAACAATTTCGGTTAGTTGCAGCCGATCATAACAATTTCGTTTAGTTGTAGTCAATTGTAATAATTTCGCAATAAAAATAATTTTGGTTAGTTGCACTCGATTGTAACAATTTTTGTTAGTTGCAGTCGATTGCAATAAATTCGCGATAAAATTTTTTTGAGCTAGTTGCAGTCGA
Source organism: Troilus luridus (assembly GCA_964056705.1). Classification (NCBI taxonomy): domain Eukaryota; kingdom Metazoa; phylum Arthropoda; class Insecta; order Hemiptera; family Pentatomidae; genus Troilus; species Troilus luridus. The sequence goes on from OZ057412.1 coordinate 135,182,915, forward strand.
TTGTAATTATTTCGGTTAGTTGCAGTCGATAGTAAGAATTTTGGTTAGTTGCAGTCGATCGTAGCAATCTCGATTAGTTGCAGTCGATCGTAGCAATCTCGGTTAGTTGCAGTCGATCGTAATAATTTCTGTTAGTTGCAGTCGATTCTAATCATTTCGGTTAGTCGCAGTCAACTTATTAATTCCGTTTAGTCGCAGTCGATTGTAATAATTTCGGTTAATCGCAGTCGATTGTAATAATTTCAATTAGTTGCAGTCAACTTATTAATTCCGTTTAGTCGCAGTCGATTGTAATAATTTCGGTTATTTGCAGTCAATTGAATAATTTCGCGATAAAAATAAATCGGGTTAGTTGCAGTCAATTGTAATAATTTCAGTTAGTCGCAGTCAATTTAATAACGGTTGTCGCAGTCCGTTGTAATAATTTCGTATAGTTGCAGTCGATCGTGACAATTTCGATTAGTTGCAGTCGATTGTAATAGTTCTCGATAAAAATAATTTCGGTTAGCTGCAGTCGATTGTAATAATTCGAGATAAAAGAAATTTCGGTTAGTTGCAGTCGATTGTAACAATTTTTATTAGTAGCAGTCGATTGAAACAATTTTGGTTAGTCGCAGACAATAAAAATAATTCCGGTTAGTTGCAGTTGATCGCAGCAATTTCGGTTAATTGCAGTCGATCGTAGCAATCTCGGTTAGTTGCAGTCGATCGTAATAATTTCTGCTAGTTGCAGTCGACTCTAATCATTTCGGTTAGTCGCAGTCAACTTATTAATTCCGTTTAGTCGCAGTCGATTGTAATAATTTCGGTTATTTGCAGTTGATCGTAACAATTTCGGTTAGTTGGAGTCAATTGAATAATTTCGCGATAAAAATAATTCGGGTTAGTTGCAGTCAATTGTAATAATTTCGGATAGTTGCAGTCGATCGTTACCATTTCGATTAGTTGCAGTCGATTGTAATAGTTCTCGATAAAAATAATTTCGGTTAGCTGCAGTCGATTGTAATAATTCGAGATAAAAGAAATTTCGGTTAGTTGCAGTCGATTGTAACAAGTTTTATTAGTAGCAGTCAATCAAAATAATTCCGGTTAGTTGCAGTCGATTGTAATAATTTCGGTTAGTTGCAGTCGATCGTAATAATTTCGGTTAGTTGCAGTAGATTGTAATAATTCTCGATAATAATAATTTCGGTTAGTTGCAGTCGATCGTAACAATTTCGTTTAGTCGCAGTCAATAAAAATAATTCATGTTAGTTGCAGTCAATCGTAACAATTTCGGTTAGTTGCAGTCGATCGTGGCAATTTTAATTAGTTGCAGTCGATTGAATAATTTCCCGATAAAAATAATTTCGGGTAGTTGCAGTCGATTATAATAATTTCGGTTTGTCGCAGTCAACTTAATAATTCCGTTTAGTCGCAGTCGATTGTAATAATTTCGGTTAGTTGCAGTAGATTGTAATAAATTTCAATAATAATAATTTCGGTTAGTTGCAGGCGATTGTAATAATTTCGCGATAAAAAAAAATTTCGGTTAGTTGCAGTCGATTGTAAGAATTTTGGTTAGTTTCAGTCGATCGTAAGAATTTCGTGTAGTTGCAGGCGATTGTAATAAATTCGCGATTAAAAAAAAATGTCGGTTAGTTGCAGTCGATTGCAACTATTTTGGTTAGTTGCAGTCGATTGCAATAAATTCGCGATAAAAATAATTTGTCCTACCTGCAGTCGATTGTAATAATTTCGGTCAGTCGTAGTCAATTGTAATAATTCCGGTTAGTCGCAGTCACGTGTAACAATTTCGGTTAGTTGCAGCCGATCATAACAATTTCGTTTAGTTGTAGTCAATTGTAATAATTTCGCATTAAAAAAAATTTCGGTTAGTTGCAGTCAATTGTAATAATTCCGGTTAGTCGCAGTCACGTGTAACAATTTCGGTTAGTTGCAGTCGATCGTGGCAATTTTAATTAGTTGCAGTCGATTGAATAATTTCCCGATAAAAATAATTTCGGGTAGTTGCAGTCGATTATAATAATTTCGGTTTGTCGCAGTCAACTTAATAATTCCGTTTAGTCGCAGTCGATTGTAATAATTTCGGTTAGTTGCAGTAGATTGTAATAATTTTCAATAATAATAATTTCGGTTAGTTGCAGGCGATTGTAATAATTTCGCGATAAAAAATTTTCGGTTAGTTGCAGTCGATTGTAAGAATTTTGGTTAGTTTCAGTCGATCGTAAGAATTTCGTGTAGTTGCAGGCGATTGTAATAAATTCGCGATAAAAATAATTTCGGCTAGTTGCAGTCGATTGCAACTATTTTGGTTAGTTGCAGTCGATAAAACAAATTCTAGTTAGTTGCAGTCGATAATAATAATTTCGGATAGTCGCAGTCGATAAAAATAATTCAAGTTAGTTGCAGTTGATCGTAGCAATTTCGGTTAGTTGCAGTCGATCGTAGCAAATTCGTTTAGTTGCAGTCGATTGTAATAATTTCGGATAGCTGCAGTCGATTGAATAATTTCCCGATAAAAATAATTTCGGTTAGTTGCAGTCGATTGTAATAATTTTGGTTAGTCGCAGTGAATAAAACAAATTCTAGTTAGTTGCAGTCGATAATAATAATTTCGGATAGTCGCAGTCGATTGTAATAATTTCGGTTAGTTGCAGTCGATTGAAACAATTTTGGTTAGTCGCAGTCAATAAAAATAATTCCGGTTAGTTGCAGTTGATCGTAGCAATTTCGGTTAGTTGCAGTCGATCGTAGCAATTTCGTTTAGTTGCAGTCGATCGTAATAATTTCGGTTAGTTGCAGTCGATTATAATAATTTCGGTTTGTCGCAGTAGATTGTAATAATTCACGATAATAATAATTTCGGTTAGTTGCAGTCGATCGTAACAATTTCGTTTAGTCGCAGTCAATAAAAATAATTCATGTTAGTTGCAGTCAATCGTAACAATTTCGGTTAGTTGCAGTCGATTGTAATAATTCGTGTAAAAATAATTTCGGTTAGTCGCAGTCAATTATAACAATTTCGGTTAGTTGCTGTCGATCTTAACAATTTCAGTTAGTTGTAGTCAATTGTAATAATTTCTCAATAAAAATAATTTCGGTTAGTTGAAGTCGATGAAAAAAAATTCGGCTAGTTGCGATCGATAATATTTATTTCGGTTAGTCGCAGTCGACTGTAATAATTTTGGTTAGTTTTAGTCGATAATAATAATTTCTTTTAGTAGCAGTCAAAAAAAAAAAACTGTTTAGTTGCAGTCGATAATAATAATTTCGGTTAATCGCAGTCGATTGTAATAATTTCAATTAGTTGCAGTCAACTTATTAATTCCGTTTAGTCGCAGTCGATTGTAATAATTTCAGTTATTTGCAGTCAATTGAATAATTTCGCGATAAAAATAATTCGGGTTAGTCGCAGTCAATTGTAATGATTTCGGTTAGTCGCAGTCAATTTAATAATGGTTGTCGCAGTCAGTTGTAATAATTTCTGATAGTTGCAGTCGATCGTGACAATTTCGATTAGTTGCAGTCGATTGTAATAGTTCTCGATAAAAATAATTTCGGTTAGCTGCAGTCGATTGTAATAATTCGAGATAAAAGAAATTTCGGTTAGTTGCAGTCGATTGTAACAAGTTTTATTAGTAGCAGTCAATCAAAATAATTCCGGTTAGTTGCAGTCATTAATAATAATTTCGGTTAGTTGCAGTCGAGCGTAAGAATTTCGGTTAGTTGTAGGAGATTGTAAAAAATTCGCGATAAAAATAATTTCGGCTAGTTGCAGTCGATTGCAACTATTTTGGTTAGTTGCAGTCGATTGCAATAAATTCGCGATAAAAATAATTTGGCCTACCTGCAGTCGATTGTAATAATTTCGGTCAGTCGTAGTCAATTGTAATAATTCCGGTTAGTCGCAGTCACGTGTAACAATTTCGGTTAGTTGCAGCCGATCATAACAATTTCGTTTAGTTGTAGTCAATTGTAATAATTTCGCAATAAAAATAATTTTGGTTAGTTGCACTCGATTGTAACAATTTTTGTTAGTTGCAGTCGATTGCAATAAATTCGCGATAAAATTTTTTTGAGCTAGTTGCAGTCGATTGTAATTATTTCGGTTAGTTGCAGTCGATAGTAAGAATTTTGGTTAGTTGCAGTCGATCGTAGCAATCTCGATTAGTTGCAGTCGATCGTAGCAATCTCGGTTAGTTGCAGTCGATCGTAATAATTTCTGTTAGTTGCAGTCGATTCTAATCATTTCGGTTAGTCGCAGTCAACTTATTAATTCCGTTTAGTCGCAGTCGATTGTAATAATTTCGGTTAATCGCAGTCGATTGTAATAATTTCAATTAGTTGCAGTCAACTTATTAATTCCGTTTAGTCGCAGTCGATTGTAATAATTTCGGTTATTTGCAGTCAATTGAATAATTTCGCGATAAAAATAATCGGGTTAGTTGCAGTCAATTGTAATAATTTCAGTTAGTCGCAGTCAATTTAATAACGGTTGTCGCAGTCCGTTGTAATAATTTCGTATAGTTGCAGTCGATCGTGACAATTTCGATTAGTTGCAGTCGATTGTAATAGTTCTCGATAAAAATAATTTCGGTTAGCTGCAGTCGATTGTAATAATTCGAGATAAAAGAAATTTCGGTTAGTTGCAGTCGATTGTAACAAGTTTTATTAGTAGCAGTCAATCAAAATAATTCCGGTTAGTTGCAGTCGATTGTAATAATTTCGGTTAGTTGCAGTCGATCGTAATAATTTCGGTTAGTTGCAGTAGATTGTAATAATTCTCGATAATAATAATTTCGGTTAGTTGCAGTCGATCGTAACAATTTCGTTTAGTCGCAGTCAATAAAAATAATTCATGTTAGTTGCAGTCAATCGTAACAATTTCGGTTAGTTGCAGTCGATCGTGGCAATTTTAATTAGTTGCAGTCGATTGAATAATTTCCCGATAAAAATAATTTCGGGTAGTTGCAGTCGATTATAATAATTTCGGTTTGTCGCAGTCAACTTAATAATTCCGTTTAGTCGCAGTCGATTGTAATAATTTCGGTTAGTTGCAGTAGATTGTAATAAATTTCAATAATAATAATTTCGGTTAGTTGCAGGCGATTGTAATAATTTCGCGATAAAAAAAAATTTCGGTTAGTTGCAGTCGATTGTAAGAATTTTGGTTAGTTTCAGTCGATCGTAAGAATTTCGTGTAGTTGCAGGCGATTGTAATAAATTCGCGATTAAAAAAAAATGTCGGTTAGTTGCAGTCGATTGCAACTATTTTGGTTAGTTGCAGTCGATTGCAATAAATTCGCGATAAAAATAATTTGTCCTACCTGCAGTCGATTGTAATAATTTCGGTCAGTCGTAGTCAATTGTAATAATTCCGGTTAGTCGCAGTCACGTGTAACAATTTCGGTTAGTTGCAGCCGATCATAACAATTTCGTTTAGTTGTAGTCAATTGTAATAATTTCGCATTAAAAAAAATTTCGGTTAGTTGCAGTCAATTGTAATAATTCCGGTTAGTCGCAGTCACGTGTAACAATTTCGGTTAGTTGCAGTCGATCGTGGCAATTTTAATTAGTTGCAGTCGATTGAATAATTTCCCGATAAAAATAATTTCGGGTAGTTGCAGTCGATTATAATAATTTCGGTTTGTCGCAGTCAACTTAATAATTCCGTTTAGTCGCAGTCGATTGTAATAATTTCGGTTAGTTGCAGTAGATTGTAATAATTTTCAATAATAATAATTTCGGTTAGTTGCAGGCGATTGTAATAATTTCGCGATAAAAAATTTTCGGTTAGTTGCAGTCGATTGTAAGAATTTTGGTTAGTTTCAGTCGATCGTAAGAATTTCGTGTAGTTGCAGGCGATTGTAATAAATTCGCGATAAAAATAATTTCGGCTAGTTGCAGTCGATTGCAACTATTTTGGTTAGTTGCAGTCGATAAAACAAATTCTAGTTAGTTGCAGTCGATAATAATAATTTCGGATAGTCGCAGTCGATAAAAATAATTCAAGTTAGTTGCAGTTGATCGTAGCAATTTCGGTTAGTTGCAGTCGATCGTAGCAAATTCGTTTAGTTGCAGTCGATTGTAATAATTTCGGATAGCTGCAGTCGATTGAATAATTTCCCGATAAAAATAATTTCGGTTAGTTGCAGTCGATTGTAATAATTTTGGTTAGTCGCAGTGAATAAAACAAATTCTAGTTAGTTGCAGTCGATAATAATAATTTCGGATAGTCGCAGTCGATTGTAATAATTTCGGTTAGTTGCAGTCGATTGAAACAATTTTGGTTAGTCGCAGTCAATAAAAATAATTCCGGTTAGTTGCAGTTGATCGTAGCAATTTCGGTTAGTTGCAGTCGATCGTAGCAATTTCGTTTAGTTGCAGTCGATCGTAATAATTTCGGTTAGTTGCAGTCGATTATAATAATTTCGGTTTGTCGCAGTAGATTGTAATAATTCACGATAATAATAATTTCGGTTAGTTGCAGTCGATCGTAACAATTTCGTTTAGTCGCAGTCAATAAAAATAATTCATGTTAGTTGCAGTCAATCGTAACAATTTCGGTTAGTTGCAGTCGATTGTAATAATTCGTGTAAAAATAATTTCGGTTAGTCGCAGTCAATTATAACAATTTCGGTTAGTTGCTGTCGATCTTAACAATTTCAGTTAGTTGTAGTCAATTGTAATAATTTCTCAATAAAAATAATTTCGGTTAGTTGAAGTCGATGAAAAAAAATTCGGCTAGTTGCGATCGATAATATTTATTTCGGTTAGTCGCAGTCGACTGTAATAATTTTGGTTAGTTTTAGTCGATAATAATAATTTCTTTTAGTAGCAGTCAAAAAAAACAAAACTGTTTAGTTGCAGTCGATAATAATAATTTCGGTTAATCGCAGTCGATTGTAATAATTTCAATTAGTTGCAGTCAACTTATTAATTCCGTTTAGTCGCAGTCGATTGTAATAATTTCAGTTATTTGCAGTCAATTGAATAATTTCGCGATAAAAATAATTCGGGTTAGTCGCAGTCAATTGTAATGATTTCGGTTAGTCGCAGTCAATTTAATAATGGTTGTCGCAGTCAGTTGTAATAATTTCTGATAGTTGCAGTCGATCGTGACAATTTCGATTAGTTGCAGTCGATTGTAATAGTTCTCGATAAAAATAATTTCGGTTAGCTGCAGTCGATTGTAATAATTCGAGATAAAAGAAATTTCGGTTAGTTGCAGTCGATTGTAACAAGTTTTATTAGTAGCAGTCAATCAAAATAATTCCGGTTAGTTGCAGTCATTAATAATAATTTCGGTTAGTTGCAGTCGAGCGTAAGAATTTCGGTTAGTTGTAGGAGATTGTAAAAAATTCGCGATAAAAATAATTTCGGCTAGTTGCAGTCGATTGCAACTATTTTGGTTAGTTGCAGTCGATTGCAATAAATTCGCGATAAAAATAATTTGGCCTACCTGCAGTCGATTGTAATAATTTCGGTCAGTCGTAGTCAATTGTAATAATTCCGGTTAGTCGCAGTCACGTGTAACAATTTCGGTTAGTTGCAGCCGATCATAACAATTTCGTTTAGTTGTAGTCAATTGTAATAATTTCGCAATAAAAATAATTTTGGTTAGTTGCACTCGATTGTAACAATTTTTGTTAGTTGCAGTCGATTGCAATAAATTCGCGATAAAATTTTTTTGAGCTAGTTGCAGTCGATTGTAATTATTTCGGTTAGTTGCAGTCGATAGTAAGAATTTTGGTTAGTTGCAGTCGATCGTAGCAATCTCGATTAGTTGCAGTCGATCGTAGCAATCTCGGTTAGTTGCAGTCGATCGTAATAATTTCTGTTAGTTGCAGTCGATTCTAATCATTTCGGTTAGTCGCAGTCAACTTATTAATTCCGTTTAGTCGCAGTCGATTGTAATAATTTCGGTTAATCGCAGTCGATTGTAATAATTTCAATTAGTTGCAGTCAACTTATTAATTCCGTTTAGTCGCAGTCGATTGTAATAATTTCGGTTATTTGCAGTCAATTGAATAATTTCGCGATAAAAATAAATCGGGTTAGTTGCAGTCAATTGTAATAATTTCAGTTAGTCGCAGTCAATTTAATAACGGTTGTCGCAGTCCGTTGTAATAATTTCGTATAGTTGCAGTCGATCGTGACAATTTCGATTAGTTGCAGTCGATTGTAATAGTTCTCGATAAAAATAATTTCGGTTAGCTGCAGTCGATTGTAATAATTCGAGATAAAAGAAATTTCGGTTAGTTGCAGTCGATTGTAACAATTTTTATTAGTAGCAGTCGATTGAAACAATTTTGGTTAGTCGCAGACAATAAAAATAATTCCGGTTAGTTGCAGTTGATCGCAGCAATTTCGGTTAATTGCAGTCGATCGTAGCAATCTCGGTTAGTTGCAGTCGATCGTAATAATTTCTGCTAGTTGCAATCGACTCTAATCATTTCGGTTAGTCGCAGTCAACTTATTAATTCCGTTTAGTCGCAGTCGATTGTAATAATTTCGGTTATTTGCAGTTGATCGTAACAATTTCGGTTAGATGGAGTCAATTGAATAATTTCGCGATAAAAATAATTCGGGTTAGTTGCAGTCAATTGTAATAATTTCGGATAGTTGCAGTCGATCGTTACAATTTCGATTAGTTGCAGTCGATTGTAATAGTTCTCGATAAAAATAATTTCGGTTAGCTGCAGTCGATTGTAATAATTCGAGATAAAAGAAATTTCGGTTAGTTGCAGTCGATTGTAACAAGTTTTATTAGTAGCAGTCAATCAAAATAATTCCGGTTAGTTGCAGTCGATTGTAATAATTTCGGTTAGTTGCAGTCGATCGTAATAATTTCGGTTAGTTGCAGTAGATTGTAATAATTCTCGATAATAATAATTTCGGTTAGTTGCAGTCGATCGTAACAATTTCGTTTAGTCGCAGTCAATAAAAATAATTCATGTTAGTTGCAGTCAATCGTAACAATTTCGGTTAGTTGCAGTCGATTGTAACAATTTCGGTTAGTTGTAGTCAATTGTAATAATTTCTCAATAAAAATAATTTCGGTTAGTTGAAGTCGATGAAAAAAAATTCGGCTAGTTGCGATCGATAATATTTATTTCGGTTAGTCGCAGTCGACTGTAATAATTTTGGTTAGTTTAAGTCGATAATAATAATTTCTTTTAGTAGCAGTCAAAAAAAAAAAAAAACTGTTTAGTTGCAGTCGATAATAATAATTTCGGTTAATCGCCTCCGATTGTAATAATTTCAATTAGTAGCAGTCAACTTATTAATTCCGTTTAGTCGCAGTCGATTGTAATAATTTCGGTTATTTGCAGTCAATTGAATAATTTCGCGATAAAAATAATTCGGGTTAGTTGCAGTCAATTGTAATAATTTCGGTTAGTCGCAGTCAATTTAATAACGGTTGTCGCAGTCAGTTGTAATAATTTTGGATAGTTGCAGTCGATTGTGACCATTTCGATTAGTTGCAGTCGATTGTAATTGTTCTCGATAAAAATAATTTCGGTTAGCTGCAGTCGATTGTAATAATTCGAGATAAAAGAAATTTCGGTTAGTTGCAGTCGATTGTAACAAGTTTTATTAGTAGCAGTCGATTGAAACAATTTTGGTTAGTCGCAGTCAATAAAAATAATTCCGGTTAGTTGCAGTTGTCGTAGCAATTTCGGTTAGTTGCAGTCGATCGTAGCAATCTCGGTTAGTTGCAGTCGATCGTAATAATTTCTGTTAGTTGCAGTCGATTCTAATCATTTCGGTTAGTCGCAGTCAACTTATTAATTCCGTTTAGTCGCAGTCGATTGTAATAATTTCGGTTATTTGCAGTTGATCGTAACAATTTCGGTTAGTTGGAGTCAATTGAATAATTTCGCGATAAAAATAATTCGGGTTAGTTGCAGTCAATTGTAATAATTTCGGTTAGTCGCAGTCAATTAAATAACGGTTGTCGCAGTCAGTTGTAATAATTTCGGATAGTTGCAGTCGATCGTGACAATTTCGATTAGTTGCAGTCGATTGTAATTGTTCTCGATAAAAATAATTTCGGTTAGCTGCAGTCGATTGTAATAATTCGAGATAAAAGAAATTTCGGTTAGTTGCAGTCGATTGTAACAAGTTTTATTAGTAGAAGTCGATTGAAACAATTTTGGTTAGTCGCAGTCAATAAAAATAATTCCGGTTAGTTGCAGTTGATCGTAGCAATTTCGGTTAGTTGCAGTCGATCGTAAGAATTTTGGTTAGTTGCAGTCGATCGTAAGAATTTCGGTTAGTTGCAGGCGATTGTAATAAATTCGCGATAAAAATAATTTCGGCTAGTTGCAGTCGATTGCAACTATTTTGGTTAGTTGCAGTCGATTGCAATAAATTCGCGATAAAAATAATTTGGCCTACCTGCAGTCGATTGTAATAATTTCGGTCAGTCGTAGTCAATTGTAATAATTCCGGTTAGTCGCAGTCACGTGTGACAATTTCGGTTAGTTTCAGCCGATCATAACAATTTCGTTTAGTTGTAGTCAATTGTAATAATTTCGCAATAAAAATAATTTTGGGTAGTTGCAGTCGATTGTAACAATTTTTGTTAGTTGCAGTCGATTGCAATAAATTCGCGATACATTTTTTTTGGGCTAGTTGCAGTCGATTGTAATTATTCCGGTTAGTCGCAGTCAATTGTAATAATTCCGGTTAGTCGCAGTCACGTGTAACAATTTCGGTTAGTTGCAGCCGATCATAACAATTTCGTTTAGTTGTAGTCAATTGTAATAATTTCGCAATAAAAATAATTTTGGTTAGTTGCAGTCGATTGGAACAATTTTTGTTAGTTGCAGTCGATTGCAATAAATTCGCGATAAAATTTTTTTGGGCTAGTTGCAGTCGATTGTAATTATTTCGGTTAGTTGCAGTCGATCGTAAGAATTTTGGTTAGTTTTAGTCGATAATAATAATTTCTTTTAGTAGCAGTAAAAAAAAAAAAACTGTTTAGTTGCAGTCGATAATAATAATTTCGGTTAATCGATGTCGATTGTAATAATTTCAATTAGTTGCAGTCGATCGTAGCAATCTCGGTTAGTCGCAGTCGATCGTAGCAATCTCGGTTAGTTGCAGTCGATCGTAATAATTTCTGTTAGTTGCAGTCGATTCTAATCATTTCGGTTAGTCGCAGTCAACTTATTAATTCCGTTTAGTCGCAGTCGATTGTAATAATTTCGGTTATTTGCAGTTGATCGTAACAATTTCGGTTAGTTGCAGTCGATTGAATAATTTCGCGATAAAAATAATTCGGGTTAGTTGCAGTCAACTGTAATAATTTCGGTTAGTAGCAGTCAATTTAATAACGGTTGTCGCAGTCAGTTGTAATAATTTCGGATAGTTGTCGTCGATCGTCTCAGTTGCGCCCCGGCAGTCGTTGAGAGTGGACGCACGTCAGTTGAGCTCCCGAGGATTATCCCCACTCTTGCAGCAATATTCAGAGTTCAGTCGTCGCCCAGCCAGCACCAAGGTAAGACGTGTTTTTACATAGTTCCGTACTTAGTGCGCTGGAGTGTGCGTGTGTGTGTGGTTGAGACCCGAGGGACACTAAGCGGCGATTCGGGACTCCCACAAGGACAGGAGTTAGTGATAATTAACAAATAATTAAAAGAAAAAAAAAATTTTTATTTCTTTTAAATTTTAAAAAATTTTTGGTCCAATAGTAATCATATATCGGCGGACCAAAAATGGACAAAAAAAATTTGAATAAAGTTGAACAGGAAGAGAGCGAAAAGATCGCAGAGCCCTCAAAGCCGAGAGACTTCAACGCTGGGGTAGATGAGGAGAGGGCCCTCCATGGAAGTCGGGAGATTTTAATGGGGGTGCATGACATAGAAGGACCTCAGAGGACCACAGAAGAGGTCGCCGGTAGGAAAGTGGCGTCTGCGTCCGATACAGCGGACACGGACGCAGAAGAGAAGAAAGGACCGGGGCGGAAGGTCAAGAGGCCGAGAGAGGAAAGCAACTCCCCTCCAGAGATTGAAGAGGCCCCTACTAAAAGGGGAGAGAAGATTGCGGATCAGATAAGATCATACCTGATCCGGAAGAAGATTAGTCAGGAGGCCCAAGCCTACTTGAACGGCCAGGTCAGGGAGATCCTGAACATAACGGTTGGACTCGAAGCCCAGTGGAGGATGGTCCCCACGATCGTGGAGGAGGTCGTGAAGGAGGCCTTGAGTGGGGACACCTTGCACAGGATAATAGCAAACAAGATTTCCGAGGTTATCGCCCCCATGGTGGTGACATCGATTAGTGATGCCATGGGGGTTGAGTACGACCTAAAGAAGAAGGAGTGGGTCTCCCCCACCTTAAACAGGGTGCAAGGGATCATTGGGGACCTCCAGCTTAAGGAACAGGAGGCCGGTATCCTCAGGCATGCCGCAGAGGTAAGGGCGGGGGAGAGAAGGAAGATGAAGAAGACCCCTAAGGAGACAGAGAGGGCGGTAGCTGGACCGTCTGGGGTGGCCCCGCCCAAGACGAGAGAGGCCGACCGTGGAAAATACGATGGCCAGGAGCTTGCCCCTGCCCCAATGCCGCAGAGGTGGATGAGTGCCACTCCAATGTGTCGAGGGAGGAACAAGGAGGTGGACTCCAGCGAAGAGGACGCTGTACCCTGGGAGGAGGTAAAAAAGAAGAAGAAGAAGAAAAATAAGCAGAACCAGCCGACCTCCCAGGGTGAAGAGGGGGAAGAAAAGGAAGAAAAGAAGGAAAAAAAACCGAAGATCACCTTCGCTGGAGTCCTGGCGAGCGTTCCCGCGGCGCCGAGGAGGCCCGAGGACGCCCCCACCTACGTGACCCTGAAGGGGAACACGGAAGGGTGGGAGGCGAGTAAGATTCACGAGCAGCTCCCGTCCCAGGAGGAACTTAAGCAGATTGGTGCCAGCGTGAACATGGTCAGAGTGACGAGGGCTGGCACCGTCCTGGTCAGGACCGGAGGGGCTGACCAGGCGAAGAGGCTGATCGAATGGGACGCCTTGAAGAAGAAGGGAATAGAGGTCAAACTCGCAGCTGCGAGAAGGCCACGCCTAGAAGTCAGAGGCGTCCCTAGGCACTGGGACGGGAGTAGCCTGGAGAGCTACCTCTGGAATAAGGTAGCGGTTGAGAAGCCGCCCATGGAGGGCCCATGGAAGTCGGGAGATTTTAATGGGGGTGCATGACATAGAAGGACCTCAGAGGACCACAGAAGAGGTCGCCGGTAGGAAAGTGGCGTCTGCGTCCGATACAGCGGACACGGACGCAGAAGAGAAGAAAGGACCGGGGCGGAAGGTCAAGAGGCCGAGAGAGGAAAGCAACTCCCCTCCAGAGATTGAAGAGGCCCCTACTAAAAGGGGAGAGAAGATTGCGGATCAGATAAGATCATACCTGATCCGGAAGAAGATTAGTCAGGAGGCCCAAGCCTACTTGAACGGCCAGGTCAGGGAGATCCTGAACATAACGGTTGGACTCGAAGCCCAGTGGAGGATGGTCCCCACGATCGTGGAGGAGGTCGTGAAGGAGGCCTTGAGTGGGGACACCTTGCACAGGATAATAGCAAACAAGATTTCCGAGGTTATCGCCCCCATGGTGGTGACATCGATTAGTGATGCCATGGGGGTTGAGTACGACCTAAAGAAGAAGGAGTGGGTCTCCCCCACCTTAAACAGGGTGCAAGGGATCATTGGGGACCTCCAGCTTAAGGAACAGGAGGCCGGTATCCTCAGGCATGCCGCAGAGGTAAGGGCGGGGGAGAGAAGGAAGATGAAGAAGACCCCTAAGGAGACAGAGAGGGCGGTAGCTGGACCGTCTGGGGTGGCCCCGCCCAAGACGAGAGAGGCCGACCGTGGAAAATACGATGGCCAGGAGCTTGCCCCTGCCCCAATGCCGCAGAGGTGGATGAGTGCCACTCCAATGTGTCGAGGGAGGAACAAGGAGGTGGACTCCAGCGAAGAGGACGCTGTACCCTGGGAGGAGGTAAAAAAGAAGAAGAAGAAGAAAAATAAGCAGAACCAGCCGACCTCCCAGGGTGAAGAGGGGGAAGAAAAGGAAGAAAAGAAGGAAAAAAAACCGAAGATCACCTTCGCTGGAGTCCTGGCGAGCGTTCCCGCGGCGCCGAGGAGGCCCGAGGACGCCCCCACCTACGTGACCCTGAAGGGGAACACGGAAGGGTGGGAGGCGAGTAAGATTCACGAGCAGCTCCCGTCCCAGGAGGAACTTAAGCAGATTGGTGCCAGCGTGAACATGGTCAGAGTGACGAGGGCTGGCACCGTCCTGGTCAGGACCGGAGGGGCTGACCAGGCGAAGAGGCTGATCGAATGGGACGCCTTGAAGAAGAAGGGAATAGAGGTCAAACTCGCAGCTGCGAGAAGGCCACGCCTAGAAGTCAGAGGCGTCCCTAGGCACTGGGACGGGAGTAGCCTGGAGAGCTACCTCTGGAATAAGGTAGCGGTTGAGAAGCCGAAGGAGGAAGGGGTCAGGAGGGAGTGGTTGAGGCCAAGCTTTTCCACTCCCGCGAGGGGCGGGCTGACCAGGAATTGGGTCATTGAGGTCCATCAGTCAATGAGGCTCGCCCTGATGAACTTGACTCCGGAAGATGTGAGTGGTGGATGGTGGTGCGTAGACATCCGTGATTACCTCGACCCCCTGCTCTGCCTGAGGTGCCTTGAGCACGGCCACATGGCAAAGGTCTGCACGAAGGAGATCGCGTGCAGATGGTGTGAGGAAGACGGGCACAAAATGAAGGACTGCCCGGCCAAGACGAGACATTCTAAATGTAGGCATTGCAAGGCCAACGGCAGAGAGGGGAAAGAGCTCCGCCACTGCGCAGGTACCAGGGAGTGCCAGGCGTACTTGGAGCTGATGGTCACGCAAGCGAAAAAAACCCGTTATGCGTAGGCTGCAGATTCTGCAGGTCAATATGGGCCGAAGACGAGTGGTCGCGGACGAGCTGAGAGCTCTCGCTAGGAAGGCTGACTTCATGGCTATACAGGAGCCGTGGTGTCAGGGAAACGTGGTCGCCGGATTCGGTGTCACGTCGAGGGTAGTCGCAATGGGCAGTGGCGAGAGGAGGCCCAGGGCGGCTATTGTGATAGTGAATCCAAACCTCGATGTTATGGAACTAAAGCAATTCACCACGGCGGATCAGGCGGCGTGCTATGTCAGATGGGGGAGGATATCCTTCGCCCTCGTCTCGTCATACATGCCGCCGAAGCAGCGGATAGAGGAGAACGTTGCCGCCGTGGAGGCCATCGCACAACGTTACAGGAGTGTGGTGGTCTGTTCCGACACCAATTCGTGGAGCACGGCCTGGGGTTCGGTGCGCACAGACGCCAGAGGGAAAGTGGTGGACGAAACCGTGGCGAGGTGTCAGCTCATTGTGATGAATGAGCCCTCTGGTCCCACATTCGTTGGAGCCAGGGGCCAGAGTTGGATAGACGTGACACTCGCCACGGCCACCATGGCGAGGCGCATAGCGGACTGGACCCTACGGTCTGACACGAGCTCCGACCACCGGGTCATAGCCTTCAGTGTGGTAGAGGAGGAAGGCGAAGTCCTTCCGGTCGAGAAGGGCTTCGGGACCCGTACGGCGAACTGGGGAGCTTTCTCCAGTGAACTGGAGGGAATATTGGTCGATAGAGAATGGGAAGAGATGGCGCCGATGGAAGTGGGAGAGTCAGTTATAGACCGCAGAGTGGCGGAGCTGACGGGCGCCATCACAGAAGCGGCCAATATGACCCTCCAGCGCCGCAGAGCGAGAGCGCGTCCGGTCCCATGGTGGACGCCTGCCCTGACGCTCCTCAAGAGGGAGTATTACAGGGCCAGGCGCAGGTACCAGGAGTGCAGGGACGAGGAGAGGAGACCTGCACTTCGACTGGAAACGAAGGGGAAGTATAGGGCATACCGAAACGGCGTGCGTCACCAGAAGAAGGAATCCTGGGACGAGTTCATCGTCAAGGAGTCAGAGAAGAATCCCTGGGGCATTCCGTACAGGGTGGCACTGGGCAAGGTTAAGCCGCTGACTATGATGGCGGCTATCAGAGTTGGAGATGCCCAGGCAACCACCCTGGAGGAGACCGCATCTATGTATATAGACTATACATACCCCAGGGATGATCCGTCCCAGGATACGGAAGAAGACCAAATGGTAAGACGCACCACGGTGTGCCCTCCCGGTACCGAATTTTGTCCACCATGGGATATATGGGACCTACGTATTGCCGTGGAGAGCCTAATAGTCACCAGCCTAAGGCCGGTCCTCAGTGCAGCTAGCCATCCACGGCAGTTCGGCTCGACCCGTGGCAAGGGAACCACAGATGCGCTGTTGAGAGTACGCAGGGACGTGGAAGAGAGGGCGGAGAAGTACGTAATGCTCGTGCTGTTCGATATATCCTCCGCCTTCGACAGTGTATGGTGGCCCTGCGTACTCCAGCGGCTGCAAGAGTTCAACACCCCCAGCAATTTGTACTCCCTCGTAAGTAGCTACCTGAGTGACAGGAGTGTCAGAGTAAGGGGTAGTTACTACGAGGTGGAAAGAAGGATAGAGAGAGGGTTCCCACAAGGGTCGGTCCTCGGGCCGGCCCTGTGGAAACTCGTGTTTGACCAGTTGCTGGGGGAGCTAGAAGGCGAAGGGTTCCTTGCCACGGCCTACGTCGACGACCTGGCAGTCCTAGTGGCCGAAAACAGCAGAGCCAGATTGAAGACTCAAGCGGAGAGATGCGCCAGCCTGGTAGCGGAATGGTGCGTGAGGCGGAAGTTGAGTATGGCCGCAGCCAAGACCCAGGCCATACTCCTAAGAGGCTCCACCGACAGGGCTCACCCTATCATTATGGAGATTCAGGGTGAAAGAGTTAGGCTGGGTGAGGAGGTGACATACCTCGGCGTGAGGTTCAGAAGGAACTTCGACGCCACCCCTCACCTAGCATACCTGAAAGATAGGGTGACCCTGTCACTTAACGGGCTAGGAAGAATAGGGGGTGCTTTCTTGGGCCTCAGGTACCCGGCAACCATGACCATTTACAAAGGCGTGGTCTTGGGTATCCTGAGGTACGCATCCCCTGCGTGGAGCCGTAACCTCACGCAACCGCATAAGAGGAGGCTGGCGACCATCCAGAGATTGGCTCTGCTGAGAGTATCGAAGGCCTATAGGACGGTGTCGCACGAGGCGGTGCAGGTGCTGACCGGAGCTATGCCCCTGGACCTCGTCCTCAAGGAGGACGCCCTGAAATATGAAGTGAAGAGGCAGGGGCTGGCGGCGCTCCCGGAGGGACTCCGAGAGAGGATCGGCGAGACCCCTAATAGATGGAAGAAGATAGTGAGGGAGGACTCGATCGACGAGTGGAACGGACGGTGGGTGGGAAGCCAGAAGGGCTCAACCTTGAGGAAGTACTTCCCCACCGTCCAGTCGAGATTGGCAGCGACGTGGGTCCTCCCGGACTACTGGGTCTCGCAGATCCTTACAGGACACGGCGGGTTCCGGGGTAAGCTCAGTGAGCATAGGAGAGAAATCGACCCCCGGTGCCCGCATTGTGGGGTCCCTGAGACTGCGGAGCACGTAGTGCTCTCCTGCACCGCGATGGAGCGACACCGTGCCAGGTTGTCGCGGAACACGGGTATTTTCGCCCTCGCCGAGGATGACTTCCCCCGGTTGATGGAGAAGGACAATTACCCCTTCTTTAGGGATTTTGTCTACGGGTGGAAGGAAGTGGTCGGGCCTGCGCACTTCACCATTAGCAGGGTCCGGCCCCTCGGCGAGCCACCGGACGATGTGCCACCAGACGAGGAGCCAGACGGGGAACCCCCCCCGGAGGAGAGGGATGGAGATGAGGACCGGACGGATGCGGCGGACCAGGAGGGCTGGACGGCATCCGGACGGATGGAGACTGGTCAGGAGACCTAAAGGTGCTGTCCCAACAGTAAGGTGCACATCCGTGCACCGGGCAGCACCACAGAAACTAAAAATGTTCCCTTTGATAATTAAATGGTAACCCCCCCAAATGATGTAAAAGATTTTATGAATAAAGGTTTTAAAAAAAAAAAAAGAGTTGATTTTCGGCAGTGGCGGTCATGCGTAAACCCAACGCACTAACCCGTCACTGCCTAAACCCGTATGCCAGAAATGGCAGGTAGGGCGAAAAAAAAAAAAAAGTTGT
The DNA here is from genome assembly GCA_964056705.1 of Troilus luridus. NCBI lineage: Eukaryota > Metazoa > Arthropoda > Insecta > Hemiptera > Pentatomidae > Troilus > Troilus luridus. The sequence goes on from OZ057412.1 coordinate 135,201,082, forward strand.
CGTCGATCGTGACCATTTCGATTAGTTGCAGTCGATTGTAATAGTTCTCGATAAAAATAATTTCGGTTAGCTGCAGTCGATTGTAATAATTCGAGATAAAAGAAATTTCGGTTAGTTGCAGTCGATTGTAACAAGTTTTATTAGTAGCAGTCAATCAAAATAATTCCGGTTAGTTGCAGTCATTAATAATAATTTCGGTTAGTTGCAGTCGATTGTAATAATTTCGGTTAGTTGCAGTCGATCGTAGCAATCTCGGTTAGTTGCAGTCGACCGTAGCAATCTCGGTTAGTTGCAGTCGATCGTAATAATTTCTGTTAGTTGCAGTCGATTCTAATCATTTCGGTTAGTCGCAGTCAACTTATTAATTCCGTTTAGTCGCAGTCGATTGTAATAATTTCGGTTATTTGCAGTTGATCGTAACAATTTCGGTTAGTTGGAGTCAATTGAATAATTTCGCGATAAAAATAATTCGGGTTAGTTGCAGTCAATTGTAATAATTTCGGTTATTCGCAGTCAATTTAATAACGGTTGTCGCAGTCAGTTGTAATAATTTCGGATAGTTGCAGTCGATCGTAATAATTTCTGTTAGTTGCAGTCGATTCTAATCATTTCGGTTAGTCGCAGTCAACTTATTAATTCCGTTTAGTCGCAGTCGATTGTAATAATTTCGGTTATTTGCAGTTGATCGTAACAATTTCGGTTAGTTGTAGTCGATTGAATAATTTCGCGATAAAAATAATTCGGGTTAGTTGCAGTCAACTGTAATAATTTCGGTTAGTAGCAGTCAATTTAATAACGGTTGTCGCAGTCAGTTGTAATAATTTCGGATAGTTGTCGTCGATCGTGACAATTTCGATTAGTTGCAGTCGATTGTAATAGTTCTCGATAAAAATAATTTCGGTTAGCTGCAGTCGATTGTAATAATTCGAGATAAAAGAAATTTCGGTTAGTTGCAGTCGATTGTAACAAGTTTTAAGAGTAGCAGTCAATCAAAATAATTCCGGTTAGTTGCAGTCATTAATAATAATTTCGGTTAGTTGCAGTCGATTGTAATAATTTCGGTTAGTTGCAGTCGATCGTAGCAATCTCGGTTAGTTGCAGTCGACCGTAGCAATCTCGGTTAGTTGCAGTCGATCGTAATAATTTCTGTTAGTTGCAGTCGATTCTAATCATTTCGGTTAGTCGCAGTCAACTTATTAATTCCGTTTAGTCGCAGTCGATTGTAATAATTTCGGTTATTTGCAGTTGATCGTAACAATTTCGGTTAGTTGGAGTCAATTGAATAATTTCGCGATAAAAATAATTCGGGTTAGTTGCAGTCAATTGTAATAATTTCGGTTATTCGCAGTCAATTTAATAACGGTTGTCGCAGTCAGTTGTAATAATTTCGGATAGTTGCAGTCGATCGTAATAATTTCTGTTAGTTGCAGTCGATTCTAATCATTTCGGTTAGTCGCAGTCAACTTATTAATTCCGTTTAGTCGCAGTCGATTGTAATAATTTCGGTTATTTGCAGTTGATCGTAACAATTTCGGTTAGTTGTAGTCGATTGAATAATTTCGCGATAAAAATAATTCGGGTTAGTTGCAGTCAACTGTAATAATTTCGGTTAGTAGCAGTCAATTTAATAACGGTTGTCGCAGTCAGTTGTAATAATTTCGGATAGTTGTCGTCGATCGTGACAATTTCGATTAGTTGCAGTCGATTGTAATAATTCGAGATAAAAGAAATTTCGGTTAGTTGCAGTCGATTGTAACAAGTTTTAAGAGTAGCAGTCAATCAAAATAATTCCGGTTAGTTGCAGTCATTAATAATAATTTCGGTTAGTTGCAGTCGATTGTAATAATTTCGGTTAGTTCCAGTCGATCGTAGCAATCTCGGTTAGTTGCAGTCGACCGTAGCAATCTCGGTTAGTTGCAGTCGATCGTAATAATTTCTGTTAGTTGCAGTCGATTCTAATCATTTCGGTTAGTCGCAGTCAACTTATTAATTCCGTTTAGTCGCAGTCGATTGTAATAATTTCGGTTATTTGCAGTTGATCGTAACAATTTCGGTTAGTTGGAGTCAATTGAATAATTTCGCGATAAAAATAATTCGGGTTAGTTGCAGTCAATTGTAATAATTTCGGTTATTCGCAGTCAATTTAATAACGGTTGTCGCAGTCAGTTGTAATAATTTCGGATAGTTGCAGTCGATCGGATGGTCCCCGCGATTGTGGGGGAGGTGGTTAAGGAGGCTCTTAACAGCGATAACCTTCACAAGATCATCGCTGCTAAAATGTCGGAGATTGTGGGCCCCGTTGTCGCAACGGCAGTAGGGGACGTCATCGACTCAGAGTACGGAAAAAGGAAGGAGTTGGTCTCCCCCACAATAAGAAGGGTCCAGGGGATCATAGAGGACGTGGAGGCCATGAAGCAAATGGGAGACCGAGAGGTGGGCCTCCATCCTGAAGTAAAGAAGGGGAAAAAGGAAGCGAAAGCCCCTGAGGAGATGATGAAGGCGGGACCTTCCGGTGAGCCCCGGACCAAGAAGGGAGCAACCGCCGGTAGATCCGTAGACATCCAACCGGCCCCAATGCCCCAGAGGTGGAAAGGCGGAAGGGAGATGTGCCGCGGGAGGAACGTGGAGGGGGACTCCAGCGAAGAGGAGGATATACCTTGGGAGGAGGTAAAGAGTAAGAGGAAGGGGAAGAAGAAGAAGCACAAGCCGACCTCCCAGAACGAAGAGGAGGAGGATGGGAAGGAGAAGAAGGAAAAGAAGGCCATAAAGATCACCTTCGCTGGAGTCCTCGCAAGCATTCCTGCGGTGCCGAGGAAGTCGGTGGATACTCCCACCTACGTGACCCTAACAGGGAACACGGAAGGGTAGGAGCCCGGGAAGATCCATGAGCAGCTTCCGTCCCGGGAGGAGCTCGAGAAGATCGGAGCCAGCGTAAAGATGGTAAGAGTTACGAAGGCTGGCTCCGTCCTGGTCCGGACCGGAGGGGCTGACCAGGCAAAGAGGCTCCTCGAGTGGGACGCCTTAAAGGAGAAGGGGCTGAGAGCCAGATTAGCGGCGGCGAGAAGGCCCCGCATTGAAGTAAGAGGCGTCCCCAGGCACTGGGACGGGGAAACCTTGGAAAGATATCTATGGGACAAAGCTGCCATGGATAAGCCGGTGGAAGAAAAGGACAGGAGGGAGTGGCTTAGACCCTGCTTCGCCACTCCCGCGAGGGGGGGCCTCACGGTGAACTGGGTGGTAGAGGTTCACCAAGTGATGAGGTCCGCCCTGATGACCCTGTCAACGGAGAGTATGAGTAGTGGGTGGTGGGGCTTGACCATCCGAGACTACCTCGATCCCCTGGTCTGCCTGAAGTGCCTTGAGCACGGCCACATGGCGAAGACCTGCACGAAGGAGATGGCGTGCAGGTGGTGCGAGGGAAACGGGCACAAGAAAAAGGACTGCCCGGTTAAGATCCGAAGTTTCCCTCCAACATGTAGGCACTGCAAGGCCAACGGCAAAGAGGGGAATGAGCTCCGTCACTGCGCGGGTAGCAGGGAGTGCCCGACGTACCTGGAGCTGATGGTCAAGCAGGCGAAGAGAACCCGTTATGCGTAGGCTGCAGATTCTGCAGGTCAATATGGGCCGAAGACGAGTGGTCGCGGACGAGCTGAGAGCTCTCGCTAGGAAGGCTGACATCATGGCTATACAGGAGCCGTGGTGTCAGGGTAATGTGGTCGCCGGATTCGGTGTCGCGTCGAGGGTAGTCGCAATGGGCAGTGGCGAGAGGAGGCCCAGGGCGGCTATAGTGATAGTCAATCCAAACCTCGATGTTATGGAACTGAAGCAATTCACCACGGCGGATCAGGCGGCGTGCTATGTCAGATGGGGGAGGACATCCTTCGCCCTCGTCTCGTCATACATGCCGCCGAAGCAGCGGATAGAGGAGAACGTTGCCGCCGTGGAGGCCATCGCACAACGTTATAGGAGTGTGGTGGTCTGTTCCGACACCAATTCGTGGAGCACGGCCTGGGGTTCGGTGCGCACAGACGCCAGAGGGAAAGTGGTGGACGAAACCGTGGCGAGGTGTCAGCTCATTGTGATGAATGAGCCCTCTGGTCCCACATTCGTTGGAGCCAGGGGCCAGAGCTGGATAGACGTGACACTCGCCACGGCCACCATGGCGAGGCGCATAGCGGACTGGACCCTACGGTCTGACACGAGCTCCGACCACCGGGTCATAGCCTTCAGTGTGGTAGAGGAGGAAGGCGAAGTCCTTCCGGTCGAGAAGGGCTTCGTGACCCGTACGGCGAACTGGGGAGCTTTCTCCAGTGAACTGGAGGGAATATTGGTCGATAGAGAATGGGAAGAGATGGCGCCGATGGAAGTGGGAGAGTCAGTTATAGACCGCAGAGTGGCGGAGCTGACGGGCGCCATCACAGAAGCGGCCAATATGACCCTCCAGCGCCGCAGAGCGAGAGCGCGTCCGGTCCCATGGTGGACGCCTGCCCTGACGCTCCTCAAGAGGGAGTATTACAGGGCCAGGCGCAGGTACCAGGAGTGCAGGGACGAGGAGAGGAGACCTGCACTTCGACTGGAAACGAAGGGGAAGTATAGGGCATACCGAAACGGCGTGCGTCACCAGAAGAAGGAATCCTGGGACGAGTTCATCGTCAAGGAGTCAGAGAAGAATCCCTGGGGCATTCCGTACAGGGTGGCACTGGGCAAGGTTAAGCCGCTGACTATGATGGCGGCTATCAGAGTTGGAGATGCCCAGGCAACCACCCTGGAGGAGACCGCATCTATGTATATAGATTATACATACCCCAGGGATGATCCGTCCCAGGATACGGAAGAAGACCAAATGGTAAGACGCACCACGGTGTGCCCTCCCGGTACCGAGTTTTGTCCACCATGGGATTTATGGGACCTACGTCTTGCCGTGGAGAGACAGAGGATCGGCCGAGCCCCAGGACTCGACGGGATAGATGCCGCGATCCTGAGGAAAAGCGCCCCCCTCATTGAGGATGACCTTCTGGGCATCTTCAATGAGTGTCTGGACCAGGGCCGCTTCCCTAGTGAGTGGAGGATCGCGGACTTGAGACTCCTCTACAAAGGAGGAGGCAAGGATAAGGAGTCGCCCAAGGCGTACAGGCCTATATGCCTCCTCCCAGTCGTCAGTAAAGTCCTGGAGAGCCTTATAGTCACCAGCCTAAGGCCGGTCCTCAGTGCAGCTAGCCATCCACGGCAGTTCGGCTCGACCCGTGGCAAGGGAACCACAGATGCGCTGTTGAGAGTGCGCAGGGACGTGGAAGAGAGGGCGGAGAAGTACGTAATGCTCGTACTGTTCGATATATCCTCCGCCTTCGACAGTGTATGGTGGCCCTGCGTACTCCAGCGGCTGCAAGAGTTCAACACCCCCAGCAACCTGTACTCCCTCGTAAGTAGCTACCTGAGTGACAGGAGTGTCAGAGTAAGGGGTAGTTACTACGAGGTGGAAAGAAGAATAGAGAGAGGGTGCCCACAAGGGTCGGTCCTCGGGCCGGCACTGTGGAAGCTCGTTTTTGATCAGTTGCTGGGGGAGCTAGAAGGCGAAGGGTTCCTTGCCACGGCCTACGTCGACGACCTGGCAGTCCTAGTGGCCGAGAATAGCAGAGCCAGATTGAAGACTCAAGCGGAGAGATGCGCCAGCCTCGTAGCGGAATGGTGCGTGAGGCGGAAGTTGAGTATGGCCGCAGCCAAGACCCAGGCCATACTCCTGAGAGGCTCCACCGACAGGGCTCACCCTATCATTATGGAGATTCAGGGAGAGAGAGTTAGGCTGGGTGAGGAGGTGACATACCTCGGCGTGAGGTTCAGAAGGAACTTCGACGCCACCCCTCACCTGGCATACCTGAAAGATAGGGTGACCCTGTCACTTAATGGACTTGGAAGAATAGGGGGTGCTTTCTGGGGCCTCAGGTACCCGGCAACCATGACCATTTACAAAGGCGTGGTCTTGGGTATCCTGAGGTACGCATCCCCTGCGTGGAGCCGTAACCTCACGCAACCGCATAGGAGGAGGCTGGCGACCATCCAGAGACTGGCTCTGCTGAGAGTATCGAAGGCCTATAGGACGGTGTCGCACGAGGCGGTGCAGGTGCTGACCGGAGCTATGCCCCTGGACCTCGTCCTCAAGGAGGACGCCCTGAAATATGAAGTGAAGAGGCAGGGGCTGGCGGCGCTCCCGGAGGGACTCCGAGAGAGGATCGGCGAGACCCCTAACAGATGGAAGAAGATATTGAGGGAGGACTCGATCGACGAGTGGAACGGACGGTGGGTGGGAAGCCAGAAGGGCTCGACCTTGAGGAAGTACTTCCCCACCGTCCAGTCGAGATTGGCGGCGACGTGGGTCCTCCCGGACTACTGGGTCTCGCAGATCCTTACAGGACACGGCGGGTTCCGGGGTAAGCTCAGTGAGCATAGGAGAGAAATCGACCCCCGGTGCCCAGATTGTGGAGTCCCTGAGACTGCGGAGCACGTAGTGCTCGCCTGCACCGCGATGGAAGGACACCGAGCCAGGTTGTCAAGGAAAACGGGGATCTTCGCCCTCGCCGAGGAGGACTTCCCCCGTTTGATGGAGAAGGAAAACTACCCCTTTTTCCGGGAGTTCATCTACGGGTGGAGGGAAGTGGTCGGGCCTGCTCATTTCACGATTAGCAGGGTCCGGCCCCTCGGCGAGCCACCAGACGACCCACCAGACGAGGAGCCAGACGGGGAACCACCCCCGGAGGAGAGGGATGGAGAGGAGGACCGGACGGATGCGGCGGACCAGGATGGCTGGACGGCATCCGGACGGATGCAGACCGGCCAGGAGACCTAAAGGTGCTGCCCCAACAGTAACGTGCACATCCGTGCACCGGGCAGCACCACAGAAAGTTTAAATAAGATTGTTCCCATCAAATTAAACGGAACCCCCCCGAAAATGATGTAATGCTGTTTTATTAATAAAGAATAAAAAAAAAAGAAAAGAGTATTCTTGGCAGTGGCGGGCGTGCGTAAACCCAACGCACTCACCCGTAACTGCCGAAACCCGTATGCCAGCAATGGCAGGTAGGGCGACAAAAAAAAAAAAAAAAAAAAAAAAAAAAAAAAAAAAAAAAAAAGTTGCAGTCGATCGTAATAATTTCTGTTAGTTGCAGTCGATTCTAATCATTTCGGTTAGTCGCAGTCAACTTATTAATCCCGTTTAGTCGCAGTCGATTGTAATAATTTCGGTTATTTGCAGTTGATCGTAACAATTTCGGTTAGTTGCAGTCGATTGAATAATTTCGCGATAAAAATAATTCGGGTTAGTTGCAGTCAACTGTAATAATTTCGGTTAGTAGCAGTCAATTTAATAACGGTTGTCGCAGTCAGTTGTAATAATTTCGGATAGTTGTCGTCGATCGTGACAATTTCGATTAGTTGCAGTCGATTGTAATAGTTCTCGATAAAAATAATTTCGGTTAGCTGCAGTCGATTGTAATAATTCGAGATAAAAGAAATTTCGGTTAGTTGCAGTCGATTGTAACAAGTTTTATTAGTAGCAGTCAATCAAAATAATTCCGGTTAGTTGCAGTCATTAATAATAATTTCGGTTAGTTGCAGTCGATTGTAATAATTTCGGTTAGTTCCAGTCGATCGTAGCAATCTCGGTTAGTTGCAGTCGACCGTAGCAATCTCGGTTAGTTGCAGTCGATCGTAATAATTTCTGTTAGTTGCAGTCGATTCTAATCAATTCGGTTAGTCGCAGTCAACTTATTAATTCCGTTTAGTCGCAGTCGATTGTAATAATTTCGGTTATTTGCAGTTGATCGTAACAATTTCGGTTAGTTGGAGTCAATTGAATAATTTCGCGATAAAAATAATTCGGGTTAGTTGCAGTCAATTGTAATAATTTCGGTTAGTCGCAGTCAATTTAATAACGGTTGTCGCAGTCAGTTGTAATAATTTCGGATAGTTGTCGTCGATCGTGACCATTTCGATTAGTTGCAGTCGATTGTAATAGTTCTCGATAAAAATAATTTCGGTTAGCTGCAGTCGATTGTAATAATTCGAGATAAAAGAAATTTCGGTTAGTTGCAGTCGATTGTAACAAGTTTTATTAGTAGCAGTCAATCAAAATAATTCCGGTTAGTTGCAGTCATTAATAATAATTTCGGTTATTTGCAGTCGATTGTAATAATTTCGGTTAGTTGCAGTCGATCGTAGCAATCTCGGTTAGTTGCAGTCGACCGTAGCAATCTCGGTTAGTTGCAGTCGATCGTAATAATTTCTGTTAGTTGCAGTCGATTCTAATCATTTCGGTTAGTCGCAGTCAACTTATTAATTCCGTTTAGTCGCAGTCGATTGTAATAATTTCGGTTATTTGCAGTTGATCGTAACAATTTCGGTTAGTTGGAGTCAATTGAATAATTTCGCGATAAAAATAATTCGGGTTAGTTGCAGTCAATTGTAATAATTTCGGTTATTCGCAGTCAATTTAATAACGGTTGTCGCAGTCAGTTGTAATAATTTCGGATAGTTGCAGTCGATCGGAGTAGCGCTCCGGCAGTCGTACAGTGAGGACCTACGCTTGAATCGCTCTTGGGGATTATCCCCACTCTGGTAGACCTCACGAGAGTTCAGTCGTAGTTCAGCACTCGAACAGGTAAGACGTGTTTTTACCGTGCTCTGTGTTTAAGTGCGCTGCAGTGTGTGTGCGTTAGTGGTTGAGACCCGAGGGACACTCGTGCGAGTCGGGACTCCCACAGGACAGGAGTTTTCAAAAATTGAAAAATTTTTGGAAACGGAAAAAAAGTTTCAAAAAAATTTTTTTTGGAAAAAATTTTTGGAAAAATTTTAGGTTTAAAAACAGTTATTTAGTGCCGGACGAACAATGGATAAAAAAAATCCCGATAAAGTAGCGGAACAAAGGAGCGAAAAGATCGTTTCAGTCTCCCAGCCGGGAGATTTTAACGGTGGTGAAGAAGAGAAGGATCTCCTCCATGGGCAACGAGAGACTTCAACGATGGAGTATGACACGGAGATGTCTCCCATGGCCGCAGAAGTGTCCAAGGACGCTAGGAAAGGGCCGTCAGCGTCAGCGTCCGATACTGCGGATACGGACGCTGATGAGAAGAGGGACTCCAATAGGAGGAGCAAGAGGCCGAGGGAGGAAAGTAACTCCCCGCCCGGAGCAGACACCGAAGACCCTAGAAGGAAAGGGGAGAAAATCTGGGACCAGATTAGGGGCTACCTGGTTAGGAAAGGAATGTCCCAGGCAGCACAGACATATATTAATGGCCAGATACGTGACATTGTGGCCATAATTGTGGGGCTACAGGCCCAATGGACGATGGTCCCCGCGATTGTGGGGGAGGTGGTTAAGGAGGCTCTTAACAGCGATAACCTTCACAAGATCATCGCTGCTAAAATGTCGGAGATTGTGGGCCCCGTTGTCGCAACGGCAGTCGGGGACGTAATCGACTCGGAGTACGGCAAAAGGAAGGAGTTGGTCTCCCCCACAATAAGAAGGGTCCAGGGGATCATAGAGGACGTGGAGGCCATGAAGCAAATGGGAGACCGAGAGGTGGGCCTCCACCCTGAAGTAAAGAAGGGGAAAAAGGAAGTGAAAGCCCCTGAGGAGATGATGAAGGCGGGACCTTCCGGTGAACCCCGGACCAAGAAGGGGGCAGCCGCCGGTAGATTGATAGACATTCCACCGGCCCCAATGCCCCAGAGGTGGAAAGGCGGAAGGGAGATGTGCCGCGGGAGGAACGTGGAGGGGGACTCCAGCGAAGAGGAGGATATACCTTGGGAGGAGGTAAAGAGTAAGAGGAAGGGGAAGAAGAAGAAGCACAAGACGACCTCCCAGAACGAAGAGGAGGAGGATGGGAAGGAGAAGAAGGAAAAGAAGGCCATAAAGATCACCTTCGCTGGAGTCCTCGCAAGCATTCCTGCGGTGCCGAGGAAGTCGGAGGATACTCCCACCTACGTGACCCTAACAGGGAACACGGAAGGGTGGGAGCCCGGGAAGATCCATGAGCAGCTTCCGTCCCGGGAGGAGCTCGAGAAGATCGGAGCCAGCGTAAAGATGGTAAGAGTTACTAAGGCTGGCTCCGTCCTGGTCCGGACCGGAGGGGCTGACCAGGCAAAGAGGCTCCTCGAGTGGGACGCCTTAAAGGAGAAGGGGCTGAGCGCCAGATTAGCGGCGGCGAGAAGGCCCCGCATTGAAGTAAGAGGCGTCCCCAGGCACTGGGACGGGGAAACCTTGGAAAGATATCTATGGGACAAAGCTGCCATGGATAAGCCGGTGGAAGAAAAGGACAGGAGGGAGTGGCTTAGACCCTGCTTCGCCACTCCCGCGAGGGGGGGCCTCACGGTGAACTGGGTGGTAGAGGTTCACCAAGTGATGGTGTCCGCCCTGATGACCCTGTCAACGGAGAGTATGAGTAGTGGGTGGTGGGGCTTGACCATCCGAGACTACCTCGACCCCCTGGTCTGCCTGAAGTGCCTTGAGCACGGCCACATGGCGAAGACCTGCACGAAGGAGATGGCGTGCAGGTGGTGCGAGGGAAACGGGCACAAGAAAAAGGACTGCCCGGTTAAGATCCGAAGTTTCCCTCCAACATGTAGGCACTGCAAGGCCAACGGCAAAGAGGGGAAGGAGCTCCGTCACTGCGCGGGTAGCAGGGAGTGCCCGACGTACCTGGAGCTGATGGTCAAGCAGGCGAAGAGAACCCGATATGCGTAGGCTGCAGATTCTGCAGGTCAATATGGGCCGAAGACGAGTGGTCGCGGACGAGCTGAGAGCTCTCGCTAGGAAGGCTGACATCATGGCTATACAGGAGCCGTGGTGTCAGGGTAATGTGGTCGCCGGATTCGGTGTCGCGTCGAGGGTAGTCGCAATGGGCAGTGGCGAGAGGAGGCCCAGGGCGGCTATAGTGATAGTCAATCCAAACCTCGATGTTATGGAACTGAAGCAATTCACCACGGCGGATCAGGCGGCGTGCTATGTCAGATGGGGGAGGATATCCTTCGCCCTCGTCTCGTCATACATGCCGCCGAAGCAGCGGATAGAGGAGAATGTTGCCGCCGTGGAGGCCATCGCACAACGTTACAGGAGTGTGGTGGTCTGTTCCGACACCAATTCGTGGAGCACGGCCTGGGGTTCGGTGCGCACAGACGCCAGAGGGAAAGTGGTGGACGAAACCGTGGCGAGGTGTCAGCTCATTGTGATGAATGAGCCCTCTGGTCCCACATTCGTTGGAGCCAGGGGCCAGAGTTGGATAGACGTGACACTCGCCACGGCCACCATGGCGAGGCGCATAGCGGACTGGACCCTACGGTCTGACACGAGCTCCGACCACCGGGTCATTGCCTTCAGTGTGGTAGAGGAGGAAGGCGAAGTCCTTCCGGTCGAGAAGGGCTTCGTGACCCGTACGGCGAACTGGGGAGCTTTCTCCAGTGAACTGGAGGGAATATTGGTCGATAGAGAATGGGAAGAGATGGCGCCGATGGAAGTGGGAGAGTCAGTCATAGACCGCAGAGTGGCGGAGCTGACGGGCGCCATCACAGAAGCGGCCAATATGACCCTCCAGCGCCGCAGAGCGAGAGCGCGTCCGGTCCCATGGTGGACGCCTGCCCTGACGCTCCTCAAGAGGGAGTATTACAGGGCCAGGCGCAGGTACCAGGAGTGCAGGGACGAGGAGAGGAGACCTGCACTTCGACAGGAAACGAAAGGTAAGTATAGGGCATACCGAAACGGCGTGCGTCACCAGAAGAAGGAATCCTGGAACGAGTTCATCGTCAAGGAGTCTGAGAAGAATCCCTGGGGTATCCCGTACAGGGTGGCACTGGGCAAGGTGAAGCCGCTGACCATGATGGCGGCAATCAGAGTTGGAGAGGCCCAGGCAACCACCCTGGAGGAGACAGCTGCGATGTATATTGATTATACATACCCCAGGGATGATCCGTCCCAGGATACGGAAGAAGATCAAATGGTTAGACGCACCACGGTGTGCCCTCCCGGTACCGAGTTTTGTCCGCCATGGGATATATGGGACCTACGTCTTGCCGTGGAGAGACAGAGGATCGGCCGAGCCCCAGGACTCGACGGGATAGATGCCGCGATCCTGAGGAAAAGCGCCCCCCTCATTGAGGATGACCTTCTGGGCATCTTCAATGAGTGTCTGGACCAGGGTCGCTTCCCTAGTAAGTGGAGGATCGCGGACCTGAGACTCCTCTACAAAGGAGGAGGCAAGGATAAGGAGTCGCCCAAGGCGTACAGGCCTATATGCCTCCTCCCTGTCGTCAGTAAAGTCCTGGAGAGCCTAATAGTCACCAGCCTAAGGCCGGTCCTCAGTGCAGCTAGCCATCCACGGCAGTTCGGCTCGACCCGTGGCAAGGGAACCACAGATGCGCTGTTGAGAGTGCGCAGGGACGTGGAAGAGAGGGCGGAGAAGTACGTAATGCTCGTACTGTTCGACATATCCTCCGCCTTCGACAGTGTATGGTGGCCCTGCGTACTCCAGCGGCTGCAAGAGTTCAACACCCCCAGCAACTTGTACTCCCTCGTAAGTAGCTACCTGAGTGACAGGAGTGTCAGGGTAAGCGGTAGCTACTACGAGGTGGAAAGACGAATAGAGAGAGGGTGCCCACAAGGGTCGGTCCTCGGGCCGGCCCTGTGGAAGCTCGTGTTTGATCAGTTGCTGGGGGAGCTAGAAGACGAAGGGTTCCTTGCCACGGCCTACGTCGACGACCTGGCAGTCCTAGTGGCCGAAAACAGCAGAGCCAGATTGAAGACTCAAGCGGAGAGATGCGCCAGCCTCGTAGCGGAATGGTGCGTGAGGCGGAAGTTGAGTATGGCCGCAGGCAAGACCCAGGCCATACTCCTGAGAGGCTCCACCGACAGGGCTCACCCTATCATTATGGAGATTCAGGGAGAGAGAGTTAGGCTGGGTGAGGAGGTGACATACCTCGGCGTGAGGTTCAGAAGGAACTTCGACGCCACCCCTCACCTGGCATACCTGAAAGATAGGGTGACCCTGTCACTCAATGGACTTGGAAGAATAGGGGGTGCTTTCTGGGGCCTCAGGTACCCGGCAACCATGACCATTTACAAAGGCGTGGTGTTGGGTATCCTGAGGTACGCATCCCCTGCGTGGAGCCGTAACCTCACGCAACCGCATAGGAGGAGGCTGGCGACCATCCAGAGACTGGCTCTGCTGAGAGTATCGAAGGCCTATAGGACGGTGTCGCACGAGGCGGTGCAGGTGCTGACCGGAGCTATGCCCCTGGACCTCGTCCTCAAGGAGGACGCCCTGAAATATGAAGTGAAGAGGCAGGGGCTGGCGGCGCTCCCGGAGGGACTCCGAGAGAGGATCGGCGAGACCCCTAATAGATGGAAGAAGATGGTGAGGGAGGACTCGATCGACGAGTGGAATGGACGGTGGGTGGGAAGCCAGAAGGGCTCGACCTTGAGGAAGTACTTCCCCACCGTCCAGTCGAGATTGGTAGTGACGTGGGTCCTCCCGGACTACTGGGTCTCGCAGATCCTTACAGGACACGGCGGGTTCCGGGGTAAGCTCAGTGAGCATAGGAGAGAGATCGACCCCCGGTGCCCCGCCTGTGGAGTCCCTGAGACTGCGGAGCACGTAGTGCTCACCTGCACCACGATGGAAGGACACCGAGCCAGGTTGTCAAGAAAAACGGGGATCTTCGCCCTCGCCGAGGAGGACTTCCCCCGTTTGATGGAGAAGGAGAACTACCCCTTTTTCCGAGAGTTCATCTACGGGTGGAAGGAAGTGGTCGGGCCTGCTCATTTCACGATTAGCAGGGTCCGGCCCCTCGGCGAGCCACCAGACGAGCCACCAGACGAGGAGCCAGACGGGGAACCACCCCCGGAGGAGAGGGATGGAGAGGAGGACCGGACGGATGCGGCGGACCAGGATGGCTGGACGGCATCCGGACGGATGGAGACTTAAGGTGCTGCCCCAACAGTAAGGTGCACATCCGTGCACCGGGCAGCACCACAGACAGTTTTAAAAATATTGTTCCCATCAATTAAATTGAACCCCCCCAGATGATGTAATATAATGTAAATAAAGATTTGAAAAGAAAAGAGTTTTTCTGGCAGTGGCGGGCGTGCGTAAACCCAACGCATCAACCCGTCACTGCCGAAACCCGTATGCCAGCAATGACAGGTAGGGAGTAAAAAAAAAAAAAAAAAAAAAAAAAAAAAAAAAAAAAAAAAAAAAAAAAAAAAAAAGTTGCAGTCGATCGTAATAATTTCTGTTAGTTGCAGTCGATTCTAATCATTTCGGTTAGTCGCAGTCAACTTATTAATTCCGTTTAGTCGCAGTCGATTGTAATAATTTCGGTTATTTGCAGTTGATCGTAACAATTTCGGTTAGTTGCAGTCGATTGAATAATTTCGCGATAAAAATAATTCGGGTTAGTTGCAGTCAACTGTAATAATTTCGGTTAGTAGCAGTCAATTTAATAACGGTTGTCGCAGTCAGTTGTAATAATTTCGGATAGTTGTCGTCGATCGTGACAATTTCGATTAGTTGCAGTCGATTGTAATAGTTCTCGATAAAAATAATTTCGGTTAGCTGCAGTCGATTGTAATAATTCGAGATAAAAGAAATTTCGGTTAGTTGCAGTCGATTGTAACAAGTTTTATTAGTAGCAGTCAATCAAAATAATTCCGGTTAGTTGCAGTCATTAATAATAATTTCGGTTAGTTGCAGTCGATTGTAATAATTTCGGTTAGTTCCAGTCGATCGTAGCAATCTCGGTTAGTTGCAGTCGACCGTAGCAATCTCGGTTAGTTGCAGTCGATCGTAATAATTTCTGTTAGTTGCAGTCGATTCTAATCAATTCGGTTAGTCGCAGTCAACTTATTAATTCCGTTTAGTCGCAGTCGATTGTAATAATTTCGGTTATTTGCAGTTGATCGTAACAATTTCGGTTAGTTGGAGTCAATTGAATAATTTCGCGATAAAAATAATTCGGGTTAGTTGCAGTCAATTGTAATAATTTCGGTTAGTCGCAGTCAATTTAATAACGGTTGTCGCAGTCAGTTGTAATAATTTCGGATAGTTGTCGTCGATCGTGACCATTTCGATTAGTTGCAGTCGATTGTAATAGTTCTCGATAAAAATAATTTCGGTTAGCTGCAGTCGATTGTAATAATTCGAGATAAAAGAAATTTCGGTTAGTTGCAGTCGATTGTAACAAGTTTTATTAGTAGCAGTCAATCAAAATAATTCCGGTTAGTTGCAGTCATTAATAATAATTTCGGTTATTTGCAGTCGATTGTAATAATTTCGGTTAGTTGCAGTCGATCGTAGCAATCTCGGTTAGTTGCAGTCGACCGTAGCAATCTCGGTTAGTTGCAGTCGATCGTAATAATTTCTGTTAGTTGCAGTCGATTCTAATCATTTCGGTTAGTCGCAGTCAACTTATTAATTCCGTTTAGTCGCAGTCGATTGTAATAATTTCGGTTATTTGCAGTTGATCGTAACAATTTCGGTTAGTTGGAGTCAATTGAATAATTTCGCGATAAAAATAATTCGGGTTAGTTGCAGTCAATTGTAATAATTTCGGTTAGTCGCTGTCAATTTAATAACGGTTGTCGCAGTCAGTTGTAATAATTTCGGATAGTTGTCGTCGATCGTGACCATTTCGATTAGTTGCAGTCGATTGTAATAGTTCTCGATAAAAATAATTTCGGTTAGCTGCAGTCGATTGTAATAATTCGAGATAAAAGAAATTTCGGTTAGTTGCAGTCGATTGTAACAAGTTTTATTAGTAGCAGTCAATCAAAATAATTCCGGTTAGTTGCAGTCATTAATAATAATTTCGGTTATTTGCAGTCGATTGTAATAATTTCGGTTAGTTGCAGTCGATCGTAGCAATCTCGGTTAGTTGCAGTCGACCGTAGCAATCTCGGTTAGTTGCAGTCGATCGTAACAAGTTTTATTAGTAGCAGTCAATCAAAATAATTCCGGTTAGTTGCAGTCATTAATAATAATTTCGGTTAGTTGCAGTCGATTGTAATAATTTCGGTTAGTTGCAGTCGATCGTAGCAATCTCGGTTAGTTGCAGTCGACCGTAGCAATCTCGGTTAGTTGCAGTCGATCGTAATAATTTCTGTTAGTTGCAGTCGATTCTAATCAATTCGGTTAGTCGCAGTCAACTTATTAATTCCGTTTAGTCGCAGTCGATTGTAATAATTTCGGTTATTTGCAGTTGATCGTAACAATTTCGGTTAGTTGGAGTCAATTGAATAATTTCGCGATAAAAATAATTCGGGTTAGTTGCAGTCAATTGTAATAATTTCGGTTATTCGCAGTCAATTTAATAACGGTTGTCGCAGTCAGTTGTAATAATTTCGGATAGTTGCAGTCGATCGTGGTGCCAGTAGCTTCCCAGCCGCCGTGTAGGTAAGACCTATTTTAACTTTGTTCCGTGTTCAGTGCGCTGGAGTGTAAAAGTGAGAGTGGTTGAGACCCGAGGGACACTCGTGCGAGTCGGGACTCCCACAGGACAGGAGTTTCCAAAAATTATAAAATTTTTGGAAACGAAAAAAATTTCCCAAAAAAAATTTTTTTGTAAAATTTTTTCCAAAAAATTTTAGGTCCAAAAATAATTATTTAGTGCCGGACGAAATATGGAAAAA
This sequence comes from Troilus luridus, assembly GCA_964056705.1. Classification (NCBI taxonomy): domain Eukaryota; kingdom Metazoa; phylum Arthropoda; class Insecta; order Hemiptera; family Pentatomidae; genus Troilus; species Troilus luridus. The sequence continues at coordinate 135,217,751 of OZ057412.1, forward strand.
GAAAATTCCGGAAAAGTTGCAACACAACGGAGCGAAAACATCGTTTCAGTCTCCCAGCCGGGAGACTTTAACGGTGGTGAAGAAGACAAGGATCTCCTCCATGGGCAACGAGAGACTTCAACGATGGAGTATGACACGGAGATGTCTCCCATGGCCGCAGAAGTGTCCAAGGACGCTAGGAAAGGGCCGTCAGCGTCAGCGTCCGATACTGCGGATACGGACGCCGATGAGAAGAGGGACTCCATTAGGAGGAGCAAGAGGCCAAGGGAGGAAAGTAACTCCCCGCCCGGAGCAGACACCGAAGACCCTAGAAGGAAAGGGGAGAAAATCTGGGACCAGATTAGGAGTTACCTGGTCAGGAAAGGTATGTCCCAGGCTGCCCAGACATACATAAATGGCCAGGTAAGGGACATTGTGGCCATAATAGTGGGGCTACAGGCCCAATGGACTATGGTCCCAGCGATTGTGGGGGAGGTGGTCAAGGAGGCACTTAGCAGCGATAACCTCCACAAGATCATCGCTGCTAAAATGTCAGAGATCGTGGGCCCCGTTGTCGCAACGGCAGTCGGGGACGTGATCGAGTCGGAATACGACAAAAGGAAGGAGTTGGTCTCCCCCACAATAAGAAGGGTCCAAGGAATAATAGATGATGTAGAGGCCATGAAGCAAATGGGAGACCGAGAGGTGGGCCTCCATCCTGAAGTAAAGAAGGGGAAAAAGGAAGTGAAAGCCCCTGAGGAGATGATGAAGGCGGGACCTTCCGGTGAGCCCCGGACCAAGAAGGGAGCAACCGCCGGTAGATCCGTAGACATCCAACCGGCCCCAATGCCCCAGAGGTGGAAAGGCGGAAGGGAGATGTGCCGCGGGAGGAACGTGGAGGGGGACTCTAGCGAAGAGGAGGATATACCTTGGGAGGAGGTAAAGAGTAAAAGGAAGGGGAAGAAGAAGAAGAACAAGCCGACCTCCCAGAACGAAGAGGAGGAGGATGGGAAGGAGAAGAAGGAAAAGAAGGCCATAAAGATCACCTTCGCTGGAGTCCTCGCAAGCATTCCCGCGGTGCCGAGGAAGTCGGAGGATACTCCCACCTACGTGACCCTAACAGGGAACACGGAAGGGTGGGAGCCCGGGAAGATCCATGAGCAGCTTCCGTCCCGGGAGGAGCTCGAGAAGATCGGAGCCAGCGTAAAGATGGTAAGAGTTACGAAGGCTGGCTCCGTCCTGGTCAGGACCGGAGGGGCTGACCAGGCTAAGAGGCTCCTCGAGTGGGACGCCTTAAAGGAGAAAGGGCTGAGCGCCAGATTAGCGGCGGCGAGAAGGCCCCGCATTGAAGTAAGAGGCGTCCCAAGGCACTGGGACGGAGAGGTATTGGAGAGATACCTATGGGACAAAGCTGCCATGGATAAGCCGGTGGAAGAAAAGGACAGGAGGGAGTGGCTTAGACCCTGCTTCGCCACTCCCGCGAGGGGAGGCCTCACGGTGAACTGGGTGGTAGAGGTTCACCAAGCGATGAGGTCCGCCCTGATGACCCTGTCAACAGAGAGCATGAGTAGTGGATGGTGGGGCTTAACTCCGAGACTACCTCGACCCCCTGGTCTGCCTGAAGTGCCTTGAGCACGGCCACATGGCGAAGGCCTGCACGAAGGAGATGGCGTGCAGGTGGTGCGAGGGAAACGGGCACAAGAAAAAGGACTGCCCGGTTAAGATCCGAAGTTTCCCTCCAACATGTAGGCACTGCAAGGCCAACGGCAAAGAGGGGAATGAGCTCCGTCACTGCGCGGGTAGCAGGGAGTGCCCGACGTACCTGGAGCTGATGGTCAAGCAGGCGAAGAGAACCCGTTATGCGTAGGCTGCAGATTCTGCAGGTCAATATGGGCCGAAGACGAGTGGTCGCGGACGAGCTGAGAGCTCTCGCTAGGAAGGCTGACATCATGGCTATACAGGAGCCGTGGTGTCAGGGAAATGTGGTCGCCGGATTCGGTGTCACGTCGAGGGTAGTCGCAATGGGCAGTGGCGAGAGGAGGCCCAGGGCGGCTATTGTGATAGTGAATCCAAACCTCGATGTTATGGAACTGAAGCAATTCACCACGGCGGATCAGGCGGCGTGCTATGTCAGATGGGGGAGGATATCCTTCGCCCTCGTCTCGTCATACATGCCGCCGAAGCAGCGGATAGAGGAGAACGTTGCCGCCGTGGAGGCCATCGCACAACGTTACAGGAGTGTGGTGGTCTGTTCCGACACCAATTCGTGGAGCACGGCCTGGGGTTCGGTGCGCACAGACGCCAGAGGGAAAGTGGTGGATGAAACCGTGGCGAGGTGTCAGCTCATTGTGATGAATGAGCCCTCTGGTCCCACATTCGTTGGAGCCAGGGGCCAGAGTTGGATAGACGTGACACTCGCCACGGCCACCATGGCGAGGCGCATAGCGGACTGGACCCTACGGTCTGACACGAGCTCCGACCACCGGGTCATAGCCTTCAGTGTGGTAGAGGAGGAAGGCGAAGTCCTTCCGGTTGAGAAGGGCTTCGTGACCCGTACGGCGAACTGGGGAGCTTTCTCCAGTGAACTGGAGGGAATATTGGTCGATAGAGAATGGGAAGAGATGGCGCCGATGGAAGTGGGAGAGTCAGTAATAGACCGCAGAGTAGCGGAGCTGACGGGCGCCATCACAGAAGCGGCCAATATGACCCTCCAGCGCCGCAGAGCGAGAGCGCGTCCGGTCCCATGGTGGACGCCTGCCCTGACGCTCCTCAAGAGGGAGTATTACAGGGCCAGGCGCAGGTACCAGGAGTGCAGGGACGAGGAGAGGAGACCTGCACTTCGACAGGAAACGAAGGGTAAGTATAGGGCATACCGAAACGGCGTGCGTCACCAAAAGAAGGAATCCTGGGACGAGTTCATCGTCAAGGAGTCTGAGAAGAATCCCTGGGGTATCCCGTACAGGGTGGCACTGGGCAAGGTGAAGCCGCTGACCATGATGGCGGCTATCAGAGTTGGAGAGGCCCAGGCAACCACCCTGGAGGAGACAGCTGCGATGTATATTGACTATACATACCCCAGGGATGATCCGTCCCAGGATACGGAAGAAGATAAAATGGTTAGACGCACCACGGTGTGCCCTCCCGGTACCGAGTTTTGTCCACCATGGGATATATGGGACCTACGTCTTGCCGTGGAGAGACAGAGGATCGGCCGAGCCCCAGGACTCGACGGGATAGATGCCGCGATCCTGAGGAAAAGCGCCCCCCTCATTGAGGATGACCTTCTGGGCATCTTCAATGAGTGTCTGGACCAGGGTCGCTTCCCTAGTAAGTGGAGGATCGCGGACCTGAGACTCCTCTACAAGGGAGGAGGCAAGGATAAGGAGTCGCCTAAGGCGTACAGGCCTATATGCCTCCTCCCAGTCGTCAGTAAAGTCCTGGAGAGCCTTATAGTCACCAGCCTAAGGCCGGTCCTCACTGCAGCTAGCCATCCACGGCAGTTCGGCTCGACCCGTGGCAAGGGAACCACAGATGCGCTGTTGAGAGTGCGCAGGGACGTGGAAGAGAGGGCGGAGAAGTACGTCATGCTCGTGCTGTTCGACATATCCTCCGCCTTCGATAGTGTATGGTGGCCCTGTGTACTCCAGCGGCTGCAGGAGTTCAACACCCCCAGCAACCTGTACTCCCTCGTAAGTAGCTACCTGAGTGACAGGAGTGTCAGAGTAAGGGGTAGCTACTACGAGGTGGAAAGAAGAATAGAGAGAGGGTGCCCACAAGGGTCGGTCCTCGGGCCGGCACTGTGGAAGCTCGTTTTTGATCAGTTGCTGGGGGAGCTAGAAGACGAAGGGTTCCTTGCCACGGCCTACGTCGACGACCTGGCAGTCCTAGTGGCCGAGAACAGCAGAGCCAGATTGAAGACTCAAGCAGAGAGATGCGCCAGCCTTGTAGCGGAATGGTGCGTGAGGCGGAAGTTGAGTATGGCCGCAGGGAAGACCCAGGCCATACTCCTAAGAGGCTCCACTGACAGGGCTCACCCTATCATACTGCAGATTCAGGGAGAGAGAGTTAGGCTGGGTGAGGAGGTGACATACCTCGGCGTGAGGTTCAGAAGGAACTTCGACGCCACCCCTCACCTAGCATACCTGAAAGATAGGGTGACCCTGTCACTTAACGGGCTAGGAAGAATAGGGGGTGCCTTCTGGGGCCTCAGGTACCCGGCAACCATGACCATTTACAAAGGCGTGGTCTTGGGTATCCTGAGGTACGCATCCCCTGCGTGGAGCCGTAACCTCACGCAACCGCATAAGAGGAGGCTGGCGACCATCCAGAGATTGGCTCTGCTGAGAGTATCGAAGGCCTATAGGACGGTGTCGCACGAGGCGGTGCAGGTGCTGACCGGAGCTATGCCCCTGGACCTCGTCCTCAAGGAGGACGCCCTGAAATATGAAGTGAAGAGGCAGGGGCTGGCGGCGCTCCCGGAGGGACTCCGAGAGAGGATCGGCGAGACCCCTAATAGATGGAAGAAGATAGTGAGGGAGGACTCGATCGACGAGTGGAACGGACGGTGGGTGGGAAGCCAGAAGGGCTCAACCTTGAGGAAGTACTTCCCCACCGTCCAGTCGAGATTGTTAGCGACGTGGGTCCTCCCGGACTACTGGGTCTCGCAGATCCTTACAGGACACGGCGGGTTCCGGGGTAAGCTCAGTGAGCATAGGAGAGAAATCGACCCCCGGTGCCCCGCCTGTGGAGTCCCTGAGACTGCGGAGCACGTAGTGCTCACCTGCACCACGATGGAAGGACACCGAGCCAGGTTGTCAAGAAAAACGGGTATCTTCGCCCTCGCCGAGGAGGACTTCCCCCGTTTGATGGAGAAGGAGAACTACCCCTTTTTCCGGGAGTTCATCTACGGGTGGAAGGAAGTGGTCGGGCCTGCTCATTTCACGATAAGCAGGGTCCGGCCCCTCGGCGAGCCACCAGACGAGCCACCAGACGAGCCACAAGACGAGGAGCCAGACGGGGAACCACCCCCGGAGGAGAGGGATGGAGAGGAGGACCGGACGGATGCGGCGGACCAGGATGGCTGGACGGCATCCGGACGGATGCAGACCGGCCACGAGATCTAAAGGTGCTGCCCCAACAGTAAGGTGCACATCCGTGCACAGGGCAGCACCACAGAAAGTTTTTAAAATAAGATTGTTCCCATCAATTAAACGTAACCCCCCCAAAGGATGTAATATTGGTTTTATTAATAAAGAAATTAAAAAGAAAGAGTATTCTTGGCAGTGGCGGGCGTGCGTATACCCAACGCACTAACCCGTCACTGCCGAAACCCGTATGCCAGCAATGGCAGGTAGGGCGAAAAAAAAAAAAAAAAAAAAAAAAAAAAAAGTTGCAGTCGATCGTGACAATTTCGATTAGTTGCAGTCGATTGTGATAGTTCTCGATAAAAATAATTTCGGTTAGCTGCAGTCGATTGTAATAATTCGAGATAAAAGAAATTTCGGTTAGTTGCAGTCGATTGTAACAAGTTTTATTAGTAGCAGTCGATTGAAACAATTTTGGTTAGTTGCAGTCAATAAAAATAATTCCGGTTAGTTGCAGCTGATCGTAGCAATTTCGGTTAGTTGCAGTCGATCGTAATAATTTCTGTTAGTTGCAGTCGATTCTAATCATTTCGGTTAGTCGCAGTCAACTTATTAATTCCGTTTAGTCGCAGTCGATTGTAATAATTTCGGTTATTTGCAGTTGATCGTAACAATTTCGGTTAGTTGTAGTCGATTGAATAATTTCGCGATAAAAATAATTCGGGTTAGTTGCAGTCAACTGTAATAATTTCGGTTAGTAGCAGTCAATTTAATAACGGTTGTCGCAGTCAGTTGTAATAATTTCGGATAGTTGTCGTCGATCGTGACAATTTCGATTAGTTGCTGTCGATTGTAATAGTTCTCGATAAAAATAATTTCGGTTAGCTGCAGTCGATTGTAATAATTCGAGATAAAAGAAATTTCGGTTAGTTGCAGTCGATTGTAACAAGTTTTATTAGTAGCAGTCAATCAAAATAATTCCGGTTAGTTGCAGTCATTAATAATAATTTCGGTTAGTTGCAGTCGATTGTAATAATTTCGGTTAGTTCCAGTCGATCGTAGCAATCTCGGTTAGTTGCAGTCGACCGTAGCAATCTCGGTTAGTTGCAGTCGATCGTAATAATTTCTGTTAGTTGCAGTCGATTCTAATCATTTCGGTTAGTCGCAGTCAACTTATTAATTCCGTTTAGTCGCAGTCGATTGTAATAATTTCGGTTATTTGCAGTTGATCGTAACAATTTCGGTTAGTTGGAGTCAATTGAATAATTTCGCGATAAAAATAATTCGGGTTAGTTGCAGTCAATTGTAATAATTTCGGTTAGTCGCAGTCAATTTAATAACGGTTGTCGCAGTCAGTTGTAATAATTTACGATAGTTGTCGTCGATCGTGACCATTTCGATTAGTTGCAGTCGATTGTAATAGTTCTCGATAAAAATAATTTCGGTTAGCTGCAGTCGATTGTAATAATTCGAGATAAAAGAAATTTCGGTTAGTTGCAGTCGATTGTAACAAGTTTTATTAGTAGCAGTCAATCAAAATAATTCCGGTTAGTTGCAGTCATTAATAATAATTTCGGTTATTTGCAGTCGATTGTAATAATTTCGGTTAGTTGCAGTCGATCGTAGCAATCTCGGTTAGTTGCAGTCGACCGTAGCAATCTCGGTTAGTTGCAGTCGATCGTAATAATTTCTGTTAGTTGCAGTCGATTCTAATCATTTCGGTTAGTCCCTGTCAACTTATTAATTCCGTTTAGTCGCAGTCGATTGTAATCATTTCGGTTATTTGCAGTTGATCGTAACAATTTCGGTTAGTTGGAGTCAATTGAATAATTTCGCGATAAAAATAATTCGGGTTAGTTGCAGTCAATTGTAATAATTTCGGTTATTCGCAGTCAATTTAATAACGGTTGTCGCAGTCAGTTGTAATAATTTCGGATAGTTGCAGTCGATCGTAATAATTTCTGTTAGTTGCAGTCGATTCTAATCATATCGGTTAGTCGCAGTCAACTTATTAATTCCGTTTAGTCGCAGTCGATTGTAATAATTTCGGTTATTTGCAGTTGATCGTAACAATTTCGGTTAGTTGCAGTCGATTGAATAATTTCGCGATAAAAATAATTCGGGTTAGTTGCAGTCAACTGTAATAATTTCGGTTAGTAGCAGTCAATTTAATAACGGTTGTCACAGTCAGTTGTAATAATTTCGGATAGTTGTCGTCGATCGTGACAATTTCGATTAGTTGCAGTCGATTGTAATAGTTCTCGATAAAAATAATTTCGGTTAGCTGCAGTCGATTGTAATAATTCGAGATAAAAGAAATTTCGGTTAGTTGCAGTCGATTGTAACAAGTTTTATTAGTAGCAGTCAATCAAAATAATTCCGGTTAGTTGCAGTCATTAATAATAATTTCGGTTAGTTGCAGTCGATTGTAATAATTTCGGTTAGTTCCAGTCGATCGTAGCAATCTCGGTTAGTTGCAGTCGACCGTAGCAATCTCGGTTAGTTGCAGTCGATCGTAATAATTTCTGTTAGTTGCAGTCGATTCTAATCATTTCGGTTAGTCGCAGTCAACTTATTAATTCCGTTTAGTCGCAGTCGATTGTAATAATTTCGGTTATTTGCAGTTGATCGTAACAATTTCGGTTAGTTGGAGTCAATTGAATAATTTCGCGATAAAAATAATTCGGGTTAGTTGCAGTCAATTGTAATAATTTCGGTTAGTCGCTGTCAATTTAATAACGGTTGTCGCAGTCAGTTGTAATAATTTCGGATAGTTGTCGTCGATCGTGACCATTTCGATTAGTTGCAGTCGATTGTAATAGTTCTCGATAAAAATAATTTCGGTTAGCTGCAGTCGATTGTAATAATTCGAGATAAAAGAAATTTCGGTTAGTTGCAGTCGATTGTAACAAGTTTTATTAGTAGCAGTCAATCAAAATAATTCCGGTTAGTTGCAGTCATTAATAATAATTTCGGTTATTTGCAGTCGATTGTAATAATTTCGGTTAGTTGCAGTCGATCGTAGCAATCTCGGTTAGTTGCAGTCGACCGTAGCAATCTCGGTTAGTTGCAGTCGATCGTAATAATTTCTGTTAGTTGCAGTCGATTCTAATCATTTCGGTTAGTCGCAGTCAACTTATTAATTCCGTTTAGTCGCAGTCGATTGTAATAATTTCGGTTATTTGCAGTTGATCGTAACAATTTCGGATAGTTGGAGTCAATTGAATAATTTCGCGATAAAAATAATTCGGGTTAGTTGCAGTCAATTGTAATAATTTCGGTTATTCGCAGTCAATTTAATAACGGTTGTCGCAGTCAGTTGTAATAATTTCGGATAGTTGCAGTCGATCGTAATAATTTCTGTTAGTTGCAGTCGATTCTAATCATTTCGGTTAGTCGCAGTCAACTTATTAATTCCGTTTAGTCGCAGTCGATTGTAATAATTTCGGTTATTTGCAGTTGATCGTAACAATTTCGGTTAGTTGCAGTCGATTGAATAATTTCGCGATAAAAATAATTCGGGTTAGTTGCAGTCAACTGTAATAATTTCGGTTAGTAGCAGTCAATTTAATAACGGTTGTCGCAGTCAGTTGTAATAATTTCGGATAGTTGTCGTCGATCGTGACAATTTCGATTAGTTGCAGTCGATTGTAATAGTTCTCGATAAAAATAATTTCGGTTAGCTGCAGTCGATTGTAATAATTCGAGATAAAAGAAATTTCGGTTAGTTGCAGTCGATTGTAACAAGTTTTATTAGTAGCAGTCGATTGAAACAATTTTGGTTAGTTGCAGTCAATAAAAATAATTCCGGTTAGTTGCAGTTGATCGTTGCAATTTCGGTTAGTTCCAGTCGATCGTAGCAATCTCGGTTAGTTGCAGTCGATCGTAATAATTTCTGTTAGTTGCAGTCGATTCTAATCATTTCGGTTAGTCGCAGTCAACTTATTAATTCCGTTTAGTCGCAGTCAATTGTAATAATTTCGGTTATTTGCAGTTGATCGTAACAATTTCGGTTAGTTGGAGTCAATTGAATAATTTCGCGATAAAAATAATTCGGGTTAGTTGCAGTCAATTGTAATAATTTCGGATAGTTGCAGTCGATCGTTACAATTTCGATTAGTTGCAGTCGATTGTAATAGTTCTCGATAAAAATAATTTCGGTTAGCTGCAGTCGATTGTAATAATTCGAGATAAAAGAAATTTCGGTTAGTTGCAGTCGATTGTAACAAGCTTTATTAGTAGCAGTCAATCAAAATAATTCCGGTTAGTTGCAGTCATTAATAATAATTTCGGTTAGTTGCAGTCGATTGTAATAATTTCGGTTAGTTGCAGTCGATCGTAAGAATTTTGGTTAGTTGCAGTCGATCGTAAGAATTTCGGTTAGTTGCAGGCGATTGTAATAAATTCGCGATAAAAATAATTTCGGCTAGTTGCAGTCGATTGCAATAAATTCGCGATAAAAATAATTTGGCCTACCTGCAGTCGATTGTAATAATTTCGGTCAGTCGTAGTCAATTGTAATAATTCCGGTTAGTCGCAGTCACGTGTAACTATTTCGGTTAGTTGCAGCCGATCATAACAATTTCGTTTAGTTGTAGTCAATTGTAATAATTTCGCAATAAAAATAATTTTGGTTAGTTGCAGTCGATTGGAACAATTTTTGTTAGTTGCAGTCGATTGTAATTATTTCGGTTAGTTGCAGTCGATCGTAAGAATTTTAGTTAGTTGCAGTCGATCGTAGCAATCTTGGTTAGTTGCAGTCGATCGTAGCAATCTCGGTTAGTTGCAGTCGATCGTAATAATTTCTGTTAGTTGCAGTCGATTCTAATCATTTCGGTTAGTCGCAGTCGATTCTAATCATTTCGGTTAGTCGCAGTCAACTTATTAATTCCGTTTAGTCGCAGTCGATTGTAATAATTTCGGTTAATCACAGTCGATTGTAATAATTTCAATTAGTTGCAGTCAACTTATTAATTCCGTTTAGTTGCAGTCAATTGTAATAATTTCGGTTATTTGCAGTCAATTGAATAATTTCGCGATAAAAATAATTCGGGTTAGTTGCAGTCAATTGTAATAATTTCAGTTAGTCGCAGTCAATTTAATAACGGTTGTCGCAGTCAGTTGTTATAATTTCGGATAGTTGCAGTCGATCGTGACAATTTCGATTAGTTGCAGTCGATTGTAATAGTTCTCGATAAAAATAATTTCGGTTAGCTGCAGTCGATTGTAATAATTCGAGATAAAAGAAATTTCGGTTAGTTGCAGTCGATTGTAACAACTTTTATTAGTAGCAGTCGATTGAAACAATTTTGGTTAGTTGCAGTCAATAAAAATAATTCCGGTTAGTTGCAGCTGATCGTAGCAATTTCGGTTAGTTGCAGTCGATCGTAGCAATCTCGGTTAGTTGCAGTCGATCGTAATAATTTCTGTTAGTTACAGTCGATTCTAATCATTTCGGTTAGTCGCAGTCAACTTATTAATTCCGTTTAGTCGCAGTCGATTGTAATAATTTCGGTTAATCGCAGTCGATTGTAATAATTTCAATTAGTTGCAGTCAACTTATTAATTCCGTTTAGTCGCAGTCAATTGTAATAATTTCGGTTATTTGCAGTCAATTGAATAATTTCGCGATAAAAATAATTCGGGTTAGTTGCAGTCAAATGTAATAATTTCAGTTAGTCGCAGTCAATTTAATAACGGTTGTCGCAGTCAGTTGTAATAATTTCGGATAGTTGCAGTCGATCGTGACAATTTCTATTAGTTGCAGTCGATTGTAATAGTTCTCGATAAAAATAATTTCGGTTAGCTGCAGTCGATTGTATTAATTCGAGATAAAAGAAATTTCGGTTAGTTGCAGTCGATTGTAACAAGTTTTATTAGTAGCAGTCGATTGAAACAATTTTGGTTAGTTGCAGTCAATAAAAATAATTCCGGTTAGTTGCAGTTGATCGTAGCAATTTCGGTTAGTTGCAGTCGATCGTAGCAATCTCGGTTAGTTGCAGTCGATCGTAATAATTTCTGTTAGTTGCAGTCGATTCTAATCATTTCGGTTAGTCGCAGTCAACTTATTAATTCCGTTTAGTCGCAGTCGATTGTAATAATTTCGGTTATTTGCAGTTGATCGTAACAATTTCGGTTAGTTGGAGTCAATTGAATAATTTCGCGATAAAAATAATTCGGGTTAGTTGCAGTCAATTGTAATAATTTCGGTTATTCGCAGTCAATTTAATAACGGTTGTCGCAGTCAGTTGTAATAATTTCGGATAGTTGCAGTCGATCGTGACAATTTCGATTAGTTGCAGTCGATTGTAATAGTTCTCGATAAAAATAATTTCAGTTAGCTGCAGTCGATTGTAATAATTCGAGATAAAAGAAATTTCGGTTAGTTGCAGTCGATTGTAACAAGTTTTATTAGTAGCAGTCGATTGAAACAATTTTGGTTAGTTGCAGTCAATAAAAATAATTCCGGTTAGTTGCAGCTGATCGTAGCAATTTCGGATAGTTGCAGTCGATCGTAGCAATCTCGGTTAGTTGCAGTCGATCGTAATAGTTTCTGTTAGTTGCAGTCGATTCTAATCATTTCGGTTAGTCGCAGTCAACTTATTAATTCCGTTTAGTCGCAGTCGATTGTAATAATTTCGGTTAATCGCAGTCGACTGTAATAATTTCAATTAGTTGCAGTCAACTTATTAATTCCGTTTAGTCGCAGTCGATTGTAATAATTTCGGTTATTTGCAGTCAATTGAATAATTTCGCGATAAAAATAATTCGGGTTAGTTGCAGTCAAATGTAATAATTTCAGTTAGTCGCAGTCAATTTAATAACGGTTGTCGCAGTCAGTTGTAATAATTTCGGATAGTCGCAGTCGATCGTGACAATATCTATTAGTTGCAGTCGATTGTAATAGTTCTCGATAAAAATAATTTCGGTTAGCTGCAGTAGATTGTATTAATTCGAGATAAAAGAAATTTCGGTTAGTTGCAGTCGATTGTAACAGGTTTTATTAGTAGCAGTCGATTGAAACAATTTTGGTTAGTTGCAGTCAATAAAAATAATTCCGGTTAGTTGCAGTTGATCGTAGCAATTTCGGTTAGTTGCAGTCGATCGTAGCAATCTCGGTTAGTTGCAGTCGATCGTAATAATTTCTGTTAGTTGCAGTCGATTCTAATCATTTCGGTTAGTCGCAGTCAACTTATTAATTCCGTTTAGTCGCAACGATTGTAATAATTTCGGTTATTTGCAGTTGATCGTAACAATTTCGGTTAGTTGGAGTCAATTGAATAATTTCGCGATAAAAATAATTCGGGTTAGTTGCAGTCAATTATAATAATTTCGGATAGTTGCAGTCGATCGTTACAATTTCGATTAGTTGCAGTCGATTGTAATAGTTCTCGATAAAAATAATTTCGGTTAGCTGCAGTCGATTGTAATAATTCGAGATAAAAGAAATTTCGGTTAGTTGCAGTCGATTGTAACAAGTTTTATTAGTAGCAGTCAATCAAAATAATTCCGGTTAGTTGCAGTCATTAATAATAATTTCGGTTAGTTGCAGTCGATTGTAATAATTTCGGTTAGTTGCAGTCGATCGTAAGAATTTTTGTTAGTTGCAGTCGATCGTAAGAATTTCGGTTAGTTGCAGGCGATTGTAATAAATTCGCGATAAAAATAATTTCGGCTAGTTGCAGTCGATTGCAACTATTTTGGTTAGTTGCCGTCGATTGCAATAAATTCGCGATAAAAATAATTTGGCCTACCAGCAGTCGATTGTAATAATTTCGGTCAGTCGTAGTCAATTGTAATAATTCCGGTTAGTCGCAGTCACGTGTAACAATTTCAGTTAGTTGCAGCCGATCATAACAATTTCGTTTAGTTGTAGTCAATTGTAATAATTTCACAATAAAAATAATTTTGGTTAGTTGCAGTCGATTGGAACAATTTTTGTTAGTTGCAGTCGATTGCAATAAATTCGCGATAAAATTTTTTTGGGCTAGTTGCAGTCGATTGTAATTATTTCGGTTAGTTGCAGTCGATCGTAAGAATTTTAGTTAGTTGCAGTCGATCGTAGCAATCTTGGTTAGTTGCAGTCGATCGTAGCAATCTCGGTTAGTTGCAGTCGATCGTAATAATTTCTGTTAGTTGCAGTCGATTCTAATCATTTCGGTTAGTCGCAGTCAACTTATTAATTCCGTTTAGTCGCAGTCGATTGTAATAATTTCGGTTATTTGCAGTTGATCGTAATAATTTTCAATAATAATAATTTCGGTTAGTTGCAGGCGATTGTAATAATTTCGCGATAAAAAAAAATTTCGGTTAGTTGCAGTCGATTGCAACTATTTTGGTTAGTTGCAGTCGATTGCAATAAATTCGCGATAAAAAAAATTTGGCCTACCTGCAGTCGATTGTAATAATTTCGGTCAGTCGTAGTCAATTGTAATAATTCCGGTTAGTCGCAGTCACGTGTAACAATTTCGGTTAGTTGCAGCCGATCATAACAATTTCGTTTAGTTGTAGTCAATTGTAATAATTTCGCAATAAAAAAAATTTTGGTTAGTTGCAGTCGATTGTAAAAAATTTTAGTTAGTCGCAGTCAATAAAAACAATTTCGGTTAGTTGCAGTCGATCGTGGCAATTTTAATTAGTTGCAGTCGATTGAATAATTTCCCGAATAAATTATTTCGGGTAGTTGCAGTCGATTATAATAATTTCGGTTTGTCGCAGTCAACTTAATAATTCCGTTTAGTCGCAGTCGATTGTAATAATTTCGGTTAGTTGCAGTAGATTGTAATAATTTTCGATAATAATAATTTCGGTTAGTTGCAGGCGATTGTAATAATTTCGCGATAAAAAAAAAATTCGGTTAGTTGCAGTCGATTGTAAGAATTTTGGTTAGTTTCAGTCGATCGTAAGAATTTCGGTTAGTTGCAGGCGATTGTAATAAATTCGCGATAAAAATAATTTCGGCTAGTTGCAGTCGATTGCAACTATTTTGGTTAGTTGCAGTCGATTGCAATAAATTCGCGATATAAATAATTTGGCCAACCTGCAGTCGATTGTAATAATTTCGGTCATTCTAATTCAATTGTAATAATTCCGGTTAGTCGCAGTCACGTGTAACAATTTCGGTTAGTTGCAGCCGATCATAACAATTTCGTTTAGTTGTAGTCAATTGTAATAATTTCGCAATAAAACAAATTTTGGTTAGTTGCAGTCGATTGTAAAAAATTTTAGTTAGTCGCAGTCAATAAAAACGATTTCGGTTAGTTGCAGTCGATCGTGGCAATTTTAATTAGTTGCAGTCGATTGAATAATTTCCCGAATAAATTATTTCGGGTAGTTGCAGTCGATTATAATAATTTCGGTTTGTCGCAGTCAACTTAATAATTCCGTTTAGTCGCAGTCGATTGTAATAATTTCGGTTAGTTGCAGTAGATTGTAATAATTTTCGATAATAATAATTTCGGTTAGTTGCAGGCGATTGTAATAATTTCGCGATAAAAAAAAAATTCGGTTAGTTGCAGTCGATTGTAAGAATTTTGGTTAGTTTCAGTCGATCGTAAGAATTTCGGTTAGTTGCAGGCGATTGTAATAAATTCGCGATAAAAATAATTTCGGCTAGTTGCAGTCGATTGCAACTATTTTGGTTAGTTGCAGTCGATTGCAATAAATTCGCGATATAAATAATTTGGCCAACCTGCAGTCGATTGTAATAATTTCGGTCATTCTAATTCAATTGTAATAATTCCGGTTAGTCGCAGTCACGTGTAACAATTTCGGTTAGTTGCAGCCGATCATAACAATTTTGTTTAGTTGTAGTCGATTGTAATAATTTCGCAATAAAAATAATTTTGGTTAGTTGCAGTCGATTGGAACAATTTTTGTTAGTTGCAGTCGATTGCAATAAATTCGCCATAAATTTTTTTTGGGCTAGTTGCAGTCGATTGTAATTATTTCGGTTAGTCGCAGTCAATAAAAACAATTCATGTTATTCCCAGCTAATAAAAATAATTCCTCTTAGTTGCAGTCGATAACAATAATTTCTGTTAGTCGCAATCGATCGTGGCAATTTCAATTAGTTGCAGTCGATTGAATAATTTCCCGATAAAAATAATTTCGGTTAGTAGCAGTCGATTGTAATAATTTTGGTTAGTCGCAGTCAATAAAACAAATTCTAGTTAGTTGCAGTCGATAATAATAATTTCGGATAGTCGCAGTCGATTGTAATAATTTCGGTTAGTTGCAGTCGATTATAATAATTTCGGTTTGTCGCAGTTAACTTAATAATTCCGTTTAGTCGCAGTCGATTGTAATAATTTCGGTTAGGTGCAGTCGATTGAATAATTTCCCGTTAAAAAAAATTTCGGTTAGTTGCAGTCGATTGTAATAATTTTGGTTAGTCGCAGTGAATAAAACAAATTCTAGTTAGTTGCAGTCGATAATAATAATTTCGGATAGTCGCAGTCGATTGTAATAATTTCGGTTAGTTGCAGTCGATTGAAACAATTTTGGTTAGTCGCAGTCAATAAAAATAATTCCGGTTAGTTGCAGTTGATCGTAGCAATTTCGGTTAGTTGCAGTCGATCGTAGTAATTTCGTTTAGTTGCAGTCGATCGTAATAATTTCGGTTAGTTGCAGTCGATTATAATAATTTCGGTTTGTCGCAGTTAACTTAATAATTCCGTTTAGTCGCAGTCGATTGTAATAATTTCGGTTAGTTGCAGTCGATTGAATAATTTCCCGTTAAAAAAAATTTCGGTTAGTTGCAGTCGATTGTAATAATTTTGGTTAGTCGCAGTGAATAAAACGAATTCTAGTTAGTTGCAGTCGATAATAATAATTTCGGATAGTCGCAGTCGATTGTAATAATTTCGGTTAGTTGAAGTCGATTGAAACAATTTTGGTTAGTCGCAGTAAATAAAAATAATTCCGGTTAGTTGCAGTTGATCGTAGCGATTTCGGTTAGTTGCAGTCGATCGTAGCAATTTCGTTTAGTTGCAGTCGATCGTAATAATTTCGGTTAGTTGCAGTCGATTATAATAATTTCGGTTGGTCGCAGTTAACTTAATAATTCCGTTTAGTCGCAGTCGATTGTAATAATTTCGGTTAGTTGCAGTCGATCGTAACAAGTTCTTTTAGTCGCAGTCAATAAAAATAATTCATGTTAGTTGCAGTCAATCGTAACAATTTCGGTTAGTTGCAGTCGATTGTAATAATTCGTGTAAAAATAATTTCGGTTAGTCGCAGTAAATTATAACATTTTCGGTTAGTTGCAGTCGATCGTAACAATTTCGGTTAGTTGTAGTCAATTGTAATAATTTCTCAATAAAAATAATTTCGGTTAGTTGAAGTCGATGAAAAAAAATTCGGCTAGTTGCGATCGATAATATTTATTTCGGTTAGTCGCAGTCGACTGTAATAATTTTGGTTAGTTTTAGTCGATAATAATAATTTCTTTTAGTAGCAGTCAAAAAAAAAAAAAACTGTTTAGTTGCAGTCGATAATAATAATTTCGGTTAATCGCAGTCGATTGTAATAATTACAATTAGTTGCAGTCAACTTATTAATTCCGTTTAGTCGCAGTCGATTGTAATAATTTCGGTTATTTGCAGTCAATTGAATAATTTCGCGATAAAAATAATTCGGGTTAGTTGCAGTCAATTGTAATAATTTCGGTTAGTCGCAGTCAATTTAATAACGGTAATCGCAGTCCATTGTAATAATTTCAATTAGTTGCAGTCCATCGTAGCAATCTCGGTTAGTTGCAGTCGATTGTAATAGTTCTCGATAAAAATAATTTCGGTTAGCTGCAGTCGATTGTAATAATTCGAGATAAAAGAAATTACGGTTAGTTGCAGTCGATTGTAACAAGTTTTATTAGTAGCAGTCAATCAAAATAATTCCGGTTAGTTGGAGTCATTAATAATAATTTCGGTTAGTTGCAGTCGATTGTAATAATTTCGGTTAGTTGCAGTCGATCATAGCAATTTCGTTTAGTTGCAGTCTATCGTAATAATTTCGGTTAGTTGCAGTCGATCGTAATAATTTCTGTTAGTTGCAGTCGATTCTAATCATTTCGGTTAGTTGCAGTCCACTTATTAATTCCGTTTAGTCGCAGTCGATTGTAATAATTTCGGTTATTTGCAGTTGATCGTAACAATTTCGGTTAGTTGCAGTCAATTGTAATAATTTCGGTTATTCGCAGTCAATTTAATAACGGTTGTCGCAGTCAGTTGTAATAATTTCGGTTATTTGCAGTCGATCGTAAGAATTTTGGTTAGTTGCATTCGATCGTAAGAATTTCGGTTAGTTGCAGGCGATTGTAATAAATTCGCGATAAAAATAATTTCGGCTAGTTGCAGTCGTTTGGAACAATTTTTGTTAGTTGCAGTCGATTGCAATAAATTCGCGATAAAATTTTTTTGGGCTAGTTGCAGTCGATTGTAATTATTTCGGTTTGTCGCAGTCAATAAAAATAATTCATGTTATTCCCTGCTAATAAAAATAATTCCTCTTAGTTGCAGTCGATAACAATAAATTCTGTTAGTCGCAATCGATCGTGGCAATTTCAATTAGTTGCAGTCGATTGAATAATTTCCCGATAAAAATAATTTCGGTTAGTTGCAGTCGATTGTAATAATTTTGGTTAGTCGCAGTCAATAAAACAAATTCTAGTTAGTTGCAGTCGATAATAATAATTTCGGATAGTCGCAGTCGATTGTAATAATTTCGGTTAGTTGCAGTCGATTGAAACAATTTTGGTTAGTCGCAGTCAATAAAAATAATCCCGGTTAGTTGCAGTTGATCGTAGCAATTTCGGTTAGTTGCAGTCGATCGTAGCAATTTCGTTTAGTTGCAGTCGATCGTAATAATTTCGGTTAGTTGCAGTCGATTATAATAATTTCGGTTTGTCGCAGTTAACTTAATAATTCCGTTTAGTCGCAGTCGATTGTAATAATTTCGGTTAGTTGCAGTAGATTGTAATAATTCTCGATAATAATAATTTCGGTTAGTTGCAGTCGATCGTAACAATTTCGTTTAGTCGCAGTCAATAAAAATAATTCATGTTAGTTGCAGTCGATAATAATAATTTCGGTTAGTTGCAGTCAATCGTAACAATTTCGGTTAGTTGCTGTCGATTGTAATAATTCGTAAAAAATAATTTCGGTTAGTCGCAGTCAATTATAACAATTTCGGTTAGATGCAGTCGATCGTAACAATTTCGGTTAGTTGTAGTCAATTGTAATAATTTCTCAATAAAAATAATTTCGGTTGGTTGAAGTCGATGAAAAAAAATTCGGCTAGTTGCGATCGATAATATTTATTTCGGTTCGTCGCAGTCGACTGTAATAATTTTGTTTAGTTGTAGTCGATAATAATAATTTCTTTTAGTAGCAGTAAAAAAAAAAAACTCTGTTTAGTCGTATTTCGGTTAGTTGCAGTCGATCGTAGCAATTTCGGTTAGTTGCAGTCGATCGTAATAATTTCGGTTAGTTGCTGTCGATTATAATAATTTCGGTTTGTCGCAGTCAACTTAATAATTCCGTTTAGTCGCAGTCGATTGTAATAATTTCGGTTAGTTGCAGTAGATTGTAATAATTTTCAATAATAATAATTTCGGTTAGTTGCAGTCGATTGTAATAATTTCGCGATAAAAAAAAATTTCGGTTAGTTGCAGTCGATTGTAAAAAATTTTAGTTAGTCGCAGTCAATAAAAACAATTTCGGTTAGTTGCAGTCGATCGTGGCAATTTCAATTAGTTGCAGTCGATTGAATAATTTCCCGATAAAAATAATTTCGCGTAGTTGCAGTCGATTGTAATAATTTTGGTTAGTTGTAGTCAATAAAACAAATTCCTGTTAGTTGCAGTCGATAATAATAATTTCGGATAGTCGAAGTCGATTGTATTAATTTCGGTTAGTTGCAGTCGATTGAATCAATTTTGGTTAGTCGCAGTCAATAAAAATAATTCCGGTTAGTTGCAGTTGATCGTAGCCATTTCGGTTAGTTGCACTCGATCGTAAGAATTTCGGTTAGTTGCAGTCGATCGTAAGAATTTCGGCTATTTGCAGTCGAATGAACTATAAGGTTCCCAAATCAATCTAAATATCACACCTCGTGCAGCTATCAAGAGTGCTGTCCGACTAATCGCAGGATTCTTCTTTTTCGTCGTCTGAGGATCCTTTAGTGGGATCATAACAACTTACAGTATTGTAATTGTAGAATTTATCCAGATACAGATTCGATGGCTGACCAGGGTGAAGCCTATAAAATGCTCTCTGGTTCTTGCTTTGAGCACAAATCCTGTTCCAGAAACCTGCTGCTGCTCGTAACAACTCTCTGATCCCACTTCCTTTCAAAATCAATTCCTGCAGAGCGACCAGGCCTACTACAGGTCTATTTAGCATTTACGAGATACCAAGAATTATATAAAAATAAAGTATAACATCTGAATCATCCCATCGTTTACGTATCTGTGCAATAGCATAAACATTCCTCTCATTTGTAATTCAAAATTTGTTATGAAACCGTCTTGTGAACATAGAATTTATTCAATTATTTAAAGAAACTAGGTGGAAATTTAATTTTGGAGCCAAGAGGAACAAAATTTACCTCATGTTAATTTGGAGTATCTAGGTTATAGAATAAACATTCCTCACGTTTGTTATTCAAAATTCGTTAAGAAGGCGTCTTGTAAACATGGAATTTATTCAACTTTTTGAAGAAAGTAAGAGGAAAACTCATTTTGGAGCCAAGAAGACGCCCATTAGAGGGTATATTTTAAATTAAATCATTTTAAAACTTTTTCAGCATTTAGAAGGAATCTTATTACAGAGTCAACAGGACGACTTGCAAAGCTAATATTCTAAAATAACTTCTTTTTAAACTTTTTAAGCATGTAGAAGAAAAGTTATAATGGAACTGTGTTTTCAAAACTTAATATTTTCTAATATCCTTCTTTTTTAGCTTTTACTGAATATAGCAAATAATTAATATTGTATTTTAACATTATTTTTCAGCTACTTATTAATTTATTTGGCAGATACTAAAAGAAGTAAAAGAAGAGAAACAAGATTCCAGAAGAAATGGCGTTGGTATTTAAGTTTTAAAAATCGCTCTATCTATTCATCTTTATATCTTCCAAACAATAGCATTATCTCTAATTGTATTTAAATTTTCTTCATCGTCAAGTTTGAATATTTTTATTAAGTGTATGTGTTTGTTATTTAGTTTGAGTGTGTGTGTATATATGAGTATTAATATTTGTTTTTATTTTATTTTTCAAGATAGAAAATATTTGAAGATTAATATAGTTACCAGGTAATTTAAAATTTTATAAGATTTTTCTAACCATATTTTCCAGCTATCACTAAATAAGGCAAGGAATTGATTCAGTATGTATTCTTTTTCAGAATTGAATTTTTTAGGGAATACAGACACACATTAAAATTCTACCTACACTACATAACCCGAACATTCATCATTCTCTACACATTAACTAAACTACACTCTACATTACAGAGATACTGCAACATTCACAACACTACCATTTACATGACACTACATTTACAGACCTTACCTGTATCCCGTCAATTCTGAGGTAAGTTAATTTTATTTTCTTACTTACAACTAACTAAATAACACCACACACATGATGTCAAACTAAACGATGAAAAATGTTAGATACAATTTAAGATAATGCTATATTCGAGCAGTGTAGGGTAAACCACATTTTCAACTTCGATAATACGTCTATCCTAGCTTCCGTTCCCAACTATGAAAAACGCATTCTCTCGGAAACCATCCACATCAATCTCGACTCCTCCACCGTCAACCTCAAGTCCGACTCACATCACCTATCCTCAATTTATTCCCAAATTTTTAATTTACTAAAAACACCGTAATTTCAAATTAAAATATTTTTGTTACTTCGTCCCTCTTTCATTCTATTGCATTCTTATTATTTCTCTCCTTTTACGGTCAGTATCTTTCTATTTTTTCTTTTTTTTAGTCATTTATTTCTTTGCTGCCCCTTTTTCATTACTTTAATTTATTTTTTATTTATTTTTTACATGATTTACGCGTCCCCATTTTGCCCTTTCCCTACGTTTTTATTTTTATTTTTTTGAATTTTTATTTTTCGTTACATCTTTGACCGTCAGAGATCGCTGACAGCGCTTCCGTCGTTATAACGTATTTTTCTTGTCAGTTACCTTCTGCACCGAGCAGCCACTCCTATTGGGTTCGTACAGTTTCATATTATTTATATCTTCTCTTCATCTTTCTCCATCTCCTTCCTTCACACCTATTTCTCCCATCATCACTTTACCATCCATCATAGTTTAATCAAAGAGTTCATGTTCATGGAGCATCATTATTTTTTATAATATATCTCCATTCACTTACTGATATCTTATATCTCTCATCTATAGTTTCTTTTATACTTACATCTTTATTTATATAATATAACATCATTCCTATTGTATACCTTTATATAACATCTGATACTTATATTTTAAATTTATATTTATATTTCACTTCTCTGCCTGTCATTCATTAGATTCCTATTCTTTACTTTCTACAATATTCTTCTCTATTTATTCTTAGGTATAAATAATTTTTAATTCATGTTCTTTCATTTAACTTATGGTACTCCCCAGGAGTCTATTTTCATACTATTGTTTTCTCTGCAATACATTTCTATCTTTATTATACTAAGTTTTCCATACTCATTATATTTATATCTTTTTCATTTTTTTTTTTTTTTTTTTTTTTTTCTGTTTAACTTCATTTCTCTCTTTGTATTTTGTTTTGCATTATCACCTTTCTATACATCTGCTATGTAATCATCTTTATTCATATATCCTTTCATTATATATCCTTCACTTTTTTTCGCTCAATTTTTCTATATCTCTACATTTTGTTATATTTTCTGTATCTCTATCTTATGTATTTTTACAGTCTATTCTGTTTTTGTCTGTTTTCTCATAGCCCTGAAGATGACCTACACAGTAGGTCGAAACGTCGGCACATAAAAAATACAATAAGTTTCACTTATTTTGCTGTGTTTTCTTGACTGCACCCCCAACTAATTGCATCCTATTATTGCTCTATATATATAACTAATGCTAATTTTTTTATTATTTGGAAGATACTAGGGGATTAGAAGAAGCGAACAGATTCTGGAATTATAATTAAACTCGAATTTTAATATTCTTTTTCAGAACCATATTAAATTATTTGGAAGGTATTAGAGGAAGTAGAAGAAGCGAACAGATTTTAGACGGCCTTAATATGTATTACACATTTCAAAATTTAACATTATTTTAATATCCTTATTTTTCAGCAATCACCAAATATATCAAAGAATTAATATTGTATTTAACATTCTTTTTCAAAATCTTGTCAAATTATTTGGAAGATACTTGAGGAAGTAGAAGAAGCGAGCAGATTTTTGAATCTAGACGACGGCCTTAACAGGTATTCCATATTTCAAAACTTATTATCATTTAAATATCCTTCTTTTTCAAGTTTTAATAAATATAGCAAAGAAGAAATATTGTATTTTAATTTTTTTTTTCAGAATCTTTATAAATTGTTTGGAAGATACAAGTGGAAGTAGAAGAAGCGAACAGATTTTGGATTGTAGACGATGGCCTTACAGGTATTGCATATTTCAAAACTTGATATTATTTTAATATCAATTTTCCTTCTTTTTCAAGTTTTACTAAATATAGCAAAGAAGTAATATTGTCTTACCTGTATGTAATATTGTATGGGCTGAAAACTTCCTCTATTTTTACCATAAGGTCCCCCAAATCAATCTAAATATCACTCCTCGGGCAGCTATCAAGAGTGCTGTCCGACTAATCGCAGGATTCTTCTTTTTCGTCGTCTGAGGATCCTTTAGTGGGATCATAACAACTTACAGTATTGTAATTGTAGAATTTATCCAGATACAGATTCGATGGCTGACCAGGGTGAAGCCTATAAAATGCTCTCTGGTTCTTGCTTTGAGCACAAATCCTGTTCCAGAAACCTGCTGCTGCTCGTAACATCTCTCTGATTCCACTTCCTTTCAACCTCTCTTCCAGCAAAGTGACCAGGCCTACTACAGGTCTATTTAGCATTTACGAGATACCAAGAATTATGTAAAAATAAAGTATAACATCTAAACCATCCAATTGTTAACGTATCTATGCAATAGAATAAACATTCCTCTCATTTGTTATTCAAAATTCATTAAGAAACCGTCTTGTGAAAATAGAATTTATCCAATTATTTGAATAATTTAAGAGGAAAACTAATTTTGGAGCCAAGAGGAACAAAATAAACCTCATCTTAATTTGGAGTATCTAGGGGATAGAATAAACATAACTCACATTTGTTATTCAAAATTCGTTAAGAAGCCGTCTTGTAAACATAGAATTTATTTTTACTTTTATTTTATTTTTAAAACTATGTGATTAAAGTAAGAGGAAAACTCATTGTGGAGCCAAGAGGACGTCCATTAAAGGGTATATTTTAAATTAAATCATTTTAAAACTTTTTCAGCATTTAGAAGGAATCTTATTACGTAGTCTAGAGGACGACTTTCAAAGCTAATATTTTAAAATATCTCATTTTTAAACATTTTATGCATGTTGAAAAAAAGCTATAATGGAACATTTTATTTCAATACATAATATTATTTTAATATCCTTCTTTTTTAGCTTTTACTGAATATAGCAAATAATTAATATTGTATTTTAACAAAGGAAATACATTTTTGGAATTGAGAACAGATCTAAGAAATACATAATGATAATTAGTGAAAGCTTCGATGTTGGAAGAAATTGAACTGCTCTTAGTTATATAATACTAATGACAATTTTTTTATTATTTGGAAGATACTAGGGGATTAGAAGAAGCGAACAGATTTTGGAATTATAATTAAACTCGAATTTTAACATTCTTTTTCAGAACCTTGTTAAATTATTTGGAAGGTATTTGGATTCTAGACGACGGCCTTAACAGGTATTGCATATTTTAAAACTTATTATTATAATAATATACTTGTTTTTAATTTTTTACTAAGATAATATTAGTTCCGTTTGACCCCTTGGTAATATGCAAATATAATTTTAAAAAATGTATTTATCTTTATAAAATTACAGATATGTCTAATCAAAAGCTGCTATATATATATATATATCTTTTAATTTAGCTTAAATAGTTTATGAAAATGAAAATAATAATATGAATTAAACGACTAGTTTTCAACGTTTTTGCTATCGTGCTGTAGTGGGTGAACTCGCTTGATGGGTGAAACTTAGGTACTCCAAGCCACGCCCATAAATGTGGCTGACTATCTGGCAGTGGATTCTAGGGTCAGTGTCAGGCCGCATACACCACCAGAATTTCCAAAAAGATCCTACTGCTGCTACCAGGCATGTAAGTATTATACTGTTTGAATTATATTCAGTTTACTTATTAATATACCCTATTCATAACATTTCTATTTAATTTTCAATTTTATATACAGAGTTTTATAGATTTATTCAGCATGGACAAGGAGAGACAACTTCTAGAACTTGGGTATCACGTAGGAGGGCTTCTGGAAGCGTTACCGTTGGTCTTCAGATCGAGAGCATTGAAAGAGATCGAAGAATCTCAAGTTTCTGCAAAAATCTTCTGGTATTCTACCGGTTCTTTCTTACCAGAAGATCGAACAAAGTCGAAGGGTGAGTGTTGAATATTTTTTTATTTGTGTTTATGTCGATTTTTAGTAGCACTGATATGATATGTAAAGAAAAACAGATTTTATAATCATTATTTATAAATAAAATCCTTTTATTTTTTAAAATTGTATTATTTATCATTTCCTTTCCTCTTTTGCTCTTTGTTAAGTAGTTGTCATTTGGGTTTAATTACAAAATTAAATGTTTTGGGGTTTGCTTGATAAACAGCTAGAGTATTTTAATTTTTTTATTTTATTTTATGGCAGTTATAAATGAACGAGCATGACGATAAAAAAAATATTTAAAACAACTTTTTAAAATGGTTATAAGTTCTTCAAGTAATGCTAGAAAACCTCAATTACAACCTAGATTACCGTCCTCAATATCTCAATAGTTGGAAGGGTAAGGTCATTGCCTGTTATTGTGATGAGTCAAATTTCTATTACCTTGTTTGCCTTCACTTTTTTTATTTAAACAAAATTAAAATATTATTTAAAAAGAGTTCATTACGATTATAACTCATGTAGAGTGTTACTTTGCATGTTCAGAGAAACACCGAAGTTTCAGAAAATATGTCTGGAGTTGAAAAAAAAATACATTTTTTAAATTTTCATTACATTAGATATGTATGTATGAGAATTTATGATGCCTATAACTATACTAGCTGCTGTGTAAAATAATAAGAATATTGGAATTTGGCATGCTTGGTAAGAACCGGCCGTAGAATACCAGAAATTTTTTCCTAGAAACGGTTTTGAGATTCTTCGATCTCTTTCAATAATGCTCTCGACCTGAAGACCAGCGGTAACGCTTCCAGAAGCCCTCCTACGTGATTCCCAAGTTCCAGAAGTTGTCTCTCCTTGTCCATGCTGAAAAAATCTATAAAAAATTTGGCTCATGAAATATAGTTAACTCTGTATATAAAATTGTAAATTTAGTAGAAATGTTTTGAATAGGTTATATTAATAATATGTAACGGAATGCAATTCAAACATATCAATAAAAATATACAAGTAAAATACTTACATGCCTGATAGCAGCAGTAGGATCTGTTTGGAAACTCTGGTGGTGGTGTATGCGATCTGACAATGACCCTAGAGTCCACTGTTAGATACAGTCAGCCACCTTTATGGGCGGGGCTTGGTGTACCTAAGTTTCAGCCATCAACCGAGTTCCCCCACTACAGCACGATAGCAAAAACGTTGGGAATTAGTCGTTTAATTCATATTACTATTTCAATATTATGAACTATTTAAGCTAAATTAAAAAATATATATTTATACATATATGTAGCAGCTTTTGATGATATAATGTGTGTTAAGATATTGTACTCTAATCTTTGTGTTAAAAAAGAAGTATTTTATCATTTGAATTCAAAAGTTTGTTTTTATTGTTTGCCTCTTATAGAGAATGATTAGTATTTATTTGGTGCTTCTTATTAATATGTTTTAAAAAGATTTTAGGTTTTAAGGATTTTCTATATTAATATGTACGTATATCCTTATCCTATACCAAATAAGATTTTCTAATTTTATTTTAGTGACTAATTACATAATTTTCTTTATATATGATTTTTGTTAATATTTTATCAAATTTTAATTATTGTTAAAATGTTCGCATCTGTTTTGGGGCCGTGGTGCGTAAGCCCAAGTCCAAGAGGGAGATGGGCTGATCAGAGTTGAAGACTGGTTTCAGTGAGATTTATCCTGAGCGAGAAGACAGAAGGAATGTAGGAAATGTTCTCTATACTGTAGTCAGGCTAGATTTGGGGTGAAGCCGGATGGTGGCTCAGTTGTTGATAGAGCCAGTTAAATATTTTCTTTATCGTTCGTCGCGTTTCGGGCACAAAACAGATGGGAATCTTTTATTAAAGTTGCAATTACTATTAGTGCATGCAGAATTATAGTAATTTCAGTAATAAGAATTTAGTTTATTTTAATTTATATTTTATTTACAGACCATTAGAAGTTACAGACCAACTTATACAGATGGACTCTGTCCATTTATTAGTGTTCCTGAATAGAATTGTATTTATATGTTTATATAAAAACGTTTGTTATTATTATTATTGTACAGAATTATGGTTAGAGAAGAGGGAATTTGGTATAAATGGGAGTTATTAGTTTATTAGCGGTCGATTACTGATGGTGAATGTTTAAGTTGTAATCAGCATTAGTGCATATATAATTATGGAAATTGTTTTATATTGAAATTATTGTTTTCATTACTGGTTATGGGATAATGATTATTGATGGTGAATATTTTGCAGTTGTAATTTATTATTTTTCTCAACGACTCTAGGATTATTCTTATTGTCATATTAAATGTTATGTGTAATTGTATATTATTTTGGTTCAATATAATAGCGTTTAATTTTGTATAGATGAATGTTTTGGGTTATTTCTTCACCCCATTTCCCTATGTGTCCTCTCCCAGCCTTTTTAGGTGTCCATGGGGTCTAAGAGAAGAGCCCCCAGATAACAGTAATAACTGTGCTTTATAAAATATAATAGTTGAATATTTTAAAAAAAATTAAAAATAGATAATTTACAACTTAATATTGTTTATAAAAATTGCTACAATATTTTGAAGAACAAATATTGACACGAAGCAGAAAGGATCTCTTCGATTCATTTTTAAAATTCTTTTTAGCTTTACCAATATTATTGCTTATCGCATTCCTAGTGCATTGAAACAAATACAATCTATATCCAAGAAGTAGTAGTTGATGTACAGTTCTTAATTCCAATACTTTAAAGCATCAAATAAATGAGAAAAATCAATTGCCTTAGGTCAAGGAAATTAATACTCATTACAACTAGTTTTTAATAAGAATATGTTGTAATTGCTTAAATTATTTTATGATAATGAATAATTTAAATCACAATTTTTATTGTAGTTTGAGCTATGTAAACTATTTAAAAATTAAGACAGACAAAAAAATATATATGCTAATAGCAACAGTTAAAGGACATCTAAATTTAGAATTCACTAAGAGCATAGTTTTTTATTTAGGGAAAATGGTGAGGATTATATAAGATGGAGGCTGAATATCACAGCCAATGAGAACGTTCAGTGGGAGGCTGCTTCCCCTACCAAGCTCTCCGCCATATTCACATTACTTCTTACAGAACCACTGCATTCAGTAACAGTTCATCTTCTTTGTTGTTCACATCATATACAACCAAAGTTGCCAACAGTTTTCAGGTGGTACGTTATTGTGTTGCTTATTATTAATTTTTGTTTAGTTAAATTTAAAGATGTACAATAAAATAGAGCCAAAACTCAAAACGAAACATTAACATTTATTAGAATGCAAATGGAAAAAAACGCAAGCAAAGCCTTATGTTTCAAATCTGGAGTAAAAACAAACAATTAATAGTCGAGTAGATGATAAAAAAAAAAGTGATCACCTTCCTTTCAGTTTTGGGTTGAACGTCTTGGGGTGGAGGTGCGGTCTCAGGCTATGAGCCTATTTGAGCGGTTATTCGTTGGGATATATTGCACTTCTTTGAGATGCGATTGATCCTACTCTTTTTTTGTGTGTCTTGATAATGCCTGAATAGGTGAAACGTCGACTGGTAATTGTTTGTTTTTACTCCAGATTTTAAACATAAGGCTTTGCTTGTGGTTTTTTCCATTTGCATTCTTTTAAAGATGTACCTTTTTTATCTCTGCTTATTGTGCAATTTTTTCATGTTCTGTATTATTGCAAACGTTACTAATTATTTCTAATGAGAAATATAAATCAGTATATCTTAGAATTCATGGATATAATGATTTGTTTTTATTTTACTTAGGTGCTGAATCAAATATCCTGGAATGGCAGAAGATTCTTCAAATTAGTGACTTCATCGCCAATATCTTGGAATCATTCCCTATCTACAAACGAGCTCAGGCCTTCATAAAAATCCGGAAGATCCAGGTTGCTACAGAAGTGGTTCAGAATGATACCTGAGCAAACACGCCACGCTTAGCATACAACTTATGCGAATCGAGCATTACAGAATGGTAAGTATTTCCTTAATGTCGATGTTTGATCGTCAACTAATAGTAAGTCCAAAAATTATAATAAATACTTAAGGAAGAAAATAGTTGAGGGTGCAGTCAAATAAAAACACTAAATAAGTGGTTACTTATTTAATTATGTGCCGACGTTTCGACCCACTTTGTGGGTCATCTTCAGGGCTAAGAAAGAAAAACAGACAAAATAACAGAACTGTAAAAATACATTGCAGACTAAGTATATGATAAATGAGAAAAAATATATATGTAGAGAGGTAGAAATTTAGAACAAAAGTGAGGAATATATATGAATAAAAAAATTACAGAGAAAATGTACAGAACGGTGGTGATGCCAAAAAGATTTTTTTACAAGGATAAAAGAAGGAAGTAAACAGAAAGTTATTTAAAAAAAGAAAAAGTATAAACATCAGAGGTGAGAAGTAAAATTATGGAAAAGGTAGTAGAATATGTATAAAAACTATAAAATGTAAGATAATAGACTCCTAGGGAGTTTACATTAGTAAAATGAAAGAAGGTATAGCCAAAATGATATTAAAGAGTAAATAAAGGAAAAATAACAGTAGAAAGTCAAGATATAAATATAGAGTATAACAGTTTTTAAAATGCATACATATAGTATGAAGTGGTATAAATATATGACATAAATATACAAGGAACGT
Source organism: Troilus luridus (assembly GCA_964056705.1). Classification (NCBI taxonomy): domain Eukaryota; kingdom Metazoa; phylum Arthropoda; class Insecta; order Hemiptera; family Pentatomidae; genus Troilus; species Troilus luridus. Next base: position 135,247,214 of record OZ057412.1, read on the forward strand.
ATAAAAATATAAGTAACAATATGGTATGAGCATGGAAATAGAATAAAATATGATGAAAAAGTGATGTTAAATGCTAATGAAATCTTAAATAATAATAGCATATGATGGATGCCAAAAAGCTAATATGAGAAAAAAGGGGTGTGCAAAATGGAGAAGGCAATGGGTGAGGAGAAGATATGAGTATTAAAAATGTACATACCTATAGGAGCAGGAGGCTGGAGCAGGACTAGACGCGGTATATTTATACCACTTCATACTATATGTATGCATTTTAAAAACTGTTATACTCTATATTTATATCTTGACTTTCTACTGTTATTTTTCCTTTATTTACTCTTTAATATCATTTTGGCTATACCTTCTTTCATTTTACTTATGTGAACTCCCTACATGTCTATTATCTTACATTTTATAGTTTTTATACATATTCTACTACCTTTTCCATAATTTTACTTCTCACCTCTGATGTTTATACGTTTTCTTTTTTTAAATAACTTTGTGTTTACTTCCTTCTTTTATCCTTACTTTGTAGTTCTTCTTCAGGGCTGAAGATGCAATACAGAGAATTGAAAATTACAAAATTTGTAAAATTACATTTTTTTTCAAAGTATGGAAAATACATAATAAAGATTAAAATGAATGAGTGTATAGTATTAATAACCAGGTGACAGGAAGGTAGTGCAATACATAATAGAGATTAAAATAATAATAAAACAGAACAGGACATGTTAATAATATAAAGAATAAGATAATAACGGTAAGATATTATATAGATAAAAGTATAGATGGGTAAATATAAAGTATAGATGGGTAACTATAAGATGGGTAAATATATAAAAGTTGAAATACAAGTATTGGTATACTAGTATTGAAATAACAAGTACTAATTGGACGACAATAAAGATGGGTAGGGAGAGAACAAGAGATATATATTAATACAGAGCAAAGAGGATCGTGTGGGGCATTAATAACCATAACAATGAGTAAACACTGTAAGATAAAATTATGTATGATAAATAATAAATAAAATATATGTTGGCAATAAGATAAGGTAAGAGTTAAAAGAAAATTAACAGAAATAAATATAAAGATACAGAGGTAATGGAAATGAATAAAACCGTAAGTAATAACATAGTTGATATGAAATAAACATGTCAAATTGTATAAAAAGGGAGATAAGTAAGTTACAGTAGAAGGCCGTGAAAAAATAAAAAAAATAAAATAAAGTTATACTTAAAGTTGGGAAATAAATAAACGCCTTACAGAGATATTGAGCATGGAAATAGTAAAAGTAATATAATTGTGTGTTGTATGGCTATTAGGGAAATAAAATAAAATGGAGAAGAGAGGGTGGGAGGATGAGTAAATTAGTGAAAGATATATAAAATAAATTCCGCTGTAATTTCTCTTCGCAAGGCTTACGGTTACACACAAACAGCGGTAGTCGTGCTGCCAACGGAACTAGCAAGAAAAGCGATCGAAAAGGGGAGTATTCGAGTTGGATGGATAAGCAGCCGGGCAAGGGAAAAAATATCTCCTCAGAGATGCTTTCGATGTTTTAGCTATGGTCACGTTGCAAAATATTGTAAGGGACCCGATAGAACAAAACTCTGTTTTCGATGTGGTGAAGAGGGTCATCCAGCAAAAGAGTGTACTGCCGAAGCCCACTGCCTTATATGTCCTGACGAAATAAACCGCAGCCACCTGACAGGCAGCTTTAGCTGCCCAGTCTACCAGCGCGCGGTGCAAGCAGTTGCTAAGCGACGGAAATGAGGTTTTTACAGCTAAACCTTAATCACTGCGAAGCTGCCCAGGACCTCTGCTGGCAAACTATCAATGAGAAGGACATTGACGTCGCTGTACTATGCGAACAGTATAGAGACGTCAGCGGGCAATGGATGAAGGATCTTAGTGGCCGAGCAGCCGTTTGGGTCAGTAAGGACCACTTTGTACAGCAAGTCCAACCGATTCGAAGAAAAGGATTTGTGTGGATCAAGGTGAGAGACATCTACATCTGTAGTGTCTACGCATCACCTAGTGCACCACTAGAAGAATTTGAGGCTCTGCTTGATGGCATTGAGCATGAACTGCGACATCGGCATCCTCTTATCATATCCGGTGATTTCAACGCATGGGCTACTACATGGGGTAGCAGATATACCAACAGGAGAGGCGAGTGTCTTCTTGACACGTTCGCTGCTCTTGATGTTGTTCTCCTTAACACCGGTTCTACTCCAACGTTCTCTAAAAATGGCAATTCCTCAATAATCGATTTGACTCTTGTTAGCGACAACCTTAACTGTCGGGACTATTATTGGCACATCAGTCACCGATATACTCATAGTGACCATCAGGCCATTTTTTTCGAAGTCGTTACCCCAAATGGCGCAAGAAAAATGATTAAAACGCAGCCAGCAGCAGGTTGGAACCATAAGTCTTTCGAAAGAGATTCCTTTGTTATCATGATGCAGGAAAGAATCGAGTTAAAAGGAACGGCAGAAGACAGAGCAAAGCAACTGATGGAGTTTATTACTGTGGCATGTGATGCATCAATGACCAGAATTTCTAGGAGAAATCGGCACATGGCAGTGTATTGGTGGACCGAGGAGATTGCTGTTTTACGACGAACTTGTCTTCGTACCAGAAGATTAGCTCAGCGAGCGAGAGGCCGCTTATTATACGATGCTCGAAAGCAAGAGCATAAACAAGCTAAAAGGAACCTAGTTAAGGCAATAAAAGACAGTAAACGCAACTGCTGGAGGAAGATGTGTGAGGAGGTAGACAAAGACACGTGGGGAAGGCCCTACAAAACAGTCATGGCAAAACTGAAAAGTTCAAACTTGTCGCCCCCGAGCTCTTCAGAACTTTTAGAAAAAATAGTGGCAGTGTTATTTCCAAGGCGCCCGGAAGTCCACTTTGACAAGATATCTATGCTGGACCTGGAATCAGAAATCACTGAGGACGAATTAGATAAAGCAAGCAGAAAAATAGGGAGCTCTAAAGCTCCGGGCCCAGATAATATCCCTAATCTCGCCTTGAAAACGGCTATTAGAACAAGGCCGCAACTCTTCTTAGACGTGTACAACTGCTGTCTCAGTGAAGGCGTATTTCCAACACAGTGGAAGAAGCAACGGCTGGTTCTCCTTCCAAAGGGAAAGGGACCCCCGGAAGACCCCTCATCTTATCGCCCAATATGTCTTCTAGACACTGCTGGCAAGGTATTGGAGAGGATTGTTTATGGCAGGTTAAATGAAGTCAGTGAAGGACCCGGAGGATTGTCCGATAACCAGTATGGTTTTCGGAAGGGCAGATCGACAATCGACGCCATTGATTTTGCAATCAGAGCTGCTCGGGAAGCCATAGCGGGAAAAAGGTGGCGAAGAGGCGGTAAGAAATACTGCGCCATTATAACGTTGGACGTTAAGAATGCCTTTAACTCAGCTCGGTGGGATAGTATCATGGACGGATTGCGAAGGATGGAAGTCCCACAATACCTTATGAAGATTATTGAGAGCTATTTCACAGATAGAATCTTGATGTATGATACAGAAGATGGGTTGAAAACATACAAGGTCACGGGTGGCGTTCCTCAAGGCTCAGTTCTAGGGCCATTGCTGTGGAACATTATGTATGACACCGTGCTTAGACTGCCCCTGCCAGAGGAAACTACTACCCTCGGGTTTGCAGATGATCTAGCAATAATTGTCCGAGGGAAACTATTAGAGGAGATTATTTACAATGCGAAAAAAGCAGTCCTCACCATTCGTGAATGGCTCTCAGCGGTAGGCCTCCAACTTGCTGATCATAAAACTGAGGCAGTTTTAGTAACCAGTAGGAAAGTGAGGGAGATAATCAGTCTGACCGTCGGGGAGTTTGAAATTTTATCAAAGCCGTCTGTTAGATATCTCGGAGTTCAGATTGACGCCAGACTCCGTTTTGATGAACACTTGCACCAAGTTAGCACCAGAGCAGCGCAAGTGATTAACAAATTGGCCAGAATTATGCCGAATATCGGTGGACCAAGGGAAAATCGAAGGAAGCTTCTAGCTACTGTAGGCAACTCATACTTTTGTACGCAGCACCGATCTGGACGGAAGCCTGTCAAGTGCAGTCTTATACTCGTAAGGTTGTCAGTGTGTATCGAAGAAGTGCCCTGCGTGTAGCTCGAGCTTTTCGCACTGTTTCCTATGATGCTGTGTGCCTAATAGCAGATATGCCTCCGATAGATCTTTTGGCAAATGAACGCAGTCGGATTTTTCGAAGGAAACGAGAAGAGCCGAATGCGCACTGGGTAACGTTGGTTAAAGATGAAAGAAGCCATACCCTTGAAAGATGGCAGAGACGCTGGAATGCCTCACCTTCTGGAAGATGGACACACCGTCTGATACCCGATATATCAAAATGGATATCCCGCAAACATGGAGAGGTAGATTATTATCTCACCCAACTGCTCACAGGGCATGGTTGCTTTAGGGCCTACTTGGCTCGCTTCGGAATAGAAGACCGAAAATCTTGTCCTACTTGTGATCCCGTGGAGAAAACAGTGGAACATTCGTTCTTCTGTTGTCCAGGTTTTTCTCAAGAAAAGGAAGAGCTTGACATAAAATTCGGAAAGAAGTCATCGCCGGAAAATATTGTCACTTTGATGATGGCTAGGCAGGAGCATTGGAGTGCTGCAGCAGACTATGCAGCGCAAATCGGAAGAAGGCTCAGAATACAGGAGCGAGAAAGGAGAGGCCAAGCTCTGGCTAATCCGACATAAGTTGTCCAAAGAAGAAATAGGCACATAGCCCTTCTGCCAACCCACGAAGTAATGCTTGACGGCTGTTCCGTGGGATGGTAAAAGGAGAATTGGGAGGTGGTTTTTTATTGAGTAGGAATCTCACACTGTTGTGTTATTACACTTCGTCTTATGAAAGATTTTTCCCCTACCCAGAAAAAAAAAAAAAAAAAAAAAAACATATATACACACATACATACATATACACATATATATACATACATATATATATATATATATATATATATATATATATATATATATATATATATATATATATGTAAATGTGTGTGTATATATATGTATATGTGTCTATGTATATATATATATATATATATACACACACACATATACACGCACACACATGTATATATATACATCGTAGTGCTAGAAACAAAAAGGTTAGAGAAAAAACGGGGGTGGTATGAATGAAAGGAGATGAAGGATTGACAGGTGGGTATTAATAGGTGTTGAAAGGAAAATTATTAGCAAGGAGGGGTGGTTAGTTCTTTTTAATGAGATCTATTATGTGTAAACTATGGAAAGGTTATTTTGTTAGTCTTGATGTTTAATAGATTGTTTTCGAGGTTTCGAGGTTGACCTCTACCTGGACCATTTTCTTCCACAGATTTATATTTTCCTTTTAACACCAGAAGGATTCATTTGAATTTAAGGTTGTTAATCTTTCTAAAATTATTTATCTTATAGTCATCTTCCAACCCAATATTCCAAAATGACTTTCATTGAATTGCACCGCATTATAAATTACTTAAATTATTAATCCTCGTCTGTTTTTGAACTTGCAGTTTTGGACACACAGGAATGAAAACTAGTTGGAAGTAATGTAAATTGTCATAGAGAAGAATATTTTGCATTTATTTTTCTTATTAAATAGATTTATTTTTAAACAACATTTTTAAAATTTCAACGCCTTCTTTATGATTTTCATTTCTCTATTTTTCTACATCCTTGACATAAGATAGTGTAAGGGTCTTCCAAACGATTTTTCCTTAGTATATTTTATTTGTTAAGTTACTGGTAACTTATTTTTATAAGATATGTCAATTTTTTTTATATCAAACTAGTTTTTTTATATTAAGCCACCAACTTTATTATTAATTTAAATTCATGGAAGTATAACTACCATAATATTGAATTCCTTTTATTAGCATAAAGTATTAGTATTCCTTTTATTAGCATAAAGTATAAAAATATTGATATTAATGTTCAAATTATTTTTTCTAATTTTGTATTATTATTATTTTTGTTGTAAAACGGTTACTTAATTCAAGAGAAAATAATTATTTGAGTGTATGGCTTTGATGATTAACGTAGTTTTATGCCATTCAATAATAACAAACAAACAATGAAGATAAGAGACATTTGACTGACACAGGCTAAGAAATTGAACTCAAAACACTCAGCTCTATTTTTTTTTATTTTTGATTTATTATTACTGAACCTTTTCTACCTAGTGTTCCAGAGCTGCAGGTATATTGGCAATAGGCGGCTGCACTTCCGATGTTAGGGACAGTAATCCTCCATAAAAGTCTCGGTTCTATGACAACCGTTTGTTCTTTCAGGTATCGAATGGGTTGTTTAGGTGTCTACAACTGGTTCAGGTGTATTTTTAAATTTAATTTAAATTAAATTAAATTTTAAATTTAATTTGATGTTATGAAGATCATATATAGTTAATATTGTAACCCGAACATGAAAAGTATATTTATGAGAAAAATTTATCTATATGCCCTTATTTTCAGTTTTGATTAGTATACTGAATGTAAAAACTATCAAAATGTAACATGGAATATTTTAAATCACATTTGAAATTAACCCATATTTTTACTTAAGCATTTGGTCTCATATCATTTAACCATTTTAAAAAGTTGTTTTTTAAACATTTTTTTATAGTCCAGCTTAATCTTTTCAATCATATAAGGTTTCCGCAGAACTGGCTTTATGGGTAATTTTTATTTTGTATAAATTAAGAATTTTAATGAAAAACATTATAGGACTGCCTCTTTACATATCTTATTATCCAAATATCATTTATTAATAGGTTAAAGTACAATATCTACTGTAAACAATATATAACTATATACAAAATATAAATATATATGATTATAATAGTTTAGAATATCATTTAAATGCCATACTTTGCCATTTAAGTATATAGAATAGATGATTTTTAAGATAACCTGATTAGATACTGAATATTGTTGGACTATTTTTTCGCTCGATCAGAAATTTTCAAAATTCTAAATCATTTAAAAAAAGCCTTATGTTTATAAGTTATTACTCTCGCTAAAAAAAAAATTTCGGAGTCTGTGTCGTGAGTTGGTAGGGATCAGACGTACTTTGTGCCTCTAAAGACTTGTAGGTAAAACTGAAGTAATTTATGTACGAACAAGTTCCTTAGAGCGTGAGTTTTTCTTTTAAAGCCTTAAAACTGAATTCTTGTTAAAATATTCAAAAAACTTCAAAATAATACAGTTATTAAGTAAACAATTTTTTTTTTAAATCTTATAATTACAAAGAAGATAGTTCACCTATGGTAGATTAAATCCAAAAAATGAAAAAATGTGAGCCTGATAATCCTGGAGATGGGAAACAAAGAAAATTGTCACAGGAATCTGAAGAATTACCTGTAAGTAGCTTATCTTTGAACCAATTAATGGACTCCCTAGGAGTTTTAATAGATTAAAACTGCAAGTAGTGGATAAATAGTTAGAAACAGTAGCTACAAAAACAGATATGGCTTTATTCTCAGAAAAAATTGAGCAATTAGCTAAGGAAAATGTACTGTTAAAACAAGACCTACAGTCACAACAAGAAGAAAACAAAATATTATCAAGGCAGATTGAATTCATTCAAAGAGAAATTTAAAAAAAACAATAAAATTTTTAAAGGTATTGATGTGGGCCCCGGCTGAAGATAGTTTAAATAACATATAACAACTTTGCACTAAAGTTTTGGGTATACCAGAAAATATTTCCATTAATCAAGCTCGTGTAATAGGAAGCCGTAACACAAATAAGAAAATAATTCACTCAAAAAATACAGGTATACACATAGAAAGAGATCTCACTTACTCACAGGGACGAGTTCAAAGTAAACTATATATAAGAAGACGCATTAAGGAAGTGAGTTCACAAATGCCAGTATCCGTACGGGGAAATACCATTTGGGTTGAAAAACAGAAGTTCTTTTGGAACGAAGGTAAAGAACTGCTATATGGTGAAGAAGATGGTTTAAAAAAGTTAAAACAAAAAACTAACTGTGACTTTACTGAAATTATTACAAAACTGTTAGCGGAAAGTTGGGCAGAGACAAATAAAATTCTAAACGAGTTCCAAGCAGGATTTCGTCCTGGCTATTCAACTGTGGACCACATTTTCAGTCTGTTTAGCATAATCAATTTAACACTAGCAAAAAAACGCTGAAAACTGTATGCATTCTTTATAGATTTCAAAGCGGCATTTGACTGCATAGATAGGGAGGCCTTATTTTTCAAGCTGTCTAATCTTGGCCTGTCTCTGAAAATGCTAAGAATTTTGAGAAGCTTATACACCGAGACTAGAGCAACAGTCCATTATAAAGAGGGGTTGACTGAATTCTTTAAAACCACTGGTGGATTGAGACAAGGGTGTCTGCTTAGTCCATTACTGTTTGCGCTCTTCGTTAACGACTTATATGAATACATTGGCGAAGGACTGGATATAGCAGGAGTTAACGTTTGATGTTTACTATACGGCGATGACGTGGTAATCCTGGCTCCCTCCCCTCTAAAGTTGCAGCGTATGATAAACAACCTGCAGAATTACTGTTGGTTGTGGAATTTAGATATAAACCTAGCAAAAACAAAAATAATGGTTTTTCGTAAAGGAGGTAGATTGTCCAACTTCGAGAGGTGAAACAAAGGAGGCAACCCAGTTGAAGTTGTCAACGAATATAAGTATTTGGGTGTTATAGTTACCCAAAAATTAGCACTGGGCGCCATTTTTCGGAAAGAGTCAGCAACGTGGTTTGAATTCCACTTGGAGAAATTTTATGACTAGTAAAAATGTCCCTTATACAACAAAGCTAGAAGTTTATAGGTCGGTTTCTCGGGCGATAGTTGGTTATGCTGGACAGGCTTGGGGTTTCGAGCCTTATGAAGTTTTGGAAAAATTCCAAAGACATTTTTTGAAAAAACTATCATTTCTCCCCAAATATGCACCAAATTATATTTTGGCACATGAAACTGGTATTGCATCAATATATACATACACACTTAAAATTAATTTTGACTATGTTTTGAAAGTCCTGGAAATGCCGGATTATCGCTTGCCCCACATCTTAGCGAAAGAAGTGATAAAAAAGAAAGTTTATTGGTACAGAAAGAGGATGGAATTTGAGGAACAATATGGAATGAATCTCGAACCGTCAGACCCATCTGACCTACGCTGGAAGTTGACTGCACTTAGGCGCTGTATGGAAGAATCGAAGAAGCAAAAGAATTTCGATAAGTGTCTGCAATCTAGATTTAACATGTATGCAGGGCTATGTACGGTGGGTAGCCCCACTACAACTTATCTTAATGATATTCTTGACCTTAGGTCGATACGTTCAATTTTCCGCTGCAGGGCTGAATTATTAAACTTAACCTCAAAACCGTGGGCTCAAGAAAGTTCGGACAATTGTCCAGTTTGCAATTCCGAAGAAAAAGAAGACACTGCTCATTTCTTGGGAACCTGTCATGTATATGGTGAAATCAGAAAGAAATACTTTGGTAGCGAGACTTGTGCCACGGAAGAATTACTTAGCTTACTAAATGGTGCCAATTGGAAAGCGTTAAGTCAGTACGTGCAGGAGGCTATGCCCCGAAGAAGGCGGGTAATTAGCCAATAGATAGATCGCTAAAGGTTGATACAATCATAGATGTGTGGGGTAAAATACAAAAATAGGGAAGCATAGGGAATAAAATAAATTTAAAAAAAAAACCTGAATTATAATAATTTAAATATGAAATGTACTTATATTGGTGTATAAACTATTAAAGGCTTTAATTGAATTGTGATATTATTTTTATTATTACTGGATGCTTTAATAGAATTCATATATTAATTTTTCAATTGTTCTTATTTATGTATCTATGAATATATATATTTATTAATTAATACTTTAGAGATAAGAAAAATAAATGAGATTGTTAACACAGACCTCGACAGACGGATCACCCATTGTCTAGTGTTCTTGTTAAGTTTTAATGATTTTTCACTGTTTATATATTTATTTTTATTTTTTTCCAAATAAACACGATCAATCAATCAATCAATCAAAAAAAAATTTCCCTTAGTACATTCAAAGAATTCAAAATAACGATTCCAATTATAAAAAGAAAGGAATACTCTAGATTAATACCTACCAAATCAAAAACAGTTTCATTTTGTTTATAAAACCAACTGAGAACTACATTACAAATAGTAAAAAAGGAATGGGAATGATAAATAATACAATTTTTAATAATTAATGTCTTTTATTAATACCAATACAACTAATCCAATCAAAAACGTTTTAATCAACAAATGAGTTTTATTGATAATAATACAATCATTATTAATACCTTAGTTTTATTGACAAAAATCGCCTAGCAACATAAGTGAGTTTGTGGGTTTACTATGCAAATGAAATTTAAAAGTTATGTACAATATTTTTAACAACTTTTACAATTTTTAATAATTAATGTCTTTTATTAAAACCAATACAACTAATCCAAACAAAAACGTTTTAATCAACAAATGAGTTTTGTTAAATGATTAAAAATAATAATGATTAATAATAATAATTATGATTAAAATAATAATGATTGTATTATTATCAATACCTTAGTTTTATTGACAAAAATCGCCTAGCAACATAAGTGAGTTTGTAGGTTTACTATGCAAATGAAATTTAAAAGTTATGTACAATATTTTTAACAACTTTTACCAATGAGGTAAAAAACGATTAAATTATTTACATAAGTATATATATATATAAACTGCATGACCCTACAATACTTTTAAATAACTACATGACTTTTGTGATACTTTTAGAAATAAAAAATTAAATAATTTAAAGTAAGTAAACATGGATTAATATCTTACTAGTACTAGTAATGGCACTAGTAGGGAATGAGTTGAGCTGCATCATTTTAAAGACAATGAATTTGGTCATGTTACGATTTCTCTATATCAAATATGTGTAACAGTATACTAATGATAGGAAATTATAAATAACATAACACCATGAAATGATCTATTGTCATACCAAGCATTTTCTTCTGTTATAGAAAGAAGTTACAGAGAAGAATCCTCAGCAGGAGTGTTGATAATGCAGGGGACGCAGGTGAACGTTTCGAAGCCTGTAATTCGTGCGTACATCTTGAAGAACTTCCTCCTGCAAACACTGCAGCTAACCTTGTTCTGATTCGGTACTATTGTAAATCCGTTTGGCCCAAATATGGTCTCGCAGCAGCGGATGACTTTGTAGTCGCGGTCTGGGAGGCCTGCACAGCCACTGTGGTACACTTTGAAACAGAGGTAACAGGTGACCTTGAAATGTCCAGACTTAAGTGGTCCGGTCAAGGGGCACAACGAGCAAGGGGTAGCAGAAGAGCCCATCTTGGTCTAGAGCTAACAGGAACTGACTTTTGGATTTTGTTTCAAATCTCTTTATTGAAATAATATTTACAATTTTTGCAGTATATACAATATAATAACAATATAATAATATATACATCACTGAAACTGGTTTCTTTTTTTACCTTAGGTATTTTAAGAAATTACATAATCCGAGACCGCTGAAGGCGTGTACTCTATCACCGGCACAAGGCCGCTGGCTTTATACAAATCAAAGTCGGTGAGAGACCGCTTTTCGAGGTCGACTTTTGGACCCGAACCCTAGGGCCTATGTAGGACTCTCCCCTCCACTTTAGGGTAGGAAGCAGGTAACTTTAGGTAGCGATCTCATTTTTAATTTTAGCATAATATAAATAATTTAAATTGTTTCCATATATACAATTTTTAGTAATAATATTCGAATGCACAATATCAAATTCAATATAGGATTTTAAATAATTGCTGCATTACCAAAAAGAGTACAATTAGGGTCTTGTGCTAATAGCAACTAATATGATTTTAAGTAATTTTCTGTTGTTTCCTATATACGGATTAGTTACAATCTTAATTTATTTTTAAAGTTTTTCACTACCTCCTACATACTTTCTCACTTTCTCATTATCCACTCCTATCTCTCCTACAGGTGATTCAAAGTAAACCACAATAATGTATTTTCATCTAACTTTTCCACAATCTACTGGTGTTCCTTAAGGCAGAATCCTCGACCCAATCCTCTACACAGCTTATACAGCTGATGTCCCAACCCATCTTAGGATAGTATTAGTACTATCATTGCTACGTATGCTGATGAAACATTTTTTTAATCAGGCAGCACTGATCCAGTTATAGGATCCCATGCTGTTCAATTTCATATCACTGACTTTAAAAAATCTCTCTTAACTCCCCATCAATTACAAAAGACTCATGTATATGGCAATCATAAGACCCATCTGGACTTACGGAGGAGAGCTTTGGGGCACCCCTAAGCCATCGAATTATTCTTGTATTCAATTCTTGCAATCCAAAATCCTTCGTAAAATCCTCAATGCTCCTTATTTTATTACGAACAATGTAATACTTTAATACTTACTGTAATACTTTAATATCGCATTTACTACTTATTTGGGCAAAATCCGATATGGATCTTTCCATGAAAAACATTATGCCCATTCAAACCTACTAGTTCCAAACCTAGCAACCTCTTCAATTCCAGATAATCCTCCAAGGCGTCTGAAAAGAAGATGGCTGTGTGACCTTTTAAGTTAAATCTGTTATTTGAGTACTACAATTGTAAAGAAACTGGCTTTATCTCTTGCCATTATTTATCTTTCATTATATTTACTTTATGCATTCTATTATACACTTGTAAATTTCAATAAATAACTTTAAAAAACTGTTTCAATATTTCATTTCTTGTTTTCTTTACGCTGTTAAAATACACATTACCCAATTACTTCTTACCAGATCCTTGATTTTTTTTTTAGTTAATCTTTCTGAAATTATTTCTATTCTACTCATTTTCCAAACCAATATAGCAAAATATATTTTGGAAAAAATCTGTTCTATTTTTTTTAATTAAACAGTTACATAATGATATACAATAATTTATATATTGTTTAATGTAGAGATTGTCCTTTAACCAGTGATAAGATATATTGGGATGATGAGATATGCTAAGATGCAGCCACCCTATTATTGTTCTCATAATTTAAATATTCTTAATTTATGCAAAATAAAAATTATCCATAAATTTAAACCTTAGATCATTGAATAGACCAAGCATGACATCAAACATTTTTTTTAAATGGTTAAAAGTTCTTCAGTTTGAGAAATAATGTATATGCAATACCAAGGCAACATGGTTTAATTTCAAAATTCCTTTAAAATGTTTCTTGTGACATAATGATAGTTTTAACATAAACCTTCAAATCTAATAATTTATTTTAAATTATTGAAGATAAGGGTAAATAGATTAACTTTTAGTATTGGTTCATGCACTTTTCGTGATCCGTTTATAATGTTAACTTGATGTTTATAACATGAAATACTTAAAATTAAATTTTAAATTTAAAACTATAACAGAACCAGTAATGCTATACAATTTCTTCGATACCTGTATGAAAAAGCGGTAGTCATTTTAATTTTATAAGAAGCAAGACACTTTTTACGGAGGATTACTATTCCTAAAATCAGAAGTGCAGCCGCCTTATACCAATATACCTCCAGCTCTCGAACACTAGGTAGAAAAGGTTCAGTAATAATAAATCAACACTAAGGGAAAATAAAGCTCAGGAGTTTGAGTTAAAAATCTTCTTTGTTTGTTTCGTTATTATATATATATATATATATACATATAATAGATACTAGGCCATTGGTGACGTTCATCAGGTGCGTTTAGCGGACACCTAATGTTATTTATTATATTACAAATAATGCATTTATCACAATATTCCATTATCTTTTCATCCATGTACTTGAAGAAATAATATTGCTTTATAGTATCATTCATCTTCTTCGACCCAATATGTCCAAATTTTTTATGTATTCTACCTATTAATTCAGTTGTTAAAATTTCTGAAATGAATATTTTCTGTTTAAAATTTTTTAAATTTCTATGTTATGTCGTTCTCTGTTCTAATTATTGTATTTGATGTTAATTCTTTTCCATGGGTCACTTGGTCGTTTTTTATTTCTTCTAAAGCGAAGCTAAAGCATCGGCCACTATATTTTTTACCTTGTTGATAGATAATATTAAAATTATGTTGTGACAGGTATAAAATAAGATTTCCTAAAGCTTCGCCAGGCCTGGACATTACCTTCTAATTTTCCAACGGCTTGTGATCAGATACTACGGTAAATTCTCTTCCGATTAATAAATGTTGCCAAAATACGATGGCTTCTTTAATTGCTAAATATTATAAATATATTGGTGCCTTCTTTCTTTTACCATCAGTTAGTTTCTTGGAAAAATAAAATACTGGATCTCATACTGGTAGACCATCTTCAGCTTCTTATAAAATTGCTCCCAGTCCCTCACCACTTGCATCTGTGTATAAGTAAATCTTCTTGGTTGGATTGAAAATTGCCAGAACTGGTGGGGAACACGTGTAAAGTTTTATTCTACCAAAAAATTGTTGGCACTATGCAGTCCATATGAATTCTCTATCTTTTTTTAATATATCAAACAAAGGTCTTGGTCTCTTAGAGAAATCTTCTTTGAATTTGTAACAAAAATTGATTTTTTCTAAAAATTGTCTTACATTCATCTTTTTAGTCGGTACTGGGAAGTGCTTAAGTGCTGTTACATGATCTGTTAACGGTACTGTTCTATTATTTTGTATTATATGACCTAGATATTTCATCGATTTCTGTGCAAACTTATATTTTGTTAATTTAAATTTAAATTTTTCTTTCTTTACAGCTCAGAAAGATCATATAGATGCTACATATGTTCCTCAAAAGATTGTGAAAGACAATAAAATTCATAGTAAATGCAATCAAACCATTTCTTCTAATTATTTTTGCTAGAATTCTTTGGAAAATTGCTTGTGAATTTTTGAATACAGAGGGAAGAACATTAAATTGATAATGACCTGTTTCAGTAACAATAGCTAGTTTTTCTCTATCTTCTATTTCAACTGGTGTAGACCAAAATGCAGAGTTTATATCTAACAAACTAAAATATGAGCAGTCATAGCATTTCACTAACATAACTTCAATATGTGGTGAATCTCTTACGTGAGAATGGTTGAGCCTCTGGAACTACTAATTTATTTAGTTGTCGGAAATCTACACATAACCTTGTTTTACCTTTTCCGTTTTTATATCCATGTGTAACTGTAGCTCCAAAAGGTAGACTTGACTCTGATGCCAGACCTGCCTTTAATAATTCTAAAACTTGTTTCTCAATCTTTTGTCTATCGGGTAATGTGCATCTACAAGGACTTTGAGAGAGATATTTTTCAACTGTTAACTTAATACTCGTATGTGCAGTGAAAAATTGTTTATTTTTTTCTCAGCGGTGAAATATTGTTCTGTTAGTATAGTCAATAATGTTATTTTATATATGTTATGTAATATAGTACTTGCAGAATTTAGGATACTGGAGTATACTTAAGTACTGAAGCAATATTAGCATGAGTTAGCCAAAAAAAATTCCTACTAGTGAGAAAAGGTAAAGAGTAATGTACATTATGTAAAACTGGTGAGACACAATATGCATAGAAAACAGTTAAATTGCAGTTAATGGTATAAAGATTTTTTGACTTTTTTAGTATTGAAAAATTATATTAATATAGAAATGGAAGAATGAAAATGGTATGCATTCATGTCACATTATTGTTTCTCCTCATTTATCATTTTATCATCATTCTTTTTTCATCCATTAACTTTGTATCCTTACTTTGTGTACAATTCTTCTGTAAATAAAAAATCATAATTTGTGTTAGTATAAATTCATATTTATATAACTTTTCAAAACTTAAAGAGTCAACAATTGTTTATATCATTAATCGTAATTAAACTATGTTTTATATTCTTATAATGTCCCATCACTTTTACGCCTTTACCTTTTCTCACTAGTTATTTCATAATTTATTTTACTCTCCCTAATTCTTTACATTATTATCAATTCTATACATAAATTCTGTTATTCCTGCATAATTCTATTATAATTTTATCTTAGTTTCCGTATTTCTTTACATTATTATGAATTCTATAATTCTTCCTTGGTACTGCAATGATTTATATTGTCATTTTCTGTTTCTTTCCTAGCCCTGAAGATGACCTACATCGTAGGCCGAAACGTTGGCAGTATTAAAAAATAAGTTATTCTTATTTTTGTGTTATCTTTGACTGCACCCCCTGACCAATTCAATCCACCGTTGCAATTATCCAGTCAACTATTTTTCACTCAAATATAAACTATTGTTAATTTGGTAATATAGTATTGAAAAATTTATCATTTTATAATTATATATTGATAAATTCCTATATTTTGCTTCTTAATATAATTATTCAACTTAAAATGTTGAGTACATAGAATTACTTGTTTTTGGAAAATAGAATTACTGAAAGGGACAAGTGCAATAACTTAGGTATATTTTGGGAGGATTGGCTCCAAAAGGCCAAGGTATTTCTAAGCTGCCGTAAATGGCAAAGCTCCCGAAGTCTCAATGAATAATTGTTGAGAAGGAACAAAGGATAGAGGCTACGCCATAAACAAGAAACTCTTTAAAGTCAATGAACGGTGAACCATCTCCTTACCATTTTTGTATTTTAAATATACAAAAACGTATTTCAAAATAACAATAATTTTAAGGAAGCTTAATAATTTTAAAGAAATAATAATTGATTGAAATAAATTCCACTTATTTATAATGAGAAACATTCATTTATTTCGGGAAATGAATATTTGTTATATCTTGTTAGAATTGTGTTTGGGAAATCGTAAATATGGAGTCTAAAACAGAAAAAAATAAAGTAATTATATTAATTTATTGCAGGCAGAATAAAAAAAGAAAAAAATTTCTATTTTCATAATTCATTAAAATGTTTAAAAAAATAAAGCTGTCTTAGTGTCTTCATAAATAATAATAATAATGTTATAATGTAAGGCAAAGTTAGACTTCATGTAACACTGTAATCTAAATAAATGGATTTGATAAAGTATTGATAGAGGTGATAAACTATAAGAAGAGATACGCCATAGTTAGACAATTCTAAACATTTCGACTACTACAATAACAGTACAGTTTTATTTTTATTTCAATTTTGGGTCAATCCAAATAAAGTGATCCATTGAGGGTTGTTAAATATTTTGATTTTTTTAATGTGTTATTACTCTAATTACTATTGTTATTGAGTAATTCAAAATCCTATTTTAATAAAACTTTATTCTGCACGGAAACTGTATGGCGGCCATTTTTATTTGTAAGTGGATTTCAAATTTTTATATGTAGACGTTTGCGTTAATTTGAATATCTCTGCACTCGCTCAAGTTACGACACAGCAATCGACATGAAGGTATTTAGAGGTCTTTTCTACAACATTGTTGATAATAACCGAAACGACTTTTCCCGGGACTTCTTACATTCACTGTTGAGCCATTGTTGCTTCCACAACTTTGTAGCATTATTATCCTGGTTACTATGAAAGGCACATTCAATAATACTGTTTAATAATGTTCTCAATTTGAAATCTGGGTCTTTAACACCATCTAAACTTATAGTATTCCGTTCATTTTCTATAATTATAGAGAATTTTTATTTGCTAAGTAGCAATTAACTTCTTATTATAAAATATGTCAATTTTTTTAAATCAAACAAGTTTTTTTATATCAAGCCTGTAAAATACCAACTTTAATATTATTTTAAATTCAGGTAGTATAGATATAGCTACCAAAAAATTGAATTCCTTTAATTAGCATAAAGAGAGCGTTTGGTCCATTAAAGTTGATTAATATATTAACGTTCCCTTAAATTTTACCTAATTTCGTACTATTATCACTTTTTCATTTTTATTAATTGTTATTTTTAAAATATTTTTGTTTTGGAGAGAAAAGATTTGCCCTGGCTAGGATCAAATCTTATTAATCCCGGCACGGGCAAATCTTGTTCCTTAAAATTCTTATTTTGTATATATATACATATATATAATTTTTACTTACTTTAAATTATTTAATTTTTTTTATTTCTAAATGTAGTGGTCCAGGCTATACAGAAAGAAACCTCACACTGCAGAGCGGTAGATGATTTCTAAATGTATCACAAAGTCATGTAGTTATTTAAATATAGTGTAGGTTCATGCAGGTTTTTTTTTCTATTATTGAACTCACGAGGGAATGGACATATATTTTCCGTTTAACACCAGAAGGGTCCATTTGAATTTAAGGTTGTTAATCTTTCTAAAATTATATATCTTATACTCATCTTCCAACCAAATATTCCAAAATGACTTTAATTGAATTGCACCGTTATAAATTACTTAAATTATGTATTCTCTTCTGTTCTTGAAATTGCAGTTTTGCACCCACAGGAATGAAAACTAAGCGAAGTAATGTGAATTGTCATAGAGAAGAATATTTTGCGTTTATTTTTTCTTATTAAATTGATTTATTTTTAAACAACTTTTTTTAAAAATTTCAACGCCTTCTTTATGACTTTCATTTCATTATTTTTCTACATCCTTGACTTAAGATAGTGTAAGGGTCTTCCAAACGAATTTTCCTTTTTATCTTTTATTTGTTAAGGAACTGGTAACTTATTTTTATAAGATATGTCAATTTTTTTTATATCAAACAAGTTTTTTTTTATATTAACCCACCAACTTTATTATTAATTTAAATTCATGGTAGTATAACTACCGAAATATTGAATTCCTTTAATTAGCATAAAGAGAGCGTTTGGCCCATTAATATTGATATTAATGTTCAAATTAATTTTCCTAATTTTGTATTATTATTATTTTTGTTGTAAAACGGTTACTTAATTCAAAAAAAAAAATTATTTGAGTGTATGTTTTTGATGATTAACATAGTTTTATGCCTTTCAATAATAACAAACAAACAAAGAAGATAAGAGACATTTGACTGACACAGGCTAAGAAATTGAACTCAAAACCCTGAGCTCTATTTTCTTTTATTTTTGATTTATTATTACTGAACCTTTTCTACTACCTAGTGTTCCAGGGCTGCAGGTATATTGGCAATGGGCGGCTGCACTTCGAATGTTAGGAACAGTAATCCTCCATAAAAGTGTCGATTCTATGACAACCGTTTCTTCTTTCAGGTATCGATGGGGTTGTTTAGGTGTCTACAACTGGTTCAGCTGTATTTTTAAATTTAATTTTAACTATTTGATGTTATGAAGATCTTATATAGTTAATATTATAAGCCGAACATGAAAAGTGTATTTATGAGAAAAATTAATCTATTTGCCCTTATTTTCAGTTTTGATTAGTATACTGAATGTAAAAACTATCAAAATGTAACATGGAATATTTTAAATTACATTTGAAATTAACCCATATTTTTACTTACGCATTTGGTCTCATATCATTTAACCATTTTAAAAAGTTGTCTCTTAAACATTTTTTTATAGTCCAGCTTAATATTTTCAATCATATAAGGTTTCCGCAGTACTGGCTTTATGCATAATTTTTATTTTGTATAAATTAAGAATATTAATGAAAAAAATAATAGGACTGCCTCTTGACATATCTTATCATCCAAATATCATTTATTAATAGGTTAAAGTACAATATCTACTGTAAACAATATATGTATAACAATATATAAATATATATGCTTATAAAAGCTTAGAATATCATTTAAATGCCATACTTTGCCATTTAAATATATAGAATAGATGATTTTTAAGATAACCCCATTAGATACTGAATATTGTTGAACAATTTTTTTGCTCAATCAGAAATTTTCAAAATTCTAAATCATTTAAAAATAGCCTTATGTTTATAAGTTATTACTCTCGCTAAAAGAAAATTTTCACTTAGTACATTCAAAATAACGATTGCAATTATGAAAAGAAAGGAATATACTAGATTAATATCTGCCAAATCAAAAACAGTTTCACTTTGTTTATAAAACCAACTAACAGCTACATTCATCATCATCATTCGTGGCGCTACAACTCCTGTAGAGTCAAGGCCTCCTGCAGCTTGGTTCGCCAGGCTTCTCTATTGGTTGCCACTGCTCTCCAATTGCGAATTCCCAAGATGGACCTGGCATCCGCCGCCACTCCATCGAAGCGGACAGCTACATTGCAAATAGTAAAAAAGGAATGGGAATGATAAATAATTCAATTTTAACAATTATTGTGTTTTATTAATACCAATACAACTAATCCAAACAAAAATGTTTTAATCAACAAATGAGCTTTATTGATAATAATACAATCATTATTAATACATTAGTTTTATTGACAATAATCGCATAGCTACATAAGTGAGTTTGTAGGTTTACTATGCAAATGAAATTTAAAAGTTATGTACAATATTTTTAACAACTATTACAATGGTAAAAAACGATTAAATTATTTACATAAGTATATATATATATAAACTGCATGACCCTACAATACTTTTAAATAACTACATGACTTTTGTGATACTTTTAGAAATAAAAAATTAAATAATTTAAAGTAAGTAAAAATAGATTAATATCTTACTAGTACTAGTATTGGTACCGGTAGGGAATGAATTGAGCTGCATCATTATAAAGAAAATGAATTTGTTCATGTTACGATTTCTCTATATCAAATATGTGTAGTTCTTATTATTTTATATCGTAGCTTGTATAGTTTATCCATCATCACATCTCATTATATATATATATATATATATATATATATATATATATATTTATATAAATATAATTTGTTATTACCTTTTTTTTCAACTCCGGACATATTTTGTGATACATCTGCCTTTCTCTAGACATGCGAATTATCACTCCCCGAATTGCAAAATGATCAACTCTTTTCTAGTAATATTCTCATTTTGTTATCAAAAATAAGTTAAGAAAAACAAGATAAGAGTGATTTGGCTCATAACTGTAACAGGTAGAGACCGTTTCCTTCCTTATCTTTAGAAATTAGGGACAGTAATTCTCCATAAGTATCTTACTTTTGTGACAACGGTTTATTCCCCCAGGAGGAGGTTTTCTAGCATTACTCATTCAATTTTTGTTTGGTTTGATTTTAACTTTTTCATGTTATGACGTTCGTATTAATTATTAAATCATTTCGAATACACTAGAAGACGGTATTATTATTATTTAATTATATTATGTTTAATATATTAATTATATTATAATTATTTGAAAAATTGTATCACTACAATCTGTGAAGGGTCTGGAGCTCTGTGAATTTTAGTGACCGTACTGTTTCTTGGACGATGGTTCCGCTGGGAGGGGATTTCTCCTAAATCACGCTCAACCGCTACATATTCCCCTTGTTTTGGGTATCCACATTATAGAGGCTGACTGAGCCTCCTAGATCCCATGGGATCCATCTCCATCTAAAGGATATAAACATAGTGTTATGCCATTCAGAAATTAAATTATAGGTTTTTGAACTTGGTTTGGTAACTTTACATACTCAAATATATGCAAACATACACAAACACAAATACATATATTTATATTGAAAATTACCAAAATATATTTTTTATTAATTAATTTAATTCAAAGATCATGTAAAAACCATTGTGTTTACATTGTTTCTTCGCTCATTCACCTATAATAAGTTATGCTGTGTTTTTTTTTTTTTGTTTCTTTCATTTTTATTCATTAAAGGACGCTATCTATGTTATGTAAATAATCAAACATTTTTTTTTATTTATTAAACTGTTAATTTAATATTTTGGATAGTGTATGGAAAAATAAACGATGTAATTTTACAGATACTATATATTATATAAATTGAACTTAACTTCCATAAGATTGTCAGTAACAAACGAATCACCTTAGAAATAAAAAACATTGTTAAAATGGTATAATAAAATTGTCTTCTTAACGAATTCCATCGTTGTTTATTTCAAATTCGAACCGCTCCAGCGCTTTTCTAATCAGTTAATTATAGTATACTAATAATAGGAAAATATGAATAAAATAACACAATGAAATGATCTATTGTCATACCTAGCATTCTTCTGTTATAAGAAAGAAGTTACAGAGAAGAATCCTCAGCAGGAGCGTTGATAATGCAGGGGACGCAGGTGAACGTTTCGAAGCCTGTAATTCGTGCGTACATCTTGAAGAACTTCCTCCTGCAAACACTGCAGCTAACCTTGTTCTGATTCGGTACTCTTGTAAATCCGTTTGGCCCAAATATGGTCTCGCAGCAGCGGATGACTTTGTAGTCGCGGTCTGGGAGGCCTGCACAGCCACTGTGGTACACTTTGAAACAGAGGTAACAGGTGACCTTGAAATGTCCCGACTTGATGCAGGTGACGTCATCACAGCGACCGCCCGCGCTGTCAGGAAGTGGTCCGGTCAAGGGGCACAACGAGCAAGGGGGAGCGGAAGAGCCCATCTTGGTCTAGAGCTAACAGGAACTGACTTTTGGACCCGAACCCTAGGGCCTATGTAGGACTCTCCCCTCCACTTGAGGGTAGGAAGCAGGTAACTAACTTTAGGTAGCGATCTCATTTTTAATTTTAGCATAATATAAATAATTTAAATTGTTTCCATATATACAATTTTTATTAATAATATTCGGATGCACCATATCAAATTCAATATAGGATTTTAAATAATTGCTGCATTACCAAAAAGAGTACAATTAGGGTCTTGTGCTAACAGCAACTAATATGATTTTAAGTAATTTTCTGCTGTTTCCTATACACGGATTAGTTACAACATTCATGTGACATAATGATAGTTTTAACATAAACCTTCAAATCTAATAATTTATTTTTAATTATTGAAGATAAGGGTGAATAGATTAGCTTTTAGTATTCGTTCATGCGCTTTTCGTGACCCGTTTATAATGTTAACTTGATGCTGATAACATGAAATTCTTAAAATTAAATTTTAAATTTAAAACTACAACAGAACTAGTAATGCTAGACAATTTCTTCGATTCCTGAAAGAAAAAACGGTAGTCATTTTAATTTTAATTTTATAAGAAGCAAGACACTTTTTACGGAGGATTACTATTCCTAAAATCAGAAGTACAGCCTCCTATTGCCATATATATATACATATATATATATATATACATATATATATATATATATATATATATATATATATATATATATATATATATATATATATATATATATATATATATATATAAGGTCTGTGTCGTGAGTTGGTAGGGATCGGACGTACTTTGTGCCTCTAAAGACTTGTAGGTAAAACTTAAGTAATTTACGTAGGAAAAAGTTCCTTAGAGCGTGTGTTTTTCTTTTAAAGCCTTAAAACTGAATTCTTGTTAAAATATCATTCAAAAAACTTCAAAATAATACAGTTATTAAGTAAAAAAAATTTTTTTTAAATCTTGAAATTACAAAAAAGATAGTTCACCTATGGCAGATAAAATCCAAAAAATGAAAAAATGTGAGCCTGATAAGGCTGGAGATGGGAAAAAAAGAAAATTGTCACAGGAATCTGAAGAAGTACCTGTAAGTAGCTTATCTTTGAACCAATTAATGGACTCCCTAGGAGCGTTAATAGATAAAAAAACTGCAAGTAGTGGATAAAAAGTTAGAAGCAGTAGCTACAAAAACAGATATTGCTTTATTCTCAGAAAAAATTGAGCAATTAGCTACGGAAAATGTACTGTTAAAACAAGAACTACAGTCACAACGAGAAGAAAACAAAATATTATCAAGGCAGATTGAATTCATTCAAACAGAAATTAAAAAAAAACAATGTAATTTTTAAAGGTATTGATGTGGGCCCCGCTGAAGATAGTTTAAATAACATAAAACAACTTTGCACTAAAGTTTTGTAAAGGTATGCCAGAAAAAATTTCCATTAATCGAGCTCGTGTAATAGAAAGCCGTAACACAAATAAGAAAATTATTTGTGCGGAATTCACTAATGAGGCTGAGATAAAAGGCATCTAAAATATTAAAAAATACAGGTATACACATAGAAAGAGATCTCACTTACTCACAGGGACGAGTTCAAAGTAAACTCCTATATTTAAGAAGACGCATTAAGGAAATGAGTTCACAAATGCCAGTATCCGTACGGGGAAATGCCATTTGGGTTGAAAAACAGAAGTTATGTTGGAACGAAGGTAAAGGACTGTTATATGGTGAAGAAGATGGTATAAAAAAGTTAAAGCAAATAACTAACTGTGACTTTACTGAAATTATTACAAAACTGTTAGCGGAAACAGAGACAAATACACAAGAAAGAAGACGGGCTAGTCAACAACGAAGCGAGGAAAAAGAGAAAAAAAATAATAACACTGATGGTTTAAAAGGAAAGAATATTTATCTAGATAATAACAAATGATATAATACCGTCTGTCGAGGCATAAAATAAGATTTTCTAAAGCTTCACCAGGTCTGGACTTTACCTTCAAATTTTCCAACGGCTTGTGATCAGACTTACATCAAAACATTCTTGGCACTATTCAGTCCATGTTGTCTCTTAGAGCAGTGTTCTATAAATTTGTGACAAAAATTGATTTTTCCTAAAAATTGTCTTACATTCATCTTTTTAGTTGGTACTGGGAAGTGCTTAATTGCTTTTTTATCATCTGTTATCGGTACTATTATATTTTTTTGTATTATATGACCTAGATATTTCACCGATTTCTGTGCAAACTTATAATTGGTTGATTTAAATTTAAATTTTTCTTTCATATACGACATGTATTGATGGGTATAAATATACATGTTACGATAGAAAATATTAAGAATATTTATATAGATAAATAGTAACACGAACCATTTCATTTTAATTAAAATGTTGGTATTTTAACACTAAAACGTATTTATTAATTTTTATTTGTGTTTATTTTTTTTTCTGTCTACTTGAGTCACAAAAGATATTCAGAACGTGTTGATACCAGTCGTTATTATGTTTCAACATTAGGAATAATAGTGTTAAGTACGGGGCTCAATTCATTCCCCACCAGTACCAAAACTAGTTCCAGTAAGATATTAATCCACAGTTACTTACTTTAAATTATTTAATTTTTTATTTCTAAAAGTATCACAAAAATCACGTTATAAATTACTAATTAATATAGATTTTTTTTAAACATCTTTTTAAAATGTCGACGCCTTCTTTATGATTTTCATTTCGTAATTGACTTAAGATAGTGTAAGGGACTTTCAAACGAATTTTCCTTTTTATCTTTTATTTGTTAAGGAACTGGTAACTTATTTTTCCTCAGTAATTTATATTTCTTAAGTTGGTCACCTTTGGTCTAGTGATAAACGTAACAGACTACTAAGCCCAAGATCGCGGATTCGTAGCCCGGCAGGTGACCCTAGGATTTTTTTAAGGGAGTAAAAAATCCTTGGTTACGCCGTCCTTCGGAAGGGACGTTAAACGGGGGTCCCGAGGCTGTACGATGTCAGGTACTCGTTAAAAATCCCTATCCTGATTAAACCTGGTTAGGCAAAATTTAGAGCTCCCACTCTAGCATCGTCCGATTAGCCTTAGCAGCATAAAGTGACGTTAAATGGACAGCTACTATTACTATTTCGTAAGTAAGAGGTAACTTTTTTTTATAACATATGTCAAATTTTATTAAATCAAGTTTTTTTTATATTAAGCCTGTAAATTACCAACGTTATTATTATTTTAAATTTATGATAGCATAGATATAGCTACCATAAAAATTAATTCCTTTTATTAGCATAAAGGGAGCGTTTGTTCTCTTACCTAATTTTGTATTATTATATTTTTTCATTTTTATTAATTGTTATTTTTACGGTAATTATTATTGAATTTTTTTGTTTTGAAGAGAAAAGATTTGTCATATATATAACATATAACGAAACAAACAAAGAAGAACAAAGAAATTTGATTGACACAGGCAAAGAAATTGAACTGGAACTCCTGAGCTCTATTTTCCTTTAGTGTTGATTTATTATTTTTGAACCTTTCCTACCTAGAGTTCGAGAGCTGCAGATATATTGGCAATGGGCGGCTGCACTTCGAATGTTAGGGACAGGAATCAACCATAAAAGTGTCCGTTATATGACAACCGTTTCTTCTTTCATGTATCGAAGAGGTTGTCTTGCATTTTAAAATTTAATTTTATGCATTTCATGTTATGAAGATCTTATATCGTTAATATTATAAGCCGAACATGAAAAGTATATTTATAAGAAAAATTAATCAATTTATACTTATCTTCAATAATTTAAAATTAGTGATTAGGCTTGATAGTACATGTAAAAACTATCAATATGTAACATGAACCATTTTAAAGCACATTTGAAATTAACCCATGTTTTTTCTTACACATCTTGTCCCATCATGCCTTACAGTTATAACATTTAACCATTTTAAAATGTGTTTTAAAAACATTTTTTTTATTTTCCAGCTTAATCTTTCAGTGATATAAGGTTTCGGCAGGATTGGCTTTATGGATAATTTTTATTTTGCATAAATTAAGAATATTAATGAAAAAAAAATAGGACTGCCTCTTTACATATCTTAACATCCAAATATCATTTATAAATAGGTTGAAGTACGATATCTACTTTAAACGATATATAAATATATATTCATATAGGCTTAGAATATCATTATATAACCTATGTCATTTAAATATATGGAATAGATGACTTTTAAGATAGCCCAATTAGATACTGAATATTGTTGAACAACTTTCTACTGAATCAGAAATTTTCAAAATTCTAAAATATTTAAAACTAGGCTTATGTTTAAAAGTTATTATTCTCCCTAAAAGAAGATTATCATTTAGTGCATTCAAAGAATTCAATATAACAATTGCCAATAAGAAAAATAATAGAATACTTTACATTAATATCGACCAAATGAAAAGAGTTTCATTTTGTTTATAATACCAACCGACAACTACTTTACAAATAATAAAAAAGGAATGGGAATGATAAATATCACAATTTTAAATAGTAAATGGATTTTATTAATAAGAATGCAATTTTCAATTAATACATTAGTTTGATTGATAAGAATACAATTCCCATATTTACATAAGTGTATTTATATACATCGTATAACTTCTTTTCCTATTTTACAAAGGAAATTTAATCAGGCGTGTTCTTTCTCTCCTAAAATTTCTCTTTTTTTAACGTTTCGTGGGCCGAATATTATATTTTTAACATTATTTTGATTCAGTTGTAAACAATAAACAAATATATGTATACATACGTATGCGACATGTATTGATGGCTATAACTATACAAGTTACAATAGAAAATAATAAGAATATTCGAATTTAACAATTTCACATATTTGATATAGATAAATAGTAACACGAACCATTTCATTTTAATTAAAATGTTGGTATTTTAACACTAAAACGGTTATTTACAATATTTCCAAGCCATTCTTCTAATTATTCTTCTTTCTGTCCACTTAAGTCACAAAAGATATTCAGAAAGTGTTGATACCAATCGTTATTTTGTTTCAACATTAGGAATAATAGTGTCAAGTACGGGGCTCAATTCCTTCCCCACCAGTACCAAAACTAGTTCCAGTAAGATATTAATCCACAGTTACTTACTTTATATTATTTAAATTTTTATTTCTAAAAGTACCACAAAAATGTATTAATAAAAAGTTGTGTAGGATTAGGCAGTTTTTATTATTCAACACACGAGTGAATGGATTGATTTTTTCCTGTTAAAATCACAAGGATCCAATTAGACGTTTGATAATCAGGTTGTTAATCTTTCCAAAATTATTTCTCTTCTGCACATCTTCCAGCCCAATATTCGAAAATGACTTCTACTGAATTGCACCGCGTTATAAATTACTTAATAATATAAATTTATTTTTAAACAACTTTTTAAACTGTTGAGGCCTTCCTTATGATTTTCATTTCGTTATTTTTCTAGAATTGACTCAGATAGTGTAAGGGTCTTTCAAACGAATTTTCCTCAGTAATTTTTATTTGTTCAGTAACAGGTAACTTATTTTTATTAAATATGTCAACATTTTTAAATAAAATCAGTTTTTTTATATTAAGCCTGTAAAATACCAACTTTATTATTATTTTAAATTTATGATAGTATAGATACAGATACCAAAAAATTGAATTCGTTTAATTAGCATAATGAGAGCGTTTGATACATTAAAGCTTATTAAGATATTAATGGTCAGTTAAATTTTACATAATTGTGTACTATCATTAGTTTTCCTTTTTATTTAATGTTTTTCTTCTCAGCATTGCTGGTTGATATGTCTTAACCGGACCATGGTCAAGGTCAAGCTTGACTGGTCAAGCTTTTCTGTTGTAAAACGGTATCTATACATATATATATTTATAACGAAGCAAACAAAGAAAATAGAAATTTGAGTGACACTGGTAACTCCAGCTCCTCAGTTCTATTTCCCTTTAGTGTTGATTTATTATTTCTGAACCTTTTTCTACCTAGAGTTCGAGAGCTTCAGGTATATTGGCAATAGGCGGCTGTACTTGGATGTTAGGGACAGTAATCCTCTATAAAAGTGTCCGTTCTATGACAACGGTTTCTTCTTTCAGGTATCGAAGAGGTTGTCTAGGTGTCTACAAGTGGGTCAGTTGTATTTTTAAATTTAATTTTAACCATTTCATGTTATGAAGATCTTATATCGTTAATATTATAAGCCGAACATGAAAAGTATATTTATTAGAAAAATTAATCATTTTATCCTTATCTTCAATAATTTAAAATAAGTGATTAGATTTGATAGTATATGTAAAAACTATCAATATGTAACATGAAACATTTTAAAGCATATTTGAAATTAACCCATGTTTTTTCTTACACATCTTGTCCCATCATACCTTACACTTATAACATTTAACCATTTTAAAAACATTTTTTTTATTTTCCAGCTTAATCTTTCAGTGATATAGGGTTTCGCCAGGATTGGCTTTATGGATAATTTTTATTTTGGATAAATTAAGAATATTAACCACACCTCTTATCATCCAAATATCATTTATAAATAGGTTAATGATAATATCTACTTTAAACAATATGTAAATATATATTTATAAAGGCTTAGAATATCATTATGTAACCTTTGTCATTTAAATATATGGAATAGATGATTTTTAAGATAGTCCAATTAGATACTGAATATTATTGAACGAAAAAACGAACAACTTTCTACTGAATCAGAAATTTTCAAAATTCTAAAACATTTAAAACTAGCCTTATGTTTAAAAGTTATTACTCTCACTAAAAGAATATTTTCACTTAGTGCATTCGAAGATTTCAAAATAAAAATTGCCATTAAGAAAAATAATAGAATAGTTTAGATTAATATAGACCAAATCAAAAAGAATTTCATTTTGTTTATAAAACCTACTGACAACTACTTTACAAATAATAAAAAAGGAATGGGAATGATAAATAATGAAATTTTAAATAATTAATGTGTTTTATTGATAATAATACAATTACAAATAGTAAATGGATTTCATTAATAAAAATACAATTTTTAATTAATACATTAGTTTGATTGATAAGAATACAATTCACATATTTACATAAGTCTATTTATATACATCGTTTAACTTTTTTTCTATTTTACAAAGGAAATTTAAAAGCTATGTATAATATTTTTTGTTAAGATTTTTGATACCTATCACACTGGTAAAAAACGATGTCGCAAATCTCCTTGAGTATTTCAGCCCCCAAATCGTAAGGAAGTGCTGCAATGTACATTTCGATGCTTTCTCCAGAACTCTCTAAAACTTTTTTCTTTTTATTCAGTCTTGGATCTCGCATTGCCTAAACACAATACGAAATTTATGTATATACGAGTAGAAATTGTTTCATTAAAATATTATCACAGTAATGTATGGGTCTTAACTAATAAATATTATTAGAACATCATTCATTTTGATGGTGTAATAATTATAATCTTGTTATTACTATTATTGTTATAAATAATCAGCACAGTAGTAAATAGTGTTTTTATTTTCAAATGAGACAGAGAAAAATATAAAATGCTTTTTTCTTTTCATATATTAACAGGGCTGCCCAAGTGATGTTATACAGCTCACTTATCAGTACAACATCAGACATAATATTAATATATAATATAATAGACATAAACTTAAAAAAATAATAATAATAATCAACACTCACCCTTTGATTGTGTTCGATCTTCCATAGCTGGTACGAAAGTACCGGCCGTAGAATACCAGCAGATTTTTCACAGAACCGGTGTTGAGATTCTTCGATCTCTTTCAATGCTCTCGATCTGCAGACCATTGGTAATGCTTCCAGAAGCGTTCCTACGCGATTCGCAAGTGCATAAAGTTCTTTCTCCTGGTCCATGCTGATTAAATCTGAAAAACAAAATAAAAAATAATGTAGATTAATCTATTATATTATATAAAATTATATTAGAAATTTTCTGAATAATTTATATTAATAAGTATACTAAATACACTTCAAACATATCAATAATCAGCATTGCTTTAATATATAACACAGTAATAATATTTAAAAAACAACTTACATGTCTGATAATAGCAGTAGGATCTGTTTGGAAACTCTGTTGTATGCGATCTGGCACTGACTCTTAAGTCCACTGTCAGGTACTTCATGGGCGGGGCTTGGAGTACTTAAGTTTCAGCCAATCAGATCTATTTCGAGCATGCAAGCTCTCCCACTACAGCACGATAGCAAGACTAGTGGTTCGAATTCATATTTTTATTGTAATATTTTAAACAATTTAAGCTGAATGAAAATATATATAGCAGCTTTTGATGTGACATTATCTGTAATTTTATAAAGTTATAAAATATTTTTTTTAAATCTTATAATTATTATAAAAGGTTTTGAGCTATGATAAAATATGGATTTATTACATATACACGAGTCGGTATGAGGAGAAATAGAATATTTAATGGTAAAATAGAAACACTCCCAGATCATGATAAGGTCCTGCTAGTGAAGTCTTAACGTTCTTGTGAACTGAAATAGAATATTCAACAGGAATAGCAGGATATTCTTTCTTCTCTACAAGCAAACTTGTAAAGAGAGAAGTTGAACATTGGAACTCTTAAATCGCGATATCCGCAGAGAGCTTGATATAGGAAATAACCTAGGAAATAGCCTCTACGGATAGAAGGATCTAAACCGCATTCAATAAATTCATAGTCATACTCTATTGACACTCGTATTGAAGAAATATATTGATGAGATAGCTGAATAGCTCAATCCTCCAACATATCGTTCGATCTGCAAAGTTGCCATGCTCAACATTCAAAACACTTTATATTAGGACAAAAATTAAAATAATCCACTATGAAAAAACCTATGAAGCCATTCGGAGATTGGCCTGTCACTTGGCACGGCATGTGTAGACGTGTTTGTGTTTTTTTCAGTAATAACTTTTTTATACAAAATCTACTGATTTCTTTTCATATTTTTTCTCTTCACTCACAGAAATTAACCTCATTTGTGATAAAAACGTGAGATGTAACAGTACTCTTTTGCTAATAAGGCTAGTTGCAGAGACAAGAGTTCAGTGGTGGGTAGCTTACCAACTGATGCCATAAACAAGACCCATAGACCAGCTTATGGTCTTGCTAAACAGATTTGAGGTAATTTTTCACTAATAAATGATGAAATTAAAGCCTCACGCACCGAAAATAAGAATTCCATAGACTCTATAAACAAGAAGTTAATGCTGCGGTAAATTACACGAAGGACAATTTTCTAAAAAGAAGTTAAAATGTCACAAAATTAGAAAGGGAAAAACAAAAATTAAAAAAATAAATTGATTTACTGCGCTATAATATTAATGTTATATTATAACACACAAAACCGATTCTGCAATATACTGAAAATTTACAATTGACCCCAAGTCCCCAATGAGAATTTACTTAATTTATTTTAAAAAATCTACAGCATTATTGGTTTTCAGTTGTCAGAGTACTCGTTAGATAATATATTGAGAAGAGAAGTCGTACTAATCAATCTTCTTCTTCAATAGCTATAGTTAAATTCGGTACTTGTGTATATAAACAACCACCTGTAAAGGGAAATCTTGTACTTGGGCATGCGTTACATTTTATAACAGTTATATTTTTAACAGTAACAGTTACTTTTTTGACAGATTCATTGCTCTTTGTTTCCTCGTGTGTTCTAGAGTTGTTGTTGTATCCTCATTTTTGTTTGTTGCTGATTTGTTGGTTGGTTGGTGGTTAGGGGTGGTTTATATTTTAAATTGTTGATGATATATTCCATTATTTATTTCTATTATTATTATATTTATTTGTATTATGTATTTCATTATGTTGTTATATATTCAATTATATAATTATTACTTCTATTTATTTATTTCTATTATTATTATATTCAATGTTATGTTATGCAAATTCTAACCCCAATAAAAATATTTAAAAAGGTTATCCAAGATATGACTGTTAAAAATATAACTGTTATAAACTGTAACTGCTTCCGCATGCGTACAAGCTTTACAGCCCTTTACAGGTGGTGGTTTATATACACAAGTACCTTAAATTCATTAGTATCTTTGATAAAAATCGATTTCTTAAACTAAAAAAAACCATTAAACCTCAGTTATTTAGATCAGAGCTCGTGCCCACGTCCGAAAAACTCCCCATTGTTAGGTATGTAACAACCTATAACTTGAAGATATTTCAATCAGAGGACATATTCGAATTCGTATATTGCAGAAATGGAAATATTTTTGCGAGTATAAATGCTAATTCGTAATGACTACAAATCAGATCATTAGGGGACCTCAACGTAATCTGTTAGACTGTGCCTGTCAACTCAGATAACTCCCTTTCAGAGCTGGAAGAGGGTTATAATGAACACAGCATCCAGGCATCCGTCTCATCGGTCAATAGAGAGTAAACGTAAAGTCATTACAAGGCTATCAAATTACAGAATTAAGCACGCATGATGTTATATTTTTGTCTGAAACTTGACTTATGTCCGACGTTCGAAAATCCATTAATATTCGAAAACATTACTTTGATCGGATTTAGGTACACATTAACTTTTGAAAATTGGACGTTAGTACCAAAAAATTATCTAATGAACCGGTTGCTTTTAGCTTTCTTTTCTTGGGTTGAATGTCCTGGGTAAACGCCTCCCTATTGACTGATGAGACTGATACCTGGATGCAGTGTTCATTCTGAAAAAAATAACTGAGGTTTATTGTTTTTTTTTAGTTTAAGAAATCGATTTTTATCTAAGAAAATTAAAACTGAAAGTTCATTCCGCTTCCTTGGTATAATTTTCTCTAACTCGGTTCTTTATCATTTGGCAAGTCAAGATATGATGGATGGAGCAGCTAATGCTATGTATTCGGTTAAACAGATTATAATCATCACATCCAGATCACCTTCCTGGAACTTAAAACTACGCTTTTCAATAGTTTCATTTATACTTCAGTGAAAAACTGTCATTAAGGTGCTTAGATAAAATAGAGAAGATTAAGGTCAGATTTTACAAATCGCTCTTTTACTGGCATACTCAAACTCCAGATTACATAATGTTACGGGCTACTGGGTGTAAAATGGACTAAACTATTACTTAATTCAAGAATCTAATATTTATTAACAAATTAGAAAGAATACAATGAGATTATTTAAAACAGTTAAATTATTAAACTAATATCAATTTACAATAATAATATTCTACTAAATGTTATCTAATTTCTAAGATAATATACAAATAATATAAGATATTGTTTATACTAAGTAACTAAACTATTTATATAAATTTGTACAAATACAATAATATTACACTATAGTTTACAATTACAAATTAACACTTACAGTTCGCTAACTAAAGTCCACCGACCGTAAGACTCTCCAAATATGACAAACTGCCACACAGTTTATTACACTTATTACACGGCCACTAATTGTCACTGTTGCTCACTAAGCACTTAATACAGACTGATACTAACACTAACTAACTCACACACACTGCCACTAGTTAACAACTGCTACTCACTGGCTTACTACTGACTCGTCTTATTACTACTGCCGCGGCCGAAAACGCTGTCCTTTTTATATAGGCAAGGTAGGTCGTGGTGGGGCATTACTCGGAACACGGACGAGGACCACCTAGACCGATCTAGAAGGTTCTACGCCATTCTATAATCCCTTCCGCTTAATCCCATTGTTTGCCTAATCCGCTCTAGGCGGGTTCAGAAGCCGGTCCTGCTTTCCGCTCTGACCGTAACACTGCCCCCTCCTTAAAAGTGCTCTGCCCCAGAGCATAGTCCGGAGAAATCGGGCGGTCATGAGCTTCCCTCGATGGAGACGCATTTCCTTTCCAGGGGTTGAACGTGCACACCAATATGGCGACTCCAGAGTTGGTGAATATCTGTTCAAGCATGTTCCTGACAACCTTCCACTCCAGGCCGTCATATCCACAGCCCAACTTAGGGATCGCGAGCTTGGTGACACGCAGTCTCAGAAGCTTACTCCGCAGGTCGTCGAGGCTTCGCCGCAGTGCGTCATATGTGGGCTTCTGATCAGTAGCACACTTGGTAACTAAGTAGAACAGGTGTCGTCCTTCGTGCGTATGGTGGAGTGCTTTCCCGACGCGTGGTCCTTGGCGTTCCAGTTCCTCAGTTCCAGCAAACTTCTTCCTGAAGACGGTTGCAATCCCTCGGGAAGTCCTCAGATCTTCGGCTACACAATGGGCCAGAGAATAGTCCGCGGGTAACGAGAAGATATCTCTGTATACTGCCTGAGTTACTCCACGGGAACCTTGTACCTTAGGTTGTGCAACTGATACCTTACTGGCCTCCACGTTGTTGAGGTACCTGACTTGCTGGTCTTTTGTCGGGCCATGGTCTCCTTTGTATGGGGCCAGTCTATTAAAATGGACTACCCTGGGTTTTCCTTTTGGCTGCTTTCTGATCCTATAGATGACGTCGTTTATCCTATTGATGATCTCAAACGGGCCATCCCAGGAGTTCTGGAGTTTAGGTGAGTAGCCTCGCCTTCTTCGAGGATCATGTAGCCAGACCAAATCTCCAGGTTGGAATCCACCTTTCTCTGCCCTGATGTCGTAACGCTCCTTCATTCTGTCACTGGCTCCCTGGATGTTTGCACGAACCTTTTCGTGGATATTATCCATCCGCTTCCGTAGATTCGTGACGTATTCCTCTCCGTTAACTTCCTCGTCTGGCTTGAACCCGAATTTCAGATCACAAGGCAAACGAAGTTCTCGGCCGAAGACCACATTTGCGGGGGTCTGCCCCGTTGCTTCATGGACTGAACTCCGGTAGGCTAACAAGAACAAGTGAAGATACTGGTCCCAGTCTCGCTGATGCTCGGAGACCACTTTAGACAAATATCGACCCATTGTCCTGTTCATGCGCTCCACCATGCCATCCGATTGAGGGTGAAGAGGTGTCGTCCTGGTTTTCCGTATTCCCAGTGCTTCGCACATCCCGGAGAAGACTGCAGACTCAAAGTTTCTTCCCTGGTCAGCGTGAAGTTCCATGGGTACTCCAAACCGGCTGACGAGCTGCTTCACAAGTACGTCTGCAACCGTGACTGCCTCTTGATTCGGAAGGGCATACGCTTCCACCCACTTAGAAAAATAGTCCATGGCCACGAGAATATATCGGTTACCTTCGTCCGTCACAGGGAAAGGGCCAGCGATGTCGATCGCTATCCTCTCGAACGGTGCTCCCACGTTGTACTTCTTCATAGGGGCCCTCTTTCTTCTTGTTGGTCCGTTAGAAGCCGCACAAGTCGCACAACGCCTGCACCAGTCCAACACATCGTCCTTAAGGTTTGCCCAGTAAAAGCGTTCACGAACTTTTTCCAATGTCCGGTGAACTCCAAGATGGCCGCCAGTTACACCGTCATGTAGTTCCCTAAGCACTTCGGGCACTTTATTCCTTGGAACGATGAGCTGTAGCCTACGCTGATCTCCTTCCGCGTTCTCCAATGCCCGTTTCAGCAGCCCGTTGTCCGCTACAATGGAGTTCCATTGGGCCCAGTAAGTTTTTACATTCTTCGACATTGGAGCCACATCCTGCCAGGTCGGTCTTCCTCGCCCCGATATCTTCCATTCCTTTATTTGTTTCAAGTCCGGGTCCTCGTCTTGCGCCTTTGACACCTCTGCGTCCTGCCAACTGTCGATAACAACCGTTGTCCTCAATACTGTTGCCTGCTTCTCTTCTTGTCGGGAACAATGCCTGCATTCTTCATCTTCACATGGTCTTCTTGACAGCGCATCCGCATTCCTGTGGCTCGTTCCAGAACGATGAGCAGATTCAAAATCGTACTCTTGAAGGCGCTCGATCCACCTCGCCACTTGTCCCTCCGGTGACTTGAATCGCAGCAGCCACATTAGAGCCGCGTGGTCCGTTCTCAGCAGGAACCTTCTTCCGTATAGATATTTATGGAAGTGCTCTATGGATTTTACTACTGCCAGAAGCTCTTTCCTTGTGACACAGTAGTTGCGCTCCGGAGCTGAGAGTGCCTTGCTGAAATATCCAATCACCCTTTCTTCTCCGTCTTGGAGCTGAGATAGGACACTTCCAATGGCGATGTTGCTGGCATCTGTGTCGAGTATGAACTTGCCCTCGGGACGTGGATAGCTTAGAATAGGAGCACTACTCAATTTTCTCTTCAGCTCCTCAAAGGATGCCTGACACTCGTGATCCCAATGGAAAGTCCTTTTCTCCTCGGTAAGCCTAGTAAGAGGTTTTGCGATGTTAGCAAATCCTTTCACGTACCTCCGGTAATAGGTGCAGAGCCCGAGAAAACTTCTCACCTGGTGCTTATCTCGAGGTACTGGCCAGTTGGTGATCGCTGCTATCTTCTCTGGGTCAACAGCAACTCCGTTGTCTGACACAATATGCCCCAGGTAGTTGACTTGCCTTCGGAAGAGATTACACTTCTTCGGGTTCAACTTAAGGTTCGCTGCACGCAGTCGTTCGAAGACCTTCTCCAGGTTCTTCAGATGGTGATCGAAGGACTTTCCCAGCACAATGATGTCATCTAGGTACACCAGGCATACCTCCCAAGAGAGACCTCTTAACACATTTTCCATCAGCCTCTCGAATGTGGCAGGAGCATTGCAAAGCCCGAACGGCATTACTGTAAACTGCCAGAGCCCAGTGCCAATTGAAAACGCCGTTTTCTCTTTATCTTCAGGTGCCAATCCAACCTGCCAATATCCACTGCGGAGATCCAAGGTAGAGAAGAGTTTACACCCCTCCAGGGTGTCCAGCGTATCGTCAATCCTGGGAAGCGGATAACTGTCCTTCTTAGTGACGTTGTTCAGAAGACGGTAGTCTACGCAGAACCTCGTTGTGCCGTCTTTCTTCTTCACCAATACGACAGGAGACATCCAGGGGCTACTCGAAGGCTCAATGACACCATCAGCCGCCATCTCCTTTATGATCTTCTCGGCGTCCTCCCGTTTGGCTAACGGCAGCCTCCGCGGGACCTGTCGGATGGGCTTCGCATCCCCGGTGTCAATCCTGTGCTGGACGATATCCGTTCTGCCCCGTGGTCCTGGTCCGATCTCGAAGACGTCATGCCATCGGATAATCATGTTCTTCACTTCCTCGCTCTGTTCAGGTGAAAGGTCGCGGCATGACTCGTTAACAAATCCTTTTAGTTCTTCTGGCAGTCCTCGGAGCTCGGTGGGACGACGTTGCAGCTGACGAACCACTGAGGTAGCGGTTGTACACTCCCCGACCGGTGTTCCTTTCTTCAGCGTTACCGGGAAGCTGTTCAGGTTCATTAGCCGGATTGGAGTCGTCCGTCCGGCCTTGATGAGAGACCTAGCAACCAGTACGCCGCGTCCGATCTCTTGTTCTTCGTGCGTTCCGGGTTCCAGTAGTACACATTGACCCTCTGGTAGATGTCCTTCGACCGTCCCATGCGTCACGATTTGGCTCTGTGCAGGTAAAGTGGTGTCTTCTAGTAAGAGCACTCGTGCATACAGATCCTTTCCCTGCCGAAGGATGACTTCCTCGTCTCCCATCGTCAACACACCTTTCGACATGTCCAGCTTGATCCCGTATGCGATCATGAAGTCCATGCCCAATATGACATCTTCATCGATTTCTGCCACGAGAGCGCGGTGCTTCAGATGTTGACCCCCGATGATGAAGGTGGCAACTGTCTCCCCGTAGACCTTGGCTGGCTGTCCCGTGGCAGTCCGCAATGCCCAAGTTGTTGGTAAGATCTTCTCAGCTGGAAGTGTTTTCGAGTTCAAGATTGTCATGGTTGCGCCGGTATCTATTAGCAGACTTCGCAGCTGCCCGTTCACCATCCCATCAACGTAGAAACTGTTCGTTCTGCTTCCTATTGACGCAACTCTGATGGCCTTCCTGGGGCCTTTGACGTTACGGGTTGACAGTTGCCCCCTCCCATCAACCCTACTTAGTTTTCCTGTGGCTTTTCTTGCTTCTTAGATGGACACTTGCTTCTAGGGTGTCCAATTTGGCCGCAGCTCCAACAGCGTATCTCCTTCTTACGGGTCCTGAGAGCCTCTAAAACTTTCGTCACTAGGTCCTCAAAGCTGGGGACTACATTTGGCTCCGCTTCTGCTGCTCGTACGCGCGCATGGCCCCGTACAGACTGTCTAACAGCCTCGAACTCCATGGCCTGGGATAATGCGTCTCCTAAAGTTTTCGGCCGGGCGAGCTTCACTGCTTGTTGTGTCTCTGGGTCCCGAAGTCCATCGAGGAATTTGTCGACAGCCAAGCTTTCGTAGACATCGTCGGTGACCGATGGGTAGGCGTTCCTCACTAGCCGGGCAATATCCGCTTCAAATTCCTGTAAAGTCTCGTTGGTCTTCTGGATCCTGCTTCTCAGCTGTGAGCGATACAGCTGGTCCATGTGGCGGTGGCCGAAACGCATCTCCAGTCTTCTCATCAGCTCCCCGTAGTTGGACCGCTCCGACATGGGCATCCCCTGCAGCACTCCTAAGGCGTCTCCGCGCAGAGCCAGGCACAAAGCTGAAGCTTGGGTCTCCTGTGACCACCCGTGGATCGAAGCAGCTGTCTCGAAGAGAGTCATGTAGTCCTCCCACGGCGTCTTTCCGTCGAATACTGGAATGGTATTGTGAGTTGGTGGCGCCCCAGCATAGGCAGGCAGAATGGTGTCACGATGGCTGCCCTCGGAGGAATGGTCGGTATCGTTCGTCGGTGGGTTGCTCTTACGTCCCTCGAGAGCTTCCATTCTTAGCCTAATTTCGTTCACTTTTTCTCCTAGCCTAGATTCTATATCAGCTACTTTATTATTTACATCGGCTAACTTATTATCTACATTAGCTAACTTATTATCTACATTAGCTAGCTTATTAT
The DNA here is from genome assembly GCA_964056705.1 of Troilus luridus. Classification (NCBI taxonomy): domain Eukaryota; kingdom Metazoa; phylum Arthropoda; class Insecta; order Hemiptera; family Pentatomidae; genus Troilus; species Troilus luridus. The sequence goes on from OZ057412.1 coordinate 135,286,623, forward strand.
CTACATTTTCCATTAACTTAGTCTCTAATGTGCCTAACTTAGACTCTAATGTATCCATTAAATCATTTTTTACAGTACCTAGCTCATTTTTAACATTGCCTAATTCCTTACCTAGCTTATTTTCTACATTGCCTAACTCATTTTTAACACTGCTTAATTCATTACCTAGCTTATTTTCTACATTGCCTAATTCATTTTTAACACTGCTTAATTCATTACCTAGCTTATTTTCTACATTGCCTAATTCATTTTTAAAAGTTGCAGACAACTTGCTCAAATCAGTTTCAAACAGAACGTCATCTGGATTTTCCCCTAACTCTACAAAAAATTGACGCAAGCGATGTTGCAGTACACTTTTATTTCCGGAAGAATCCAGATCACGTTCTTCTAATTCCCGTTTTAAATCCGCAACTTTTAAATCCATTAATTTAAGACTCTGAGAAGCCATTTTTCATACAGTAGCCCAATAATTACAAAATAATAACAATTACACAAAATATCCCACTTCTGACACCAATTTGTTACGGGCTACTGGGTGTAAAATGGACTAAACTATTACTTAATTCAAGAATCTAATATTTATTAACAAATTAGAAAGAATACAATGAGATTATTTAAAACAGTTAAATTATTAAACTAATATCAATTTACAATAATAATATTCTACTAAATGTTATCTAATTTCTAAGATAATATACAAATAATATAAGATATTGTTTATACTAAGTAACTAAACTATTTATATAAATTTGTACAAATACAATAATATTACACTATAGTTTACAATTACAAATTAACACTTACAGTTCGCTAACTAAAGTCCACCGACCGTAAGACTCTCCAAATATGACAAACTGCCACACAGTTTATTACACTTATTACACGGCCACTAATTGTCACTGTTGCTCACTAAGCACTTAATACAGACTGATACTAACACTAACTAACTCACACACACTGCCACTAGTTAACAACTGCTACTCACTGGCTTACTACTGACTCGTCTTATTACTACTGCCGCGGCCGAAAACGCTGTCCTTTTTATATAGGCAAGGTAGGTCGTGGTGGGGCATTACTCGGAACACGGACGAGGACCACCTAGACCGATCTAGAAGGTTCTACGCCATTCTATAATCCCTTCCGCTTAATCCCATTGTTTGCCTAATCCGCTCTAGGCGGGTTCAGAAGCCGGTCCTGCTTTCCGCTCTGACCGTAACAATAATAAGACTTGAAACAGGCTCAATAATGCTAAAATTGCAAGTGTTGAAACTTACAATCAACTGGAGTTTGAAACTCTTACTAATGTGTAATAATAGATTACCTAAAATACGTTCTAATAAAATGTAATCGGTTTAAAAGTCCTCCACCAATGTAATCAAATTTAACTGGGCCAGTCAATTGGAGTGTATGATATCTGACTTTAGATATAGCTGGCTGGCTGTGGGTTTAGCCAAATCCCCATTTAATTATAATAATAATAAAGACTTTATTTATTCTGGGACAAGTCCCTTTAGAAAAACAATACGGGAATAATGTATAACCTAAAATTTAGTGTTGAAACATAATAACGAAATGATATATAAATACAAAGGAATGTTATACGAACAAGGTGTAAATAGAGCACTCAGCATTTTGTCAGTAAAATGTTTTATACACAAAATTTATTCTGTATAAATTCAGTTCAGCCGTACCTGACTTCAGATCTACCCGTAGAGAGATAAGACTTCGAAGCCATATTAGAGTTTCTCTCAGCAAGCAAATAATTGTTTACACCAATAAAACAATCCTCCGAATTAATACTGAAGACAATTGCTCTCTGTGTTTAAATAATTCACGTGACGGTTTAAACCACATACTTTTTGACTGTCCATTTTATGCAGAACCTAGAAATAAATATATAAGCTCGTACGACACAGGATATTTGTACAGTATTGAAAACTAAACACGACAATGATATTTTTAATCTCTGTTGCTTCCTGTCTAAAGCTTAAAGTATTGGAATATCTCTGGCCCAGTGACCTGTATATGGTTCTCTTTATCCACACAATAATACCTTTGATTTTTATATAAGTTTTCATTTACTTGCATACTAGTTTTGTTACTACAATTTTCCATAGTTTGATGTGGGATTAACTCATTTTAATTTTATCCTCATTGTCATGTTCAGTATTATAATTATCTAAGTTTTTTCCTGTACGTTTTTTTTTACACATTCTAATAAATTCTGCAAATAGAAATTCATCCTGTTTTTATACTGACTGCAATAAATCAATATAACTACTTCACTGTTTTCTGTTTTAGACTACACATCTATGATTTCTCAAACAAAATTATAACAGGTTATAATAAATATTCATTTAACGAACTAAACGAAATTCTTTAAAGAAGAAATTATAATTAATACTTCAAGTAAATTATTAGTTCTTATAGTTAATTAAGCATAATTAAGCTTCTTTACATTTAAAATAATTTTTATTTTTAAAAACGTTATACAAAAATGGTGAGGAGATAGTTCACCGTTCATTGACTTTAAAGGGGTTCAGAGATCATTGACTTCTTGTTTATGGCGTCGCCTCAATCCTTTGACCCTTCTCGACAAGACTTCGGGAACTTTGCGATTTATGGCAACTTAGAAATACTCAGGCCTTTTGGGACCAATCCTTCCAAAATGTACCTAAGTTTTATTGAGCTTGTCCTTTTCAGTAATTCTACTTTCCAAAAAGTTTTTAGACTGAACTTTGTACCAAAAAGTTTATCTCTGAATATTAAGTTTTGAGCGGTTCTTACAGAAGTGCTGTAAAAATAAATAATAAAAAAAATAGGACGCTCAGTTGTTGAGTGATACACCTACGAAACCAACCCGGCCTTTCCGCCCCCCCCCCCAGCCCAGAAGAATACCTGCAGTGTGGGTCGAAACGTTGACTCTTCATAACCAGTTCTCCCTACTATATATAAACATATATATATAAGTTAAGTGCCATAGCCTGGTAATAGTGAAGCTTAATCCTACAAATAATGTAAACAACTCCCAGATCCTATATAAGAAGGATTACTTGATAAATAAAGTCAGTGTTTAACCAGCCTTCTAGTGAGTTGTTTCTTTCCCCAATTACTCTTTTTTTTTTACGTTTCGTGGTCCGAAGCTCTTAAGTGGTGCCGAAACCCGGGATCCTGATAGAAAGTCATAGTGAGATTATTTTTTTTTTGTATGGTTGTTATTTCATTTTTTTTTCTCTGTCTTTATCTCTTCTGTAAGAACACGTAGAAAAAAATTCTTGCATCATTATGAATGAACAAGGACAGACCATTCTTAGGCCGGCTACATTGACACTAGAGCCTCCACAGCCAGAACAGGCGAATTCGGATTTCCCGCGATATCCTTCGACTACCCTAGCAATGGCAAGAGCAGACATAGCCGCACAAGAAGCGAATAGAATAGCTCAGGAAACAAATGAGTTAGAGAGAATGAAATTGAAAAAGGCTAATGCACAGGATATTAGGAGGGAAATCTCTGACCTAGAGAAGTTCAATGGTGACGTTGGCGAGCTTAACCACTTCATCAAAGGTGGAGATGGAATCATGGTCAGCATCCAGTCCCAGTTGGCATCAGACCTGTTAGAAGAAGCGGATGGTAAGAGATTAAGGGTGGCCCTAGCACGTCGAGTCAGGAGGAGCGTCCTGAACCTGATCCAAGCTGATGAAGATACCTCATGGCAGGTAATTAAAGAGAGGTTGAAAAAAGCGTATGGAGGGGGGCGATGGGCCCCAGAAGAGGACATGCTCCAAATGTTCCGGGAGACGAGGAAGCCTAATCAAACAAACGGTCAGTATGCCGCGGGACTTCTCGCGAGGTTGAACAAAATCAACGAAAAGCTTCGAGAGGTGATGGAAACGAGCGCCGTTGAAGCGTGGATGTTATTCATGACCACGGTCCTAAAGGTACAGCTGGCTAGGGACACAGGAAGGAAAGATGGGCTACCCAGGGACAAAGCGTTTATCGAATGTGCTCAAGAGATGGTGGATGCAAGTGCTCGCGACGAGGAAGAAAAGGAGGTGTTCGACTCCGGGTGGAGTAGAGTATCTTATCGCAGGAACGAAGTAGGGCGCTATAGAATAAGACAGGACCTGGGAAAAAGGAGAGACGGAGAAGTAAATAGAAAGGAAAGGTTACCGAAGGAAAGAAGGCAGTTCACGGATAGGAGGAACGGGAGAAGAGAGGAGAGGAAGTGCCATGAGTGTGGCAAGACGGGACATCTGGTAGCAAATTGCCCACGCACCAGATGTTACGAGTGCGGGATGGAAGGGCACATATCCAGGCAATGCCCATACATCTACCGCAGGAAAGAGGCATACCAAGGTGAGCCGATGGAAGTGAACGCGCAGGAGGTGCGCAAAAGAAGGTACGCGGCCAGGCGAGGTGAAGTTCCCAGGGACTCGACTACCGCATCCGGATCTTCAGAGACAGAAGAGGATTTGGAGAGCAGCGGAGGCGAAGGCGGCTGGAGTAGCGGGCGGGACCGGCAAAGGAAATCAGCTCAGGACCGAGGACAGCGCCAGGCACTAACGGTGAGACGTAAGCAGACATCGGTATGAGGAGGGTGCTCGCAGAGTGGCGACCGAGCTTGCACCATTAACAACATAACAGGTAAGCTCAGAAATTGGTTGCCTATTATCAAGACGAAACGCGGAGTGAAGTGCCTTGTGGATACAGGGAGCTCGAGCACCCTGGTGTCAGAAGTAGTGATAAAAAATTTATGCGATAGGAGGAAGGCACTTCAGATAAAAAAATGCGATTGTAGGCTACTTACGTTGGGTGGGCCGTGTGAAGTGGTGGGCGAAACGGACATTGGTCGGAGCGAGTGGGGGAAAACGGGGGCGAGTTTGCGGGTGCATGTGGTAGCGAGCATGCCAAGGGAGTATCAGGCCATAGTCGGGTGTGACCTATTAAAGACAGTAGGCGTTGAAGTAAGAAATATACAGGGCAGATGGCACGTGAAGTTAGGGGGCAGGTCGTTCGCATGTCACCGCGCTGTTAGAGGCTCGCGAGTGGGGGCCGTAAATAAGGCGGTAGAGTGGAGGAAAATACTACTGAAAGAGTTCCGGGACATTTTTTATAAGGAAGGGGAAGTATTAGGTGTCACGGGTAAGACGGTGCACGAAATACCCCTAAAACAAGAAAAAATTACCTACGTGAAAGAGAAGAATTACCCCCAAGCGTTGAGGCAACACATCCGAGAGGAGTTGGAAGAGTTAAGTCGGCAGGGGATCATAATTAATAGTTCATCCCCATATAATAGTCCCCTGTGGGCGGTCAAGAAAAAGAGTACGTCGGGGCAAGAGAAATATAGGGTGGTTATCGACTTTCGTCAATTGAATGAAAATACTAAAGACGAGGCATACCCGATTCTCCGCTTTGACGACATCAAAGACTTAGCGGAGCCACGGTGTTCAGCACACTGGATTTGAAGGCCGGATACCACCAAATCCGCATGCATCCGAGGGATCAGGCAAAAACGGCTTTCACGTTTGAACGTGGGCACTATGAGTTCACCAGAATGCCGTTCGGGCTGAAGAACGCTCCCCTCACGTTTCAGCGGCTAATGGACGAGTTTCTTAGGGGTATTGGTGAAGGAATCTGCCAGGTCTACATGGACGATCTCCTGGTGTTCAGTAGGTCGGAAGAAGACCATGTAAAGCATCTACGACAAGTATTCGCGAGGATCAGAGAATTTGGGTTGAAGTTGTCCCCGGAGAAGTCTATCTTGGGCATGGCCGAAATAAATTTTTTAGGCCACACCGTGTCAAGAGACGGGGTTAAGCCGGACAAATCTAAAGTGGAAGCGATCACCAAGATGGCAATACCTCGTGATGTGAAAGGTATAAGGAGACTGCTGGGAGCTCTGAATTATTACCGGCGGTTCGTACCGGACATGGCACGATAGTTGGTGCCCATTAACAACTTGTTGAAAAAGGGAGCGCGGGTGATTGTCACACCCAGTATGGAGGACAATCTAAGACGATGTATGGAGCACCTCAAGGAGGAACCGGTGTTAGCTTTTCCGGACTTCAATAAAAAGTTTACGGTGACGGATGCCAGCGAATACGCCTTGGGTGCAGTGTTGTCGCAAGAAAGTGAATGCGGGGAACGGCCCATAGCTTACGCTAGTAGGAGGTTATCAGATGCCGAATCAAGATATAGCGCACTGGAGAGGAAACTATTGGGCATCGTCTGGGCAATTGACCATTTCCGGCCATACTTATTCGGAAGAAGGTTTAGGGTTCAGACTGATCACAGGCCGCTACAATGGGTAGGACGACTGAAGGAGTCGTCGGCACGGGTGGCACGCTGGAAAGAAAGGCTGAACCAGTACTCGATGGACGTAGTCTACAAGCCCGGCAAAGAGAACGTCGTCGCGGGGTCGTCCAGAGACATTCGGGGATTTCTCCAGGATTGGTCGCCAGAGCGCGAAGGGGAACAAGTGGCAACAGAAGCAGCAAGGGAAGAGGGGTCCTCCGCCAGAGATAGCTCTACGGATGAGAGACCGGAGGAATTAGAAGAAATTGACGAGATTGTCAACAACAAACCGCGCCAAGTAATCTGGAAGACGAAGACGGCGGGCATGCTGTCGATAGAGTACTTACGTTACGGGAGATCACGGGTAAACGTTATTTCGTCACAACCGGGGGTCAGATTGGATTTGGTATGTAAAGCCCTTAAGGACGCGTCGAAACCAGGTCAGACATACTATTTATACGTGGGTAATGCCACCATATGGGAAAAAATTAAGCAGGTATGGAAGACGGACCAAATTCCGGACCGCGTCTTTATTCGATGCAAGGTAATGGTGGAAACCATTAGGGACGTCGACCGGCAGAAGGAGTTAATAGAGGCGTATCATCAGGGTAAGACCAACCATCGAGGGGTGAATGAGACGTTACAGGCGCTAAGGAGGCGGTATTATTGGTCGGGCATGCGGCGGACCATCCAGGAAGTTATAGGGGCGTGCGAAGTTTGCATGACTATGAAGTACGACCGGCACCCACCGCAAGCCGTACAAGAGGAAACACCAACGGGCGATCGGCCACTCCGAGATCTGCAAGTAGACACCTTCACCTGGAGGGGTTTTACGTGGCTAACGGTCATCGACATTTTTAGCAAAATTGCCATGGCTCACCGGATAAAGACTAAAGAAGCCGAGTCAGCGTTGTCAGCCCTCCAAACATGGTTTATGTTTTATGGAGTACCAGACAGTATAACATCCGATAAAGGGAGGGAGTTCGACAACACAATTATGAGTGAAGAAATGCGTAAGTTGGAGGTCACGTGGCATTTCAACACTCCTGGCCACCCGAAGGGTAGGGAGGGAGTAGAGCGTTTGCATGGGACTCTCGGGGACCACCTTAGAGTGTATCACGTTGAACAGGGGCTGACGCCGGATGTAGCGATGCGAAAAGTGGTTGAGGCCTACAACCACTCAATTCATTCCATAACGGGGTTCTCTCCGTTTGAAGTGCTTTTTGGGGTGCGGGGGCCCAGTAGAGATTTCGAGGGTACCATAGGGGACAATCCGCTAGCTCGCGAAATCGTGGCGAACCATGTGCGGGTTCGAGGGTCCTGGGAGAAAGTGCGGAGGAAATTTTTGAAGGAAAAACGGACCAGGGTGACGAGGGAAAACACAAGGCTACGAGACTGCGCGGGAGAGTTCAAAATTGGGACCGTAGTATACCGGCGGATTGGATCCAACAGGGGTAAAGAACCGCGGAGATATGAGGGGCCATTCCGCATCGTCGTCATAAGGGAGCATAACGTAGTCACGATAGAAAGCGTAGGGGACCCAAGGAGGCGGCGGACGGTTCATATCGAGCAATTGAAGTTTCCCTGGGGATCTGGAGTGCCTTCGCCTGTGCAAACGGAGTAAAATGTAAGAACGAGGAAGTTTTTTTTTGTAAACAAAGATAATGATTGTGTTTTTTTTTTTTTTTTTCTTTCTTTCCCTGTTTGTTTGTTTGTTGTGTTCTGTTCTTTGCTTTTATACTGTATATAATCTTTTTTTTTCTTTTTGTCTGGGAGCTGTAATGCTGTACAGGAGCGAGCTCTACGACTTGCCAGGCGGGCCACTTAGTTTCCAAAAGGTGTCTGGAAACTGGAGGGGGGGAGTTAAGTGCCATAGCCTGGTAATAGTGAAGCTTAATCCTACAAATAATGTAAACAACTCCCAGATCCTATATAAGGAGGATTACTTGATAAATAAAGTCAGTGTTTAACCAGCCTTCTAGTGAGTTGTTTCTTTCCCCAATTACTCTTTTTTTTCCGAAACTCTTAAGTTATATATATATATATATATATATATATATATATATATATATATATATATATATATATATATATATATATATATATGAGGGAGTATATATACACACACACTTATTTTTAAAATAGTTATAGTTTTTGTGTTTCTTTAATTTCTTAAATTATTTTGTTGTATTATTTTCCATGAATATATGTGCTTGTATATATGTAGTTATCTTTCTTTATAATTATTGTTATGGTATTTATATTTTTTCTTTCATTTAATTTATTATTGCGAGCTAACTCCTAATTTATATTTATTAATGTTTTATTTTCATTTATTAATTAAATTGTAATTGTATTCTACTCTAAGACATTATAGTTTATATTTTATTTTCCGTATATTCCGTGTTTCTACCATTCTTAAAAAAAAAACCTTTCTCGAAAATAAGTATTCTAAAATTAAATAACAATGTTGTAGTCGAGTGTGCAGGCTGTAATGGATCTTATTATTATTGGGAGAGATGCAGCTAAATATAAAAAATTTAGCCCGGATACAAGTCATTCCCATATCTTGAAAGTTTCTAAATGAGGAAAATTCTCTCATGCATTTAAAAAAAATATTGATACACTTAGATTATCAGAAGATTTATTTAATTGGAAAACAATAGCCACCATATATTATCGATATTCAACAATTGATTCATTAAAACTAGTAATATTATAATTTTGTGATGTTGAAACGAAGCTTTGAATACAACTGATTTAGCTATTTCTATGGATTCATGACATGACCTCGGGTACAACCCCCAGCCAACCATCCATTACCCGTTAATTATCCCTATCAAACTCAAGTCTCATATCCATTCCAAATCCAAAACCCGATCGACATAAACACTATCCTGTCATCTTTCCTGAAAGACCTTCAAGAAACAATCAAGCCTCTCATCAACCTACTCACGAGAATCCTTACCGAAGTTCCATTTAATTACCCACGATGAGCATGAAGCCCCTAGCTATCGTTCTGTGGAATGCTAATGGACTGCATACTCACCGTGACGAACTTGATATATTTCTACACGACAACCAAATAGACATTGCTTTACTTACTGAAACACACTTCACTCACCGCACGCATTTCTACATACGAGACTATATCACTTACAGATCAGACCACCCAGACAACACTTCACATGGCGGATCTTGTATTCTCGTTCATAAAAACTTATCCCATTCCCTTATTCCTTCCATTCCAACTGATGCTATCCAATCAACCTCAGTATCCATAACAACTCGTCCTTTTCATATCATATTTTCAGCTGTATACTGTCCTCCCGGAATTTCCGTTTCTTATAACCTTCTTGAATCCTTATTCCAATCTCTTGGTCCGCGCTTCATTGCTGGAGGGGACTACAACGCTGAACACCAACGATGGGGTTGTCGAACATCCAACTCCCGAGGAAATATCCTGTCTACTGTAACATCCAAAAAGAGTTATTCCATCCTGGCACCAAACAACCCTACCTATTGGCCTACATCCATCAAAAAACGTCCCGACATCCTTGACATATTTATCACATCCCAGATTTCCTCCAACCAAACCGAAATCAAATCCTTGGACGACCTTTCATCAGATCATAGCCCAGTTCTCCTTTTATTACATTCAAGTTTCGTTCCCAAGCCTCCCCTTCCTAGATTGATTACAGGACGTGTAAACTGGGACAACTTCTGTTATGATTTGGAGAACAAACTGGACTTAAAAATTTCACTCAAGACAAAACAAGACATTGAAACAGCGATAGAAAAACTTACAACATCAATAAAAACCACTTTAAGCGATAATACCTCAAATCATAAAATTAACAATTCTCAGAAGACTGACCTCCCAGAGCATATTCGTACCTTATTAAGAGAGAAACGCAGAGCAAGAACGAAGTGGCATAGAACTCGGTACCCAGCAGATAAATCTATCTATACTAAATTGACTAACCAACTAAAAGCAGAAATTAGAAAATTCAAAATACATAAGTTAACGAATCTAACGTCTTCTGACAAATCATTATGGATGACCACCAAAAAGATCCTTCACTTCAAAGACTGTAACCATCCACTCCTTACTGAATCCAATGACTGGACAAGATCTGATGAAGAGAAAGCACAGCTGTTCGGTCAATTCCTTTCTAAAACTTTTCAGCCTCATCCTGATATCATGAATCCGTCTCACCATGAATATATACAAAGAGAGTTAAATATTCCCCTTAAAATGACCCTTCCTCCCAAAGCATTCCATCCTTCAGAAATATCGAATATTATTCACAGACTACCTTCTCGCAAAGCTCCTGGACACGACCTCATCACGATTCACATCCTAAAACATCTTCCTAGAAAAGCCATTCTATTCCTTACCTACATATATAATGCTATACTGCGCACTACATATTTTCCTTACCTACATATATAATGCTATACTGCGCACTACATATTTTCCTAACCTAAATTATCCGTCGTGAAAATGATACCTAAACCTAAAAAGAAACCGGAATACCCTTCCTCTTACCGCCCTATCTCACTTTTACCATCAATGGGTAAAATCCTGGAAAAGCTCATCCTGAAACGATTGTATCCCATCCTAAATGCAAATCACATTATCCCAGATCACCAGTTTGGATTCAGAACATCCCACTCCACTATCCAGCAATGCCATCGTGTGGTGGATGTTGTTTCCTCAGCTTTGGAACGTGGATTGTATTGTCCAGCAGTCTTCCTTGATGTCGAACAGGCTTTCGACCGCGTCTGGCACCCCGGGTTGCTTTACAAACTCCGTAAATTCCTACCTCCTACATAGTTTCTTATTATCCAATCCTATCTCTCCTACAGGTCATTCACAGTAAATCATAATAATGTCTACTCACCCCTCTTTCCTCAATCGGCCGGCGTTCCTCAAGGCAGTATCCTCGGCCCAATTCTCTACACAGTTTATACAGCTGACATCCCAACTCATCCTAATACTATCCTTACCACGTATGCGGATGACACATGTCTATTATCTGTCAACACTGATCCTGTTATAGCATCCCGTACTCTTCAAACCCACATCACTGACCTAGAAAATTGGTGTCAAAACTGGAGGATTAAGATAAATTCCCACAAATCTCATCAAATCACTTTTACCCTCCGTCGTAAACCAGCGACTTCCTGCCCCCCTGTATCGTTTAATAACATCCCTCTTAGTCCTGTAGAACAGATCCGGTACTTAGGACTACACCTTGACAAACGCTTAACTTGGAATCCTCATACTAGACTGAAACGACAAGAAACAGCTCGCCGTTTCAGGCTACTTCAACATTTACTGGATAAACGCTCTAAGCTCCCAATCCATTACAAGAGACTCATATACACGACAATCATTAGACCCATCTGGACTTACGGAATAGAGCTTTGGGGCTCCACTAAGCCATCGAATTCCTCCCGCATCCAATCTATACAATCCAAAATCCTTCGGAAAATCCTCAACGCTCCTTACTTTGTTACGAACAAAGTAATCCACAATGACCTAAACGTCCCGTTTATTGCTGATTTGGCCCGAATCCGATATCAATCTTTTCATGACAAACTTCATTTCCACCCAAACCTACTAGTTTCAAACCTCGCAACCTGTTCAATTCCTGATAATCCTCCGAGGCGTCTGAAAAGAAGATGGCCTCGTGACCTTCTAAGCTAAACTTTTTATTTGAGTACTACCACTGGGTAGTTTCTCTACTTGTCTTTTCATGTCAATTTATTCAATCATAATATTTACTGGATGTATTGTTTATACAGTTGTAAATTTCAATAAATATATATTAAAAAAAAAAAAAAAAATTGACATGAAATGTGTCTAGCTAGCTCCTTCTAATCGAAACACTGTGCGTCCTGGAGAAAAGGAGGGAGAAAAATGTCACAGCAATCCTGCGACACCTGTCCAGTACACCTTGAAGAGAGAGGAGACTAGTGCAAAGATCTGTTAGAACGAGAGTATGCGTAATAAAGGCGAAAAGTGAGTAATGATCTAAGGCCTCTCACATAGGATCTATTCTACAGTTAGACACGGATTCGCCCTAAGACTCGAATGCAGCATCAGCAGATCTCCCCACCAGGGAAGATAGGCATAAATAGGCTAGCGTAATAAGGGCAAGCAGCACAGTGTAGGCGTCATTAGTATTGTAACTCATGTAACCATCATTTTGTAATTGTTTTTATACCAATAAAGTTTGTTTAAAAAGTAAGTTCGGAAGTTCAAGTTTATAATTGGCGCCCGAACAGGGACTGGGTTCGACTAGTTTTTTGAAGGAATCGTAACCGTTCTTAGCCATTTTCATTTTCGAGATCAAAGGAAGACTCCATCTCTCGCACTAACAAGAATACCGCAAGGATTAGAAGACCTCTGGTACTTTGAAGATTGAAGGCACCGCGTACGAGATTCAGCTAGATACTCTTAGAGTTTTACCCCAGTCTACAACTTAGATAAACTGGACTTCAGGAGAGCAGCTTAAAGAATACTTGAGGTATACAAATATTTTGTTAAATATCAATTTAATTTATTTTATGGGAAAAACCAGTGACAGGTTAACTCAATTAAGATATATTAGCAGTAATAATAACAATACAATGGTAATTTTATACCAAATGACAAAAGAAAATTACGGCCATCTTATGTATTTCGATGGTAACCCACACGATGTTGTATTTTTTGTAAACGATGTAAGACAAATATATAACAAGTGTACAGAGAAAAATACATACAAAGACCATAACCATGCTCAGCTATTAAAGATGGTAAAATCAAAATTAAAAGGTTTCGCTCGGGATTGCCTATTGATTTACTATTATAATTTTACCTCAGTAACGTCACTAGTAGAATACTTAACACAGCAATTCAAGGAATCGCGAACTATTGAACCATTAAAAAGTGAATTGATGCATACCTTTCCGCATAAAAGGGAACACCCCATAGATTTTATTAATCGCTTAGCCAAAATTAGATCATTAATATTTTCGCGTATACAATTTGATAATGAAATTGTAGAGAAAACGGCAATGATGAATTCCCAAGATCGGGAAATAAATAGTCATATACTTCATGATTTGCATCCTAACTTATGTGACTTCTTGAACTAAATGGTACTGACAAATGTTGGCCAGATTAGGAATGCTATTCTGAATCGATGTTTTGATATCATGGTAAGCATTTATGGACGGGACCAGGCACTCTATACGTCTAGGAAGGAACAGAGTTATTCGAACCATCATCACCATCATAATAACCAAAAACCGCAAAAAGACTTTAGAAAACAATTTCCGGATTTCCGAAGAAACGAGTATTATAAAAATAGCGATCGATTTAGACAACCTAATTACCATCAATCACATTATAATAAATTTGATAATCAAGAATATCGGTATCCCCAAAATAATTATCATTACGAACCGCGCGAATTCCGACAACCCCAAAATTTCCAACATGAAAATCGCGAACAATACCATAAACAACAATATCGGCCGCGAGCGTGGGATCAAAAGAATAATTGGAGACAAAACGATAGTACGAGTGAACCTTATCCACCTAAACCATTTAACCCTAATTGGTTAATTAACCATTAAACCCAAAATACGGTTTCTATGAGAACAGTCCGCAGTAATGAAGTACACTATCTTGAAGAAGAGAATTTTAAGAATTTAAGAGCGCGAATTTTGGAACTTAAAAATAAATTCTAACATTTTTTAGGACTAGTCAGGCCACGCATTGCTGCGAATCAAATGTGGAAACGGTTAGAGATGATTACGAGGGAATATTCATAAAAATTCCAAAATTCGTAGAAGATAAATGTCGAACAGTTAGAATTAAAAGATATAAAAATAAACTAATTGATATTCTAGAAAAAGCGGAACAAACGGATTTAATTCAAGATTATCACGTCGGAAAATCTTGTCATCGCGCTATTATGGACACATGTGAGAAATTAAAAAGAAATTGTTATTATAGAAAGATGAAATAGCGGCATACATAAATAAATGTAGCACGTGCGCAAAAACAAAATATTAAAGGAAACCAATAAAAACTAAATTTCAAATTACCCCTACTCCCGAAAGACCTTTTGAATATTTAATGATTGATACGCTGCATTACAAAAGGAAATTTATTATCACGATCATTGATACGTTTTCAAAAAAATTATATCCTGAAATTATTAGAGCAAATAACGCCACAAATATTCTCAATGTTATAACACGATATTTGGCACCGTACCCGCCACCAATTCAAATTACAATGGATCAAGGTAGAGAATATAAAAACGCACTAATTCAAAATTTACTAGAAAGTTTAGGCATTTCTTGTAATTACACTGTTTCAAACAATTCAAATTCTTTAGACATATTAAATCGCGCCCATTCTACATTAATCGAGTTATTAAGAATCATTAAAGAAGAAAACCCTAAGACAGGTCTTGAAACTAATTAAATATCGCGGTTAGAACTTATAACGAAACGTTAAATAAAAATGTAAAGCTTACACCAAACGAAATAACATTCGGTGAAATCGTTGATCCCGACCGAAATAAACAAATTATTAAAGAAAATCTTGTTAAAAAATATCACGATAAGTTAAACATAATTCATAAATTAGCTAATAATAAAATACGCGAAGAAAAAGATAAAAGAACCGAACGGCTAAACGAAACCTCGGAAAGACCCTCCTGAAATCGAAGACGAAGCGTGCATACAACGAAGAGTCAGGACAAAAGATTAAAACGTTTACAAACCCGTTAAAGCTTTCGTGGACACGAACAAGATAGTGCATGCTCATATTAACAACATCA
This sequence comes from Troilus luridus, assembly GCA_964056705.1. Lineage (NCBI taxonomy): Eukaryota > Metazoa > Arthropoda > Insecta > Hemiptera > Pentatomidae > Troilus > Troilus luridus. The sequence continues at coordinate 135,301,770 of OZ057412.1, forward strand.
GACGTCCAAGAAAACAACATGAGAAGACATGTGTTTTGCTTACAGATGACACTGGACCTGCTCTTGATATGGACACTCCTGATAGCGACTCAGACAGTAGCTTATCAAATAACTGCCGTAACACATTCTGGAGGTCTAATAACATTTAAGATCGCTGTTTCTTACGTCTTAGAAAATTACGAAACGGTAATACATTATTTGCACTTTTATGATTTGATTGAGAATATCCAAACTATTAAACAAGGACTTATACATTTTCCTACTAAAGACTCAATTTACAATTTAACTGTTAAACAAATTAATTATTTAGAAGATAAAATAGAATCATTAGTAAGTCATCAAAGAACTAAACGTGGTATTATTAATGGTATTGGTTCTGCAATTAAATGGTTAACTCGAAATTTAGATAGTTCAGATAAAGAAAGGTATGATTCAATTATTGAAAATCTCGAAAAGAACGAAAATCATATTCAGACTAATTTAATTAACGAGCTCACAATTAACACAAAGCTCATCTCTAAATTCAATGAAGACATTGAGATAATAAACAATAATAATCGTAAATTAGGAGAAGTAATTACACAAACAGACAAAAACAAATATAAAATACATTTAGAAGAACTCAGTGGCGGATTAAAGGTCCAGAGCGCCCTAGGCAATAACTTTATCGGCGCCCCTGTACCGGCCATAAATGGCCATCTTAATTTTAACTGATTGTTTTTGTAATTACGGTGACGTTGTATCGTCACATCCTAGACTAGTAGATCAGGGCCCTTGTACTTACGCTAATGCGCGATATGTTATTTTTTTTATTTATTTAAAAATTCTGAGCTCGCGCGCCCCTTGTAACTACGCGCCCCTAGGCACGTGCCTAGTTTGCCTTACGGATAATCCGCCACTGGAAGAACTCTATTCTATCATAAACTATATAACTTTTAGAAAATTATCTAGAGATGTGTAGACTCGGCATACCACATGCTGACATTATTAAACATACAGACCTACAACAAAAATACATTAGTAAAGATTTGGAAACGTTATGGCTAACCAGCAAAATCTATTGCGCTATCAGAAATGGCACAATTCATTATATTTTGCCAATACGTAAAGAAAGTAAACGGTTATCAACTTTGTATCTATTATCTGTACCCTCTATTCATGAAAATAATCTTGTAACCACTGTAGTACCTAATCATTTAATTTTATTTTCAGACAACAAAGTATATTGGAAATTGTACTTTTATTAAAAATTAATTATTATTGTACAAATGCTCTCTTAAACAATAATCTTTGTATTAATCAAGTTATCAAGAATGATATTAATTCTTGTAAGACAATTAGTATCAATAATCATGAACCTTTTGTAATTGTAACTATCATTTTGTAATTGTTTTTATACCAATAAAGTTTTTTAAGTAAGTTCGGAAGTTCAAGTTTATAATTTACGAAAACCGGTTTTATGTGCAATTATGACCAAACTAACAAGCACCAGAATTTGAAGGTATAAGTGTTTGCCTTTTGTTCAATGATTAGACCATACCAGACGAAAACCTGATTTTCAAAGTGAAATAGTATTAAAACTCGTAATAATATCAGAGTGAAGTAGTTAAGAAAAAATCAGAATGAGGAAATTGGATACAGGTTGACGCTTCCAATTAAGTTTTAACTTTTCATTAATTTCCTTTTTATTATTATCGACAATGAAAATAGTCGTGAGTTTTAGTATGAAATGAAGAGTGTAATTATGGGAAAAGTGTATATTTTGGTTATAATTTCATCAAGTAATCAAGTAAACGTTTTAACTAACATTTCAAAGTATAGCTGATATACGCTTGTTGAAACGTTCATTTCTGGATGAAATGATTACCGAAATAGACACATTTCCAATTATGACTCTCTTTTTTCCACATTAAAGCTCAAGATTATTTGTATTTTTGGAGAATATTAAAAATAAAACGAATAAACAGTTAAAACTAAATGTAATTCAACTCGAAGTGACAACTTGCGGAACAGATACCCACGTTTCCTCTAAGGACTCAATATACGGGTTATTCAAGGTTTTATATATCAATATACAATACAAGGGGTAGTTTTGTCATCTCCATTAATTTTCTCAGTGATGATGTTACATTATTATAACCTCCTTGGTTTTTTTTTTTTGGCCAACGTGGTGGTTAGCTATGCAGAAGGTTACATGTCACTAAACAAAATGTTTAGTATCAATATTAGCTGTAGATGTTCGTTTAGAAGCCCTGTATAGTATTAACGGGGTCCGTTTAAAAAAAAAAAAAAGTTTAGCAATTATGGGTTATTTAGAAGATTCTCTAATCATATTGGTTTCACAGGTCAGATTTGTAGAAGTTGTGTTGAATTATAAAATGTTATATTATTTTCAACCCAATATGATTTCAGATCATTTTCTTCACTGGTGGCTGGGTATTTTTTGTCAAACAACTTTTCAAAGATTATGAAATTCATCATAGACTGATTCAGTTAATATTTGCTTCAACATTTTCATTGTCCTGTACCATGTTTGAGTTAATTATATTTGAAATAATTGGAATATTAGATCCCAGGTTTGTACATTTCTTTTATGTGTTTAAATGTAATTATTTGTTATACTTGTTTTGGTAACTTTTCATTTTATAAAAATTATCATGTATTCATTATTTATTTTATGTATGTATGTATAAAAGAGTAAGGATACGGGTTAGCAAACCTGAAGCCTCGATACTGGTACCACCAATCTCTGTTTTCAAACTTCTGTCTATGGGACACCACCCATGCCCAAATCCACTATATCACTCTTAACGCAGTTTTCCCACTGACGCCTAACCACTCAGATTCTTACCAGTCGGCTCAGCTCTTACCAACTGTTTAGTAATTAGTTCATTTCAACCTTCCCACTCAATTATATTAACCGGGTACATGCTCTGGAATTCCTCTCCTATCTCCTAAATTCTCCAATATTCTCATCACTTTTTGATTCAATGTAGTATGCAATACAAACACTTTAAGATGTTGCTCATTGGCCAAGGTTGTGTAGAAAAAACAAATGTAGAACAGTTGGAAGAATGGTAGTTTTATAAATTCTAATTTTCCGGTCATAAGACAAACAACATGATATGTACCTATATAGATAGCTAATAATTAAATTAAGTTTTCCAATAAAGCTTTATTTATTTAATTTTCTCAAAGTAATTTCCACTATATTCAATTCACTTTGCAGTAACAAGTTCTTAAACCAGCTCTGACAAGTTTCACACGTTCGTTGTCCCAAACCCTAAAAAAGGCCTTATCAAAAAACGATTTCCTTTCAGCTTCATTTTACATAAAGCAACAATGCAAAGTCAAGGGAGCAAGTTCAGGACTTTTAAGGAGGGTGCTCAAAAAGCTTTAAATCAACACTACCAGTCTCTGGCATGGTGAGCTCAAGCATTGTCATGGCGGAAGTACCAGGGGTTCATTCTTGACTTTGGTCTCATGTTTTTTATGGACTCTGTGATTTCAGGCAGGCACTGCTCAGTGCACCACTTAGCTGTGACTATCTTCGAAAACGACACACTCTACAATTCTGCTTGATCTGAAAAATGCAGCAATAATTTTTTTCTTCACAGATCGAGATTTTCTGACATTCAGGCTTGGGTCTTCATCATCAAAGACATTTTGTTTTGAACCTTGGTCGGAACATCATAATAGTGCAGCCAATTTTCGTCACATGTTGTTCACTTATTGAGATTGCCCCTACTCAAATAATTTATCATCTTTCGGTTCCAAGTCATTCGATGATTCATTTTCTCTTCAGTCAGACTATGGGGTACACAAAGAAAACAAGGTTTCTTGTTGTCTGAAAGACCTTTAAATGGTTTCTCTGAATCGAATGAATTTCTGGTGCAGGAAAATATAAGGTCACCTTTATCTGTTGATATGTCAATCGCCAGTCTTCATCAAGCATTTTCCTTGCAGCAGAAATGTTTTCCTCTGTTACCAATATTCTCAGCCTTCTTTCTCTCTCAGCGACGTCCAGACTGAAATTGCTCCTTTCAAATTCTCTGTACCATCTAATTATAATTGTATAATGTGGACAATCATTATTAATTGCAAGCTTCATTTCTACTAAGCATTGATCTATGTTAACCAGGCACAAAATTATATCTCAATACTACCCTTACTTCAGGACGTGACCACAATGCCGTAGTACACACTTTAATATGTCACTACTATTGAACAACTGAGTCCAGAGATGTGTTGCTGGTGACAACTATACAGGCATGGACATGTTTGAACTCACAGTAACTTGCAGCCTCCCGGTTCTTTCTGTTGTTACATTGCAAAACTTATTTAGTACCATTCTATTTATGTAAATATAATTTCTAAAAATCATATTAAAATTAACCCGACATGTACTGTTAAAGTGTGTTTACCGACTTTCTTGTCTTTTTAAATTTAGCATCCTTTAATCAATTGATCATACCTTTATTGTTATTTATTTGAAAAATTTGGTGAGTAGGTATAGTTATCCACGTTTTATTTGTCTATTTTAATTTATATTCTGAGGTAATTTTTAAGATTCCTGAATGTTTTTTTATCTAATATCCTAATTTGTTTATTCGATTTACAAATAAAAGATTATATATTTGACTTTTTAATTTTATAATCTTTCATAAAATTATGTATACTTGTTTGATTTATAATTATTCAATTTTTTTTTTTTTTTCACTGAAACAAACTATATTATTCAATTCACCTTAAGATTTAAAAGTGTTATCATTCTAATCTTGTACAGTGCCTAGCTTGAACTAGTGTGATATTTTTTACATTATTAACATGTATCCTTTTAAACTTAAAACCTCTTTTATGTTTTAGATCAAGATATTTTCATTGGATTGTCGGACTTTACCTCATATTATTCATGCTTATTGTTGCTATACCATTTTACATTGGTTACTATATCCTTATCAATATTCGTTTTGGTAAGTGAAATTTGTTTTTATTAGTTTGATTTACATATTTCCTAATAAATGAGGTATTTTATTGGAATGTATATCTTGTATATTAGACCATCCCATTATTTTCTTATCAGTTGCTATAATTGTTGGAGTATTTGAGGAGCCCAATTTCCCTAGTTATCAGTTTTTAAATTTATGAAATAAACTCATATCTGAATGAGGGTACAAGCCCTAACTTCACTGAAGATGGTATTTGTATCAAATCCATTGTCAATTTCTACTTTGATAGAACATCTCAAGGTTCTAGATACTCAGGAAAACATTTTGGTACATTAAAAATCGAAGGCCAACATCAAACATTTAACATTGATTTGGAGAAATGTCAGACTCTCTCAAAAAGGTCTGAATATTACTAAGTTACTTAACCAGACTGGAATTCAAATTTGTTCATCCCCTATATAAGTTTCCCCCCCCCCCAATAGGAGTGGCATTAATATATTCTATACAGCCATATTTAAATTATATGAAAATTCTATTCTCAGAAAATCAAATTTACTTTGTTTTGTTGGTACTACTATAATTTATTATTTCATCTGTTATTATATATTTTTTTGCACCACACACACATACACACACACACACATATACAATACAAAAATATATATAATTCTAGCAACCCTGGCTTTGCACGGTTAGTAAGACATATTATGCCTACATGTTTTGTCTGTCTGATGTATTTTATTATGTAGATATTATAAACGTAAAAACAAAACAAAATATTTCTTTATATACAAATTTATTTTCATGCGCGTTAAGTTTTTGCAATAACCCATAAGATACTCATTTGAATTATATGGTATAAAATATTCTTATAATGCGCACGATATAAAGTAAATAAGTTGATAGGAATTAATACTGTACTCCTCTAAATACGAGGGTCATCCGGAAAGTGGTACCCGTTTGTGCAATTAAGACACTGGTATTGCTAGTAAATATTAACAAATATAAACATTTTTATTGGAAAGACCATTTACACTACTTCTCCACATAATCTCCAAGCAAATTTAAGCATTTGTCATAATGTGTGACGAGTTTTTGTATTCCAGCATCATTGTCCTCTGCCGCCAGCGTATTGAGATACGCAGTCACGCCTCGTTTCCTTCACGAGTTCTTCATTGCTGTGAAATCTTCTTCCTGCCAGAAAGTCTTATAAAGAAAGTCTTAAGCTTCATAAAGCGATGAAAATCCGAAGGGGCCTTCCTCACGCATTCGTCTACTGAGCTCAGCAGTTGGTCTGTAATGACAGATGGTCTCCCTGAACGCTCCTCGTCATGTGTATTCCCCCTCCCCAGGTTGTAGTGGCGACACCAGCGCCGAACAGACGACTTGTCCATCACATTGTCTCCATACACCTCCTTTAATGGGTGATGAATATCACAAGGTCGAACGTTTCGTGCATTAAGAAATTCAATCACGACCCTCACTTCACAACTGGCGGCGTTCTCAATTTGTTTAAACATTTTAAACGATCACAGACACAACACAGGCAATGCTAGCGTCACGCAACCTCGCACAGAGCAGGCAGACAAGGCACTGACGCGGTCTGACCCTGCCCAGCGGCTACGTGCGTTGTCAGCGCTTCATGCGGCGCTAACGAGGACTACTTTCCGGATGGCCCTTGTAGCTTTCCAAATAGCGCATTGTACGTTATCAATGTTTTAGAAGATAAAATAGGTATAGTAAATTATCCTTAAAAGATAGATATAACCATCTCTTACTTTTTTGTAGATCAATAAAATATAAATATTCCACAATGCATTGTTTTTTTATATCTCATCTCCTTTATATCAAAGGAATTAGGCAGCGTCATCGATGAAATCTCCCTGGAGGATATATTTTTCCTACACTTCCAACAATTATCGTTATATTCCAACCAATTTACACAAAACCTTGACAAATTATATACCAAAACTTTTCTCATGAATCAGTCTATTTATTGGTGAAAACCGCATGAAAGTCCCTGCAGTAGTTACTGAGTTTACCATGGACAGACAGACAGATGCAGCAGAGGACTTTGTTTTATAATATGTATAAATAGATAGAAGGGATTAGGCAGTATCATCGATTAAACCTTCCTGGAGACTATACTTTTTCCTACACTACCAACAATTATCGTTATATTCCAACCAATTCACACAAAACCTTGACAAATTATATACCCAAACCTTCCTCGTAAATCACTCTGTTTATTGGTGAAGAAAGTATGAAAATCCGTGCCTTAGGTACTGAGTTTACTATAAACAGACAGACAGACGCGGCAGAGGACTTTGTTTTATAATATGTATAGATATGTATTATATAATTTTGTAAATAGTTTTCAAATATTTATGAAGGTTACAAATTTTTATATTTCATCATTAACAAAATTTTTCTTAAAATTTAAATCCTTAACCATTATTTCTCTTTGTTTTATGTTTGCCAGACATTCAAGTATAATATGTTTAAGAGTCTCATTATGACTACGCTTTTCACATTTAGAACTTTTTTTTAGGCCTATCTAATATAAATAATTGGTGTAAATTCCATGATTCGTCCACAACCTCTATTATGTCTTTTCCTATGTTTATATGTGCCAACCACAGTTTTCTAAACATTTTTGGAAATATGGATTTATAAAATTCCCAGTGGAGTTCTCCCAATATTGACTCTGCCAACTTTCTACCTCATCTAATTTAATGATTTTGTAATAATCTGTAAAAGGTTACTCCTAATTTAGCCATTGTATCTACTATTTTGTTATCTTGGATCCCAACATGTCCCTTAATCCACAAAAATATAATTTTATTTTATTTTATTGCCAAATGATGATTTTTTATTATTTGCTTTTGAACATTATTGATATTTTCATTTATGATATTAATCAGTGATAATAATGCACTCTTGCTATCAGTTAAAACAACAAAAGTTTGATTTATGGATTGATTGATGTATTTGACCGCTTCTAAGATTTTATATAATTCAGCTGTATGCGATGAACAATCAGAAGGCAATTTATGCAGAGCAGAGTGTTTGTACATAGGAACATAACTCACACAGCCCGATACATCTTTGATTCTTGAACAATTGGTATAAATATAAACGTGGTGGGGCCGCTTATCAACAAGCATGACTTTTATAGTAGGGGCTAACATTATCAATTTGTCCATGCACTTAATCAATTGATGTGACCATTTTTAGAACTTTTTTTGTTATTGGTAGTGAATCCACGACTTCTCTTGACTCTTGACAACCTGACAAATCTCAATATTATTTTACTTACTTTAAAACCCCGAGACATTCTGGTAGAGCTTTCAGAGAAAATTGCTAAACATTTTTTTGAATAATTATTGTTTTATACATTATTAGCTTACAAATTAAGAGTGTGATAGGGTGATAATCATTGCCAGCACAGTTTGTTACCTCCCATTTGGGTTTTTAATGTTTAGCTTTGTCGTTTGTTATAATGTAAAAGAAATACATACAATTTTCTTAACCATTTATGAGCGCTTATCAATGCGTATATCTTTGAAGTGCAACATTAACCAATCAATGAACCATTTGATCATTTTTGCTCTATACAATTCTTATAGAATATTAATGTTAATTATTTTTAGTTTCAGTGAAAATGATTAGATCTTTAACAGTTGCCATTTGGCTTATTTTTATTTACTTTTTTTGGAAAATTGGAGACCCATTTCCATTACTGAGTCCTAAGCAAGGAATTTTATCAATTGAACAAGCCATTAGTAGGGTGGGTGTGATTGGAGTGACTGTAATGGCTCTTCTTTCAGGATTTGGTGCTGTTAACTATCCATACACTTCAATGGCATACTTTATGAGGTATTAATTCATATTTAATATTATAGAGTATAGATGATTTTGTTTTTTTAAGTACCGTGCATTTCTTCTTGTTTTTCATTGATGGATAGTTAGGTCAAAAAATATCTGGTTGAATCTCATGAAAAGTTTTGTTAACAATACATTTCATAATGTAACTATACATTTGTTAATTTTAACTGATTTACTTAGATGACTAATATTTAAACTTGGTTTCACGAGCATAGCATGTTATGTTTACAGGAAAAAGCTTAGGTGCCATTATATTATTGAATGTTTGTTTGGTTTTACTTTTGTTGAAAAATAATGATTGTCATATTTATCTCAAGATTTTCCTTCCAAGGATAACTTTTGAATAGATTAGATGTGCTTGTCATGTACAAGCCTCATAAATTGAGAATAATGAATCCCGATAAACCACTACTTTGGTTTCAGAATTAATGATTTAGCCTTTAAAAAATGTAGTACTGTGTGAACAATAGATATCTCTATCATCTTCTGTAAATAATGACTTTTTTTAAAGCATCTTTTGTTGGGTCTAGGGAAAAAAAATCAATCAATTATTGTACGACTAATTACAACGAGACATCTAATTAGGGCTGTTAGTATCATGAGGTCTATCCATTCTCAATAGGCCAGAATTAATCAAGTTAAATGATTGTACAATTACTTTGATGTGCTTAAAACAATCACTTATAATTGAAATAAAATAATATGCCAACAATTTACTGGAAAGATAACCCTGTAGGAAAGAAACTCGTTGACTGGTAGATACTATAATAGGATGTAATTAGTTGGGGGTGCAGTCAAGAAAACACAGCAAATAAGTGAAACTTATTGTATTTTATATGTGCCGACGTTTCGACCTACTGTGTAGGTCATCTTCAGGGCTATGAGAAAACAGACAAAAACAGAATAGACTGTAAAAATACATAAGATAGAGATACAGAAAACATAACAAAATGTAGAGATATAGAAAAATTGAGCGAAAAAAGTGAAGGATATATAATGAAAGGATATATGAATAAAGATGATTACATAGTAGATGTCTAGAAAAGTGATAATGCAAAACAAAATACAAAGAGGGAAATGAAGTTAAACAGAAAAAATAAAATGAAAAAGATGTAAAAATAATGAGTATGGAAAACTTAGTATAATAAAGATAGAATTGTATTGCAGAGAAAAAAATAGTATGAAAATAGACTCCTGGGGAGTACCATAAGTGAAATATAAATATAAATTTAAAATATAAGTATCAGATGTTATATAAAGGTATACAATAGTAATGATGTTATATTATATAAATTAAGATGTAAGTATAAAAGAAACTATAGATGAGAGATATAAGATATCAGTTAGTGAATGGAGATATATTATAAAAAATAATGATGTTCTATGAACATGAACTCTTTGATTAAAACTATGATGGATGCTAAAGTGATGATGGGAGAAATAGGTGTGAAGGAAGGAGATGGAGAAAGATGAAGAGAAGATATAAATAATATGAAACTGTACGAACGAACCCAATAGGAGTGGCTGTTCGGTGCAGAAGGTAACTGACAAGAAAAATACGTTATAACGACGGAAGCGCTGTCAGCGATCTCTGACGGTCAAAGATGTAACGAAAAAAAAAAAAATAAAAAAATAAAAGCGTAGGGAAAGGGCAATATGGGTGAATATGGGGACGTGTAAATCATGTGAAAAATAAATAAGAAATAAATTAAAGTAATGAAAAAGGGGGCAGCAAAGAAATAAATGACTAAAAAAAAAATAAATAATAGAAAGATACTGACCGTAAAAGGAGAGAAATTATAAGAATGCAATAGAATGAAAGAGGGACGAAGTAACAAAAATATTTTAATTTAAAATTACGGTGTTTTTAGTAAATTAAAAATTTGGTAATAAATTGAGGATAGGTGATGTGAGTCGGACTTGAGATTGAGGGTGGAGGAGTCTAGATTGATGTGGATGGTTTCGGAGAGAATGCGTTTTTCATAGTTGGGAACGGAAGCTAGGATAGACGTATTAACGAAGTCGAAAATGTGGTTTAAAGATAGGGCATGATCAGAGAGTTTAGATGCGGTTGGGTTATTGGATGAAATGGAATATTTATGTTGGGAAATACGATCTTTAAGTAAGTTTTTAGTTTCGCCGATGTAGGAAGAGTTGCAATTAGGAGTGGAGCAAGGGATACGGTAGACAACTTGTGAGCGTTGTATAACAGGAATGGGATCTTTGACACGGGTATAGATTTTGGAAAGTTTGTTATGGGATTTGAAGGCTAAACGTAAATTGGGGATCGAGGAACGTAGGGATTTTTGAATATTATTTGAGAGGGAGGGTATATATGGCAAGGATCTGTATACAGGGATAGAGGGAGGGTGTGGAGACCGGGTGGGGTTGGGGTTTTTTTTATAGTCATGGATGAGTTTATTAATAATATGGAGAGGAAAATTGTTTAAAAAGGATATTTTGAATGCGGTGGGTGTTGGTTTTATGGAAGCAAGGGTCAGCGAGGGATAGGCCACGGTGGATAATATTTTTGGCGACGTTAATTTTTTGGTGGTGCGGATGTTGGGAGTAATAATTAAGGAGTCTGCCAGAATAGGTGGGTTTGGTATACCAATCTGTGGATAAGGTGTGGTCAGGATTTCTAATGATACGGAGGTCAAGAAATGGTAATGATTTGTTGGATTCAAGTTTCACTGTGAGATAACCCTGTAAAGATAACCCTGTATCACTAGCTCATAGTTGCATGCCTTATGTTCTAGGTATTCCTAGCCTTCAATATTTAATTTTTAAATTATGTTTCCCCTAAACCTATTGGTAATTTTCTTTGGCTTTTATATTTAAGGGGTATAGTATATGTAAAAAATTTAATATTTTAAAAAATACATTTAATATTATTATGATGTTTTGTTTAACAAATGCATTAATATTGTTTTTATGCTATAATTTTTGTTGTTCAGCTTTATTCAAAGATAAAAAAAAATATGATAATAATAAGGTAAGTTGAAAGGATCCATTAAACCAGTGATTAATTATACGGTCACCATTAATTACACGTTATTTTGAATAAATTATTAAGAATGATTTAACTAGGGGTTGTTTTTATTGTTTGCAGTTCCTTTCCTGATTGATTTATTTATCTAATAAAGTTATGATTGACATTGTTTTTTTTTTATTTTAGAAATGTTACACCAACTGATGTATTAAATATAGAAAAGCGGTTAATGCAAACTATGGATATGATTCTAGCTAAGAAAAAAAGAATCGCATTATCTAAAAGAGGGAGTAAAGCAGGATTTACGCTAGGTGCAACTCAAGGAATCTGGAACATGTTAAGATCAGGAAAAGATTCTGATAGTATCCTTTTTAATAAATAAATGCAGTATTTTCATCATCCTGCTTAAGGTTAATGCACAGAGTAACTTCTGAGCTCAGTGCTATTTAATAAATTACAAAATTAGTAAGTGTGCAATGGGTTAAAGCCAATTAGATCTCACTAAAATATCTCATATATAAAATTGTCGTGTCACAGTGTTTGTAACAAAATCTTCTTAAACAACTTTACCGATTCTTATGAAATTTTGTGTCTATATTCAGTAGGTCTGAGAATAGGATGTAAACTATTTTTCATACCCCTAAGTGATATGTGTCGGCCATTATTATTGATTATGTGTCGATCGTAGCAGTGATGCTTGATGATGCTGCATTTTTGATGTGTTGTAAGGGCATGACTGAATAGTGTAAATCCAAGTTTGCAACCGAAAAACCGGATGGGATGGGAATACTTTTGGTGGCCGAAAAACTTCAAAATTTTCAGAGTTATTTCAGTTTTTGGCCTGTATCTCCCAATCGGTGTGTTTAAAAGGCTTCAATTTGATATACGCTTGGCTTTTGCTATGGCCATCAATAAGTCTCGAGGCCATTTGCGGTTTGGACCTAGAACATCCATGTTTCTCCCATGGACAATTATATGTTGCATGTTCATGTGTTAGTAAACCATCTAATCTATTTTTATTAGCAAAGGACATATTAAAAAAAAATATTGTGCATCGATTAGCGCTCAACTAAATTGAAATAAATAGTTAAAATTAAAAAAAATATTTCTAGCCGTAATTAAAAATCAACCATGATATACCTCATTAATTAATCGAATGTTTATATTTTATCAGTTAAGAATTTTGTATCTTATTTATTTATTATATACTATACTTAAATATAAGATGAACAAAATGTGAAATCAAAAATCTATTTAATTCATTTTTTGCTTTCATTCATTGTTTCTTTAAAATTCAAACTTTAACATATTTTTTAAAAACTATTACAACAGCCACTACAACACGTGGCCGGGTCAGCTAGTAATTTTATTAATAATAATAAAGCTTTCTCATTAGCCTCATTATAATCAGTCTGACAAGTTCCTTCCTTCAACATGGCTAAATTTGTGTTCTAAGTCATCATCCTAAATATCTCTTATTTGACTTTGTCTAATTTATTATGTAAGAACATTCTAATAATTGTTTTTATGCTTTAAAATTTTGATTATTAACTGACTGTTATGTTTAAATTATTTTTCCACATAAATCTCTAGTCTTCACACTGTTGTAATTTATAATTTAAAAAAGTATTTTCCCCTCTCATTTGGCAAAATATTATATTAGGATATCATTACCTCCTGTAATTCTGAATCCATGAGCCTTGTGATAGGATCAACCATTTATTCTGGCCAGCCTAATGAATATTAATTACTAGTATTAAATGGCTTTACATGGCGACTATGAAACAACATTTTGCATAAATATAAAAATTATTCTTTAACAAACAATAGATGTTTGGCAATTGAAACAAGAATCAAGTGCTCTTGAAGAACTTAGCAGGCAACTATTTCTAGAAGCCCATGAAGCCAGAGAAATGCAGGCTAGGATAGAATGGGCCAAAACCTGGAGAGGAAAATATTTCAATTGTCTGGGATATTTTTTTTCCATCTATTGCTTATGGAAAATATTTATTGTAAGATTTTTTTTATTTATCGATTCAAGATTATTACTACAAAAGGAAAATTACTATATAATATAATCTAGCAAGGGTAGATATTACCATGTGTCATTTATGTATTTATATGTTATTCTTCCATATAATAAATTAACCATCATTACATATCATCTTCATGGTATAGTAAATAGGAAAAGGTAGACTATGAGTAATTGAGAAACATGGTCTCTTATTCACAATACTTATCTATAATATAATAAGATATAAATTAGTAAGTTTTATCACCACAAAGACAAAGACACGCACAACTTTGAGAGTTTAATTTTTATACCACTAATGTAAGTCCCAATTTTTTAAGTTGTTTCAAATAAAGTGGCTTCTAATTTATAACTGTTTAATTTACAACTACTTCACGGTGTCATTTAATGACATTATTTCATCCATTAGATATAGTAAAATCCTACTTCTCTGAATTATCAAGAAATAAAAACAATGAACTTTAAGGCTTTCCTTATTTTAATTTCATTAATATTTTTTTATTAGATGCCATCCTTATTAATAAAGTAAAAATTTTTTTGGTAGCTTACAAACTTTTAAAAGCATTAATTTGCTAAAATATTTGATGATAGACATTATTAGAATTCTGACAATTATACCATTAGTGGCATAGTTTAAGGAATTTTGTTTTTAAATTTGGAAATTTTGATATTCTGTTGGTTGCTCTGATAATTTTTGTTAAAAAATCAGTTTGATATAACAAAAATTGCTTAAGTTATGAAAATTTTGCTTTAAAGATCGCCATTAATGGTGTAGTTTTTAGTATTGAAATAACATTGTTTTCTAAACATTTGGGAAAAATTAATATCTAAAAAAATATGTAATATTTTAAAATAAGATTTCATGTGATTAAAAAAGATGATATGAAAAATATTTAAATTAAAAAATAATATCAATTCCAGATCAATCAGCTGTTTTCATTAGCTATCTATTTACTTATTATAATTATGCGCATGTTTTTATGGTTATAATATAAAGTTAAGATTGATAATTTTATTTTACAAAACTGAACTTTTTTTAAGTTCTAAGTTTACCAATATCCCCCCCCCCTTTAAATTCATTAATCAGCTAATAATTCCTTCTCCGAATGAAAACCTTTTTCCAGTCATTTATGCTATACAATTTTATTATATGAAACGTTTCAACAACTACATGTTATTTTCAATCTACTTAAGAACCTTTTGTATCATTTCATCTTTATCCTCTTGAAAATTCATTAATCAGTTAAATAATTAAATAATGTTATTATTTAAGAAAGACTTGTAATAAATAAAATGGACAAACTCCTGCATTTACTTAGATTTAATATTACTCATATGACTTTTTAACTAAATAACATTAAGCATTATAACATCGTATTTTGTCTGGTTACAAGAAATACTTTAACCCCTAAATCGTCTTTTAAACTTTTAAAGTGTTTCATTTAGTTTAAGATCTGTTATTGGTTAGTGTTTGTAATTGCACAGAATATAAATTGTTTATTGTAAATTAATCAAGAAATAGTATTAAAATGATGCATCCGTGACTTTCCCTTAAAAATCCTCCTTATATTTATTAATTTCAATCTCCTTAATGTATTTGTTACAGTCGACAGTGAATATAGTGTTTGATAGAGTTGGAAAAAAAGATCCCGTTACACGAGGAATGGAAATAGTGGTTCATTGGTTAGGTATGAATATTGATGTTGGATTCTGGTCACAACACATATCATTCTTCCTTGTTGGTTGCATTGTCATCACATCTATAAGAGGACTACTTCTGACCCTTACTAAGGTAAGAAAATATATCTATTAAATTATTAGGCCAGTGATTGGTTAATCCAATTCAGAGATAGCTCATGATAAAAGTTTTAGTTTTATAATATCTTCACTTTATATTAAATATTACTGACTAGGTGAATGATATTGATAACTCCTAAACAATGCATTGCATCAAAAGACTTATGGTATGAATACCGCAACAAAAGTTTGGTAATGTGATGTAATCGAAAACAATGGCCACACAACAGCAATTTTGCCAACTCTAAAAATCTATTATAGGTATGTAAGTTTTTAGCTTATATACCTATTGAAAAATAAGATAACACTTGTAGAGCATCAAATGCTGCTCAAATTTAGTGGGTATCCAATTTTGAAATTTTGTCAAGTGCACCTCTCAAAGTTAATAGTATTCCTATCTCCGGCGTTGGCTTATCTGAGCAGTTCAGATATTATATTGGATTGCAAAATTAGAGCAATAGTGATTTTCTTACATGTATGGATTGCCCCTCTCGAATATTTTCTGCATTAATTAGTAAAAAAAGTGGTTGATGGCTATTATGCTGCCACTGAAATTGATTTTATTATTGCTGAACTATCTGAACACAGCTAAGCTAAAATAAAATCAGTAGGAATATGAACATAGTTAAGTTAAAGTTTGTTATGGATTTATTCAGTAGTAATTAAAAATAAAAATGAGTTTTATTTTTATATAATAGTATGATCGATATTAATTTAATGTGGAATTTAATCCCCTACAATTTTTATATAAATTACATTTTTATTTATTGAGTTGTCCTAGAGTTGGGCCAACTGGTGCCCACTTGGGCCTTCATGAGGCGGAAAACCAAGATATTAATCGTTGGTCATAGCTTAAAACCAGATAAAAGATATAAAAAATAAAACCTTTAATCATGAATTATCTGCAAAATGTGTAATTTTTTAATCCACAGCAGCTGGCTTGTATTTATAAAGTACTAAGTAATTAGTTGGTTTATAAAACTTTCCAATTCATATTTGTATTTATTATTTTTAGTTCTTTTATGCCATCTCCAGCAGCAAATCTTCCAATATTATTGTTCTTATACTCGCACAAATCATGGTAAGTAAAATTTTGTATATATACCTTTTGTTTAATTTATTGTGCATTATACAGATGTTATGTACATTAGGATGAATGCAACGTCAAGGGAAAAAATTTGAAATCAACAAACGGTTTCCCTTACACATAGTTCAATGTAATAGGTGTTTATATTGTGATCAGCGATATAAGTTTTAACTTTGAATTATATTACATAAGTCATTTTTTTTTTATCCCAGCTTTAACATGTTTTGGCTGAATTGGTTTCATTATTATGGTGCGAATCTTTATTCTCCACTTATTATCAATCATATATGCTTGGGCAGGTTGTCTGATCGAACACAACACTGGTGGTTAAGTGATGCATGATAGATTTTTCTTACTTGTATGATAGATTTTTCTAACCTCTTTGTTATTTACACCATTAAACTCAAAATATACCTTAAATTTCTACTTTGTTAAGGGACTAAAATTTATAAACTTTACATACAGAAGTAAAAATAACTTCACAAACTTTTTTATAAATAAACAACTGCCCGAAGTTATGCTCATTATTATAATGGTCAAAATGTTACTACCTATGAATCACCAAATCGATGAAGAAGTGATTTTACCATCCACTCCACTTTTCCTCAAGCTATAGTTGTGTTTTATTTGGTTTTGTTTTATTAGTCTTTCCTGTTTTTTTCATAAAAAATAATGGAAGTGCATAGGAAATTATTTTATATTCATGTAATGACATTATGTTTTAAGAAAAGAACATTCATTTAAAATGTGCTATGTTTTCTGAATGTCTTATTATGTTATTATGTTCCACTAATATTGTTTAGTTTATCTATATTCAATTATTAAATATGTAATACTCCTGTATATTCCTGTTAAGTCCGGTAATGCTGTTAAATTTTGATTGCAACATTCCACTCAAATGCTCAGATCCACCTCTGTGTCCATCTGTCCTTTTTGACTCTCTCAAAACAACTTAGGCCAGTCTGCCACCTATTATATATATTTATATTCGTATATTCCATCTGTTCTTTGCATTGTTATTTGTACTTCAATATCACTAATATCTTTAAGTTATTTTCATTTCATTTAGTTATTTAGCTCTTACCCATATTAGTAATAACTCACTTTATAATAAAAGTGTTAACAAATTCAAAGGTTCAATTCCGATATTGCTAATCCCTGTTCACAAACCATCATCCACCTATTACCATTCTAACACCAACCTCAGAATGTAATCCTTCTACCTACAGCTCAGTTTATTCCTCGGAAGTTAACTAATTAACCATGAACTTTTTAGGGTTTCTTTCGTTTTAACCCTGAAAACTTAACAAGCTTTATGTATACTAAACTCTCACAAGATGAATGTGCTGAGTAATGCGTTATTTTATGCAGACCTCGAAACTTTGTTATTCCTTTAAAGTTAGTGGCTATGTTTCACAATAGTTTAGGACGGATATATAAATTCGAATTTTTAAATTTATGACCAAAAGGCACAATTTTAGTAATGTCGAGACCGAAAAATAATAAGCATTTTCCTGCTTCTACTTACTAACTATGCCTTTATTTTATTTTATTATTTTTTCTAGTGATTATGTACTGTAAATACTTAAACTTCTCGTTATACTCATTCCCAATCCCTCCTATATTTTTTATCACCAGAACCATAGCGGTTTCTCCTGCTAGCCATATACTTCGTCTTATCCGAATTTACTTTGAGCCCTATTTCAGTACTGGCATTTATTAACGTTATTGTATTTAGTTTTAAAGTGTTCACATCTTCAACTAGCAGATCCAAATAAATCATCTAATTCATTGTAATTTTTTAGTTTGAGGATAAAAGGCACAAGATATGTGTCATCAATGCCTTTTGGATTTTCTAATTATCATAGACCCCAAATACTTAAATTTTTCAATGGCTTCAACCTTATTCCCATATATGTCTATATAATTGAAATCACCATAGTTTCTGCTGCTATTAATGCATTAGATTTTTAATGCTCTAAACACTAGGCTTTGCTTCTTATTTTTCATGTCTTTTCATTCATATTTTTCAATAAGGCAGATTCCTAAGGTTGTGTTATAATATAATATATAGTTGGTAATAAAATAAATTAATTAATTAAGCCATAAATTAAAAATAAAGTTAAGTTATTAAATCTTTTGTTTTAGGGTATGCATTTTGTGTCATCAGTTTTACTCATGAGAATGAATATGCCTCCTGAATACCGTATGATCATTACTCAAGTTTTAGGGGACTTGCAGTTTAATTTTTATCATCGATGGTTTGATGTCATATTTTTAGTTAGTGCTCTATCTTCAATAGCTTTTCTTTATTTTGCTCACAAACAAGTTCCTATAGAGAAAGCATGAAGAGTTCAACCATCACTAGTATTGTATACAAATGTTATGTATATATTACTTACATCAAATTGTATTTTTATATCTGTATATACTGTATATAAAACATTTATATTTTATAAATATAAATAATTATTTCAATGAACCTTAACTTGCTCTAAGTTCCAATTTCTTATTCTCACAATAAATACTTTTATTATAAAAGAGTTCTATTTGAAATACCTCAATCCTCAATTTATTTTATAAGTATTAGAGAAGTTCTATTTTTGTATCCTAGTGATGAGTTTAGTCTAACAATGAGATGAAAGGTGATTTTTACTTAGTATCAGTATAAGTAGTCTACAAATAGGTAAGGCTAATTTTATAAAAATAATAAAATTAGAAACAGCAAATATTTGTTTAGTTACAGGAATAAAGTATTCACTAGATATATTTTTTATTAAATTTTATTTGTGATATAAATGCTCCAGCCATTTCCTTCCATTTATTCAATATACAATGCACTATTAGTAAATGGGTTCCATTTGTATAATTATTTATAAACAAATAAATTAAATTTCATGATATTTTTCAAAAATCAATAAAAAACTTCATGAAAAATTATGACAAAAGCTAAAATTATTTAGTTAAAATATTTACATTTCTAATTTAATGTATAAGTGGTTAACACATAGTTATGCTTTAGTTGTGACAAACTGGGTAGCATTTTCAAGAAGTGACTTGATCACTGGATACATATCATCAAAAGTTGATATTCCTTGATCACAAATGGTTTTTCGGTATTTTTGCAAGGCACCACTAAGCAGTTCAAGTCTACTGATTTCATCAGGATGGTTGTCGAGCCATTCCGAATATGCAGCAATAGTCCAATCAACACTCTAAAATTTAACATGTTAAGTATTTTTAACTACTAAATATTTATTTAATAAATTTTAATTAGATATGTAAATTCATTTATTTAATAAGCTATAGTCAGTTATTAAACTCACACAATATGGTGGCCATATTGCTCAACATGCAAAGCAATAGTAGGAAGGTTGGGGCAAGAGTACGCAGGGCGGGAATTTTTATTTTTCACTTGGCCTAGTTTGTACCACTGAGTATCTATACACCAAATACACCATATTAGGTGTATTCACTGGGATTAATATGCTAACAGTGATGTAAAAACTCATTTTACACAATATTAAAGCATAAAGGAAGTAAGATAAGTCATATTAACTAACAATTCAACCGTTAAAATCCTATATTGTTTCAAAGGCCATTAAATTGCTCTACTTAAAAATGAGATCGTTTAGTTCCATTGATGCACCAAGAGAGCAACAGCTCCTATCAAGTAAAAATACTGCCTGTGGGGCAAAAGTTCCCATTGCCATCAGGGCAAGAGTACGCATAAGAATTTGTGTCCCAAACATTTTGATTTAGTTCTCCACTCTTAATTAAGATTTATTATTCACACCACAGATTATATACTTTATTCAGAATAAAGGTGTTTAATTTATAGTCGTAACATGTGGATAGGGGGAAAAGTGGCGATATCTGCCATAAATAATGCCGTGGTATTCGTACTCATTTGCTCAAAGTACAGTATTTTTTAAGAACTTATAAAAGGAAGTCTGATCTTAAGATATGTATGGAGGAGATGCTCAAGAGGAGAAAAACCTCTAAACAGTTAGGAATCTCTGAAGCTACTCTAAGGAAAAGCTGTTAAAGATCCTCGCTTATAGTAATTTTTTTTCTAAGATATATACTGTGAAATGAGAATTTCAGAGAACCATCGAAAGAGGACATTTGATGCAGTAAATGCCAAGAAAGGTGGCATGAAGTTTCCAATTATGAGGGTGGGGTGAATTTCATAAGCAATTATTGCTAAAAACAACTGATATTAACAAAAGTAAATATCAGTAAAAACTGTATTACATTAAAGTTTTTTTATAACGTTAAGTAGAATATATAATCAAATCTTGTCCAGTATATATTGCCTACTTTTATTCCTGTGGATTACTTTTAAGATGTGCGAACTCTTGGGGCAAGAGTTCGCATTTGTACTTTTTTGAATATAATTTTTCTAAGAATGTTCTACCTAAGATAATAATGCAACTATAATGCCATTTGGTTACCAAATATCGGGAGAATACTTTCTATTAGTTTTTGGTTGATTAAGTATCATTTAACCCATTTGGGAAGGGATTAAACTTTAAGGGGGTCCACTTGCCCCAACCTACTATATTTAAAAATCAAAAGTTTTCGGCTCTGACTTTTATTGCCTTTTAACATAAATTATTTCCCTTTTTTGCTAAAGATGAGCTTAAAATATTGCAAAATTCCTTTGATATTGGTTTCACTAAAATTATACTTACTACTTTTTTCTAATAATTAAAGTTTAATTTCCTAATGATGAAGCATAATTCCAAAAGGGTTTCCTGTTCTTGGTTCTCGAATTCTTTCAAGAATATTGTATTGGAAAAGGAGGCAGGCTTCTCAGAATAATTGGAGAGCAGCAAGATAATAAAAATACTGAGGGCGTTGGTGTGCTCTCTGTCATTGAATTGGGCAATGGAAAACACACAAGTTTGTGCCAAGTCATTGAGTAGGAAAATGGCTCATTTGTGTTAGTGAATGAATTCAATAAAAAAAAAATAATAATAATAATAATCCAAAAATTTACAATTTTTGTGCCAATTTTATTTAAAAAAAATAACAACTTTCAAAAATACTAATGATTTTTTTTTTTTAAACATCTGTTCAAAGCTGAACAAGACATAATCATATGTTTTTGTCCGACATAAGGGAGTGTAAGTACTACAAAAGAAGACAATTCCTATTAACAAAGCAGATGCATACTAGGCAAGTGTAACATAATGATGGACTTATGTCCACCCACTTCATTAGTCAGATGAATCCTACTATAAAATGAAATGAAGGAATAAAAGTTATCTTATTTAGATCCTGGATGGGTCATATAAAGCTAAAAGCCCATCTTCATAAGAAAGTTAGTAATGGAGAAAGCCACCTCCAATGATGCAGAATAGCAGACCCAACTTTAGAAAACTGGACATTTGGCAGAGATACCCTGAGCTAGAGGACGCCAGGAAGCAGGATCTGGACAAACCCAATATGCATAGCAGCCTAGCTCTATAAGTTTTAGAGTTCTAAACTTTGTTTAGAAGTCTAGAAGCTCTACTTGAATTAACGTTTTGATTCCAGACCTAACTATATAAGAAAGAAGAAAAATTGAAACACAAATTTGCAAGTAGCTATTTTCTATATAAACCTGAGTAAAAGATCATTATAAATTACCTGATGGGGAGATGGAAGTTCAGGTGGGCCCCTTGATATAAGAAATGTTATTATAAGGCTGTATGGGATGACCTGACCTAGGACTGGTGATGCTACAACTTCACTGATTGGTGCTGTTACGAGTGCTTTAAGTGACCTTAAGGTTCTGTAAACCTTGCCCAATTCGCTTAACTGAGTACATAATGGACTGATTGCATCCTCCACCTGTAATTAATAAAAATTTCAAGTTTATTACATATTAATATTTTCACATGCCTTTGATTGCTAGCTGTAGAGCATACTAATTAAAAAATAAAACAGTGCAGTGTTTTTGATAGGTTTCATATAAATTTATAATGAATTATATGGTTCTTTATTTGAAAATGTACAAATTCTATTTCTCATTGGAAAAAATTAGAAGTATCCCACAACTTTTGTTCTACTATGGAGGCAATATTTTACCTCCAAAATAGATATATTTATATCTAATAGAGGTAGTTTTTTCTCTCCCTAACAATGTAACACCCCTTGGTGAGAAATCTTAAAAATCCGTGTCCTATCTAGCATTGGTTGTTTGTTTAAATTCAATGCTGATTTAGTCAATTAATATTTGAGGATTCCATTGAAAAATATTTCTCATTAATTGCCATGAAAAATAAAAATAAATAAAATAAAAACTATATGGCCACTTTTACTCACAGAAAATGTTTGGAGGGTAATATGGCTAGAGAGCTGAAATTCGAAAAGAAGATAGGTAGGTTGTTTCAGATTGCCAGTCAAACACTGTCACCTTCTTTGGTTCTGTAGAGGCCGTCTTAGGAGAAACTGTTCTGTGGTCTATACCACTCCACTCCCTCACTTCAAAAAAACAAATGAGTTTTAAAGGAACTCATTCGCTAGATTCTCATTTTTCGATGGAAAATCCTAAAGGAAAATTCCATGCTCTTTTTCAAGTTTTAACCAATTATATTAGTAATAAAAAAAAAAATCCTCCAAAATTTCACTTTCTCTCATACTTTACTTCCAAACTTTTAACAAGTGTCATTTTCAAACATTATTTTTTCTTTAAAAATATTTTTTTCACTTCCCAAAAAACATGTTTTGATTCTTTCATTCACATATTTTTCACTCCCCAACTCATCCTTTACCCTCCCATTGACATAGTTTTTATTCCCTCTTTCACTCTTCATTCCCACATTTTTCATAATTTTTTAAAACCATAATTAAAGGCATTCCTGTGTGGCCACTATGTGAAATGCAGAAATGATAAACTATTAAGAAGTAGATATGAATTTTTGTAGCTCAAAATTTTTTTTATGAATTTTTATTTTTGAGATTTTGGAAGTGAAGTTTGTGCATCTTCAGATAATAACCCATATAAATATATTAATTATTATTATTACTATATATATATATATATATATATATATATATATATATATATATATATATATATATATATATATATATATTAATTGCATATACATAATTTCTTATTAGATTATTGATCTGTATAACCAAGATACTTCCTTAACATGTTAACTAAATTTTGCCATTCACTTTAATGTCTGATTTATCATGAGTATATATTGCTTTGATCATCCCAACTAAGTTCAATTAAAAAAGTCATCCTTTATGGCCTAATTGAAGGACATAAAGACACTAAATGTGGCTTGAAAATATTTAAGCGATGTTATATCATTTAGAATTTTAGATATTATAGCAACTTTTTCATCAAATATGACTTAGGCACCAGACAGATTTGAATGCCAGTTTATACAAACTGTATTTTGTAAAATCAGTAGATTTTACAAAATACAGTTTTCTCAAAAATGGGTCAAACAATTTTAGTTAAACTCTTAATAGTAACATAAAGTTGAATTATCTTTAAAATATTAGATAGGTCCTCATTAAAAAATCTGACTGGAGTCAGAAGCTTAATTTTCAAAATTTCTTCTCCAAAAATCTTTTTTATTTGTCTATTTAAAATTACTATTCGTCTATAATAATTAGTTTTGATAAAAAATTGATAAATTTAAACTTTTAAAAACTTGATGAGTGATTAAAAGATAAAAAATGAGAAATTTTATTTTATGTTGAAAAAGACTTTTCGGAAATAACAGAGCTAATATAGAAATAGTGTTGGGATATAGTTCAATATACTGTCAGGTGGCTAAATATTTTAGAAAAATGATCTCTATCTAATAAAACAATAAAAGCAATTCAGTGATTATGAAAGTTAATAATTTCTATTCTTAGATTATTATAACAGAAATAAATTTTCCAAGTAAACTCTCTGTACATACCTTTTTTATTTTCTACAGTAAAGCTAATAATTATTTATAAAAATATTAACTTTACTATTTTATTAAGTAACAGAACATAGTAGACAAGTTAATAATAATAATAATATTGCATGTAATATGTAAACTTACGGTTTTGAAGTCTGATAGTAATTTTTTTTGCCCATAAATACTAATCGGACGAACTAATGTAGCGTTTCTCATAAACAACTCCAAGGTTCTAGATGAAACTTCAAGACATCTAAAAATATATATATATATATATATATATATATATATATATATATATATATATACATACATATATGTAAATTTAATAAAAGCAAATCTGCTTCTAGAATGTCAAAAATAGTTTTTCAACACAATTATTTATCAATTATATTTTAAAATAATCCATAAAACTAAAGCATCTATGCTAAGTTTAAATTTAATTAATTAATTCAGTTAAGAGGCTACTGGTGGAGCATGATTAACATTACTTTTGACAAGCTAAATATATCACTCACTACTTACTAGGGCTCTGTGCTAAAAAACTTTATAAGAGCAAATAAACTCTACAAGTTTAAATAGGATTATATGCAAAATGAAGTGATCAAAAACAAAATCAGCATGTATGAAATGAATTTAAACTCATTTTTAAATTATTATTTTCAAATTAATTAAAAAAAAAAATAAAAGTAGGTATTGTAGATTAATTATAGAGTATCTATAGAGTTAAAGAAAAAAATTCTATCTGAAGTTATAAGTTCTTTATTTTTGTAAGCTCTTTATTCTTATTAGGTCTAACAGTGTTCATAATACAAAAAAACCTGTACCACCACTACAACCTATGAACAGGTCTGGGGTTCAGTACATGGTAGAGACTGTACTGCTTCATGTACAAGGTGGTGATTTGTCCTAGATCATGCTCAACTGCCAGATTTTCTGCCCTTATTATAGGTACCCACTTTGTAGAGGCTGGGTGAGCCCCAGTAGGGTCCTATATTTCATAGCATCTACATTAAATAGCCGCTAACAGATTAAACAAAGGTCTGCCACCGAGCGGGATTTGCACCCAGGACCTTCGGTATGGCAACTCAGCGCTCTACCAAGCCACTTTGCTCCGGTAGTTCATAATAACCAACAATTACTATTCATTTATATAGTAATGATTTCATAAGTTCTATTAATATTTAAAAATTTTAAGTCATAGGTGAATAACGATTGAAGAGGAAATAAATATCTAAATAAAAACTGAGAAATAATGTTTCTACTATGGCACTTAAATCCTTACAATAACTATGACAATAATTAACTGAAATATGGCAGCATTACAAAAAAAATTACAATAAATAGCTTTGCAGTTATGACGTAAGTACGAAATATAAAATTTCTGCTGCTTTGTCAAAAATATACAGTACATTCATACTAATCACAATTTCAGCATTCTTAGTATGATATTTTAACAGTGTGGTATAGATCCTCTGAACAAAGTGGGACACTCAGTTCGGTGTTGCATCAACTAAGGAAGCATTATTAACCCTTTAACTGCTACAGACGATGAATGCTGGCGCAAGGAAACGTGCCCCCTTTGCTAAAGACGATATTTGCCGTCCTGCATCACACACGCCCTCAGTGCTAAAGACAATATATGCCGCACTCCTTTTATATCTATTTCCTAAAGCCAAGTATAGAAGACGCAACCTTGCTTCATTGTTATTCATATATCATTCATGTACCATTTGCTTGGGCTATCGTAGGCTACCTGCTCCGGCCAGGTAATCAATCTCATTCTTTTTTTGCTCTCTTTGTGAAACAACGCTCAGTTCAACTGCCTTTAGCATTCATTTATTTTCATTGTAGTGCTGGTCTTTGTATAGACAAATGCTGTGAAGATTTTCATACAAAATCAAATTATTAAGCAATAAGTTTTAGCATTAAAAAAAAAGTTTTAACTCCGCCAGTGTCGGTCCATAGCCTGAATCAAAAAGGACGATGGAAACAATGAAATAGATTAACAGACAGTAGTAAAGGGGCGTAATGAAGGATAGAATGCAGGTAAAAAGTATGTAGCACAGGCCGGTAGACGGGTAGCCGGCCCACATAGCGCTGTGATAGGCATAAAGCTCTTCACTCGTAGCAGTTAAAGGGCTAAACCGGGTTTTGAAATCAATAAAACCCCTTTTAATTTTATTTTATGACAAAATCTACTTAATTATGTTTAATCCAATTAATACTTATAAATTATACACAAAAAGTATGTATATCATTAAGCACTTACGACTGTGTGACCAGAGTCAAATTTTGGAATGGTGACAAGTACGTAGTTGCCGCTCTTGCAATAAAGGCTTGCAGTTCCCTCATATACAATGAAGAAGATCCATTATATTCTTTCCTGTTAAAAAAAAAAATTACCTTTCTAGCATGAAAAAAACATAATTTTAGCAATTTTTTTTGTTGTAATTATTGATTTGGAGAGTGAAAATTAACTATTATTTAAGTAGCTTACAAGTTGTAATCTTCATTATGCATGGTTAGTAGGATGGAATCAACAGCAACGATGACTGAAGCTAGGAGTGGATTCAGGATTTCTTGTGTCAACTTGTCTCCATTTTGTAATGCATTTGTTATGCAAGATGCAATATTTTTCTTTACATTTAAATTATTTAGGACATTTTTCACTTGTTCAGAAAAGTAGAAAACACAATTAGCTAGGTTAATATTTAACTCCTGACTAGCGTTTGGTGTCTCTGAAATGAATAAAGTTAGTTAATTATACAAAACTATTAAAAAAATTATAAATCAAAATATATTACACACATATTTAATAATACTATATCTCTCATTTCTTAGATATAAAACAATATATCATGAAAATTTGAACAAAATAAAGTCTAAACACTTTTTAAACTAAGTTCCCTGTTTTTCAAAAGAGTCTGGCCATTCTTACTTAATGATCACAATGCTTTAGTTAACTGCTTTATAATTTTTATAAATAATGATATTTATATATTAATTAATTAATTTAATACTTATAAACCTAATTTAAAATAGGCACATCTCTTTAACTTAGTTGTTTGTTAAGGAAAAACAAAAAATATTAAAACTAAAAAAATGTTTAAAGGAAAATTAAAACCTCAAATTTATAATAAAGGAACCCACTGTATTCCAAGCGAAAATATGGGCAATACTTGGAGGTGCCTTCGCTACGAAGGACCACAAGAATAAGGTAATTAATTTTCTTACTGACAGCCAGGCAGCATGCAATGCATTAACAAAATCTAGACTAGTAGGGGAATGCTGTATAAGACTTGATGAATTAGCTGTATATAACAGAGTTAACATATTTTGGATCCCTAGACACGGTAATATACCAGGAAATGAAAGGGCCGACAAATTGGCAAAGAAAGGAGCAGGAATTGCTCCAATAGGACCAGATGCATGGTGCGGGGTTCCCCTCTCCCTGGCTAAGGATACAATCAACAAACTAGCCAAGAGGAAGATAAAAATGCATTGGGATAGAGCCAAGATAAGGCATACTAAACTTTTTATAAAGGATCCCAATGATAATCTTTCTGAGAAAATCAAGAAAGAAGCCGCTCACATGTCGAGAACCGACCTCAAAAGTATGGTTGAAGTCATCACTGGGGACTGCAAACTCAGGAAACATATACATCACCTGGGCATTGAACAAGAACCTCGGTGCAGATGGTGCACAGAGGAGGAGGAAACCCCCTGGCACGTCCTCTTTGATTGTAAAGCACTATGTCGAAAGAGAACATTTGTTGACCTTTGCCTGGAGGAGACGAGGAACTTCAAGAACTGGGATTTAAAGACTATTTAAATTTTCTCAGAAGACAGGACCTAGGATAGGGAGGGATTTTTAGGACTCGAGCACAATGGGCCTCTTTAGGCCGAAGTGCATGGTAGTGGAAGAGTCATACACAAAAATTAATAATATAATAACGGAAACTCGTAACATTTAAGGCAATAAATAATATTTTTGAAATACTTAACACACCTATAACCTGAGATGCTTCAGGTGTAGTGACTATCATTTCCTCTGCTTTCTGGCAAAACAGTTTGATTGCTTTAGCAACGACATTTTTTGCAACAGCTTCTGTCAAAATTGAATCAACAAGAGCAACACTGAGCTCACTGAAACACATTAATGTAAGAAGGTAACATTTTATAAACCTGAGTGATTACACTAATGAAATACTACAATATGGTAATATATACATACTTGGATATCATTTTAACAAGAGCATCAATTTTATCTGAGGATGGAGGGTGGTATGGAGCAGCTTCTTTTCCTTCAGCAAACATTTCTCTTACAGACGTAAGGATGACATTTGTTGATTTGCTCAAATATGCAGTTTCAAAATCCTTCAAACAGCTTCCACTAAAATAAATAATAATATAATTGTAAATACTATGATTTCTTGAAATAATCGTGGATTTTTCTAATGAGAAGAATTGACATACATCACAGGAAAAATAGGTTTAGAACTTCCAGCTGAATTGAGAGTTTGTAGTTTCTTGTGAAAATCCAAATGCATACGGAGTAACTTTGGATACTCCACCTCCAGAGCTTGCTTTGTGTAAGAAGATCCTAATTTTCAATCAAAATTATTGGTTAAGAAAAAATAATAAGCCTGACATTGGATTTAAAATATTATACCTTCTGCTGCCTTCAGGAGACTTCTTTTCATAAGGTTATCAACTTCAGACCAAAATATATGAGCTAAGTCAGATTTTTTTTCATTTTCGGGAAGAGAGAGGCACATGTCATTAATTTTATTATTAAGCACATTTTGTATTAGAGTCATCTAAAAGAAAAAAATGAAATATTTTTATTTATTAAGTTTAGGATTCCTACCATTCATTTTGGTCTAAAACCTAAGAACATTTTAAGAGGTTGGACAGCCATTAAAGAAAACAAACTGTAACAAATGGAGAATTTATGAACAAAGTGAGATTAATTCATTCCAATATTTACCTGATTCCACATCAAGAATGGCAGTTTGCAAATTATTTAAAATACATAACTAACAGGGATGAAAGGATAAAATTAAAATCTTGCTTCTTTGGATTCTATAATTTATTTTAAGAATTGAAATTAAATATTCAGTAATAATTTTAATAATAAAATAAATAGTCAATGTTTGAAATATTTATTGGGTTTCCAATACTTTACGTAATATTTAAATATATGGGAAATTAAATTAATACAATAATCAATTACCTGACAGCACGTAGGATAGATGGTAGAGCTCAAAGTATGTTCCCAAGACGACCATAGCTTGTTACGGAAATATTGGATATTGGTTGGTATATTGACACCAGAGACCCTTCCGGCACCACCTGAATTTCAAGAATAAAATATATATATTTCTTTTTAACAATAAATTTAAAATTTATGCAACCTATCAACTTAAGTCTGTCATGTAAATGTTGTTCTGTAATTATAGAATTTATCCTGAGCATGTGAAATTCCATGAAACATAGAAAAATAATGAAATAAACAGAAATTTCACTTTATTAAAACTACCCTAAATTAAATTGTTTGACATACTTATTATTTTAGAAAATCTGGTTTATTAAATTCTAGAGTGAGGAGGGAAACAAATTCCAAAGTAAATAATCACTGATCTATTTTTAATCTGGTTATGGTTTAGGTGGGATTAAATTAAATTAAATTGAAAAATTAAATACAAATTAAATTGTTTATAGTATTTGTTGTAGTTAATGTTGTAAACAACTTTAGATGGTTGGCTTTTAACAAATCTGATTACTACCAAATATAACAAATAAATGACTACCAAAATGGCATTAGATAAGTTATTAAATCATGTTTTTTTTTTTAACATTTCAAATGAAATATTAAACTAATTAGCATCAAACAAATAATAATGGTATTATATGTTTTAAAACTGAAGTGCTAGGAGCAAGAATGTGACAAGACCCAATTACATAATACTATTTCATGGAATACACCTTAAATAGCATTATAAAGGGCTATTTAACCCTTCACCAGGCGCTATGGCATCCTTTAGGGAGTAAGGTATTTTTGTTATTTTCGGGAAATAAAAATTTCCAATGACAAATTTAGATATACTTATTCTATCGGCAATTCATCCCTTACAATTAGAGGGTAAAAGTAAGCCTCAGTCGCCAATAGTACAGTGAAGAGAAAACAATAAAGTGAAAAAGTTGTGACCTGCCATACGTAGTACACCTAGCGCCTGGTGGTATAACAAAATTGTCAACAAAATCTAAGTTCGGAATCAAGTTTTTACTTATTATTATTTATATATAGGGAGAGGAGTGGCTCAGTGGTAGAGTACTGAGTTACCATGCCGGAAATCCTGGTTCAGTTCCCGCCGCAGGCCATGATTTTTATTTAGTCTGTTTGCGGTGGGAGATGGATCATATAGGATCTAGGACCCTCCTGGGGCCCACTCAGCCTCTATAAAATATTATAAAAATAGGGTACCCAAAATAAGGGGGGAAAATCTGGCGGTCGAGCGTGACCTAGGGCAAGTCACCTCCTTGCAGAACCGTTGTCCATGAAACAGTACAGTCTCTACCATGTACTGAACCCCAGACCCTTCATGGGTTGTAGTGGTACAGGTTTTTTTTTTTTTTTTTTATTTATATATAACTGTTGATAAAATGCAAATATTTACGAGTAATTAAAACTCATAAGAATAATTCTTTAAAAGTATGCAAATAATATCCTTTATTAGTTCAAAAATATTTTTTTGAAAGTTTAGTAATATATAAAATGTACTATTGATAGGAATAACACTCATTTCATTTGTGATTTAATTTTTTTTTAATTCAAAAATAAGATTTCTTTTTAAATTGGGTGTGACAAAAATATAGAAAAATATACTTTGTTGGAAATAGAAGTATTATCCATAAATCATTTAAATCTGTAAAATAATTCAATCAATAGTTAATAGAATACAAATTTTGTCACGCAACTAATTTTCTTAATGTTACTCTTAAACAAATGAAAAATTTATTTTTTATTTATACTTTGTTTCACTTATAAATGAACAGCCTTCTAATTTTAACAAATAAAACCACCATTGTGGAAGAGAAAGATGACATAAGCTGAACACCGCCCAAAATACGGCTAGTGCCTGGTGGTGCTACAAAAGCCTTAGCGCCTGGTGGAAAAAAAGAAAAAGAAAAAAATAGTGTTTTGTTAACAAAATTCATTATTTCTAAATGTGGCTTGTAATAGTCTTGACCCAAGAAACTCAGTGAGATATTCAATTTTTATATTTTTCAATCATACCATTTATAAATTTTTCTTTTAAAATTATTTTAATGTCAATACAACAGAAAGAATACAAAAAAAAAAAATGAAAACACAAGGATACCTCTCGTTGTAGTAGGAACTAAGACATTCATGTCAAGAGCATTTTTCATACTGCTCTTAACTTGTTTTATAGCCTCTTCCATCAAAGCGTTAACTTCTTTTTCGGCTATATTTAATTTAATCATGATTTCTATACCAATAGCAACCTAGAATTAAATCGAACCAACTGTGATTTGTATAAAAAATAAAAAAGATTGTAACACTGTTTTACTTAAATAATTACTTGATTTTGATCGAGGCCTAGCAATCCTTGTTGCACTATTTTAAGAGCTTTCTGTTCAACTGCAGCTCTTTCTTTCTTTATCTGTCTTTCCTCTGATTCCAGAATATCTAATCCAGAAAGATCTACATCTTGGTACAATTCTCCTAAATCAGATATATAATGTTAATAAATAACATAAATCAGAAATACTTAAAAAAATAAAAGATTTTCCTACCCAATTCAGAAATTATATGAGCTGTACTGAGAGGATCTAGCCCAGTAAGTCTTTTCACAAGTTGTTGGATCCTTGCAGCTCTTCTTAACAAATCTGAAGTAGCATGGAGTCTTGATAGAACAATAGTTTGAGATTCTATTCGATTGAATGGCTCAACAACTTTCATCCTCACTCTTTCAACAGAGCTTAAAAGGCTCTAAAAATAAATAGTAATTCTAATAACCAAGCTTTAAAATAAATGTAATTAGGTTAATGAATGCTATTCTTACTAATGAAATATAACATATTTATAGTACATAAGCATATTTCAATAAACTAGATGATCTAATATTATTAATATATATTGTAAAGGAACTAATATTATTCTCAGTAGACAGGTAGCTTTTTGTATACAGTTAATTATATTCTAACAGTGTTTATATTAATGCACAAAACTGTTTGCTCTTACTAGTCGTCCATTAACAATCTATTTATAAGATTTTTGAATCAATATGATCCTCATGAACATAGTTTATCTCTTCTTTCGTATAATATAACACAGTCCAGAGAAAACTTACAGTTTATCACTTAAATGTCAGTACATTGTCATGTCCATAGTTAGAATTTGCCTAAGAATTCATTATAATTTTTTGTCACAAAAAGTGGTCCAAAATAATTAATCCATAAATCTTAATGAAGAAAATAGTTGGGGTTGCAGTCAAATAAAAACACTAAATAAGTGGTTACTTATTTAATTATGTGCCAACGTTTCGACCCACTTTGTGGGTTTCATCTTCAGGGCTAAGAAAGAAAAACAGACAAAATAACAGAACTATAAAAATACATTGCAGTACTAAGTATATGATAAAATAGAAAAAAATATTTATGTAGAGAGGTAGAAATTTAGAACAAAAGTGAGGGATATATATGAATAAAAAAATTACAGAGAAAATGTACAGGTGATGCAAAAAAATTTTTTTACAAAGATAAAAGAAGGAAGTAAACAGAAAGTTTTAAAAAAAAGAAAAAGTATAAACATCAGAGATGAGAAGTAAAATTATGGAAAAGGTAGTAGAATATATATAAAAAATATAAAATGTAAGATAATAGACCCCTAGGGAGTTTACATAAGTAAAATGAAAGAAGGTATAACGAAAATGATATCAAAGAGTAAATAAAGGAAAAATAACAGTAGAAAGTCAAGATATAAATATAGAGTATAACAGGTGAAAAATAAACTGAGCATGGAAAGTAGAAAATATAAGTAAGGGGAGTTTTTAAAATGCATACATATAGAATGAAGTGGTATAAATATATGACGTAAATATACAAGGAACATATAGAAATATAAGTAACAATATGGTATGAGCATGGAAATAGAATAAAATATGATGAAATAGTGATGTTAAATGCTAATGACATCTTAAATAATAATAACATATGATGGATGCCAAAAAGCTAATATGAGAAAAAAGGTGTGCAAAATGGAGAAGGAAAGGGGTGAGGAGAAGATATGAATATTAAAAATGTACAAACCTATAGGAAGCTGGAGCTAGACTAGAAGCGGTCTAACTGACAAAAAAATACGTTATGAAGGTGTTGCCAGCGATATCTGACGGCCAAAAATATGACTAATTTTTATTTTTTATATATATTTTAATAGTAATTTTTTATTGACTATTTTTTAGAAATATTGACTATTTTATTATATTTAAATGTAAATTATTATATTATATTTTAAATGTAAATTATTATATTATTATTATATATTACTAAACACTTATTTAGTGTTTTTATTTGACTGCACCCCCAACTATTTTCTTCCTTACGTCTATCTTCCGGTCAACCATCCCCTCGCTTCTCATAAATCTTAATGTTCAATTAATAAATAAATTTAATAATTTTTCAGAAGTATGTCTACCAAATTTATTTTATGCCAATTCCATGGATGAATGAGTCAGTACTGGCACAGTAAATTTGAAATTTGATTATAATTCTCGAAATTTTGGAGTTGTAGAAAAATCCTCTTGAACTTTTATTTACAAAATAATACAGAGTAATAATGTGTATTAAAAAACTAAAAAAGTTTAATTCTATAATTAATAAAAAAAATAACTGTTAAAACAGAATCAACCATATATGAAAACTTATAGAAGAATGATCTTGGACTCGAATGTTTCACTGTACTTATTTCAAAGTAGCCACATCACTTTTTGGGTGTTTGAAATGCTCATTGAATTTTCGAGGGATGCACAATATTTTCATGGCACACTATTATATATTATATATGGAACACCATTACTCCCATAAGTGTAATGATGTTAGCGAGGATAAGATTTTGTATGTCAGCAAAATGCAATAAACCAGTACTGGTTATTATAATTATTATCACTGTTCTTGTTTTTCTTGCTATTGAGGGTTGAGTATCTGAGATGAGAGATCCAAAGCCCTTCTTTTTGTTTTAAATATTTAGAAATCTTCTAACAATATGAGATGTGCCTAAGAAACTGAGTGTTGAACCTCTCTTATCGCATTAACTGGTAATTTAATAATCCACATTATTATCTAATAACATTGTTATTATTATTTTAATGTTATTTTATGGACACAGCAATAAAAAAAGAAAAAAGGTGCCTTATTTGTAAGGTATCAAAAATAATTAATAAACAAAATATATATATAATTAGATAAAGACGAAAAATTGCATTTGGATGATTGGAAATTTAAATAGGTTATAAAAGGTTAGGTGATGTATAAAGGCTATGATGTAACTTGTAAATATTATTTTGTACTATTAGAAATTAATAGGTAATAGATGTGAATATAAATTAAACATTGTTTTTAACATCACATTTGATGTATAATTGTTAAACTGCGTTAATATGTAAAAGTCAAAATGGCAAAAGATCGATTGTAAGATCGACGAAATATGGAGAAGGGATGAAAAAGTGATGGGGGAGCAAGTGGAGCGAGAGGGGTCTTATGAAGCTGGAGACTGAAGTGGAAGGAAGCAGGAGAGAAGCGAGCTGAACAATCAAATGGATAGAGAACAAAGGAGTAAGAGAATCGGACATGTTATTGACATATATGTCAAAGTGACAAAGGTACTTTAATTCTTATATGTTCTTGAGTAAAGTGCTATAAAGTGGAGATTAGGATAGTTAAGGGATATAATTTAACATTTGAAAGTGTTTATGTCAAATGAGTGGGTAAAACCCGATTTATGTCATTTTTATAGAAATGTAAATATTCGTCTATTCTAATATAAGTTGATCTGTCATATTATATAAATTATTATTAAATGCACTATTTATTTATTGGCGCCCGAAATTAATGTTTAACTTATGATTAATTGAAGTAGAGCATTTTAGTTTTAGGTTTTTCATGACAAATAATTTATAACAGACAAATATCGCCCAGGCTGCCCATGATCCTCAGTGAGATGGGGAAACTCATTTCTCCCCACCACACCTCCCAAATCCTTACTCTGGTTCTGCAGGAGGACTTAATAAAATTTAATTTAAATTTACTTAATAAAATTGTGAGGAAATAAAATTTCAGAATATAATGATCATTTATCCAGATTTTTTTTAGTTATTTCTTATAACCTGTTATTTCTTAAGTTTAAAGTAAGGAATTTCCTTTATTACCTAGAGTGAAAAAAATTACATGAAGGGCGTCTGTAAATTTGAGTCATTTTTTTCTAAATTATTTCTTGATTTATTTTAAATCTAACGGTTTATTAGGTGATTATTAGTTTATTAGGTGTAATACTTTGCCCTCCAAAATCATATAAGGAGGAGCGTATTGTCCAAAGCTTCTAAAGCTAGGATATACAAGACGCTTATCAGACCTGTGCTTACATATGGTTCAGAATGCTGGACGATGACGAAGGCCCAGGAAGAAACCCTTTTGAGATTTGAAAGGAAAATGCTCCGCAGGATACATGGAGGTGTGAGTGAACAGGGTTCCTGGAGAAGACGAACAAATGCCGAAATAAGCGTGATGTATGTTGTCAATGTCAATGTAAAGACGTCAATGTTGTCACCTTCATCAAATTCGCCCGACTCCGCTAGGCTGGTCATGTCATGAGAATGAACAAGGGCGATATCCCATTAAAAATTATGTCCGACCAAGTGTATGGTACAAGGCGAGTAGGACTTCCCAAACTTCGTTGGGAAAATTGTGTGGCTGCGGACTCCTGAATGATACTTGGACTAAGAAATTGGAAGGCAGTGGCGCGCAATAGAGAGGACTGGCAACTCTTGTTGGAGCAGACTTTGACTCATCATGTGGGACGTGATGCCAGATAAGAAGAAGATTAGGTGTATGACCTTGCAAAAGGAATGAAATAAGAGAATGTCCTTCACAATAAAGCATCACTGACGTTTACTACAATTAAGACATAGATAAAAAGTTTTATTGTCATCATCCAATATAATTTATATCATATCTAATAAACCGGTTTATATAAGATGAATTAAAAAAAAAAAAAATCAAAGGCTCAGAAAACCCATTATTTAATTTTTCACTGTCATTTACAAGATATCCCATACTCTTAAATGAAAAAATAATTCTTTGATGACTGGCAATTATTTTGTTGTCCTGGTATTTTGCTATATCAGATCCTTCCTTTTAACTTTCCTATTTCAAAAGGTGGATACCTCAATGTTTTTCAACTCTATATAGGGAGGTCCAAGATAACATAGTAGGCTAAGGTTGATGGATGAAGGTTCAGAGGATAACCCCCAGACATACCTGGATCTGAGTGGTTATAAAGTATTTAGATTAGCAACAAAGAAAGGGACTATTTTATTAGACATATTTTTCATTAAGATTAGCCATATGCATGCAACAATCGTTAAAAAACAACCACCATTTCTCGGACTAGCCATTGCTTATTGCTGCTGCATTAAATGATGTTAAATGAATAAAAAACATTATTAATCTTTTTTAGCAAAGTTAGATAAAGGTTGTGTCTCTACCATCAGTTTCTATATACTTACTAGACGTAGAATTTAATTCCTAAAACAGAACAGTATTACAGGGAAGGTTTACAATACAGGAGCCAGAAATCAGTAACAGATAATGAACCGAAATTGACATGTTTGATCAGCCACTAATTCGTATTCCAGGAGATTCATGTTAGCAAACGTATTGGCATTTCTTGACTAATACGAGATATAACATATATATATATATAATAGGTTGGGGGAAAAAAAATCCATTATTTTCTCGGAAGATGGTTGTAGTGATCGATATCTCGTAAAGTATCGATCAAACAATTGCAAGTGTATGTCAAGGTGACATTTCATAATAAAAAAATTCTTGGCTGTTTTTTGTTTGTTCCATTCAGTTGTGAGTTACAGGGTGTTATCAATGGAAGTCAACAAATAGAAAATTCGGTACATTTTACAGTTATTTTTTTTTTATAAAAGCGAAAATGCAAGCCAGGCCGCTGAAATTGTGAATGGTGTTTATGGTGCCGATTCTGTAACAGCCAATTACGTGCAATTTTGGTTTCGTCGATTCCGTTCAGGCATTTTTAATGTTAAAAATGTACCTCACACAGGCAAGCCCGTCGTCGAAAATGTCGATAAAATCACAGAAATAATCGAAGTTGACCGGCATGTTAGTAGTCGTAGCATCGCCCAGGAGCTAAAGATCGACCATAAAACAGTTTTAAACCATTCGCGCAAAGCTGGATTAAAAAAGAATCTCGATGTTTGGGTGCCACACCAATTAACACCAAAAAATGGATCGAATTTCCATCTGCGAAGCCTTAGCCAAACAGAATGAAATCGGCCCATTTCTTAAACGGATGGTGACTGGGGATGAGAAATAGGTCACATACGACAATATTGTGCGAAAACGATCGTGGCCAAAGCATGGTGAAACTGCTGAAATGGTGGCCAAACCAGGACTAACGGCCAGGAAGGTTCTACTGACTGTGTATTTGGTGGGACTTGGAAGGAATAATTTATTATGAGTTGCTTCCGTTTGGCCAAACACTAAATTCAGATCTCTACTGTCATCAACTGGGCCGTTTGAAGTTAGCGATTAGCCAGAAACGGCCAACAGAAGAGGTGTGTTCCATCAGGACAACGCAAGGCCACACACGTCTGTAGTGACTCGCCGGAGCTTGGTTGGGAAGTTTTAATGCATCCACCATATAGTTCGGACCTGGCACCAAGCGATTACCACCTTTTTCTCGCATTGCAAAACTTCCTGAATGATAAGAAATTGGGATCAAGAAAAGATTGTGAAAATCGATTACTAGAGTTTTTCGCCAAGAAGGGCCAAGACTTCTATGAAAGAGGCATTATGAAGCTACCTTTAAAATTACAACAAATTATTCAACAAAACGTTGCATATGACCCAAATCGGACAATCCGAAACATTTTAAATAAAGTTTTGAATTTCACTCAAAAATAATGGTTTTATTTTCCCCCAACCTATTATATATAATTCGAGCATTGCTTGATTAAAACTAACTATTTTTCAGTGATAGTGGATGCAGTAAACGAGCCACTGATAACCAACGTTTGAAACTACGAATAATTATCAATTCAACTTTAGCTTATAGCATCCCGGAAAGGGGCCATGAGATATCTACGACCAAGATATTGTGAATTATTGTACGAGTTACTAACTTCTACTGAGCGATCGAGATAATTATAATGTTAACTTTGTAAAGTTTTTTATTTAAAAAAAATTCTCTAGGCTATGCGTAAGTACATTGTTCACCACAGTTTGACAGATTTCTATCTAAATTTTTTGCAATGTTTTTCACGAATAAAATAACAGGTGCATCTGTAAAGCAGCTTTTCCAAAACCAAGCTAATCGTACCATATTGAAGTATTAAACTTAAGGTCGCTTATCATCGCTAGCTCTATACCCCGTAGAAAATGAGTTGACAACAATTTACATTTATAGATGTAATGGAGGAATTCAGATGGGAGTTGAAATTTTAAAATTATATCGAGGAAGGTTTCGGGCTTTAAAACCTGTCCATAAGGACAGAGTGGTAACCACAAATAAGTTGGTTAGATAAAAAGTATCCAACTATTTTACGTTTCATTGTCAAGGCAACTACATCTATCGGTCTACCCTATTAAATTAACCAGAAGAGTTAGATGTACACTACGCACTAATTTCAGGAATTACCAATCTGACTTGAAAAAGTATTCAAGTAGGGTTACCAGATCAAAAAATGAAAATTCCGGACATTCTTTTAAATATAATGTTAATGTCGTTTTGTGAGAAAACGAAGCTAATTCTAGTATTTTCTCGTGAGAGTATGTAGTATGTGTATAATATTATAATTTTAATATTAACAATTGACCATGGAGGATAGCTAATCGTAAAGAAAACATATATATATATATATTTAATTTCGACATTAAAAATGCATTTTATGAGATTTGTGATTTATAACTTTTTTAAGTTATATATGATTGTTAATAGATGCAGAAGAATTTTTTTAGAAAGATTGAAAATGACATAAATTTGTCAAAACGTCTAATAATTTTAATAAATTAAGAATATATACAGACTGGATAATGTTTTTTCCCATTTTTTTTGGAAATTGAAGATTTATAGTCCAGTATTTTCTGGAAATGTTCTATACAACTATATATTACGATTCGGAAGTGTTAAAAAGTACTTCTCGGAGCACAAAATATAAGAACGACGATTTTAATAATAATGTAAAATTGATTTTTACTAAAAATCTAGAGTTTATTTGATTTTTTAATTTATTTCTTTACCTGAATTGTGGAAAATCCGGAAGGCTCAGAATTCCCCCCGCATTTCGGACTTAAAACCGATATTTGCGGACATGTCCAGAAAATTCCAGGCGTATGGCAATCTTATATTCAAGTGTCAAAAGGGATAAATTATCACAACTTACTTCTTCGATAATGTTGACTCCACATAATAGTTAATTTTGGCTAGGATGTAGTTAATTGTTGATGCAATTGAAAAAATTTGAATAGTGAATAAGTCTATTTATTTTTAATAACACAGTGGTATGTTCTTTATGAGACTGATATTAAGACTTGAATTTAGCTATTATTGGGATTTGTTTCATTGGCAAAAATAAATAGTTATTATCCTTTTCTGTATTTTAGGGGTTAATCCAAACTTAACGCAGTTGAGAAAGCGATCAGTTAGTTCACTACAACTTTATTCCAAAATTAACGTGATATACGCTGACGTAAATCGTTAATCTTGATTTTAAAATTGTCTCAAATTCTTTAAACCCTTCGGCCTGTTCTGGAGGAAATACAAAAAATGTTTTTATTTTGAAGAGAAAAGATTTGCCCCCGGATCGCCCGCCTCACCCTGGCAACGCTCTAACCATTTGAGCTACCGGGATCGTCCCCCACCTAGAACAAATCTGTTCTCTTCACCGATCCCATATCCCCCATGCTCTCGCAATTTTGCGATGTATACACGAGGAAGAATGTTCTTTGAACATTACTTTTAATTTTAGGATCTTGTTGACTTACGTCAAAAAATTATAATAAATTACAAACAGTTCTTGTTGCAACTGTGAAGCTCAATAACTTCAAACTGTTGGGAATAAGAAGTTAATGCGGACATTTTTTATTTTTAGTAAATAGAGGCCACCAGAACTTTCAAGAAAACATTCAATGACTGAATATACAAAGTCCAGTAAGGTGAATTTTATAATGATAACAGGTAATTTTCTCAAGAGCATTGGCCACAGAACTTTTGTTTCAATTAACATTAAATATTAACAACACCAATTTCTAATAGTTGATTACTGATTTTCGAAAATCTTCTAATGAACCTAAAAAAAAGAAGAAGGGAAAAATGTCCATAATGCATCTATTTCAAACAGTTAAGTACTGGCTTTACAAGGAGAAACTATTCTCAACTATTCATCTATTTCTGGGTTCTCTTTGGTAGATAATGATAGGATTTTTTCATTAGTCAAGAACTTGTTATCAAAAGCATCGACGAAGTTTCATATTCATGTATTTACATCATAAATAACAAAAATGTTCGTGATTTCAAGTACAAATGTGTCTCCACTCAGATTTTTGCTAATTTCGGAAAGATATTTACATTTGCCGTTAGTCAATCTATTCAAGTAAGCTAGTCAAAGTAAGAACAAATTTTTATATCAGATTTGTGGATGGTCGGATAATCGGGATAAATTGTGAAAACACTCAAGACCAAAAGTACTTAGATTTGCCAATTCGATTTATTTAGACGCCTTTTCCCTTACAGAATGCACTCCACACCTTTCAGTGACTCATCCAGGTTGATTACTTAAGAACTTTTTTAAAAATTGATTTTGATTTAGTTAACTGATCTTTATGTATTTTTTTGCGCTGATTTAAAAAATGACATTGGTATTTTTTTCATCACATAAGGCTTTCCTACGAAATAAAGTTGATGTTTTTGGAAAAAGTACAAAAAACGGAAAATTTTGGATTTGTTTTTATTATTTTAACATGAAGTAAAAGCAAAAAACAACAACGATACCTAGCTAAAATGAGCACAAAAGTGATGCAAATGTGTTGTAAAGTTATTTTAAGTCTTTGTAAAAACTTTTTCTTTTTCCATCAAAGCTTCTTTTTTGGCTGTGTTCTTGTGAATTTTCCCTTTTTAACATCAAGCCATGATGTTAACATTCCATCGACCTTGGTATCTGCGCCTCATTTCTTTTATATATTGATGGAAACGTTCTACTTGTTCCTCACTTGCAGCCCCAAGATTTTCTGGAAAGTAGTTTAGATGTGAGTGAAGGAAATGAACTTTGACATTCATGTAGCAGCCCAACATTTTGTATTTTTGTAACAATTTAGCAATCAAAGTTCTGTAGCTTGGGTCTTTTTTGTTTCCAAGAAAGCCTGTTACAAGTTTAAATGAATTCCAGGCATTTTTTTTCTTCCATTTTTATTTTAGTGACAAAGCTTTCATATTTGAAAAGTTTTCTGATGCCAGGCCCAACAAAGACTCCCTCTTTCAGCTTAGCATGGGATATTCCAGGAAACTGTTCACAAAGATACTTGAGTCACTCTCCTTCTTTGGGTAATGCTTTCACAAACTGTTTCATTAGCCCCAATTTGATATGAAGTGGTAGAACTAAGATCTTTTTAGGATCCACTAAACTCTGTCTTTCAACAATTTAAACTCCAGGAATAAGAGCCTTTCTGATTGGCCAAGTCTGCTTGACATAGTGTTTTTTCCTAAGGAAACATGGAAACTTTGTGTAACCACTTTGTTGACCTAGAAACAGGGAAATAAATTTCAAATCCCCACAAATGGTCCATTTAAGGTCAGCGTAGCCGAGCTTATTAAGATCAAACTCAAGATTTTTGTAGCATTGTTTCAAATGGACTGAGTGTTCAACAGACACAGAAGCATATTGGTTACCATTGTGAAGAAGTACAGTTTTCAAATTCCTTTTTGATGAATTGATGAAAAGTCTGCAATCCTCTTGTTCATACGTGATTTTGAACATTTCCATGATTCCAGGTACATTGTTGCAGAAAACTAGGTCACCCTCTTGTGTAAAAAAAACGGACAAATTCCTTTTCTCTAAATCGGTACCATGAAAATGAAACACTGGAGGCTATCATATGTCTTTCTTTAAGTCTAGACCCTAAAATATTCAGTTGAAATTTGTGACTTATCTAGGGGTGATGTAATTTTGTCTGTAATCAGCACAAAAAATACTGTTATACCCACTAGTTAAATATGCTACAAATTTCTTCATCACAGACCTGTGTTATTGCAGCTTGCATAACGATTACAATCTCAACAACCATTCATTAATATTTTCTTTACAGACATGGAATATTTCCATTCAACACCCACATCACAATATAGTCTTTTTGACTTATTCAAGCACTTTGGACGAGTAGTGGGGTTGAAAACACCAAACTGTTTTTTCAAACCCGCCTAAACGGTTTTGAGTTTAGAACTAGGTTATATTGTTTAATCAGACTTCTCATTATCAGTTGCAACTGTTTCAGAACTGCAGAAGAGATTTGCTGAAATGAAAAAAAAAACCTATTGTGGCCTCCACTTGTTGGAGTCCTAACTAACTTAAGTCTTTGCTCTGATTTCCCATTCTCAAATGCAAATAGTCCCTCATCATAGTCTTTTCTCAAAACTTGCAGAATACGTTTTTATTTAAAAAATAAATAATTTATTGTTTTCAAAGAGGATAATTCCAGTGTTCAAGTTTTTTTTTCCTTCGGAGTATCAGTTAAATTAGTTTAAAGTGACAACTTTTTAATTTGCTGAGTTCAACACTATAGTGATTAAAAAGTAACTGGTAATTTAATTTAATTTTTGAAAATAATTAAAAACAGTTCCTATTAAACCTGGAAAGTACTTT
This sequence comes from Troilus luridus, assembly GCA_964056705.1. Classification (NCBI taxonomy): domain Eukaryota; kingdom Metazoa; phylum Arthropoda; class Insecta; order Hemiptera; family Pentatomidae; genus Troilus; species Troilus luridus. Next base: position 135,345,609 of record OZ057412.1, read on the forward strand.
TAAAACTTACCAAACACAAAAAATAACCTTTTCTGGATTTATTTTCAAAACAAATTTCTTTTTTCTATTCTTTAGTTTGTATAAATAATAATAACTTAATTTAATTGGTCGTGTTTCCCATAAAATACAAAACAAACTACTGTTAGACTAGAAACCAAATGTAATTGGCTCTGGAGGTTCCATTTTCTTCTTTTCATCAACCTGATTTTTCAAACAGTCATTTCTTATCAACATACGGTTAGTTCATTTGGGTTTCGTGAAAACAGCCAACACACCCATCATTGCCTAAGACTATATTGAAATTGGACAGAGGATGCCTATAGCTTTTTTACAAAAAGAAAAGACAAAAGAATGTTAAAGGGTTATATCAAGTATGGTCAATGAAAAAAAAATGATTATAATTTACAATGTAAATTGAAAATATATCAATCTATACTAATTGGTCTAACTATCTCAGAATGAATGAAAAGGCTTATGGGAATAATTTATCAATTATATCACATAAAATTAGAAAGAGGGATAACATCAAAAGAGAATATTATAACATTCCACAAGAATATTATTAGTATTACGTTTCAAACATTATTAACAATAATATTACTGGTTTCTTTGGGGGTGGTGCACAACCGTGCACCGGGCTACACCATAGTTCCAGCGGATTTTTTTTTATGAATAAATTATAAAAAACAGAATAAAAAAAAATCCCGAAACAGTGTCTCCAGTGGTGTACCCCCACTGGAGACAAACCCTGTATGCCATTCTGGCAGGTAAGGGAGGAGAAAAAAAAAAAAAAAAAAAAAAAAAAGGTTTCTTTGGGGGTATCATATTACGGTCGACTTTTTGAATGAGCAGTGAAGAGCTCAAATATTATTTACCTAATTCTATTTCACTTATGCAAGTGAAGTTTATTCAAATAGCTTGCACAATTATAACGATGGGATACATTATTATCCCAACAATGAAATCATCTTGTATCAAAAGATTGATCATGCATGCTAGTCAAGCCTACAATTATGTGAATAGCAACTATGTGAAATAGTTTAATCTTACATCATTATTAATTAAAGTAAAAAATTGTTAATAGCATAATAAATACTTATAAAACCATCATATTAATTTATTTATTTACCACAATTGATTTATATTTATAATTACATACAATTATGTAAACATATATGCTTAAGAGCGGTGAAAAAAAAACTGAAGAAATATACTATAAATTTATAATTTTATCAAATTAAAATAAGAGTAAGATTTATTGGTTTCTAAAGAATACAAATAAACGAAACAATTGGTTATTAGTTTGTTCATTAAACAGTCAATGGACAATAAAATTACAGATGAAATATCAAAGTATTATTGATCAATTAAAAAATCTTGAGTTATTCAAGTTTTATGGTTATTATTTTTTTTTTTTGTAAATCATAGATAAATATTGCCGGTATATTCATTCAATACTAATTTTTGATATGTACATATGCAAATAAAAAACTATTTCATCTATACATTAAGAGGAAAATAATTTAAACAAATTACAGAAAAATATCTTTATTTGGAGACCAGTTTGGAAAATTAATTTATTTCCAATTTAAAAAAAATGTTTGTAAGAATTCACACTTTTTTTGGAAATTATACACTTAAAAAATTTAAAATAACATTAAATAAGTTATTACAAAACAATAAAGATACATTTATCACTTGAATGTCTATATAAATAACTAATAAAAAATGAAAACATAAAACAAAGGAAACAATACTTCAGTAGAAGCGGCTAAATCAATTCACTATTTATTCGATAACCCTTAGCATAAAATACTGGAAGAATAATTGTTTCAATGACAAAAATACTCAATTTAAAGCTCTGTTTCAAATATCTTACACCATTTAATTTAAGTAAAACTACAATTAAAGAACTGCAGATGAATCTACTAAACATTAAAATGAAAAAAATCAACAACCAAAATACATCAAATAATTGCATTTATTGTAAATATATTTATGGTGTATATAACCACATGGCATATATAAAGCACCAATTATAAGACTTAAGTATAAACAAAGTGTGCAGAATTATTTAATAAATATTAATTGCAAATTATAAACACACGATAGAATGTGTGCTTTTATGTTTATTAACTTCAAGTCTTCATGTACATATATACATTGTAAGTAAACAAGGGAGTATTCCTTGTTGTAACACATTTTACTAGCAATTAACTTACTACCAATCAACTATTAAAACCATAGCGATTATAGTGGAAGTATAGGTAACTAAAACCTTAGGAGATAAATAACGTCATTTCACAAACCTAAATAGGCACTGTATACCTACTATTGAATCAAAAGAGACAACAGAAATGACGCTATTATTAAAAAACAACATATACAAAATTTTTAAACCGGATTATATCTATGTTTATAAAAAATAATAAAATAATAGACTAGTATTTTTTAATAAAAATCTTTATATATTTAAAAATAAAATTTGCAATATTTACATTTTTTTAAAGAGTTTAAAATTAATATATATATGTCTATTTACAGAAGTTAACTACCTGGACGTGTACATGCATAACAGAGAGTACACCTTGCAATTTTTCAACCCAAGTAGCTTGAGAAACCAGATCTTCATGTTTCTCAAGAACTTGTTTCTTTAATTCTTTGTCCAGCAAAGTAATACCTGAAAGAAAGCATAAAAAACATAAAAATACAATACTGAATCAACATATCACATATACTCTATAGTAGATCAGATTACTATAATTTATCTAAGCTATGATTGCAAATATCATAAATTTTTTTTTAAAAATTCATTTATTGATATTTACAACTGTATTAAAAAAATACATCAAGTAAATAGGCTATGTGATACAAAATGACTTGAGTTAATGGCAAGTTGAGAAACTACCCACTGGTAGTACTCAAATCACTAGTTCAACTAAGAAGGTCACGTGGCCATCTTCTTTTCAGACGCCTCGGAGGATTATCGGGAATCGAAGAGGAAGCTAGGTTTGAAACTAGAGGGTTTGAGTGGGAATGAAGTTTGTTATGAAAGGATAGATACCGGGTTCGGGCCAAATCAGCAACAAATGGAACATTAAGATCGTTATGAATGACAGTATTTTTAACAAAATAAGGAGCATTGAGGATTTTACGAAGGATTTTGGATTGTAGGGATTGGATACGAGAGGAATTTGATGGCTTAGTGGAGCCCCAAAGCTCTACTCCGTAAGTCCAAATAGGTCGTATGATGGTCATGTAGATGAGTCTTTTGTAATCAATTGGGAGGTTAGAGCGTTTGTCTAGTAAGTGTTGAAGTAGCCTGAAACGTCGAGCGGTTTCTTGTCTTTTCAGTCTAGTATGAGGATTCCAGGTTAATCGTTTGTCGAGATGCAACCCTAAGTATCGGATCTGTTCTACAGACACTATTAAAGGATACTGAAGGGCAGGAAGTCATTGGTTTACGACGTAAGGTAAAAGTGATTTGATGCGATTTTTGAGAATTTATTTGACACCATTCTTCAAGATCAGTGATATGGGATTGGAGGCTTTGGGATGCAATAACTGGATTTGTGTTGACTGATAATACACATGTATTATCAGCATACGTGGTAAGGATAGTATTAAGATGTCAGCTGTATAAACTGTATAAAGTATTGGGCTCAAGGATACTACCTTGAGATAAAAAAATTAAAAACTTAAACTTTTAATTTAAAAAACTTTAAAATTTAGGGCCTTTAATGTGCTGCTAATGGAGCAGCTCTTCTTCACTAAGGACCTATTATTAATTAAAACAAAAGACTGAAAATATCAAAATACTTTGGTTGAGGAAACTATTTAGAATCCACTAAAGAAAACTTCTCAGATTAATTCACATACATATTCACAACAATCAAACTAATTTCAGAAAGTCTGCAAAGGTGTGCACTACGTTAAAACTGTGAAGAAATATTTCAATGTCAAGATTTAACAGAAATTTACATTGACTATTGATGACATTCTAATCTAAAAAAAACATAAAATAACAATACATGCTAAATTTGGCCTTTTTGATCAAAGTAACAGAAGAGTATGTATATATAATATACATAAAATTTATTTGTATACATCTTTGCAATCTAGGTTATATTTTTGATTTTATAAGCATGAGTGTAACTTAATTAATGAAAATTATTAAGGAATAAAAATTAATATTACATTTTTACAGAAATAAATAAAATTTGTAACTACAATCTTGCAAATATTCCTCCACATTTTGGGTTTAAAACAGATTTTAGTACATTTGTGGTTCTGTAAAATTTTGATTATTCAAATTTAGTAATATTTTTGCAGTATTTAATACAATTCTTTTGAAAATAAAATTAAAAAATATTTTCAAAAAGGCCAAATATAGAGACAATAATTTTATCCAATGGACTTAAAACTTTTTTTGATGAATGACTAAATGCCGTTAATGATCATTTCCATTTATAGAAAAATTAATAAATAAAGAAGACCCATTTGTTCAGAAACATTAGTCATACAAAATACTACAAGAAGTTTAATTTTTTTTTTAAATCTTCAAATTTTCATTAAAATTGTTACACAGTACATTAATTATAACATGCTTTCCTCCTAATTTTAAGACCAATATTCCTACTGGTTGTCTATCTATTCTACTCCGGGAAGAACGTGTCTTTAATGTTGCCTAGTAAAAAAAACTGAGTTGGTTTTTGAAAAATATGACTACTTAGTTTATTGCTGTAGAGACGAAAAGTGAGGTTGCTTAGAGAAATTTTTGGAGGCTGCCAAGGACAAACTACATCTTGAAGTTTGCTCCGATAACCAGTAGGCTATGTCATTGTGAGTTAAGTGCTGTAGTTGATAGTGAAAATCAAAGTACCTTTCTTCTTTGGGCACTACTTTTTGCTGTTTGAATACCATAAATATTTTTTTTAATGATAAATAACTTTAGAACTCTTAGAAAGACTAACAAAAATTAAAAAAAAATAAAAAAATTACATAGTATACCTTACTCTACTTTTTCTCACTAGTCATTCTATAATTTATCATACTCTCTGAATTTCTTTACATTATCTTCTATTCTATACATAAAATATGTTATTCTTCCTTGGTACTGCAAGGTTTTATATAGTTATTGTCTGTTTCTTTCCTAGTCCTGAAGATGGCCTACATCTTAGGCGAAATGTTGACACAATAAAATAAGAGCTTATTTTGTGTTATAATTGACTGCACCCTATGACTAATTCAATCCATCATTAGAATTATTCAGTCAACTATTTCCCATTTCAACATAAATCACAAATATGGAGCCAAGAACAGAACTCAATGTCGGCACAGTAAAATAAGTTGTGCTTATTGTATGTCATCATTGACTGCACCCCCTGACTAATTCAACCATCATTAAAAAAAAATACTTGGGCTGACCAACTTTACAGAAATATAAAAAGTCCTAACACAAATGTTTGTGTTTTTGTGATTGAGTAAAATTAGTAGACCAAATCCTTATAAAAATCTATTTAAAAAATGCTTTGTAATGGGTCAATATTTGCTTCTGTTATGGTCCATTAATAGGTAATATAATTCCCATCAAAACAAACAAAATCTTAGAAATTGGATAATAATGATTTAATTATAGAGTTTCTAACTTTACAGACTATCATATTACAGTGGATCAAAAAACTATTGGCACAACCTCATTTTCCTGAATTATGGAAAGAAAAAGGCTGATATAACTGTGACAATAATTTTATTAAATATATGCATAGAAAGTAAAAGTAAATTAACAGAAATACTTCTTAAAACAAAACATTTATTTAATTAACATGGAAAATAACAAAAATGATAAGTCAAAAAAGGATTGCCACACCCTTCTCCTTTTGCACTATGCAAAAATATCTTAGTATTTTGTTATTATCCCTTTTTGTTCTATAATTGCCTGCAGTCCAAATAACAGAACTATAAAAATACATGTATAAATAAATGTATTTTTATAGTTCTGTTATTTTGTCTGTTTTTCTTTCTTAGCCCTGAAGATGACCCACTAAGTGGGTCGAAACGTCGGCTCATAATTAAATAAGTAACCACTTATTTAGTGTTTTTATTTGACTGCACCCCAACTATTTTCTTCCTTACGTCTATCTTCCAGTCAACCATCCCCTCGCTTCTCATACCTAACTGATAAATGGTTATTTTCTTTGAACTCTCCCATAATAATTAAAACTGTGTATTACATTTCTAACAGTCTGGAGGCAGAAGGTTGTGTTGGAAGTTGTTGCCATCTCTGTTGCTATGGAGCATGCCGAGGAAGTTTGATTATGTTTAACAATTCTCCTAATTTGCCGGTGTTCTCATTCAGAAAACAGGTTTTGAGGTCGCTCAGAACGCACTTTATTTAAAACTGAACCTGTGCTAAAGCTCATCCTTACTTTTTCGCCAATATGACAGTAACTTAGTCTGCGAGAATGTAATTTCACTACCTAATTTCTAGTTTGTACACTGTGCTCTTTCGTTTTTGTCATTTCCAATGCACCGATTCGGGTGAGAAGTTAATCTAGACCGAGGAATTATTTGTTTGTAAATAACAGGGACTTAATGCAAGAATATTTAAGGGATTAAAGGAGATGTTTTTCTATAAATGTTAACAATGGACAACTGTGCCAATACTTTTTAGACCGTTGATTTTCCTACTTTTTTTTCTTAATAATTGTAACATTAATAGTCTAGATTTTAATTGCCTTCAAAAAGACTGATTTGGGCTCTATTTTTACTATAAAATTGCAACTTGAAAATAATTTACAATATCACCAAAAAAAAAGAAAAAAATTAGGGTGTGCCAATATTTTTTTGACCCACTGTACATTCCTGGTCCTACATATAAATTCTCTTTTTATTATATAAAACAAAATATAAAACCACAATATTACTGTAAAATAACTCTTATAGACAACATATTAAATTAAAAATAGTTTAATAGTAAAAATAAAATTAATTTTAGTTCAATTAAAACATCAATAACAAATGAAATATGAACAAATGACAGAAGAATAACAAGTTTTAAAAAATCAATAGAAAATTAAATAAGTCAAAAGAGTTGGCAGAGTGACAAGGTTTATGTTGGGTAAACATTTTTTTGTAACTAATAGAAGCAAAATACATAAGTGGGTTCTTAAATCATTTAGGCATTTAAAATTTATTTCTGAATATTTCCTCAGACTAAAATATTTTCATTTATTATAAAATATATATATAATTAAAATTATAAAATAAGCTCTAGTAGAAATGCATTTCCTTTTAAAGTAGAGTCTTATGCACTCTGCACCAGAATGGTTTAGTATAGTACAGTAGATATTGTAATATTATTTCACTGTAATCCTTTATGGATTGGTATAAGTAAAATCAGAGAACAGAAAAGGAAATACTGATTTTTCTGTAATTCCCCTCCATTTTGTCCCATAGATGGATGGAGAATGATCTAATGAACCGATGATAGTAGAAGATAATAATTATTCTGATGAGCCATTTAAGAATCGACAGTGCTGGTATATCATAAACATTTTAGAGTAAGACAATATATATTTTTTATCAAATGGATAAAAAAAGAAAATAAATAAAACTCAAGCTATTTTATTTAATTTTAAATACAAATGTTTGCCTCTTTTTAAAAGGGTCTGGAATAATTATTTTATATAGTAAGCTGAGTTAAGTTTTTTTTAAGACTGATTGAGCATTAAGAATTTTTGGAGAAAGCCAATTAAAAAAATTACCTTCTTGGTTGGATGTGCCATATAATAAATAATCTCATGAATTAATCGGAAAAATATTATTTCATAACCCTGATCTTCAGCTTCAATTAAAGAGTTAATGATTAGAATAAGCTCTGACAATAATAAATAAAAAGTACTTGAAACTGTAATAGGCCTTATATAAAATCAAAAGCTAAGGTTACGATGAATACTCCTTGACTGTGCTTTGTGAGGCAACAACAACATATATAGCCATTTATTTTAAAGCTTTATTGATTGAACAATATGAATCAAGATTCATACACTTAAATTTCATATTGCTGATGTCATTTTGAGAAAAACAGTCAAATAAAAATAAGCCCATAAATGCTTTTTAACACAAATACAAATATTAAAAGGCATATATTTAAGAAAATAAATAAAATGAAATAAGATATTTAGAAGGAAAAAGGAGGACATTTAATTTAATTTAAAATTGTTTGAATAAAAGTTTTCTCCAAATTTTAGGAGAATTTCTGACTTTATCCCTATTACGAATGTTTAAAAATATGAATCACCAATTTCATAGTCCCTAAAGATAGCAGGCCAGGAATATTAGCCATGGAGACCAGAAAAGCCGATAAAGCCAATATGGTGGATCACTTATTCACTAGTTAATAATTTTAAAAAAATTCAGTTTTTGTAGGGTTCAATTACTTCATATATTAATAACATTTCATATAAAGAAATAATATCACTAAGCGGAAGAGATGAGATAAGCTCCATATTGAATCATCTTAAATCAATAAAAAAATGTATTTAAAACATAAAAATGTAAATATCTTCTTCATTATTACCAATTAATCAAATAAATATATATCTGGCTGTATGGAAGTATCCAATGCCATTAATTTAAAAAAAAATTACTTCGTATGAGATGTACCCTTGTGCTGTAACCATTTCTTGACTCAAGAACAATGCTTTCCATTTAAAGGAAACTTCATCAAGTAAAAAGTGGAGATAGAGTTATCCATAAAAGACCTTATCAGAAAAAATGTAATGTCTACCAATTGAAACATTGATCATTTCACAGTAATGTCAACATAAAATGTGAACAATTTCTCATTTGATGAGAATTTTTTTCCAGAAAATATTTTATATTCTGATATTAAATATGCTAAAGAGAAAATTGGATTTGTGAACCTTAATTAGCATAAGGATATGTGAACCACGGTGAAACGTAGGTCCTGACCCAGGAATGCGAAAAGATGCTGCATATCTGGGAGGGGAAGGTGCTTTGGCAGATATTTGGGCCAGTATGTAATGAACCAGACCTAGTCATCTATGTCAAATCAACCCGTATAAGATGGCTTGGGCACGTAGAAAGAATGGTAGAAGATAGGTACCCAAAGAAACTATTATATGGCAAACCAGGAGGCAAAAGAAGAAGAGGAATGCCCAAGCTGCGATGGCTGGGAGATGTGGAGAACGATCTGCAGAGGATGGAGATCGGACAGTGGAGAGGTCGAGCTGCTGACAGGGAGGACTGGAGAGGCATTGTTGCGGAGGCCAGGGCCCTGCAAGGGCTGTAGAGCGATGGAAAAAAAAGGAACCTAAATCTGGAGGCAGTAAAGCCAGCGTTCCTTTGAGATAAAATGAATAAGTAACTTTTGCAACATTTTCCATGCCTTCATTTATGTAATACCTACTAATTATATTTTCTCCACTCACTGGTATGAAGTACAGTAATATTTAATATAAAATATAGTAACAATTTTATGATATTCATTAAGTTCAACGCTTTCTTTCAGAAAATTTAGTAAAACATTGCTGCCTGGAGCTCTATGTTTAGAAGGTTGGAAATTTTTAAATCTGTATAAAAATATTTTTTATTGAACAACAATATAACTTACTCTTTAAACAATGAATAACCACATTTAGCTAGCCTTTGTTAAAGTTAAATATTAAAGAAAAAGTAATACCAAATTGACATTAAATATAAATGCCATTGACAATATGTATAAACAATGCTAAATTAATTAAAAATTTAAATCTGACTTATAGAAAAATGAAAACAAGGACTAATGAAATGAACACAGTTACATACTTCAACAAATTGAGATACATCTTATTATAAACTTGCAATAGTTACATTTCTGAACTTATATTTATTTGACATTTTTTTGGTTATATGGTATCAAAAAACAAGTCTTTAAGGTTCTAAGGCATGTAACATCCTATCTATGACTACAAAGTAATAAAAGAAGAAAATTCATGACACCAAAGAATATAGGATACAGACATAGTTTATACATTGCATCAACACGGCAATAAGACAAATATTTAAAAAGAGTGAAAATGTCATCTGACAATGCCTTTTTGTCGACAGTAGAGTGGACCTCGAAATAGTTAAAGATTAATTTAAACCATATGACAAATGTACAAATTAACAAGATTAAAAAACAATATACATTTTAATTATGCTTAATAATTTCACAGCTCTAACGCAGCCTTGAAGTAATAAACAAATTCTTCGGCTTGTATAAAAATTGTTTTTATTAGAATGGGGGGTCCATGATATTCTGGTATTTAAAAAATTGCATAACAAGTATGATTCTTGATTATGCTTTGATATTAAAGGATTACCTATGGTAATAATAGTTATAAAAATTAGTCTTCCAATATAATTTAAAAATTACCCAGGGGAACAACAGTTTTTTTAATTACTCTACATACTATGATGTGGGCCCATAAATGTTATATTTATATGTGTAGCATATAAATATAACATTGGTTGTCAACAACTATTTTACAAAGATGATGTTGTTAAAGAATAATAAAGCTTTAGACTAATTATATAAAATTGTAAATTTACCTTCGGCTAACTTCGATAATTGCTCAGACACACTTAGTGTCTGAGCAGCAGCAAGAGTTATCATTTGTCCAGGATGTTCAACTTTACCAATGAACTGCCTAAGGTATTCTGAAAAAAAAAAATATTAGTCATACGAATACGTTTATTGATAAGAATGAATTTGTACCATGTATATATCATGCCACATCTTTTAATAAAATCTCCAATGAAATGATCTAAATAACTAATTATGTATAAAAGTAATTAAATAACTGACAGTTGACAAGTAGTATGAAATTGATGTTAGAAATGCAGTTTAAACGATTATATAAAGACATTTTGTAGTAAGTAATGTATCAACTTAAAAGGTTTAATTCAGCAAATTTTTATTTTATTTCAATCGATCAAATATTCTAAATGAAAAATATTACGTATAATTAAAGTGTTACCTTGGAACTGTTGCTGAGTTGAAATAAAGTCTATTGAATGAAGAAGCCTGCCCTGTTGTTATCCAAGGAGCAGAGTTGTATTTCTTCTTCATTGTAGGGTCCATCTCCTAAGCAGTGAAGGCATAAAAATTCATCGTCCTCTGACAATTCTTGTTTTGTGAGATCCACACATTTCATATGATACCATTGACCACACTTCCCATCACACTGAACCCAATCCAAAGAGTCTTCAGTCGGCTTCAAACAATTTTCAGCAGCGCAATCTTCACCTGTCTCACTAACTACTGATGAAGCACCAGGGGAAGAAGGTGTCATACTTGACACTGACTCGGCCTGAAGAATTTTAGTTTTTAACAAGTAGTTCTGGTTAGTTATAGTAGGCATGTTGGTTTTCCTCATGATTCTTTTTATGTTTGGATTTTTTCTAACAGACTTCATTCCAGGCTTCTTTACGACTTTTAATTTTGTTTTGACAAGATTTTTATTGATTTTTGAAGTAGATGGTTGAAAAGAGGAGTTAGGAGTTACCATGAAATAGTCTCTCATCTTAGCAGCTTCAAGCAACATCCAAATATCTGAACTCTCTTTGGATGAAATTTCCATTACATCACCTTCCATCATTAACTGCCTAAGTTCTAAAAGTTTATCATTGCTGACTGATATGTGCCTGAAATCCTTTATTTCCTCATTTATTAGTTGGACAATATCTACATTAAGATCAATCAAACTATTAGGAGGTGCACTGGCTTTTAATTGCTGAACAGAATTTGAATTTAAAATCTTTTTGGAATTTGTATTGATGAGCTGTAATGCTGTTACTACTTCTTTGGTGCTTAATATTTTTTGTGCTCTCTTCTGCCAATCATTAAATTTGGAAATACTGTATTCTAAAGCAAGACATTCAGGTACTTTCACAGCCAAATTATTCAAATCATCATATAACTCTCTTATACTATCTATATGTGGACGTTTAGTTCGGAAGCAGAAACTACAAATAAGCTTGTTAAAATAGTTATAGAGAGTAGGATAACTACTCTTGTCTTCAATTATAAAACAACGACTATGATAAACTGTATAACAAATTCGACACTCTAAAGTTCTCCTATTTAATTCTGAACCGCATGGACAAGGTTTGTTAACAGTTACAATACTATTCTGCAGTCTTAATTCAAACAAAGATTTTATTTGAGTTTTATAGCATTGCCTGAAATCTCTTTTTGTGAACTTTTTCCCAGAACTATCAAATATCGATTCCACAACACTGTATGGAACTCCATTTGTTCTTTTATAATAATTACTACGGTTAACAAATTTTCTGGGCCATAGAGCATTCATCAAATCGAAAGGAGAACTTCTCTTAAGGTACAACTTTCTGGCTGAAGAAAGCCATCTTGATGCTTCAATTACACTTTCTTGTAGTCGCTGAAGCAATGGAAAACAAACTGGTAACAATTTAGCATTTGCTATTAATTTTAAAATTTCTTCATTATAAAGGACCATTTCACCACTCAATAATGACTTCATTTGCAGGTCAATGTGTTCACTCTGTTCAATAACTTTGGCTAACCTTTCTTTTTCAGGAAAAATAACTTGTAGCATATCTGATTGTTCTGACCACAAGTTTTTTAAATCCTGAGGTGTAAGGTTAGGTAAAGAAAATGCCATGTCTACCCGATACTTCCATGATACTACAGAAGCTAAAGATTTTGATAGATCTAAGCTATGCTTATAGGCTAAACTTGTCCTAGGAAATGTACTAGCCTTTTCGATTAAATCTTCAATTTCTTCGACATGACAGGGCTGAGATATAACTTTATTGTACCTATCCATCCAATCACATGCCACCAATTTTAATTCTAGTTCAGTTAATTCTTCAAAATCAATGTTTACAGCTTTCATTAAACGAATACAGTGATCAATTCGAGCTCTATTCATAATCTTTGAATTCAATAATTTTTTTGCTATCTTTTTCAATTTAAGAGAGCATTCCAAAAGGTTTTTAATGCTATTTGATTCAACTAAATTGCAGGGAACCTTATTTAAATTATCAGAAAACTTAATCAAATCATTTACATGTTTCTTCTTTTGATTATTGGAAGAATCGCCATTAATATTCATTAAATAAGTCTTTGCTGTAGATGAGATTTGTAAACAGCTCTTCACCTGGTCTTCAAGTACATTCAGTAATTCATCTTTTGTGAATTCTTTATCTTTGGAATCAATTAAAAGTTCTGTGAATATCCTAAAATAAAATTTTTTATTGAGATCAGAAAAAGACTTATCCACACTGACTATCCATTTATCAAAGTTCTCAACCTTATTTCTCATCAGGTACAGAATTGCAACAAGTTCATCAATTTTATAATGATACTTCAACTTATAATTTGAAACTGAGCAAGCACACAGTTGTTTATAATGGTCTAGGCAAACAAGCTTTAATGGACTACATTTACATACTAATGCTGAAAGAAAGCATGTTGTTTTACACACAAAACATTGTCGCTCATCATCTGGAAGTTCATCAAATCTGACTCTTGAAGCATTTTTTATACCCTGCATGAGTAGAAACTTGCGCTTTGTATGTTCTGCATTAACCATCGTTCTCATATCTTTATAAGTAGCAAGTAAAATTTTTTTATCCAATTCATCATATATCTCAGCCATTTTGCATACTAACTCATCATGAGAAAATACACAAAATCTTTTCAATGATGAATAATGGCTAATGCACTCTCGTCCAATATGAAGCCAATCATATGGAGCGAAATTACAAGCTTCTGCAAAGTTAAAACCTTGATTGAACCCGGCATGATAAGCCCTAGGGAATGTTATAACAAATTCACCTTCCCTCTGGTCGGTTCTATAAATAGGAACACCTGTTTTCATTATATCATTTGGATTCATAATGGTAACTAGCTGATGGAGAATATCTGGCTGAGAATCAAAGAGTTCAGGAGCTTCAGCCTTCATTGCCCTTTCAAAATCTTCAGCACTACTTCCAGGAACCCCATACCAAGTTTTTGGCTCCCCCAAATGCAAATAGTTGATGGAATAGCTCCAATGATCTTCATTGTGCCAACAAAAAGTAGCAAAACACATGCCCGCATACATCCATGGTATTTTCATTCCTGATATATCTGCACTAATATGCCGTAATACTGATGCCTTTAACACAGGCAAATTGTTGAGATTCCACCCAGATTCGGCGTATTTATCAAATACTTCATTGTCAACATCAGCTTTGGTAGGTTTGTTTTTAATAGGGAAGCCTGAACCATGATCTATAACATGCAAATCAGCACCATACTCAACTGTAACAGATTCTTCAATGGAAGAAACAACTTTCCAAAATTCGGATTCAACTCTACTGGTAGGCACATCTGCGGGTTTCATTTTAAAATAATTTTCTTTAAAGGTATCAGCCATTTCACGAAATTCTGTTAATGTATACTCTCTTTCTGCTTGAGCAAAACCAAATTCTTCTAGAGACTTACAAGCTTCAGTAGCCACACATTTCGGACATCTCCATCCAGTCAAGTTCGCATCTGTTAGTGGTGGTATAAGACAGGAAGAATGATATCTATCCTCACAACTTAAACAAGTTACTAATGACTCTTCAATGTCTCCATTGGAACAACTTTTACACATGTATTTTGCTAATGGATCAAATTCGTACATTATCTTTTTACCACGTGTTCTAGTTTTGACAGATTTTGTAAAAGCCAGGTCACAAACTGCCATTTTTGGACCAGGACCTAAAAATGTTAAACTTTTCAGTTCTCTAAATGCTGGGGAAGTAGAATCGCTGTTCTCAATAGGATTACCATTACCATCTCTTAATATCTCATCTCCCATTTCTTTATTTTTTTCTGCTTCTAATCTGGAAGTTATAAATGGAAGTATCAAATGATCATAATGAGTTTTCAACAAAGCTGGAGACTTGACATTTGTTAATTCCATTTTTTGGGCTATTTCTCCCCACTTTTTTCCTTTAGTTACTTCTTCATGGCCACCCACCTCTTTTACAAGTTTGTGAAGAGTATATAAGTCTAATGTTCGTTTTTCAATAACGGGTATTTGAAAAGTCTTCCCTTTGAGTGCATAAAATTTAGTTAATTGATCAATAAAATTTAATTTAATTCTAGTTCTAGCTTCAAGTTCATTTATTCTTTGTATTCTTGGAGTAAATTTTAAGCTATCCATATCTAAAACAAAAGGCACCTTCCAACCCGCTGGTGGGATGATCTTGCATATTCCTGTTTTCTGACCGATAGGTCTGATTTTATTAATGTACTTCAGTGGATTTTCAAATTCTTCTAATGTGGGCGAAAATACAGGTGCTTCAGGAGGTGGGTCAAATTTAAATTTATTAACACATATCTGTTTGTACTTCCTAGGGGTTGGAGGAACTTTAGCCTCCGGTTGAGAGGTCTCCATATTTCTCGGTTTAGGTTTCATTCACTGAGAAAAAAACAGAAAAGAAAAACAAAAATTGAAATGTAGGCAAAACATTCATACAATGAAAACATACATAAAAATATTTCTGAATGGACATTTCCACAATATAAGACTAAGAAAAAATAAATATTAATTGTCATAATGCTAAGTTGAGAAATAAAAAGTGTTATAAAATATTATTTCCAGTACATAAGTAATTAATTTGTGAAATGCAGAATTTATGCAAATAGATGGTAAGTATTGTTTCTGAAATCGTTTTAAAGGCCAATGAGAAATTTTCAAAATGTATAAATGAAAAAGTGTTCATCATTTTTAACTTTAACACATATATATTTTCTAAATCATACCATTTACGTAGAAACTCAACTTATGACTCACGATTCGTGCTAAATAATTTAACGAAACAAATTGAGGACGATAACATCATTAATTAAACAAACATATGAAAACAAACAACGTCTTATTCGCTCTCTCTATGACCAATGGCCATTTTTAGTTTTCACACATAATCGGAAACACGTTCGCATAAATCGGTTAGCTAGATGACAAGGACGATCAGCCTTCAGGCTGGGGGATAAGGAATATAATAACTGAAAATTATAATAAAAGGGATTGAAATCACACATGCTCACCATTTCTGGAAACGAAGATAATGGTTCCTTTCTTCAGAACGTTGAACATCGCAGTAGAAAGCATAGATTATTAGAGTTCATCAACATGGCGGCCCCGATGTAGTTAACTAATAAAGGTGATTTAATTTTCAATATTTTATTTTATTTCGAATAAACAACGTTTGTGTTAAAAACGAAGAATGAATCCCCCTAAAATAAAAGGTTTAAGAAAAACTTTAAATTATGAAATGAGTTTAGATATGATTTGATAGAAAATAAAGGGGCAACGTCAACTGAAGTTTATTCCTATGAAATTTATATCAGACGGCAGGTAATAACGAACAATGTGAATCAGCAGTATATCCAAAATATTGACAATGACCATCAATCAACAGTAATCCTCCAAAATTTCAAAACAAACACATAATAATCTATAATAAAACGTGAGCTAAACTAAACAAATAAAGAATAAAAAAACCATAAATAGGAATAAATATAACACCTATCATAAATCTGGAAGTGTTTCAAATTAAATAAAGTTAATTAATTCTTCACCACACAACTTCAAATCTGACACAATTCAAATAAAAATATCGACTTAATGACTACTTAAAAAACAAAATCAACAATATTGATAAGAAATACTTGGTAATCAAAACATTATGAAAGCTCTAACAAAAAAAATAAACAAATTAGTTCATTAAAAAATGTGGCAAGTAGGTACGTAATTTACTTTAAAAATAAAAGGTTTACTGAAGATAAGTAGTTAATTGTTTAAAAAATAAATAACTAATAAAAATGATTACCATCTTTCCGTAGGCAAGTCCACACATCAGTCGTTGACATATTTCAAGTTAGCACTAACAAATAACAAATTTAATATAAAACAACAAAACAAAACAACACTAACACAACTATAACGTTTCGATTTAAAAGTCCACTACGGGAATGGGAGGTTAAGTGAGGTTCACTACTCACTAGCGCTGTCGTTTTTTGAAACCTACATTTCACTACGTGATGTAGCATAGGAGCATAATGGAGAACTTTGTGCACGGGGTCCTTGGTTGAAAATCGGCTACTTGATTTGAAATTAGTTGATTTAGTTATAATAGTTCGGATAGCTCGTGCAGTTAAGGTATTAGAGTGAAGTGTTACTTTTTTTATTCTATACAACATTCGGAGAATTAGTGTCAAGGGGGTTGTCTTCAAGTGTTATTTCTATAAGACAATTGATCAGTTCATACCATTGTTGCGTTAATGCCATAAATTAAAACGAGTCATAAGTTAGTATTACCTACTTACACCTACTCGCCTTAAAATTATGATTGTATGTTGCTAACAAAATTTTTTTGTAAGACCCAAAGTGAAATAATTATTGAATAATGGTACTTAAGTATATCGCTTGTAGGTAGTAATTATAATATAGTTACCTCGGCTTTTCTTTACGGTGGTCAAGATGAAATAGTGCTCGAATTGTAGAGCTGCTTAGTCTTCCTCCATGAAGTACTGCTAGGTAGTCGCTAGAAGCCTTAACATAAAGCACGGAGAGATCTGTTGTCGAGGGGAGTATCGTCGCAGTGTTTGATGAGGGGGGAGTGGGGGAAAATTGCCACCCCCATCTCAAAATTTTTCCCAAAGGACTTATCAGTAAAACATTATAGTAATATAATTTTATAGGGACAAGAACTTTTTTTTCAAAGAATACAATTTTTCTTTACTCAGTGGTATATTCTATCTTATATATAAAAATAACATTTAACTAGATTATGTTATTTTATTTCCAAGAACAAAACTCAGTGTAATTTAGGCTCCTAAGGTAATGCATCAATTAAAATACTTCAAAATCAAGTTTCACTATATTTTTTTAAGTTTATTTGTTGCCCATAATGCTAGTAACTCTATTATGGAGGATTTTAGGATGTTTCTATTTTATTCATTATTTTCCAAACACCTTTATTTGTCTTAAGCGATTTTTATTAAGTCCATCATTAGTAATATATACTAACTAGAACAAGGTAAGTCAGACGAACGTGAAACTAAGAACATCTCAATATGTTTAAAGACTTCTTATTTTTTATTAGACTTTGAAACAAAGCCCATTGTGGTATCTTTTCTATGATATAAAGATAGCTCTTTTTAACATAAGTTACTTAAAATATGATTTTTTTATTATAACGATTATCCCTTTCTTTTAGTTAAAAGCTTTTCTTGCATTTATGACTTTTATTTAACCATTAAATTGCTTTACTAAATTTTTAATTACGCGAATAAGGATTTGTTTGATCAAGATTAGATAGGAATGCCGATCTATAAAGTAATACTCTTAATAGTGTTAGCTCGAAAAATGTAAATATCAATTATTAAAGTTAATTTTTTGACTTCTCAGATTAGGTTGTTTGGTAACTTGTCTCCAAAAAGTTTAAATCAGCTGTTGTTATTGATTCTCATCACTGTCCTTATCTGCTTTATTTCCCTTTCGAAAGTCACTGCTGTCAGTCTCATACATTTCATTAAACATGTTTTTTATGAGTGTTATGTAAATAATTTATATAAATGTAAAAGAGGGAAAATAATATCAGGTCCCTTTCTTAAGTTATTTCAATCATTATTTTTTTTTAAGAGTGGTACTTACCTTTGAAGTTTTATAATATTTAAGATTAAATAACTAATTGGATTATTTAACCCCCTCGGAGACGTGTGAAAAGAAGATGGCCTCGTGACCTTCTGATATGAATTTGTTATTTGAGTTATACCACTAGGTAGTTTCTTCTTGTGTTTATACATGTCATCATATATCATTCATTATATTTACTTGTTGTATTTTTATTATACAGTTGTTTTATTTAATTCAATAAATACTTATTAATTATTGCCTTTACCATGTTTTTGGATAGGTAAAGAAGTTTCTGACAGAAAACGAGATCTCCACGCTGCCATGGCCGGGCAATAGCCCTGATTTAAGTCCTATAGAAAACTTGTGGGTGATCATGAAAAAACAAATTAATAGTGCAAAGCCTAAGAATAAAGATGAGCTAAAGCAGGCAATCGAAAAGGTGTGGAATGAGGAGATTAGTGACGAAATCTTAAAAAATTTGATCGACTCGATGCCAAACAGGATCGGATCAGTTGTCATTTATCATTTAATGAATATTATTTATTTTTTGTTTGGGATTTAACCATTTTTCACGCCTAATAACACACTCTTTTCCTCTGTAAAACATTTTAAAATTATCAAAAGGTAAGAACAACATTGGTTTAAGGAGATCCTCCATTATTTTTAAGTAATGAAATTTCTATGACCACGACTGTAAATGAAAAAAAAATATTTATACCCGCTCCGATTAAATTTCAGTACATTAATTAATGGATAGAACCCAAGAGCACGTTTTCTACAAAATTAAAAGGTTAGCTTTTTAGTTTATTAATTGTATATATAAATACAATGCACAACAGAAATAATTTTTGTTAATTGTTTTAATTTTTAAGTATTTTTATTTTGAAGATAAAATATTAACACTGGCCGGGATTCGAACCCGGGTCGTCCGTCTCTCCGTGACAGCACTTTACCATTTGAGCTACCAGAGGCCGCCTCACAGTCAGGACAAATCCGGATACATACATAAATATCGCAAAATTGCGAGAACACGGGGATATGGGATCGGTGTAGAGAACGGATTTGTCCTGACTGTGAGGAGCCCCCTGGTAGCTCAAATGGTGCTGTCACGGAGAGATGGACGACCCGGGTTCGAATCCTGGCCAGGTCAAATCTTTTATCTTCAAAATAAAAATATTTAAACACAACAGAAATAATTTGAAAATGTTTAAGTACATTTAACCAAAAAAAAAAATCATTTGAACTAAAATAGCACCTACTGTAGCCAACACAATGAACCCATTCATTGTCTATGTTAGTTCCGTTGTGTTTTGTAATTGAGTTTTCTCTAGGTTTCTTTCTCAGAGATTTCTGATATCTAAATTATTAGTTCCAATATTTCAGCACCACCCCTAACCACCATCTGAATTCTTTAGAAACAATGGACTGATTTATGGAATCACTGGAGTAGAGTATTATAGTAACATCAAATGTGTCCTTCAACGTGGTTGCAATCTTTTTGGACTACAACAAAACAAAGTAATTTTACTGTAAATCGTGACTCGGCACCTTACTGTCTCAAGTCCTTCAACTAAAGTTATTTATTTTTTTTAAGTGACAACTTCTTAGCCACGTTTGGTATCTTTTGGGAGTAGTGATGGGCCAGAAATCACGAACAGTTACTTTTTCACTGTTACTCAAAAGTCACAGGTCTACCTGTGATCACAAATTCATCAGTAACAGCTCTAAACTGTTCTTCACAGTGATTGGCGATAGAACCGGACGGAATTGAAGCGTGATTGTTATTGTGACTACAGTAGCAGTTCTAAGCTGTTCTTCACAGTGATTGGCGATAGAACTGAACGGAATTAAAGCGTGATTGTGACTACTATTACTACCTTAATTTGACTCAATTAATTTTACTGTAGAAAATTAACTGCACAGTAATAAATTTAAATTTATATATAAATAAAATAAAAGGGAAAGTCAGATATTTATTTACAGCTTGTTTATTGTAAAGTATTAATATTTAGTTGTAAATTACCTATACAAAAACTTATTTTTTTTAACTTTTTAAAAACTTGGTTTGCATTATATTCTGTTCTTTATCATTGAAAACAAAATAGCGATTTTATATGATCTAACTATTTTTGAAATACATGTTTATAAATTTTTTAATGATGTATTTTCATTTTACCTTACATTGCACACTTGGTAAAAATTTTAGTAAACATTTCCGAGGAGCGAGCTGCATACCCAGTGTGCAATTATCTTATTTAAGAGAATCCACTTACGAATTGGGTGATTTCCATAGTAAACATGTTTTTTTATTTAAAATGAATAATACAAAGACAAAAAATTTTCCCTTCTGGGGACCGTGTTCGAAAAAAATCGTCGTCTTGAATGGGTTAAACCATAAGAGGAAAATTTACGTTATATAGGATATTGAAAATAATTCCATCTGTATGTATATTGATAGGATTATGGTGAATTATACAAGTGTCAAAGTAATTATTATCCTTATAAGTTGTATTCAGTGATCGTTGTATTCAAGATGTGGAATTAAGTACGCCGACGGAATCACTGTTGGTAGCATTTCGACAGAATCACGAATCACAGTTAGTAGCAGTTAAGAAATCACAGTAACGGTTAGAGCTGTTACTGAAAAGTAGCAGTTAAGCCCATCACTATTTGGGAGAGGGTAAAATCGTGTTCGCGTCGGTAACGTGCTTGATACTAGCGGCCTGTGCATGAGTTGTTCGAAATGTTAGTTGAAACTTCTGTTTCTTGATGAAATAGTTACAGAAATCTACTCATTACCTATAACTACATTTTCTTTCCATACTAAACTCACGATAACTTTTATTTTTGTAAATTATTAAAAATGAAACGAATAAACAATTAAAACTTGTAACTCAAATCGAAGCGAAAACCTGCGGAACAGATACCATTTCTTTTTACCGACTTCACTTAAAAGGTTAAAATTCGATTGATATAAGAATAATTATATTTAACTAATAGTTGTGCAATTGATACTCTTAATAATTTAAGACATCGAAATCTATTTGAACTTTTTGTTTTCCCTAGAAGTTGTCTGTTTCAAATAATCATTGTTAGAATTGTTTAATTGTAGAATCACTATACAGGACAATAGTTTAAGTAGGAATATTTATGACGATAACAACATATCCTTTGACGAACATTTCCAACATTGTTATCAATCTTTGGGTTAAAAAATTGTTAGTATTTATTTTTCTAATATTTGATATCTGCAATACATCGTGGAATAAATATTTCATAATAGTTATCTTTATAGCCTAAGAAAACAGAATTCTAGTTGTTCGATCGGATTTTAAAATTGATAATTCTATAAAATTTTAGGTACTTGTGATTTAGAAGATCGCGTAGGACTGGCCGCCATTGTTTATTACCTGAACAGTGATAACTCTATTTAAATTGTGCCTATCTAATAGAAATTGAAATATGCAAAATGTAATTGTAAATTACTGATTTTAGACTCCCACGTTCCTCCTCTCATAGAATGCTATACTTTCGACGAAAGCATCCCCATATCATCTTTTCTAAATCCATTTGGTAACCTTTTTCACATAATTTGATCTTTGGAATTATTCCGAGCTTCTGGATGTATTTCTCAGCTTCTTCCATAAACGGCAAGTCCCAAACTGTTATTTTGTTTATTTCAAATAGAAAAGAACATTGATAATACAAAAGCACTATATTAAATTTAATAGGCAATAAATAATACCTATTTAAGTAAAAAGTAAACAAAATTAACAAGGCAAAAACATTAGAAAACAAACATAATTTAATAAAGCCCTCATATTACTCAAAATGAGACAAATGATAAGATGTTATACGTGATTTGGAGGCAGGTTTCATGGCGATATGTTAAATCACAAGCACCAAAATTTATCTTTTAGTTGCTCAAAATTATTTACTTAAATTTTCAGAAATAAAATACATCTTGTTATTTTTTGCAAAATGATTATTTATAAATTCCATCATTAGGTATTACATTCAAAAAGGTATTACGATTATATGATTAATACATGATCGAAAATTCAGAACTACTAAATATAAAACAACGATCCATGCAGTTTTTAACAGATATTTACTCTAATTCCAACAAAAAATATGTTTCTTATTTCAATTGCCATAAACCTATCTTGTCTTTTTTAGAACATAATGAAATGATAGAAAATACGAATTATCTTACTTAACGATAATGAGAAAAAAAATTCACTAATGTAAATAAAAATACAAGGTATAAATAATATGGCTGTTTACTAATTAAATTAAGCTGCATTAATATTTTGTATTTAGCTTATGCAGCACATCATACGGTTTGATTAATAAACAAACCAGTTGAAAATGTATATAATAATGCTCGGAGTGTCAATCCAAACTTATGTTACTAATTTCAATTTAGAGCTCATGAAATGTAAACAATTCAGACTATAATTGATTTAGACATTTAAGAAAGAATACAGCTATTCCAAAAAATAAATTTTAAAAGAGCCCTCCCTCCCCAAGGTGAGTGCTCTTCAAAACTTCTTTATATTTTGTATTGTATTCCAGTTTATTATATCTAATAAATATTTAGGAAATTAAGCGTCCTGACAAAAGATCTTATACAAAACTACAGGTGCAAAAACTTTTTATCGCATTTACTGTTTCGGTATTTCGGATACTTTCCACTTTCTAAGATGTTCACACTCAAATTAAAAAGTGGAAAAATGTAACCTTAGTTTTTTTTATTGTTTTTTTTCCGACCCTCCTTTATTTACAAAAGTCTTCTTCTTCTTCTTTAATGGCACTACAACCCGCGGGGGGCCAAGGCCTCCTGCATCAGACGCCACCAGTCATCCCTGTTCAAAGCAGCCGCCTTCCAATTCTTATCCCAAGGATAGACCTTGCATCGGCAACGACTTCGTCTCCCCAACGCAATTTGGGACGTCCAACTGGTCTTGTTCCATGGATCTGTTCGTTGAGGAGCTTCTTAGGAATTTGGTCGTCCGTCATCCTCGCCGCATGTCCGGCCCAATGTAATATCCCCACTTTTATAAATCTGAACAGGTCGGCTTCTTGGTACAGCATTTTTAGTTCCGCATTGGTCCTTAGTTTCCATTCTTGATTTATACACACTGGACCAAATATTCTTCGGAGGATGCGCCGCTCGAACCTCAGTCCAGCTCTTGATTCTTGGATAGTGTCCAGCATTCGGAGCCGTAGGTGACGACAAACCTTACTAGTGTCTTGTAGAGTTGTAATTTAGTCCTTCTTGGCAGAGATTTGCTCTTCCTGTGCCGCTGTAGTCCAAAATAACACCTGTTAGCAACCACTAATCTTCTGTCTGTCTCCAGCTGCATATCATTGTTTGCATTTACCAGCATCCCTGGGTAGACAAATTCATCTACCCGTTCAAATATAAATTCTCCAATTTGGACCTCACCTCCTCTTCTCGCTGCGCCTCGGTACCCCGCCATCATGTATTCTTTTTTATCCTGGTTTACAACCAGACCAATCTTTGCTGTGGCTTCTTTAAGGGCAATAAAAACCTCCCTCATGGCTACAAATGACCTATCTGTAATATCTACATCGTCAGGAAAGCCCTGGATTTGTGTAGTCTTGTTGGTAATGGTGCCTCCCACATACACTCTAGATCTCCTCACTGCAATCTCTAATGCAAAGTTAAATAGGAAGCATGCCAGGCAATCACCCTGTCTAAATCCCCTATGTGTCGTGAAGCAGACATTGATTAAATAAACGCCGAGGACAGTTCGGATGCATCGGATCAACCTCGTGACTTGCCTGAGGTTGACGATAATATTAACGATAAACGCTTACAGATCATTATCCGGTCGATTCAAGGATCGGGAGTCGAGACTAAGGCATATGCTTCAGAAGGGTTGTCAGTTGTGGTCGTGCGCACTCAGGCTACGGTGGATGATGATGCCCTGGAAGGTGTGTATTCGAAATCGCCTGTCCCGGCAGTAGATGCAACCTTTTTGTCGGAAATAAGCTCCTCATCGACAAATTACGGAGATTATGGCGACAAGAGCGGGTATCCCTGTAGTTAGGTGCTTACGGTATCTGATCAGTCGAGACAGCACCAAATCGTTTTGGACCACCACGAAGGCTAATCAAATCATCGCGGGGTCGGGGAAAGATTACGGGCTTTAAAACGGTTGTATTTCGGGATGTCCATGGGGAGTACGGTACGAGAGTGCATTGAACGATGTGCGGTGTATCAACAGGCAAAGTATGATAGACAACCCCCAGTGGCAGAACAGATAGTCTCTCCCACGCCATCGGAACCACTGCGATTAATTGAGATTAATATATATTCCAACGAGGGCCAATCCTGGCTCACTGCCATCGATTCCTTTAGTAAACTCGCAATGGTGTACCCCATTGAGGAGAAGACTCCTGTGGCAGTAGGGGAGGGCATTCTTCATTGGTGCGCAACTTATGGGGTACCAGAGGAAGTTGTTTCGGATTGTGCCCGTGAATTCGACAATGCCTTGATTAGGGAAGAAAGTAGGATTTTTGAGATCGCCTGGCGATTAAATACTCCTCATCATTTAACAGGCAGTGGCGTGGTTGAACGCCTCCATAACTCCCTCGGGGAGCATACCCGACTTCACAAGTTGGGCGAAATTTGGACTGGCGGAGAAGCTCATTCGTGAGGAATTCTTTAGAGTGGCCCAAGCCAAGGAGAGATTGGGAGTCTCTACGAGAGGACCGCTTCCATTGGGAATGGTCGTATACCGTCGATTAAGAACAGCGCGTAATAAAATAGCCGCACGGTACGATGGTCCCTATAAAACACCATACTTGAGCACAATCTTTATACCATCCGTGACGTAACCATCCCTCACGAGTCCGTAAAGTTCATCTCGAAGGGCTCCGAGTTCCTCGTGTAGTGTCCCAGCTCGGACCGGAGGCTGTGCTTCAGAAATGAGGACAATATTTTGTGTTCTACTGTTTTATATTTTGTGGTTTGTCGTTTTTTTCTTGTAATTATTAGGTTGCATATTATTTTTCATTTTTTTTTTAGTTTTTAAGAGTTCCTCCAAGAGAAGGAACTGGAGGGGGGGGGGGGAGTTATCAGTACATAGACTCGCAACGTAAGCAAATGCATAACCTTCTTTACTTTGTATGCTCAAGATGTTTTGGGAGATGAAGAGGGCAGGTCAGACGAACGGCCAATACGCAGTAGGACTTCTCGTAAAATTGAATATAGTAAACGAAAAACTGCGAGAAGCAATAGAAACCAGCGCAGTTAAGGCCTGGGTGATATTCATGACAACAGTCCTTAAAGTGCAGTTGGTCAGAGATACAGAAAAGAAAGATAGTCTACCTAGGGACAAGACGTTCGTAGAATGTGCTCAGGAGATGGTAGATGCGAGTGCCCGAGACGAGGAAGAGGAAGAAGAGATAGAACCAGGGTGGAATAGAGTGTCGTACCGGAGGAACGAGGCAGGAAGGAATAGATACTCCTTTTTCCTAATCAGATGGTCCTTTGATCCCGTCATTTCTTACCATCTTCTATGTCTATCCAGTCAATCACTGCTAAAAACCCTTCCTTCAGATCATCTGAAATGTGTGCGTCCTCGCATTCCTAATCGTTGAATAACTTCCATATATTTATATTTGATTGGTTATTTAGCTTAATGTTTATAATTTCTTTAACCTTACCAATATACACATTGCTTTTATTTTTGTTTAGGAAGCTATATCAGTAACTTGAAGGGCTTATATGGTCAAATATTTACTTTAAAGTTGTTCAATGTATCCAGCCAACAACTTGGTGTTATTAGTGTTCGTTTTTCTGCGATCGGAGGATTAGTAATCTAGGATAATGTTTATTATTTCTAACTTTCAACGGCCAATATTTTGAACCTATTCATCAAAAGTTGGCGTGGCAAAGTTGGGTGGGCGGCGGCGAGATGGGCGCTCACCAAACTCATTTTTTTTAGAATAGTGTATTTCGTTGACACAAATTCCAACACAAAATTGGTGTTTTTAAGAAGCAAAATTTTCGGATCAAAAAGCTTTAAACATACAATAAAAACCACTGTTACTACAACCCCCGTGAACGGTCTGGGCCTCAGTACATGGTAGAGATTGTACTGTATCAAAGACAACGGTAGTGCAGGGAGGTGATTTGTCCTAGATTACGCTCAACCGCCAGATTTCCCCCTCATCCCTTATTTTGGGTATACACTTTATAGAGGCTTGGTGAGCCCCAGGAGGGTCCTAGATCCCATACGATTTAACAATCTAAGTAATAGTCTTGCCAGCAGCAGGATTTGGACCAGGATTATCGCCATGGTAATTTAGTGCTCTTTCACTGAGCCACTCCGCACCTATTAAAGCTACAATGTTGTACCTTAATTTTATTTGGGGGGGGGGTTGGAATAGAAGAAGCGAACATTTTAAATCCCGTCGACACCTAGTTATGCCATACCTAGTTACGTTCCTGAAAGTTTTTTCGGGTTTCGACAATGTTGTCAAATTCTTTACCAACATTTCGCTAGACATGCTGCTGGCTTTCTCAGACTTTAAATTGAGAATCTCATTATTTCTAACTAATCATTACTTCTTAGTATATAATTTGTTCATTACATTTAATTGTATATTAGATTAAGTATGTGTTGAATGTTTTCTTCAATGTTATGTTATGTCAACTTCATTCCTTTTGGAATGTTATGTTGTGAAAGTACCATCTTCTGTTTTATTATTATGGCAATTGCTGTGATTGGAGTGAATAAATTTAATTATTATCAATTAAAGCAACCTATAATAGACAGTTTGAAGTTAGAATTATATCAGCAATAATTATTGAATGGCCAGTATTTAAAGTTGAGTGGCCTCACCACCATTTTGTTATCCCTCTGACGCCATTAGTTCTTGTAAAGCTATTTGGTTTTTTCTATTATGAGCCTTCTTCGACTGTTTATAAGGTACGCGCTTTACAGTAGCTGATTGTGTACCAAACCATTTGGTATTTCTTAGGTCTTCATTTTTTTTTTGCGACATGATAGTGTTAAGGCTTCGTTGCAGGGCCAGGAAGTTATTCTAAACTATATAAGCCTCCTAACAATTATATAGCAATAAAAATTTTAATAAGTTTATATGTTGATATTCTGTAATACCTTTATATAGTTAAAATGTTTTTGTATCCTTCTAAATGTTTACGTAACATTTACAGACCTTTTCTACTTTTAAACAGTTTAGATCATGTGTACGCAAGTTAGATGGTAGTCAGGCGAAAGGAAAATATATAGTTTCCTGGATATACTCCGTCGTTTTATATGAACTGTCCGTTTTCAAATGAAAGATTATTTAGCGATACAACTTAATGAAATCAAAACATTTGCCCTGATTTTCTGTACAATTTTCCCAGCTTATCAAATTTATAATCCCAGAACTGAAGAATTCAGGGTTTTGTGATTAAATAAAGTGTTTTTTTTTTTTAAATATATTTATTGAAATTTACAACTGTATACAAAATACATCAAGTAAATATAATGAGTGAATTGACTCTAAAAGACAAGTAGAGAAACTACCCAGTGGTAGTACTCAAATAAAAAGTTCAGCTTAGAAGATCACGAGGCCATCTTCTTTTCAGACGCCTCGGAGGTTGCGAGGTTTGAAACTAGTAGGTTTGAGTGGAAATGAAGTTTGTCATGAAAAGATTGATATCGGATTCGGGCCAAATCAGCAATAAACAGGACGTTAAGGTCATTATGGATTACTTTGTTCGTAACAAAGTAAGGAGCATTCAGGATTTTCCGAAGGATTTTGGATTGTAAGGATTGAAAACGAGAGGAATTCGATGGCTTAGTGGAGCCCCAAAGCTCTATTCCGTAATTCCAGATGGGTCTAATGATTGTCATGTATATGAGTCTCTTGTAATCAATTGGGAGCTTAGAGCGTTTATCTAGTAAATGTTGAAGTAACCTGAAACGGAGTGCTGTTTCTTGTCGTTTTAGTCTAGTCTGAGGATTCCAAGTTAAGCGTTTGTCAAGGTGTAGTCCTAAGTACCGGATCTGTTCTACAGGACTTAGAGGGATGTTATTAAACGATACAGGAGGGGGGGCAGGAAGTCGCTGGTTTACGACGGAGGGTAAAGGTGATTTGATGAGATTTGTGGGAATTTATTTTAATCCTCCAGTTTTGACACCAATTTTCAAGGTCATTGATGTGGGATTGAAGAGTACGGGATGTTATAACTGGATCAGTGTTGACAGATAATAGACATGTGTCATCCGCATACGTGGTAAGGATAGTATTAGGATGAGTTAAATACAGTCTGAAAGCGCATGTTTCACTTGAGGATCATTATCAAAAATTTTACTCTTAAGCATGTTTTCCAAATTTCTGAACAGAAAGAAATATGTTGGAGATAAGTCTGGCGAATAAGCTGGGTATGAAAGGACTTAGTAAGTCAGCTCGATTAGTTTTGTCTCGCTGTGTCGTGAAACTTCCGTCCACAGACTTCTACCCATGCTCAAGCCATTCCTGCAATCCTCCCACTTACATCTCGGTCTACTCTTAGGCTGTTTACCAGTCGGTGCAGCACCAATTAACTATTAGGAATTCGTTAGTTACTTAGCTCAATAACTTAGCCTATCTGAAGCTTAGCGACGTAATAACTTCAATTATAGTAACCTTTTGGTGTGCTATTCTGCGTTGTGTAATCTCCTTACTTCTCAAATTGTCCTCAGATACAACAGGGCCAAGACCCGGCTATTAACAAATTAAATAATTTAACTGTTATCCCCGGATTTAAAGATGGGAATAGCAACTCTGTGCTCTACCTACTGAGCTTCCGCCCTCCCATGTATCTTTACAGATAAAACTCTTTTGTGTGAATGTCTCTGTAATCTCCCTAAACAGTTGGATCTATTTTGATGAAATTGTTTGTGTCGTTGAAGTAGGTTCGAGCATGGTTTAGATTCACAATTCAATTCGATAATGCTTTTTAATTTATTTATTTATTTTTGTTGTTGTTCTTGTTTATAACTTCAATGATTTACATTGCGTCCAATAGGCATAAAGATAAGTTTTTTTAATTTTTCGCAAATATGTTACTTGCGTTATAGCTTAATGTTGCTGTTAAATTGAAATTATTAAATTAATAAACGTATTAAAAATATTAAATTAATGCGCTAAGCGTTTAGTAGTCTTATTTAAATTATATGTGGTGCAAATTTGTATAGCGCAATATTAAAATGAGTATTTCGCATGATTTATATTTTCATTACATTTATAAAGAAAATTCTTCTCCATGTGAGTCTGTCACTGAACCTCTCCTAAATGGTTAACCCTATTTTGATTAAATTTTTTGTGCGTTCGGGTGGATTCGAGAAGGTTAAGAATCACAATTAGATCCAATATATGTTATATTTTAATTAGTTAACTGATTTTTGTCGTTGCTGTTTATAACCTTAATGTGTTTGATTTGCATTGCTACCGGCTGAAACCCTTCAAAAATGTTGTGCATTAAATGTTATTATGATAAAAAAAAAATCATTTCTGTTAATTTTAAGATTCAATGCATATCTAAAGATATATTTTTTTAACATTAAAAAGTTTATATCTGTCTTAAAAATTATTTAAGTTTTTTTTTGCTATTAATTAAAACTGTTTTAGGTTTATACCCATTTAAGCTAAAGATTGCTAATTAGTATTACAAAGTTCTATGGTAAACATATATGAAAATGTCAAAGATTTTGACCAACGGATTCTTTATAGTTTTATTTCAATGCAGTTGGGTAACATTGAACAACAGAAAAAGAATCCCATAAAAACTATAAATGAAAAATGAAATAATGATAATATTTATTGAAGAAATAAAATAGCATACTTAGTTACTCCATAATGAGAATAATAATTATGACAATGTAACATAGAACATTATATGTCTATGCATTAAGTTTACTATCTCTTCAAATCTTAACATATTATGGCAAAAGTAATTTCATAAAATTGTCGATCCAATCCTGGCATATACTTATATATGGACTTCAGAGTATCTATCTTATGTTGGTGAAATTCAGCTATTACATCATAAATTTTATTAATCAGAGGTGCTCCTCCACTTTCTGTTGTCGCTGTTCTCGGATCTGATTGCCTCAGATTAGATTCAGTGAGATTCAGAGGGTGTTCGGTACTTCACTTTGTAAAATGATTTACGGAATTCTAGGGATACGACTTTTGAAAGTGGAATTACTTTTTGTATTTTCGGAAAAATACTAGCTGAGATCCAGAAGTATTCTGTAATGCATTTTTGTTTTGAGATGGATTGATATTCCGATTTTCTCAAGCTCAGTTCAATTGCACCACCTAAATTCATAAATGCCCGGGTACGGAAATTTCGATAGTGATTATTTTCAAATTTGGACTTATTTTTAGAATATGATCAATGAAAATGCCCATCAAACTATTGCTTGTCTAGTGGAATACAGACAGCTATCTCTCCATAATATCAAATATTCGAATAAGGGAAAATCTTCTATTACCATGTTTAAAATTTTGTATATTAAGCTAGCAATACCATTATCAGCTCGACCGAGAATCTCTTCTCAATTATATGCTGCTCTAATTTACTGTACATTTCTTCGCTTAATGTTTTTTTTTTGTGTTTTTTTTTAAAGATATACTTCTGCAAACCGATCTCATAGCTCTTTCGACAGTTTATTGAAAGAAAAGTTATACTCATTGCAAAATATTTTGCGATAAACATGTGATTTGAGAGGACTGAGGCCTGTTCCATCGACGAAGATTAGACATTGATCATACATTTTTGAATGGATTTATCACCTTCGATAAATTCACTCTTATCACATCGACAATGATGGCTCTCAATTTTGGGATACAGATTGATATGCTGTCGTACCAGATCTACTCCTCTATCTGTAGTATAATTCTTTTCATGTTTTCTGTACTATTTCGAAAAGAATTCGTTTCTGTTGCATGCTTGTGAACAGTATTTATGGGCTTCAGGCGTATTCCTAGAGATCCAGTGTAGAATAACTCGCATACCTGAATTCGATTATTAATCAAAAGGAGAAAACATTGAAACTATTATTTTTTTTTTACTTCTCTTAGTTTTTCCTTCCCCTCTTCTTTCTGGATTACTCATTTCGGTTGTGCTGAGGATAAACATTGGGACATTTAACAGATTCAATAGGTGCATAAACATGAACCCATGTACTTCCAAAGTCGCACATTTTTTATAATAATAAGGCTCTATGTGGAACATAGGACAGTGTGACTACGATTTAAAATCTTCAGGACATACACCTCTGTATTTTTTGTCTTTGGATGATACTCTGTCGCGATGTTTTGACGTTTTGAAGTTCTAGGTATAGTTTTCGACCTATAAAACCATTTGACATCAAAATCTCTGATTTTTCAATTTTGTAACATATACCCATCTAATACTAAAGAAGCGAGATGTACAAATATAACTGACAAGTAATTGATAGGCGAAGCTGTGATAATTGTGCGCGTGATGGCATCAGGTATTTTAATGATTTTTTTTAAATACTAATTTTTACAACTTAGCCGTGTTTGGTATAGTTTCGCATGTAATTTTGGCCGTGTGATTGAATAGTACATCATTTTAAAAATTTTAAAAGTTCTGGCTACTTGTAACGGTGAAGATCAGAGTTATGTTTGAAGTTGCACACCAACTTGGAAAACTGACAAAAACATAAGAAGTCAACCTAAAATGTCTACGTTGTCGACTATATTTTCGCATCATTTGGGGTGATTAGTAGGTGTGTTTTTTTTTTTTTACCCTTAACCACCTCTACCCCGAGATTTGTCCTCGATAGCTTTGGGCATTTTCCCATGATGTAACATAAACAATATGAAAAACATGATGTAACATAAAAATAACAGGTAAAACATATTACAAACAGATATTAAAAGAAAAAAGAAAGTGCAACAAAAAACAAGATCCGCGTAGCATGTTATGACATTGTTCTTCGACACACTGACACAGTTGTATGCAGGTTTTTTCATGCATGCACACATTTTAATTTCATATAACCCTTTACAAAAGTGAGATCTTCTTGTACTAGACGGTATAGTGGTAAAAAATTCCCATTTTCATGTCTGTAAGTTCCTTGGATCCAATTTGGGATACAGAAGGCTGATTGCATTTTCCA
The DNA here is from genome assembly GCA_964056705.1 of Troilus luridus. NCBI lineage: Eukaryota > Metazoa > Arthropoda > Insecta > Hemiptera > Pentatomidae > Troilus > Troilus luridus. Next base: position 135,378,508 of record OZ057412.1, read on the forward strand.
TATATAAGTTTGGAGTGACGCTCGCAAAGAGTGCAGCATCAAAGCATGTGAAGTGCACGGGATTGTAGCGAAGTTGTTGTCGAATCCAACAGATAGCGTCAGAACATTATACCGAGCTGCATCCGTAGAACTTCCTTTTTTCCAATAAGAATTAAATACAGCGACTCAAGAACAAGAAACCGAGCATCCGTGAGTGGTTGACCATTTTCGAGTGATGACAAGGCATCTACTGAAATGTCATTAATCAATTAAAATACAGCTGGCTTAGTTGTAATCTTGATTTTTGTATCGCCACCTGTGAAAGCTTGCAGAGCAGGTAGTATTTGTGGCGCGCGTTATCAAAAATAGAAATATCTTTTTTTCTATAGAAATTGTGTCTCAGAATTGAGGATTGCCTTAGTCATTAGATACCCTTGGCCAAACATTTTACATTCACAAACGTACGGCGCGTAATTTTGGAAAAAAACTAGTTTTCAACCTTTTCAAACAACTGAAGTTTTTTGTATAAATAGTGGCCGTGGAAACTTGAAAGAGTACTCTTCAAATAAGTTCAAAATGTGTAGTGTGGTTTGAAAAAACTCCTATTTTTCTTGCATGCAGACGTTTTAGTTTCATGCAACCCTTTACAAAAACAAGGTGAGGTAAGATCTTCGAATTGACATTGTTTTTGATAGGTATGATACTCTTTCGATAAAATATTTGAAAACGCAGCTACGAGCCCAGAACTGTCAACCGGAGATGATAAAATCTCTAGGCCAATTGACTAAAATACACCGTTGCTCTAACAGTTTCTTCACAAGTTAATTTAACAAATACGACTTAGTACCATTTTTTGTCAGTCATGTAGCAGACTTAGAATACCAGGAAATTTACATCGCGGGGCGGATCCTGATCATTCAAAAATCAAAACTACCTATTTTTTTGGGATAAAACTTTTTTATTCTTAAATAACTGTCTGAGGAAGCCAAATCCTAGAATAGGGGCGACTTGAAATGAGATGAAGCCCTATTTCCATTATTTTTAAGACCACCACTTCCTAAGAGTAAGCTGGTGCGTTGTTGGGGTGGACATTTTTTTTTTTCAAGTCAATTGTGGATGTTTTTTTTGCAGCACAATTGCAGGTTTTCAATGGAATAACGATTGGTAGAATAATAATGGAAACTATGTAATCGAAATAGTTTTTCCCATTTACAATTAGTCGATGAGGATTATTCATTGTGAATCCCGAAAAACAGACGCCATAACCTTCCCGCCCGTAGGAACAGTCTTCTCCATTTTCTGTTGGTAGGCAGGTAGATTTCTCCTTGTTAACCCTTGTATAGATTGTTCTTTGGTCTCTGGAGTGTAGTTATCTATCCATGTTTTAGCCAAAGTGACGACAAACGGTGCTTAAAGTTCTGCAGTTCCCACTGCAACAATTCAAACGATTTCGTTTTTGGTCAATCGTGAACAATCGCGACACCCGCCTTGCAGATAGGTTTATCCTTACCCAAGTAATAGTGAATATTATAATTTAGCTGTTCATTCTAGATGCCCACAGCACTAGCATGCCCCTTGACTCTTCTTCATTTCAAAACCATTTCATGGGATTTAACTCCAGACCTTAACAGAGCGTTCAGAACGTCCATAGTCACTTTTGTCCTTAGTGCCACTCCGAATATTTTGAAACCACAAATAAATTGATCTAATCGCAGGTGCAGAGTTACCATAATGCTTACAAGCTTGTCTTTAATTACTTGAGAGGTTTTACCTTTCATAAAGTAATGTTTAATCGTCACAAAAAGTTTTTCTTCATCCATTTGTTGAAAATCATTCGATTTCCCCGATTCAAACGTTAAGATTGCAGCTAAGCAAGCTACTTAACAACGACCCCGTTTGGCATCCACGAGTTTTGGGTTATTTTGATCATAATGAACATATTTCAGAAAAAAAAATCTTCTCGGAATATTTTTGCATACTCTTGCGCCCTCATCTATATTATATTCTCGGTATTAAGGCCAGCGGCCTGGTACCAAAAAGGGCTTTAGGTCGCAATAAATTGAAGAGAGCTGCATTTTTGATATGTTGTAAGAGCATGTCTGACTAGTGGAAATCCAAGTTTGCTACCGAAATAACGGATGGGAAAACTTTTAGTGGCCGAAAAACCTCTTCATTTTCGAAGTAATTTCAGTTTTTGGCATATATCTCCTAATAGGTGCGTTTTTGATTTAAAAAAATAAGTAACCATTTTTAATGAAAATTAAATTTGCTATAATTTAGCCCAACCGCAGCTCAGTAGCTTCAATAGATTCTGAGTTTCGTCCCTTTGAAATTGGTAATTTTTCCAATCGTTTTTCGTGTTCCTCACGAAAGTCGGTCAAAACTTAAAATTTGAACTTTTTGGAAAAAGTGACCAATTTTCAAAGTGGCGTAACTCAGAATCTGTTAAATCTACAGACCTTTGGATGGGTACAAATTGTAGAAAATTTAATCTACTTTTAAATTGGTCTCTTTTAATCTACTTAAAAAGTGTTAAACTTTGAGAAGAATATATTGAAAAACTGTAAGACCAGTTTTTTTCTTTCACCTTTCCTTCTATCCCGGGCCGGAAACTTTTGGTCCTTACTACGTATATATATTCATATATATGAACTATGGACCTGCCATGTTCAATTAATCATCTTATTAATATTTACATTTTGTGTATATTTATATTTTTATAATGTTTACCTTTTGACATTAATGCACAAGAGTATTTTTTCGCCATTTTCTTAGTTGCCATTTTTTGAACATTATCTTTGGGCGTGTTTCCTTCAGTCCGTTGGATGGTCAGGTAGCCATCTTATGGAGCCTGAGTGTTTCCGGAGAGGCTCTCCGGACCCCTTCCATTTATGTAAGGCTTCTTATGTTCTTCACGTCACCAGTTTGTTTACAAAGGTATCTTACCAATCCAGTCAAGTTTGGAGTACACCACCTTATCAGTTTAATGTGCCGAGCGAGTGTATCCAACCCTGTAAATTTTATTTAATTATCCTTTCTCACGTTTATCTTCCTTATTATATGAAGAGTTAGGTACTCACCTAAACCACAGTTACCATCGCATTTTTACACAACCTTCACATTTACCGCAACCTTTTCAATGTAAATTTTAATTTTTAACCCTTTCAATATTTTAATTTCTTGCAACTTTAAATCATTTTTACTTCTATCTACTTGCACTCCCCCTATATTTTGAGGTCATATACTACATCTATTCGAATACTAGTTAATACTAATTTAGAATGTTGAAGTAGCACTAAATATGCTATATTTAGTCTGAAATGTTTGATTTTTCAAAACAATTCAGTTCATGACTCACCAGTTGAAAATGTCTATATTATTTAAGAAAATCTCCACCAAATCGGATCCACAGAATCAACAATATCTGCCTTTGTCACGCCTAATGCTATCTACAAATGTAAGCTCTATTAACTTAGCTGTATATATACTGCAGAAATCAATGCCTTCGGAGTGATTCTCCGTTATGTCATGAAATCGCCAGTTGAAAATTTTGTAGTGGTATCAGAACACTTTAAGTACCTTAGAAGTCATAAATAAAATGTACCCAGGGCACCCTGGGATAGTACTTTTAAATTTTATTAAACTGGCATTGTATTTTAAATCTTATTAAACTGCTGATGATGGAAAAGAGGGATGTCTATACATCATTGTGTGTATTATATGCTTTTTGGTGGACATCCATAATATAATATAAAGTCTTGTTCTGTCTTAAGTATCGAAATCATAACAAATAATGTCCAAGTTTGCACGTCCTGTAGTCAATGTAGGAGGGGAAGATTTGGGAGCGAAACTCGAATGCATGAAGAGGGGAACTGGGCTATAATCTGATGAAAGGTCGTCCAAAGATTTGATATTGGTTTGGGTGGAAAAATCTTGGAGGTGACAAATATGTCCAGGATGTTGTGATGTTTTTTAGGGGATGTAGGGCAATAGGTGGGTTTATTTGGGCCAAGGATAGTGTAACTCTCAGTGGATGTGACAGAAGAAAGGATATTTCCATGAAAATTAGATGTTCGACAACCCTTGGTGTTTAGCGTTTTAGTCCCCTCCAGCAATGAAGCGCAGTCCTGGAACGCAATTGGAATTTAGAAGGTTAAAATAAACAAAATTACTGGGAGGACAGTTTACAGCTGAAATTGTGAAATGGAAAGGAAGAGTCGTCATGGTTACTGAGGTTGATTAGCTAGCATCAGTTGGAGTGGAAGGAATGGTATAAAGTGTTATCGATGAGACTGCAAGATCCGGCATGTGAAGTGTTGTCTGGGCGGTCTGATCAGTAAGTGATGTAGTTACGTATATAGAATTGTATGCGTTGATTGAATTATGTTTCTGTCAGTAAAGTAATATCTATTTGTTTGTCATTGAGAAAAATGTTAAGTTCGTCACGGTGATTATGCAGGCCATGAGCATTTCACAAAACTATAGATCGGGCTTTATGCTCATCGTGGGTGATTAAGCGGAAATTTGGTTAGGATTCTTGTCAGTAGGTTGATGAGTGGTTTTATGGTTTCTTGAAGATCTCTTAGGAAGGATGATAGGATAGTATTTATGTCGGTAGGGCTTTTGTTTTTGACTTCTACATGGAGCTGTTTCTACTTTCAATGAAAAGAGTTGGTTTGAGTGTTCTGATTTGATGGGATAGGATTTTGATGTTGATGATTTGATTGGCGGTAATTTGACTCTCAACAGTAGATGATAAGGAAGAATTTGTTGAAGTGGAGGTTGAGCTTTAGGACTGGATGGCTGAGGCTTGGATCGGGGTTCTCGGTGCTTGGGTTGGGAGGGTTGGGGCTTGTTAAAGGAAGTCTAGGCTTGAGTAGGGAGGATTGAACCTGACTTCCAGGCTGCTGCTGGTTGGGGTTTTTGTCAAAGTTCCGTTGTCCGGAAATTGAGTTTCTCTAATCATTCACTTTTCTGCAACTTATCAGGGGAACTTCTGAAAATTTGGTGTTTGAATGTAAATACGCTTGCGCAAGGATATGTAAAAGTACAGAATGAATTGGATATGCCAATCTAGGTGTCAACATATATTTTGAAATTGCTCTTTCTGCGCTCGAACGATATATACTAAAATCTTTTTTTATTTACTTGGAATATTGCTATTGGCTCCATCAAACAAAGAATAAGTTTTTCCTCCAACTTTTTTTGACTACAAGGAAAAAATGTGAATAACCTTAATAATAATTCCGAATATTTAATCCATAAAAATTAAACATTTTCCAGACTTCGATATGAAAGGCTAATTTTATAATAAAAATTAAAATATTTTCAATTGAATCAATAAAATATTTTGAGAAATATAAGCTAAACTAAACGGTGGTCGAAACAATGAATTTCAATAAATAGTTAGTTTTTTGCTATTAGAGGATTTTTTAAAAAGCCATCCTGACCATATACTCTTCCACAAAACTTTATTTATACAAATGTGCTCCTAATAATTTTCCTTTTATTTAAAGTGTGCTCCTGAATATTTAAGAAATGTTTCCCATGCGTTTCTACCATAGATGGGAATGATTTCAATGATTTTAATCATGTAATAGTTATCATATATATTTGTGATTCGATCGACTAGTATCCACCATCGTAAACCCTATGAGGGTTAGTTCTGATTTCCCCTTTTTTTCTGAGTATAATCACATCAAAACTGGTGAGGTTTATTCAAAATTGTCTTACAATCTATTCTCATGTAACTAAATAAAAATAACACAGTTTTACTTTGATATTAAAGAATTTTGGAGGTTATAGTTAACGTAATTTACAAATAAACCTTTGTTATATAGGAAATTGCTGTGATAACAAAATTACTGTCATTTGCTGTATATCGTCGATAAAAAGGCTAGTTAGTGTAACCTTAAAAGAAGTCAAATGATTTTTTTTGGTAAATGGTCCTTCAAATTTCAACCGAGCGTATATTTATTTTAAACGCCTTAGTGTATATAATCATATTACAATTATTTCAAACCTAGATAAACTGTTTTTTAATTCTCTTGTAACTTTTTTATACTTTTATAGCCATTTTATCGTCCATATCATAGAATAGCATTAAATAATTTTTGTTTTCGATAACAACTTACCTTTATGCTTATGAATTCTGCATCTCCTCATCAGTGGGTGGTACTTATTATATATTTTACTTTTTTAATTCTACCATAGATCCCGTTATATGTTTGAAAGGGTTTCCAAATAACATACTATAGTTTTTTTAAAACAATCATTTTGAGTTTTTTATTTTAACTTTATTGAACTAAAGGGATCCATGGTAATTTGTAGGAAGACCGTTGGATTCCAGATTAATTAACAAAAAAATATAACCTTTAATGCCTTTAAACTGACCTTAGAAATTTTACCTGAATCTTTTTCTCACAGATTAATAAGACCGTTATGATAAATTTTTTTTAATGAATTGAAGATTTGGATTGTTAATGTGTTAACACATCAAATAAGGAAGGGTTATGTATATCTATAAAAAAAATTAACAAATAATTATTAACTTTATTGTGGAAATGTTAGTTTGAATTGCTTAATGAAATCATCACTTAAAAAGTTTTTTGTAACTATGGATTAACTAATGAGTGTTCTCAATAATTGAGAGGAACATTTCATACAATTAATCATGAGTACACACAATAATTAATATTTAAGATAATAAAAATCACTACCATTGGCGATGGTTTTAAAAGTCATATAAAACACTTATAAATATCAGCATATGCTTAGCAATGCTATTTTGAACTCTTTTAAAAAAACTACTGCAGAAGGTATGATCGAGCAGTTACCTATAGATTACAAATACATACATACATTCAAAATGACAAACAACTACAATGCTGGGAAAGGTATAAAAGACGATTTTTATTCAATTTATTTTCTTAAAAAAATTTTATCTATGAAACAACTTTTTATATAATAAAAATGACAATCAGTACATATGTAATCAGTTCTCTTTGTCAATTACACTATCCGTATATTATCAAATAGCGTACAGTCTTAGAAGATATAAACATTTAGTAAGAACAATAATAATTAGCCAGTACGAACGCAATAAAGCTACAATCCAGTGTATTAAAACATTTCTCTAATAAATCTATTCACAATCTCGTATTGACCAAAGCTTCGGGTATAAAATAACCTCGAGCGTTTGTGTCGAATACTTTTGCTGTACTGAGGTGCCAGTTCCATCAAATAATCTAGGATTATAAGTGCTAATATACAATAACGATTCACGCATTCTCATTCTTCAATAAGAAATGCCAATCTCAATCAATCCTAACCACAAAGGATTAAACCATAAAACATTTTTCTAACTAAAAAAAAAGTCATAAGTAGTCAGATAAACGAGATATTTCGTAAACTCGTATATCCATATAAACTTTATGTAAGTTTTACTTACTACATCTAGGAGGTAGCAATGTTGTTGGCATTATAATAAGTTAACATTATAACACTTTGAACGTTCAAATTCAGATACATGATTTAACATAACAGTACACCTAGGACTTTAATTAATGTAAACAAAACAGGAAGTACTTCTTGAAAACATTTTTCAGATTGATCTCTGTTATCACTTCCAAAAATATTGCACATAGTACATAATAGTTATATACACCGTTAATATAAACCGAAATAATTTCACGACTAATAGTAATATACAAAAGATATTTTTAAATACATGATAAAACTATATATATATATATATATTTTTAAGAGGCGTGTAAAAAGGTACTACTTGTATCACAGATAATCCTGGAGTCCTGGATCATGACGGCAGTGCTGGTTGTGATCTGTAATACTTTCTTAAGACGCCTTGGCATAGTGTATTACCGAATACCTTACCGGTGGAGCTTCCTCTCTTTCCATTGACTTGAGAATCGCCTTGGACCTCTTCCTCGGAGGCAGGCTTATCGTCTCACGAGCATCGTCCTCTTCTATTGGCGAAGGAGAGCTATGTGATCGATTCGAGGTGGGTACCAGGTAGACGGGACTGTCGCTCACTCCTGGTGTCTCTAGAACATGCTCGGGGCTAGGCCGGTATTCGTCTGAATTTTCCGATGTAGCCACTGCAACAGCCGCCAATAGTGCAGGATCCAATCCCCCAGGTTTTTCCCCACGATACAAATAGCCACATAGCTCTGTGATGTTAGGGTATTCTGGGGGTTTTGGGGACTCTTTGTTTTCCTTGTCACTAGCTGAAGATGCGCAGGAAATCTCTTCGCCTCCTCCACCTTCCCGTCCTTGATTTTCTGAATGACTTTTGATGTGTCCCTCCATAGATTTTTTCGATGTGAACGTTTCATTGCAGATGGTACACTTGTAAACCTTCTCCCCATAATGAGCTACCTGGTGCAATTTGAGTACATGATTGTAGCCGAAGGACTTGCCACAGATTTCACAGGAATAAGGTCTCTCACCGGTGTGGGTACGGTTGTGAACTTTGAGTTGCTTGGAACACGTGAACCCTTTACCACAGTCCTTGCACACGTACGGTTTTTCTCCTGTATGCGTTCGCATGTGGATTACCAGTTGCCCACTTTGTATAAATGTCTTGTTGCACACAACGCACTTGTGCGGCCGTTCCCCCGTGTGTATCCTCATGTGTCTATGAAGTTTTCCGCTGTGTTCGAAGGCACGTTCACATATATCACACTTGTAGGGTCGTTCCTTCGTGTGGATCCTTCTATGAACACTCAAGTTTTCTTTGACTGAAAAAGACTTCTTGCATATCTCACATTGATAAGGTTTTTCTCCAGTGTGTGTTCTGTAATGACGCGTAAGGCGAGCAGGAACCGCGAAAGTCTTGCCACAAAAATTGCATTGATACGGATCTTCTCCATCTTTAGTGTGGGTTTTCAAATGATTTTGGTAAGCATTCTTTTGAGAGAAACTCTTCTGACAAAATGAACAATTGAAGGTTTCTGCGGTGCTGGAGTCCGGAGGTGCTTCTTCAGACGATGCTGGCTGAAACACCACCGGTAGATCCGGGCTACATACGACGCTCTTGGCCTCTTCCTTATTGGGTTCTCCGGGAGGTAACAGAGGGCTCAAAGTACAGTCAGCACCTACGGGTAAGGGTTCGTTCCTACCTTCTTCTTGATTGAAGTAACCCACCATCTCGGACACTCTGCTCCACAGGCTATCTGTGGAAAACACTTCACTTCAGTCACAAGCCGGCAATGTCAGGAAAAAAATAAAATAACAAAAAAGAAACTTAAAATAAACAAAATTAAATAAAAATAAAATAAATTTAAATTTTGACTGTAGCCCTTAGCGACCCTTACCGTGCCCACTTTTCTCTTTACAAGAAGTCCAAAGACTTTTAACCCAGTCTTTGTTGTGGAGTTGTTCCATGCTTGACTCCCGAGTTCGAACTGAACTGTATGAGAGAGTTGGTGCACGTGGAAATAAGTGGGGGTTCATGCGCCTGAGGAGCCTGTGACGTAGCTCCACGTGCCAGTCCTATTGCCCAACACTGCGGAACCTAGGTCAGGGCGACCACTCCCCTTTCAAATCTCCTCCCCCCTTACATAAGTGGATATTTAAACCCCATTTCTTATTCCACAATGTTTACTTTCTTGAGCCATTAAATGAAAATTCTCAAACCGAAAGATGGATCAGCCTTTCCCGAATACGTAAACTGATCGATATTACGAACTACGTCACCCGAGCAATAGCTTTTATAAGATTATCAATTTAAAAGGGTTTAAACCGATTCATATTAACAGGATAATATGAATGACAATGCAAAAGTTTTTATTTTCCAATTAAAAATGAACTATTTCGAGAAACTGAAAAAATAGTTACGTAAACTAAAGTTACTAATAAAAATATAATATTTTAATAATCGATTTTGGGTAAATTTATAAGACACATCGTTAAAAAATATAGTATTTAATGTCGTGTAATAATTGGTAATTATATAATTAGTAATATTTATATACAGAGAAATGATAAATAAACAATCAATGATCCCATATATCGAACGGTACAAAATAATTTGAAGCAATAATTATAAAGAACCTTAATAAAAAAGGATTGGTAGTGATCGGGAGCAGCTTTGAGGAAAGGCATTAACTACGTCACGAGTGGGAAACCGTCCACAATCCCTCCACGTGCCATCCTTCCTCGAGATCACCGACCTCGACAACTGATACAGCAGTGGGGACGTCTTGGCTATCTACTCCTTTCAGCAATTTATTTTGCAAAACTTAATATCCACTTTAAATAATATCTCCTAGCTCACTAAATATAAAAAATATTATTACAAACTTCCCAGATGTTACTAGCTAAACATTGCGAAAATACGTAATATTAGACAATCCCCTAACAACAAAATAAACTAAATATATGAGTACATTTTATATGAGCATGCATTTATATTTATTATAGATTTGATACGATTACAAAAAAAGTAAAGTATTTATGTATTAATACATTTCCAATGATAAATCAATAGCGAGGCTTATAGCAAAATGTTTCTGATTTAATATAATCTAACATTTTTGATAGATTAAAAAAAAAAGATACAAACAAATCTTCGTACCCAGTTAAAATTTGAAGCTTAAAAGTTCTTTTCAAGATAATTGAAAGTAATTATCTTTTCATAAAATTGTTCACTTAAGAAATACACGATTCACTACATTTACAATAAAAAGTTATTATATTCATGTATAATAATGTAATTCCATCTGTAATTCCTTTCAAAGATTATAATTCAACTAAAATCAAATAACTACGAATATAACATTCAAAAACACTTCACTTATTCCAATAAATTACAAAAAAAAGGCAACAACTATCAGCGTAGAAATTACCTGCAAATTCTGTGTTTCGAAAGTAAAAGTTATTTCAGAGGATGGCTGCAGAAAATGGCGGCTTTCTAAAGATGTGAAAGACTTAAGAGCGGTGTCGATATACTTTTGAACTTCTAGCAAGAGAACGTGCACTGAGACGCCAGATCAAGGTCCAAGAACGATGTAAGATCCATTCAGAGGCCATTGGGCAAATAACAAAGTAGATAAGTGTGGTCAGTTCTGTGGCACGGAAGGAGGCGACGCCATATTGTGACTGACCTCGGGAACATTATTCAAGAATCGCCTATCGTATCTGAAACTCCCGGCATCTCGCCTACCGCAATTCCAAGCTACAAAATTAAAGAACCATTTAAACAGATTGTGGGGAATGTTTGACTGAGTAGGACCGAGCTAGGACACAGGTCTGACCGATTGCCCTGGGGATCCGGGCACTGAACAGGGCAGCCAGCGCCATATTGCGCTGCCAAATACACTTGCTCCGATACAATATATATCTACCGAGTAAATTTTTCCAATTAAAAAAAATATAAGGCTATGACATTCAAATTCATGGAATATTAATATCATAGAATCACGGAAAATCCTTTTTGCAGATATTTGTTATAGAATAAATTCGCGAATCTTAAATCATAGTATTGATATGAAAACGTCTTTAAATAAAATAATTTTGTGCTCAGATGGTCGACTTTGGTGAATATTTAATTAAATTAATTAAAGATTCAGAAATTATTTTCGAAATATTTGACTAAATTGAAAAACCGACTTTATAGGAGTCTTATGGTGTAACACTATATGCGCGAAAGAATCCATCCTACAATCATGCTGAAGAAAGTTATTTTGAAGATAAAACATATTTGCAATATCGAAGTAACATAAAATATGAGCAAATAATTGCGAAATTTAAATATATTTATTGAAATTAGAATATATTTACGTAACGAAGTTTAATTCTATATGACCAAATACTTGAGCGATTGCTAAAATTGATTACACGATTACCACGAGATCAAGGAAGGTCATACACCAAATTTTAACTATATAGCTTTCTAAATATTTTTATTTTGAATAGAAAAGATTTCTCCTGGCCGGGATTCGAACTAAATTATTTATTTAAAAATAATCACCATCAAAAGAACTATATAGCTTCCTATTGGACTCGGTACGGCCGATTTGCTTGAAGCAAGCTATTGATTTGAGTGAATGTTTTCGCACGTGCAATTTTAGATAATTCCTTCACTAATACTTTTGACTAGCAATACTTGGTATTAAACTGTCCTTACCTTGCCTTTTTTATTCTTCTTGCCCTATCTTACTCCTCTAAGTCTTATGACACTTGCAGTTGTAGCCTATTGCAAATCTGACCTCTCTCTCTTCTTCGCCCTCTTCTTCTCGAAGATCCTGCTTGCCAACCCCGAATCCGGAGGTAGAAACAACCCCTACCGCTTATAGGGGAGGTACATTCTGAATGTTTACTAAGACAAGAGAAGCGGGGAGTGACTGCGAAGTTCGCCGAGAGCAGGCGGAGACGTCCGAATCCGCCGAAATTTTATGTAGGCCCAGGAACTCCGCGGCAGTATCAATGACCTTTAACAAGGGGGTCAGGAGTAGCACGTGGAGGTGCTGCGGACGGTTTCCCACTCTACGTCACACCTCCCTACTTCCCCCACTCCGCCGCGCCCATTCCCAGGTCACAATTGTTTACAAATTGTTTGCTTTCTTTCTAAATAATTCCCTACTTTTTCCATATGTATTTTAAATAATATTTCAATCATACCTTCATGCCTTTCATTTATTATGTTTATATCCATTATGGTTATTCTCATGGCTATATAATAACATATATATATATATATATATATATATATATATATATATATATATATATATATATATATATTTATATATATATATATTTATATATATGGTGTTGTATAAATAATAAAGACAAAAAAAACAGTCATGAGGACTGCCGACAGAAGTGAAAACTCAAGACATATGAATAACTGTGTTATTTTTTTAATTCCTAAATCAAAAAGTCAAATAAATAGTCTCAAATATTTAATTTTCAAATTTGTAAATTTAAATTATTAACGCTAGTCTGGTTTTCACAACTATTGAAACTCCGGACAATAGTTATATACATTTTCAAGTAGTTTATTATACATACATATATACATTGTATTTTCATAGACTTCATTTTCATTTGTATTATCCTTATGTTCAACAGTACATGTATAAGTTGTACTTTTAATGATTTCATAAAACAAGACATTTAACTGTTGCAAATAAAATCTTTTAGGGGAAATGAAAAGTTCAATCAGTAATTGATGTTTAAAGTTATTATTAGTATCAATTGTAAGGCTATTAAACGACTTTTTAGATAAATATAATCATTCTTACTTCAATGGAATTCTAACCTTTTAACTAAAGTTGATTAAAACAAATTATATAACTGATGCACAGGTTATTTGTTATTTTAAGGATTGTTAAAAAACGAGTAAGCCGATCTAGTCCAGTCATTTGGTTTCCCGAGTTTATTTTATTTTTAAAACTCAAAAGCCATTTTTATTATTATTACCATCAATTAATAATTCAAATAAAATTGATCTCGTCAAAATATTGAAATACTCGTATATGTATACTTTCACAAAATCTTAAATATACTAAATAACGTTCGACTCAGTAGAGTATAAATGAAATAATTAGAAAAAGGATTAAAAAAAACCAGTACCACTGCAAACCATGAAGTGTCTTGGGTTCTGTAAGTGGTAGAGACTGTACTGTTTCTTGGACAACGGTTGTGCAGGTAGATGATTTGTCTTAGATTACGTTCAACCGCCTAATTTCCCCCCTTTTTTTGGTACCCACTGTATAGAGGCTGGTTGAGCCTTAGGAGGGTCCTAGATCACATAGGATCCATCTCTGGCAGCTGAAAAATAAAATAAAATTCTGCCAAGCAGCAGAATTTGAACTCAGGCAGTAAAGCACTCCAGTAAGGCAACTCAGCGCAAGAAAAAGCACAAATTCTGATTAAAAAATCCGTTCATTTCAAATAAATTATTCTATATCTCGAAAATCTGCTCTTGGAATTCCCAGACATCAAATAAAACTCAACCACTTCTTTTGGAGTGGATACTGATTCAGATCATAATTAATTAGTTGAGGTGCATTTCACGGTAAGAGAGGGAACTATGATTTTCGCCAAAGGAGCTTCGTTTCTTTTAAAGAAATCAATGAAAGTCCTATAGGTTATTTATTTCTAAAAAACAAAACAATAGTTACAATTCATAAACTTAGAGATATAATGAGAAACATATATATTATTTTTGTTTAAACATTTTGTTTTCAAAATTTGCCACCCTCCAGGTTCTACAATTACAGCTTCTACAGGTTAGAGCAAATGATTTTAAGTCCTAGCCTTCTAGATTCATTCCCAATCATGGTTACCGTTTCTATGCCTTCATATAAATAAAAGTTCATCAGTCAATTATTGTATGTTTAAAGCAATAGTTAGTTAACCAATTATTAATTTTTTACAAAATACATATTAATAAAAATCTTGGTAAACTAGAGTTACAGTTTTATTTTTGCATGAAGTTATTTATTTTCTTCCCCAGAGTGCCCTAGCACCGCCTCGTTCAGACTCTTAATTGGGTTCTCCACAAGGGACCTCCCAAGCGAGTGTTCCTTATCTCACACCTCTATTATTTCTTTTTGTTATTGCACACTGTAGGTAGTTTAATAAAGTCTAACGATGGTCTTTATAATAAATCATAATTTAACATATTTGCTATGACGGTTGATTATAAAAAATTGGTCAAATCAATTTTTTTTAATTCTTTTCTTTTTGCGTGGGTACGATTTAAAGAAAATAAGCATTACTGATTTTCATTAGCTAGAAGAACGATTAAAAAAAAAGACGTTTCCGTTGATCTACCTGCAAGTAGATCGTAACGATTGGTTAAGATTTCAGTTTATTGGAAATGTTGTTTTCCATTTGTTATCGATTTCGCAGTTACAGCCAGGTCGTCATCATGCGCTGTGTGGGGAATGAACTACATTATTGGACTGCGGTACGCTGCTTCTGCACAGATTCATCAAATCATCCTTCACTTACCTACTCGATGCATTCAGATAAAAAAATATAATAATAATTAATAGTTAATACAATTTTTCCAGTAGAGACTAATGTGTTTTTAATTCTCCAGTGTGAAAAATATGGTTAAAAAATAAACGGTTGAAAATAATTGTTTTTCTTTTTCTTTTTTTACTATACAGTGTACATTTTTCGGGCAAATGCGTTTTTGTAGTGACTGTTACTAGTAGATATTAATGGATTTTTTCCAAATAAACCATTTTTAAGCGGCTTGATTCCATCTGACATAGCCTTCATCACACTTCGCTTTGATGGGAATATATATAGATATATGTGTTTATAATTATAAATATATAATATTATACTATAGGTCAATATATCACTCCTTCAAAAGAACGACGACATTTGGCTTTTTTTTGAGCTAAGCCTTCAGTAGAAATTGTATTGGCTGAAGTTTTTTAATAAGATTAAACTTATTTTATACAAATATTATTTTTAATAATGTCATATTTTGAGTTGTATCATGCTAGAACTTCTTGAGTTTTACAGGAAAAATGGCAAAAGTTCAAATCAAAATAGCTTTAACCTTTTAAAAATTGTGTGGTTAATAATGGTTAATAAAATAATTTGAATAACATCATTATATTAGAAATGTTTTGCTTTTCTAATTACTATCTTTTTAACTCATATGAAACTTCTATTGAAAAAGTATTTTAATCAAATAATTCTATCGTGGGAAAGGCGTGAAAAACATTCTGATATGTAGTTAGCATTTAAATAAAAATTGGAACTTAGATCAGTTTTATAAAATACTAGCTGACCCGTCGCGCGTTGCTGCGATAGGAAATTTTTAACAGCGTTGCACTAAATTAAAAAATCTGAAATAATTCATAGTAATTGTTCTATCATTCCCTCAACTTATATTTTTTTGTCGAGGAAAAGGATTTTTTTTTACTGTATTTTTAAAATTGTAAAAGTTTCCTGTTCATTTGAAATTGGCGCCTAAAATGTTTTTAAAAATATTCAGTTGTAAAGTGAAAAAACCCCTTTAGTTAAAAAAAAAGAAAAACATGAATCTACGTTAATAATTGACAAAGTTATGAAGAAAAAACATTTTATTTTATAGGGTGAATTTTAATATTTGGAGTTAAAAATTTGGGAATCTTCATTATTTTTTATGGCAAATAAGATCCAATTTTTTTGTTCCAAATATGGCCTGGTGCATTTTTTTCCTTCTTACCTGGCTATACCCTATGGATAGTGTATTCAGAACATATATTGTTTAATAAATTGGTTGGATATATTTCCCAACATAATCGCTCTTAGGTTATCTTTAATTGCTGGATATAGAAAAAATAAATGAAGCTGAGATTTTGTAGAACATAATTCTTTGAATCGAAAACTAACATTTCTAATTGAATTCAAAATAATTTATATTTCCGATTTGTTCTCGCCTCCACTTTTTTTTTCATTTATTTTCTTTAAAAAAAAAGTGATCCTATCGAATAGAACTTCCGGTATATCGTAAGTTAAAATGTACATAAAAGGCTATAAGGTGGAAGAATGTTACTTAACAGAAATTTCATCCCAATTTATGCCAGAATAATAAAAAGGTAGTTTAAATAAAACAGTATTCAGTGGTAGCATTTATATTTAAGAGTTTTAAAAACATTTGTAGCATAATGTACAGTTTCTGGTTTTGTTGTATCTAGCTTACCCGTCGCGCGTTGCTGCGATAGGAAATTCACTTGTAATATATCATTTTTCTTATTCACAATAATTTTTATATATAAAAATCAATTTTCTTAATTTATTCAAGTGCTTTTGGATACACAAAATTTTTTGTTTTTCCTACTGGTGTGTAAACGAATAAATCTAAAGGTTTTCCGGGGCGAGAGCTGGCCACATACAGTTGTCCATGTGCGAAACATGGATGGTCCAAATCTAGACCACACACTTGTTGTGACTGCCCTTGCGCTTTGTTGATGGTCATTGCAAAAGCGAGTCGAACCGGAAATTGTAAGCGCTTGAATTCAAATGGCATATCTGTTGGAATCATAGGAATATGTGGTAACAGTACATCTTCACCCTTAAATTTCCCATTTAAAATTGTAGCTTCGATGACATTCTTCATCATCTTTTTAATTGCAAGTCTCGTACCATTGCAAAGTCGTGGTGGATTGATGTTTGAGGAGAATGATAGGCACGCCAGTTTTTAGTGTTAAAATATGCGGTGGCATACCTGACAAATCCAGGGAATTCAAGAATTCGGTTGGGTACTGGACAATTTCGTCTTGATTAATCACAGTATCGATGGACTTATACGTTGTTGCTTCACCTGGTATTCGATTCTGCAAGCTAAAATTGATGACATTGACATCGGTATTCGTAGCTGCTAATATAGCACGTGAACTAAGCCACTGATGGTTTTCGTAATTCTGGGCGATATCTGGGAAAACCCCTCCAATTAATTCGTCATTTTACAAAAGTTCGTTGGCAATGTTATACATTGTGTTGATTTGTCGATTGTCATCTTTCCATTCCCAATATCCAGCAATTGCCTTACGAAAATGTTGGCTGATGCGTCATTTTGCAATTGAACACGCATATTGGTGTTCAAACTTAATTTCTTAACATGTCTCAATCGTGCCTTCCTTCACACTTCACTGTCATTAAAATTTTTATTCAAATTTCTCTTCACATATATTTATTTATTTCGTACAAAATTTGTTCATACTTTCCTTTTATTATTGACTCGAAATAAATAACGAAATAATAAATAAACGAAATAAATAAATTGATTTGTGACAAATAATTATTTTTTTCTAGAAATTTTTGAAATTGTTTTTCAAACCCCCCCCCCAAAAAAAAGAGAAAAAAAAGGTGGTAGAAACCTTCCCTAGAGTGTACTGAACAACTTCCCAAAGTTTCATGACGATCGGATGATTGGTGTAGTAATGCATAAAGGACAAACACACATACATTCATTTTTATACATATAGATTTTACAATATATTTTTTTGAATGCGTGCTAAACTGGCGCATTGGTACTTGCAGTAATGTGCATTATTGTACATTTCTTTCAGTTATTGGACTATATATTTCAGGTGTAGCATAGTGATTGACAGTTGTTTACTAACGCCAGACCTTTGCATTAGATTTCTCCCCTTACTATAGCTCGGAAGGGTCTCGCTTAGATTCAAGATATAGTTTTTTGTTAGGTTGGACTGCTCATTGAGGAAGATGAACGGCTGAAGGGTCATGAACGGACCTACCTGAATTATATTAAGTGGTTGCTTAAACTGCTCCTTCATTCGGTGAACACCCTTCATCCAGAAATCTACCGATTTCCTCTTTCCTGTGGTGAATTATTTTTAACCGTTGTATGTCTAACCTTTTTTTTCAGACCTAATTGTTTATTTTATGATTCTTTATTATTATTTTAGGCGGTTTTTTCTTTCTTTTCTTATATCATTAAATGTTAAATTTTGAAATCGATGTTTATAATAATTCTATTCATTATTATTTACAGTTAATAATATTTAATTTCTTTTTTTAAATTATTACTAGATACTTACCGTATTGCTAATACCCAAAGAATGATGTTCATCATAACGATTGTTTGTATTCTTAAATAATCTTTCAAATTTATTTATAAGCTTTGGGGCACCACTAAGTCATTGAATCACTCTTGTCTCAATTCCTTATAATCCAAAATCCTTAATGCTCTTATATTTTAAGAATAAAGCCATGAATAATGACCTTAACCAGTTTGGTCCAAACATTAGATAAATCCTTTCATAATATACTTTATTCCCAACTCAAAGCCGGTAATTTCTAGCCTAGCAACCTCTTCAATTCCTGATGATCTTCCGAGGTGTCTGAAAATAAGATGGCATCGCGACTTTTTAAGTTGAATTTGTTATTTAACGTACGACCAATGGGTAGTATATCTCATGCCATTATACATCTTTCGTTCTATATTTGATTTATTATTATTATTATATTTTTATTTTGAAGAGAAAAGATTTCACTGCCATGGTGAGGCGGACGACCCGGGTTTGAATCCCGGCCGGGGGCAAATCTTTTCTCTGCAAAATAAAAATATTTAAAAATTTAAGCAATCATTAAAAAATTATAAAAAATATTATTATACAGTAGTAAATTTCTGATTAAATAAAATGTTTAAATATATGTTTGTATTTTATTAGAATTTAAATATAAACTATACATGTTTTGAGTTTATTTAAATATAAACTGAATATGTGTAAATATAAGCGTGTATATGTATGTTATTTATTTTTTTGATGCGAAACAGCCCTGAAGTAATAATAAGGACTACGCGACAATGATGCGCAGTTTCTATATCATTTATTATGTACATAGGTATTTTTATCCCATTTTTTAATTTGAATATTTGTACATAGACAAGTATTTTATTTTTTTAGTGAGTATTTTATAAAAATATGTCGAGAAAAAGAAAACATTGAAGTTGATTTATTATTTACATTTATGTATAAAGAAAATTATATTTTTCGGAAAAATATTTTTCCCTCTGAGTGTATAGGACTGTTTGGTAAAACTTCATTCAATTCAAAACAATTAAAACTCTTTCAGTAGTAAATTCTCTTGGTAGTAAATTGTCAACCACGTATATAATTTTGTTGGCCTTAATAATGTCTGAAATAATGTTAATAATTCTTTTATCCCCTGCTTATAAACTCTTACTGGTAGAAAAAATAGTCCTGGGATCCATTATTATATTTTAGACAAAGCCAAGAAAAAGATCCTAAAGCATTTACTTGGACAAAGTAGAATTATTTTTATATACCAAAATTATTCTGAATTCGGGAATGCTTAATCTATAATTGGTTTTCTTGCTTTGATAATTATTTTTTAAACACCTACAGAAAGCATTCTTTGTTGACGGAAACCTTCAGTTCAATTAATTAAAAAGTCCAAATAGAACTGTGTTGTTTTCCTCAAGTATTCCGTGGTATTTCAAATACTGAACGGTGTTCTCAGAATGCCGATATTTTTGTATAAACGTACTGTGTAAATTCAGGTTTTTTTTTTTTTTTAATTTAATTTATTGATATTTACAACTGTATAATAAAAAAAAATACATCCAGTAAATAGGCTATGTGATACAAAATGACATGAGTAATGGCAAGTTGAGAAACTACCCACTGGTAGTACTCAAATCACTAGTTCAACTAAGAAGGTCACGTGGCCATCTTCTTTTCAGACGCCTCGGGGGATTATCGGGAATCGAAGAGGAAGCTAGGTTTGAAACTAGAGGGTTTGAGTGGGAATGAAGTTTGTTATGAAAGGAAAGATACCGGGTTCGGGCCAAATCAGCAACAAATGGGACATTAAGGTCGTTATGGATGACGGTATTTTTAACAAAATAAGGAGCGTTGAGGATTTTACGAAGGATTTTGGACTGTAGGGATTGGATACGACAGGAATTCGATGGCTTAGTGGAGCCCCAAAGCTCTACTCCGTAAGTCCAAATAGGTCTTATGATGGTCATGTAGATGAGTCTTTTGTAGTTAATCGGGAGGTTAGAGCGTTTGTCTAGTAAGTGTTGAAGTAGCCTGAAACGTCGAGCAGTTTCTTGTCTTTTCAGTCTAGTATGAGGATTCCAGGTTAATCGTTTGTCGAGGTGCAACCCTAAATATCGGATCTGTTCTACCTGCACCAGTGGGGTATTATTAAAGGATACTGAAGGGCAGGAAGTCATTGGTTTACGACGTAAGGTAAAAGTGATTTGATGGGATTTTTGAGAATTTATTTTAATTCTCCAGTTTTGACACCATTCTTCAAGATCAGTGATATGGGATTGGAGCCTTTGGGATACAATAACTGGATTGGTGTCGACTGATAATACACATGTATCATCAGCATACGTGGTAAGGATAGTATTAGGATGAGTTGGGATGTCAGCTGTATAAACTGTATAAAGGATTGGGCCAAGGATACTACCTTGAGGAACACCAGCAGATTGGGAGAAGAGGGATGAAAGGACATTATTATGGTTTACCTGGAAAGTTCTATTTGTGAGATAGGATTGAAGGATGAGAAAGTAGGTATGAGGTAGGAATTTACGGAGTTTGTAGAGCAAGCCCGGATGCCAGACTCGGTCGAAAGCCTGTTCCACGTCAAGAAAGACGCCCGAGCAATATGATCCACGTTCTAATGCAGAGGAGACCACATCCACCACACGATGACATTGCTGAATAGTGGAGTGGGATGCTCGGAATCCAAACTGGTGATCTGGTATTACATGATTTGCATCAAGGATGGGGTACAATCGTTTGAGGATAAGTTTTTCTAGGATTTTACCCATGCACGGTAGAAGAGAGATAGGACGGTATGAGGAAGGGTATTCTGGTTTTTTTTTAGGTTTGGGTATCATTTTTACAATGGATAATTTCCAGGGGTCAGGAAAATATGCGGAGCGGAGTACAGCATTATATATATAGGTAAGGAATAGAATGGCTTTTCTAGGAAGGTGTTTTAAGATATGGATTGTGATGAGGTCGTGCCCAGGAGCTTTGCGGGAAGGTAATCTGTGAATAATGTTGGATATTTCTGTAGGATGGAATGCTTTGGGTGGAAGGGACATTTGGAGGGGAGCATCTAACGCTTCTTTTATACATTCAATGTGATTTGGGTTAATTATTTCAGGATGTGGATGAAAAATTTTGGAAAGGTATTGACCAAATAACTGTGATTTTTCTCCGTCAGATCTTGTCCAGTTATTTGATCCAGTGAGGAGTGGATGATTAAATTCCTTGAACTTTAGGAGTTTTTTGGTGGTCATCCATAATGATTTGTCGGTGGTTGTAAGATTTTCAGTCCAGGTAATTAAATTTTGAATTTTGAACTTCTTGATTTCTGCTTTTAGTTTGTTAGTTAATTTTGTATAGATAGTTTTATCTGCTGGATATCGAGTTCTATGCCACTTCGATCTTGCTCTGCGTTTTTCTCTTAATAAGATTCGAATATGCTGTGGCAAATCAGTCTGTTGATAGTTATTAATTGTATGATTTGTGATGTTATCATGTAAACTGCTTCTGATTGAAGTTGTAAGTTTTTCTATGGCTGTATCAATGTCTTGTTTTGTCTTAAGTGAAATTTTTAAGTCCAGTTTGTCCTCCAAGTCGTAACAAAAATCGTCCCAGTTGACACGTCCTGTAATCAATGAGGGAGGGGAAGGCTTGGGAGCAAAACTTGAGTGCAAGAAAAGGAGGACTGGACTATGATCTGATGAAAGGTCGTCCAAGGATTCAATATTGGCTTGTGCGGGGGAAATCTGGGATGTAACAAATATGTCAAGGATGTCGGGACGTTTTTTGAGGGATGTAGGCCAGTAGGTGGGATTTTTTGGGGCAAGGATTGAGTAACTCTTTGAGGATGTGAGAGAGGATAGAATATTTCCACGGGAGTTGGATGTTCGACAACCCCATCGTTGGTGTTTAGCATTGTAGTCTCCTCCAGCAATGAAACGCGGTCCAAAAGATTGGAATAGGGAATCTAAAAGGTTATGAGAGATGGAACTACCGGGAGGACAGTATACAGCTGAAAGTGTGATATGGAAAGGTCGTGAAGTTATGGATACTGATGTTGATTGAATAGCATTAGTTGGAGTAGAAGGGACAAGGGAATGAGAAAGAGTTTTATGGATGAGAATGCTGGATCCAGCATGTGAAGTGTTGTCTGGGTGGTCTGACCTATAAGTAATATAGTCCCGTATATAGAATTTCGTACGTTGAGTGAGGTGAGTTTCAGTCAGCAAAGCTATATCTATTTGTTTGTCATGGAGAAAAATGTCTAGTTCGTCACGGTGATTGAGTAGTCCGTTTGCATTCCACAAAAGGATAGTTAAGGGCTTTATGCTCATCGTGGCAGGTTAAGTGGAACTTCGGACAGAAATCTTGTGAGTAGGACGATCAGTGGTTTGATGGTTTCCTGAAGGTCTCGCAGGAAGGAAGATAAGATAACGTTAATGTCTGTTGGATGGTGGACTGGATATACATCTGGAGGTTGGGTTGGATAATTTATTTGGAAAGGATGGTTGCCTGTGAGTTGAGTCTGTGGAGCTGGATTTGTTTTTGTTATATTATGATTTAGGGAATTTTTTTGAGGGTTCTGAGAGGATGGGACCGGTTTTTTTTGTTGCGGCGGCAATTTGACCCGTAAGGGTAGATGATAGGGAGGAATTTGCTGACATGGAGGTTCAGCTGTAGGATGGGATGTCTGGAATTGAGGTTGGGATTCCCGAGGCTTGGGTTGGGAGGTCTGAGTCCTATTAAGGGAAGTCTGAGGCTTGAGTTGGGAGGTTTGAGGCGCCCGACTCCGAGGCTGTTGCAGATTAGTTGAAGTGCTGTCCTCTGTGGACGTTGTATTAGTAAATTGTTGCAGTTGTAACGTTTTTGGCAATTCAGGGAAGATTGTGACGTTGGCGACTTCAGGTGCCTGAGTCGTAGTCTTCTCTATTTTATCTTTTATTTTAAAAGTTCTCTGGCGATGGAAATTTTTATAGACCGTACAGCCTCTATAGTTTGCGGGATGATCTCCGCCACAGAGTGCACATTTTGCAGGTTCGGCATTAGATTTTTGGCAAGTGTCAGTTGGGTGTGAGCCTGCACACTTGACGCACCTGTCTTCGTGATGGCAATACCTCTTAGTATGACCCAAGTTTTGGCATTTAGCGCATTGTACTATGGTTATTTTTTGTTTGGGCTGTTCGAATTGAACGGTAGAATAAACCAGTCTTGAGACTTGAAAAATATCCTCATTATTGCGTGCTGGTTCCAAATCCACGAAGAATAATGGTAGTGGATATTTCTCTGTGGGATGCAATACGCATGAGACATTTCTCACATTGTGGCCTATTTCTTCTAGGTCATTCTTAATTGCTGACGTTGGGGTGGATGAGTGCAGCCCTCTCAACACCACTCTGTATGATTTATCCTGTCTCAACTGATAACAGTGAAAATCGTATTTTTTTACAGTCAGGTGATCTATTAGTTTTTTGTATGCATCTTTGTTTATAGTGTTTATTTTGATGTCCTTCACTCTGGAATAGCAACTAAAGTTTGTCGGGCCAATCAATTCCGCAATTTCTTGGCCTAAGGCATAGAAATTATTTATTTTTGAAATAAAGATTGGTGGTGGCTTCGGATCAACGAATCCCTGATTTGTGGTTTCCTGTTTAGGAGGTAGATTATTTGAAGTATAATTGCCGCTAGTTGAGGCTGATGGTGGTCTATTTTCTAGGCTGTTATTTGAATTTTTGGCTGCAGTAGTTTTACTGCGAGTTTTAGGACGCCCTGATACTTCATTGTTTTGTGTGGGTGTCTTTTTTAAAGCTGTTGTCTTATTTTTTTTTTATTAGGAGAGTTCCCGGCCGAGCCCGGTGCAGACTTTCTCTCTCTCTTCTGTAGAGTTCGTCTTTTTAAATATTGTGAGTCCGTCTCACTTATTTCCGAGAAAGGAGTTTCTTCCTCCGACACTTCACTACACGTATTGTCTTTCATTGTCTATTATAAATAATAATAAAAGGAAAACAAAATTATATATAAGATATATAAATAATTAAAAATAAATTCTTATCTCTAAATTATATCCATGCATTGTATTAAACATAATGAAACTAATTATTAAAAAAAAAAAAAAAAAATTATTTAAAAAAAAAAAAAAAAAATTAATGTCTCTCGTGGGATTCGATCGGAGGATCGGAAGGGATCCACGCACCAAGCCTTGACCTTGAACTTGGCGTTGCGACTATGCTAAGTCCTGTAAGGATTAGTGCCACGTTGCTGCCTCAGCGAACGTCCACCAGTTAATAATTGTCTTTTTATAATAGCACTCACCTCACAATCCTTGATTAAAATAGGTTCATATTGTTAATAAACTATTTCCTACACATTTTCAGTTGTAGCTGTTGAGTTGTTCATTGTATAAATAGTAACAAATGCGGAGCGTTATTGACAGAGAACTGTGTAAGCGGCCATGACACTTGATACTGTAAATTCAGGTTGAACTGACTTTAAATCACATGACCAAATAAAAACATGATAAAAAAAATTATTAACTCGCCAAAAGTTGATGGTTGATGCCATAATCAATAAAAAAATATATAAATTAAATTTAAAATAAATATGTTAAATACATTTGAGTGATTAGCTCATTATCATATCAGTGCTTTCTCATAACACAGTTTGTATCTACGACTCCGATATGGACTTCCTGGTTCATAACAGTTCTTTTTCCTTGTTTATTGGATAACTATCTGCCCAAACAAGAACATTATTACGGTTGCAGAACTTTATCAACAGGAGCTTTATTTAGAATTTTGAGGAACGCCATTGGTGGATTATAATAGATATCAAAGGCAGGACGCCTGAATAAAATGCTAGTTCGTTTGCTGATTAGAGTCGTTATCTTCACAACTGTAGAGAAGTAAAGATCCCACTGAAGGACAGAATCCTACTGGTTTCGCTGGTTGGCTTATGGTAGTCCTTAACGGAGAGCAATGACCAAATCGCCACAGTTGGCCAGAGCAGTAGTCCCAAGCGTTTAATTATATTTCGTAATGAAGGAAAAACCATTATCCAGTCATACATTTTTTAGTTAATTATTTATAAAAGGTGTTAGTTAATTATTTATAAAACGTTTTATTTAATTATTTATAAAACGTTTTGTTAATTATTTATAAAACGTTTCGACACTAGATGTCATTTTCAATTATTTTGATAAATATCTTGCATCAATTAGCTTCATATATAACTTTAAAAAGTTGTGAGTCATAACCTCCCAACAGCTTTCCTGATTCTTAATTTCTTTTTCTTTCCATACGATTCTTTTATAAAATATAAAAATTATTAAAATGATTAAGTTATATTGAAAAAAAATGTTTAATGGAAAAAAATTATATTAGTTTATTTCATTTTTATTTTTATTTTTATTGGGTAGTTAGTTGTTTACTTAACGTCACTTTATGCTGCTATGGCTAATCGGACGATGCTACAGTGGGAGCTCTAAATTTTGCCTATCCAGGTTTTAATTAGGATAGGGATTTTTAACGAGTACCTGACATTGTACAGGCTCGGGACCCCCGTTTAACGTCCCTTCCGAAGGACGGCGTTACTAAGGATTTTTTACTTCCTTAAAAAAGTCCTAGGGCCACCTGCCGGGGTACGAACCCGCGATCTTGGGCTTAGTAGTTTGTTACACTAACCACTAGACCACAGGTGACCGTTATTTTTATTGGTGTTTGTATGTTGTTTTTTTAAATGTTATAATACATAAAGATACTTTGAGTAACATTAAAATATAAATCACAGGATTTATTACACAGATCAAACTTTGAATCATTTAATAACAGTTGACCATGGAGGACAGTTGACCCCTTGTAAATAAATTTTAAATATTAAAAAATGGCATTTAATGAGGTATCTATATTTAATTCTGCTAATTATGTTGGGCATATTTTTTATAATATCTATCTATTTAATTGTGATTGTTTGTACTTTACAGATTTTAAGACTTATAACTTTTTTAAGTTATATATGAAACTAATTGATGCAAGATATTTATAAAAATAATTAAAAATGACATCTAGTGTCGAAACGTTTTATAAATAATTAAATATTATAAAAAAATGTATGACTGGATAATGGTTTTTCCTTCGTTACGAAATAACCTTAAACGCTTGGGACTACTTACTGCTATGGCCAACTGTGGCGATTTGGTCATTGAAGGTTTAGTCCAGTTTTCCATCGTTTTTTTAAAGGAGTGTTTAGGTTTTACATTAAAAGGAGAGGTCATATTGTGATGATCGTTTCTAAAGACCTACAGAAATAAATCTAGGCGGCCAGGTGAAAGAAACCGAAAGGTGCTTAATAACTGGACATTACCAGCATTAATATTTCACCTGATCCAATGCCTTCACCTCTTGCCTATGAAGGTCCAGGACCAATACAACACCTAATCCGCAGACCTTTACCAAGACAATTCTCCTAACTGCGAGGCTAATTTTGTATCAAAGTAACTCCTTCTAAATTCAAGCGTAGGAGATTGCTATATCCTTAATTCTGCAGAATTATTTTCAAGCTGCTTTTATATTCTAACTAAACTTCTTCCATTCTCTTAACACATTTTAGCTAACATATTTTCCTGTTTTTGTTAATATTTGTTTATATAGTTATATATTTTTTCTTAATTAAATTATTGTTATGGGAAAGGGTGAGTGGAACGATGTTATCGGTCCCCTACTTTATTATTGGAGATTGCCTCCCTCACCTTGATTCTTCTCCACCAATGTAGGTTCTAATATCTATATTTGATTTTGATGATGTCCGTGATATCCATCAAACCAGAATGAGAAAGTGCGAATCACCCCTTGGGCCATTACATCGATGTAATGCTGTTGATGATTTAAAAATGATCTAGACTTAGTTTCACAAATATTTATTTCACTAACGAACGCGCTATCACGAAGAATGGGCGCTGCTCCAAAAGATGTTGTGCAGCTTAAGTGACAGATCGTTGGGCATCCTAACCAGCTCATGCTACCCTTATTTTTGGAAACGGTTTTCCAACAGACTGGATCTTTCTCTGTGGTATTTTATTTGATTACTATATGTTTATGAAGTTTTTTTTTATTTCACACCTCCTCCTTCAGCCTTTGTCTTGCATAAAATAAAATAAAAACATCATATTTATGAGCAATGAAATAAATTTACTTACGTTTCTTAACATTTTTGGTAATTAAACCTTGTCATCAGTGAATTATGAATAATGAAAACAAGAAATCAAATGAAATTGTTGCATTCTACATGATTTTTATTTCAATCAGCAATTTATAAACTCGTTCTTCGATATAAGTTCTGTCGTACTTAAGACATTGTTGTAAGGGATTCCATTGAAAATGAGGTTTGTTGTGGTTTCATTTATTTGTTTTCTAGTTTTGCTTTCTTTATTGTTCAGTATATGCTGTACTAGGGACCGGAGTCGCTCATTGGTAGAGCACTGAGAGTCTTGGGTTCAAATCCGGCTGTGGCAGATAATTAATTTAATCTGCTATGAAGCGGGGACGGATTCTGTGGGATCTGGAGACTATCCTCGGGCTCATCCAGCCTCTATACAGAGAGTGCCCTTAATTGAGGGAATATCTGGCGGCAGAGCGTGATCTGACATGAAAGGCATGAAGAAGAACAGTACTAGTGATAACTATACCGCGGCTTGATATGATTTTCTTTCACAATAAATCCCTCATCTATAAATCCTGCGTCCTTTTTAGTCCCCTCCTTGTCTTTTCAGGCATAAGAGAGGTGGCCATCTGTTCTATAAATCGTTTTGGGTGTCCGTTTGTTTCTCTTGTAGTAAATACGTTGGTACTTTTAAGCAAACTTTTGTTGTTGACATACTGTGGTGCATTTTAAAAATTAAATTCATTATTTATTAATGTCGTGTGTATGAAACGAGATTGAAAACGAAAATAAAAAATATGATAAAAAGCAAAATGGAAAATTAAAAAATATTAAATTAAATTTTCTAATGAATAATAATATTTAATTGGGATACGGCACTACTCGGTAAGTCGTCCTCGGACAATTTGGCAATAAAGAAAGGAAATAAACAAGGAAATAAAACTGGCTTACCGAAAACTTGTAGGACCATCCTCTCTTCTTTGACGTCTCGTTGGTGAGCTCACCGTAGCGTACGTCAAATGCCGGTCCTCTCAATTCGGAAAGAATCTCAAGAAAAGGGGTTTAGGACAAGCGGGATAACTAAACATAACTAAAGTAACATTCAAATCTAGAATTATATAAGCATATGACTATTTTTTGGAGACGGTTAACAAAAGACTAATCTAGGAGGCAATGAACTAATAGACTGACCCGAAACTATATATAAAAAATTTAGAATTCATAAAAACCAAATAAAGAACTAACCATCGTTATTTTAAAGCCTGTAGCCCTAACAAATGTTAAAAAAAGTAAAATAGTTTTTGCAAACTCGTTGACACACATTTAGGGTCTACGAGGGATTTGAAACTAATAACAATTGGAGTATTAATTTTTTATTGAAGGCTATTAGAAAAATGGAAAAGTTTTGGTATGATTTAAACGCTGCAGTTTGATGCATAAATTTCAGCTGCAGTTTCATTCATAGTTACATCGATATAAATATTAATGGGTATCTGTTCTGCAGGTTGTCGCTTCGAATTCTCGAAAATGAAAATAAACGTAAGTTTTGGGATGAAAAAAGATTGTAATTATGGGAAATTTCGAAGTATAGATGACACGATACCACCTAAACAGTATGGCGTAAGTCGGATCTTTAATCTTTACACAGTAATTAATAGTTACTGTTTACAGTCAGTGATAAAATTTTAATTTTCGGATATTAAAAAGGCACCGAATATAAAATTAAAACTTGTTATGACAACCTGCGAAACTGTTACCGATCAATGTTGCTTTAAAAAGTGCATATAATTCTTTGAACTATGTCGGTTGAGTTGTTGGTTATTGACTGTCCTTAAATAGGTTAATGGAAGGAGTTAGACTACTAGAGCCCTCTGCTTGTTTATCGCGTAGAGGGTGAGTGACCCCAGTACACGTGTACAACGGGAAACCGTCTATAACAACTCATAAAATACGCAAAGTTGTCATAAAATGTTGTCGTACCTCATTGGACGTGTTGGGAGTAAAGAAAAATCGGTCAAGCAAAAGCATCATTTGCGGAGTTATTATTTTCGTAAGTCGTTTTAGGATATTTGGTTTATTTCGGGATACGAAAGGGGGAGTTGACCCAAGAGGTGGGGGTTGTAAACTGGGGCCTTGGGTGGGAGGACACGTGTATATGGGAAACCGTCCGCAGCACCTCTCACCCCGGCACAGTCAGGGTACAACGAACCTTCGAGTCAGGAATAGAGTCCATCGCCAGTCCTCTCGTTTTTATTTAGGACTCACTAAATTTACCATTATTTCTCCTTGTGGTCGCTCAACTGCCGATAAAACAAATCATCTCTGTTTTTTTGCACTAAAGAGCAATTTGGAACTAAACAGACATAACACACAAATGATCCATTGAATGTAGAAATGGTTGAGCAAATAGCATTCTAAGAACAACGACATAACTCCAAAATTGGCGTTTTTGAGTTAAGCTTATATTAGATTTGTATTGGTTGAAGGTTTTCAATTGGGAAACGATATATCTGATATCCTCTTATATATATATATATATCCCGGTCCTGGACAAATCTTTTCTCTTCAAAATAAAAATTATAATAACTATACAAAAATAAAATAAAATAAATTATAAAAGATATATCTGATATTTCATTTTCATATGGTGACTTTTTCTAATTAACAAACCTATATTTTGAGTTGTGTCATGTTTGAATCTGAATAATGACAAGTTAAAAATTATGAAAATGAAAAAAGTTTCAAGATTTTTTTTTCTAAAAATAAATAAAAGAATTTCAATACCATCTCCCAATAGGAATGCTTTGCTTTAACAATATCAAAATGTTAATTTTCTTAATTCATATGGTTTATTGAAAAATTATTATTATTTTTTTTTTTATAGGACTTTGTTCTTATGGAGGTGCGAAATTGGTCAATGAAATTACTAAGTGTAACATTATTTATTTGTTATCAATAATTGTGTGCTGAAGCTTCCTCCAAATTTTTAGGTCACCATCAGGACTGAAAAAAAAATAACATCAATTGCTTAATACTAAATATAGTAATAAAATAGTAACTATTAGAGAGATTATAGTAATGGTATAAATTATAAATAAAGAAACTAAAAAACAAACTTTAGTAGGATGCAAAACTAAAAAGTAGGAAATAATTTTCAATAAGTTTAAAATAAAAATAGAGTGATGATTAAAAAAAAATGAGTTTTTAAAAATATATTTTGATAATGACTCTACTTTTACCAAATATCAGTCAATAAAATATTTAAAACAATTAACACGAAGTACTCCACTATATTTTTATAATGAAATGAATTTTTAGCTTTCCTTTTTAACCGTATTTTTAAATTTTTTTAAACTATTATTTATTTGGCTGGCTACAAACGCCTGTTATTCAGTTGTTGATTTTTTATTATTATTCATTTTCTATTTTTAGTTCGGCAATCCATATAAAAATCCAAATACGCAAATATATAAAAATCCACGGTTGATCCTGTCAGTAGTCAAAAGCTTGTCTCAAAAATGAGAAATCTCTAAACCTAAGGATAACTAGACAAACCTATTAAATCATTCTATTGTCTTTGGTTCCTGAAAAGTGTTCAAAGTTTCAATTTAATACGAAGCTTTGAAGTGGGAGAAAATCGAGTTCAAAGATTCTAGTTGAACTATCCGTGCATGCGTTCGTACAGACGTAGCCAATAAAAGCGTGTTAAAAATAATGAAACAGGCCATTTTTTATACATATATAGCTATTTATGTATACATTTTTTTTTGTCATGTATACTTTTTTAAAACAATCTCCGAAAGTATGTCGCTTTAGATTTCGTTAAAAGTAGGCCAGGCAGCATCCGGGTTTAAGAATTAATCTTATCTACATATATGAACTAACTTCCTTGTTTAACATCATGTATTCCAAACATATTTATTTGGACATTCTAGATAGGCACTTATTTTAGTTGTATACCTAAAAACGAATATACCTCATTTTAATCTATACATAGATCGTATAATGGCAAATAAGAAAGAAAGATTTTTTCACTTTTTATGTATTTCTCCACATTTGTCAATAAAAAAAAATTACAATCAGCAGATTTTCTGTCTGTAAGATAACAATAAAATGGTATGAGAGGCATGAAGAAGGACAGTACCCAGCGGTACCTCTCCCTTGGCCTGATTTAATACTCTTATGACAACAGATCTCTCAAGAAAGAAAGATGAATATTTAAGTATAAATTAGGAATAAAATATTTTTATACTATACCAATATACCAAAATATAACCCCCAAAAAAAGGAAGATACTAATTTGACATTAAAAAAATTGATTAGTGTTAGTTCTATAGTTTATGGGATCTGACAGCCAATACAAATGTAGATTATTTGCTTTCATTACATCATTGAATTCATTGAGCAAATTAGATTTTTTTAAATAAATCAAATTTTCAATTAATTATAGATATTTAACTAGAATTTGATATACATTTTAACTTATTAAATTCAATGCTTTCATTCATTTCTATTGAAGTAATAAAGTCATTACTATATTAATTTAGGAGAAGAATCTCCAGATCCCTAATGGTCGAGCTTATAAAAGAGTAAATCATTTATGTTGATGTGGAAATGATTGACTGGATATATCTTGAGTATACAATGATGGGGAGGACTGCACGTCAATAATTATTACACAAAATAAGTACAAATTATTTTAGTTGTGTCAACGTTGAGGCCTATTTTGTATTCATTCATCAGCGCTAAGAATAAAACAAATTAGAATAACAATATCATCATTTCAGTACCAAAGAAAATATAGCAATCTATATAAACAGGATAGGTATTACATGGAAGAAATCCAATGAAGAAAAGGTTTAACTTTAAAACAATTAATGAGAAATAACAAAAGTGAAATGATTTCTTTGAAGTTAATAAATCATAATGTAATTCCATGAGGAATTATTTTATTAGAAAATATAATGAAGGTCGTGCTATTAGTGAAAAACATAATGAATTTGAAATCGCTTACTATTCAATTGAATATGAAGTTATGATAGAGCTATATATCAACTTGGTAAACATTAATTGTTATAATCGTATGTAGAGAAAAAAGAATTAAGAAAGAAGGAGGGGAAAAATAAATAATAACAAAAAAGAACATACTAGAAGGGTGTAGGGTTTAAGAGCAACTAAAAAAATATTAACTTAACAGTGTCTAGAAAAACTTTTTTTTTGTTGCCAACTTACTAGAAGGATGTGGTATTTCTAGTTTTTCATCCAAATATCATTTAGAGACTTAGAATTGATTTTTTAATTATATTAGCACTGGTATGTGCTTTTATTTTGTTATTATATTTAAAGGTTTTAGCAAAAGAGAGGATTTGAGGTAAACCATTGTAATGTTTAAAGTTTAAAATTAAAAAACTGTCACCGTGTAAGATGGTGTTGCAGACAGAAAAGGGTTTGCTGTTTGGATTTTAGTTGAAACAGAAAATATCAGAAGAGGAATGAAAATAATCAAAAATTATATTCGCTTTATTGACATGTTATTTAAATAGCAATCCTAGAAGCTAATATGGACCTCAAATCAACTGAAAGATATTGCATTTCTCTTAAAAAATCGTCATTAACTTGCAAATGCATTTTAATTTCATAGTGAAGCTTGTTAAAAGGAAGGATCAATTCATGTCTGGTAGGCATTTAACTACAAGGTTTTAAAAAAACTCAGTCACATAGTATAACCGAGCCTGCGAAACTCTTCGCGGATATTTCTGAAGCCACAAAAGGTTTGTAGTCTACGAACACTACAAATACGGATATGGTTCCCAAAGCATTCATTACAAACTCTTGTTGGTGAATTTACGACCCGGCACATCCAACTGATTATAAGTAACTTTATTATCAAAAACAGAATATTTATAATATGAATTTAATTTATTGAACAACTTTGACGAAAATTACCACAAATTTCTATGTCGAAACTGTCATCTAAGCTAAAAATTCTTATGCTTAAAATGTGAACGAAATAAAACAACAAATATCAGTAGCCAGAGAAGGAGGAGGGCGCAGTCAGACCAAGCTGAATTAGTTTAATCAATTAGTTAATAATATCTCATTGCTAATAGTAAATGGGCGAAACAAATCACAATTAGTGATTCATTGACAAATTCTATAAAAATTGTATTTAGCCATTCTTAATGTACGATCTTTCTATTAACCTTTTATCTGTTAAATCATATTTTTCTTTAAGTAAAAAATAATGGCGTTACATATCTGGTAGTTCCCCACAGTGCCAATTATAAAATAAAATAATGTAAAAACGTTAACATTTTTTATCTTTTTACTCAGAAAAAAATGTTAAACCAATTAATCAAGGCTTAGGCAATAAGTAAAAACATTACAATAAAATTAAATCAACATTTCTTTTGTTAGATGATGAAACAAACCCCAATAGAGCTA
Organism: Troilus luridus; assembly: GCA_964056705.1. Taxonomy (NCBI): domain Eukaryota; kingdom Metazoa; phylum Arthropoda; class Insecta; order Hemiptera; family Pentatomidae; genus Troilus; species Troilus luridus. Next base: position 135,412,620 of record OZ057412.1, read on the forward strand.
ATATAGGGAAACTTACGTAATCCTTGATGAAAAAAAAAGAGTGAATTAAAATAAACGATCGGTACTAATTTTAGTTATTTATTAACATTAAACAGATTTTTAGCAGCATAAAGCGGTTATTCACAATCTTTAGTTGAAATGGGGGATGTTCTAAATGTTTAATTGGTTTTCTTGGTAATTTACCAAAAACCTGATCAATATATCCAATTGTATTGGGGTAATTGACAAAAAACATCAATCCCCATTAAAAAAAATCACGTATCACATGCCATTAAAGATTGTTCTGTATATTATTTTGTAGAATTAGAATCGTGCCAACACAGTAACATACTCTGGTATTGTCCCTACTAATGGACTTAACAGATTTTTTTTTGCCTCTTAGAAGTATAACATAGTAACATCCAGTCCCAACCCGCATTCAAACAATTTTTGAATTCATTATTTATTAATAATCAAATAAAAAAAATAATTTTCTACTAAATGAATAATTATTAATAAAATGGAAGTAGGGTCCAATGACCTGTCTCCTCTACTATTAATACAGATGAAATTATTGGCACAATAAATAGGCCAAAAAAAAAAGTTTTTCTATTAATAAATGAATTTTAAAATGATAATTTATAACTTTATTAACAAATTTTGTATTAATGAATATTATAATATGTGATATTAATTTAAATAAAATATTTCCTAGAAAGAAATATAATTGATATTTGCCAATCTGAAATATATTGGGGTAGTTCAGTGCTAAAAGATAGATTAAATTGGCCGGCCTTATCAGATTCATTTTTTCACATGAATCACCGCCAATGATTATGAAGACCTTCAACGTAAATTTTATAATAAATAATTTTCTACTAAATGAATAAGTATTAATAATATGGAAGTACGGCCGGGTCGCTTATCTATATTATTAAAGGCTTCCTATTTCTGGTATTTAATATAATAAAGTGTTAAAGAAGAAAGTAAAAATAAAATATCGGTTGACTCGTTTAAAAAGTCATTGTGGGAATGTCGAAACGAAAGAATCAGGGATGAAACCTGCCTAAACGGAAAAATATCATAAGGTAAAAAAAAATGTAATAATAGTAAACGATAAGCAAGATCTAAATAAATTATTAGCTAAAATATGACTATTAATAATTTGTAAATATTTTTAATTGAAAAGAAAAAAATATGCCCAGGACCGGGACTCGAGCCCGGGTAGCCCAGATCGCTAGTCTGGAACTCTACCAATTGAGCTATTCTGGGCTCAATCCAATTTTTAAATATTTAAAAATTAATAAAATCAATAACTAAGTAAATAAAATATATTAATAATTTGGTTTAGCCATTTTTATGGTGGGAAAATTCAAAATATTTTTGTTTCTACGCTATTTTTTTTTTTTTTGTCATACACAATAATATTCTACCGCATAAAATGTTTATAAAAAGATCGTACATTAAAACAGTAACTAAACTTAACCAATGAGTAACTGATGTTTACTACTTTCTGGTATTTAATTTAAATTTAATGCAATTAATGATATATCATTAATTAATTATTAAACTTTGTAACAACTATCTAATGAAGGGTCTCCTCTAATATTAATACAGATGAAATTATTAGCACAATAAATAGGCCAAAAAAAAATCTATTAATAAATCAATTTTAAAATTATAATTTATACTTAATTAGCAAATTGTTTATTAATGAATAATAAAATATGTGTTATTAATTTAAGTAAAATATTTTCTAGAAGGAAATATAATACATATTTGCCAATCTGAAAGTTATTGCGGTAGTTCAGTGCTAAAAGATAGATTAAATTGCCCGGCCTTATCAGATTCATTCTTTCACAACATGAATTATCACCAATGATTGTGAAGACCTTCAACGTGCTGGGTAAATATAGAATCATTGCAGCGCAATTAAAGGAGGAAACAGAAACAGAAAACACATTTAGCACAACCTACTAGCGTAGTTTTTGCACAAGCACCCATGGTTTTATAACTGTGTATGTAATCTTTAGAAAAATAAAATATTTATAATTTATATATACCATTAAAGGGGAATCTAAGTAAAATATAAAAGCTGTGGCCCACCTAATTTCTGAGTCGAGCTTATTTTAAAAATCAATTAATAAAATAGTTTGTGCATGCTTCTAAATTAAATAATCATTTCATATTGTGAGCCTGTTAATTTAAATAATAAGAAAGATGTCACAATAAAATAAGAGTTTAAGATAGGGAAACTTGCTCAATTCCTTAATTAAAAAAAAAAAAAGCGAATAAAAATAAACGATCTTATAAAAATCATAACAGTACTACAAGAAACTTTCCAAAAAATAACAACTTGCTATACAATTTCCAAACGTTAATAAAAATCATAAATTGTCTCGTTTATTCGATAAAAACTCGTTGGAATATAAAGCTAGCTTTCAGTAATAAATTCGTAAAAGAAATCAATAAAATGAAGTTGAAATCATCTCTTAAACCGCTACTCTCAGAAATGATAAAATTAGGAGTTGACATTATTTGTAAAACTGTAATATTATTTAATATTGTTTAAACTAGATTAATATTATGCGTTAGTATTTTGTTTGTGTAGGTTTCATTGGATGTGTTTTTTCCCTACTGATAACACGTTAAATAATATCAGTTTTATTCTTACAATGTATTTTCCAAAATTATTATTATTCATTTGTAAGGATTTGTAATAAGCGGTCCTTGTAAATTAGCTATTTTGTTACAGTAAAATAAATGATTTGTAATTATTATATATATTTATATGAAATAACTGAATACATTTTCATCAATCCAAAACTATAGATTAGGCTTTTTAGGTTTATGGTAAAAATGAATGCTCGATGTCTGGTGGGAGCTTTTAAAAGCTGGATTGTCCATGATAGTTGTCCATGATGGATTATCCATACATGATAATTGTTAAGTATAAAGATTTAAAAAGAATTGAAGAAATAAAGCTTTCAAAACTTCTTAAGGAAATTCACTAAAAATACTATCGGAAGGGATATCTTGTTCTGCTATGTTAAGTTTGAAACTATGTATGACATGTAACTTTAGTGATTAGCATTATGTATCTAGAAGTTTTCTTTTGTTTTTTAAATAAAGTATAACTTCAAATTATATATTTTTGTCATTTATAACATGTCTATTTGTTTGTTAGTTTATTCAACGTCACATTTATGCTGCTATGGCTAATCGGAAGATGGTAGAGTGGGAGCTTTGAATTTTGCCTATTCAGGTTTAATTAGGATAGGGATTTTTAACGAGTACCTGACATCGTAGAGGCTCGGGACCCCCGTAACGTATCTATTATTAAGGTCAGATATTACTTATTGAGAAACTATTCTCCATTATGTTAGTTAATGTTAGAATTTGGTATCAGATGGAAAAGGAGCTGAAGGAGATATTTTTTATAGTTTCATGAAGTGTTTACAAGTTAATAGACTCTTGACTTTCTCGGGGCTCTCAAAATATTTTTAAACCTCAACACATTCCCTGCTCATTGAGATAACGCTTACAGATATAAACTCAGAGAACGTTGCTTATTGGTTGGTAACATTTTTCTTAGATTTATCAGATAATCTTCTAGAAGAGCTCGACGAAACGGCGGTATGATTCTTCCGTGTTGGTCTGATTGTTATGAAGACCCTCTATCCCCGAAGGAGAGTCAAGGCAGAAGCTGAAGGTTAGGCTGTCCAGTCTGACCGGATGGTTGAGCAAGCTGGTCCTGTTGAGCAAGCGGCAACTGCAGCCCTTCAATTCAATATTTTTTATTTCAACCTTACCCGCGACTAGACCAGTTAAGGAAGGGGTAGGATGGGCGTACATCCCCTACGGCTTCAACCAACCGGGAATTATTTAAAAAGAAGGATAGAATAGATTACTTTTCTTTTTTCTTAAAATAAAAAAAAATCTGTACCCATGAAGGGTCTTGGGTTCGGTACATGGTGGCGGCTCTACTGTTTCTAAGGCAAATATTGTGCCTTAGATCCTCCAGTGATTTGATGAGGTTCAACTTCCCGGCCTTTCTCCCCATTTAAGAGTACCCACTTCATAGAAGGTGGGTGTTTCCCTGGAAGGTCTGCAGACCCGACTGAGTACTTCCTTGGCGGTTAATATTTCTCTTTAAATATATAACATATATTTAAAAAAAAATCAGTGGTGATGCAACCACTTGTATGATAAACAGCTTTTTGTTTAATACCGCCATTGTTTTGTTTAATAAAGCCAAATATTTCAATTTCAGGACATATGTATACGATGAGTCTTATATATATTTTCATTCTATTTTCACTGTCTTGTTCAGTCTTTTTTTGTTTTATAGTGAAAACTTCTTTAGCCGCATTGAGCGATTTTCGGCAGGGAAAAAAATTATATTCTCGTCACCGATATGCTCAAAAGCTGTCTACATAAAAATAAACGAAATACTATTTACTCAGGTTCATTTTTCTCTAAAAGTAAATTTTAGTTTTATGTAGCTTTGTATAAATTGGTAAATATAATTTATTGATAAGCTGATTTAATTTAGGTAAATCAGTTTAATAAAGAGGAAGAATTTCTACCGCCTACCTACTTTCTCGTCCTTCAATCCTATCTCACAAACAGAACTTTCCAAGTAAACCACAATAATGTCTATTCATCCCTCTTTTCCCAATCTGCTGGTGTTCCTCAAGGTAGTATCCTTGGCCCAATCCTTTATACAGTTTATACAGCTGACATCCCAACTCATCCTAATACTATCCTTACCACATATGCTGATGATACATGTGTATTTTCAGTCAATACCAATCCAGTTATTGTATCCCAAAGCCTCCAATCCCATATCACTGATCTTGAAGAATGGTGCCAGAACTGGAGAATTAAAATAAATTCTCAAAAATCCCATCAAATCACTTTTACCTTACGTCGTAAACCAATGACTTCCTGCCCTTCAGTATCCTTTAATAATATCCCACTTGTGCCTGTAGAACAGATCCGATACTTAGGGTTGCATCTCGACAAACGATTAACCTGGAATCCTCATACAAGACTGAAAAGACAAGAAACCGCTCGACGTTTCAGGCTACTTCAACACTTACTAGACAAACGCTCTAAGCTCCCAATTGATTACAAAAGACTCATCTACATGACCATCATACGACCTATTTGGACTTACGGAGTAGAGCTTTGGGGCTCCACTAAGCCATCGAATTCTTCTCGTATCCAATCCCTACAATCCAAAATCCTTCGTAAAATCATCAACGCTCCTTATTTTGTTAAGAATATAGTCATCCATAACGACCTTAATGTCCCATTTGTTGCTGATCTGGCCCGATCCCGGTATCTATCCTTTCATAACAAACTTCATTTCCACTCAAACCCTCTAGTTTCAAACCTAGCTTCCTCTTCAATTCCCGATAATCCTCCGAGGCGTCTTAGAAGAAGATGGCCACGTGACCTTCTTAGTTGAACATGCGATTTGAGTACTACCAGTGGGTAGTTTCTCTACTTGTCATTATATCATGTCATTATGTATCACTCAGCCAATTTACTTGTTATATTACTGTAATAAAGTTGTAAATATCAATAAATAAAAAATAAAAAAAACAAAAAAAAATAAAGAGGAAGAAAATAAGACCAAATATATAGCGCGCTTCTATTTTTTAACTAACAGAAAAAACCCTCAATTATATTGACTCTTCTTGCGTATGTGATTTTATGAGTAAATCCTCAGAAATAAAATTATTTCTCTCTCCTTTATATTAGTAACAAGTCTCTCAATCGCTCCTCACAGGAATCACTTTGATCCTCAATCACTTTGATGGTAGTGAAGGTTAGAGAGTCCTTAGCGTAGGCGCTTTACCCACAGGGGCTTAGGAATAACTGTGGTATCTGAATTAACTATAACTCCATGTTATACTCTGTGGTTATTATCGACACATCTTCACTTTGTTTCTATTTCCATTTCCATAACATTCCTAATTATTATTATTATAAGATTACGGATGAAATTACATTCACTTCTGTTGTCAGCAATACTTTTTCAAAATTTAACCTACATGGACTATACTAACGTGAACTGAAAGATAGGGATACTATTTAAACTATTGTATATATATATATATATATATATATATAAAAGAGCTCGTCCTGACTGAAAATACCATTGCAGAGCCAAAACGGCATAAGCTACAGACTTGAAATTTGGACAGTAGGTACATTCCATAAGGCCAGCGCGCACTAAAAAAGAGTTTTTGAAAATTCGTCCCCTTAGAGGGTGAAAAAGGTTTGTAATAAAAAAAACGTCATTTTTAAAGGGAGCACGATGCAATTGTAGATTTAGCATCTACGTTAAAAATAAAGTAATAAGCGTTTTTTTTTTTGTTTTTTTTTTAAATCGACCCCTAAAAATGTAAAATGCGGGAAATCGTAATATTTCAACTTAGATATGTAAAAATAAGTAAGCAGGCTTTACATTTTAATATATTAATAATTGTATTGAAGATTTTGCAAAACCAACCCCCAGATATTACAGTTGTAATTGAATCGAAAACACATGGAAAGTTCTGTAATTATGCCATTTAATATTACGCAGTTCATTTATGGAATTAAAAATTCACTCTCCGTTTAAACTGAGCATAAATTTATTTTTAAAATCAACGCGGAAGAAGTCGGGGGCAAAAGCTAGTATGTATATATATATATATATATATATATATATATATATATATATATATATATATATATATAATGTAACCACTAGTGAAGCAATACATCACGCCAACAAGAATATTTAATAATATGAAGATAGATGAGACACACTCAGTACGTCAAGGTGTTGCTCTCTGGTTGTAACTGTTACCCGGGTTATATATATATATCAATCAAAAAATAGGTGTTAACCTCCCTAGAAGTTGGATTGCAGTCCACGATTGTCTAAATGATCATTCTGACATCATCAAACATAGCTATAAAACATGTTTTAATATTTAGAACAGAACGAAGGAATAACAAGACGGAAAATAATAAAATTAAATCCTACTAATATTATATGTAAATGTAAAAATTTGTACGGTTTTTACTCTTTCACTCAAAAACTGCTAAACGGATTTGGATGAAACTTTACAGTTATGTATAGGTTATACATCAGAATAACACATAGGCTACAATATATAATGATTTTGTCATAATATAACGATAAATTATTAAAAAGTACTTGGTTATAACACATTCTCAATATTACCTCCAACGTATGGTCAGTAAGTAATCACGGTTATTTAATTAAATTGTTAAATATTGTTAGCAACGCTACAGGGCTCTCACCTGATATGTAATTCAATAACATTACATACAAATCCTTTACTGACACGATTAACAGTAAACGAAAGGAACTTCAGTCCGTCCCGTTTGTTAATCAGTGTCAATGTATGTTTCTCGGCTGTGGTGATCCGTTTGTGATGAAATTTGATATGGATAATCTCAAGACTGGGGAAGGATATAGGCTACTTTTTATCAACATCACATAGGCGAAGTTAATATAAAACTGTAACCTGATTGACTAACACACCCAGCGATCAACTCACAGCAGAAACCACTGAACATAGCATCTTGAAATTGGCAGATAGGTTCTTTTTATAGCTTAAATACGCACTAAGAAAGGAATTTGGACAATTCCACCCCCAAGGGTTTCCCCCTTAATAAATATAGGTTCAAAGATTGTATGGAATCCGCCAGTTTTGAAGTTAGACATCTGAAATTTTGGCTGTACGAAAAACTTATAGTTGAAAAAAATAAATTAGTTATTTAAAATGATCTGTCACGAAACTTTATGTGGCAGACCAAATTCCACGCGAGCGAAGCCGTGGGCAAATGCTAGTAGATCTATATACGTTCATCTTTCGAACTGTGTCTTAAGTTCGCTCCCACATAATTTTGTCCATGCCGAATAACGGTTTCATAAATAAATTACACCAGACCAAAAATTAAATATTTTAAAAATATTAAATATTGTCTAATCGTTTAATGGAAGATGGTCAGTTCCCTTGAAACTGGGTTGAAACTGAAACTGCGTAAAACTGAAAACTGAAACCTGATCGCCTAAATCAGTTGAAGGGTGTTACTCCTTTAATCTTGTTACCAGAAAGGTGGAAACGGAGAGAAAGATGTAGTCAATACGTTCCATAACATAGTTTTACAAAATATTAATGTATAATACAATATACAAGAATATTTAATAAAATATAATATATACAATAGTATATAATATTAATACACAATGCAGTATTAATATGAGGTTGGTCTGAAAAGTTTCTGCCGAACATCACCAAATGATGCTAGACGACCGCCGAATTAAATTGAGAGAGATAGCAGAGGTTATGAACATGTCAAAAGAACATGTTTGTTACCTATTAAATCATCATTTATATATGAGAAAGCTGTCCGCACGTTGGGTGCCTCGTATGCTCACCTTAGGCCAAAAATGTGTTCGAATGAACATTCCCAACGCTCTGTTGTTGCAGTTTAGGCGCAATAAATCCGAGTTTTGGCGCCGATTAATTACTGTAGATGAAACTTGGATACACTGATATACGCCCGAAACAAAAATACAGGCCAAACAGTGGACTGCAAAAGGGGGGAAAGCAAAAACTGTTTTATCGACTGGGAAAGTGATGGCGACTGTGTTTTGGGATAGTCATGGAGTTATTTTAATCGATTATCTTATAAAAGGAAAATACGTTACAGAAGCTAACTACGCATCATTACTTGACAAGCTGAAGGTAGAACTTGCAGAAAAAGAAAATCCTCTTTCACCAAGACAAAGCACCGTCTCACACCTCAGCGGTTGCCATGGCGAAAATCCACGAATTACGTATTGAACTCCTGCTAACGATATTCATAAACGTGTTTCTCTTCACAGTGCGTGCTTTTTTTTCAACCCCCTTGAAAAAGTTAGATTGTCTGAAACAAACTTACAAATGCTTCAAGCGATTAATTGAAAATAATAATGTTATATAAATACATACAACTCTTTTACTTTACATTTGGTCTTTCACCGGGTGCATTTTAAGAGGGGGTAGAGGTTCTGAAATGGAAGGATGTATTTGGTTACAAGGAATCTGGGTTCTAGTGATGGGTCACACTAGAAGGATTGAGAATATAAACATCTGTGTATAAGTTGGTTGGTTGTTCGTAATTTATAAATAGTCTGTGATGAGGGGAAGTATTTGGGATAAAATTCTCCGAGAAATATTTTCCGAACAAGAAGACATCACACGCCTATGTAACTTATAAAGCTGATAAATTGGAGAATAGATTTCCCCCCAAAAGGTTTTATTATACCAATATAGGTACGATGTGATTTTTATTGGGTGAATAAATGTTGGGAATGCACGGGATGAGGAATGGGAGCGATAATATATCAGACAGGGAAGAAAGCGGAAACATAGGATCACAGGAAAGTTTTCAAATAAAGAATAAGATAAAAGGTTTATTTCTTTTGTTTATTGAAAATATGTGGAATAACATATTAAAAATCCTTTAATACATATCTATTTCTCTACTACTATTTACTTGTACAACTACAACCCATGATGGGTCTTGGTTGAAGTACTTGATAGAGATTGTACAGTTTCTATGACAAAGGCTGTGCAGGGAGGTGATTTGTTCGAGATCACGCATAACCAACCAGAGTATTGTTTCCCACAATTAAGACTTCCACTTAATAAAAGCTGGGTTGGTAACAGGAGGGCCAGTAGATCCCATAGGGTAACCAGATTAAATAATTTATCTGCCACGGTTGGATATGAACTGGGAACTTTCACCAGAGCAAATCAGCGCACTACCACACAGTGGAACGAATCACGCATTTGTTGGACATTGGACCAATTCTCTAATACCTACATTTGTCCTTTATTTTGATCTTAAATTATACTTTATACTTCTTCTCAACAAAATCCATAGATAAATTAATTGTGAAATTAAATCTTATATGAAAAATTCTGAATTGAAATATAAATTTTTCTAAAAACTCATATTTTTAAAGCAATCCACTGTTTGAGGTAATGCATTAAATTAATCGTGCACCTACTGGAAAAAAACACGTCCATAATAAGATATTTTAGGCAAATAAAATTTGGGATTATTTCAAACGTCTGGGATTTTTCGGTGAAAATTGGGGGATAAAACTAAAATAATCAATTGCGAAAATCGCTCAAAATCGCCCAAAAAACTACCATCACAGTAAATAACTAGAATGGTTGAAGTTTTTTTTCCATTAGTCGGATTCTGCTACTAGGTGCTATATTCCGAGAAAATGATTTTTTTCGGGCCTTGAGAATTAATTTAAAATAATTTCTGTTGATATTGGCGTCTACTTTTCGCAAGTTTTCTTTTGTTTACCAATGATTGTTTACATTCATTTATCCGAATCTTTATCTAACATAATAGCAATAACAATAAAACTTAGTTTGTGTGTAGTATTTGAACGACATATGTGTAATGGTGCACATAGGTGCAATAGTCCCTACAACAAATCGTCAAGTTTTTAAATTTTTATTTATTTATTTTTTAAATTTTTACTTCGTTATTTAAATAAAACAATTTTATATAGGCACCTACATTTAATATAATTTTGATGTATCAATTATACCTAGTGAATTAACTAACAAAAGTAATTATCAATTATTATATTCATTTTGTTTAATAATTAAATCATTTGGTTTGTTACTTTTTCCTTTGTATAACTTTATTTAATACCTATATATCTGTCTTTCCATAGAATACTGTATTGTACCCATTCTAGTATATAGGTAAAATGTTAGATAATAAATTATCGAACATCGAAATATCAAATCTAGAATTTTTGCACGTTTCCCCTAAAATGTTTGGTCCTGTTTATCATATAATTAAATAGTCCATTCAAAAAGCTTTAAAACCGTAGCAATAGCCTAATTCTAGGAGAACCAGAAGCGGAGATATTAAAGAATGTCCAGGCCTCCCTAACGCTCGTTCCACTGTGTACCAGTGAGCTACCTCGAACCCTCAATCCTCATCGAACCGAACCAAACCGTGTAGGTTTGAAACGAGTCTTAAGCTTCTAGCTGTCAAGTTGAGTATAAATCAACGGAATAAACTCTACGGAATTGTATTCGACCGTAACAATATATGTGTGTAATCAACGATCTAAAAGGTGGTTTAAACAAAATGGGAATAATGCTTACTCATTTTTATTATTGAAATTATTAAATATAATCCTAAAGCATGTATTCAATAGTAGTGGTACTAAGGGTTGAATGAAGGGGAGTTGTGATGCAATAGGGTGCAGTGTTTTTCCCCTAGGGTGCAAAAAAACTTAGAGCCGGTTGTTATAAGAGATCCCTGAACAATGGACAGAAAGTTGAATAATGGATTTCCTTAGTGGACATTTAAAAAGGAATCATTCCTTAGAAAGGAATCATAGCTGAAGCTTAAGAGAAATCGTTCACCATTGGCCGTGTAATGTTCTCGGTTGGTATCCTATATATAATCCTATCTACGCCTGTCCTGTTTACTAATTATTTTAAGGTGTCCTTTTCGGCTGAATCGCCTTTAGGAGAACATGCATTTTTTCTTTAAGTAAAGGAAACAGCCTTATTTTCCATTTTGTTATCGTATATTTCAATGTGTCCGGGCATACCCTACAAAATGAGCGAGCAACTCCATCCCCCTCATTATTTAATGGTTTAATCGAAATTCTGGATAACTGGAATAAATCTTGAGAGCTGAACAATATTCGAAAATAATCGTTGTTTTTGGATTTTTCTACGATAAAGATGCTACAAAACAAGTACAGTTTCAATTAGTATGAGGAATTGGATGTTAAAAAAGCTGATTATGTGTTCGATTTAGAACCGTCTGTGACAATCAATCAAAATTACTGTTAATTAAGTTAACAGATGATGTGCTTGTTCCCCTGAATTCTTGAGAAGATTTTTATAATTCGACTATGAAATATCTGCTCTCTAGCGGCCGACTACTCGAATTACTTTTACGGCATTCTTTCACATGAAAATTTACCACATTTTCATTATGCTTAAGACATTATCGATAATTCTCACTTTTGAGTTATGCCTGCATCCTTATAAAGGAGCATATGTTTTTCATAGATAAAGATTGTAAAATTAACATAATGTTTTTTTTTCAGGCGCACTATAAAGTATTAAATTAATGAATAATGAGAGAACCTATAACTTTTATTTGCCGATATTAGAAGGAAGTAAATATAATACTAAGGTTGCATTATTATTACGGGTGATGAGCTGGATTTAATATTATTAATTAATAGCTTAATATTAATAGCTTAATTAATTGGGTCTGGCAGACTGCATCGTTCTGACAGTATGAATTCAGGTGAAAACCCAAGAAAGACTGAAAGTAATAAATTGCAGGCTAAGGCAAGTTGTGAAACGAGTCAGCCGCCAAGAATGCTAGCGGAAGATCTCAAAATAGTCGATGGAGGAGCAGATGTTTTGCAGAACGGACTAAATAAAACTGATCTTGGCGAAGGTCAGGGAACTAGCAGCTTTGTGGCTGGGTCAAGACTCGACGCGGTCCAGTCAGTTCGGCCAAACCTGTCTGTCGCGGCTCAGGTCATCCGGTTCGCACATAGTCGGAGGGTGCAAGCGTTGCCCACGCTCATTGATTGAGGAGATTGATTTACACAATATTAGTCCCCAAGTATACGAACGATGTATATCTAATTTTTTTTTGGATTCTTACAGTTTGCACTTTTTCAACTTTTACAATTAACAATTTTGTGGGAAGTGGTTCAGTCCTTCGGCTAGTGATTACTTCAGTTATATTATCACTATTAAGCTGATAAGTATGGACTGTCAGTTTTAATCAATTATATGTTTTAACAAAGGAAACATTAGGTAGAGTACATGAATATTGCTAAGCATAAATTGTGAAGACCAATAACTAATTAGTCGAATTAATTAATTTAACTATATTTCTAACGAATTTAGTAAACGAATTTAAAAGACTAATTGGTTCTTGGTCTTTGCAATTTCTGCTTAACAATATTCATATACTCTACCTAATGTTTCCTTTGTTAAAACATATAATTGATTAAAACTGACAGTCTATAATTATCAGCTTAATAGTGATAATAATACTGAAGTAATCACTAGCCGATGGACTGAACCACTTCCCACAAAATTGTAAATTGTAAAAGTCGAAAAAGTGCAAACTGTAAGAATCCAAAAACACATCGTTCGTATACTTTGGGAATAATATTGAGTAAATCAACCTCCTGAATCAACTAGCATGGGGGATGCTTTGTGGAACATATGATTTAAGAAGAGTAACTGGAGATAAAACCTATGATAATTGTTGAACAGGAATTTAGATAATGCTGATTCAGATGTATATGATAAAATGTGAAGAATAGCCCACATATAAGTCTTAAATGAGAAGAACACAAAAGAAGACTTCGCCAACTATACACAACACTAAACAGGAAACTAAACCACAAACTAAACCTCTCAATCTATCAATCGAAAACTAACTACTAATTTACCTCAGATCAGTTTGGACTTATGCACTTGAACTGCGGGTACCACGAAAACTTTGAACATCATACCCATCCAGTACTTTCAATCCTAATTACTATGAACCGTAGTTAATTATCCTTACTACTTTTCTAGAAAAACCCTACACAACTACCTTAATATCCCGTCCGTACTTGATCTTGTATTAACCAGATTCCATATGAACTTATCCAATCACCCAAAGCCTCTAGTGCAATCCTTATGCAATACCACTCATCCTTATAAACCTCCCCAGAGGTTGAAGCGACACTTGACTAGAGACTTATTGTAAATATGGCATTGGAGTTCTGGGCAGTTGCCGGCTTCTCCACTCATACTGTAATACTATGCGGCTCTCGTGCTCTTATTCAGTCTCCACTGGTCTCAATACTGAGGCGACTGGAAGAGAAGCACTGAGATCTCCTGCTATCCCGATTTGCTCTCCATACGCGGAGGATGGAGCAGTGTGTAAATACTGTATATATTTTGTATGTTCATAAATCTAATGATAAGCTTATACTTATTGCCCTTAAGTGTAGCAGATTGCACTTATTGCTATCCAATAAAAAGATCTTCCCCAATAAACTAGTGTGTTCACGGGCCTAAAGTAAAAAAAAAATAGTTGAGATAACGAAATTCAAGACGAAATAAATGAGAATTTATTGAACACCATTTCTGCTTTTGAGCCATCCACTCTGAAGTAACAATTTTCGCTCTTTGAAATATAGGTATTGTGAAGAATATTCGGTTACTAAGGACGGAAAAATAGGAATAGAGGGTTGCATACTGTTCATAAAACTACTAGAAGATAGAGCATTTCGACGGTTGAGACGTGCTAGAAAAGTTGTTGGGCTTAGATGGAATCCCTAAAAAGTTACTTGCTCTGAGCCAAGTGGTAAACGTCCGACGAGGAATGCGTAAGGCCTAATCTTACGTATTGGGGTTTGGACGGTAATCCGTGGATGCAAGTTTGTAAACAGTGATGGGGCAAAGGATTTCCAAAATTAATAATAATAAACTCCTTATTAGTAACCTTTGGCAATAATGAACATTTATTTTGAAATTAAATTAAATATTGGTAACTTTTATAAAGAACTTAATTAAGCAAAAAAGTTTCGCGAAGCTTAAATTTTGTTTTTTATTCCAAAACATGTCGAAGTTTGATACAATTTTAAAACTGTCGGTCTTCTATTTTTTATCACATCAAGCGATTTATATATCATTGGCTCTAAAAGTACCTTTTCATCACTGCCGGTGGTATTTTTCCCTACTTCTCCATCGTTGTTGTTTTGTTTTTGTTTTTTTCCATTTTTAATATTGGTATTATTCTATCTTCCTTGCAATTCATGCCAGTGGCGTTCTATGGGCTTATACCTCATATTATTTTTTTGTTTTTTTTCGGAATTTACAAGCCGAACAAATTAAGCTATATGTTTGGAAAATTACTGTTTCCTAGAAAGAGGGTGCGGACTTACTTGGATAGATATGACTTCAGAAACAGTTATAACAAATAGTGGCATCTCTGTTACGTTTGGGAATAAAAGTTTCTTTTTTTTCTGAAATCGTCAGGGAAAACCTATTTTTATCAATTTTTAGATGGGGCTCAATAGAAATAATTACAAAAAAAATCAATTGAAATTGCATACTAAATAGTAATTAACGTAAAACGCGAGTTTAAACAAATCAAAATATTAAAATAATTAACATACTTTTTCGACCAAAATAGTCTTTTATTTAAGTTACTTGGGAATAAACGTTAGCTACTGCTAGTAGTTGTTCTTGACAAAGTAAATAATGCCCCACAGTGAAGTCGATTACTCTGGACATAGGGCAACAATAAATTTTGTCGTGGATCTAAAACAATAAATCTCGACCTTACCCTAGATTGAGTAGGAATCCCATCGTATTTCCACTACAGTATACCTACTACTGACAGTAGTTTTTTTTTAATTGGTTGTTTATTAATTAACTTTTAATTGGTGTTTTTTTCCAGTATTTTAGTAACTTAAGGCTTTGATTGGGTTTTTTTTCCTGTTGCATCCTAAATATTTTTATCTGCAATTTAATCCTACAATTACATTTTTTTGAATGGCTGCATTCACTTTTGAGTTGGTCTTTCAATAGTTTTTGTTTTGAGTATTAGGTACTCAAAGAAAATCTTGATATATTCTGGAACTATTGTAATGTGTAAAAAAATCCACACAATGTATTAAAACTTGAACATACCCGTATCTTTAGGCAAAATTAATAAATTAAATAACACTGAACATTAAATAATACAGCGCACAAGAAGAGCAGGGCGACCCAATTTGCGATGGCTGGATGGGGTCAGTGAAGACTCCAGAAGCCTTTTTAAATGTCCGGAACTGGACATTCAATAGTGGCCGTTGCACGAAAAGAATAGAGGAAGCCAAGGCACATTAATAGGCTGTACAGCCATGAAAGAAGAAGAAACAATAAATAAAGCAATTAAAATCATTTTTAAAATTAGAATGAGTGAGTGTAATAATTATTTATTTTTC
The DNA here is from genome assembly GCA_964056705.1 of Troilus luridus. Lineage (NCBI taxonomy): Eukaryota > Metazoa > Arthropoda > Insecta > Hemiptera > Pentatomidae > Troilus > Troilus luridus. The sequence goes on from OZ057412.1 coordinate 135,428,695, forward strand.
CAATTTTTTAAAACTGTAAAGTGTGCCTGTGAAGAAAGATCCATCTCGATACTTTTTCGTTTTGTTGGACTTAGACCACTCTAGTTCAGTTGCTAATGGTTTTCCCGTTCACCCCAATAACTCGAACATTTAAAAATCTATCTTCAGGCGTTTGTAAACGAATGCAATACAGAGCTACTACAGCTCTTGAAGCGTTACTAATATTTAAAGTCCAATGACTCTAGATTTAACAAACCATTGAGTGAGAAATATGTTGGAAAGGATTCTATCCAGTGGTTTGTGTCTTTCCTAATAGGATCTGCATTCCCTCTTCCACTTCGTTTCCTGCAATAATTTTCTGAGTATATATTTCTGATTGTTACTTGCTCGATGCGTTTAGTGGAGTTGAATACTAAGTCTTATGAATAAAACTGATATGTGATAACTACGGAAGTACCTACCTATTCATCAGCAAACATCTTAAATATTAAAACCAACAAAATAAAATCTCGATGCACTCAAACACCAGCGAATAATAATTTATCCAGTTTCGGCATTCTCTGAAATACTGAAATACCAGTATAGCATGGATAAAAAATAACAAAATCATGTTAATCAGTACTTGATTTAGCAATAGATTCAGACAAACATATAGATCTCATTTTAAATATCATGTAAAAAGCTTTGAATAAAAATAACGAAAACACAGTTTTTACATATAATAATTTTACACATTCAAGGTTTTATCTGTGCGCACTTTGGTTCAATGGCTTGTATGATATGATTTTTTTTCATAATATTAATAGTTCTTATATTAGGTTTTGACGAAAATGGCCAACGATTGATTGATTTCTGTGTCGACAATGATCTCTTAATAGGCAATTCCTTCCACCCACATAAGAGGGCACATCAAATTACTTTCTCAAGCGCATTTGGAAATAGTGTCATCGACTATTTTATTTATGATCGAGGGATACGACTTTATTTCAGAGATGTGAGAGTAATAAGAGGAGCAGAAATAGGCACAGACCATCTGTTGTTAGTTGCGTATACCAGGATCTTAAGAACCCGCAAGCCCCAAGCTAAAGTTAACGAGCCCCAATAAAAGTTCGAGCTTTGGATGGTCCTCAGAGTTCTGGATTTGGATGGAGACGCAGAGAAACAATGGAGAGCTCTCAAAACTACCATCTGGAGAACTGCTAAGGAGATATGTGGGATAAAAAAATTAGCCTACAAAGGCAAACGCAGCAAATGGTGGAACGATAATGTGAAGTTGGTAATAAACCGGAAGAAGCCAGCATGGAAGTCCTACCAACGGCATAAAACGCATGATGACTTTGCTGAGTATAGAAGACCAAGAAATGAAGCCAAAACAAAGGACAAAAAAAGGATATCCTGGGAAGAATTCGGGAAGAGCCTAGATGACAATCACAGGGAAAATATCAAAAAGTTTTGGAGCACTGGGAAATTCTCGAAGGGCAAAAGAGCAAAGCCAGTGAAAAATGTTAAAGATAATAACGGTGAATTGCTGACTGAAATAGGTAAAATATAAGATAGATGACGTAGACACTACCTAAATCTCTTCGCTAATGAAGAAGCAGCTAGAGAACAGACGAACAGAAGGGAACAGACTATCTACGAAGTCAGCGAAGAATCCATTAATGAAGAAGAAGTAGAACTGGCTATTGAACAGATGAAGACATGCAAGGCAGCAGGTAGAGATAGATAACATTGCATTCGAGTTCCTGAAATATGGTAGACAAGAGCTCATTAAAGCGTTGGAAGGGCTATTTCAGACTGTATGGGATACCACGATAATCCCGGAAGATTGGGAATACAGTGTGATTATCACTATCCACAAAAAAGGAAGTCAAGCAGAACGTGCCAATAATAGACCAATTAGCCTCTTTTGTGGCATACAAAATGTACACGCACATTCTGGAGAAAAGGCTACGAAGAATTGTGGAGATACAGCTGGAAGAGGAGCAAGCAGGTTTTCGCCCTGGGAGACAGACCAAGGATAGGACAAATCTTTTCTCTTCAAAACAATACTATTAAAAACAATAATTATATTCACCATTTCCGGCGCTTTTTTTTATAACAAACATCTAATTTTGAATATATATTGCAAATAATCATTTAGCCTAAAAAAAAATTCTTTCATATTTTTATTTCCATATCCCCATAAATAAGGATTAAAACCATCACAGTATATACATACACATTTTAGGAATTTCGAAAGGCATTACCTCACTCCTCTTTTTACTCTTACTCTGAAGAATAACTCCTTTGATTTGTGTACCGATTGTCTATGTTTACTCAGAGTATGTTTAACTTGATAATATCTAGACGATTAGTATTTGGATTATGTCTGCTCCTTTAAAGGGGAATTCTACAGTCATAATTTATGAACTATTTTGATTCGTGATTGTTTTAAACAATAGATAAGTTCCATAACTCAGTGAGGTTTGTGGGCTACAAAACTAAATATAAAATGGGACGTGTTTTTTTTTTTTTTTAATGGAAACGATAGATTTATAAGGACACTGGATGTGATCCGCTCTGGTGGAATGGACCCTAATCCTTTTCAATCTATTCTTTTAGTTATGAAATTTAACAGCCTTTGATCTATTTTCTCCTTTTTTCCCATAATATTGATAAACTGTTCATAAAAAATCTTATTGTTTATTTTAGGAATAAACAATAATATTAACTAACATTTAAATATTGCAATACATTTATAACAACTAATATTTTTTTTAATAGTACCTATTACAACTTTTTTTTTTTTTCTTTCAGTAATAATATGGGTATTCATTATATTTTATAATAAAATCATTTCATATGTGGTTGAGAAACGGTTGACTGGATATATCTTAGAACCGTATGAAATGGGAGGGAGCGAGGGGGGAGTAATATACACTCAATTACACAAGTAATATAAATATACACAAAATAAGTATAACTTATTTAATTTTTGCCAATGTTTCGGCCTAATTTTTGGGTCATCTTCAGATGTGAAAAAAAATAGACAAATTATACTAAAAGTACAGTACTAATGAAATTCTAACAGAAATATATTATTTCTGTTTAATCGTTACAATTTAAACAGAAATAATTGGAATGATAAAAAAGAAATACAAAAAACAAAAGATAAATTGTGAAATAATTAGTAAGAAATAACAGGAATGGGAAGAAATCTAGAAGACAATAAAATATAGATTATAAAAATAATGAAATGATTTTATTATAAAATATTATGAATACCCGTATTAATGGTGAAAGACAAAAAAAAACAAAAACAAAAGGTTGGATTAGGTACTTAAAAAAAAAAAATTAGTTGTTATAAATGTATTGCAATATTTAAACTAACATACTTTATAATTTGGAGGAGCTGTTCACACAACAGCCCATAAAAAGAAGCAGATATTCAAGAAAACGTAAATGATTATCCGCAGTGGATTCGCCCATAACCATCGTTCAGTGATAATATGGACGAATGATGTCAGAAAATAAAATTGGAATTTTAATATGACAATCGAATAATAATGAATATTTTGCTCACGAATATCGTAGTATGTAATATTATGAAGATCTTGTAAAAATCGTAAACTCCCTAAAACAGAGATTACTAGAAATTTCCACTAAATTCAAAGTTTTAAATTTTACATTCATTAACATGATAATTTTTCAAGTTCTCCAAAAAAATATAATATAGATCGTTATTACTATTGTTTTTTTCTGAAAATTTGTTTTCCATCAGGAAAAGTATTTTAAGAAAATCTTTTTTTCCATTTAGTTAATTATATTATTCTTTTTACTTTAAATACTCCCAATTTATTAAGTATAGCAAATACAATTGATGCTTTCAACTAAAAAATATAGAAAGATACATATTCAAAATTTACTATTTCACCTCTATATACTATTTCAATGAACATATTACATAACATTTAATTAAACAATAATACAACCATGTAAAGAGGCACTTCCGGGAAGTTCATTTTGTGGGAAAAATGTCAGTAACATCCTTGGTACTTAAAACTAGCTTAAACACAGAATTTAAATCTTGTTCATCCTTTAAATTTGACCTAGACATAGTGTTTACACGCAGAGACAAATGCATACAGATCAGTTTTCGAGAGTTATGGTCTCGTTGTCCATTTAACACATACCAAATTCTGTTAAAACGGAGTAAAAATATTGCAATGGAGTCATTACTCGAATTAACATAAAATGATTAGCTAATGGCTTGGAACATGGTATTTCAGAAATGAATTGATTTGTTTCGTTAATGACACTTTCAATCAGGATGAAAAATACAACATTTAATCGAAGAAATAATTTTTAGTTTTTTGACTTTTTTCAAAAACCGAAAATCGACTATAATTTTTTTTCCTAAATCAGTTACAAACTTACAACCCTTAAATCATTGATATTAGAAAACTCAAAACTCTCTTCTAATTTACATGAAATTGAAACTGCTATTATGTTAACTCATAACAGTATTCTTATTCTTAAAAATTAAAGAGATTTATTTTTATTTAAAATTGAAATCTTTAAATTTATGTCTTACATAACAATTTTTCATAGTAGGCTCTTACGATAAAAAAATCAAAATCTAATTCATAATACATAAATTATTTTATTTTATTTGTTATTAATTTTTAAATATTTTTATTTGAAAGGAAAAAATATGATCAGGACCGGGACTCGAACCCGGGTCTTCCAGATCGCTAGTCAGGAACTCTACCCTTTGTGCTATCCTGGCCCTAATCAAGCACGCTTCTCGGTCGTGGTCATATCTTTTCTTTTCACTGATCCCAAGTCCCCGCGTTCTCGCATTTTAGCGAAGTATACGAGGGGAAGAATGTTCTTTGAACATTATTTTAATTTGGATCTAGTTGACTTACGTCATTATAATTTATTTTATTTTATTTATTATTAATTTTTAAATATTATTCCCGGTTCAAATGGTAGAGTTCCAGATATGGAAGACCCGGTTTCGAGTCCCGGTCCTGGACATATCTTTTCGGATTATAGATATAAATATAAACGACATATAAATTACGGATTATAAATTTACGGATTATAAATTTATAAGACTGAAGTGTTGTGCGAGTATTACTAAGCCCCGATATTGAAAAGGTAAGTAGATCAGATAAGGTTATAAGTATTGACCAAATTATTGTGCAAAAAAATAACCAATAAGGATACCGTATAAAAAACAATATTGTACAGTATAAAAAATTACAGTAAAGAAAAACAATAGGGGTCGCTAGATTACAATTTTCAATAAAACTTAAGTTTAAAATAAACATCTTTTGTTCAAAAATTTTATATGGAAAAAATAAACAGGGTTTGTAAGAAAAATAAACGCTATGAATGCATATGACTGGTCATATTACAATTTTGAAAAATAAAATGGCATTATTTCCTACTTTTCTAGATAATTATTTTCATTATTATTATTGTTTTACACGTATCAGGCTTTTTGTCAGACTCGGTGAAGCATTGATGACTACTTGTTTTTCCCGTTCTTCCAGTACTTCGTTTTTTTTCGAAAATTATAGTTTTATTTGTCGAATTTGTAAGAAATGATCCAATTATTTTTCGATTAGCTTTGTTATATAGATAGGCGATGAAAACTAATTAACATATACATAAGTTACTTTTATTATTAATATGATAATAATTAATTTTTAAACTTGTTTTAACTCTTTTAGATCTATTTGGTAGTTATTCGACAGTTCAGATTCCTATTTAAAGGATATATCAGTGTTCAAAGAAACCGTCGAAATTACAAGTTCTAAACTTATCCGAAACTCTAAGCTAGAAAATCTATTAATGCAAAAATTGCAAGAGATAATAATAGGTTTACTTATCAGGGGACCTTCATAAACACGTGCTGAAGATACGACATATTTTAGTTGAGTTTAAAAACCCGCAATGTCATATTACGTGCCCAAGCCGTTAAATGTTTTTTTTACTTATATTGTGTTGATACCTTTTGTGATTATAACATGTTATATTGAATATAAAATAGCATTTTTTTCAATTCAGTTTCATAACTTACTTACTTAATATAATTTCTTTAAGAAATCAGAATTAGTGAAATTAATTAGTTAGTGAAAATAAGTTTCCTGATATTTCCGTAGCACTTGATGATTTAATATTTCCTATTTATCTGTTTCCTAAAGAATTTAAGTGAGTGTGAAGTACTTAATTCATAATTTTATTGAATATTGTTTTAATTTTTATACATTTCTCATTCAATGTTACGTCTCACTTTTAAAACTATATCTGTGCCATTCAAAGTTGAAAGTCGAAAAGTAATTAATAATTTTTTAAATTATTAATATTAATTTCTAATAGACCAATAAATTTGTCTATAATTTGGACCAATTAATTCTCATAAGTTAATCAGCAATATTATCATTATTCTTATTTTTATTAATTAATCCGCTGATATTATAATACTGTTACGGGCTACTGGGTGTAAAATGGACTAAACTATTTCTTAATTCAAGAATCTAATATTTATTAACAAATTAACAAGAATACAATGAGATTATCAAAAACAACTAAATTATTAAACTAATATCAATTTATAATAACAATATTCTACTAAATGTTATCTAATTTCTAAGATAATATACAAATAATATAAGATATTGTTTATACTAAGTAACTAAACTATTTATATAAATTTGTACAAATACAATAATATTACACTATAGTTTACAATTACAAATTAACACTTACAGTTCGCTAACTAAAGTCCACCGACCGTAAGACTCTCCAAATATGGCAAACTGACCCACAGTTTATTACACTTATTACACGGCCACTAATTATCACTGTTGCTCACTAAGCACTTATTACAGACTAACTAACTCACACACACTGCCACTAGTTAACGACTGCTACTCACGGGCTTATTACTGACTCGTCTTATTACTCACTTATTACTACTCGTCTTATTACTACTCGTCTTATTACTACTTATTACTGACTGCCGCGGCCGAAAACGCTGTCCTTTTTATATAGGCAAGGTAGGTCGTGGTGGGGCATTACTCGGAACACGGACGAGGACCACCTAGACCGATCTAGAAGGTTCTACGCCATTCTATAATCCCTTCCGCTTAATCCCATTGTTTGCCTAATCCGCTCTAGGCAGATCAGAAGCCGGTCCTACTTTCCGCTCTGACCGTAACACTGCCCCCTCCTTAAAAGTGCTCTGCCCCAGAGCATAGTCCGGAGAAATCGGGCGGTCATGAGCTTCCCTCGATGGAGACGCATTTCCTTTCCAGGGGTTGAACGTGCACACCAATATGGCGACTCCAGAGTTGGCGAATATCTGTTCAAGCATGTTCCTGACAACCTTCCACTCCAGGCCGTCATATCCACAGCCCAACTTAGGGATCGCGAGCTTGGTGACACGCAGTCTCAGAAGCTTACTCCGCAGGTCGTCGAGGCTTCGCCGCAGTGCGTCATATGTGGGCTTCTGATCAGTAGCACACTTGTTAACTAAGTAGAACAGGTGTCGTCCTTCGTGCGTATGGTGGAGTGCTTTCCCGACGCTTGGTCCTTGGCGTTCCAGTTCCTCAGTTCCAGCAAACTTCTTCCTGAAGACGGTTGCAATCCCTCGGGAAGTCCTCAGATCTTCGGCTACACAATGGGCCAGAGAATAGTCCGCGGGTAACGAGAAGATATCTCTGTATACTGCCTGAGTTACTCCACGGAAACCTTGTACCTTAGGTTGTGCAACTGATACCTTACTGGCCTCCACGTTGTTGAGGTACCTGACTTGCTGGTCTTTTGTCGGGCCATGGTCTCCTTTGTATGGGGCCAGTCTATTAAAATGGACTACCCTGGGTTTTCCTTTTGGCTGCTTTCTGATCCTATAGATGACGTCGTTTATCCTATTGATGATCTCAAACGGGCCATCCCAGGAGTTCTGAAGTTTAGGTGAGTAGCCTCGCCTTCTTCGAGGATCATGTAGCCAGACCAAATCTCCAGGTTGGAATCCACCTTTCTCTGCCCTGATGTCGTAACGCTCCTTCATTCTGTCACTGACTCCCTGGATGTTTGCACGAACCTTTTCGTGGATATTATCCATCCGCTTCCGTAGATTCGTGACGTACTCCTCTCCGGCCACTTCCTCATTAGGCTTGAACCCGAATTTCAGATCACAAGGCAAACGAAGTTCTCGGCCGAAGACCACATTTGCGGGGGTCTGCCCCGTTGCTTCATGGACTGAACTCCGGTAGGCTAACAAGAACAAGTGAAGATACTGGTCCCAGTCTCGCTGATGCTCGGAGACCACTTTAGACAAATATCGACCCATTGTCCTGTTCATGCGCTCCACCATGCCATCCGATTGAGGGTGAAGAGGTGTCGTCCTGGTTTTCCGTATTCCCAGTGCTTCGCACATCCCGGAGAAGACTGCAGACTCAAAGTTTCTTCCCTGGTCAGCGTGAAGTTCCATGGGTACTCCAAACCGGCTGACGAGCTGCTTCACAAGTACGTCTGCAACCGTGACTGCCTCTTGATTCGGAAGGGCATACGCTTCCACCCACTTAGAAAAATAGTCCATGGCCACGAGAATATATCGGTTGCCTTCGTCTGTCACAGGGAAAGGGCCAGCGATGTCAATCGCTATCCTCTCGAACGGTGCTCCCACGTTGTACTTCTTCATAGGGGCCTTCTTTCTTCTTGTTGGTCCGTTAGAAGCCGCACAAGTCGCACAACGCCTGCACCAGTCCAACACATCGTCCTTAAGGTTTGCCCAGTAAAAGCGTTCACGAACTTTTTCCAATGTACGGTGAACTCCAAGATGGCCGCCAGTTACACCGTCATGTAGTTCCCTAAGCACTTCGGGCACTTTATTCCTTGGAACGATGAGCTGTAGCCTGCGCTGATCTCCTTCCGCGTTCTCCAATGCCCGTTTCAGCAGCCCGTTGTCCACTAAAATGGAGTTCCATTGGGCCCAGTACGTTTTTACATTCTTCGACATTGGAGCAACATCCTGCCAGGCCGGTCTTCCTCGCCCCGATATTTTCCATTCCTTTATTTGTTTTAAGTCCGGGTCCTCGTCCTGTTCCTTTGACACCTCTGCATCTTGCCAACTGTCGATGACAACTGTAGTCCTCAATACCGCTGCCTGCTTCTCCTCTTGTCGAGAACAATGCTTGCAGCCTTCTTCACAAGGTCTTCTTGACAGTGCATCCGCATTCCTGTGGCTCGTTCCAGAACGATGAGCAGATTCAAAGTCATACTCTTGGAGGCGCTCAATCCACCTCGCCACTTGCCCCTCAGGTGACTTGAATCGCAGCAGCCACATTAGAGCCGCGTGGTCCGTTCTCAGCAGGAACCTTCTTCCGTATAGGTATTTATGAAAATGCTCTATGGACTTTACTACTGCCAGAAGCTCTTTCCTTGTGACACAGTAGTTTCGTTCCGGAGCTGAGAGTGCTTTGCTGAAATATCCAATCACCCTTTCTTCTCCGTCTTGGAGCTGAGAGAGGACACTTCCAATGGCGATGTTGCTGGCATCTGTGTCAAGTATGAACTTGCCCTCGGGGCGTGGATAGCTCAGAATAGGAGCACTAATCAATTTGCTCTTCAGCTCCTCGAAGGATGCCTGACACTCGTGATCCCAATGGAAAGTCCTTTTCTCCTCGGTAAGTCTGGTAAGAGGTTTTGCGATGTTAGCGAATCCTTTCACGTACCTCCGGTAATAGGTGCAGAGCCCGAGAAAACTTCTCACCTGGTGCTTATCTCGAGGTACTGGCCAGTTGGTGATCGCTGCTATCTTCTCTGGGTCAACAGCAATTCCGTTGTCTGACACAATATGCCCCAGGTAGTTGACTTGCCTTCGGAAGAGATTACACTTCTTCGGGTTCAACTTAAGGTTCGCTGCACGCAGTCGTTCGAAGACCTTCTCCAGGTTCTTCAGATGGTGATCGAAGGACTTTCCCAGCACAATGATGTCATCTAGGTACACCAGGCATACCTCCCAAGAGAGACCTCTTAACACATTTTCCATCAGCCTCTCGAATGTGGCAGGAGCATTGCAAAGCCCGAACGGCATTACTGTAAACTGCCAGAGCCCAGTGCCAATTGAAAACGCCGTCTTCTCTTTATCTTCAGGTGCCAATCCAACCTGCCAATATCCACTGCGGAGATCCAAGGTAGAGAAGAGTTTACACCCCTCCAGGGTGTCCAGCGTATCGTCAATCCTGGGAAGCGGATAACTGTCCTTCTTGGTGACGTTGTTTAGAAGACGGTAGTCTACGCAGAACCTTGTCGTTCCGTCTTTCTTCTTCACCAATACGACAGGAGACATCCAGGGGCTACTTGAAGGCTCAATGACACCATCAGCTGCCATCTCCTTAATAATCTCCTCGGCGTCCTCCCGTTTAGCTAACGGCAGCCTCCGCGGGACCTGTCGGATAGGCTTTGCATCCCCAGTGTTAATCCTGTGCTGGACGATATCCGTTCTACCCCGTGGTCCTGGGCCGATCTCGAAGACGTCATGCCATCGGGTAATCATGTTTTTTACCTCCTCGCTCTGTTCAGGTGAGAGGTTGCGACATGATTCATCCACAAATCCTTTTAGTTCCTCTGGGAGTCCTCGAAGCTCGGTGGGATGACGTTGCAGCTGACGAACCACTGAGGTAGCGGTGGTACACTCCCCGACCGGTGTTCCTTTCTTTAGCGTTACCGGGAAGCTGTTCAGGTTCATTAGCCGAATTGGAGTGGTAGGTCCGATCTTGATGAGAGACCTAGCAACCAGTACGCCGCGTCCAACCTCTTGTTCTTCGTGCCTTCCAGGTTCGAGTAGTGCACATTGACCCGCGGGTAGATGGCCTTCGACCGTCCCATGCGTCACGATTTGGCTCCGTGCCGGTAAAGTGGTGTCTTCTGGAAGCAGCACTCGTGCGCAGAAGTCCTTTTCCTGCCGAAGTATGACTTCCTCGTCTCCCAGCGTCATCACACCTCTGGACATATCCAGCTTGATCCCGTATGCGATCATGAAGTCCATGCCCAATATAACATCTTCATCGATCTCTGCCACGAGAGCGCGGTGCTGCAGATGTTGATCCCCGATGTGGAAGGTGGCATCTGTCTCCCCGTAGACCTTGGCTGGCTGTCCTGTTGCAGTCCGTAATGCCCAAGTTGTTGGTAAGATCTTCTCAGCTGGAAGTGTCTTGGAGTTCAAGATTGTCATGCTCGCGCCGGTATCCACTAGAAGGCTTCGCAGCTGCCCGTTCACCATCCCATCAACGTAGAAGCTGTTTGTCCTGCTTCCTATTGACGCAACTCTGATGGCCTTCCTGGGGGCTTTGACGTTACGGGTTGGACACTTGCTTCTAGGGTGTCCAAGCTGGCCGCAGCCCCAACAGCGTATCTCCTTCTTATGGGTCCTGAGAGCATCCAACACTTTGGTCACTATGTCCTCGACGCTGGTTACCACATTAGGCTCTGCTCCTGCTGCTCGAACTCGCGCATTGCCCCGTACAGACAGCCTGACAGCTTCAAACTCCATGGCCTGAGATAATGCGTCTCCCAACGTTTTCGGCTGGGCGAGCTTCACTGCTTGTTGTGTCTCTGGGTCCCGAAGTCCATCCAGGAATTTGTCGACAGCCAAACTCTCGTAGACATAGTCGGTGACCGATGGGTAGGCGTTCCTCACCAGCCGGGCAATATCCGCTTCAAATTCCTGCAAAGTCTCGTTGGTCTTCTGGACCCTGCTTCTCAGGTGTGAGCGATACAGCTGGTCCATGTGGCGGTGGCCGAAACGCATCTCCAGTCTTCTCATCAGCTCCCCGTAGTTGGACCGCTCCGACATGGGCATCCCCTGCAGCACTCCCAAAGCTTCTCCACGCAAGGCCAGGCACAATGCTGAAGCTTGGGTCTCCTGCGACCACCCGTGGATTGAAGCCGCTGTCTCGAAGAGAGTCATGTAGTCCTCCCACGGCGTCTTTCCGTCGAATACTGGAATGGTGTTGTGAGCTGGTGGCGTCCCATTATTGGCGGGCAGAATGGTTTTATGAAGACTGACCTCGGGGGAACGGTCGGTGTCGTTCGTCGGTGGGTTGCTCTTACGTCCCTCGAGAGCTTCCATTCTTAGCCTAATTTCGTTCACTTTTTCTCCTAGCCTAGATTCTATATCAGCTACTTTATTATTTACATCGGCTAACTTATTATCTACATTAGCTAACTTATTATCTACATTAGCTAGCTTATTATCTACATTTTCCATTAACTTAGTCTCTAATGTGCCTAACTTAGACTCTAATGTATCCATTAAATCATTTTTTACAGTACCTAGATCATTTTTAACAGTGCTTAACTCATTACCTAGTTCATTTTTTACATTGCCTAACTCATTTTTAACAGTACCTAATTCCTTACCAAGCTTATTTTCTACATTGCTTAACTCATTACCTAGCTCATTTTTAACAGCACCTAATTCATTTTTAAAAGTTGCAGACAACTTGCTTAAATCAGTTTCAAACAGAACGTCATCTGGATTTTCCCCTAACTCTACAAAAAATTGACGTAAGCGATGTTGCAGTACACTTTTATTTCCGGAAGAATCCAGATCACGTTCTTCTAATTCTCGTTTTAAATCTGCAACTTTTAAATCCATTAATTTAAGACTTTGAGAAGCCATTTTTCATACAGTAGCCCAATAATTACAAAATAATAACAATTACACAAGATATCCCACTTCTGACACCAATTTGTTACGGGCTACTGGGTGTAAAATGGACTAAACTATTTCTTAATTCAAGAATCTAATATTTATTAACAAATTAACAAGAATACAATGAGATTATCAAAAACAACTAAATTATTAAACTAATATCAATTTATAATAACAATATTCTACTAAATGTTATCTAATTTCTAAGATAATATACAAATAATATAAGATATTGTTTATACTAAGTAACTAAACTATTTATATAAATTTGTACAAATACAATAATATTACACTATAGTTTACAATTACAAATTAACACTTACAGTTCGCTAACTAAAGTCCACCGACCGTAAGACTCTCCAAATATGGCAAACTGACCCACAGTTTATTACACTTATTACACGGCCACTAATTATCACTGTTGCTCACTAAGCACTTATTACAGACTAACTAACTCACACACACTGCCACTAGTTAACGACTGCTACTCACGGGCTTATTACTGACTCGTCTTATTACTCACTTATTACTACTCGTCTTATTACTACTCGTCTTATTACTACTTATTACTGACTGCCGCGGCCGAAAACGCTGTCCTTTTTATATAGGCAAGGTAGGTCGTGGTGGGGCATTACTCGGAACACGGACGAGGACCACCTAGACCGATCTAGAAGGTTCTACGCCATTCTATAATCCCTTCCGCTTAATCCCATTGTTTGCCTAATCCGCTCTAGGCAGATCAGAAGCCGGTCCTACTTTCCGCTCTGACCGTAACAATACATTTCGAAAAATTAAAAAACAAAAAAAATCATAAACAAACCTCAATCAATTGTACATTCCTCTTCAAATTTTTAGGTCCACTAACTATGCGACTTAGGAATACGTTGTTTAAAAGTAAGCATAGTTGGCTAAAATCTGAGTTATATAGGTTTACTAGTTCCTGAAATAATACTTAAAAAATATTTGAAAAAAAATCTGGAAAACAAGAAATCACCATTATGTGGCTTTATTTTGGTAAATAATATCGTCGATCCTAATGTAAATATCAAAAGTTAAAAAAAAAGTTCAGGCAAGTAAAAGAACTGTTTCACGGTTCATTAAAAATCAGTGTGTATCGTCAAATCTATTTTACCTATGTCATTGAATCTATATGATTTTTTTTTTATCAATCATCAACCGTAAAGCAATAATCGCTACAGATTGACAAAAAAAATGTGTTCTTTTCACATTCGATATTTTTCATTTTGTACCGACGATATGTACATTCTTTACTAGGAAAATAGCAACTATTAACTTGTTTGAGGCGCATTTAACTGGCTCTGGTTTTAGATGTAATAGACATCCTACGTCAGGCAGTAGTGCAATAACGTCATGTTCCTCAAATAAAATCTAATAATTAATTTTTTATAAAAATAGGCTAATCGTCATTTTGTGAATTCATCGCTTCAAGTGCTTTGTGGTTCACGCATCTAGCTCTTATTTCAGAGGTCAAACATTTCCGATGGTTTCCAAAATAAAGTTCTGCAGAAATCTCAATGTACACAGTATTAATTGTTATTGCTTAAGAAAAGTATTTCAGTAACAACTGAAAAAAAAATGTCTACTGCGACTCCATTATTTACTAGTTAAACGATTATCACGCCTTTTAGGGAATAACAGCTTACGTAATTTCAGAAAGATAAATGAGCAATATTGATATATTTCTTTTGTTCTATTTCTTGTAATAAGTTAACAACTTATATAACCTAAAATAATAGCAATGATAATAAAAGGCTATCGAATCCGAAGGACTAAAGCCGATACCATCAATTGCTGTTTACAACCTTCTGCCCGCAAGTCACCCACCATCCAAACCCAAATCTGTAAGATTCCATAAAGTAATCTTCCCACCTACGACTCTGTCTTTTTCTCGATCGTTCACCAATCGGCTGAACACCAATTAACATTTTGTTCTTCACTGAGCTCAAAGACTTTACAAACCCATAACCGGGTGTCTGTTCTTTAATTCTCTAATGATTGGCACTTTTTTGGACCTTATAATCGAAGTTGTCACAAGAATGTTTTCGATAATCTTAAGGCGTTATCCATTCTTCAAAGTTCTGCCAAGTTTCGACATATTTAGCAAACTTTATAAGGATTGTAGTTTTATAAATTCTAATTTTAATGTTTCAGGAAAAAAACGAGAGCCGAGTAATATCGAGATAAAAAAAAAAACAAGCATTTCCAGCCTTTACCCAGGTCTTCATTTCCTCTTATGTTCCACTTTTTCTAATGAGATTAGACCAACTTTATATGCAAGAAAACTACAGGTTTTTTGTTTGGGTGATACGGTACTATTATAATCCTGAAAAGTAAAACTTCATATTGTTTTTTTCACGATAGCAAGGGTTAATTATTCAAATGAATTATGCAAAGTAATAGAAATATTCAATCATCATCTCTTATTTTATGTTATGAAATTGGATTTACGACGCTCTAGTATTTAACTATTGATATATCTCTCGTTCAAAAGAACAACGACATAACTATGCCAATTTTAAACCTTCAGTAGCTATTGTATTGGTTGAAGCTTTTTAATTGACATGCTCTTTTTAATAAAGTCCTTTGAGTTGTATCATGTATACCTACCTGATGTTGTATAGGAGTAGTGACATAAGTTAAAATCAAAAAAGTTTCATGCTTTTGCTTTTCTAATGGTTAATAAAAGAATATCGATACCATCATTACAATACGAATGCTTTTCTTTACTTACACTCAAATTTCTATTTTTTTTAACTCACAAGGAACTTTCATATTACATTGTTCTTTTGAAGGAGTGATTTATCTACATCCCCGGTGTATAAATCGAATTTGGTCCACAGAGGGTAAATTGTACTGAAGGAAGTGGGATCGTGTGATTCTTGTAGTTTTGTGCTTACAATGGATTTGTTATATAAGCAATAAATCTATTTCAAGCCGAGCCCTGGCTTAGCCACTGATGCACTACGAGAATAACACGATTCCACCTTCCTAAGTATAAGGAATTCATTTTGGACGAACTTCGGCTTAACCACTTATTCACTGGGACTGCAGATATAATTACTATTGGCATTAAATCGTTTTCATCAGCCATATGGTTTTATATACCAAGTATTCCAATGCTCCAAAGGTCGTTAACTAACTTTAAACCTATAAACGAACACAAAGGGCTGGATTGGTCCTGAAGAGAAGGTGAAAGCAGGTGGGCCCTGAGACTGGCCTTCGTTCAGTCACTAACCCTTCACCTTGGGCTCACTGTACACTACACCACTCTCACTGTCTTCCCTTTCCCTATCCTCCAAGGGTCAAACACCCTTCTTGGTCTCTCTGCTGCCCTATCAGCAGGATGATAGAGTATAGTCACGATTCAGGAGAGTCTTGGAATGGGAATCAGTAGAAACTCGACGCCTTACAGTACAATAAACTGTTAATACATGATAACACAATTAAGTACTTTCAATCAATAATGAACTTGAAAGCCTTTAGTAACTATAGCATAACTTTCCTTCATCCTACGTTCCTTCTTCTTCTTGGATGTGGAGCCTTCCTGAAACAAAAGTAAATAAAAAAAAAAAAAAAAAAATGGAACTAAATAAATTTGTAATTCCATACGGACATAAATTCCTCTACCTTTTTAATAAGGTTTTATTCATCTTTGTTTTTGTATTCAGTTTGAAGCTGGGAGCATCCCCGAGAACTCACTTTTGGACAGGATCAATCCTATCCCAGAAGGATAACTAGGTTAATCAATATAGTCGACAGGAACTGATTTGGGTGAGGTTATCTCCCTGGAGAGATATCAAGGCACATTTTTTTTTTATATTTTATATTTATATTTATTTTAAATTTTTCTTTCTTCAACGTGTGGAATAAAAATGTTTAATTAATCCACTATATCAGTTGAACGGTTGAATTTACGATCCTACCTAATTATTTAAACATATTTTTCGGATTTTGTCTTCCCAACTCAACAAATTTACAATCTCTAAGATAGGAGTATATTTATTTCAATCATTTATAGCATAAAGTTCGTATCTCTAAAGTGGGTCTGAGAAGTTCTAAAAAATGACTATTACCCACATATATATTATGTATGATATTCAAGTACAACTGTATCGAAAACTGAAAGTATTCATAATGCTTAAATAGAAAATTTTAAGAATACTTATTATCACATTAATTCTTAGCTCAACTACAGAAAATGAGACACACGGTTTAAAAAATAATAATTAATAAAAAAATGATATGTATAGTGAATCTAACAACCACCGTAAAATGGTTAAATAAAGAACAAAGGAGAGAAAATACAATACCCGTGAAAGCTCTAGAATAACCCGTATGCAATAACACGTGCAGTAGCAATACAAAACAAATGGAAATAGGAAATTCCTAGTCCCGATCTAAAAAAAGAAGGTGATGAACAAGGATAATATTTAATTATGAAAAAGGCAAATTGTAAATAGTGTAATTGTGGTATGAATGTAAACAGTCATTTTATCATATTTTTGGCTTCTTTTTTTATTACCGCACGCATATACTTTTATTACATTCATTTATTTATTTAATCTTATTTCACTTTATATTTGTTTTATGGAATGATTGTAAGCTATTTAGCACTATTACTTATTGCCCACAAGTGGTAAATTGTAATATTTCAATAAAATGTGTTTTTCTCTCTCTCTCAAAAAAAAAAAAAAATAATAAGGGAAATGAGCGGCTTATTTTTTCCATGAAAAATTAAAAATTATAGTGATGTAAATGTTGTATTGGCCGTGGCCCATTTTTTTAAATTTTAATAATAAACAAATTCATTACAGTCTATAAAATAACGGCTTACAGAATAAAAAATAATGAACTGTATTCCTGAAGAACAAATAAGTATCTCAAAAGTATTTTATCATGGTACACTGAGAATTAATAAATTAATTAACTGAAAAGCTAACATATGTTTATAGTGATCTTTAAAGGACTACAAATAAAGGTAAAAGAACAACTTAATAGTTAAACTATATCCTTTCTATAGGTTAAATATCTATCAAATTCAACATCAAAAGGAAAAGACAAGGCGGTCTTCTTTCTTCAAAGCACTTAACGTATTCTCGCAACTATAATTATAGCATTTACAAACAAAATTAAAAAAGCTGCGTAAATACTCAATGATTCCATTTTGGTTTTTCCGCAAGGCATTTTTGATTCAGTGTTCCTTTAAGAAGTACCATACCTCACATATGCCAACGATGAAGGGTTAGATAGCCTATGTAACACTTATATTTTTAATATTTTGCTACATGAATAAATGCTAAAAATAGTAAGCTATCGACAACATTACACTCATTCTCTATCACAAAAGTATCACACATTCTATTTATAAAACAAATCTATAATAACAGTTCAGCAATGGATATTCTAAACATTTTCTTCTGTAATTTTGTTACGAATAAAACACAGAAGAAAAAATCTATTTATTATATGGCTAAGACTTAGTTAATAAACTCGGAACTAATTTCATAACTTTAAAAATCATTGGGAATTACTATTCACTCGAAACTACTAGTCGCGGAGAAAGGCTTTTGGAGAAGGGCAGCTGGAAAAGCTAGGCGAGATAGGATACCCAATTCAGCATCCCGGACTGCTGATAATGGGTACCACAATACCATTTCGAAAAAATCACTATAAAGAGATTAGAGTGGTTTGGACACCTACTGAGGATGGAATCAATCCCGAAATTGAATGATGCCTTAAAGGAAGAAAATGAATACATATTTCATGTATGGACCAAGTTCAGGAAATCACGGCAGGATACGGTCTCTGTGAAGAAGATGCACTTGACAGGAGCACCTGAAAAAATGGTATTTATATTAAGAAAGTTTTTTTTTTTTGAGAAACCCCCTCTGTATCTCTCTCTCTCTCAAAGAAAAATTAATAATGTTTAATTATCGATTTGAGAATACAGCCATATTATTTACTTATTGCTTATTAGTTATAATGCAATAAAAGTCATTGTATACAGATGCTTCTTTACTTCTTTACATTATCTCGAGAATGAACGATGCATTGCAGTGATGTTTCAGTAATCCATTCTTTGACCAGCGTATGTTATGGTAGAGGAGTTGTTTTAAGATAGAACGAATCTTGCGGAAAAATAACTGGGAACATGTCTATGGAACATTTTGGAACTGTTCCACGAAGGTCAGCTTGATCTGTTCCATACCCGAATGACTTTTCCAACGTGATCGACAGTCCCAAGAGGTTCAAACGAAGTATAGGTTACTAATAAATAACGGAATATTGTTACTTTTAATTGGAAATTGCCCAAATTAGGAAGCTCTTAAAATTTTCATCATAACATCATTCCTTCTGGTTGAACGGTAGGTCAAGGATGGGGAACTTCATGCATCATGGCGAAAAATGCATTAATTTTCTTTTTACTGCTGGTTTATCCGAAATTTTATAGTTTAATTTATACTGAAACGAAGTAGCTTCTAGTTCAACAACTAACCTTCTAAATTAACTCCGTTTGCTAGAGGCTATAGATAAAATATATGAAATTACAGATAATAAAACAGAAAAAAACGACCATTTATGAGTTTTTGATCGAACTTGTGTATATTGAAGTCAAAATGCGAATTCTTTTTATCACGCTTTTGCAGTTCCCCAGGTTCGGTATGGAGAGGGTGCAAATCAGATATTTGGAATATGCACCCCTCCAAAAAAAATAAACAAAAACACAATTGTTGAAAAAAACTTTTTGTTTTCTTTGAAAGACACTTGACTGAATAAAAATAAAAGCCTTATGTGCAATAACAGTAATGTGCAATTATCAGTTATTCTAAGTAAACTAGTCGTCGAAATAATATATTTCTTGAATTAATGGTTTCTGTAAATAACAGGAAAACAAAATTTGGCATTTGCTTTAGTGTGTACCAAAAAATCTAAAAACTTATTTTTTATTAACGTTTTACTCTTTTTTTAAAATTTTCTTTGCATTCTTCTGCAGAGTATTGCTTCTGTTCTTTATTATTGAAAGTAAAATAACGATTTTATCTTATCTAACTATTTTTGAAATAAATGTTTTTAAATTTTTTAATGATGTATTTTCATATTACCTTACATTGCACAACGGGTGGGTGTTTAATCTGCTCCTCGCAATAAATTTTGTAATAAAAGTTCTTATTTATGTCAATTCACTTACTTTATTGGGTATAAAATGTCTTTCGAGGAAAATAGAGAATTGTATTTAATTAAACTGATGACGAATCGCAATGATATAAAAAGTTTTGGTTTTAATCAAAGTAATTTAGATGGATGGATTATAGAGCTGTAACCCAGCTCCTTTTTGCCCCATGTTTGCCTTTAATATTCAGGACTAGCAGAAATATATTTGAACGCTTAAAAGAATTTTTGGAAATTAAATCCAATTTTAACTCATACTTATAATATGTAAGATAATTATGATTTGAAAGTTTTTCAAATAATTTTTTTACAGTAGGTCCTTATTTATTATTTTTTTGTTTATTTAAGGGATTTTATAGTAGTAATTTATGAACTAATTACATTAATGAATAACATATGTTGAAGATGATGAAGATTTCTTTATTTGTTATTCTAAAGATAAGCGAAAGTACAGTAGAGCTCATGGATGAATAATTTCATTCTGTTAAAAAGCACATCAATCATGCTGGCCGCCATTTCCTTCCCACGGTCAGTTGACTGCATGTTGAAATTGTGAGGTATATTATTATTATTAATATTATGAGATATTATTAAGGAATGTTTGATAGATTTCATTGATGTAAAAAAAGCAAAAAGGTGAACATTATAAACCTCTTAATCTTAAGCTCGAAAGTTAGGCTTTTTAAACACCATTCGGATTATAAAAGACCCGATCGGTCTGGGTTATTAAGGAAAACTAGGTTTAGGTTATACATAGAATATATGAAACATTCAGGACATTTTCATATTTTTCTATTATTGAATTTTGTTTAACAATCATTTTGGATGATTTCAGTCCGGTTGAACCTGAAGTTACGGGAGCTTAAATTGTTTGAATAAACAAGCGAAAAACGTTTGTTAGTTTGTTTGTTGTTGCTTAGAGGCGTAAAACCCTAGGGTCATCAACGCCTGTAGATTTTTTATTTTTATAACTATTTATCTTTAAAAAAAAAAATAATAATAAAAAAAAAATTAATAAAATAGTCATATAGACATACATACTAATAAATAATCCAACTATAATAAGGAAAAAAATAAAGCAATCGGAAAAACAACAAATGCATCTATAGCAGGGACAATGGAGGATCAAATATTGGTTATTAATTTACAGTTTGTAATGAATTTCACCACTTTGTCGATTTCAGTTTTGTTGTCTCTAACATCGGGGGGTATTTTGAGCTGATTTAGTATTTTTTTATAGGAGTAGCATTCCTCAAACATATGTCTGATGGAAAGATTTTTATTACACCTAAGGCATATCGGTGGTGGATCCCTTGTAATGAGATGTGCGTGGATAAGCCGGGTGTGCCCTATTCTAAGGCGAGCTATAGCCACCTCTTCATGGCGTTTACTACGATTAGATGTAGCCCAGGGCTTTACTTCCCTTTTTATATATTTCAGTTTACTGGCTGGACTTTCATCCCACATTGCTTGCCATCTTTTGTCTATACATTCTTTAAGGGGGCGAGCAAGTTCTTGGGCGGTTAGAATAGCTGTGCCTCTACCTGGGAGGTTTAGAGCTGTTCGAGCAGCTTTGTCAGCCATCTCGTTCCCGACAATACCCACATGTCCCGGGGCCCAGATGAAGAATAGTTTTTTGTTTATGTGATTTAGCATTATTAAATATTTGTGAATGCGTTGGACTATGGGGTTGAGCGAGTACATGTTGTTCAATCCCTGGAGGGCGCTCATTGAATCGGAAATTATTACTATATCGTCTGCTTGTATATTTGTCATGGAGAAATGTAGAGCGGATGCTATGGCATTTAGTTCGGTGGTATAGACGTTGCAGAGGTGGTGTAGCTTTTTTTTATGGGTTGAATTGGGCGTAATAAAGGCAGATCCAGTTGAGTTATCAGACTTTGAGCCATCTGTATATATTGCAGTGTTGTGTAGTAAAGATTGTATCAATTCACAGAACATTTTTCGATATTGCGCGGTCGGGATGTCTTTTTTACGGAACTTGGACAGCTGTAGAAATACTTTGGGTGGTATGTAAGTCCAGGGTGGTGTATATGTATCCATTATATTATGGAGTGATATGTCTTTAAGGAAGGAGATTGCAAATGAGATTCTTTCTGCGAGAGGGAGGGTCGAGTTCGGTTTATTATGGAAGGCAGAAGTAAACTTAGGTTTAAATATATATTTATGAGTGGGATGATCAGTTTGCAAATATAGTTTGGAAACATAATTGATAGCCAGTTTCTGTCTTCTAAATAAAAGGGGAGTAAAACCGGCTTCGGTGCACAGGCTAAGAATGGGACTTGTTCGAAAAGCACCTGTCGATATCCTAATTCCAGTGTGGTGAATGGAGCCAAGCTTGGCTAGGATTCGTGGGCGGGCTGAAGCCTAAATAAAGGACCCATAATCAAGCTTTGAACAAACTAGTGCCCGGTAGAGTTTCATTAATGTAGCCACGTCTGAGCCCCAAGTAGTACCGCTGAGAATATGCAGTATGTTTAATTTTTTCAAGGCTGATGTTTTGATTGCAGTTATATGATGTCCCCAGGTTAATTTTCTGTCAAATGTAAGTCCTAAAAATTTATGGTGGTCATTGAACGGTAGTAATTTATTTGCTAAATACAATACGGGGAGAGGCGGGGTATTTCTTTTTCGGCTGAATAAGAGGCATTTGGTTTTTTCTGGTGAGAATTGAAGACCTATAGATTGGGACCAGTTGCCTAGTCTATCGAGAGATTCTTGAAGTTTGTGCTGTATATGTGAAATGTCGTGAGATCGGTAAACAATGGCTAAATCGTCCGCAAATAATAATGATTTAACTCCTCTTGGGAGGTTCTAGCCTAGGTCATTAATAGCCAGTGAGAAGAGCGTTGGGCTTATTACACCACCCTGAGGGACACCGCTGTTCTGGTTATGATTCTCAGAAAGTTCGCAGCCCACCCTAACACTGAAGTAACGATTATTTAGGAACTGAAAAATGTAGGTGAACATTTGCCCTGTTATACCGATTGAAATTAGTTTTTGCAGGATAGCTGAGTGATCAATATTATCAAACGCTTTTACCATATCGAAGAACACCGCTCCCATCTGTTGACCATTGACAAAGGCATATTGTGCTTCAGCTTCTAATGTAACTAAGTGATCAATCGTGGATCGACCTTTACGGAATCCGGATTGAAAAGGTTGTATTAATTTGTTCTTTTCCATCATCCACATCAGTCTTTTGTTGACCATCCGTTCCATGGTTTTGCTAAGACAGCTGGTAAGGAAGATCGGGCGGTAGCTGGTAGGTATTCGTTTGTCTTTTCCATTCTTTAGTATAGGAACCACAAGAGAGTTGCGCCAGCTATTCGGAAATCCTCCGCTGAACCAAATGTGGTTATAATAATCTAGAAGCCATTTCAGAGTATTACTGGGTAAGTTTTTTATCATTTCATAATGGACCTTATCAAGGCCGGGTGTTGATCCTTTAACTGTGTTTAGAACATCTTTTAGTTCCCAAATTGTAAATTTTTGGTTATAAGGTAATGTATGGTCAAATGGGTTATTAAAAGTTTCTATGTCTTCGGGGAAGGAATTTGTTGTAGAGGCATTGCTATTGTTATTATATATTTCGGAGAAGTGATCGGCAAAGGTATTAGCTACGGATAAAGGGTTATCAGTCAATCGTCCATTTACTAAAAAAGTTAAGCGGGGAAACGAGGAGTTGTTGGTTAGTTTTCGGACTTTGTTCCAGACGATTGTGGAGGGTGTTGCGGAGTTTATAGAGCTGACGAAATTTTTCAATGATTCATTTTTATGATGATTAAAAGTTTTTCTACATATAGCTCTATGTTTTTTATATTCAATAAGGTTTTGAGTGGTCATTGATTTTAGGAATTTTTTATAAGCCCTACGGCGATTCTTGATGGCTGTTCTGCATTCATTATTGAACCATGGAACTGGAGGTCTATTTGGCATACCTTTGGTCATTGGTATGGATGCCTGAGCTGCCTGTTTGATTACATTCGTAATAGCCTCACATCCTTCTTCAACAGCGAAAAACGTAAAAAGTCAATTTTTGAAATGTTGGAGTTGTCCGCTTTTGATCCCGAACGCCTCATATAATAGTTTTCTAAAACAAAATATTTGTGAAGTATTTGAAGATTTGTGGGATTCAGAGAATCGACTTTAAATTGTGGTCGCAGAGTTAAGATAGCTGATTTATTGGCAACTATTCCACTGTCTGAAGCTTTTCATAGCGGGCATTTTAGTGACGTCTCAGTTACGTTGACACGTTCTACACCTTCCCCACTATCACTGACTATATAAAAATTAAACAACCGACTTCTATTTATATTTTTTATCTTATATGTTTTGCATTATTATTAATGTTTGTTGAGACGTTCATTTCTTCAGGAAAGCATTACCGAAATAAAAGCATTTCCCATTATTACGCTCTTTTTTTGTAATATAATTATCAATATTGTTACACATTAATCCAATCATCAGGTGTTTCCCCAGAACCAGAACAAATTAAGATGGATTTAAAATGATGGATTAAAAATATTGGTCTTGGCAATTTAAGAGAGTTATTATTAACATTAATTATGACTATCATAAATAAATATACCGATATTTTTAAAATCAATAATACAATTTTAATCAATTAAATCATCACACATAAAACAACACTATATTTTTATTACACATACTAGCTTTTGCCCACGACTTCGTCCGCTTTAATTTTGAATAAAAACTTAAGATGGGTTTAAATAGAGAGTGAATTAACTAACTACATACTCTAACTTAAATTAAAGTTACACTCGATATTATTCACAATGACTTAAAGCATTTGTGAATTCAGGCATCCTACTAATTCTTATTCCTTTGTTGAACGATTTTTATAAATTGTCCTAT
This sequence comes from Troilus luridus, assembly GCA_964056705.1. NCBI lineage: Eukaryota > Metazoa > Arthropoda > Insecta > Hemiptera > Pentatomidae > Troilus > Troilus luridus. The sequence goes on from OZ057412.1 coordinate 135,453,482, forward strand.
TAAATATTAAATGGCATAATTACAGAACTTTCAATGTTTTTGATTGAAATGCACTATGTAATATCCAAAACTGTAATCTCTTGAATTAATATGTAAGTATACTCAGATGGTATTAGAGTTATCTGTGGGGAAAAAACAGTTTCTCCTCGATGGGTTAATTAGGAAAAATCTTGAATACCATTGTCATTATGTTTAAATGTAAAACCTGCTTACTTATTCTCACATCTACAGCTTAACATGTTACCATTTCCCCTATTTTATACTTTTAGGGGTCGATTTTCAAAAAATAAAAAAACACATAATTCTTTATATATAAGCTAAATCTAAAATTCCATGGTGCTCGCTTCAAAAATTACGTATTTTTACTACAAAAGTTTTTAACCCTTTTCACACTCATAGGGAATGAATTTTCAAAAATCCTTGAAAACAGTGCGAATTACTTACCATACCTATAGTTTTTTACGGGAGAGCGAGTGAGGGAGACAAGTTTTCTACGAAATCTTATAAGTAATTCATACTGTTTTCACTCAAAGGAAATTAGGGGGGGTAGAGAGGGGGAGTTCTAGGAATTTTATTAAGCTTTTCTTACAATCGCACTTTTATTTACAATTCAGTCTCGTTTTTGTTACCGTTATGACACGTAATCATACCTCCAAAATACGTTAGCCTCTCTATTGAAGAGAAACAACAAATCATAAACGCCGTGACCAGTGGCTGTAAGCTAATTGACGTATCCAAGCATTTCATCGTCCCTGGTTACACGATCACATCAATCCTGAAGAACAAGGATAAAATCACTTCCCAGACTTGTAGATAACTTAAAAAAGTGGTTCGTACAAGCAAGGAGTTCAAATGTACCAGTTGGAGGTAATATTTGAAGGGAAAAAGCCCGAGTTTTCACAGAAAAATGGGAATTGAAGACTTTCGTGCAAGCGATGGATGGTTCGATAGATTAAAAAAATTGCATTAATACGTTTTTTAATTATGTACTCCCGATAATTGGTATTCCCGATAATTCGTACCAAATCATCAGTCCCTTGACCATACGAATTATCGGGATTCTACTGTAATACCTTTAATTTATTTAGTAATTTTCACAACCATTGACGAATCTATCCTGATTTATTCTTTGGAAACGTGGACTATGAGCTCCCGTCTGTACTCAAAGGTGCAGGCGGTTGAAATGGATTTCTGGAGGAGGTGTCTCTGTGTCACCAGGCTGGATAGACTAAGAAACGAAGAGATTCGACAGAGAATGGATGTGAATATATCAACAAATGGAAGAATCGGGACACGCCGCCTAAGATGGTTCGGCCATGTGAAGAGAATGGCATTTGAATGTTGGCCGAACCGAGTGCTGGATTGGGTTCCACCAGGTAGGAGACGACGCCGACTCCCCAGAAGCAGGTGGATGGAGGGAGTCCAGGAAGAGATGGCCGGTAGGGGCCTCCAGGGAGGTGATTGGGTGGATCGAGAGGTGTGGAGCTCTGCTCTGACAGGTTGAGGCAACCCATATTGGAACGCCTATAATAAAAAATAAAAAAATCACCCCATTTCTGTATCTGGTTTATTCCAATAGCATTAATTATATATTTTTCAATATTTATTTATTCTCTTTACAATTCTTATATAGCTCATTAATTCGTTTACATGTTGTATACGTATCTCTGGAGAAGAACTGCGATGTAGTTCTTCTCCAGAGACGTTGGTTTCCAAAGAATTTATCTTTAAACTATACCCGGACTATTTTCCTCCCTGTATATATAAGGCTAATTAATGCTATATAAGACTATTATCAGAACTAAATGATAAAAAATCACAAACAGAGAACAAGGAGTCAACACTATGCTTGTTCAGAAAATTCAGTTGGAAAAAGCATAGTAACTGAATTTGTAACAGACATTAAAAAAATTAAATTGTTTCTGTACTTGTTAAATTAATTAAATCAAAATATATGTGAATTTAAAGTTATTATAAACTGCCATGATAAATTTAACTTTTAGGGAGAAAAATTATTTTTTATTTTATTTTAGATTTTAATTAATATACTAGATAAATTAATTAGTTTTAATATAATCTTATTTAGCCTACTCATAACCAACATAGTCCAATCCCGTTAATAGTGAATAAGCGGAATAACTAACTAGTTAGCAATATCGCAAAATAAAACTTGACTTTCTCCAAATCATCGACGTACGATTTTCTTATATAATCTTTGGACAATCCCCAAAAGACTGAATTAATTAATTAGCTGAATTATAAATAATAAATTATTAACGGCCAATTCAATTAATAAATCGGTAATTGTTCCACTGCTTGTAGCTTTCGACAGCGGCCATTTTAGTGACGTCAGTTTTATGTCGACACGATTTACAGCACGGTCTTGTCTGTTCTATTTCCCCCACCATTTCTCCTCCTTTTACCGTAGTTTTTTTTATTTATTACAGTTATCGAGATCGTTAATATAAAATGGATATGGTTATTGCATGGGAGAGGCAGTGAGATTTCAAACGGAGGAAGGAGAAATTCCTAAAGAAGTCTTCTTTAGGGTCCTTGAGGATAGGATTGACCGTACCAGAAGGAGAGGTAGACCCAGACTGAGGTGGATGGATAGTGTGGCGACTGACTCCAGGCTTCTGCTAGGCACACCGAACTGGAGAGCAGTATAGGAGGCCCAAGACCCACCCCCGGGTTGTAGCGCCATTTAGATAGATAGATAGCAAGTTTGAATAATAAGCACTTTAGTGGCTGGTTGCAGATGAAGCACTGAGAATTAATGAAGAACTGTAAGCTACCATACTAGCAATTCGTGCAATTGTAGGATGTGACACCAAATGAGCTTTAAAAAAAACAAGTACTGTCTGCTAAACTGTACAATTAATAATACTCAAAATTTGTGGACCTCTTTCTAATTTTGGAGAAAAACAAATTGACTTTCCAGCAACTCTCATATTTCAAGGAAACTAGCAATTGATTACTGAGCATAGGTGAATTGCAGGCTTGCTTCAACTCAAGCATCTGAAAAAGTGTTCTGAAATCAGAGGTTTTGAACTTAATCACAGAAGAAAGCGAGATATCTGAGTTAGCTGCCTACGCATTATGCCTTACTCTTCGAAATATATTTTGAAGGGAACAAATGGCTCTCACATATTTTTTCAATCTACCCTCTAAGAACCCACTAACAAAAATCAGAAGAGAAAGCGCGGTGCCCTATTTTTGCATATTAAAGTGTCAGCTTCTACTAATATTCTAATATATTCTGTACATTTTTTTTTCTGGATTTGTATTTGTTGTGTTGTTTTTTCTTCCTTCTGTGCACCAAAGAAAATGTTGAAATTCCGAAAAATTTCGGTTTTCAGATCTCAGCGCTAATATTTATTTTGACTATAAATGAATGCATCGCAAACAAAAAAAAACATTATTTGGGTACGTGGATGGAGAAAGAGAGGGAAGCCACGACGGAGGTCGATTATGATACCCAGAAAATTTATGACAAAGCCTGGCTGCCCCTGGTGCAGGACAGAGAAGAAAGGAGGTGACCAACGACTAGACGTGGCCAAAACCTGTAGCGGGTTGTAGTGCCAGGGATGGATTGAAGGTTAAATCGTTTTTGAGAAGTTTCGATGTGACCGACGACAGTATGTCTGCACATTTTTTTTTTCTCGTTTAACTCAAAAACAAACATTAGACGATGGTTAATTTTTTTTATTTGGGATTGATGTAACACTAGATTGAGCACCTCTCGCTTTTTGCCACTACATGTACACAGAATGTTGTCTCTAGTTGAAGGTCATTATTGATTTTTATAAAATAAAAAAAAGAAAGGTAAAAATATGAATATTAATGCATTTAAAATACTAGATGTTGTATACAATAGGCAAACCAGAAGCGATACTTAAAGTTTAAAAAATACTTTGGTTAGTTAGTTGCTTATTTAACGTCACTTTATGCTGCTATGGCTAATCGGACGATGCTACAGTGGAAGCTCTAAATTTTGCCTATCCAGGTTTAATTAGGATAGGGATTTTTATGACATCGTACAGGCTCGGGATCTCCGTTTAACGTCCCTTCCGAAGGACGGGGGTACTAAGGATATTTTACTCACTTAAAAAAATCCTAGGGCCACCTGCCGGGCTACGAACCCGCGATCTTGGGCTTAGTAGTTTGTTACGCTAACCACTAGACGTAGACCACAGGTGACCGTAAAAATACTTTGGTAAACAATATATTCGGAGCGGGGTAGTTCAGTGGTAGAGCGCTGAGTTGCCGAAGATCCCGGGTTTAAACCCGGTTGTTATAGGGAACCCAGCAGTCTCCACTTGACTTACGAAACAAACGACTAATCTCTAACACTATATTAAGATATTTTTGGACAACAAGAGCAGAACTTTGGTGCTCATCAAAACAAAAAAACAACACACAATAAAAATTGTTATTACTCCTTAGTTTATTTTCAAAATCATACTACCACAAAGACATGTACACTCAAACTGTAATGTTATATATTCATAGCAAATCCGAACCCAGCTGTTAGTAAGTAACATTTATGGGGAAGAGCAGCCTGTTATCTTTTCCTCAAATGATAAATATCAGTGGAAGGCGAAGAGATGCCGGAAGGGGTACCACATTGGGGTGGCCAAAAGAGGGTCAGGGGGGAGCCTCTGGGGCAATGCCCCTGTACACGTGTATACACGTGTCCCCGGGTCACTGGCCCTACCATCCCTTCCCGGGCCGCCTATTGTTAACATCTGATGATTGCACAATCTCCATCTTGTTCACCCGGCTGGCTAGACCAGAAGGGCTCCTCGCTAAGTAATTATGGGACAGGCTAGGTCACCTGGGGGCCGATCCGATCCGTTTGATACCTGCTATTTGTGTATTAAGGTCACTACAGGGCTGCAGCTCTACAGTTTGGAATGCTAGTCTTATCTTGCCTGTCGTCTCCTTCGATGGGTGTAACTCTGAGCTTGAGTTTTTGAGCTTTTAATATTTGAATTTCGTTGAGATGTATTCATCATTAAATATTCGGCAGACGGTATAAGTACCATGCTGAGGTTGCTAATGTGAAAAATAAAATTAAAAAAAGAACAGTTGTAAATAATTTAATAAAGAGCATTTTATATCTATATCTATCTATCATTAAATATTCCTCTTCGGAATGACATCAATAAATTAAGAGTAAATTGTCAATAACATAATTGCTGATGATGAGTCATAGGAATATAATTATAAGTTTGATAATCTACCTACATATTATATCACGTCAATAGCTTTAAATGTTCTAAAGCCAAAGATAAAGAATGATAACGAAATACAAATTATTTCCTAGAAATAAATCATTTCGTAGCGTGGTCTCAAGGTTTTTAATAGGGGGTAATGAAAAAACTTGGTCAATCAAAGAATTTTAGAAATAATTTGATGAAAAAACACACACACACACATACATGTTTATATATATATATATATATATATATATATATATATATATATATATATATATATATATATATATAATAATAATAAATCATAAAAATATAAAAACTAATAGACATAAAAACGAAAATATAATTCGAAACAAATAAATGAGTGAGTTGTTTAGAAAATAAAATTATTGTTATTATACCTATTTACATACTACCGATCCACGCTTAGCCACCCCTCTCCCACATGGGGAAGGCCAAGTAACAATACAGGGGATCCCAGTGCATCTCCACAGCCTCATGCTCACAGCTGGTATTGAAAGCCACCGGAATCTAGGTTAGGACAGTTGAGCCGCAGACATTCAACACTAGAGTGGAGAATCTGGCCATTGCCAGGGCTCTAATAGCATTATTACAAAAGGTTTCAAAGCCATTATCGTTTCAACCAACGAGGAGGGCAACAAGGATGGCATGAATTCTTTTATGAGTAATGTTTGGTAAAATTTTTGAACGAATTAGTTAAAAAATGTATGGGATATTTATATCGTACTGTTGTCTTAAATTTTAATTTAAAGGATTTGGGCTGAACGAATTGGGTACATTTGATTAGTGCTGGTAAATATATATATATTATACTGCTCATATCATCATATACATATATATAAAACTGCTAGGTTTCTAACATTTGATTTGGTCGAAAAGAACAATAAAATAAAACCATAAGGGTGTTTCTACTATTCTTAAAAACTTCGGACTCTATTACTGACGAGATGAAGTGTGCCAGGCAAAAACAAATATTACATTTTTAGGTTTTGAACAATTGTTGAAATGAAAAAAAATAGAATTTTAAACATAAATCTTGTCCAGCTAACTCCTACTAATCGAAACACTGTGGGACGCTTGAATAGTACGTTATGCCTGTCAATAAGACTTCATCCTCTAATAATATTTTTAAAATTCTTCTTAATAGTATCCTGACCCTTTTTAACAGTTTGGTCTCTGCTCAGTAAATTCCTTAATTCAACAAAGTCTACCTGTAGTTGTCCCTAACATTTGGAAGCAAGCAACTTTGTGCAATCGCCTTTCTGAACACAGCACAAATATCCGACCTCGTTTGGCTCGATGGTTTGCTTTTCTATCTTAAAGTTCGTTTGTCCCAACCCTTTTACCTCATTCATTGATCTTATCTCCTTTGCATTTTCTACAGTTTCTTTGTTGAGATACCCAATTTTTCATTGGTGAGGCAGTTGTGGTTGATGCTCTTCATTAGAGTTCCTAAAGTCTATCTCCATAACATCTTACTCACCGCTGTATCCCTGCTTACACCAGTACTTCTCTTGAAACGTTTCCCGATAAAACTGACATCCGCTCATCCTATACTGAAATTACATCCTTTAAACAACAACAATTGGTGCAGTAGTTAATTCACCAAGGTCACTGAATCGGAATGTTAACATGTCACGGCCACACTTCATTGCTGCTATAGTGCCTCGGTCCATTTTATCTTTATACCACTTTCCTTGACAGTCCTGAGTCCATTATAGGTTAATATGAATCCTACACAGTTGTATTAAAAGGCAAAGGCTAACAACAAACTATTAATTTACCAGCACTTATAAAATGTACCCAATTCGTTCAGCCCTAATCCTTTAAATTAAAATTTAAGACTACAGTACGATATAAATATCCCATACATTTTTGAACTAAGTCGTTCAAAAATTTTACCTAAGCATTACTCATAAAAGAATTCATGCCATCCTTGTTGCCCTCCTCGTTGGTTGAAACGATAATGGCTTCGAAACCTTTTGTAATAATGCTATTAGAGCCCTGGAAATGGCAAGATTCTTCACTCAAGTGTTGAATGTCTGCGGCTCCACTGTCCTAACCTAGATTCCGGTGGCTTTCAATACCAGCTGTGATGATAAGGCTGTGGAGAGGCTGGGATGTGTGTGTGTGTGTGTGTGTGTGTGTGTGTGTGTGTGTGTGTGTGTGTGTGTGTGTGTGTGTGTGTGTGTGTGTGTGTGTGTGTGTGTGTGTGTGTGTGTGTGTGTGTGTGTATGTGCGTGTGTGTAAGGGAGTATGTATACACAGACACACACACTTATTTTAAAAATAATTATAGGTTTTTTGTTTCTTTAATTTCTTAAATTATTTTCTTGTTGTTTTGTTTTCCATAAAACTTGCATGTACGTAAATATTAATAGTTTTCTTTCTTTATAATGATTGTTATCGTAATTATATTTTTTCTTTAATTCGTTATTGCGAGCTAACTCCTAATTTAAATTAATTAATTTTTTATTTTCATTTATTAATTAAATTATATTTGTATAGTACTCTAAGACATTATAGTTTATTTTTTTTTCCCCGTATAACTATTCTAAAGAAACGTCCCAGAATAAATACGGATTTTTATCAGTTTTGTTATTATATATTGTCTTAATTGTACATTGTTATTTAAAAAAAAATTCTAATTATTATCCTAGCAATCCTCTTAAATTCATTTTGTAATTAATTAAAAAACATTTTTTATAATTACAATACTTAATTAGTCGAAAGAAATGCAAAAATGCTGAAAAATAATTTTGTCCAGCAAGCTCCTACTAATCGAAACACTGTGCGTCCGTTTCTTGTAATTATCTTACTTAAATATTGCGATATGATTGTATGATCAAAATACGCACACGCTTAACAAACTTAATATTGCTGACAAGATACAAAAAAATAGAACTAATATAATAACTTTATATTACTATTTTTTTTTGGTTTTGTTAAGCCAATATTTTAACATTTCATATAATAATTCAAAATAAAAGTTATTATTAATTAATAACTCCCAGACCTACCGCAGTATAGTTTTCTAAAAACATATAAACACAGAATATAGGTTTCCTTTCTTTATACCTAAAATAGTCAAAAGGAAAATATAAGGAAAAGCTAATGAAAATGTGAAAAATTTGCATACCATTTTTTGCAAATCTTAAGACGTCCAGGAAACCGTTTGAATGGTGAAAATATATTCATAACCTGTTGATGAATTTTCTAGTGATTTATGATACCCGTTCACGAGAAATAAGAGGAAAAGCTTAAGAAAAGGCGGGAAATAAGTATACTGGTTTTCCTTTAAAGCGAAGTAATTCAGGAAATATGTTTATATTATGGTCCTAATTCTTCTCATCATATTCCTCTTTGTGCCTGTCAGCGTCGAAGTACCACACCAACCCAGGATCTCCATCAGTCTATCATTCGAAAGAATCCTCTCACGTAATTAAATATATAATTTCATCTTAAATTTAATAATAATTAAGTAAATTCTTGAACACTTTGTTATTCATAAAAAAAAATAAAGGTATTCTTCAAACAATCACGTTGTCTGAGACATGATTAGGAAAATGGAAAAAAATTGGGTATCTATATATTCCGCAAGTTGTCGCGTCGAGTTGAGTTATAACTTATTATTCTTTTCATTTTTAATATTTTTCAAAAACAAGTTAGTGAGATTTAGTAAGGAAAAGAGAATGTAATTATGGGTAGTGAGTAGATATCGGTAATGAGTAGATATATCATTTCATCAAGATGTATAAGTTTCAACTAACATTTCGAAGCATAGATGATATATCTGTTTGTTGAAAGGTTCATTTCTGGATAAAATGATTACCTAAGTAGACACATGTCTATAATTACATTATCTTTTCCGTACTGAATCTCATGATAACTTATATTTTTGGAAAATATTAAAAATTAACGAATGAATAGTTAAAACTTATTGTGACTCAACTAGAAAAGACAACCTGGGGAATAATTACCAAAAATTGAAGTAATAAAATAATTAAATTATTTATTTAATATTTTAGAAGTTATTATTATTAATACTATTAATATCCTTAGCAGTCGTGGAAAAATAAATTAGGTTTGCTTTCTTGATATTTTATTTATTACAGTTATTTTTCGTGAAACCTCGGTTACTAATTGGATTTTATTTCATTGTGTATCTAATAAGGTAGATTACATTACTATACAATAAAAAAATAAATAATTCAGATTATATACAAGAGAATTAAATTAAATAAATGAATAAAGCAATAGCATGAATAATGAATAAAGTAGTGAAGAATTAGATAGATTATCTGAAATCATCCCATTTGTTATCATTCAACTTATTGGTCAGTTCACTATGATTGTTGTTTTGATATTTTGAAATGGCACTCTGTGACTTGTTGTTGTTCATCAATTGGGGGGGGGGTAATCACCGATATTGTCATCTGATGAATTCGTCCATTCCTGTGAAATTTCGAACAAGGACCAGACATTTACCAAGTGGCAACATTGTTCCGTTTGATCTAGGTGTCGTATTTGACGTTTGAAATTAAGCTGATGAGCTTTATACTCAAAGGCATCATTACAAGCCTATTCATCTGAAAGAGGATTATTTAATTTATTTATTATCTTTATTAGTTGCAAATTAAAAACTTCACTTTACTGAATGTGAGGCTATGCAGCTGTTTTTATAATAAAAAGTATTAAATGAAAAAATTAACAACTAGGTAGTAAAAATTTATCATTGTATTATTTAAATAACAATGGTCATAAAATAGCTAATAATATATCTTCTCATTCCAATGAATGCAACTTATATTAACATGCTTTAATCCTCTTAAACATGCTCAAGAATGGCACGGTCAGCAGAATGTGTTTCAATACAGGCCTACCTTTAAATGCTTCCTGTGAACTTTTAAACAATATATTAATTTAGTAATAGTTAATTTGTATAGTGAAATGCTTTAAAAAAATGAATTTGTATAGTGAAATGCTTAAAAAAAATGAATTTGTTGTGAATCTGTGAATTCGAAAATTAATTGGCGAAATTATGACGTAAATTATAATTAAAGCATTATAATGATGGTAATGTGCGTTCAGTATTATCATTGTTATTATTATATGATCTATGTTCACATGTAATAATAATAATAAATAATAACTGCAGATGATTGGACTTGTCACCCATCTCTGTTTTGAACCCGCAAATGCGTGAAGAAAATATAGGTGATAATAATAATAACTGGTACATGGACGATCTCAAACTGTATGCTAAAAACAAAGACCAGCTACAAAGCATCTCAACCATGATCCAAAATTATTGGATTAAAAGATTCCCTTGCTTGCATGAATTGCTGGCCAAAAGCTACCAGGAAATACTCGATGACAAGCAAACGCTCCCTGATGGTTTCGCTGATGGCATCACTTACATGCTCCCTAAACAGAACGAATTAAACTTAAGTCCTGAAGACTTCCGGCCAATAACATGCTTAAATGGTCTATATAAAATTCTGACCTCAATCTTGGCAACGAAGATTTATGAGCATCTCGACAATGAGAAGATGATAATCACTGAACAACTAGGGTGCAAAAAAAGAGCTAGGGGTTGTAAAGAACTCTTAGTAATAGATACATTTATTGCTGCGCAAGTTACGAAAAAACAGCGAAACCTCTCTATGGCCTGGATCGATTATAGAAAGGCTTTTGATTCTGTTCCGCATACTGGCTTTTGAAGGTACTGGATATTTACAAGATTCAACCAAAAGTAAGCAGGCTACTTTCAAACCTAATGTCCGGATGGAAAACTAAGCTGAAAATCGGAGCTATCAATACGGCCAACCAAATAAAAATAATGAAAGGAATATACCAAGGGGATTGTCTTAGCCCACTGTGGTTCTGCATGGCGTTGTTCCCACTAAGCAGGATCCTTCGAAAAAATAAGGAGGGATATAAGCTGATCATCAACGACAAAGCGACCACAATCAGCCACTGCTGGTACATGGACGATCTCAAACTGTATGCTAAAAACAAAGACCAGCTACAAAGCATGGTTGAGGCCATAGGTAACATGTTATACTAGAAACACAGGAATGTCAATCGGCCTCGACAAGTGTGCAGTGCTCCATGTAACCAAGGGGAAAGTCGTTAGCAAGCCAGGATATTGGGATCAATGAGGAAGAATACATCAAGGAACTTGAGGCCAATAAATTATATAAGTATTTGGGCATGCATCAGCATCTTAAAATTGCCCGAAGAGACATGCAACAAGAGCTTCTAACAATCCTCAAAATTAGGTTACGAAAAGTCCTTAAAACCCAGCTAACTGGAAAAAGAAAAATCAAAACCTGGGCTATACCTGCTCTCAGTTATAGCTTTGGGATATTGCAATGGTCAACCACCAGGGTACAGGAGTAGTATCCTCTTGTGAGAACAACTCTCACACAAGAACGGGCCCGCCACCCAATATCATCGAAAGCTCGCCTGTACTTGCCCAGAAGAGAAGGGGGACGTGGCTTGATAAATATCGAAGAAGCTTGCCGCAAGCAGGAAGTGGCCCTACGCCGATATTTCCTCACAAAAACAGATGGAGTTTATGTCACTATTTCAAGGTTGGATTCTGGTCTAACTGCACTAAATCTAACAAGACATGCGGAATCAGTAGTTCTTACAGAAAATGAACGGTTGACGGAATGGAAAACAAAGTATTTACATGGTAGATTCTATCACAAATTAAATGATAGCTCCATTGACAAGGAGATGTCAGTTGATTAGTTAAAGGCTGGCAAGATATTCTCCGAGACAGAGGGGTTTGTTATCGCCATTCAAGACCAAGTTATCGCCACCAGATCATATAGAAGGCATGTTTTAAAAGACGCATCAACGCCAGATAAATGTCGGCTATGCTCGGCTACATTGGAGTCAATCCAACACATCACTGGTGGATGTGGAGTGTTGGCTGTCACTGAATATCTTCAGAGGCATAACAATGTGGCCAAAATTTTGCATCAAGCCCTGGCGGTGAAATACAACCTTCTAGATGTAAAGGCACCATATTATAAGTATCAACCCAATAGACTACTACAAAAAGGTCCCCTTAAGCTATATTGGGATGAGTCCATTATAACGGACCACACTGTGCATCATAATAGACCAGATATCCTCCTTATAAAGTCGAGTGAGAGGAAAGCAAGTATAATTGATATTGCGATCCCTAACGACAATAATGTGAACTCAACTATTGGAGAGAAACTTCGGAAGTATCCAAGAACTTGCAGCTGAGCTTAAAGTGCTATACGATATGGAAAGCGTGGTAATAACACCTATTATAATCTCCACGAATGGATTGGTTCCTAAATCCACGGTGGAGGGTATTGAGAAACTGGGAATTCCGGCCGAGGTTTTAAAGGAGTCTCAACAGGCAGGATCGTTAGAAAATTTCTGAATGTTTAGAGATGAAAAATATAAAAACCAAAAATAATAACTGCAGATGGTTGGACTTGTCCCCCATCTCTGTTTTGAACCCGCAAATGCGAGAAGAAAATATAGGTGATAATAATAATAATACTTATTATGTTTCAATTTCTCACCGACAAGGTTTCCCTAATGAAATAATAAGAATAGGTATTTTTAACAGTATAATAAATGGATATTGATTTTAACATTTGAACATAAACATATAGCAACAAGCTTTCATGTAGCTGAAGAAAAACTAATACTTACTGGAACCTTCTGGCCAATCATCATGTTATATGTTTTTAGTGATTGTCATAGATACATACAGTTTGGACTGTTATAGTTTAGGAATATTCCAAACCCATTGATGGAACAAATGACCACGATTCTCATGTCTGAGAACACTAGGAGGAGACTAAAAAGAACGTGGATGACGGATCTATTACAGTAGGAAATTAAAGCAAGCCAATGGAGAGGTACTTTTCTTCTTCATGCCTTTCATGCCATTCCGAATTATTTTCCTGCCAGCCAAACTGTTGATTGTCAATTATTTGTATTTGACAGGTGTGGATAAAAATATAAAGAGGGAAAAAAATAAAGAAATATGACAGGTTCTCAATATAATATGAGAATATATAATTTTATATGGGGTCCGGGAATTATAATGCACTTCCAAATTCATTCATCAAACCCACAAGTTCATTTGGGTTGTCTATCTCAGCTCTGGGTTTCATGGTTTTATTCTAAGAGTTTTTGTAAAATACTACTTTTATAAAATAAAATTTGATTTTATTATAATATTTTTTCGTACTGTTGAATTTGAAAAAAAATATTACAATAACGAAACATTTTGAAGAGGATGAAAATTTAACTTAATTAGTTATCCAGTAAGTCAATTATCGAGTCATCACCTTATAATGGCCATTTTAACGTTAATATTATTAAATGCCATGGTATAAAAAAATATGGGATTTTAATATTAATCAAATAAACTTTTCTATATGTAACTAAGGCGATAGTATAAAATATATTGGAATAAACTAAATTAATTAATTAATGTTTAAGATTAATTGTGTTTGCCAGCCTGAAGATAAACTGCCTGCACAACGGTGAAAAGTTCAGGACGAATCAGGTAACAGGAAGAGGGTCTAACTACAAAATCAATATGGACTTCCAATATCTAATGATTCATTAAAGCAAGGAAATGAATTTCATCAATATTTGGGCTTCGTATCCACCGCTGTAGAAATTACATAGGGGTACATAATAACTATCAGTAATTGTTTAATAATGAAATATAAACGGAATCCTTTTTATCAACTTTGTTTATATGCTAGCTATTTAACGATCATAGATTACATTAGGAAAGAAAAGTGATGTATTAATATAGATATCTAATTTATCCCGTATTGTAACTGTGCCAATGGAGTTAGCTTGCTAGACTCTATAGCCGGTCCCAAGCCCGGATAAAACAGGAGGGTTGGGTGTAGGGCATAAACCCTACTCTGTAAAACACAACAGTGGAGAAACCACTGACAGCTTTGCTCATGGAAAAAGTGCAGGTAAATACATTCCCCAGAGGGACCCGATCGGATGGGGGGGGGAGGGGGTCCCAACCAGCGCTTACTGTAAGCAAACTGAGAGAGAAAAGGAGAAGGAGAAGGAGAGAGAGGAAAAGACGAATTTTGCGAGTAGGAACGTGGAATGTCCGAAGCCTTTTGCAAGCGGGAGCCAGCAAAGATCTGGAGACCGAATTAGAAAAGTATAGAGTGGATATAGCAGCACTACAGGAAATTCGTTGGAAAGACAGCGACCTAGTCTCATTGAATAAATATATAGTTATAAATAGTGGGAACAAGACCAACCAATACGGAACTGGATTTATAATAAAAAATTCCCTAAAGCAGGCTTTGATAAGCTACTCACTGATTAGTGAAAGAGTTTGTAGCGTTAGGCTTAAAGGAAGATTTGCCAACATATCCTTAATCAGCGTGCATGCCCCTACAGAAGAGAAGGATGAATCTGAAAAAGAGGAATTCTACAGTGAACTGGAAAGGGTGTATAGCTCAGTGCCTAAATATGATGTAAAAATAGTTATCGGAGACTTGAATACCAAAATTGGAAAGGAAAAAGAATTCAGACCCACGCTAGGCGAATGTAGTCTTCACAATATCACAAACAATAACGTTGAAAGACTAATAAATTTTGGAACGTCCAACGGTATGAAAATCATGAGCACGATGTTTGCACATAAAGAGACGTGGATGTCCCCAGATGGTCTCGCAAAGAGCCAAATAGATCATGTACTAATTGACTCAAGGCATTCATCCGCTGTTCTAGACTGCAGAAGCTACCGAGGTGCAAGCTGTAACAGTGACCATTACTTGGTCTTAAGCAAAATAAAGCAGAGGATGAATTGCGGATTAAAAAAGACTAGTGAAAGACATGCGGATCCGGTGGATATAAAAAAGTTGGCCACGGATGAGCGAACAAGAGAAGAAATGAGAAACGAATTTCAAGAAGAATTTTCGAAGAACAAAATATCTGGAAATTGTTCAGTAAACGAAAAATGGAATTCTTTAAAAACAGTCATGAATTATGTCACCCATAAAGTAGTGGGACCAAAGAAGAAAGCACCGAGAAATGAATGGTACGATAACGAATGTGAAGAAGCCATAAAACAAAGAAACCAAGCAAGATTAAAAACTCTCCAGAGAGTTACAAGGAAGTCAGTTGAGGAATACAAAAGGCCAAGTCCCTCAGTAGGAAAAAAAAGAAATGGAGAAAAGAAAAATAGAAAAGTACCGACAATATAAATTCATAAATAATAAAGTATGCCGGAGAAAACCTATGGGAAAGAAATATACCAGATAATATGAGAGTGTTGGATGGAAGAGAAGATGCCCCGTGAGTGGTCAGAATCAGTCATCTGTCCAATATCTAAGAAAGGCTGTAAGCAAGATTGTAGCAACTATCGCCCAATATCATTGCTTAGTACTGGGTATAAAGTTCTATCCATAGCGTTGTGTAGAAGAGTGAATGAGTGGGCGGAAAGAATCCTGGGAGAGTACCAATGTGGTTTTAGACCAGGGAGGTCAACAGTGGACCACATGTTCTCCGTACGTCAAATTCTGGAGAAGTCCTATGAATTCAACGTGGATCTCCATCACTTATTCATTGACTTTCGTCAGGCATATGATAGTGTGGAGAGGAATGAAATGTACAAAGGACTGAAGAACCTGCGACTTCCGTCAAAGTTAATTAGGCTCGTAAGAATGGCGCTGAATGATACTAGGAGTAGAGTAAAGATCCACGGAAAGTTTTCAGAAGAATTCAGGGTAAATAAGGGACTAAGACAAGGTGATCCTCTCTCACCTGTGATATTCAACCTGATTCTGGAAGTACCAATCAGATCTATAAAGACGAGCCCAAACGGCACAATTAATAATAGATTGACGCATCATCTAGCATATGCCGACGATGTGCTTATATTGGCCAGAACAATGCCAGCTTTATCGGGTGCTATGCAAGAGTTTGAGGGGGCAGCAAGGAGACTTGGCCTCGTTGTAAGCAATGGCAAAACAAAATATATGATAACGACGAGAAGCGGGACATATAGGCATGGACCAGTAAAGATCGGAGACCGTGAATTCCCTGGATGTGAGTCCTTCAGATACCTGGGGGATGTTGCCAAGAAACATCGACATGACAATAGAAGTCAAGAATTACAGCGGGCAACAAGTGCTTTTATGCTCTACGGGAGGTCTTGAAATTCAGGAATCTCTCCTGTAAAAATAAAATCGTTATCTACAAGTCAATCATACGCCCCGTAGTTACATATTGCAGCGAAACATGGGTCCTAACAAAAGCAGCCAAAGATTCCCTCAAAATTTGGGAAAGAAGAGTATTAAGAACAATATATGGCCCTATTAAGGAAGGCGAGCAATTCAGAACGAGAAATAATGCAGAATTGATGGAATTGCTAGCGAATCCAGACTTAGTCACGGTCATTAGAAAGAGAAGGCTATGCTGATTAGGTCATATTGAACGCATGGATCCGAAGAGACTTCTTCGAAAAATGGTGTATGATAATCCGGGAGGAAGGAGAAAACGCGGGA
Source organism: Troilus luridus (assembly GCA_964056705.1). Lineage (NCBI taxonomy): Eukaryota > Metazoa > Arthropoda > Insecta > Hemiptera > Pentatomidae > Troilus > Troilus luridus. The sequence goes on from OZ057412.1 coordinate 135,470,286, forward strand.
GACCCCGATTGAGATGGATGGAAGATGTGGAAGAGGATCTGCGTAGGATGGGAGTGCGGAGATGGAGGAGGTTAGCTTCAGATAGAGCGGAGTGGAGCAAGTTTTTGGAGGAGGCCGAGGTCCTACAAGGACTGTAGCGCCAAACTGTGAGTGTGAATTTATCGTTGAAGAGTCAATAACCATTTTATGTTGTTTAATGTCATTGCAATTCCCATTATTTTTATATTAGTATCATTTTCTAAGTCAGATAAGAGTTAATATATAAAAAACCTATTTTATCCACAGTCAGGTTTTATTGTTTCCTGTTCGAGTCTGGCATCCGGGACTGCTGTACAAACTCGGTAAATTCTTACCTTCTACTTACTTCCTTATTATCAGTTCCTACCTCAGTAATAGAACCTTTAATGTAAACCATAATTTTTCTTACTCTTCCCTCTTTACCCAGTCTGCCGGTGTTCCTCAAGTATCTTTGGTCCCATCCTATACACGATATATACAGCACTGACCTCACCACGTACACAGATGACACATGTTTGCTATCAGTAAATAAGGATCCATTTTTTGCATCCCAATCTCTTCAATCCCACATCTCAAACCTTCAAGAATGGTGTCAAAATTGGAAAATTAAAATAAATCCTAACAAATCCCATCAAATTACCTCCACCCTTCGTCGTAAACCTACGAATTCCTGCCCTACTGTATCCTTTTATAATATTCCACTGAACCCTGCCGAACAGATACGTTATCTAGGACTCCGTCTGCACAAACGTCTCTTCTGGAATCCTCATACACGACTGAAAAGATAAGAAACTGCTCGATGTTTTCGCCTACTTAAACATTTACTGGACAAACGCTCTAAGCTCCCAATTAATTACAAAAGACTCATTTACATAACAGTTATCAGACCTATTTGGACATACGGAGCTTTGGGCTCTACTAAACCATCCAATTCATCTCGTATCCAATCCTTACAATCCAAAATCCTTCGTAAAATCCTCAATGCCCCTAATTATGTCACAAACAAACTCATCCATCATGATCTTAATATCCCATATGTTGCTGATTTGGACCAACTAGGTACCTATCCTTCCATGACAAGCTCCATACACACCTTAATCCGCTAGTCTCTCAACTTGCTTCCCATACTATTCCTGATAACCCTCCGAGGCGTCTGAAAAGAAAATGGCCTCGAGACCTTCTACTATAGAGCTTTATTGGAGTGCTTCCGATGGGTCGTTTCTCCACAAGTGTTTTTCATGTCATATTGTTCATATTAGCAGATTTACTTGTAATATTGTTATAGTTGTAAATATAAAAAAAAAAAAAAAAAAGAAATTGTTTTTTGTTAGTTTATTCTGACTTATTCAAATAGCAAGAAATGAAGTAGTACTGTAATTCTTGTTGGATTTAAATTGGAGTTCTATAGGTTCTACTCTTTTTAGAAATTAAAAATATACTCTTTACTGGTAGTCAGTTGTAGTTAAAATTTTAAATTAATCATTATCTCAGTGTTTTTAAATCGAGTTACAGCAACAGGACTAACACTGTGTTGTGGGCTATTTTTTAACTGGTTTTTTTTTCACGTAGGCTTTTACACATTTTTGACTCCTTGAACATATTTTTGAACTTTATTGAAGAATATCTTCTTATGAATGAATAATTGAATGAACTTATAAATAAGCTGTAGAATTTTGGAAATGGTATCCTCTCATATACATTTAAATCTATTTATTTAGAATAAGTAAAAGTAATATGAAATAATTCGATAATTAAGTAAAGGAGAAAATGGAGAAATATTCATTCACAATGAAACATCGTAATATTAATTTATATTTTATCACGTTGTTATTATTTATTTATTAATCTATTTTCATGTTCACCCGCGCAATTGCGCATGCAGCAAATTTGATCCAATTTTATTCTCTTTTCTTTTTCTACTGGAATATCAAGTTTTGGAATGGAAATGCCAATAGTTGAGTAGGTCTCTTGGCCAATGTCTTTTTAATCTTTTCTTATCAAGTACAGGTAACAGGGAGTAGAAAAGCGGAAGATCGAGTTGATTTGGGTGATTTTGTGTTGATGAGTGGAATATTATGTATTTTTTATCAATATATGATTTTATATTGGGAATGTTCATGTCGTTGTGTATGGTGTGATCGTTTGATGTACCATGGTGCATTGACAATTTTTCCGAGCATTTTGGACTGTGCTGTTTGAATATTGTGTATGTGGAATTGTTTTGCTGAACCCCAAAGTTCTGCTCCATATATCCAAATAGGTTTTAGTATACTGTTATAAATAAATCGTTTGTTTCGTAAGTCAAGTGAAAATCTGTAGTCCAGAAGATGTGCCAGTTGTTTGTGGCGTCTTGTCAGTTCTTGCCTTTTTAATTTTGTATGTACGTGTCATGTAATTCTTTTGTCCAAGTATAGCCCGAGATAATGTATATAGTTTTTGGAAGGTACTTCGTCGTTGTCAATATTGACTGCTGGACACGAAGCTTTGCTTAGAGAGGAGCATACATGGCTAGATTTTGAGCCGCTTAAGATTGTAGAATTAAAAAGTAATGAGGAGGCAAGTGAGGTTTTATTTTCCAGAGAAGACCATTGTGTCTGGCACTACCAAATGCTTTTTCAATGTCAAGAAAATGATTTGAGGACAAAAATAATTTATATTACAATAGTTAAAAGATTTAGAAGGGGAAGAAGGGAACGGAAAAATAAGTGATTAAGCTATGAAATTTTTTAGTGAGAAATATATGTGTATATAGACACTTAATTGAATACCTGAGGATAAAACATTTATTTCAAGTAAAGGTATGTTGTGATGCGTGCACCAGATTTTTTTTGTCTCACTTTAAACTTGATATAGTAAATCCGTGGTTGTTTTTATTTATACAAATAAATTTTTATTGGGAGATGAATCGTTAATGAATTACCACCTCTGTTCAATCTGAACGGACTGCAACAGAATAACAAAACACCATTGATCGTATTCCCTGCAAGTTTTGGTTGTGCTAAACTCTCATTTCAAACTTAAACCCAAAGAGCTAAAAAAAAAAAAACTGAATTGTTTCTTTAAAAAGTTAAAAAACAAAAATTTTATTTATGAAGAATTAATAATTAATTATTATTATAACTGTATTACACCGTTGAAGATTAGCGGCTTTCATAAATTTAAATTAAGATACGTATTCCAGGTTTGACATACTTGTCTAAACCGAAAACTGGAAAAATCGGAAAAATAACTCGTCTCTTCAGTTAATGATATTTACTTAGATTAGAAAAACAAATTTACTTAGATGGTTTCTCATAAATCAGTGTTCATATTTGTTTTATTTTATACTTACTTTTGTATCTTGTTTACTCCATTAGATTTTTTAATACATTATTACATCTATTTTATTCTTTTTAATTTTTTCAATTTCATGTTTATTTGTTTGTATTATGCAGCCCTGCGATCTGAAGAATACCTGCAACGTAGATCGAAACGTCATTTTTCCTTAAATAGTTCATCTCGAATTAAGATATTATATCTTTGATACACCCGGACCATTTTCATCCCCATTTGTATAAGGTCAATTAATATTATTTAAGATGAAGCATAGAAATATTTCTTGAATAATAATATTAATTATTCTTGGAGGAGAATTATAATAGTAACACTAAATAAGCCCTACGCGTTGCCTTCCATAACAGTAATCTCCGTATGATTCGCCCGCTATAAATTATAGATAACATTTCACAATCAATCGTAACAGCTCCCCCCGTTGCACCCCTCTGCCTGCAGTTGTTATGTTTGGGCCTCAACCGGATTGGTCAGGTTTCATGCTGCACCATTACTTCAAAATGCAAAAATACATACATTTAATTAAAATCAAATAGTATATATGTCTAATTCATTTTTGAAAAAAAAAAGAAAAACTAAACTCATTGATTAATATTTATGTTCTAATTATCGATTGAAAAATGCTTTAAAAAACATAGTCCAGTGTTAGGTTGGTGATAAAGTCCAATTAAATTAAAAAGTAAATAAAATAGCTATTTTACTGTTTTATTCGTCCCAACTTTTCGGTCCCAACGCTTTGCAGGACCTGATCGACTTGACATATTAATTAATTTATAAAAACACACATTTCAAGACCGTTCTCGATACATAAAAAAAAATTGAAAGCAGTGGATTGTTAATGACGTAAGGTACACATACTTTTTCATACTATATACTACATCCATCGCCTCTCTTGGAAGCCTTAATACTATATACGGCTTTTCTCTCTTAATAAACTTCCAAAAAACAATAAGAATAAAATAACGATGTTAAATTGTTTAAGTGTGGAGTCAATGATAGAAAGAGAAAAATTAAAGTGTTCACTTTAATGTAGCCAATAATTTCGTGACTGAGGTAAGTATACCAGTAAAATTGGTGAAATTAGAAAGGAGTTAAAATATAAATCCAAATTAATATATTATGGATTTAACTTCGTTTTAAAATCATTGAAAAATTAAGTAACTCATAATAAGAGACTAGGTTATTTGTGTATTTTTGAAAAGGTTGTGGGAATAGTCCTGAGTTTGGTGTTGTCCATGTGGTTTTGAAGAAGTGTTGAGTATTCATGTGTGCTGTTTATTGAGGAATAGTTAACAGGGATGATGTCTCACTACATTTGTTTGTGCATAGGCCATATTACATTGTTCTGGCGAGATAGTAGCAGTGTGAACCGGTCAGTCCGCTTCTGGAGAGTTGATATTTTTTCAATGTTACTTGACTTGGCACATGCAGCATTCTTCTTTGATGAACTGGGCATCCGTAATAGATCGCTGGATAATGGCCACCGATCGGTAGCTCTTTACTTTACATCTGGCATCCATTTCTCGGATGGTCTGGCTCAAACTTAACATATCTTAGCTATTGGTCGCTAAAGGATCTGTTATATTTGTATTCATGGCCCCTCGAGAGTGGAAAAATGTCATTTCTTTTATGAGGTTCTTCAACTTTAGCTTTAGTATAACCTAAATTGCTAATTTCCAATACAAGTTTTGGTATTACTTGACTTGAAATTATGGTTGAATAATTATTAGCTGTTATAAAGATAAATTAAGTTGTAATAATTTCTGTGCCTTCACAGTACAAGGCATCACAGCTTTATTTATTTTAATTTAATGAACTATATTATTAAAATTGTTGTTGTTCTTTACAATATAATTTCTTCATTCGCTTTCAATTGTTTTTTAAAGACGTATTTTCTTCCTTCTATGTGTGTTAAACATTGCTTATTTTATTGCGTTTTCATTCTTTAGTTGTCGTTGTTTTATTTCCGTTTCCTTACTACTGTTTTTATATTTCTATTGTTAATGCATTTTGTTTTAAATTATTGAAAAATGTTGCGATCATCAGAATTGGCCTAATCACAAATTTTTTGCGCTTATATTTTACCTTAATCGTTAATAAATACAAGATTCTTTTTCAGAATTTTTATTTACACAAAAATTACAAAAAAACAAAACAATAAAACATTTCAGTTACTAATGTCCTAAATATAAATAAAAAAACACTGTTTTTTTACAGACATACAAACATATATTTTTTCATCTCTTGCCAGGTGTTGAGATTGAAATTCCGCAATATAACAAAATTCTCATCTATCGTTATTATTAACGTAATAAGTCGTCGTTTCATCACTTTCCTCATTTCTTATATAAGAGATCCTGTTTAAATGATTATTAAAAGATCACCTTTTTACATTACTAATGATATAATACTAAGACTCTGATCTGATGATGAGGAACTTCATTTCAAAATCATTAAATGAACGTACAAGGGAAACAAAGATTTGAGACCCGGATAGTTTTGAGGGATTAAAATCAATAGGCATCGGTTGAAGGTACCTCATTGTGTAGATTGTGGCTCACTTAGTAAAATAGATCAATAGATCAGAAAAATAAATAATTAGAAGTTAACAAGATGTTTTTTAACAAAAACAAATCTCATGAAATATTCAATGTTTTTGTGAACTATTAATTTTGGTTTTGGTCCTTGATAGCAATAACATCTAGCTAAAAAAAAAAATCGTCCACAGGTAATAAGCTTTCTTTATTACAGGCTTTGTTAGACAATTATGTGATTATACATACTCACTATGATACATATATATACATAATGTTTTTATTTTGGTTTAGTTGTTTCACTTTATAATGTATTTTCTTCAATCTCTTTTTTTTTATTTTCAATTGTGTTTTAAAGTCGTTATTTTCTTTCTTATAGTTGCATTTAAACATTGTTATTTGATTCGTTTTCTTTGTTCATGGTCTTGTTGTTATACTTGTTTTTCTAACATTTTTTTGTTTTGTTTTTATTTCTATTTTCACTACAGTATAATTTAAGCTATTCAGAAATGTCATAATAACCAGGATCAGTCTAATCACATATTTCTTTGTGCTTATATTCAACCTTAATAACAAATATATACAGGTATCTTTCACATTACTACTGCTTCTACATTATTAATTCTACGGATTAATAAACATTTGAGGCTGCCTGGGGGGGGGGGGGGAGGGACGGCTGAAGATGGCTTGCATCTTAGGCCGAAACGTTGGCACAATAAAATAACTTTTGCTTACTTTGTGTTATATTTGACTGCACTCTCTGACCAATTCAATCAATATCCAGTCAACTACTTTTTAACTTAATATAGTTAATTTGGTCCTGAATCCGAAATTTAAAAAAAATTATGGATAGCACACCTCAAAATTATGAGACTTTAAATCAATCATAAAAAAGAATCGGAAATTATATTAATATAATGTTAGCTAATTCTCATGAAAACTAAAACCAAGTTGTTTTTTTCTCTCTAGGTATATTTTATGTTTTCTTTCAGAGGTTCAAATTTCAGACTTAATTTATAAAGGATTTAAGAATATAGAATGTATAAATATAAATGTAGTAATGGTATTAATATGAGTACATTATCTTGAGGGCTGCTGGCTCCATTTCATCCATTGAACTTAACCTTCAGATTCGCTCACCTTGCACTAGTCTAGAGATTGTTCAGACAAGTCTACGACCCATTCTCTTTGCCTCAGCACAATTAACGTTTCATCCTCAACACAACACAATGGATAAATTATGTCTACTGTTTCTCAATGAATAGGTCATTATAACTTAGAAGAAAAAAGAAATACCGTATAAGGTTGGACTTCCTCAGACAAGCTGCAGGTTCAGCAGAATAATACACTGATTGACGGATTCTACTGGCCTTTTCTAATAATAAAATATTTCTTTCTTTCTTTTTTTCGCCCTACGCCATGGTAATTTTGGCCAATTTATTTTCAGATTACAAACAATCGTAGTCACAGAAATTGTCTACATCTACTACTGGAAAACTGAAATGATGTTCCCATTTCTTCATTTCCTCATATATTTTCCAATATCGTGGTTGTTTATGTGATAGTCGGAGTATGGTTTCGTTTTCGAAATAGTGCATGCAAGAAACTCAGAGCATACAGCGATAAAACCACGTCTCGAAGGCTTGTAATCACTAACTTAATGCATCCGCAAAGTTACATGATTCTAATCTGTATAATAACACTGAATTATTATACATTGCATAATTCGAATCTGACCGAATCGAGGTGTTTAATGGTATGGTAGTCCTTGCTCTCATTGCTTTATACGAGGCTTGGTCTCGTTTGTATTCCCAGTTATCGTTATATTTCATCCTAGGCAAGTAATTTTATGGATTTTTTTTCATTGCAATATTTGCATGAAATTTAGCATCGGTGTTTTGATTTTTACGTATTATTATTGTTTTCTTATAATTCATATATTTTACATAATTGTTGCATGCTACCAATACGCTATCTACGGGACGCTGAAGACCTTCAACACTACATGAATATATGATATATGATCTGATGTAAGTATATCTCAGGTTTTTTTATTATTTCCGATTATAGCCGAATTAATAAAGGAGTACCGAAACACTACATATGCGCACGATTCTGTCATGCTTTCGACCTTTCGACCAGTACTAATTTCCAATCGGTAACAACTTACTATTAAAAAAATTTCAGACTGTCCCCCCCCCCTCTAACACTTTACAATACACCATTACAAACACAGATAAAATACTTGGGCCTTACGATGGACAGAAGACTGACTTGGAAAGCTCACGTGACTGATTTAAAGAAAAGGTTGAATCACCGACTCTCACTCTTAAGACGACTACTTTACCACAAAAATAAACTATCACTAACTAATATACTGACAGACACATTGCCACAGAATCTGCTTAGAAGACTGAAACATCTCTGGATCAGAGATCTACTACCAAGAGATGAACCACGCCAGGAGTGCCTTCAATGGGAGGTTTCTCCATACACGCTTCCACGAGAATCCCTTTGGGGAGGTTTTCAAAAGTAGATCGAAAATAAAATATGTGCCAAATGGCATTTGTATGATATCTTAAATAAATATTTTTATTATCATTATTTTATTCTTTCGCTGTTTTTGGTAGTCCCATCTTCGATTTCATTCAGATCCTTCTGGAACAATCGCACCTAGAAGGGACTAAATAATGTGGGTGACACAATTCATCCCTTTCTCACATTTTTTCATATGCGAATGTCTTCAGATGATTACTATCAATATTGAAGATTCACTTTTGACTTGAAGTTTTTTTTTTTATTATTCTAATGTCCTTACAATCTACCTTTTATTGTTTTAGTGGATTTATTATTCGTCTAATATTTGACACTTGACAACATTAGTATCGAATATTGTGAAGAACAATTCCTATTAATAAAACAAATTATCCGATGCGCATGGAATAGTTAATATCGATATGAGCTTTAAATGCCTAGAGATTATCAAATAATTTTCCAATCATTTACTTCCTCAAATCTTTCTAATGTTCTTTGTGCACCAGACCAACCAACATTTTTTACTATTTCTATATATAGAAGGAGTCAAGTTATGACTCCACGGTAAAGCCAGAAGGATTATATGTATCGGAGACATTAACAATGAATAGAAGAGGACTAGTTGATTAAGTAGTCGAATGAGAAGGCATGGTTATTAAGGAGATTTTAGGCAACAGATGGGTTAATGGGCATATATGTTTGAGATCAAACTAGGAACGAGGCAGAAAGATAGAAACAATATCAAGATCAATTAAAAAGAAAAGTTTTATTGTTCTATGGACACATCTTTAGAATGTCTGACAAAGAAAATAGGGAATTGTATAAAACCTAAGGCAAAAAGATTTTGATGCTTCCAGGAATGTTATAAGGATCTAAAAGAATTTGTTATTCCAGAGGCCAAAATCATTAACAGTGATGATTTTCGACGAATGGTGAAAAGCTACAAGTGTTTTGAGGTGGGAGAGGAACCCAAAAAACTAAGAATCGGAAGTTCGGAAGAAGGCACTGAGGGAGGTGTTCAAGAGATACTGGCATCAAAGCTGAAAGAAGAACAAGATCGAGATGTGGCAAGTGATATCGATTGTTAATGCGCAGTCCATAGGGGGCTCAATACGAATGCAAAAATAATATATATCAGTAAAGCACTTCAACAAATTTTCCAGACCAGCTTGCTCTTTAATACAGTCCTCAAAGACTACCAAGAAATCGGAAATAAATTCTAATCGCCAGTAAACATTACACATCTAGAAACATTAAATAAGTTAATATTTTTATATTACAAACGTTATACTGCTAATGCCCCAGATTGCTTTCTTAGGGCAACCCTGATAAGACGTTATAAGGTTTAGATCTTACACTATTAATCATAAATCTATTAATAAGAAAGCTATTAGCCTAAGGATTTTCACTCCCTAACTGATTCTATTTAGACTTAGAAATGAATGAGTTGGGGCCTCTCTTATCAAAACACTTCTGGAAATTTTCCTACTTAGAAATTAGTATGATTCATGACGGTAGATTTAATTCAATAAATATTGTATTTATAGAATATATTTGAATATATTTAAAGTATTTTTTTAAATATCATATGATTCAATAGTTTTATTTATTACCTAAATTTCCATTTTTGTAAAATGAGTATTAGTCGCGTTTTTCCAAAGTTGTTACACACATAAACATTTTAAAATAAAGTGCAACGGCTGTAAGAAAAATATCAATATTAATATATGAGCCGGAACACCATTAGACCTCAAAAGGAAGTTACTAAGTTACTTAATGCTATTAATATTTCATTTATAGTAAAGGTAATAAACCAAAAGGGCAATAAAGCTAAAGTAAAGTGAGTAATAAATTTAAAAAGGAAAATGACTCTTCATCAGCTAACTGCTATCCCTCTATACCCAATTTATGTATATATAAATATATATAATAGTATATGTAAATAAATAAATACTTTTTATATAAATTAAGCAACATTTATTTATATTATTGTTATATCAGTACAAGTTTTTAAGTTATAACTATACATATATTAGTCTTTCACTACATTTTATAGGATTTCATTCATTGGTTCATATAGCGTAGCGTACAAGAAGCATAGCTTACAATTAATTAAATATAAAAGTTATTTCTAAAAACTCTTGCTTTATCGATTTAGATGTAAATTAATTAATGTGACAAAGGAAGCCAGCGGCATCATTTTGCTCAGTAATGTATTAATGAAAGTAATTAGATTTGACCATCAAGGTTGATTTTTTTAATTATCATCATTTCAGCTAATTAATTGATCACAAAGACATTTACATTCAATTTATCCAATTTGTGTATATCCAATATGTGTCTCTGAACTTTAGAAAATAGTTGGTTTGTTTTCGTACGTGTTCTTAATTTGTGCGAAAAAACATGCAAGTGTATAGTATGTGTTTATCATGGCGATTTAATCATGATTTATTGTATTCCATTAATTTGCTAGTTTGTATTTAGTGAAAAGTATCATCATAACAAGATCATGTGTGTTATCTCAACTGAAAATCGTAAGTAACGAAAATAAGTATTTATATACTCGTGATTCTCGAGTTCCTGTCAGTTCTTAAATTTCTTTTGGCAACGTTTCTAGACTGGAAATCTTTAGTAAAGAGGTTCTGAAAAAATTCTAGACTGGTTTGGTGTCATACTCATGCCCTAACAGTGAAAAAATGAGGTTTTAGTAAATACATTAAGTACCTCACTAAAATAAACATAAATTGACACGTGTAAGATGTTAATAGATAACTGCTGATCCTAAAAATACATAACTTACACTGATCACATCTTTAAAAAATAATAAGAAATAAAATAATCATTCTTTTACTTTTATAAGATATAAGCTATACACAAAGAAAGCGATCTATGAAACAATTAAGTGAAACATTTAACATGAAAGTTGATACAGGAAGTTGGACAAAAAAATTAGATTTATGAGAAATCGGTTTGCCATAATCGAATGCTTGATCTGCATCCAAAAATTTGCAAGATTCAGTCCATAAAATCTGGACTTAATAAATTAAATAATTTAATAATTTACATGCATCATATAGATGTAAACGTGATTATTCTGTGGATCTCCGGATCAACTCATGTGAGATCATGAAAACAGGTATTTCTAGGCTTTCGAATAAATTATGATGTTATCATCTAAACTCGTCAAAAGAAATTGTTTCTACAATGACGTCAACAATATGTTTGGGTTCGAGATTGACTCGAGTAGTCCTGGATGAGATAGACGAAACTATCTAATAATCTGAATGACATAACAGAGCGATGTTGAGTGACTACGTGTTGGGATGCAAGTAGCTTCCCAGGGCGTGTCCTCACAGCTGGGAAAAGTTCTGCATCTGCCCAGCGATAGGCAGGGCAGATGCAGACTAAATTTTTAAAGAAGCAATACAACATTTCTTTAAGCAAATCTAAAAATAGTCATAATTTATTATCTTAAATATATTGTTAGCTGATATTTGTTAACTGAATATTATTAGATGATCCATTGCATAGAGCAACTCACTTGGCATTCTTTTTTTTTAAGCAGAACTTTATCCAGAAGTTAGAAAACATAACGACACTTAATTAAAATTCATAGGGATTTGGAAGAAATAAGATAATAGCATTACATGGAATTAATCATTTTATTAATGGCTCTAGATGATATTTTCAGAAGTCTTGGATGTAGAGTTTTATTTTTTTTAACACACATCATTTTGTGACGGGTTATGGAAGAATTGAATTTTTCTTCCCATGCCCTTAGGGTATTCTTATTTTCTGAAAATAACGTAAAAGTTATTATTTTAAAATAATTAATCTTTTACTGTAACAGGTGTATTTTAAGAGGTGGATGTGGACATGAATATACTAAACCTGATAAAAATGAATACCTACTGAAATACATAAATACATGTATACGTACAACCTCCTATGTGCCCAGGAATTAATCAAAAATCGTACCATAGACAGAATCCAGGGCCATAGAACTAATCTTATAGATTTTCCATCACAATATACAACACTGTAAGTTTCAATTTAAGATAAAGAAGCACAGGAAAGAGAAAATAAGCAAAACTAAGTGAGAATTTTTTCTATTTTAAACCGGTCTCGGTCACTCCCTACTAACTTGTCTTCACGCCCCCCAGGTTGGGAACCACTGCCTTAGAGGGTTTGAAGAATATGCAACTGAACAATCCTCAGTCTAAACAGTTAGACCGTGGTCTGCGTCCTCCCGCAGCAGCCAGTCAGGCAGCCATTTAAGTTTTTAATGCATTCTAAATTTTCCCCAATATTCAATTTGAATATGAGCGTGTGTGAACAAACGTACACCAAAAAATCTAAACACCAACAAACAAACAAATGATATGAAAATATGAGGATTTCAATGGTCAATTGGAATCTGGCTACTAGTGGTGGGGCCCACTTGTTGATCTGAATAGGTGAACATGTCCCCTGACTATACTGAGGGTACTTCCGTATTTCTGTGAGCGCTATGGGCGGCCGTTCGGTTCCAGGTAAACTAAGCATTGGTCGGTGAGGTGTTGGGGACCATCATAGAATTTTATATACCTCCGTGATATGAAATCTGGTACAGAGACAGAAGTTTTAGAGGTTTTTTAGATGAGCTCTACTTCTTCTTGGTATGTGTTTCAACAAAACAGCCTACCCCGCCATGGCATGGCGCCATCTCACGAACGATGGAGAATAGCCTTTCGCTGCTTCGGAGATACCATATAATTGCCCCCAATCTCTTCTGTTGGTAACACGGCCGTGTACAAACAGAAGAGATTATACGTATAGATATTATGCCACCATAGTGCTCTGCAAACTTAATAGCTTCTCCTTCTGGTGATTGCTTCCACTAGCTTCCAGAACTACCTGTAATCTCCTAGGGCGAATTGATTTTTTTTCTACAAACCCTAGTATTCCCTGTTTAATGTATTATACTAGGGTTACGCTTTTAAATGCTCTGAGTTCTAATCTATATATCCTGAAGCCATTCCTTGTTCTAAGGAAAACTCCTGGTGTTTTTTTTCAGTAAAGCAAATCTGCTATTAGAGAAATTAAATGTAAAATATGGAAACGAAAATAAAATATCTTAACTTACACCCTATCCCATGTTATAAATAATCTAAGCCATTTTCTACAAACTTATTAAGCCATAATTATTATATATAAAGAATATTTTGTGACAAAAATTAATAATGAAATTTGTCCTAACAATTAATTAAATTTTTATAAGGTTCAATATACATCTTCAAGCAAGTGTAAACTTGTTAAACCAATCCTGGAGCATACTCCTACCCATACAAAATTAAACATTTTGATGTGATCGTGCATTGCGGAAACAGTTTTTCTTTCCTTTTGTATATATGTATTTACTCCTCTTTAGCTTTAGCTAGACCGACCTGGAAAAATCCTATTTCTTTTTGCTAGCAAGATTGGACATTGAACCTACTCTACTTTTGTACCTGGGCCAACATTGAGAAGTAATTAAAGTTTTAAAAGAAGTTTGGTAACATAATGCACACTATTATTTGTATATACTTATTGTCCCTCGTTGACTATAATAATATCTGATGCTCTTCAAATCCATTCCTGATTGCAATATAACTCTAAAACTAATATTACTAATGTGTCTACAACTTCTATTTCAAGAATTGAAAGTGTGATTTAAAAATTTCAATATTTTGGATGGTAATTGTCAAAATATAGGATTAAAACTTCAATGCTCTATTATATTCAAGGCACACAAATTATTTTTATTTGTATTTTATTACTATTTAATTATTATTTCAAGTACCATTTGTAATAAATATAGATGGTCATAGCCTCAATATTACAGGAAATTAATTAAATGTAATGCGTAATGCATAACCAGAAAATATTTGAAATGGCTGAATTATATTTGCTACTTTTATTGGTATAGTTTTGACAAACTCATTTACTTATATATTCTTGAAGTTCTTATTTATCGGAATATAAGTTTATCTATTTAGAAATGTATCACCCTTACATGATTATAATATGTTCCTCGTAGAGCAAGGTATTCAACAATAATATTTCTTTGAAACTTTAAATAGTAACATGTCGAGTAGTGTTAAGAGAAAACTATTATAGAGGAATTGTTTTGTACCTTCTTTTTTTTTTAATGAAAATTTGTTCTGCAAATACAAACATATTTAGAGGTTTTATTTAATAAATTTTGGAAATGATAAATTAGTTGAATAATCAGGGAACCGAACCTGTTTTTTTTTTTTATAAAAACAAATTACAAACAAAAGTGGTCAGAGAATATTTTTAAAACTATACCCTATACGAAAACTAAAAAGAATTCACAAAGGACATGTTGTTTATTATAGTGGAGGGAAAAAAAGTAATTAAAATTAATAAATTCTTGTTTATTGAAAAAATAAACACTGAAACTAATTTGTTTATTGATTACCAATAGAGAAGATAACTGGTAGTAGTCCTAAAAACAATGGTTAAAACAAACTATTGTTTTTGAAGTATATTTATTTGGAAACTAAGGAGGTTTGAACATCATTTAGTTTTTTCCCCTGTACTTACCTAGTTTATTTCTGTTATTTTTTTTTTTTTAATGATTTACGATGAGAAGGTATTTGTCCATTATTATATTATATTTATTTATAATTTGAAAGAATAAAAGTAAACTTATCTTAAACAAGTAATTAAAAACTGTCTGTTTTTTTTTTATTTCAAAAAACAATATCGTAGGAAAAAATAAAATAAAAATATGTAACAGCTAGACAAGACATTTTGTGCATTGATTGTTATTCTGAAAAATTAAATAAATATTATAACATTCATACTTGATTGATAGATTATAAACAACTTTGGCAGTAGGGAGATGGACACTGAAGAAATAGACTCTGTGCTCAGGCTGGAAATCCTTCATTGTCAAATGGTAAGTAAGTAAAAAAGAAAAAAAGAAGATTAATTGATTAATTTTATTTTCTAGTTACAAAATAAAAAAATGTATTCTTAATTTTTAAATTCTTAAATAAATTTAATGTATTGCCTTTATATGGAATAAAAATTAATTTATATTATATATTGGTTGTTTCATACACTTCTAATATTAATAGTCTACGTAACATTTGCAAATCGAGTCAAAATCTAACTGTAATGACTTATATAATCTATCCTATTGTTTAAGATTTATTTTTATAGTTTGCACTTCAACCATACTCGATATCATAGTTTCTTAGTTAATAGGGTCAGGCTATTATATGATGGGCAGTCATGTAATTGTCAGATACAGATTGGACTATTAAAACTAAAAAATCTATGAAGAAATGGCAGATTTAAAAATTTGGAAAAACCCCCACAAACAACAAACATTTTGACATAAATAATGTGACAATATAAAATTTCAATAAAACCAGTATTATAAAATAGTATATATTATTTATGAATGTATATTATATGAATCTATTTATATTATTAATTTATGAATATATAATTGAATCTATATATATATATATATATATATATATATATATATATATATATATATATATATATACACATATATAGATTCATTTAATATATACATTTAAAATAAATAAATATAGTTTAATTTAATTTAATATGGACAGTAAGAGTGAAGAGCTTGATACAAATAATTTTAGTTATTAAATTAAATCTAATTCACTATGTTTTAATTTGTTCATAATATATGAACAACAAATACTTTTTACTTTTTGAAATATTTACTCATTTATGAATATTTTTATTTTTCACTTGATTTATATTGTATTCGATGCATTAATGAGAATCAAACTGGTTTCTGTTGTTAGATTAAAATATGTTTAATAAAAATCAATCATTAATCATATAATTAATTGATTAGCTTACATTGTATAGGGTACTATCCATTAAACGAATGAGGCACTTCATTAAATATTTCATGTATTTAATTTTATTGGGATGTATTGAACAACAATATATAATCATTTTCAAACAATAATGAAAAAAATCCCTTTCTTTTGCTATGTTTAACTTAGGATAATTAACTTAACTTCATATTACTGATTTTTTAAATTTGGATATTAGACTTTTTGAAATAAATGTCCCCAGTTGTTTATTTTATAATTTATTGTTTAGAACAGAAAACAATTTACATTTAATCAGGGTTGCTGAAATATTATGCAACCATTTCCTGTTGGATATTTCCATATTTTCTCAGACAAAATTTAATTTAAAAATTAATGTTATCATTATATATGTGTTTGTGTTTTACATTTATTTTCCTTTCATATTGTCCTTAATTTAAAGAACTTCATTTTCAAAAATATAAACAAATATCTGAAAGGAAGGAGCATAAAACACCCTTAGCCTGTATAATTGTAATAGTTCTTCATCCTTTTTATTAAATATAAATACTATGATGTTGATATATTTATAAAATATTAGTATTTAAAAATAAAATGATTATCATTAATAAAAAAAAATCAATACATTTAATTTAATTTTTATGAACAATATGCTTTATTGAAGTGAATACAAGGGTAGATTTAATGTTTAGAAAATTGTTAATATTTTGAAAAATGATTGAGATGTAGAGTGGTAGCTAAAAATAATAAATTAATAATTTGTAGTAAAAGTATTTTGTGATTTTTGTAAATACTTAAGATTAAAAAAAAATATATATTTTTCTTTTTCTCTATTTTGGAATTGATTGAAGTCAGTGAAGAACTGGGCCATTCTTCCTATTGAGGTACAATTCAAAAGTCTTGTGGTAAGCAGACAACAAATTAAATCATAATTTTTTTTCTATTGCTAAGATTCCCTTTGATTACAATATTAAAATCTATTAATATTAATAATGTGTTATGTTATGTTATGGAATGATAAAGTATTTCCTCATAACTTTTATAGGCTAATGAACATGCATGGGTCATATGGATTGTTAAATCAAATAAATTCTATGAGCTATTATTATTAAGCCATAATTGTTTTTTGAAAAATCTGTTAGGGAATACAAATATATTTTCAGTAGTAGTGGACTACGTGACTGAGCTGAGGGGAGCAATGGTAGCCCTAATGACAGACAGATGGCGCTGGCTGCTCTATCGATTGGCTCCCAACCCTAATCCTTAGATTGACCTTTATCCAATCTCATGTTACGCACTTTCTATCCTCATTTAAATAATATTATTTATAATTATATTCCTTGGTTTATTTATATATGATGAAAAGGTTATGTAGCATATAAAAACAAGATTTATAAATATATAACTTATTATGTATGAAATTTGTTTCCAACTGATAAGAACACTAGGACCTTTCAAGAAGTTGGGAATGAAATAGACTGTATCTATTACGATTTAGACTAGTAAAACTGCTACAATAACAAATAACCTTAATTATAAATTAAGGATCATTATCCTTGTTATAATAAGGATATTCATTTATTGTAATTTTAAATGACGTATTATTTTATTCCAGATTTGTTTTCTATAATCATAATTTAATGAAAATGTTATACAAAACAATAATTAGGTCAGAGCTCTCTCTTGAACTTATATTATGTAAATAATTTATATATTAAATAATTGAATATTTATTAATTAAACTTCTAAATCAACGTTTAAATTTCTGTTTCAGGAGTATTTTTTCTTCCAATTAATATGGGTTTTAAAAAAATATTAATTATATACACTTTTATGAACTAAAAGAAAAATAGTATTTTTGGCTTAATAATATACATATATATTTATATATATATATATATATATATATATATATATATATATATATTTATATTTAATATACTTATATACCTTTAAGAACCCAATCTTACAAAAATATTTTCCTTAAAATTTCAATGAACTCAAATTAGAAATACTTTATTACTGATTATTTGGAATAATTTAATTCATTTTATGAAATAGATATAATTAATTAATAATATGTTTAAACAAATAAAATCTTCATATTTACTTTAATAAAAAAATAGGACTAAAGTTAAGTATTGCTCGGGAATATTTATTTATTTTATTTTATTTGTGTATGAGATTAAATAATTGAGTATTAACGCTGGGTAGTTTCTCTACATGCCTTAATCCATGCCATTATGTATCATTCATTATATTTACTTGTTTTGTTAAAGTGCAGTTGTAAATTAATAAAAATAAATTATAGTGGCTTTTGATCTTAATGAAACAGTTTTATAATTTTCATTTGAGAATAAATATTTTATATACAATAAACGAGTTTAGGATAGTTCGAATAAATATTGGATTAAGGCTCTATTAAATGAGCTATGTATTATTTATAATTTGACTGAATGTTTGGACAGGACAGGAGTGATGTGACATAATGAGGGTGAAAATTTCGGATCAATACAGGGCTAGGTAAGCCGTTCCTTTGGCATGGCAGGACTTGTAGATGTAGGCCTAAATATATGTGTGTATTAAGAGTATTAACTTTTCATCTTTCGTTGACAAATAAAATAATAATCACACATATTAATAGCCTTAATTATTCTATTAAATTCATAAAATATTTCTAATAATTATATTATGTGGAGAAGAAAATAATAGGAATATACATATATATTATACATAATAAATAGGTCTTTGTTCTATCATGTATTGTATTAAGTATTAAGTAAATAATTCATTTACTAAATAATTAAATATTTATTATTTTTATAAATTTATTATTTATATGTCGAAATTGACGTACAAATATCTGATGGATTAAGGAGAATTTTTGGTTTGTTCTATTTTTATATTGTTTGATAGAACGTAGCAGAACTTTGTAAAATTTATAGAAGAATACATCATTTTTTGCTCGCTATTAAAAGGATTTATTTTTGACCTCTGCCTGGACCATTTTATTCTCCCTAATAATTATACGATCAATAGACAGTAATTCAAAATTATATAATATTTATAGATTATAATTATAATTTAGGATTTAAACCATCTATAATTTTAGTTATACATTCAAAATTTATTTTTTTAAAAGTTATTTATTAAGTTATAATTCTATTCTATTTAAGAAATATCACATTTTATTGACTATTAATGAATTATGATTAGTTATAATTATTAATTATAAATGCTTATTTATAAATGCCTATTTTCTTAAAGGATCAAGTGAATTTTTTTAAAATAATAAATAAAATTTAAAATTTTGAATTTTAGAATAGCATTAGTAGTTAAAATTAATTAACTCTCAGCCCGATTCATTTATCCATATATATAAAAGAGTTTGTCCTGACTGAAAAGACCATCGCAGAGCCAAAACGCCATAAGCTACAGAGTTGAAATTTAGACAGTAGGTACATTTCATAAGGCCAGCGCGCACTAAGAAAGGATTTTTGATAATTCGTCCCCTAAGAGGGTGAAAAGGGTGACAAACGTTTGTAATAAATAAAGTCATTTTTAAAGCGAGCACTATGAAATTTTAGGTTTAGCTTCTACATTAAAAATTAAGAAATATGTGTTTTTTATTTTTTTTAAATCGACCCGTAAACGAGTAAAATACGGGAAATCGTAATATGTTAAGTTAGATATGTAAAAATAAGTAAGGAGGCTTTACATTTTAAAATTATAATAATTGTATTCAAAATTTTGCAAAACCAACCCCCAGATATTACAGTTGTCTTTGAATCGAAAACACATGGAAAGTTCTGTAATTATGAAATTTAATATTTAATAGGCCAGTTTATTAAAATCTATCAACAAAAGGATAAGCATTGGTAGAATGGCTGAACTCACAAATGCCAAAATAAGTCATTGTTTATAATATGGAGTTCATTTATGGAATTCAAAATTCACTCTCCGTTTAGACTCAACATACATTTTCTATTTAAAATCAACGCGGACGAGGTCGCGGGGAAAAGCTAGTTTAGATATAAGTGAAGTGGGAAATATCTACTAAATTTGTAAACATGCTTGGTAATCATCATCATCACATGGCGCTATGGTCCATGGAGGACCTTGGCCTCCTCAACAATTCTCCTCCACTTTGACCGATCTCTCGCTGCTCTTCTCCACGTTCTTACCCCCAGGAGCTTAAGGTCTGCTTCCACATCGTCCAGCCATCGCATTATAGGCCTTCCTCTTCCTCTTTCTCCTTCTGGACGTCCCTCCAGAATCAGCTTTGGGAGCCGTTTTTTGTCCATTCTGTGAACGTGCCCCAACCATCTCAATCTTGCTTTTTTAATACAAGAAATTGTTCTTCATATAGGTCCTTAAGTTCTTGGTTGGTAAAAACAATTTTAATTATTTTTTCTAGAAAACTGTTTAATAAGAAAGGGTTTTACGTTTTATTCATTACATCTATTTCCTACTATTGAACATTATCCAATAAAAACATGTATTTTAAATATAAATAGATGACTTCGAAATAATAAAAAAATTTAATAATGAAATAGAAAATTTTAACTATAAAAAAAAAACCATTTAAAACTTTTTGAGATACATTAATAGGTAGGTATTGTTAATGTGGAATTATGTACAATGGTTAACAAAATATATACGTATGAACATGAATGGTCGATTTAATTTAATAAGTGGTTGAAGATGCGTGTAAATTGCTCACATAAAAATTGAGAATAAAATACTCACCAAAGTCACTAAAGTATAGTCACCAAGGACATATCATCTGTCAGATTGTTCAAAATGGGAAAATAATTTGATTGGCTGCCTACCAAAGGTTTACAAGCGGATTAGGTCAAGATTCCCCTTCTCCTTAAGAATCGGAGATCTTCAACGAGCATTTAGAGAAACAGACTAGTGTAATAATGTTCTAAAATACGTGGAGTAATTAATATTTAATGAATTTTATTATTATTAATTGTACATAGTCATCTAAATAGGATTAGGATTCATTGTATACTTACTGCGGAAGAATTATACATTCAAAATATCTTCCGTCATTTCTTAATATATTTAAATTAATAAATTAGATAGCTAAAATGTCAATTAGATTTACTTTTACATCTAAATTTGAGCCGGAAAATCTAAAAATTGGCAAAACGTTCCACAGTGGTGCATTTCTTTAATCTAGTCGGATATATTTGTTTGTCTAATGACAAAAGGAATGGGAAATAGGTAACTAAAATTGAATTGGAATAAAGAAAGATGGTGGGATATCGCCTTATATTGTGACGGGCTGTTCCTCCTATCACTGGGAACGGAACGCCTTTTTTAGAATCACCAATGGAACTACATAGTTCACGTTCTCGTTCCGTTCCTCTTTCGTTCCGACCTCACTACAGTAACTGGTTTTATTTTTCGTTACGTTCCATCACCATTCCCACCAATGTAGGAGAATAATAATAAATGAAGTGTATATATTAACTTCAATAATATGTGTACCGTATCTTTTAATCCTGTTTAATCAACAGAAAATGAAGTCGGATTCGGTAAAAGAACAAACAAACTAAACAAGTAAAAATAATTAAGATGCAGGAGTGATTTCGTTTCAAACTAAATACCAAAATAAGATATAATTTTTAATTTTTTTTAATTGAATGTTTAATAAACTTTCACGCAGTAAAGGTTATTAAAAATCAAACTAGATGCATTTATGAAATTTTTATGCAATAGGAATGTTAAAAAATAAAGTTGTAAGCGATTGCTCCACGTTTATACAATCAGAACGTAAATAATGCTTATTTCCTCAAAGTATGATTAAATTTATAAGTATTCCTTTCACCGCCACAATTATAACCAAAACCACTTTCCCTCACTAGTGAGAGAAAGTAACAGCCACCAAGGAATTATAATGTTATTCATTTTATATTCCTAAAATGTTAAAATAAATAATTTTAGAACTATTTTATATTTAATTCAAGATAGATTTTATTTATTTTGAAGCGATTTTATAGAAATATTTAATATGACCTTAAATGTATTAGAACCTTCACACATCAGAAATTTGGAGATCTAGCATTAAAACAGTGATCAGACCACAAACAAAATAAAAAATGGAAATGGATAGTGATGAATTCATAGAATTCACTCCTCCATTCATAAAAGAACAGGCTGAACAGGCAATAAATCAACTTTTACCAAAAAAATCTAAAGTTGGATATGAAGAGAAATATAAATACAAATCAAGATATAATAATATACGTTTATTTTATTTTTGTATGTGTTAGAATATTATTTTCTAAACAATAATAAATACATTTTTTAATGAGTAAACCGTCCTAGAGTTATAATTTGCATGGTTAGTAATAGAAAATTGTAAGAGATAGCGCTTGTGTAGTTTTAACAAATCTAAAGTTTCACCTTTAATTTCTTAATTTTTACGTCGCCAAAAATATTATCCGCCGTGGCCTATCCCTCTCTGACCCATGCTTCCATAAAACTAACATCCACCGCATCCAAAATATACTTTTAAAAAACAATTTTCCTCTCCATATTATTAATAAACTCATCCAAGACTATAAAAAACCCCCCAACCCCACCTTGTCTCCACACCCTCCCTCTAACCCAGTATACAGATCCTTGCCATATATACCCTCCCTCTCAAATAATATTCAAAAATCCCTACGTTCCTCTATCCCCAACTTACGTTTAGCATTCAAATCCCATAACAAACTTTCCAAAATCTATACCCGTGTTAAAGATCCCATTCCTGTTATACAACGCTCACAAGTTGTCTACCGTATCCCTTGCTCCACTCCAAATTGCAACTCTTCCTATATCGGCGAAACTAAAAACTTACTTAAAGATCGTATTTCCCAACATAAATATTCCATCTCATCCAATAACCCAACCGCTTCCAAACTCTCTGACCATGCCCTATCTTTAAACCACATTTTCAACTTCGATCACACGTCTATCCTATCTTCCTTTCCCAACTATGAAAAACGCATTCTCTCGGAAACCATCCACATCAATTTAGATTCTTCCGCCGTCAACCTTAAGTCCGATTCACATCACCTATCCTCAATTTATTCCCAAATTTTTAATTTACTAAAAACTCCTTAATTTTCAAATCATTTTTTTATAATCACATCACCTATCCTCAATTTATTCCCAAATTTTTAATTTTCTAAAAACTCCTTAATTTTAAAATCATATTTTATTTCTCTCCTTTTACGGCCCGTTTCTGTATATTTTTTCTTTTCTAGTATTTTATCTCTTTTCTCCCCTTTTTTTTCTTTAACTTTATTTTTTATTTATTTTTCACATTTTTTACGCGTCCCCATATTTCCCCATATTGCCCTTTCCCTACTTTTTATATTTTTATTTTTTTTGAATTTTTTTTGCTACTTTGACCTTTAACCGACAGAGATCGCGGCCAGCGCTTCCGTCGTTTAACGGTTTTTTCCGCGTCAGTTACTCATTGTCCCAGCAGCCATTCGTATCGGGTTCGTACTGTCTCTTATTATTTATATCTTCTCTTCATCTTTCTCCATCTCCTTCCTTCACACCTATTTCTCCCATCATCACTTTTAGCATCCATCATAGTTTTAATTAAATAGTTTTAATTAAAAGAGTTCATGTTCACAGAACATCATTATTTTTTATATCTCTATTCACTTACTGATATCTTATATCTCTCATGTATTGTTCCTTGTATTCTTTCATCTTTATTTATATAACTTCATACCCAATGTATACCTCTATATAATATCTGTATTCCTGGATACAATATCTGTTATATAATGTATAGTGTATACCCTTATATAACATTTATACCTTTACATAACTTCTGATACTTATATTTTTAAAAATTTTATTTATATCTCACTTCTCGGCCTGTCATACTTTAGATTCCTTTTCTTTACGTTCTATAATATATTCTTCTCGATGTATTATTAGGTATCATATTTTTAATTCATGTTCTCTCATTGCACTTATGATACTCCCCATGAGTCCATTTTCATACTATTGTTTCCTTTGCAATACATTTCTATCTTTATTATACTAAATTGTCCATACTCATTATATTTATATCTTTTTCATTTTATTTTTTTTCTGTTTAACTTCATTGCTCTCTTTGTATTTTTTTGCATTATCACCTTCCTATCCATCTACTATGTAATCATCTTTATTCATACACCTATATACATTATTATATATATATATTATGTATATATATATTCATATACCTTCATATATCCTTTCATTATATATCATTTTTTTATATCTCTACTTTTTTGTTAATTTTTCTGTACCTCTATTTTATGTATTTTTACAGTCTATTCTGTTTTTTGTCTGTTTTCTCATAGCCCTGAAGATGACCTACATGGTAGGTCGAAACGTCGGCACTTAAAATAAAATAGTTTCACCTATTTTTGCGTGTTTTCTTGACTGCACCCCCAACTATCAACATCCTATTATAGTACCCACAGTCAACTATTTCTTTCTCACATGAATATCATGAACCACAAAAAACGGGGCCAAAAACAGAACCTTTCTTCTATATCTTCTCTTCACAATACCAGTATTCAAGACCATAATTCTCTACCTACTACTTCTCGACCTCTTCACATCGATCTTTCTTCTTCACTACATCACCCAGATTCTACCTACTCGCCTCGACATCACACCTCTAGTCTCGCGTCTTCCAGCCATCACCAGCCTTCGTCGCACCCTCCGCAACAACTCTCGTCTCCAAGATCACTTCCTACATCAGCTTCCTCACCACAGCGCCACTCTTCTGCTCTCTCTTCTCATTATATCTCTTCAAATCGTAATAACTTTCCAAACTATGATGGAAATGCCTCCCCTCCTCTTTCCTTAACTACCCCCCCCCAAAATTTATCTTTCTCTTCTATAAAATCTTCATTTCCAAACCTAAAATCTCACATCAACCACCTGTGCTCCTTACAAAAACATTTGGCTCATCACCTGGAACAACGTATTTTTCTCCTAAAATGCCGATCCAACTCCGTTTTTCCAAATTTCATAACCAATGCCCTTAATCACTTCACCACATCAAAATCCCTAAATCCCAAGTTACATAATTTTTCATTTAAATTTAAAAAATCTTTACTTAATCTCAAAATACGGGAGAATATACAGCAAATCCACTTTCTAAACCTACGTATTCCAGCCCTCACCCAATTTTTATCCAGTCACCTTACCCATGACCACATGAATAACCTTACGGCTCTTGTTACATCCATCTTCACCACTACCAGGTCTCGTAAAAAAATCCACCTCATCTCCAAATTCAAATTCCTTTACCAAAAATCCCTCACCTCCAAAATCTACCCAAAAGGAGATAAAAACTGGGTCCACAATATTTCTTCCACCGATATCCCCAAACATGTCTATAACATTCTATCCTTAGGACCAAATTTTTCTGCACCCTCCTCTTCCTTCAATAAAATCATTCCTGATCTTTTGACCGACTTAGAATTTATTCACAATGACCCCCTACTCCAACGTTCACTTGTTCCACAAGATCTTTCACGTGTCTCCATAGCTAACATCATCTCCAATTTCCTTCAACACACCCATTCTTCCCCTTCTAATTTCTCCCCACAGTTTTTTAAGGACCTTTCCCTCACACGCTCTTTCCTCAAATCCCATGACGACTTGATTGTCACTAAAGCAGATAAAGGTAATTCTACAGTAATCATGAATCTTTCCGAATATAACCTTAAAATGATTTCCCTTCTTTCTGATACTTCTACTTACAAACCTACACCCCGAGATCCTACCTCTTCTCTCCAAAAAAAATTCAACCTCCACCTAAAAAGCCTTGTTAATTCCAAATTAATTACATACCCTATTTATAGAAACCTTATTTCTTACAATTCCATAGCTCCCCGTTTTTATGGTCTTCCCAAAATCCACAAACCTAACAACCCCCTCCGGCCTATTACATCCTACATCAATTCACCATCTACAAAACTCAGCAAATTCTTACTTCCTTCCTTACAAGTCCTCAGCCGTAACAACCCATATGATATCCAAAACTCTTTTCATCTACGTGATCTATTAACATCCCTCACCATACCTGATCATTACGTTCTCACCTCCTTTGATGTAGAAAGCCTATTCACTAACATACCTTTAGATAAAGCTCTCCTCATTATAGATAACAACTGGCCACTCATAGAACCCCATACCTCTCTCAATCGCACCTCTTACCTCCAATCCTTAAACCTCTGTTGTGAATCAGGCTACCTTACCTTCCATGGCCAGTTCTTTAACCAAATTTCTGGACTTGCCATGGGAAATCCCCTCGCTCCTGACCTCTCCAATATTGTCTTAAACGATCTTCTGGATTCCATTCTACCCCAATTCCTTAACGATGTTATCTTCATTAAGAAATATGTGGACGATCTCCTCCTTATCCTAAATCCCACTATTATTCCTGAATTATTATCATCTTTTAACTCATACCATCCCCGCCTCCATTTCACAGTTGAACTTGAATCCAATAAATCATTACCATTCCTTGACCTCCGTATCATTAGAAATCCTGACCACACCTTATCCACAGATTGGTATACCAAACCCACCTATTCTGGCAGACTCCTCAATTATTACTCCCAACATCCGCACCACCAAAAAATAAACGTCGCCAAAAATATTATCCGCCGTGGCCTATCCCTCTCTGACCCATGCTTCCATAAAACTAACATCCACCGCATCCAAAATATACTTTTAAAAAACAATTTTCCTCTCCATATTATTAATAAACTCATCCAAGACTATAAAAAACCCCCCAACCCCACCTTGTCTCCACACCCTCCCTCTAACCCAGTATACAGATCCTTGCCATATATACCCTCCCTCTCAAATAATATTCAAAAATCCCTACGTTCCTCTATCCCCAACTTACGTTTAGCATTCAAATCCCATAACAAACTTTCCAAAATCTATACCCGTGTTAAAGATCCCATTCCTGTTATACAACGCTCACAAGTTGTCTACCGTATCCCTTGCTCCACTCCAAATTGCAACTCTTCCTATATCGGCGAAACTAAAAACTTACTTAAAGATCGTATTTCCCAACATAAATATTCCATCTCATCCAATAACCCAACCGCTTCCAAACTCTCTGACCATGCCCTATCTTTAAACCACATTTTCAACTTCGATCACACGTCTATCCTATCTTCCTTTCCCAACTATGAAAAACGCATTCTCTCGGAAACCATCCACATCAATTTAGATTCTTCCGCCGTCAACCTTAAGTCCGATTCACATCACCTATCCTCAATTTATTCCCAAATTTTTAATTTACTAAAAACTCCTTAATTTTCAAATCATTTTTTTATAATCACATCACCTATCCTCAATTTATTCCCAAATTTTTAATTTTCTAAAAACTCCTTAATTTTAAAATCATATTTTATTTCTCTCCTTTTACGGCCCGTTTCTGTATATTTTTTCTTTTCTAGTATTTTATCTCTTTATCTCCCCTTTTTTTTCTTTAACTTTATTTTTTATTTATTTTTCACATTTTTTACGCGTCCCCATATTTCCCCATATTGCCCTTTCCCTACTTTTTATATTTTTATTTTTTTTGAATTTTTTTTGCTACTTTGACCTTTAACCGACAGAGATCGCGGCCAGCGCTTCCGTCGTTTAACGGTTTTTTCCGCGTCAGTTACTCATTGTCCCAGCAGCCATTCGTATCGGGTTCGTACTGTCTCTTATTATTTATATCTTCTCTTCATCTTTCTCCATCTCCTTCCTTCACACCTATTTCTCCCATCATCACTTTTAGCATCCATCATAGTTTTAATTAAATAGTTTTAATTAAAAGAGTTCATGTTCACAGAACATCATTATTTTTTATATCTCTATTCACTTACTGATATCTTATATCTCTCATGTATTGTTCCTTGTATTCTTTCATCTTTATTTATATAACTTCATACCTAATGTATACCTCTATATAATATCTGTATTCCTGGATACAATATCTGTTATATAATGTATAGTGTATACCCTTATATAACATTTATACCTTTACATAACTTCTGATACTTATATTTTTAAAAATTTTATTTATATCTCACTTCTCGGCCTGTCATACTTTAGATTCCTTTTCTTTACGTTCTATAATATATTCTTCTCGATGTATTATTAGGTATCATATTTTTAATTCATGTTCTCTCATTGCACTTATGATACTCCCCATGAGTCCATTTTCATACTATTGTTTCCTTTGCAATACATTTCTATCTTTATTATACTAAATTGTCCATACTCATTATATTTATATCTTTTTCATTTTATTTTTTTTCTGTTTAACTTC
This sequence comes from Troilus luridus, assembly GCA_964056705.1. Classification (NCBI taxonomy): domain Eukaryota; kingdom Metazoa; phylum Arthropoda; class Insecta; order Hemiptera; family Pentatomidae; genus Troilus; species Troilus luridus. The sequence continues at coordinate 135,498,947 of OZ057412.1, forward strand.
ATTGCTCTCTTTGTATTTTTTTGCATTATCACCTTCCTATCCATCTACTATGTAATCATCTTTATTCATACACCTATATACATTATTATATATATATATTATGTATATATATATTCATATACCTTCATATATCCTTTCATTATATATCATTTTTTTATATCTCTACTTTTTTGTTAATTTTTCTGTACCTCTATTTTATGTATTTTTACAGTCTATTCTGTTTTTTGTCTGTTTTCTCATAGCCCTGAAGATGACCTACATAGTAGGTCGAAACGTCGGCACTTAAAATAAAATAGTTTCACCTATTTTTGCGTGTTTTCTTGACTGCACCCCCAACTATCAACATCCTATTAATATACTTCTTATTTGCCTTGAAATAGTGATATTTTTTAAGTAATAACAAGTTATAATATAATTTAGCATGGACTGCGAAAATGACTTTGAATTATCATATAGAATCCCCTCTTGTCTAAATTAAATAGAAAAAAAATTTACTAAAAATTTTACTATGGACCCTCATCGAGGCAGTCCTAACCTGTTAAAGAAATTGAGTGATTTTCATGATTACATGATCAGATTAATACCTGGTGTTAGAACCTAGTGCTAGTGGACTTGTCTTTGTGACACGGAGGAGTGGTCATAAGCATTGCGAAGGAATAATAATATCTTTTAAGCCGACATTAGGCTATAGGTCACACCAAGATTTGAGCTCTTAACTCCAGTATCTCTCATTCATGTTTTTGAATTACTCTTGGATCTTCTTATAATGTTGTATACCCAAACTCCCTCCTTGGATCATATTTAATTCTACTCTCAATAATTTGTTAAGTTATTAGGCTCCTTCGTGTGTGACTTTATAATATTCTAAAGAGTGGTGGAGCAATCACTAGTATTTCCAATAATTCTGCAAAGAAAAACCATATGATAACAAATATGTATAAAAGGGAAACACATTTGATATTATATTTATATAATATAGATATTACATTTGATATAATATAGATATTATATTTGTTATAATATAGATAGTATAATTGATATAATATATAAAATATAAAATTTATACATATATGATATTATATTTATATAATATAGATATTATATTTGATATAATTATATTATATATCATATAGATATTATATTATATATAATATAGATATTATATTACATTATATTATATTAGATATTATATTTGATATTATAAATATTTGATACTATATTTAATATGGTATCAAATATTGATATTTATTAAATTTTGTAAAGTTTATTTCAAAACTTAAATATATTAATTTCATGTGGACCCTAATTCACGCAGGTATCGTAGGTAACTCCAAAGAAGCTTGGAGAGATTATTCCAATGCTGCAGCATTATTTCGTCCATTAACTTATTTTAAGTTCAAATTGTTTAAAAAAAACTAAAACCAAAAGGAATTACAATTCCCAGGGGAGATAAAGCTAAAAGCATAAGCAAGGAGGAGCACAGAAAACATGCAGTGTCATCTTTCGACAAGAAAAGAAGACCCGTTAACAAGATTTAGAAAAGGACTCTCAAAATGTAACCACGAATGATCTAATATATAATAACTGAGAGCAATCTTCCAAATAAAGCAACAACAAATAATGGAATCAACATTCAAGACATAACAGGATTAGTAGAAAAGGACCTTGAATTTGCATATCTTCCGTAAACTCTTGAGATGTTAAAGATGTGTTATAATATTTTCATTCTTTTGATATTTCTGTTTGCTTAATGAATAGTTTATTACATTGTAAAGTATACGGTACAAGATAAGAGAGATTTTCATGTAATTTTAAATTTTATATCTGATGCTATTTCCTTTCAAATGTGGCACCGGAAAATTTCAAGTTCCAAATTTTATTTTCAATTTTTCTGTTTGTTATATCCTTTAAATCAGATTAGATTTTTCATCTTTGAAACAATTTAAATTACATGTTATAGCTTTTTTCGGATAGCTACTCTTCTAAAGATTTTGCCAATTAGGTACTGAAAGTTAGTGGTCGTGTTTCATACTCATCCAAATTGGCTCTATCAATTCTAATTTTTTAATTTCAGTCCGAAATCGCGAGCAGAGTTATTTAAGCAAAAAATAACAAGCATTTCTTGGCTTAATATTGATGTCTTCTAATTGAAACGAATTAATTGTTTATTTATTCAAACCCAATACCTGTCAATTCGTAAAAGATTAGATTCTCTTTATTTCAGGGTTCAATAATTATTTCAAGTAATCAAACTACAACATGTTTAATGGAAGAAAAATGGACATAAATAAATGCTTGCAATAGAGTAATCAAAATATTATCTAATAAGGAAACTATATTAGTTAATAAATAATAAAACAATATTTTGAATCAGTTTTAAAAAAGTGTAACAAAAGATTTTTTTTTAAATAGAACGTTTCGAATAGTTTTGTTGCCTTGAGTGAAACAGATTTGGAAAATAACAAGGGTCTTTGTAGCATTAGTGTCGTCAAGGGGTAGTGAGTTTGTGGGTCACATCTTTCTCGATCAATAACAGCAGCGACCCCAGCAGTGCTCCTTGGGGAACACATCTGTTAACAATAATGTTCTTCTAGCTTCTTTGCAATAAAATATAGAAATTTCCAACTTTTTAATGAAAAATATTGATAAGGATACAAGAAATTGATTTCATTGTATCAAATGGGTACTAAATAACCATAAAAGTGGATAAGCAGTAAAACTTCCACATGTTGCTAAGATTGATATGATGGCTGCTGTTGGATAAGATTTATCCACGTTAATGAATTTATTTTTGGTCTATTTGGGACAGTGAAGGATAATTTGTATGATCGATTTAATAAACAGGGATGAGACGCAACAATTTGGAACGCTTCAAGTAATGAAGTGATTAAAAATGGTAAAATTAAATTTTATGTTTTAAACTTTACATTTAAACATCAACAAATTTTAAAATTTTATTTTTATTATAATTTAGTTGAATTTCAATTAGTTTTGTGTTTTTTATAATTAATGTAACTTCAGCAAGCTTACTTGAAATTATTTTGCGTATTTAAAAAAAATAATACTTGAGTAGTTTAATCACTTTTTTATTTATGTCCTTTTTTTCAATCCCTCTGTGGTTTTTTTTTCTCAATCCGACATCACAAATCTGTTGAAAACCATCAGACGATGACATATGCTTTTCAATTCTGATGCCTCTGTAAGCACGTTACTGTATGTGAGGTTTTGCTTGCTGGATCTGATTGAGAAATCAATATTTGAAAAATGAAGTTGCAAGTCGGATACATCGATAGATGAAAACAAGTTACTTTACACCTCCCAATGTGCAATGTTTAAAACAAATTATTTCAGTAGATCATTTCGTTGCTTTAATAAGGAGAAGGCACATTTAAATCTGTGACCACAACGCAATATGTTGGCTAAATATGATTGAATGCTTTGTTTTTTCGCTGTACTCTATTGTTCTCCGTTAGTCCTTCTATGGTTCCCTTTTTCTTTTCATTGTCTTACCAGCCATTCTTTTCATGTCATATAATTCTCTAGCATAGTTCATATTGTTTACAGACATTTTCATCATTGACCTTTTGACGCCCTCCCCACAGGACCGCACTATCCCTCAACGGACTTTCAATTCTCTTCCAGGTAATTGTCTATTTCCCTCCTATCACCTCCACCAATGTCCACCGTGATTCTATTCAATTCCTCTCCAAATGGATCCGTATAATATTGCAGTTTTGCTAAATGTTAAATCTATTCGGTTTTCTGGCCCTAGTGCTTTCTTGAATAACTTTCTGTCCTTGGCGTAACTAAAATATCCGATGATGATAATACGATCCAAAAAGTAATTCTGCAAATTACCCACCTTAATAGGTGGGTGGTAAAAAGTAGTTTCGACCTGTGGCCTAGTGGTTAGCATAACAACCTACTAAGCCCAAGATCACGGGTTCGTAGTCCGGCAGGTGGCATTAGGATTTTTAAAGGTAGTAAAAATCCTTAGTTATGCCGTCCTTCGGAAGGTACGTTAAACAGGAGTCTCGAGCCTGTACCAAAAATCCCTATCCTAATTAAACCTGGATAGGAAAATTTAGAGTTCCTGGTGTAGCATCGTCTAATTAACCTTAGCAGCATAAAAGTGACGTTAAATAAAAAAACAAACAAACCAAAGCAGTTTCGAGATTCAAATAAAGTACCACTTCCAGTAGAACAACTAAATATGAAATAAATATATTATGTTCAATTATCATTAACATTAATTATTGAAAAAATAATTTATTTTTATGATAAAGAATCCTTATAAAAATCGATTAGGAAATTCTTACCTGTTGGTCATGTAGTAGCTGTGGTGCTATTACTTCTGGTGTACATGGAATGACCAGTATTTCGATTGTGTTAACTATTTATGCCCACTCTTAGTTTTTGCATTCTACTTCTGGGTCTATCCTCCGACATTCCCTATTACAATGATTTCAAATATCCTTCGACTCTGCTTGGCTGTTTCACATAGAGTCCCATATGATAGTGTTGTGATGTAGAAAACACTCATAGAAAGCCAGAAAGAAACTACGTTGGGCGCCATGTTTTCTTAAGGCTGTAAGTTCTATATTGATTCATAAGCAATTTGTAATTACTTATATTATCTTTATTTAGAATTTTTATTTTAAATTTTGGGAGCGTAGTGACTCAGTGGTAGTGCTCTGAGATGCCATGCCGGAAATTCTGGTTCAAATCCCGCTGTAGGCAGTTACTTTTATTTAGTATTTTTGCGGCGGGTGATGGATCATATGGGATCTAGGACACTCTTGGGGCTCACCCAGCCTCTATAAAAATATTATAACAATAGGGTACCCAAAATAAGGGGGAAAACCCCGGCGGTTGAGCCTGACCTAGGACAAGTCACCTCCTTCCAGAACCGTTGTCCATGAAACAGTACAGTCTCTACCATGGACTGAACCCCAGACTCTTTCACGGGCCGTAGTGGTTACAGATTATATTACATTTTTAAATAACAAAAACCAATTAAATCAGAATTTAGAAATATATCTGAAAATTCGATTCATAATCAAAAGAAATCATGAGACCTAAAACAATACCTTTATTTTCTACCCTGAAGTAGTTGTAATTGCTAATTCATTTTGCCTAATAACATTATAAATGTATTCCTCAATTCATTAATCTAACTACGCCCACTAAAAACGTTATTAACTACTTAAGGGAATTGCTACTACAAATAGTTAAAAGGAAGGGACATAATAAAAGGAGTAATGAGGAATTACAAAACTTCATCCTGAATTCCAACTTTAGAGTGATAATTTTAAATTTTTATAATTTAAACACCTACACAGTGTATAAAAATACAAAGCAAATTATTTATTAATGTTCAGATTGCATTTAAAAGGAAGTGAGTTTTCAATATAAAATAGGAACACATTATTCTTGAAGGAATCATAGAATCCCAAGTTTGATTGAATGAAGACTTCAGGTCTTGAAGTGACTACTTTGTATCATTTTGATAATAATATTCTTCTTAAAAATATTTTTCAAATGGCTTTAATGGATACCAACAGCAGTGAATTTCTTGAATCTCCATATCGCCGCTCCGGAACTATAATGACACAACTGCAAAATTTTGTGAAATTGACTTTTTTGTCTCGACGGGCTCATAAATGCATTTACTAGATGTTTGTAAATCGACATAATTGTACGAAATTCGCCACGGGAGGGAAGATCGGTCGTTATAACCTGCATGCTTATTTAGCTTTCTCTCCGGCAGAATAACGACTCATTTGTTCAGTTGTGATTTGCAAGCTGTGCTACCTGTCCCGATGGGGCAAACATCAGCATTTTTTTACAAGTCGCGACTAAACTGCTTCAACTCAGAACGAGGGTGATGCAGTGCATAGTGTCATTGAAAGATGTTTAAAAAGAACTAAAAGATCATGGTCTATTTATGTTCCTGACCAATATGTTTCGGTAATCAGAAATGCCAAAAAGTAGGGTGAGCCCTTAAACGTTAAAGAAATGGGTTATACTGATTTCTTTGATTTTAAGTCACTTTCTGACAAGATGGCCTTTAATTTTATGAAGGATACAGAGGGAAACTTTTTTAAGGTTTCTGAAATAAAACAAATTAGGTTTGAAAAGGGGAGTGATATTTTTCAGTATAAAAATAGTTTTAAGGAAGTAGATTGGAAACAGGTCAAATATAAAAAAAAGGAAATCAAATTCTCAAGAAAGCCTTTCTTTACTGCCTGCTTACACCAGGAAGATTTCCGTTGCAGAAAACAAGTTAAAAGACTCAATTAGTCTGATGATCAATAATATTATTCCCTTTTTCTACAAACCCTTTTATGACAGTCTTAAATAATTTTGGTACAGGTTTTTCTGTAATTTTTGTAAATAATTTTTTTGTTAAATCGATTTATACTTTTCATACTATTTTGATAATTTTTGTTCAAATAAACTTTTCTTCATATTTTTACTTGTTTTCCTTACTCCTATAACGATAAAAGTGTAAAATTTTTAATGCATTTTCAGAAGAACAATGACGTATTTACATGGTAATGGTTACTGTGATACTGGTATTAGTTATTTTATAAATTGAAATAACTTAAAAATTGCAATAATAGCCCACGATGTTTATAAACTACTCTAATAGAAAAATTAAACCGTATCTATTGGCCATTCTATTAAGACAAATTGGAATTATTTTTCTTTTGCTTGAACTGTAAAATTTCAATTTTTGCAGTTGTGTCATTATTCTTCCGGAGCGCCAGGATGAAAGTTTGTTTCAGCCGGGTTGTCTGATTCCTTTGCTTTGGTTGGATGGAACTGATTAACACAACGAAGGAGAAGACTGGGAAAATTGATGACGGCTCCTTTTCCTGAAATAAATTTTAAAAAAGTATACTTTATGGGATATAAGTATATTTGTTTGACTTTTTACAAGAGTTTCACAAATTAAGAAGTCTAGCGTTATGATGATAACAATTGTAAAAGTATGACTAAAGAGAATCGGGTTACAAGTGGTGTAGTGGTTAGCATAACGACCTACCAAGCCCAAGATCGCGAGTTTGAAGTCCGGCTGGTCAATTTAAGATTTTTTTAAAGGAAGTAAAACATCCTTGGTCATGCCGTTCTTCGGAAAGGATTTAAAATTTAGGTCTCCCACTGTAGCATTGTCCGATTACACATAAAAGCATACAGTGACCTTGATTGGATAAACCACTTATTCCGCTTCTTCTTTTTTATCTTCTTCTTTGGTATAAAAATTATGAAGGAGTGCTCGTCCAATTAGTGTTGAGGCGCCATCGAAACTATAAATAGGAAATATATTTTATTATAGAAACTTTTATTTACTATTGATATAAACTATTACTATTAGGATTATCTAGTGTACATGCTTTATTTGTGTTGTCTAATAATACATATTTCTTATTGCTGTACCAAAATGGCAAAGTATTTTTGTCTACCAACATTCTGAGCGTACAATACTTTCAAGTTGAATAAGTCTAAAAGGAAAAATGCTTTAAAGGAATTTCTTAATTGACACGGGTAATTCAAGGTCGACGAGTTACAAGACGAGGAATTATGCCGGCGTCTGAGTCTGAGTATTTGTTTGCTGAGATGACAGTCTTTGTTGAAGAGGTTCAGGTATTCATATCTCCAACACTCATTGTTCAACAAAAATTAAACAGACAATTATGTGATTGATCATATGGTATTGAGCATGAACTCGGGAAATATTCATTTAGTTTATTTCTCTACCAGAGTTGAAGTAGTTTGCATGCAGTGTTGGCAAGGTCAGGAACGAACATCACAATAGTGCTGAAATATTTCCAACTTCTTAATAACTAAGATTGGCTGGAAGGTCGAAGGCAATACTCGCATGAACCATTCATTAGAAATCCAAGGTAATGCCTTGACACATGGCTACTCTGGCCTCTTAACAGTCATAGTTCATCTTTAAGACAATAAAATATGACCAATTATAAATAGTGTGGTCCATGATGGGATCATGAAATGTCTTAAGGTGCTATGTTTTATGTTAATGGTGGCAGAAATTTTTGTTTTCATATTAGGATACCTCTGAGTGTTATGCTTTCTAGATGTAAAACACATCTAATGCAAAACACTGGCATATTCAACTTTATTAATTTTCAATAACTTTGACGGTCTCCACCTCATTATCCATCCCAAATTATCAAAAACATTATGTAGAGAATCGTATATTTTATCTGTCCATATAGATGTATGATTTTTATGTTTGAAAAATTGAAGCAAAATTTTCTTAATAGTGTTTCTTGATAGCGTAAAATGCTCGGAGGCGGAAAACATGCAATTTTAATAAGAGAGACTACTCAAACCACATATTTCAAAATCAGCCTTATTTCATTTTTCGGACATTAGTGGTGTATATACGTAGGTACAATTAATGGTTCAAATGCCCAAGATCAGGTAATTGCCGATTTCGAGGAATTTACTTGACTACTTTTTAACATTTTTACTCAATAGATACAAAAATTTTTATCTAATGATATTATTATTTACTCGTTACTAAACTGTAGACGACCTATTCTACTGTGATTTTCGACCACAAAAGTATACTAAATTATTATACTCTGTGTATTCATAAGACACCAATTCAGTGTACCATTCATTAGTCTGTTTTGTAGTTCTAAATTAAGAAACAAAATTTCGAGATATCTCGCCATTTATGAATGCAAAGTGATCTCATGGTGATGCTCGGGTTTTTAAGGGTTAATTAACGTTTTAAAAAGATTCCTTTAAAAGTTTTCTTTTTTTAATGGTCCTGATTGATTCCTTTCTAGACGGATAGAAAATAAATTCATAATTCATTGACTACTTACACCTCTTGACCATTTTCTATGGCAGGCTATTTAATTTAACATAGTCCTCAGGATTCAAGATCCTAATATTGTAGATGTGTGACTGAAATATGTGTTTATTTTATTCTGATTCACTTAGTTTACACGAATAAAACAAATGCAGATCAGAGGTATTAATGGTTAAAATCAACATTTACAGTATAAATAAAAAGCAACGAATTTTTGGTTTGAAATTCACTCTGCACAAGTGGTCACTTATCTATGCATTCAAAAAAAAAAAAAAAAGAAATCATGGGATACCTAATATCTTTTTTTGTATTCATAAAAAATATTTAATACCATAAAAATTATCACTATTTATTTTTAAATTACTTAACGTTATTCCCGCTTAACTGATAAAAAAAATACAAAACTGAAATGAATATTTTATAAATTTAAAACAAAGGTGTTAGGAAGTGATATGTTAATCCATGGCCATATATACACTACAGCAGGGGATGCTGTGTCAGCTGATGAGCTTGCAATTCTAGAAATGTTTAAGAAAGATTCTGAGTCAAATAGTACTCCTACTCTACTCCCGCTAGAAAAGAGATCTTTTTTGTCCTGATATTTAAGCAAATATGGTTAAGCTATATTTCCAATACAGAACTGAAGTCGAGTGCAAAAAAATAATTCTCATTTAATATTTTGAATACAGTGGCATTAGACGCATTGGAGACAATGTTTCAAATAAGATGAGGAGAATTCACAAGGAGAGCAGATACGTCTTCAAACGAGAAACAAGAAGAAGACAAATACAATTAATTTCCTGTAAGTATTTAATTATATTTCCTAATTCAAAATTTTTTTTAATTTAAAATTTCAGAGGTTTTTGTATCTGAACTTATCACTGAAATAAAATTTATTATATATTTTCCGAATCAGAACGCGGTTTTAATATCTAAATATATTAGCTGAAGAAATCGCGTGGTTATTAATATGAATATATTCAGACAAATTTTTCATATTAAACGGAAGTAATTGATATATTCGATTATTATGGTATTACAGAGTATGGGAGCTCAATATTTTAAGATTGAAGGACCCGAGTTCCAAATCCAGCTGTGGGGGACATGTTATTGGATCTGTGGGATCTACAGACAATCCTGGGGCTTACCCAGCCTCTAAAAAGTGGGTACCCTAAATTTGGGGAAAACCTGGTGGCTGAATTACATGGATTACAGAGATTCAGGTACTTTTTTTTCTTTTTGCAAAATATACCCGCATTTTCGACTATTTTAAACTGCAGAATTACATAAATTATATTGTATGTTGTGGTGATAATGTGTTTATATGTATATCATATGTTAATGTCAGATGTTATTGAAGGTAACTGCATCAGTCTCTAGAGCTCTTCTTCTTCTCAAAGGATCGTCCTAGGATGTTTTAACCAAATACTGGTGATGGCATATTCGAACTATCTGTCTAAAATACAAAGCCTGAAGGAAAGATTGAACACTTTGGCTGAAACATGACACGGAAATGACACAGAAGAACGAAAATAACAAAAAAACAAAAACAAAAACAACAGCATCCTCCTGCCCATCGAAAATTTTTAAATTTAAATTAATATTTGGAGTGCTATCGATGGGTAGTTTCTCCACAAGTGTTTTCATGTCATATTCTACATTTTTGCACATTTACTTGATATAATACCATTATAGTTGTAAATATCATTGAATTAAATAAAAAAAAAAAAAAAAAAAATTAATATACTCAGGCAATTGTTTTTTATTATCAGGAAAATTTCAGACAAAAAAGACTTACTCTTTTAGTTACAAAGACTAAGGCATTCAGCTTAACCTAGCGAACATAACGAGTTATGAAAAAGTGGCATGATTAAAATACTCCTAGGAGAAGTTTTAATGGCGCTGAACGTATATATTTTTAAATATCTGGATAAAGTATTTTCTGTAGTTAGTGTCATAACATTTGTATGACTTTAGTGACAGTGGATGTTCTATTGGGATCTGATATTCTAGATGAGATAAATTTCTATGAATGAAGGCTGATATATCAAAATGAGCAATAGGTTTTATTTTATATTTTATTTATTTATTATTTACATATTTTATAGTTTCCACTTATATCTACAGAGGGCATATGGAATTCATTGTGATGTACTTTAACATTACCTAAACGTGTACGTGATAGAAACTGTACTGTATCTTGGACAATTGTTGTGCAGAGAGGTGATTTGTCCGAGATCACACAACCAGATTTTATACCTATTTTGGGTACCTACTTTATAGAGGCTATGTCAGGCCCAGGAAGGTCACAGATTCCTAAGGATCCATCACCGTCTGTTAGCAGAGTAAATAAAATCTACCACAGCCGGTTTTGAACGCGGAACCTTTGGCCTGGCATTAACCTCCTCATTTCTTCTTCTTATTATTTATCATTCTCATTACCACTGAGCCACTCCTCTCCCTCTTTTATATTAACTTGATAATTATGCGCAACAGTAATATCTGGTAATAAGATGCAATGGAATAATTGTAAATAAATAATAAATCAAGACTGTAGATGGATGGTGATTTTTAACTGAAGCATACTATTGAATAAACTCCAGTTGAAATAGGTGACTTAAGATCACAACTTTTTATTAAGGGGAAACAGGGGGAGTGAGGGGAAAAAGGGGAGCTGGGGGACATATTACTTCATTGCCTACACCACTAGTTTTAACTACTTACGTGACCGTTAACATTAACCACGTGACCATTAGGCCACGCCCACACTACCTCAACAACTTATCTCAACTATCGGGTAACCCCCTTTCTAACCAACCTTGACCTAATCTCAACATCATGACCCCCTTAAGTCAAGTTACTATTAGGTCACGCCCTCTTTTACCCCTACCTAACCGACCAATCAAATGCGCCTCCCTCTCTCTCTCTCTCTTACAGTCGCCATTTTATTTTTTCTGCTGTCTTGATAGGCTTTAGGCTTTTCCAAAGGGTTTAAGCATTCACATTACAATTAATCTGACTGACTTATTTAATGCTTTGTCGAAGTAGTAAGTACCCATAATAGTTTAGTGGACTCGGTCACCACTTTGTTTTTCCGCGATTTGTGAGACATTAGGTATTGTCAAAGATCCGAGTATACCTACACTTTCAACCGGCTCCATGTGCTCGGCAGCCAATTAGTTTTTATTAAAAAGTAAATATAATACAACTTTAGGGCTTCAAATTTTGAATCCCCAAAAAAACATTAGAGGAATAGTAGACCTTCTGAATTATGAAACAGCTTTGAAGCATCGAACTGATAAACCCTAAACCATAAATAAAGGTTTAATCAGATTTTGTTGTTCGATCTGTTACGGCTAAAGACAAATACACAGATCGAATTATAAAACGAAAGAACATTGAACTGTAAATGCATTATAAAATTATCTTTTCAGATTTTAACTTCCTATATCAGGTAAAAACAATGAGTTGGATATATTAATCCTTTAGCTGAAAGCACTAAATGATGGCTGAAAGTTATAGTGGAGCGCTGTGATTGTCCGGGTAAGGATACATAGGAGCTAGATCTAAAGATCACGTGACTAATAGAAGCAGGGAGGTCCATATTAATTGTTAGTTCGAGGTTATTATTGCGACATGGCCATTTGCCTTACAACTTGATAGTTAAGGTAATGCCACGTGCCTTAGCAAAGAGCGCGAAGCCGAAGGCTAAAGTTAGTTCGAGGATTGATTTTAATTAAATTTTCCAACTATGGTCATGAACTGAATCCTCGATTCTCATTGGCAAGGAAGAATATATTTGCCAGCTATCTTATTTTTCTTCTTGTCTAAGCAGTATTAAAGTATTTAAATTGATGAATTAACATAGCTATATTTAGTTATAGAGGTCAAATCTACGAAACCTAGATGCTTTACTCTAATAACTCGCTATTGGCAGTTCTTAACAGTTGTTTTCGTAGGAATATTTTTTAAGAGTAAAAGAGATAATCAGGCCTGGGACAGGGTCCAGATGGAATGCTATGCTGATACCAATTCATTTTATTTTTCACGGTTAGTTACGAACATTATTGATATACTTAACTACTATAAAGTGTTTAATATTGGGTTTAACATTTTAGGAATAGAAAAAGCAAAAAAATAAATACCATTGAACTGAACCAAGTAATTTCATATGTAAAATTTTAATATTTGTTTTTGGATGAGAAGATATATTATAGATATATCTAAGCTTAAGGAAAACTAAATTTAACAAACAATGTCGAACTAATTTAATGTGAATTAAACAAATAAGATTTACGATTACTATTGAAAATATAAGCAATAGTGAAATGCATAAGTTAGAAAAACCAGTGAATTAAATATTGTGATAAAATGATTTTCTTATGATCTTTTCTTATATTTAGTTATCTACCAGGTCCCGTCAGCTGTTTAAATAATTTAATACATTTATTATAGTTGCCATTAATCCTCACAATAGCAGCACATAGAAATAATAATAATATAGAGGCTAAGTCAAATATACGATTATCGATAATATACGATATATACCTTATATCGATGCCTTAGTTCACATATGTGTTAAGTGCCGAAAACAAGATTTTACATGAGTCAACGTTGATAATAATTTAACACAACAAATTCAGTTCAAGTTTAAGCACACAATATATTTTTGTAACCTATACAGCTTCTCTATTAATTTTATATCAACATATGAACTATGACTTCCTGATCACAACTTTACAATATTATTAATATAACAAAGCCCATTTATAAAAAATTTGCACTTAACACATTTGTGAACTAAGGCATTATATAATAATATACGATTAGAAATATACATTTCCCTTCCTATTTTCAGAACTACAAAAATGCCCCTAGTGATAATGGAAATAAACTTGATTTGAATATTGTAAAAATTATTATTATTAACATGGTTATTACATATTTTTCATTATAAGTTCCATATAACGGGTGCTAGGCTATGATATGAAAGATGACATATAACATATAGGGGAAAGAAAAAATAAGTATGAGGTATGGGACTTGAAGGAGATCCAACACCATGTGAAAAAAAAAGGAATTCGAGAAAAGCATTTAAGGTATTTAACTTTATAAAATAAAGTTTTTTGGCTAAGCAACTCACCTATCAAATGCATTTTAGGATTAAATAGAAGAACTAAGAATGTATTTTCTGGATGTCGGACCTTGAATTTGTCACAAAATTTTGGTGTTTAACTGTCTTTCTATACTGGTTCATTTAAATTTAAATATGAAATATCGTTTAGCATTGTTTTATTTTGTATTATAGAATAGTATAATTAATTCAACCGCATTTTAATAAAGTTTGTATAAATGTGAACCCCATGATCTGGTCAACAAATTAGGCATGTGTAAAAATTTACGATATGTTATCAGTTGTACCAAATCAGTATTTTTATCTTGAGGGTGTCTGTCTATTGGCGAGTTGTGAAATATGAGTAGCTTAACTCCAAATATTTAGAAATATTTTACTCAGGATTGCCACAACCTATCGATCTTATGAAGAATTGTGCAGTATTCCTTTAGTGATCCGATTCCCAAACGTTTGAATACTATATCTGAGCTAATCACATGTCAAGTGTTCTTGAGTTGCCAGACGCTAAGAATAGTCTAATGTCTGAAAATTTTTTATAACTTTTCGTTCATTCACATTTAATGAATGGATTTATTGGATTACCAATTCTGTCCTTTCTTTATAATATCTGTGCGAAGTTTTTAATGTGTTTATGAACCTATGCATATAATTTAAAATGAGCTTTAGATTTTTTTCAATCTTTTGTAATCTATTGTAATAGTTTTGGCCAGGAGCTTTGAAAATGTTTGAGTTACTGAGTTCAAAGTTTACTTTCCTACATAAGAACTTCAAACTGTTTTTTTATTTCTGTAACAACCTAATAAAATTATTATTACACTATTTTATTACTCATATTATTATTAGTAAATTATTTTATTTTACAGTCAGTTTTATATATAAATATATATATATTTATATATATATATATATATATATATATATATATATATATATATATATATATATATCGCCGTAGTCTGATTCATACAAGCCCTGCTGCCATTTCTTTTTATCGTAACAGTCTTCCTCTCTAAGTCTTCTAGCCACTATTACCTGCCGGGATCCCTTCTTTCCACCCCTTCTCTGGCCGACGCACAGTGAAACGAATCAACGCATTTGTTGGACATTGGACCAATTCTCTAATAACTAAATTTGTTCTTTATTTTGATCTTAAATTATACTTTATACTTCTTCTCAACAAAATCCAGAGATAAATTAATCGTGAAATTAAATCTTATATAAAAAATTCTGAATTGAAATATAAATTTTTCTCAAAACTCATATTTTTAAAGCAATCCACTGTTTGAGGTAATCGATTAAATTAATCGTGCACCTACTGGGAAAAAACTCATCCATAATAAGATATTTTAGCCAAATAAAACTTGGGATTATTTCAAACGTTTGGGATTTTTCGGTGAAAATTGGGGGATAAAACTAAAATAATCAATAGCGAAAATCGCTCAAAATCGCCCAAAAAATTACCTTCACAGTAAATAACTAGAATGTTTGAAGTTTTTTTTCCATTAGTCGGATTCTGCTACTAGGTGCTATTTTCCGAGAAAATGGTTTTTTCTTTTTCTTTTCGTTTCCGGGCCTTGATAATTAATTTAAAATAATTTCTGTTGATATTGGCGTCTATTTTACGCAAGTTTTCTTTTGTTTACCAATGTTTGTTATATTCATTTATCCGAATAATCTTTATCTAACATAATAGTATTAACAATGAAACTCAGTTTGTGTGTGGTATTTGAACGACATATGTGTAATGTTGCACATAGGTGCAATAGTCCCTACAAGGAATCGTCAAATTTTTAAATTTTTATTTTTTTAATTTTTATTTCGTTATTTAAATAAAACAATTTTATATAGGCAGCTAAATTTATTATAATTTTGATGTATCAATTATACCTAGTATATTAACTAACAAAAGTAATTATCAATTATTATATTAATTTTGTTTAGTAATTAAATTATTTCGTTTGTTACTTTTTCCTTTGTATAATACCTATGTATCTGTCTTTCCATAGAATACTGTATTGTACCCATTATAGTAGTATATAGATACAATGTTAGATAATAAATTATCTAACATCGAAATATCAAATCTAGAATTTTTACACGTTTACCCTAAAAGGTTTGATCCTGTTTATCATATAATTAAATAGTCCCTTCAAAAAGCTTTAAACCCGTACCAATAGCCTTATTCTAGGAGAACCAGAAGCGGAGATATTAATGAATGTCCAGTCCTCCCTAACGCTCGTTCCACTGTGCGACGCCTCTTTCTCCTTTCCGATGCTACATGTTTCAGTAACCTTTTAGGCCATCGGTCGTCGGCCATCCTCTTAACATGACCAAACCAACTCAGTTTTTTCATTTCAACTGAGTACAGGATGTTAATAGGTTTGTTATTGCTTCCCTAATTTTGTTATTCGGAACGTGTTGTAGTCTTGATATCCTACAACTACGCCTCCAATAATCCATCTCCAATGAAAGCAGTTTTTTTTTTTTTACTATTATCTTATTGCATTTTATTAGGTTACTGACATAACTGGAATTAAGGATACTTTATTTATGAAAAATAAAAATAATTAAAACAAGAGGACTGAATGAGACATTTAAAAAAAAGTAATTATTAAATCAAATGTATTGAAATTTTGAGGTTTCTCTGAATTGATCCTCATAAATATATAGTAGACATATTATACTTATCAGAAGGTAGTTATTCATGCATTTGATTTGATAACATACTCCATATCTGTTCTGATAAGATATTGTCTGTCTCATTGGGAGTGATATCAGTCAGCTACAATGATATTTATACTCGTAGTTGTGATCTTACTGACCTATATTCATAGTAAGGTATTCCCGGATGAATCCATCAGTTAAACGTATATTGATATTACCAGTAAAGTAACAGGATTACAAAGTGAATGCTTTAATTTTTTTGTTATGTTTCTATGGATTTTTCGTCGTCATACAAGCTTCCATGGCAGCTTTTGTTTTAATAATTAAAATACTTGTTAATAGTTGTTAACTGTTGAGCAGCCATATAACTAGGTCCATCGCAAGAGACCAATATTCTCTTATTGCTCTCCATTCCTCAGTGAGGAAATTATTATTTATTTGATATCTTTAGAAAATTTGCGAAACACATTTCTACGGAATTTCTAGAAAAAATGATTGATGACAAAGTAATCAACATTTCCGTTAAAAAATGCACTAATGAAGAAAACAAAATTCAGCTTTTAGTATAAACTAAACTCTGTTTTAATAGAGTATTATTTTCGTTTAGTAACCATTTATAGTGTCTTCTGGTGATTTTAGCCAATTCCTGTGGGCTATGTAGAAACTGCCATCACTTACCAACCACAGCAGGAGTTTCAGGTTTTATTGAGATTTATTTTGGGAGGGGTGTCAGCAGGGAATAAATATTAATTGACTCGGATGAGAATGAAATCCATAATCATCCTCCTAATTTAGGATTCTGCACCACTTCATCCTACGTCCCCAATTATGAAGGGTGAAAATCGATGGTATACGTGATATTAAGGGTGAGAAGTGATAAATAGATAGTTATATGTTTCTTAAAACTCATTTTATTATAGTTATCTAAAGTTTATTTAGATATAACAACGTCTAAAGTTGTTAGAAATGACTCTAATGTATATCCTTTAATATTGAGAAATATTACTTTCTAATGTTATAATGTTAGACATTTTATATGTATTAAACTAACTGGAGTTAATCATAAGTGCTGTCATGAAATAAAATATGTTGTACCTATGGATTCTCACCCACTCAAATGTTTTAGATGTTTTTTTAGATTTTAAGCATTTGTGAAATATATTTTGGGTAGTTTACGTTAGCATTTTGGTGAACTATGCAACTTGAAATAATTAGCTAAATTTCTACCGAAAATATATATATATATATATATATATTTAAAAAAAAAATTATTTATTGATATTTACAACTTTATTACAATAATACATCAAGTAAATAGGCTATGTGATACATAATGACATGAGTTAATGGCAAGTAGAGATACTACTCACTGGTAGTACTCAAATCATTAGTTCAACTAAAAAGGTCACGTGGCCATCTTCTTTTCAGACGCCTCGGAGGATTATCGGGAATTGAAGAGGAGCTAGGTTTGAAACTAAAGGGTTTGAGTGGGAATGAAGTTTGTTATGAAAGGATAGATACCAATCAACAACAAATGGTACATTAAGGTTGTTATGGATGACTTTATTCTAAACAAAATAAGGAGCGTTGAGGATTTTACGAAGGATTGTAGGGATTGGATACGAAAGGAATTCGAAGGCTTAGTGGAGCCCCAAAGCTCTACTCCGTAAGTCCAAATAGGTCGTATGATGGTCATGTAGATGAGTCTTTTGTAGTTAATTGGGAGATTAGAGCGTTTGTCTAGAAAGTGTTGAAGTAGCCTGAAACGTCGAGCGGTTTCTTGTCTTTTCAGTCTAGTATGAGGATTCCAGGTTAATCGTTTGTCGAGAGACAATCCTAAGTATCGGATCTGTTCTACAGGCACCAGTGAGATATTATTAAAGGATACTGAAGAGCAGGAAGTCATTGTTTTAGTGGTTGGTAAGGTAAAAGTGATTTGATGCGAATTTTGAGAATTTATTTTAACTCTCCAGTTTTGACTCCATTTTTCAAGACTAGTGATATGGGATTGGAGACTTTGGGATGCAATAACTCCATTGGTGTTGGCTGATAATACACATGTATCATCAGCATACGTGGTAAGGATAGTATTAGGATGAGTTGGGATGTCAGATGTATAAACTGTATAAAAGATTGGGCCAAGGATACTACCTTGAGGAACAGCAGCAGATTGGGAAAAGAAGGATGAATGGACATTATTATGGTTTACTTGGAAAGTTCTATTTGTGAGATAGGATTGAAGGATGAGAAAGTATGGAATTTACGGAGTTTATAGAGTAAGCCCGGATGCCAGACTCGGTCAAAAGCCTGTTCCACGTCAAAAATGACGCCCGGGCAATATGATCCACGTTCTAATCCAGAGGAGACTACATCCACCTCACGATGACATTCCTGAATAGTGGAGGATGCTCGGAATCCAAACTGGTGATCTAGTATTATGTGATTTGCATCAATGATGGGATACAATCGTTTGAGGATGAGTTTTTCTAGGATTTTACCCATGCAAGGTAGAAGAGAGAAAGGACGGTAAGAGGAAGGGTATACTGGTTTTGTTTTAGGTTTGGGTATCATTTTTACATTGGATAATTTCCAGAGGTCAGGAAAATATGTGGAGCGGAGTACAGCATTATATGTATAGGTGAGGAGTAGAATGGCTTTTCAAGGAAGGTGTTTTAAGATATGAATTGTGATGACGTCGTGCCCAGGAGCTTTGGGGAAAGGTAATCTGTGAATAATGTTGGATATTTCTGTAGGATGGAATGCTTTGGGTGGAAAGGACATTTGGAGGGGAATATCTAACGCTTCTTTTATATATTCAATGTGAGTTGGGTTAATGATATCAGGATGTGGATGAAAGTTTTGGAAATGTATTGACCATATAACTGTGATTTTTCTCCGTCAGATTTTGTCCAGTTATTTGATTCAGTAAGGAGTGGATGATTAAATTCTTTGAACTTTAGGAGTTTTTTGGTGGTAATCCATAATGTTTTGTCGGTAGTTGCAAGATTTTCAGTCTAGGTAATTAAATTTTGAATTTTGAACTTCTTGATTTCTGCTTTTAGTTTGTTAGTAAATTTTGTATAGATAGTTAAATCTGCTGGATATCGAGTTCTATGCTACTTCGATCTTGCTCTGCGTTTTTCTCTTAATAAGATTCGAATATGCTGTGGCAAATCAGTCTGTTGATAGTTATTAATTGTATGATTTGTGATGTTATCATGTAAACTGCTTCTGATTGAAGTTCTAAGTTTTTCTATGGCTGTATCAATGTCTTGTATTGTCTTAAGTGAAATTTTTTAGTTCAGTTTGTCCTCCAACTCATAACAAAAATCGTCCCAGTTGACACGTCCTGTAATCAATGTGGGAGGGGAAAGCTTGGGAGTGAAACTTGTTACTGAAAATATAATATTAATTTTCGATGACTTATAAACTATCTCAAACGTTAAGACAGAGTTGTAACATTGTAAGGCTATCTAATTTATGGAATTCTGTAGCAATAAATAAATGAAATGACACCGTTCATATTGATTTCAAATGTCGAGTTTCCTTGAGAACAGAAATGCAAGTCACAACAGGAAAACAAGTTAGCGGGTTAAATATTGGGTTAAGTGATCATACCCAATGTTTCCTTTATTTGATTCAAAGAGGATAGTCAGGCTGGATAGTTCTTTTTCGGACATAACCACACCAGAATATAGCATAACCACACCATACTACAATCAGAATATAGCCGACCCCACCCGAAATCCCATAAGGATACGGAATATTCTCGAAAAACTTTTAAAGCTTCGTTCGATACGCATAAGGAAGTATAAATATTGACAGACTGAACGATTAGAAATCAAACAGAGTAAGTAAACCATACATACAGTGAGGATAAGTGAAAACGAAGCACATGGCCTCGTTCCTGGAATATGACTTAAGATGTAGAGAATTCTTCAGCCTAGATAGAGTATATATTATTATACGAGTTATTAGTAGCCAGCAAATTATACGAATTGTATACTGAGAAAATGCACTGTAAAAAATACAAAACAACAACGTAAAATAACAATAAATTGAGATATCCTATATATTTGAGCGTAGTTTTAAATTTAGATTTAAATTTACAACTTAAAAATGTATTTTTTATTATTTAACGTTAACACGATTAATTTTTTAATATGTTTTCATAATTATTTGCACGGAAATAGCTACATTGGAAAATGGTATCGAATAATTATATCCGCTATGATAACTCAAGTAAATAGCTACAGACCTCAGTTAAATAGCTTCTTGCAGTTAACTGAAAAAAACAACAACTGCAACTTACAGAAAGGTTTCTGAATTAAATACGGAGCAAAGGTATATAGCAAAGGGTTGGTGGGTTGTCATTTTGGCATTATCAAAATGTAATAACTGCCAGCCATGTTACTAGTGAAAAACAATTGAATTTTCATGTTAAGAATAGTTTCATCGCACAATTTTTCATCGCATTAACGTTCCTGGAATATGACTTAAGATGTAGAGAATTCTTCAGCCTAGATAGAGTATATATTATTATACGAGTTATTAGTAGCCAGCAAATTATACGAATTGTATACTGAGAAAATGCACTGTAAAAAATACAAAACAACAACGTAAAATAACAATAAATTGAGATATCCTATATATTTGAGCGTAGTTTTAAATTTAGATTTAAATTTAAAATAGACTTACGGATTCCACTCAAGACTAACCAAGACATGGACGGCGCAATAGAAATACTTACAGCAACAGTAACAGGCATTATAAATGAAAACACTACCATAAACAGAAATAATATCACACAACAGACTAACCTGCCACAGCACCTTCGCATCTTGCTAAGCGAAAAACGCAGAGCAAGATCGAAGTGGCACAGGACTCGTTACCCATAAGATATAACGTATTACACCCAACTGACTAACAAACTGAAAAAGGAGATTAGAAACTACAAAATCTAAAATTTACTTAGCGTGACTGAAAATCTTATGACTACTAATAAATCACTATGGACGACCACCAAAAAGAAACTTAAATTCAAAGATTTTAATCATCCTCTCCTTACTGAAAATCAAACTTGGTCCAGATCTGATGAAGAAAAATCTCACATATACGCCCAACACCTCTTCAAAACCTTTAATCCACACCCTGATATCCTCAACCCTATTCACATTGAGCGTATTGAAGCAGAACTGGATACCCCACTCCAAATGACTCTCCCACCTAAGGCTTTAGATCCGTCAGAAAGATCCAACATTATTCATAGCTTACCTTCCTGTAAAGCTCCTGGACATGACTTAATTATAGCTCACATCCTAAAATCCCTTCCTCGAAAAGCTATCCTATTCCTCTCATACATATATAATTCTGTAATCCGTACTACCTATTTTCCTGATACATGGAAACTATCTATAGTTAAAATGATCCCAAAATCCAAAAAGCCTCCAGAACTCCCATCCTCCTATCGTCCTATCCCATAATGGGCAAGATCCTCGAAAAGCTCATTCTAAAACGTCTGTATCCCATACTAGATAGTAACCATATACTCCCAGACAACAAGTTTGGTACCCGAACATACCACTATACTATCCAGCAATGTCATCGTGTGGTGGATGTTGTCTCTTCTGCATTGGAGCGTAGACTGTACTGCACGGGAGCCTTTCTCGATGTAGAAAAGGCTTTTGATCGAGTCTGGCACCCCGGTCCTACATACTTTTTAATCATTCGCTCCTTTCTAACTGGCTGAACATTTAAAGTAATTCATAAAGTTTTCTACTCGTCCCTCTATTCCCAGTCTGCTGGTATATAGAGTATATGGTCTACACAGTATATACAGCTGACATTCCAACCAATCCTAACACCTTCACCTCCACGTATGCTGATGATACATGTGTGTTTTCAGTTAATAACAACCCATATATTGCATCCCAATCCCTTCAATCAAATTTATCAAGCCTCGAAGAATTGGAGAATTTAAATTAATTCCAACAAGTCCCATGAAATTACCTTTACTCTTCACCGAAAACCCATGACTTCCAGTCCTACTTATCCTAGCACTCAATAGTACTCAACTTATCCCTGTTGAACAGATTTGCTACCTAGGACTCAACTTAGACAAACGTCTTACTTGGAACCCACACACAAGACTGAAAAGACAAGAAACAGCTAGACGCTTCCGACTACTACTTCAACACATACTAGACAAACGCTCAAAGCTTCAGATCAATTACAAAATACTATTTATGTGACTGTTATAAGAGCTATATGGACTTACGGAATTGAATATGGGGCTCCACCAAACCATCGAATTCCTCTCGTATTCAATCCTTGCAATCCAAAACCCTTCGCAAAATCCTAAACGCTCCTTATTTTGTCACAAATAAAACCATCCATAATGACCTTAACGTTCCATATGTTACCGATTTAGCCCATTCCAGATACCTATCATTCCATAATAAACTCATCCAAACCCACTAGTTTCCATCCTTGCATCCAATTCCATCCCGGACAATCCTCCAAGGCGTCTGAAGAGAAGATGGCCTGGGGACCTTCTACTATAGAACTGTTATTAGAGTGCTGCCAGTGGGTAGTGCCTCTACATGTCCTGTCATTTATTTATTTATTCATATAGCCCTTGTACTAGATGTATATATTACAGTTGTACAATTCAATAAAATAATTTA